>BSBN01000508.1:2500000-5000000 GCA_027924645.1 Cunninghamia lanceolata
CCATGCCGGATTGTGCACAAGTTTGGGCCCAATGCCTATGAGATTGAACTTCCTCAAGGCTTGGTCATATCTCCTATCTTCAATGTTTCATATTTGTTCCCTTTCAAAGGTGATTCTAATACAGATTTAGAGGCAGATATGACAACAGCAGGAGATGAATATTGGTTAAGGGTCTTCCACCCAATTAGCCATTGAAGTTGGAATGCATTCTTGAAACCAAGGTTTTGAAGAAGACAAGGAAGAAGACATACAAACTGTGAGGCCTAGTCTTTACACAACTGTTCATGAGACTAATTGATGTGCTATTTCTGTTATGTTTATGATTGAGAGATTATTGATCTTGTATCTTGTTATTAAACCTAACTGAATTTTAAGGAAATAATTGTGCAATGATATGTTGTATGTGCTTCGGCTATGATACCTTAATAAGTTATTAACTTCAAGTTTGAGTGTACAGGTATTACTAACGAAACCACATATCTAGGAGACCATCTCATACCTATGTTGTATCCCTTGTGAGCCAATCTAGTTCAATGAGGAACTAGGATCAACCTCGTGTTTGGAAAATGTTGTAATGTTGTATTATGTTGTATGAGGTCAGGGAAAAAGGGGTTATCTTCTGATTTACTTTTATTATGATAAGTGTTGTAAGGAATGATTGTTTTAATCTTGTTGAAATTTTATTTCTTTTTGACCCTTTATCTTGTGTTTGTTTTGACTCTGGGAGTTCTAACTAGGCATAAATCAACCCTAGGTTATACCCCATGGGTCTAGGGACCTTTTGGACTAGGATAACCCTGGGTTAGCTTCCATATGGTCACTTAAACTTCATAGTGAAGTTAAGTGACGAATTTGGAAGCATGGGGGACATTGGGGTAGGTGGAATCCACACTCAGGCCACTTATAAGTCTTAAAATATCTCCATGATAATGGAGTGTTGTCTCCATGTGCCTCTCTTTTGGTGGGGTTTCCCTTATTTGAGGTAGTGTGTCATCCACTCCATTTGTGTTTTATTTTACTTAATGAATTTTAAATTATCCATGTGTTATTAAAAGGACCATAGTGGGGAACCTAGTGAATGGGGGTTATTTGTTTTATGACCACTAGGATAATGGGTGATTGTGGATTAGTTGTGTAATGCCACTTGGGAGATTAAGAAATTAGAGGGAACTAGTTTAAAAGAGGAGAAGAAGGGAAGTGTAATGGAGGTTGGATTATGGTAGAAAGGAGTCTTGGGAGAAGGAGGTTTGAGTGGAGCTCTACATCAACTCTCATTCCATAATTGGGCTTTGGAAGGTTGGTGATACAATTCTACTCTCTATGTGATTGTTGTCTGAAATGTAAGTTGTCTCTGAGTTGATGAAGGAGTCTGAATTAGTCTTCTTAATAGGAATGTTTGCTTCTTGCTTGATGGATGAATGTGCAAGTGTCTTCTTTGTGCCTTCTGTTATTTTGGGGTTTGATTTGGTTGTGGAAAGAGCTCCTTCCAGTTGGAAGGCAATGCTCATCTTGTATGGGGAAGGGGAGGTGTGACCCTCATCGGGTCATCTTGTTTTCTTGTTAAGAGAAATGCCTTGAAGGCATGTTGGTATGTTAGCCAAGAGATGACACCTAGGGATAGAGATTGTCTACTCCCCTACCCTCCTTGAACTCACCTAAGCTAAGTCAAAGTACTGTGAGTAAGCCATGGGGATTGTGTGTTAATTGCTTGTTGTTGTTGATCTATGATTGAGAAGTGTTGTTTTGTCTATTCCACCCTAGTATGAGAATGGTCTCCCTAGCTCGAGGGTGTCCCTCTTGCAGGACGATGGTAGGGAGGAGAGCTAGATGGTTGCCAATTTTCCCCTTGTTGTTTTGCAGGCTGAGGATGGAGCATGTCAAAAGGATTTGAAGATAGTCTTGCCTTGTTAAGAAAATTTCATATCTTCCTGTATGAAATGAAAGCTTGGTCTTTTAAAGTTTCATTGTGTAAAAGTTTTAGAGGGGAGAATCTCTCTAGAAATAGTTGTTAAAATTGTTGCCTTGGAGTGGAGGATTTAACCTCCTTTAAGTGTGTAAATGAGTTGCGAAATTTTTACAGCATTTGTTATCTGTTGGCAATATCAATTTATAAGGTTGGGTGAATGGACTTGAAAAGTGGGCATGACACAAACAATTTATTTTCAAATGGAGTGGCTTGCCTATTGAAGATGCCACTTGTATGACTGAAGAAGACATCTTGAAACATGGTGTCACAATTGTTGATCTACTTCCTCAAGAGACTTGAGTTCTCTTTCCACCCGGGGAGTATGGTGCAGGAGCACAAGGAGAACCAAAAGACTCATATCTTGTTTTGATGTTCATTTTTCTTTGTTGTTTCAATAAGGTCATGAAGACCATTTTCTTGTGTTGTAATAAGAGCCATGGTGCCATGTTGTAGACAATCTTGTAAGTTCAAAGGGATAGTCATGTATGTAAGCCTTCTTAAGGCATATAGAAAGATAGTCTTCATGTTTGTAAGCCTTGTCAAGGCGTAAGGGGTAGTGTAAGGTCTAGCTAAGGCCTAATTACATTGTAATCCTATTGAAGGCAGTTTCAAACTCCTAAACCCACTGTAACTCTGCTAACAAAGCATGTAATTAGTTGTGGTTTCTAAACTACCTAAAGGAAGTTCGATGGGAAGAGGTGGTTGCAAACCTTCCCATCGAACCAAACTATTTTCTAAGAGGTTTGCAAGGTTAAGAACACCTTGAACATGATGATTGGTGTGTGTGAAAGGAGTTCCATGCAATTCAAACTAGTTCTCTGCTGTCATTTTGTTGTTTTCTGCATTTTCTGTAGCAACAGTCCGTACCAATCAGTTGTACGACACTGTCAAGAAACCTATGATGTTTGGAAACAAATTATGGTGAAGTGATCATCATTTGGAACTAGTTTTGTGTTATTATATTGAAGAAGGAGTGATCTACAATCATTTGACATTAGACTACTTTTCTGAGTTCTCTATTTTCATTAAGGAAAAATGTTGCAACAGTTCGTACAATGGGAAGGTACAAGGTTGTCTTTTCTTCTTCATGTTTTGAAATGTTAGTAGATCAAGTTACTTGTCATTTGAAGTAGTTTTGGAGTCTTGACAATATCATTGTGAGGAGTTATAAGGATTTGTTTGAAAACAATCTTATAGAACCCTAAACAAGGGTTTTGCCTCCAACAATGAAGAATTGACCATCCCACAGTCTTCCAAAGCCATAAGACCTATGGGATGGATGTATTTGTTTTCACTTTGAATTTTTTGATTGACTACAGGGGTGGGAGAATTGGTTTGTGCAAGATTTATTAGAAAAGGCTTAATAAGACCATGTATTAAGCCATTTGGAGGAACCTAAGATGTAATTCTTGGAACAGCAGAGAGTAGGAGTCTAAAACCCACAAAATCCTTTGTTTTGGCATGTATCCTAGATGTCCAAACCCTTGGTTAAGTTCTAGGCTTGCATTCTTTGGTAGTCCCTTTGTAATTTTGGCCTAATTGAGGCTTTAGGCCACTGAAAGAGGTTATTGGTTGAGGTATTCCGTCCAAAACAACCTATGTCAATTTTGGGATATGTGATAGAGGGCCATAATGGGTATCTATGGATTGTCTAAGAACTAGGTTTGGAGGTCTGAGTTAAAAGGTATTTGGACTGTTGTCATTTTGGAGGGCTACAAGCCATTTTGGGGGGTTTGTGAAGGAAGTACCAACCCTGAGTCTAATCTACCTTGGCCAATGGATGGAATGGGTCCCCTAACATCCCAAACCAACATTTACATGATGATCCTTGAGTTTCTTTCTATTTTTCCCACTTTTGTATAAAGATCTTTGTTTTTGGGCTTTTGGGGTGAATAGAACCTTATCTTGTTTGTCCATCTTCTCCTATCCAATTTGCCTCTACATTACTGCAATGCAAATTATTTTAGGAGTCTTCAAGATGTCAGTTCTAGAGAAATTATGATAGCATAACAGTACCTGTAAATCAACTATATAACTCCAACTCCAAGCACCTGCATTTATAGAGTTTACAAGGCCAACATGGGAAGCTTCTAGAGGTGGGCGTCCAACTTGGCCTCATGGTCAAAATCCAATGCCTTGGGACACTTTTACAACATGCAAGAAACCTCCATTCAACCATCATAACATGCAAGTTTGACTTTCCCAATGTGGAGTGCTCCAATCAAGAATAGGCTATGACAGATGCTCTTACACATCTTACAATTGTAATAGAATCTGCCAAACATAACAATATTTACTGTTGTAAGAGAATCCGTCTTACAAGACTAATAATAGAATGTTCCTCTTACAACATGTCATAGTCAAAATTGGGCGCTCAAAGATGCTTTCCTTACATGGAAAGATACTTTCCAACACTTGTCTTCACTTGTCATAGGAATCTCTAATTCTAGCTTTTACATGTCATAGATTCTATCATACATAATAACTCCTTCCACATAGCTCAACATGCCGACACATGGCATATTAGTGCCACCTCAAATGGGATGCCTACATTCTCATATTTTGACTTGACCATCCAAGTCATATTACAAGTAGGATGACATGTCACCATGCCACCTCACACTAAATGACAAAATAGGATGTGCAAGAACAAATACAAAATAGGCCAATAAATAAATATACAAACAAATATAAAATGCTAGGAATTTGCAAAGTTTGATACACATTAATTCCCAATAATAATTGTGTCCCCTTTGGAACTGCTAGAAGGAATGGACTTCGTCCACTTCCTGTTTTGGTTCATTATCACTTTCGAAAGGGAAAGTGTAGTCTTCAAATACTAAGGCTATTTCTTCACATGCTAGAGTATAATTCTCATGCACTGTATTCAGTTGTTCTACCAAGAATAGGGAACTTTCTGGAACCGTAGAAGATTCATATCCTAAAGGAATGAGCTCATTACCTTCAGACAAGTTTGCCTCTCTTTTCATATTCTACACTTTAGCTTGGAATATACTAGCATATATTCTAAATTGCAGACAATCCAACTTTGCATCAGTGTTGTATTGTGAATTCTACACCAGTTGTTCAATGCAGCCTCAACTAAGTTGACTTTGGTTGTTTTCTTAGCTTCTATAGGAATTGATTATCCAAAGGTGATGGTAAACTTCCATTATTTGGTCTAGTAATCCAGACCTTTGGAGGTTGCAGATTGTTATATCCTATGGCACTATATCCTCTATTCTATGAATTTTGACCATTACTTTGAGAATAGAGATTTTGATTCCTTAGTTGAGTTACTTGAGTAGTTAACCTCTTTAGTTGAGCTGTGATTTCCTTGACATCCTCCTTTTCTTCTTGGACTTTAGCTACTACATTGTCCTAGATAGGAAGGAAAAATGAATTACCATTTCCATTCGGTCTGATTTCAGCAGGAGCAGGTCCAGGATGTATTATCATTTGATAGCTTCCATGTGGTAGGATCGTGTTGATTGTTTGAATGAACAAGGGGTTCATCAAAGGCGTGTGATTCAGTAGTGCTCCATTGATTTGTTGCATCTGATTAAACATAGTGGGATGTCCTACACTTGGAAGAGAACTATGTCCTACTTGTTTCATCTTGATATTAACTTTCACCGCTTTTGCATATGCACCTGATAGTGTTGTGATTGCAGGATTCACTCTCATGAACATCACAATCAAAGGATCTAGAGTGGAATAATAAACTAGTAGAGATGCATCCTCTAGAATGTTATACAGAGTTGTTAGTCTAGATTACGCTCGCTCGAAGTGATTATTAAAGTTTGTGATGAACTCGTCTTCTCCTTTCTTGATTTCAATGAATAGATGGTACATCATTGCTAGGTTGATTGGAATTTGAAATAAAGCTTTGAAGGCTTGCTCCATTAATAAACAGGTAGTGGTGGATAATCTCAGCAAGTTAACATACCAGTAGTATGCCTTTTCTTTGAGAATATATGGAAAAAGTCTACAAACCACGTCTTCATGTTGAATCCTTGCTCAGAAGCAAGCTTCTTTGAACATTCTCAGGTGATCTTCTGCATCTTGATATGCATGATATTTTGGACAAAGTTGGTCTAGATTCTTTGGCAGATCATTGTCTATCATGAAGTGAATAGATGATTCAACATTAAAGAATGCCATTGGAGCTTGTAAGAGGACTACTGGTGTCACAGGGACAAGAGGTCTCAGCTGTGCACTAGTTGATCGTGATCTTGGCCTTACAGCGAGTAATTCATGCAAAGGTCCACTGGATATGGATCTAGTAGCAAGTCGATGAGCCAGATTGAAAATTCAGGACAAGATTTAAAGCTTTTGACCAGATCTTTGTAGAGATATAGTTAAATATTCTCAAGCTAGAGATATTTATAGTAACTTAACTTAGGATGTGAAATATTGATAGGATCGTTGAAAGAACACAAACTTAAGTCATGAGGCCCTGCTTCTAGCACCAATTTTGTTGATGTGGTAGTTAATCACATACACATGAATAAATTTTTTTACAACAAACCTTTACTCATCTTGAAAAACTTCAAAATCTTGGAGAATTTGATGTCCCAAGTCTTCGGTTGTCAGGGCATGACCATCTGATCATCACTCAAGGTTCGTTGTGTTCTTCTATTCCATTTTGGGTACTTACACCTTCACAGTTGTTTTCCTTCTCAGATTCAGTTGAATTCCATAAATATTCTACCCATTAAAGCTAATCTGCATATATTCTCGAGAACTATATTAGATCATCAAGTATCCAGTTGAGATTTAAACATACAAGAATAAATTGAGTATAACTTTGATCAATTCTTCTAAAACTATCTCAACGTTGATTATTTCTTCTGAAACTATATCAACTTTGATTAGTTCTTCTGAAACTATCTCAATTTTGATTAGTTCTTCTAAAACTATCTCTCCTTTGAATTGATCCTTGCACATACACTTCGAATTCACCTAAACATGTTCTTTATAACATGTAATTCATTGATATTCATGATTATCCGCATATGATTTTTCATTATTTGCAACGTTTTACTATGATTTTGTGAAATTAAGAGCAATAGATCAAATTATCAAAGTGAAATCCTAAACTATTAAATTTTACCAGTGATCCACACATATATCCTGATATACTCATGAAATGAAGGAAATCTACTCATACTTCACCAGAACATTCACAGTTACGTATGAGAGATGCAAATCTTCAAGGAAATTGATTAACAATAAGCGACAAGTTGAAAGCACTTCCAAAGAATGCAGGCATTCAACAACACATACTAGAAATCAATGAAAGACTACTCAAGATTTATGATGTAATAGTAATTTGAAGCTTCATTTTCATTATATATGCAAAGGATATACAAATATACATTGATATGAGAAAGAACCATGAGAAGAAGTCACATAAATGCCAAATCAACAATCTCAATGCTCAAAAGTTTATCAATTCAATCTCCCTAATTACAAATGATCTAGGTCCTTTTATAGAACAAGGACTTGAGATTTGTTACAATACACCAATGGTCAAGATATCACCAAAAATATCAATAGTCGGAAAATATGGCACGTGATTGCCAGTTGGAAATCTTGGGTGGAGTACAACTGGCAACAAAATATTCCCCAACATAACTTTGCATCTTCATGAATATTCTACTCCTTTGCATCAAATGAATCTTCACCTACTATCATACCTTTGGAATCCAATCTCTTATACCATTCATAGGCCTGGATAGTTGCATCTATCTCTGTTTTGTCAAATTGTTGTGCCTTGACCTTTGCATAATCTTGCATCTGTAGTTGGTCACTCAAGGATACCCACCTTCTTGTCCTATTAACTAGTTGTTTTCTATATGCTTTCATCCTCATAGACAAGTCCATCACTTGATCTATAACAGCCTCTGAGAAATGTTCTACTAGACTCTTCAAGACAGGATCAAATTTGGCTTTAAATGCTCTAATGGATACTTGATCATCATATGTCTCATTTTTGTCCATTAGCATCCTGAGCAATTATTCTAGAATCTCAATTCCATCTGCTAGAAGATCATGTGCCCTCATGCTTATATCCACTACCTTTAGCCTACACCCTTTTAGGATATCTGCCTCAAACTTCAAATCTTTTATCCATGTGGATATCTTAAACATAGTTTGCAATGTTAAAATGTTATCCTTAAACAGCACCTGGACATCTAATTTCCTTGCATTCTTCAATTTATTGAGGTCTTGATCATTTTGATCAAGCCTCGTTGCACATTCCTTCTTTAGCATATCAGCCTTTGTCTTCATATGAACCAAAGTGTCCCAATTAGACAATGCTATCTAAATTATTTCTTCCCCATTCTCCATGAACTTGGTGAACCAACTCCGCTTCACCTATGCTTGATGCTTCTTTGCATCAAGATCACTTATTTCATCTTGACTTATTAGTGTCAAGGTACTTGGTACCTCCATTATTTTCATTCAAAGGGTGACCAATCCCTTAACAAATGTTTGATGCTAGGCAATGTGCCCCTTCAATTCTTTATTTTTAGTTTAGTCTTGCGGATGCGGGCTACTGTTGCCTCCATGTAGCCCCTAACCTCTTCAATTTCTTGTTTAGCCATTACGTGCCCAAGTTCTATTGTGGTTATTTGATATTCATTGGCTAGGATTTTCCCTTTAGCCTTATCTATAGTAGGCACAGCCAAATGTGTTGTCCTACATCTGGTCATGATATCCCTTTCTATGGCTGATACTAGCCTTGCCTTACGCTTGGGTTTAGTTTCTTCAATTGGGAATAGAGATTTAAAATAAAATGGAATAATATTTGTATGAGGCTCCATTACATCATATGCAAGCCACTTAGGTACATCTTGTGTTGGTCCTTCTTGACCTGATTTCAAAATGTGAGCATCTTTAGCAGTCATATCCATGTCCTGATGAGGACCTCCTTCTTGCTATAGCACTTCTTGCTGATGTACCTCCTCTTGTTGTGGGACATTATCTTTTAGAATCTCCTCTTGGGGAACTTCTTTCTAATGTTCTTCTTGTTGAGAAAACTCAAGGGACTCCTGTTAAGGGTTATCAAGATTTTCACCTGTATCAATCATTTCTTCCTCCCCTTTATCCAGTGGAGCCTGTTGTTCAGGTGACTCTGTTTGTTGTCCATGTTCTTCTAGCCCTCTCTCAACATGCTCTTGAGTTTGCTTATCTTCTTCCTCTGTGAGGATGTCTCGAGCAACTTATTCCATGGAAATATCATGGACACTCTCTTCTTTCCTATCTAAAGGAGTGGAATCCTTAACCTCTATGTTTATTCCCACTAGATAGGACAAATCAATTGCCTCTAGGTTGGTTATCCTCCCAACCAAATCATCTAATTACTCCTGACCAATTTTCCTTGGAGGCAATCTTTCCCTATCTATATCAGATATGTCTTCTACTTTAGGATCTTTTCTCAACTCTAGATTATTTATTGCCTAAATGTCCTCCTCTTGCTAAGGTTCTTTCTATGAGGGTACTGGAGGCATAAGAAGTGCACCAACTAGATTGTTGGTCACATCCTATGTGACTTCATCATTTGTTAAGTCTATGACTTGACTTAAGGATAATGGAAACTCTACAACCATGGTCTGATCTGCAGCCTTTGCTTCCTCAGCCAATTCTCTTTTCACTTGAATAATTTGTGGAGCAACCATTCCATGCTATAGCTCTCTTACCACCCCTCCAGTCAGATTAGGATGATCTCCTACTTGCTTCGCTAGATATATCTAGAGTGTAGTGGGTACTAACAATGAGCCTCCTTAAGGTTTCTTTGCTGCAAACATTAACTCATTTTAGTAGGCTCTGCAGCCTCAGTCTAGACATCCACTAGCTTAGAAGTTGAACCTCTCATAGGCATCAAGGGACCTCATTTTTTCTTTGGGATGGTTATCCCTTGTAATAGTGTGTTCCCACATGCTCCTATATAGCCTTAGTAGAAATAGTGATGGCTCTTAAGGGCATATCCCTTGGAGGTGAAGGCATCATGGCAACCATTATCCCTTTTGTTATTTATTCTTCTCCTAATGTAGAAGGTCTTGGTTTAGCAAGCTTAGTTTCCATAATCCTTCTCTTATGGATAAGGAAGTCATCATATTATAGATCTTCCTTCTCTTTCATTTTCCTTTTTTTGTCATATGCGATTTCTACCCCCTTAGCCTTTAGCTCACTCAACTTCTTCTCAGCCCACTTTTTAGTAGTGGTCATGACCTTCACTATTATAGCTTCAATAGATGTCTCCTCAGGCAAGGTCCAATCTAGAAGAGATAGGGGTTCCTTATACACCTGTTTCTCTTCATTCTTGGGATCCAAGACCTCCCCATCATTAGATTTCACTTGAGGTGGTACTTCCAAATAGCCCAACATCCTGATCTGATTAAGAGTTAGGTGTTGGTATCCTTTCTTCCTCGCGTCTTCCTCATCTATATAGTTAGCCTAGAAATCTTCTATGTGAGGAGCGTGCTGTAATTTTTTATTCACAAACCTCTCCATCATGTGGTAGGGGTCATAATATCTTGTGAAAGGAAACAATTGCAAATGCAATATCTGTAGCTCAGTCTTAGAGCACTTAGCATTATCAATCTTCACACATGAGTACCAATTGATCTCCATTGGAGACCAGACGTTCCCCCTCTTGTTTTTCTTCACGTATGCCTCATAAGAGGGAATGATCTATCTTGTAATCTCCAATAGAAATATCTTGTCCGTGAAGTAACATGGCAGCATGAATAGATCCCCTTCAAAACCCTCCATTTTGATATGGGTAAAAGTGGGGAACTGGATATAAACTAGGCCCCATGAGGTTGTATTAATTCTTGGGCTTCTTTGGAGGGCCTTTTGGCTCGATCACCCTCCATTAGCCTGACTAGATGCATGAGAAAATAGTCATTTACAGTCTTATAATGCTAGATTGACTACATCCTTTCTAGTTGTGGATAATATTCCCACACTGCTTGCTTAGTAGGTAGATGCCCTAACCTCCTGATTGTATGCAATTCGTCGAATTGGGATTTGTAGGTGCATGCATAGACCACATAGGATGTCATGTAGAACATCATCCTTCTCTTCCTCCATGATACCATCCCTTCATGAAGAGCACCACTTATAATCTTGGCCCATTGGGCTAAATTGTTCTTATCTTTAACCAAATGAATTAGACTTAACGTCCATGGTTCAAAAGTCCTAGCATCTCTCTTCCTTGCCATTTTGCTGAGTAAGGCTATCATATATTGTACCTCCAGGCTGAAATCATACTTGTAAAAATATTGGGGCATCTTGGCCACAGCTTTAACCTTGCTGGTTGGATCCCTCCATGATGTGAATATGATCTTTCTGCAGTCAGTGAGGTTATTGTTGAGCTTTGGAGTTAGTGCATCTAGGTGTCGGCAAATTGTTAGTGCTTCCCATGGGATTCGTGACATGGACTAACCACCTCTTGTGGATTCATTAACTCTGGCGCTTGTACCAAAAATTGATGGGTCAGTCTTTTGGATTAACAGAAATCATGGGGCAACAATTGGTATCAAAGTGAAAGGTCACGGGTTCGAATCCCCCCGGGTAATGCTAGGGGGGAGTTTGTTGGCAAATGGTCAGCATTTCCCATGGGATTCGTGACATGGACTAACTGCCTCCCATGGATTCATTAACTCTGGCACTTGTATCAGGAATTGATGGGTTAACCTTTTGGTTTAACATCAATCATGGGCCAACACTAGGTTTATCTCAAAAATATCTCAGTCCCTGGGCAATTTGAAAGCTTTTGTGATGCCCTTAATAGATAAATCAGCATATACTCACCCCTGATGCTCCACTCTCCTATTCACTACATTGTACTTGGGGGTGCATTCAATGACCAACTCCAATGCCTCCACTGCATATAGGAATCCGGCGACATGGAACATCCCCATTGATATCACATTCTTCAGTATGGGGTTGATTTCTCTGGCCCAAATTCTTGCCCTAAAGGCATCTAGATCTATCTCCACGTAATGTGTGTCTAGTGGGAAACCAAATTTACACCGTACGTCACTAGGAGTAGGGAACATAGTCGGTTTGAACTTGGCATCATGATGATCTTGACACTTCTGCATCTTGTCTTGCATAACACCCATCCATAATTAACTCTAGCATTATGTGTCCAAAGCGGGTAGATTACTTTTCATTCACTGAGTAATTCAAAATCCATTATAACCCACATGTGAATCTGAATTTACCTTAAAATTTACCTTCGTAAAAAGGAATTTACCCTCTGGTAATATGTGAAAATATTGTAATGGTTAAATGAAAGAGAGGGTTTGTCATATTCATACCTGACAGCTAAGATATCAACCTTAGTATGGATATGCAACGGATACTATTTAGCTGCGCAAACACCATTTTATTTCTTTGTAATGTTGCATCCATTCGCTTGTAATGTCGCCTTTACTTTGCCTTTAACTCTCTATAATTTCAAAGGAATGCTTTTGATAATTGACAATGCTCGATTAGCTTTAATCTTTGGGGAATTTTCTAATTAGGGTGCATTAATTCTTCACTCTACAGTTAGGTGAGTCATTACCATTTAGGCATAGGTGATTTTAACAATTGGCAACGCATCGCTGGCAAAAGCATATTTTGAATTTAAAATACCTACAACGTTAATGTATGGTATTTAAGGTGGGACTAGATATGGACATGTGGAGCATGACATCTAGTGCTAAATATCCAATGTGAAACATCCCTTTGACTTTGACCAAGGGTCGAATGGATATCATGGTTCGAACTTGACAAGGTGACGTTAGCAAGGGTCTTGGTCAAAGTTTGTTGATTAGGGAAAGAAGGCGATGGGATCTCATTCGATCTCAAAGATCAGGATATATGAAATACCCATGGTGAAATATCCATTACACCATATCCAGTTGAAAATTCAATGTTTGAACACGTGGACTGTAATGTCTGTTTGGGATATAAATGTGGATATGGATAAGGATGTAGACAAAAGTTTGGTGTCAAATATCCAGTGCAAAAATATCTAGTTGAAAAGTCAACAGGTCAAGAATGTGGAATATGATGCTTAGGGAAGGATGTGGATATGGCTAAGGATGTGGCTATTTAGGAAACAATACAATTCTAAGTATCCAATACGGTATATCCATGCATTAAGAGATTCATCAATTGGAATAAATTTGATAGCTAGCGCATAGCGTGAATATAGATATGGATAAGGATTGGATATTTGGAGATTAATCATATCCTATTGAAATATCCTATCCGGTAGATAGTTTTATGATTTATTGCAGTAAATTTGATGGTTTAGGAACGAACATGAATATGGATATTTAGTTGAGTGATTATATCCATCTGTTCAAGACAAGTATTGATTTAATCCAAATTAATGATGATTTTAGGTTTGGACATACGGTTTCATGCATTTAAGAGTTAGTATATAGACTATACATAACAATAAGACTGGTCATAATATTAAGAGTGGACCTGATATTACACACCCATAATATACATATCCTTTTGACCAAGATATCTAGTTGACCAGGACATTGTACAAGTATAACTTGCTCATTTTAGAAAATTCAACATGATGTGAAAGGAAAAGTTGGTCAGAATCGGATCCTCTATCCATTGATGACTTCTATAGGGAGATATCTTGACTCGAAATTTGATTTAGATTTTGACATGACAATTTACCATACTTCCCAGAGAGAAAACACACAAGCAAGACAAAAACAAAAGTTGGGTCCCTATTTTGCTAAGGCGAAATGGGGTGTGTTGTGAGACCACACAACACATAGCATGGATGTCTTCGCGTGTCCTTAACTTATTAAAGTTTTTCAATTCACAAATTTAGCTTGAATGGATCTTAGTCAACCATGCAATGTATTAATGCTCATAATCTTGATCACCCCTTGTAAACATAAATCTCATGAGGAGTCGTTTAAAGACGTGTATGGTATTCTTAAATTTAGTTACCTTTTGGATAAGGATAGATAGTGCCAAGTTTTCTTATAGGCATGGAGAATAGAAACACTACTCAGAAAAACCTATGCAAGAATTTTGTGTCATAACTAGAGACTACTCATAAGAGAAAGTGTTTAAGAGCGTTCTTTATTTTAAAGAGTTGTAGTCCCTTATAATTGTCTTGGAGTAGTGGCATGTTAACATAGATGCTTGAATTTGTATAACCTTGTCATGATTTAATGTCAACATCGACATTAGATGATCCAAATATGAAACCATCCTCAAGAACTTAGACCATTTAGAGGAAATATATATATATATATATATATATATATATATATAATTACCTTCCAAGTAGAAGAGTATACATGTTGTGATTGATTTGATTCTTGTAGGTTTAGCATCTAGTTATTATCTATATAGAGAGTATAACATCTAAGTGAATGGAAAATTCTTTGACTTTAATGTCAAGATAATATTGGGAAATGATTAGGGCATTATAATTATTTTGTATTAGTCTCTGTAGTATAGAGATTTTTACCCTGGAAGAGAAATGGAATACTCCCTTTAATTGCATGATAAGCTATCATGGTGAGATGATAGGACCATCATAAGTCATAGGCTTTTATTGTCGTTGTATATTTCTTATGGCTTGGGAATAAAGCCAAAATACTTGTTATGAAATCTAGTTTTCAACTGATTATTGTTCCAATTGAGTAATGTGTCTAAGCTAACCAAGATTGTTGAAAGATCTAGTATCAAACTATGAAGCCTCTACGCATTACATAGGCAAGGCCATCTTGGATGAGCCCCCGAGGCCTAGGTCTGGCCCTTAGGAGAGGTCCTTTTCATGTTTGTGAATTATTAAAGTTCTTTGGTCGATAAACCATATAAATACTTAGGTAGATTAAGATGCATGTAAGTTCAAAACTTATGATCATTTTTTATTTATGTTATTTCTCTATGAATGACATGGAACACCTTCATGTGTGGTTCTACATTAATAGTAACTGTAAACATAAGTGATGTTATATCATATGGTACTCTTATATGAGCCTATAAGGCCATGATGGTTTAAGGGACGAAGTTATGAGTGAATTACAAAGCTAATTGTTTAGTCTTTTAGCTATTCATTGATTGAGTATGATTTATGTGAGATATACTTTGTAAAAAATATTACTCCCTTTCCACATTAATTATTAATATAATTATTATTTTGTTGTTATTTATTTGGTTGGATCTTACACTACCATTAGATTTCCTCTCACCAACCTACAACCAAACTTATCAAATGTCACATGCACTCTAGAATCACTCAACTTGGATACATAAATAAGATTTCTCACAAATCTTAGAATATGCAGAATGCCATAGAGAGTTTTCACCCTCCCATCACTCAAACACAATTATACCTTTTTGTTACCAAAATTGGATGTGTACTATTGTTTCCAAGGATAACCTCTCCTCCATAATAATCTTGGTTAGATTGGAACCACTCCATGTGAGGACTTAGATGGTGGGAGCAACCTAAATCAATCAACCAAGAGTCATCACTAGTAACATTAGAAAAAGTTTGAAATAAGATCTTTGGGTAGAAAAATATTGATTTTGAAGATGGAGACCATGTTGGTGGGACATCTCCTCATGGGTCCTCACCTACATTGATTGGGAGGTCTGTCTAGAAAAAGCTTGGACTTGAGGACAATCAAGTCACAAAACCCTAGATAGACCTATTCAAACTTCTAATTTAACAAGCCAGTAGAGAGGTAGGAGTGTCATTCAATTCTTCAAAGGAAGGCTACTCCTTGAAGATTGCAAATATAACCATTGACATGCTTATTTCCAAAATGGATAGTGTGTTGGTGGGGATGTTTTTTGGGTGACACCCTAACATAGATCTAGTTTGCAGATGGACAAGTTCTAAATGGAAAGTAAAAGTGAGTGTGAAGATGAGAGCTCTACCCAAGGGACTCTTCCTATTTTTGTTTACTCTGGAGGAGGACTACACCCAGACCTTGGTAAGTGATCCCTAGCTTTTTAGAAAATCTAGTCTTTCAATCTGTAAATGGAAGCTAGGTTTTGACCCTAATGTTGATCTTTGAAAAATTACCCCAACATGGATTTGATTAATTGGTCTCCCTCTAGAATACTGAGACAAAGAGATTATTGCTGGTATATAAAACACTTTTGGGCAATGCTACTAGATATAGAAGTAGAATGATTTTTGTGAGATGTGATAATACTAAGGTTAATAAATTACTCTCAATGTCCATCTTATTGGATTCTAAGCTAGGGAGATGGATGCAAAACATTGTTTATGAAAATGTAGCCCTCTTCTATCAGAATTGCTCCAAAGTGGTCCACTTGATTGATACCTATCCCAGAGTGGCAATAGAGAGGAAAGCAAAAGAAAGAAAAAATATGTGAGCCAAATGATGGGGAAATCTCAATTTCTAGGACCCTTGTCTCTAACATGGAAGATGGCCTGGAGGAGGGAAAAATGGATTCAGAAACCAATATCATTTCTATCGAAAGGAAAGAAGTAGGGAAATAATCTCTAGGAAACTTAGTTCCCTCTATAGAACAATGCCCATTTGATAAGGTTGACATGGAACCTCCCTCTACCATTTTTCAAGAGGAAGGGATGTCTCTCTAGTAGGAGGAGAAAAGTATAAAGACTAAAATTTATTCATTCATAGCTTCTCCCTCTCAAATGGGTATGGCTGGTGGTGAAGGATAGTCCATCCCAAAGGAGGAGACTGATAAGAAAAATATTATCATTCTGAATGTTGTTTTTCCTACCTCCCCATATATAGGAAAGGGTAAAGGTATTCAGAAAAGAAAATAAACAAGAAAAATAGTAGATGTAGGTGTAATGCCCACTCGTTTTCTCACATACAAGTGGTTTCACACTCACACAGAAATACAAATTTTTTCTTTGATTGATAATGGAAAATTTGTAATTAAACCAAAATTTGAAAATTAGAGACATCTATGGAATCTCCTATATTACTCAAGGGAATAATGTTCAAGGTTGATTTCTCCATAATTTTTTCTAAATTTAATAGGAAAGGTGAATTATTTCTTGCAACAAATTATAATAAGAAAATTAATTTAAATCTATAATACTATTCTGGTTGCAGCGATAACTCTATCACAATTTTAAAATAATTAAAATTCTATTTAATCTAAAAGATAAATAATAAAGTTTTTCCTTTAAAAAATTAAATACACCACTTATATTTTTTTTAATAATTTAAATAAGTTATTTGTAAAAGATAATTAATTAAAAAAATTATTCCAATAGAAAACATCTATAGAACTATATAAAGATAATATATAATAAATAATTTATTCAAGTATTTAAATAATTTAGACTAAATAATTTTGATTATTTGATTTAAAGAGAAATAATTTAAATCATAATAATAAAACAAAAGCTTAAAATAAGAATTTACTACTCATCAAATAATAAAGTATTAATGAGAAGGAATCTTAATTTAACAAGAGATGCATTGCGTCAGGTTCATGCCATTTCAATGTTGAATAAAATGAATGACATTATAATTGATAAGAAGTTTAAAAATTTAGTAGAAAAAGCATTTAGATCAACCAATTTGTAATTTTGACAATCAATTTTGTTAAAATAGATAACATGTTTGTTTACATATTTAGTTTATACAATTTAAATGGTTTACAAATTAAAAGATTTAGTATATGAGTAGTTATATACCATATATCCTAAACATTAGTCATAATAATATAAAGTAGGTCTTATTTTAGTGGCTTTGCCACTTTTTGTTAAAAAAAATAAATATAAAGTAGGTCTTATGATATAAGAAAATAACTATTAGCATGAATTATGAGAAATTAGAGATATATTTCTTAATGTAGATAATATCCATTGGTTATTAAATATGGATTATTAAGATAATAAGGGTTTGCCTATAGTATAAGGATTTTAAATATGAATTAATTGCATTATATAAAATGATTGTGAATTTCCTTTGAATAATTTCCTGTAGATGATATTAATATACACTCATATTATATATAAGATCATAGTGCCTAATTTGAGGTGTTATTTTAATAAAACCATTGAGCATATTATTCTATATAATATGTATAATTGATGTAATCCCATTATCTCTCATTCATTGTTTCTAGGTTATCTTGATATGTTTAAAATAACTCCTTATAACAATATTAAAATTTTCTAGTGTATCGTTATATGACTTGGATAATACAGAAATAATAAAATAATCATAATATTTTGATAAGTATAATATATTAGTTAAATAATATTCTAATTAATATACCAAGAGATAAGATAATAATTATATAATATTATGATTAACATATATATTATAATTATTAAAATAAAGTATTAATATATAATACCAATAATTAGTGTATGCGGTAGAAATCTAAAACCAGTAGCAACCCAGCCAAAGCAACAAAAAAATAATTTAGAGGAGGCTTCTTCATTGGATACTGCACCAAAATCGCTTGTCTAAAATCTCTTGCGTAACGCCCTTATTTTGTCAAATAAAAACCAAGCACTTCTCAAACAACAATCCGTTACAATTGCAGGCTTATAAATTATTATCTAGATCCAATAACCGGCTCCCCAACTAGGGTTTTTAAAAGTAACTGCAACACAATGAATCTGTTAAGGATTAACCATTAACAGGTTTAAAAATTACACATCTTAATGCTCCAAAAAGATTATTAAAATACTTAGCTGTTGTAAAGACCTTTATTAAAGCTTCAAAATAAAGCAAGAATTACGAATTTAAAGCGGACAACATGTCGCTCGACTCTGCAAATGCAAGAGGTTCCTTGAAAGTACAGACTAAAGTAGGAAATTGAAAGTTGAGGAATAACTACACCTGCTACTTTAAATTCATTCTGAAAAGTAAACATTGTCGTATGTACAAATCCAAATGATTTTCATTGCATACGATAGCAAAATTAACACTTAATGTCAAACAAAAATGACTGGCTGTGTGTTCAACAGTGCCACCTTGCCAGTGTCAAGTTGGTACTTGGCATTGAATGTTTTAATATAATTAACAAATTAAAATTTTCATTTTTAATCATTACTGTTCACCAAATTGACCAATAGCACAATAGATAAATTGTATCTATTAAATCATTAAATAAAAAATTGACTTTCAACTTTAAATATTTTGATAAATGAATTTAATATTCAATACTCATTGGTCCACTAAAATGAATTAATACATCAAATGATTGTATTAATATTCCTACCAAAGGCAGGAACTAAAAAGCACGTCATAAATTAAATAGCCAGTTAAATTTTAGGAAAGTTCTAGATGCTATATTTAGAAAAAGAACAAACTTGCTTTATTTGTTTAAAGCTTGTCCCTCTCTTTCATCTCTAAGAAATTGAATTTTCCTCTTCATTATTTTCTATTTGTGTAGAAAGAAGAATGGAGGAATTTGACAAAGAAGAATTATCATTTTGTGGTTTAGAAATTTTATAATAGAAGAGCTTAAATAGTTTTTGAATACTACCAAGAATTTAATTTATTTACAAGCAATAAAGTTTATTTTCAATATTTATTTTGGTTTGTAGTTTTACAAGAAATTTAAGAAGTTGCAAGAAATATTTGGGGCTTTCTACAGATTCAAAAGAAATTGATTATTGTTTGTGTTTTCTATGAGACAGAATCTCAAAATAAGAAAAACATTAAACTTGGTATAAATTATTTCTTGGTTTAATTTAAAAATAATTTCTCTAATAATACTATATTTGTTTATTTCCAGGTAATGGATGAATATTTGAAGGGAAAGAAAGAATTTATGTCTACTAGTAATCTAAATAGGCAAAAGATTATGTATATATATTCTTCGAAGAATAGTTTTCTTATATTATATATATAAAAATATAAACAGGTAGTTTATTCTATTTGTGAAGTCACCTAAATCATACAAAAAAATTATATAAAAGAAGCTATATTTATAATCTAACAATATCATTTTTTATTTTTTTTATCAGTAAGGATGCTAACATAAAATTTATTTATTAAGGGGCAGCCACGCATTTGTCATAGATGGGATGATGGCGAGGAAGAATAGGTCTGCAAAATTTTGAAGGGATGAATTTTTGAAAGCAAAAATACAGAACCCTAGTTCGGCGAGGCATGTAGTGGTTGACTTGGAAGCAGAAGCGGCTACAGATGTTGCCAACCTTAGGAAGCACGCCCTAATTTGCAAAACCTTGGGAAGAAACTTTCCGAGAAAGATAATTTCCAAATGGATTATTGATAACTGGAAATGGCCGAGCTCAATAAAATTTTTGCCAAAAGGGTACTTTCTTGTCTTATTTCATAGCCAGGAGGAACACGACCTCATCTTCTCCTTCAAACAATGGAAAATCGAGGATAGGACTGTATATATCCAAACTTGGATGCCATTATTCGATCTGTGCGCTACTTGCCCTAACGAAAGCCCTAAATGGCTACGTTTATACAATCTCCCCTCTGAATTTTGGTTTGGAGACTCAATTGGTATAAATCTAGAGGTGGACACCAGCATTCTGGATGGGGACAATTTCCACTATGCTAGAATCAGGGTGGCATCCATTTATGGCTTCCCCGATAACATCAAAATTTCCACAACGAACGGAGAGTGCACAGTTAAGGTGGATTTAGAGGAAGCCAAACAATTCTATTTGGAATGCGGCAGCAGAAGTCATTTCTCTGAACAATGTCCTCGGAAATCTAAATGGGTTTGGAAGGAAAAATCCTGAAAATCTGAAGAAATCATGCCACCGCACACTTCACCAAGCTCTGCGCTTAGGGCATCAACATTGATGCCTCCTCTTGAAGAGGTTACTCCCATCATCCCTGAGCAAAGGGCTTCTGTTATTGAAGGTCATTTAACAGATTTGCAAGAGGAACTTGCATCTTGCGTTACCTTCAAAGTTTCGGGCGATAATCGTCACGGAAACACGAAGTCTAGGGACAAACGGGCATCACTGGAGGACTCGGCATCTTCTGCCCCTTCAGACTCTGATTATGAGGATGAAAGTGAGTTTGGCGAAGCTGAAGCCAGACATATCAGCTAAGAAGCTGCCAGGATTAGGAAACCAAATGTGTTTCTAAGTGGCAAAAAGAAAGGAAGGAAAACTAACAAAGCTAGAAGGGAGGAAGAAGCAGCAAAAGGTGGCCAAGCATCCATTGTGGAATTCATAAACAGTACCAAGGGGGGTAAGGCTCCCCTTGGGAACCAATGAAGATCCTAAATTGGATTGTCAGGGGCCTCAATGCCCCTGACAAAAGACGCTTACTCAAGCGTCACATGCAAATGTTTGGTGCGGATCTAATTTTTCTCGAGGAAACAAAATTGTCCTTGCAAGAAAGTATTAAATTCTGCCAAGCCTATAAAGGTTGGGATGGAATCTTTGTATCTTCTGCTGGTACTTTAGGAGGCTTAGGAGCATTATGGAACCCCAAATCCTCATCGGTGTAATTGATTGCTGAATCTCAAAACTGGATGGCTTTAAAGGTGTGTAATTTCCATTCGAATTTACAGTTTATCATATGGAACATATATGGCCCCACAAAATTTGTGGAAAAGTTAGAAACTTGGCTATCGATTTCGGCCTTATGAAGGATTTCGATTCTGATCTCCTGGTGTTGTGTGGAGATTTTAACACAGTTTCTAGCCCTACGGAAAAGAAAGGTGGTTTGCATCTCATCAGACAAAGTCAAAAAGACTTCATGTGTTTCATTGAAGACAATAATCTAGCTGACTTCAGGCCCAAAAACAGTCAGTTTACATGGACAAACCGGTGAAAGGGCTTCTCTAACATAGCTGAACGTGTAGACAGGTTCCTGATTTCGCATAACTGGTTTGAAATGGATGTGGTAATTGAATCATTAGAACCCCAGAAATTGTTTAAGAGAGGATGAGTCCTGGTTGGGCTTGACCCCGTATAAGATCTTTAAATAAACAGTATGTATTGGACTGCAAAAGTCACGCGCAAGACCGGAAGTTTTCTTTGCTCTGTTCTTTCCTTAAGTGCCCACACTGAACAAAGCTATATTTTATTGTTCTTATTACTAACTTTACATATTAATGGCCTCAGCCTTTTTACCAATAAAAAAAAAAAATGCTAACATAAAATTTATTTATTAGCCGATAGGCTTATTATGGGAGCTTTTGCTCCCTTTTTTCCAGGAAATTACCGATGGTTGCCCACAAACATTTCAGTATCTTGGGAAACCGCCACCATTTTCCTGATTGGTATTTGTTTTAGTTTTCATTTTTTTAATCTTCTATTTGCGTTGTGCTCCTTGCACGGGGATTGATCTGCAGCTTACACGTTTTCTCACCCTTCAATGTGTTGTCCCTTTTACACTGCTTGCTCTACGCCTTACACATTTGGGCGTATAGCTATTTGCACTCGCTTGCAGCTCCACTTGATCCACACACAACTGCAGTAGCTTCCCCCCCCAGGAAGAAAAGAGTCTAGCCCATCAAGATTCAATGCTCACAATTCCTCAGTAGAGAAGAAGCAGCTCCAGCAACAGCATCATTTCTAGAGCTCTGCGGTGCTTCACCCATGGGAAGGTAACTTGTGTTCTTGTTATTTTCTTTTCTATAGCTTATTCCATTGCTTATTGATTATTGGGGTTTAACTACAATTATGTTGTCCAGGTAATTGGAGACAAATGGGATACATACTTGCATTTTCTAAGTATGGATTATAATGAAGGGTATGCTTGCTTACTTCTTTAAGAATGCTTTCCTACTTTAAAAACATTCTCTACATGATCAGTATTGTGGGGATATGAAGATAGTGTGCCAGCTTGCTTTTCCCCCCTTAAAAATAAAGATGTGATTTAATCTTCTTGCACAGGGATGCCCTGGACAATTTAGGACTGGTGAGATATTGTTGCAGACGTATGCTCATGACTCATGTAGACATTATTGAGAAGCTTCCGCTTTATCCCAGTGAGCTTTTTTTAAAATTTTACATAGGACTTGAAATTTTACTTATTGAAATTTCACCTAGTGTTTGTACTTGTAAATTTATTCTCTAGTTACTGTTGGATGTGTTGAATTTAAAGTATTTACCATGTGACAAACATTTGTTTTGTTCAACAGACACAGCTGGTTGAAAAATGAGGAAGACTGGTTAAATTTAGAGCTACAGAAGGCTGATAATATCATCTTTTAAATAAGTTTACAGGGATAATGTTCTTAGAGGAAAGTATTACGAGCAATAGAAAATTAGAAGTTGTAGAAACTCCTTATTTCACATATCAAATAATGCCTGTATCTGTTTAAACTACATAAATAGTTATATTTCAACATAAATATCAAATAATGTTTTAATGGTTGATTTTGTGTATAGATTTCGTTCTATTTTAATATTTTCTGTGTAAATTTTGATCTCAAAAGGTTTTTTTCTCAATATCCCCTATTTTAAATATAGTATCTACAAATAAGTTCAGACAAAGATATCTTCTGATGAAGATGGTATTTATCATGTTGACTCGACTATGTTTTATGTAGTTGTAATTGGCAAAACTGGCATGAAGAAGAATATGTTGAAGTCCAAATCACGTGTATGCACCTGGAATTGTAGGCTTTGGAAGAGAGAACATTTATAGAACTAAACATTTCTCATGTTAAAACATTACAAATCAACCATACAAATGTAGAGACAACTGTGCTGCAACAATATATTTTATATTCATTAATAAAAGTCTGATACAAATAGATTAAGACTTATGGTCTGCTTCCAAAAAATGTTGGTTTAAGATACCATAATCTGAACAATCTAGTAGTTACAACAGGGTCTAAACAAAAGGAAGCTAAACTAATAATCTGGATAGAACAAACAGATCTCTAGAAATCATAAAACAAGCCCGCAAAGAAAAATCCAGTCCACCAGCCCACCAAAACCAGAAGCAGATTAGAAAAAATTATAAGTAATGGCAGCCTTCAGAGATATTACACTTTACAAAGAATGATCACCAAAAAGGAATGATACAAAACATAGGACTTAGTAAAAATATGTAGCCCTTCGATTTTTGGGAGCATAGACAACATTAGCTACATGGAGAAGAGGAGAATGTTTGATTTAACAAATGTTAACATAACTAATAGTTGTGGAAAAATGTTCATGAATCTATTTAAAAGGTAAAAGGACATCTAGCAATGAAAAACGGTGTAGAGGGAATGGGCAGTGGGAGATACGTGGTACCCATAAAAAAATGTGGTGTCCACGTTACGTATTAACTCCTTGAGGAATAATATTTGGTTGTGTTCAATATGATGGAGATTGTTCATCAAACCCTGCCCTTTTCATGCTATTCTCATTAGGATTGTTTATAATTGGTCTCTATGTTTTGAGGTCATTATAATTGAACACACAACATTAAGAAAATTACTTCAGCTGGATTAGGATGAATACTTTCAAATAGTCCATACAATTAGATAGAATTATATGATAAAAACTTCTCTCCACCAAACTTCAATTACTCTAGGACAAAAATAAGGTTGGGTTGCAGCGAAGTTCTTTCTTTTGTACTTTGTAGTAGTTCATGGTAGGCCAGACCAATATACCATAAAATAAAGAAATTTAGAAATGTTAGCATTTAGAGTAAACTTTAATCACATTTTGAAAAATATTTATATTACTTATAGTATCAAGATATTATAATTATAAACCGTGAATCTATCATTACAATATCCTAATATAGTTTTAAAAAGGAATATTATTATATAGTTAAAAAAGGGAATATTATTAAAAAATCTTCCGTTCAATTTGCCTATCGGCAGTTACGTTGCACACATGTATCGTCCAACTGCTAGTTTTAAATATATTTAAGTTTTAAAAGTAAAGAGTGGAGGGATGCAACCATGTAAAGGGTGCAACCCCCACAATGGGAGCTTCACGGCTTCCCAATAAATATCCAAAACTCTAATTTATAATTTATGATTTCATTTTTATTTAAATATATATTTATATAGATAAATATATTATATTCTTTGATATTAATTAAATATTATCAGATTTTATTTTCTAAATTTAAATTATAAAAATATTATTATTGTTATATAAATAGAAATATATAGACATTCTTAACAATGGTAAATATAAGTTTTGTAAAATGACATAATAAATATATAAATATTGGTGATAAAAAAAATGATCGTAAACAATGTATTTATCTAATCTACAAATTAACAAGGATTCTATCCTCTTCTAATAAGATTCAATAAATATGGACAAAAGTATAATAGAGAATATAGTTCTATCCTCTTCTAATAAGATTCAATAAATATGGACAAAAGTATAATAGAGAATAACTATATTTCTCAAGAAATAAAATCAATTTATTTTTTTCTTAAACTCTAAATTTTTCAAATCAATTCACTCTAGATCAAATTTGAGAAAAGTATGATATGCAATTATTATTTTCAACTTTACACTCAAATTCCATAACTTTATAACTTAAACAAAGAAGTAATACAATATGAAATGGATTTAAAATCTATTATCTTTACTCCATTACATTATGAAATGAATGAGAGAGCTTGAAAGCTCCTATCAATTGAAAGTTGACTAACTATTTACACAAAAGTAACTCATGAGTCTCCATGAAGACTTCTTCACTCAGTCTACTATATAAAATCTAAAACAAATTATATGGACAAGGCTAGCTCACCTCCCAACCATAGGACTTGTAAGTAAGTCCACCCCCCAACTAGGAGACTTCCAAGAAAGTAGGTTAGACATTACAAACACACAATCACATTAAGAATAACACAAAATCACATTGAGAAAATACAAACAAGCATATACCCATAAGGTCAACTCACAAACAATGGATCTTTTGCAAGATCCTTGAATAGGGAGAGTAGAGGGGATCACACCTCTCTTGGGGAAGAAACAAATGCAGACATCTCATCAACATCCAAATCTACAACTCCCTAAGTAACCTCCGCAATCAAATAATCAAACCCCACATATAACATGATCATAAACAAACTTCTCCATCTCCACAAAACCCAGCAATCATAATTCTCCAAGAAATATCTACCACCAACCTCCACAATACACAAATAATAGGGGCACTCATGCCTAATAAATCATAATCTAATCACAAGAATTCTCTTCAACCAACCTCCACAAATCAGATAAAATAGGGGCACTCATCCTAATAAATCACAAGAATCACAAGAAATCTCCACAACCATCCTACACCTATCACAAATCACGAGGGCACTCATGCCCAACATATCACAAGAAACATTCCCCAAGAGAGGGTCTACACCTCCCTCGAACCCCAACACATGGGAGGCTCTTAACCTAAATGGGGAAGATCAACACCCATTACAACCCAATACCCAACAAATATACACAAGTAAACATATAATTTTTTTCTTCCCATAAACAACAAATTTCATACAAGAATTGACAATAAAAAAGATAAAAAAAAATTACAATAATCTCATAAAAGAACAAATGATGCACAAACCCTTACCACATGCTTCTACCAAGTTAAGAGAAACCTTAATCTAATATCATCTATGGTACTCTCTCCAAGTTCCAAAGCTATCCAAATCCCTTCACTTTTTCCAAAATCCAAACTCTTACAGTAACTAGAAAAATTCTAGAAGAAAACATAAACAGAAGATTCCCTGTATCCCTTCCCAAGCAATAGTATAAATAGGCTACATGAGCGAAGGTGAGGAGAGAGAAATGTAACTTCCAGAATCTTTTCAAAATAGAAAACCATAACTCCCAATCTCGTCACCCTTCATTAATGGCTCTTTTCCACCCTATAGATGCTTCCAGAGCATCTTTTTAGCATTAAAATAAAGGCCTCATTTATAGACAACCACTATAGGGTTTTAATTTTACACAAATAATAAAGAAAATGACACTTTATGACCCCTAAAAATTCCTCAACCCAAATCCAAATTTTGACTTTATGAAAATATGACCGTACATCAACATAAAACAAGGGTCAAATACGAGATTAAGTACACATTCATGCTTACAACACTTAACACATAAAGACCTTAATCCTCTCTTAGGATTACACCTAGGTATACATGGTATACACAAGAATGATTTCTTAAAAACTTTCCATGATTTTTCCTTGGCCATATTATCTAACATGCACACTTACAATTCAAACATTAGCATATCCATGATAAAAGCCGAAGCAACATGCATAATGAATTACCTGTTGAGTACAAAGAATACTGAGAGGGGGGGTGAATCAATATTCTTAAAACCTTTTTAATTACACATTCATTAATCCACTTACCAAATTCAATAACATGAAAGCAAAGTAAACATGAGAGGAGCAACCACAAATTCATAACACATAGACACCAGGATTTTACATGGAAAACCCAAAAAGGGAAAAACCACGGTGAGTGTTAGCTCACAATATATTATGATAGCAATACCGAATTACATGAAGGCTCACTACCTTAGGGCTCACTGCCCAAAGATTCACTATCCAAGAAGTGCTCACTACAAAAAGGCTCATTGCCAGAAAGATAGAAGAGAAGATAGAAGAACGATTGCCTCACTGCCAAAAGAAGATTGCTACAGGTGCATCTACAAAATGTTGAAATGTTGTACCAATATGCTCAGTATACAGATTCAAAGGTCTTCATACTATCTACCCTGCTTTACTACTCTACTTTACATATACTCCTATTTTCTACCCTTATTATCTTTTTCTGCTTTGTAAACTACCTTAATATTAAACACATATAGAATTTGCACACTTTCCACACACATCCATCCATCCAACACTGAAATCCATTGAATATATATCTGCAATAAGATTCATCTCATAGTCAGGTTGACAACCCAGACATGAAATATGTAAACAAGTGTTGTACCTTGTCAGCTTGATCTTGTGCTCAAACAACAATGTGGATCCAAAAATACATACAATAGTCTTCATATAGGTCAGCACCAAACATTCAACTACTTAGATTAATTCTTCAAACAATGTATCTTTTCCGCAAATAGATCTAACATACCTGTCAGCTTGTCCCTTAAGAACACACTTGACCAATTCAATTGTCACATCATAACTTCTACTGCGGACCGTATTAGACTCTAAAAATCATACCCAACATCCATCATTGACCTCTTAGTATACCTTCAGAACTACAAACCAAAATATGCCACAACAGAGGAATGTGGACCCTTTTACTCTAGTACTATGCACTGTTCTTGACTTAACTCTATTCACCTGGACTTAGGTATTTCATCATATGACTTCCAGAGGAAGTTAGGACTTGAACACTGGAACATGTGATCACTAGGTAGCTATGAACAACATACCTAAACTGCAAGTAATTATCTTCAACTGCGGAGGCATACTGACCCAATCTTTGACAACTACTCTGCATACTGCCCATACTTAGTCATTTATTCTTTCGAAGTAAAGTCTCTTTGCCATGTCGGTGGAATCTCTTTTCTCTCTTTCTATCAATGATAACATTCAACATTCATCAGAGCAGTGTCTCTTGCCAACAATCTCCCCCTTTGGCATTGATGGCAACACTTAGTAAAAAATGTTCATATGCTCCCCCTTGCTATATACACTATATTTTTCTTCTCCCCCTTAGGTGTTTGCCAATTTTTCACTAATTTCTTCTCCCCCTTTGACATCAATGGCAAAGGTGTATGTACAAGAGTCAAAATTGTGTCAAAACTTACAAAAACTGTCATACTAGGCTATAACCTATCAAATCAGTTTGTTGCATATGAAAGGATATCATTGTACACAATCTTTAATTGTGTTAACTCTCCAATCCACTTATTTTTAGCACTGTTCAAAATTTGGATGTTCTCATTTACTTGGAATACCCGATCTTCTGCCTTCTTCACATTGATAGACATGTCAGTTGTTTCCTAAACCTTTAAGGCTTCTGCAACTAAAGACTTTTTATGAACTCAATTTTAGAGCTTATCATCCTTCTCAGTAGGCACATTTTGTTTTTAATTTCTTCATGTTTGCTGAGTAGACTACTTATGTTGTTTTGAATATTTACAACTTGTATTTCTATGTTGTTGATTGAGTCAACTATTGGATTAAAGGTCTTAGAAATATTTGTAAGTTGAAGCTTCATGTTTTTGACCTTCTCTTCTATTTCCTTAGTGGTTTTAGGCCATGACAAACAAAATTTGTATATATCACAGGTTTCCTTGATTGCATTCTCCATATTTTTTATACTATTTTCTAACAAAATTTTGTCATTGTTTAACTTGATTTTTAACTCTACTAGTCTTTTATCTTCAAATTCCTTTTTAACCTTAATGTCGACATATTTTTCAAAGGACTCAAAACGAGTACTTACAGAATTTATTAGACCTTTGAGCCAATTAGATGATGACACTGATGTATCTTTTGGGTATGAGGGTATCAACTTTTTTAGAATACCGGATGCTTCATCAATGAGTTCATTGTCTTGTATATATATTTTCAGCATTTCTTCTTGAGCATTTGCTTGCACAGTTGATAGCCATTTGAATTTCTATATCAGAGATAAAGAATTTAGATTTATTGGTCCTTGTAGAAACTTGAGTAAGTTTAGGATCTGTGCACTTTGTTTCTTTTCCAAAAATTTTGCAACAGTGTCTCTTGCCATTTTTTCTTCACCAAGAGAAACTTTCTTACTTTTTTTCTCTTTTGCTTCCTTTTCTTTCTCTACTTTAGTTGTGGCTTCTATAATGAATGAGGTCCTTATTCTTTTTCTGTGGCTAGATATTGTTTTTTCCATTTTAGATTTCTCATCTTTCCTTTCTGGAGTGCTTGATGTCCATTCTAGCAGAGCACTTATGGACTTTAATCCTCTTGCTTTAGTTTTTGCCTCACTTATTTGTTCCTTTGATTTCTCAGGTTCCATAGGCATTCTGGAAGATAATTCTGAGAATGTCCCAAATCTGCCCTCTTTGATATCATTAGGTTTGCTTAGTAGTGCTTCAACTAATTCAGTCAAAACATCTTCTGCAACTTCATATCCTAATGCAGGGACCCATACAGTTCTTGGTTCCACAACTTCCATGAAGCATTTGTCTTTGTCTACCATGAATACAATGTCCTTTTCATACTTTATCACTACATTTTAGGTATCCAGATTCTACATAACATTTTCTTTTGAAAGTTCTTTAAATATTCCCATAAGATTTCGATCTGCTTGTCTACATTGCCCAAACTCTACAAGTGATTTCCTATTTGAGTGGCTACTAGTGTGTGATCAAGCCAGACAATATTTCCTAAACTGGGTAGCTCTCTCAGGAAGTAGAAGAGTAGACAAGTAATCAATGTTCCATATTTGAAAGGATGATTAGTCTCTTTTGTTCTTTTCAAGTTCTCCATTAGTTCACTCCAGAGTAATTCACATAGATCATAATCTGTATTGTTTTTTATATGGTTGGTGCAGACATAGAATTTTCCTTGTTGGAAAAGTATATTTTGTATCTAATAATCATTGATGTAAATCTGACAGCCGAATTCTTAATATCATTTACTGTAAGGGTATTCTGATCAAATTTGGCTCCTGTTAGTTGCATTACCACATTGTTCTTCATTTTCTTTACACTTGGAACCCTTCCGGAGGAGATCATACCAGTTACATCTTTGATAGCTTCTTTAGTTATCATATAAGGTTCATCAAGCCATAGAAACTCATCATGAATTCTACTTAGAATAAGTTTAACCCATGCATGATTCAGGATCGTGGGAAAATCCAACCAGGTGTCTAATTTCTTTTCTCCTAGAACTTTATATTCATCTTTCAACACAATATCCACAGTAGTCAGTTCATCCAAGTACAATTTGTAGACACCCAAAAATATCCTCTCACAACACTTTGTCACAACATTACATCATTTAGGCATCTTGTAGCATGTTTTCCCTAAGTACCCATGTCACCACCTAATTAGTTAAATAAATCTTATTTATTTGACTAATTTCATTTATTCCCTTTCTATTCATAACCCCTTCTTCATCCTAGCACTTCTTCTAATAAATTAAATAAATTTAACATTTATTTTATTTATCCCATCCCTTCACATTATTAAATAAATAAATTTTATTTATTTTTTTTTTTTTTGAGAAAAAGTGGAAGAGCCACTAAAATTATATTAATTATATAATGAAATTTACAAAATGCCAGATTCAATAAGGCATACTGGCAGGAAAGAATCGGCAAAGAAAACCTCCGGTTGTAGCCCTTTTAAAATAGATACAATACAAAATTTACTCAAAAAGATGAGTCAACCCAAAAAAAGTCTGTGGCTTAAAACCTTACAAGATTAAATCTTTGTGAAAATAGCACTATTACAAACTAACCAACTGATAAAGTCAACAGATAACAAAATTAAAACTGTCTACAAAACATAAAAATTTTAATTGCCCTCCTGCAATTCTTCATCATCAAGACCCTGCAGATCATGAGCCTCTTCTTCTGCCAATTGCCTCCCCAACTCTCGCCTATGGCAGTGAACAGAATTCTAGAAAGACACCATACAATTGTTTTGGAGGCCATGTGAAAATGCAGTGAATCGTAGGGCGGTGGAAGAGATCCCTGCACTCAAACAAACCTCCCACAAGAGCAGTACCTGAATGCAAATCATAATCCTATAAACATCATTAAAAGCATCTATAGGAAAATGTGCATCTTGAACAAACATAAGACCCAAATTTCTTACCATATCAAAGTTTTGCAAAAAATCCATAGCATTAAAAACTTCCTGCAAAGAATTCGGGTTAAGAAAACTTCCTGCATAGATTTACCATTGTGCGAAAGCTACCACCTGCGGACATACTTCATGCCAATGTGTCCATGACCCCTTCTTCACTGTGACATACTTTTGTCAGCCTAACTTTAATCTTGTCTTCCAATCTCACATCTCTTACCGATGGAGATTCTCTTTTTTGCCTATCGGCAAGACTTTCACTACTGGCCACCTGAAGACTTCCTTTGCCGATACACCAATGATCTAACCTTGTATATGCAAGACTTGACTTGCTACAGATGATAATCTAATGTTTCTTTCCCCGATGTCACTGATATAGCCAATCATCCTTTGAATCTAACTCAGTGTATCTTTTCAAAGTACATTCGTAACATATAACCTTGACATACAATTACAGGATACACACGAAATGATACTCACATACATTTGTGATATACACATGAAATATTCTCAGCATACATTAGTGATATATACATGAAATAATACTCACATACATTTGTGATATACACATGAAATGATACTCAGCATACATTTGTGATATACACATGAAATGATACATACATTTACGATATACACATGAAATGTTCTCAGCATACATTAGCGATATATACACAAATTGTATATTCGGTGAAACAACACAAAATTCACACTGACAACATCCTCTGCAACCTCTGTAGCTACACAGACCCTTTTCTCCAACAACATAGCACATTGCTAGGATCTCTCAATGCATTTCGTACTATCATTTTATTTATTTATTTAATCCCCTTTCCTCTTGAATTAAATAAAATAAATCTTTTATTTTATTTTAATTTATCACTTTATGTCTCCCCACTTAAAATAAATAAATAAATTATTTTATTTATTTTATCCTCACATTCCTCATGATTTTTTTTATAAAGATAATGTGCCTGGTAAACTTTTTAACGTGACCAGTGACACTGGTGCGACACATCCTTCAGCTCCACGGTCACATTCCTCATGATTTAAATAATAATAAATTATTTAAATTGTTATCCCACCTTCCATTTCCATCTCTCAAGATGACTCAAATCATCTCTCAAGTTAACTTCATTCACCTTCCATTTCTTCTCTCTTCTTGCACGATCAACTTTCTAATTCCACTACCACTCACAAAATGGAAGCTTTATCCCTACATCCTCTCTCCTTTGCCTATAAATTGAACCCTTCTCTAGTCTTTTTAGGGAGCCGATCTCTCGCATGCAACATCATTATGTCAAAATTCCTCTAGCCCTCACATATATCTTCTTCTCATCAATCTCCATCCTATTGTTATGTTGCATATTTGAGCAATCAACATCCAATTGTTCAAGCAATCAAACATGCATGAATCTATCTTTCAAAAAAACTAAGGTATTCAAAATATTTGGATCAAGGTATTGCATGTTTTGTTTTATCTTTATTTTGTCCAATTTTTTTGGTTACATTTCTAGCACCCCTGGTGGGACCCACTTCTCTTGATCATTTTTGTAGGTTTTTGTTGTAAAAATTTGCATTTACCTAATCCTTGTTTGTCAAGTTTTGAAGGGAATTTGGTGCAGGTGATCTCCAGGGTAGAAACTAACCTCACCATCATGTCCGGGAGGCCATTTCCATGCTTTTTGACTATAAACTTGTCAGGGTTTCGTCACTCTAACATTTTTTGTAAAAATTTGAATTTTTATTTTATTTTTGTAGCCATACTATACGGATCTCTATAGTCTATACAGTACAGGTCTGCCATTGGGGGTCTAACCCTGGCATTGCATGTGCTGGTCTCATGTTGTAGGAATTTGGTTACTTGTTGCAGGTTTAATTTCACTATTTTGCAGATGTGAGGCTTCTCTATTGACTTGTTGTGGCTTGGCCAACCATTGCCTAAACCCCAAATACCCCTTTGTCACAATCTTTTTCTACTATCGCCATCGTAGAACATCAACCTCCTTGTCACCACCATTTGGTCACCCTAAAATTTTAGTCGATGGTCAAGTGCTTCCCATCGCTGCCTTATCACTCCATCTGCTCCCATCACAAATCTTCTGTCATAGTCGAAAGTCTTCAGGTCGCAGTCTGCAAAACCCTTACCGTTGTAAGTTGCCACCATAGAATTTTCCACTACTATCTATGCCTTGATTCTCAGGGTTCTGTGTCGCTGCCCAACACTCACTAGTTGCAGTCCTGTAATTTCTCTGTTGCAGCCTCTAACATCAGTCGCCACTACTGAACATTCCATCATCGTCTATCCATCACTTGGTTGCAGTCTAAGAAACTATTTGTCGCCACCATATAACAATCCTTCTCTAACTGCAACCTTCACCTATGCCTTAGTTGGTCATCGACTAAACCCTAACAACCCTCGATCGCCACCACTACATATAACCCATCGCCATTCCTGTGGTATTGGTCGACACCCTCTATGCAACCATTCATTGCCTCCTCCAAATCATCGCCACCATCTTCATTAGCCTAAACCCTAACTCTAATCTTTACCTCAACCTAAGCTTCTGCCTGTTGACCTCCAAAATGAAACTTAACATTTAAGTGGCTCTTTTGACTTAACATTTGAATGCGTATCTTTAGGTTCTGACTTTAGTATTTGGGGGTTTAGCATTGGGTATTTGGCACTTCGTATTCAAGGTTTAGGTTTTAACCTCTAATATAAGAAACTTAACTTCAAATAGCTAATGGTGCATGTGACCAAGTTTTTTCAAATCATTAATAGTCAACCTTCAAACAGTTAGGTCAACCCGGTTTCTTTCACATGCCAAAGGAGGTGTTCCTTTTCTTTTCGCTATAATAAGAGCATACGGGATTGAAATTGCACAAACGAGGACTCATCGGAAAGATAACAGGACAAACTATGCAACTGTACAAAAATTATCAGGTGAATGTGTCAACAAATTATTTTTTAAAACTACTTAGAATTTCCCAAATTTTCTATTTATGCAACTTGTTTTTCTGTATGAAATCATCTATCTCAGATTTTTAATAGATTGCATCTTTTTGATCTAATCCTATTTGGCTTGCAAGTTTGTGTTTCTTCTTGTCACTACAACATCTTATCATTTTGTCAAAGAAAGGTGGATCAAAACTACTAATTTATCTTATGCGGGTTTGATCGGTCGAAGAAAAATATCGTTTTCGCACTAAGTTAGGAATATTTGGAATTGGTGCTTAAAAAAAATCTTTACATGCTCTGTGTCTATTTATCTTTCTTGTTTGTGTGATGTGTATGTCTGTAACCCAATTTAACAACAAGAGTATCCTCTCCCCCTGCCTATTCAATGGACCTAGGATGTAAGAGAAATTGTTGTTATCTCTAGAGGGTCCGCCTTCCATTGTGAGAGAGAATGACCCAAGTGGTAACAAGATAAATCCAAGCTCATTCAAACTACTATATATAAAAATGTGTTTGTGATGAAAGTCATAAGCAACAAGTGTTGATGTGTCATACCAACGAATGTTGCCCTTAATACCCTTGTGGTGCGTGAAAAACTATAGAGCGTAACCTCTACATGCTAGGAGGCCTCCTAATCAGAGTGAATCACTTCATGTATGGCCACTTGAATGAATGCCCTTACTAAAAACCTTTGTGTAGTAGCCAAAATCCTTCCATTTTCTAGTGCAGGAGGTCAGACCTCTGAAGTCGTTCCACATTCTTGCAGTTCAAAGTAGAGATAACAAATTCTCTTTGGGGAATTCAAAGTTTGGTATGCCTGAGAAGTGTTTGCCATGTAAGGGGAGCCAATGCTACCAAACTTCTAAGCTATCCACTCTGAATAAGTATGGCTCAGATTTATCTACAGTGGGAATCTAGCAAATATTGTCTTTTCCAGCCTAAGTTGTACATGTTTGTGACTATCTTGTGTGCCTATGTCTTTTGATGTGTGTTCTCTTGCTAAAACACTACCAATAAACAATTACCACATCATCCTCAACCTACTTGTCATAACACATATCCTAATCAATACACATCATCCAATCATTCCAAGCCAAATCATCCTAGTCATTCAATCAACCACATCCTAATCAATCCAAGTCATCTAACCTCATCATTTCACATCATCATCTTTTTAATCCAATCAACATCATTTTCCACCATGCCAACATTAGAAGACCTAGCACAAGAGCTCATTCACATACTTCACCAAGCTCAAACAAGCCAATCACCTCTAAGCCAACAAATGATTCAAGGTGTCCATGACATGATCTAAAAATTGCAAACAAGACAATCCCCACATATGCAACACCTCTTAGCACAAATCTGACATCTCTTGGCTACTTGTAAAATCCAAAAAGCACATCCTCAACCAATGCTAAATCAATCCTATATGCCACCTATCCCATCATGTCAACCTTACCCATACACATGTCACATCAATACGTCATCAACCTATCACACCTCTTCTAATCTCAATCATTATCCATATCAACCTACATCTTAACAACCATTATCCTATGTAATCCCCCCACCAACACAACATCAACACCTTCAACAACAACATCAACCTATCCAACAATTCCAACACCAACCTACTCAAGAATTGCAACAACAACCAATCACATCACAACACCATCCAAACCTCCAACCCATTCTATCTCAATCCTACGTGTCACCTTCACCATCATGCCAACCTAACCCATCTACCTATAATGTCAATACCATATCAACTTATCCAATTCCTCCTTCCAACATGCCACCTCACCATCAAACCCATGTCCAAGACAAACAAGTGCCCTCACAAGAGGTACATGCAAGCCAAAATGGCCCTTTGTACATAAGTCAAACGTCCTTAAGTCTACTTTTGGAGCAAGATCTAATATCTTTTGATGAGGGAGATACTTGTGTGTAATCTAATTCTAGCCAAAGTGGTCCTTTGTACATAAGCCAAGTGTCCTTAAGTCAATCTTTGGAGCAAGATCTAATATCCTTTGATGAGGGAGATACCAATCTAGACTATGCCTCCTATGGGTCACCCCCATCTAATCCTTATCCTAATCCAAGTCATAATTCATCCAACTCTACTATCCCTTCATCCAATTTGAACCCTAATCCAAACCCTAATGTGTCCAATCCATCTAATCCCCTTATCCCTCCATCCATTCTAATCCTAATATGTCCAATCCATCTAATCCTAATCCAAATCATCCCACAAATCCTAATTCTAAGTCTATCACACCATCTACCATTATCATCCATCCACTATATTATCCATCTACCTATACTCTTGTAAAGGATGTGATCCAATGGCTGCTAGCAAGGAATAAAGCATCTCCATGCCATCAAACACTCATTCATGAGCCTATCAAAGAACTTCCAAATGCCATGTCTATCCCTTCAAGCCCATCATGTGAACCACAAGCCATCGAGCCTATTCAAGAGCCTCCCATCATGAGCCCAGGTCAAAGTCCATCATACTCTCTTATGGGTGAATATCAAGAACTTATCAAACTCATCCAAGAGTCTTCCACTTCCATTCAAGAAACTCAAGAGGTATGTCAAGAGCATTATCCTAAGCATGAGGAAACATTACTCCCTCATCCAAATCAAGATCTAAGCCCTCCTAATGATCCTACCAATAACACACTTGATCTTATCCATGATCAAGCTCCCATATGTAATCAAGATCCTTCTTATGATCAAGAGGACCATGATGATCCCCTTAGTCCACTTTATGCATTCCATGGTCAAGAGCTTATCACTCTATCCCTCCGTCCTCCATCTAGCCCTAATGTGCAAGCTTCTAGTTCCCATGATGAGACATGTGCCTCCCAAGCAATCATAAAAAATCAAACCAATAACTTGGATCCTAATGAACATAAGCAAGATCCTAATGATCCTTCCACATCCACCATCAACCCTATTCCAAATCCACCATCATATCCTATTGGTCTTACCACCTTCATCCATGAGTGTTCCTCCTTAGAACACCAACAACCATTATCCACTACCTCACCTTCTCCATCCAATAAAGAGCTCAAGTCTAGTGTCCAAAACACACCTAGTCCCACTATTTATTGCATGCTTCAAAACATTAACTATCAAGGTAAAAGCTTAGGCCTTCTTGAACAAGGTATTTTGGAGCCAATCCATGTCAAAGTCCCTCAACGCTCATATGGCCTTGGATACACACCCCAAGGTAAACAATCTAAAGATGTTGGTACTTCCTCCATCCATCCTAAGTCCACTTTTCATCCCAAATCCTATACATCCTATCATACCCCTAAAACATATGTTGCTATTCCACCTCCATCATCTTACAAATGTCAAAAGCATGTGACCATATGCCTTCCACCATCCAATTTACCTCCACTTCTTCCAACTCCTAATATTCCTCCATCCAATTTAACTCCATTTCTCCCAACACCTAATGTCCCTATCATCTAATCCCCTTATCCATTTATCCATAAATCCCCTAAAAATCCTAACCATGGCCAACAAATGCACATATCATATAAACATGAAGCTTCCATTCATTCCACCAAACCCATGGAATTCAAAAGTAAAAATTTGGATGCCTCTACCCATAAAGTCAAAAATCCTAAGGATCCTCATGCCTTAGGGTACAAATGCAAAGAATCAAAGCTCAATCCATCCAAAAAGCAATCCAAGCCTATACCCCCAAAAGAAAAATCCAAAACTAAAATGGTTTGGGTACCTAAGAATAAAGCAAAAGAAGTCAAGTCAAATGAGGCAAACCTATCTCAAAAATCCCAACCATCCACTTCCATCCAAAATTCTCATTCCATCCAAGAATTCCAAAAATCCCACAAACAAATCAAATATCATAAAAATACTAAATATATGTGGGTACCTAAGTTACTACATCATCCATCTCCTAAACAAGCAACCCCATTACTTCCTACACCACCTTCCCATTAAAAGCTTCAATGTTTATAATGGTGTGTGCAACCATTGGTCATGGTTCCCTGACATTCTACAACATTTCCACATACCTCTATCTCCCCATCATTTGACCATTATCCTACATATCTTACCCATCACCTTCCTATGGTCCATGCTTTTGTATAAGCCTTTCATCCATCCTTTTCCATATGTCCTTCCATAATCCACATCACAATCCACTATCTACCCTATATAACCCACATCATAAACCACTATCATTCCCTCCATAATCCACTATCTACCTACTCCATCTCACTTTCATGCAATCTCCCTTACCAACATCTATGAGCACACTTGACATGGTCCATGCTATGACATCCATCTAGCGGGACTATCACCTTTCATGGAACTAGACACTTGAGTCTCTCCCATCCATATCCACTTCTCCCATCCAAATGTTCCAAAAAAAAAGAGAGAAAAGAAAAAAAACAAAAAAGTAAAGAGAAATCCATTCATCCAACGGTGAAAACCTGGTAAACAAGCACCTTGGATAAGTACCATGATGAAAACCTAGCAAACAGGCATCATGTGTAGGATGATCTTCTATGTCACTTACACTTGGGGGCACCTTGTCTCATCCATCCAAGATATCTATCCCATCCTACTCTTACAGTACCATTTTCTACCATCCTTATCCATTCCACATACATACACCTATCCATTGCATCCATTCATCCTCCCTTCCTTGTCTTGATCTTGATAAAGATTGGGGGCAAAAATGTTGAAACATGCCTTGGATATCTCTTGATATACCTCATCCTTTCCATCTAATCCTATCACTATCTTATCATCATAAGCTTTGTCATGTAAAATCCTAAGTATTACACCTAGAATGGGGCATGTTATTCCTATGCGACATAGCCTTTGGAGATCACATCCTTGATCTCTTACGCATACATCCATTTCAATCCACTATTGCCTATCTGTTTATTTATCCATCCTACATTCATCCTTGCACCTAGACTTGGTTTCCCCTTGTCATTGGTATCTAGCACAAAGGCTATTTAAAACTGTCATCTAATGCCATTTCCCAAAACATTTCAAAAATTAAAAAAAATCAAAACATTTCAAAACACAAAAAAAATCAAATATTCTCAAAAAATCCAAAAAAATTAAAACATATCAAAATCCAAAAAAATCACAACATTCCAAAAACCCAAAAAAATCACAACATTCCAAAAACCCAAAAAAATCACAACATTCCAAAAACCCAAAAAAATCAAACATTTCAAAAATACAAAAAAATCAAATAGCCAACAAAAATCCAAGCTATAAAATCAATCCATCAATTCACTTTCTTCAAACCAATCATCACTTCATCAAATCACATCAATCCACTCATCACTCATCCCACCATCATCATCAAACAATCCATCAAAACAAATCCAATCAAATCATCAAATCAATCATCAAACTCAAATCAATCCATCAAAATCAAATCAAATCAAATTCCATCAATAACATCATCTATCATCAAAAATCCAATCAATCCATCCCCCTTCATCATCACCATCAATAAAATATTATCAGAACTACATCTCATCTCTATTGTTAAGTGCCTTGATCCCATGGATACAAGGTATGTAGGCAGTCTAGAATACGAAGGAAGTATCTAGACTTAGGCACAGTTGATAGACAACATCCCTTTTCCATCCTTCTTCTAATCTTCATCAATCATCATCTTTGTCCATCTCACATTTCTTCTATCATCTATCTCCCACATTATCAATAAACACTTAAAATCCAATCAATTCTTCAAATCAATTCTTCCAATCAACCACATTCATTCATATCAATCCAATCCATCAATCATTCAAATCAATTCTTCAATCACTTCTTCCATTCACCCTTATTAAATCAATCCAAGCAATGATCCAAATACAAGTCATCCTTTATCCATACCAATCAAGTCCATCAAGCTTGTCAAATTATCCAATCACATCAACAGTCTTGATCCTAGCCTTGTTGTAAACCTAATCAATTAATCAATCATCCTTGTGTTGATCTAGGGATATATCCTTCCCTGCAATGACAACACTATCATCATCAATCAATCAATTAACTATTGGTTTAGAGCTTGATAGGGACAATACCTTGTTTGTTTTTGTATCATTTGTGCATGCATGCTTTCTTGTGTGTGTTATCATTTTTATCTTGCATTTGCATCAAATCTGTATCTTCCCAGCTAATATTCATATCTTGTATCTAGACAAGGTTGTATTACGTTGGGGCACGAGACATATTGTCACCTTGGTCTTTATACCTTGGTGCATAATGTCTAGTGCTATATCAAACATCATGGTTGCTCACTTTCATTGTAGCATAATGCATCGTTCATTTCTTCTATCCATTTCCTTATCTTTCTTCCTTGACCAATCCATTTCATTTCGAGATCCTACCCATGTTTGTCCAGCCCGCCTATCCTCTCGAGGGGGCATCATCATCCTATCATTCCATCATCGTCCTATCTTTCTATCATCCACCCTTTTCCTCTACCCGTACCTTAGCTTCTTTGAAATGATGTTAGTCGACACAAATCTCATCATCTTGAACATCATCTCAAAGAGGGGCAAAATGTAGACACACAAAATATCCTCTTACAACACTTTCTCACAACATTACATCATTTAGGCATCTTGTAGCATGTTTTGCCCTAGGTACCCATGTCACCACCTAATTAGTTAAATAAATCTTATTTATTTGACTAATTTCATTTATTCCCTTTCTATTCATAACCCCTTCTTGATCCTAGCACTTCCTCTAATAAATTAAATAAATCTAACATTTATTTAATTTATCCCATCCTTTCACATTATTAAATAAATAAATTTTATTTATTTATTTCGTCCCCTTTCCTCTTGAATTAAATAAAATAAATCTTTTATTTTATTTTAGTTTATCACTTTATGTCTCCCCACTTAAAATAAATAAATAAATAATTTTATTTATTTTATCTTCACATTCCTCCTAATTTAAATAATATCAAATTATTTAAATTATTAGCTCACCTTCCATTTCCATCTCTCAAGATGACTCAAATCATCTCTCAAGTTAACTTCATTCACCTTCCATTTCTTCTCTCTTATTGCACGATCAACTTTCTAATTCCACTACCACTCACAAAATGGAAGTTTTATCCTTACATCCTCTCTCCTTTGCCTATAAATTGAACCCTTCTCTAGTCTTTTTAGGGAGCTGATCTCTCGCATGCAACATCATTCTGTCAAAATTCCTCTAGCCCTCGCATCTATCTTCTTCTCATCAATCTCCATCCTATTGTTATGCTGCGTATTTGAGCAATCAACATCCAATCGTTCAATCAATCAAACATGCATGCATCTATCTTTCAAGAAAACTGATGTATTTAAAAGATTTGAATCAGAGTATTGCATGTTTTGTTTTATCTTTATTTTGTCCAAATTTTTTGGTTGCACAATTTTCCTAGATTCATGTGATCATATTCCTCTAGACTGATATGAATGTATGTTCTAACATCTTCCATATGCATAACTCAATGTGGAGTAATTGAGAATGCCCCTATAGGATCATTTTCCAGTGATTTGCAGAAATGTTTCTTTAACTTAGGCGAGGCTTTTCTTCTATCTCGATTACTTGAGGAGTAAACATTTTCCCAAAATAATTCAATTTTCACAGTAGGGTTTTCAAGCTATAAATACTTCTTTTGCCAAATTAGGGTTTCCTTGAGATCAATTTGACTTGCTTTGAATTGCTTGGAAATCTCTATAGTCGCTAGAGTTTTCACTTCTATTTGCCTTAGACACTTGAGAGCTTGAACTCAAAGTGATTTTTCCTTTGGATAGAATCCTTTTAACCTTCGCTTGCTAAGACCTAAACATCATAAATGCTATCTTTCAAAAATTTGTCAAACACTTCTCTGTCAGGCACAGTCGATCCAAATTTCTCCGCAGTATTCCACATTTGATCCTTTTCTACTAGAATTTCTTTCACAAGATCTGCCATATAATTCTTCATATCATATCTTTGTGCCGGATTCCAGCACCTACCATCTGGGTAGGGGATTAGGATATTCAATACAGCTTCCCTTGAGCTAGAGCTCCCAATTTACTTCTTAGAGGAAGTATCTACACCAGAAACTGGTGCGGATCCATCTTTGATCTCATTCACATCCTTTTTAATCCAGACCTTATTCATTTCCTTTTTGATTTCTACCAGATCAACCTTGTTCTTTCCTTTGTCTTCCCTTTGCTCTATTTTTCTCTTTTCTACAAAATAGTTTCTTTTCTGATTGTTGTATCTGCAGAGTCTTGCAACATGTATGAACTTATTGCAATTGTAGCATACCACATTCCTCTATACTTGATTTCTTCTATTGATTGAATCCATTCTTGATCTGCATTGCTTAGCCATATGCCCAAATCTATTGCATTCAAAACACTTCCCATTGAAGGATTGAGTATTCCTTGTATAGTTAAAACTATTCCTTGCTAGACTTCTGCACTTATTTGATCTATGACCAATTTTCTTGCAATTGAATCATTGACCCAAAAATGATGGAGTATTTTGATTCAATCTACTTCTACATTGAGTAGCCTTATGACCTAATGCAGTCAAAGAAGGAAGGTCAGGTGAGGGACTGTCCAACCTTGTAGCCTTAAACAATTAACACCATGATCATATAGATATGCAATGGAAGATAATCAGCAGAAAGATAAAAGACATTCATGAACACATAACACAAGATGTATCCTGGGAAAACCCTAATAGGGAAAAACCCAGCCTTCAAAGCTCATTCCTCTTATATTATGACTTCAAATCAAATTACACATGCCTCAAGGGCTTTACAAATGCTAGGCTGCAGTCCAAGGATTACAAAAGATTTATACAACAATATTCTTTCATGATTTCTCTCTTTTACAACTCAAATCTCTGCTTTGCAATTCATTTTGCTTCCTACTCTGCCTTCTACTATGTTCTGCTACTCCTTCGGATCAAAACAACTTTAGATCTCACTTCCTATCTTCATGCTATTGATCACTACTTAGAAACAATCATTTATCTCTTATTTATGTCATGTGCAATCTTTTGAATCATCACCAGGTCGGCCTAATTACAATGGCTAGCTTATGTAACATGTACATAAAAATAGGTTGGGCCTAAACATAAGACACTACTCCACAAATGCATAGAACTTCATGCAGATCTCACTGAAGGTCAGCCAGGTCCTAAACTTCATCTAACAATGCTCCTTTTTGCTCAGCAAGTCACGGATTTGATCTGCAAGCTAATTAAACTTCACTAAACACAGTCGGCTCTACAAAATAGATAATCTTTTGATAGCGATATCTTTCTGAAATCAAATCCAAATGATCTAAATTTCAGATATGATGAATATGATGATGTCTAGATGTTAAGTCCAAATCTGTAGCCTCTAATATTCAAATGCAATAAAATGCAGAATTCTTTAAGGTTGCTCTCTCTGCAATCTGCAACTTCACTGTCAACTATCTCAATTGTTCTGAATGCTTCCGGATGCTCCTGTATCAGACGCTCGGGGTTATTTAAAAAGTGAGTCTGTTCACTTTGGTTTGTATTATGTCAAATTTAATGTTGTTGCTTTCAATAGGTTTGGTGATCTATTCATAGGTACTTGCAACTGCCTCAAGGTCGTAGGTCTGTTCAAGTCCACCCTGCACAACTGCCTCAAATTCTTCTAAGGTCGGCATTCTACTTGAAATCCTTGCACTGCCTCTATGATTGGTGATATGACCAAGTCTTCTCTACAAGCTACCTCAAGTTCTTCATCTTGTCATGGTCTAGTTTTGGCGGTCTACCTACAAGCCTTGCACTGCCTCAATGTTCGGCGGTCTAAGCAAGTCTTCTCCGCAAGTTGCCTCAAGCTCTATGTCTGTTTCAACCAATAAAGATTCAATCAATACGAATATGCATCCTTCAGAACAATAAAGTCACTTCCTGATACATTCTTGAATTCTTCTCTGTAACTCTGCCTAAGTCTAGGTTCTTGTCACGATTTCCTCCATACTCATCAAGACCTTGCAGCCTCCACTCTGCTTACACTACTTATGTACTTCACTTTGTTCCCCTTACCATAATCACTTCAATCCAGTACACAATCCTTCTCCTTCAGTACAATATCTTGTCTGCAATATGATTTTCCTTTTCCTGTTCTGCTCCACACTTATCCACACACAAACTTTCTCTTGCACTATTTTCTTTGTTCTATAACACAAATCTCCTTAAGATCAATGTTTCACCTTCTTCTAGTTTCTCTATCAAATTTGATGTCTCAAAAGGTTCCTCTTCCTCTACATAAACTATCTCTGTATCAACAGGCTCTTCTTCTTCTACATAAATTATCTCTCTATTATTGACTGCTTCTCCTTTATTATCTTCTTTGATAACCAGTTCTTAATGACATTCAATGCTCGATTCTTTTCTCCTCCAAACTTGAAAATAGGTTCCTTTGAATGGTCTTCTATAAAATCTTCTTTCATCTCTTCCATATCCTTCACTTTGATAAGAATTGTGACTCCTATCATTTCTCCCTCTGTAGTTTGAATTTCTGCTCTTATTCTGATCTGTATAAGGTATTCTAATCTTTGCAACCTGATCCAACATATGAATACTTCAGTCTATAACTCCCTCTAAACATACCAGTAACATTTCTCCATTCATGTCTATCAATCCATCCATAATCTTTCTATATGCAACCTGTCATAGATTTTCTCCTTCCCATTCTATTCCAACACATCCTTTCCGAATGATTCCTTAGTCCACAAAACTTACAAGGGTAAAGATCCCAACACAACTCCATCTCATGTCCATGTCTATTACAATGTGAACAATACATACCTCTTCTTCCTTGATTTGATTTGTTTGAATTTGCAATAACATCTTTACCTCTATCATATCCTATGCCTTCACTTCTTGATCTTATTATTGGTTTAATAGGTTCTATAATTCCTTGCTGATGCTTTCCAATCCTTGTCCTTCATATCCCATTTTCTACATGATTTTGAAACCAATACCATCACCAACAAATCCAGGTTCTGTCACACTGTCATCTTTAATTTCACTGTCTAAAGAAACTTTTGCATCATCACACAAATCATTAGTATCACAAGAAACATCACAAAATTAAGGGTTAGATTTCAGATTTTCATTCTCTTCTCTACATGCCACAAGTGACTGTTCTAACTATTCTTTCTATTCTTCTAATTCTGATATTTCACTTATCTACAAACTATTCTCCTTCTTCAATTCTTCCAAACTATCTTCTAGATCTATGTTCCTTTGTTCAAGCTTATAAAATAACTTAAATCCTTCTTCTAGTTCTGCAAATTTCTTTTCAATATCCTCAAACAATTTTAGCTCTGCTTCTAGGTCTTCATTTCTCCTTCTTGCATTTTCTAATTCTTCTTCAAGGGCATCATATTTATCTCCTCCTAGTTCTTTCATCCTCTCCAACAATTCTGCATTATACTTCCAAATTTTGCACAATTCATCTTCCAAAATATCTTTTTCACATATTAGGGTTTTGTTTTCTTTCTTCATCCTCTTTCCTATCTTCCCCATCTGAAACAAATTAGATAAACAACTAAATTTGAAAAATTACTAAATCTTTCCTACCTTGATCTTCTTCGGCGATGACAATTGTTACTTCTAGGGTTTCGCACAACACTTTATTAGATTCACCACCTTCTAATAGATTCGCAACCAACCCAATAGATTCGAAACCAACTCTAATACCACTTAATGTAGTCAAGGTAGGAAGGTCTGATGAGGGACTATCCAACCTTGTAGCCTTAAACAATTAACACCATGATCATACAGATATGCAATGGAAGATAATCAGCAGAAAGATAAAAGACATTCATGAACACATAACACAAGATGTATCCTGGGAAAACCCTAATAGGGAAAAACCCAGCCTTCAAAGCTCATTCCTCTTATATTATAACTTCAAATCAAATTACACATGCCTCAAGGGCTTTACAAATGCTAGGCCGCAGCCCAGGGATTACAAAAGACTCATACAACAATATTCTTTCATGATTTCTCTCTTCTACAACTCAATTCTCTGCTCTGCAACTCATTCTGCTTCCTGCTCTTCCTTCTACTCTGTTCTTCTACTCCTCTGAATCAAAACAACTTTAGATCTCACTTCCTATCTTTGTTCTATCAATCACTATTTAGAAACAATCCTTTATCTCTTATTTATATCATCTGCAAGCTTTCAAATCATCTCCAAGTCAGCCTAATTGCAACGGCTAACTTATGTAACGTGTACATAAAAATAGGTCAGGCCTAAACATAAGACACTGCTCCACAAATGTATAGAACTTCATGTGGATCTCATTGAAGGTCGGCCAGATCCTAAACTTCATCTAACAATACTCCTTTTTGCTCCACAAGTCATGAATTTGATCCGCAAGCCGATTAAACTTCACTGAACATAGTCGGCTCTGCAAAAATAGTCAATCTTTCGATAGCAATATCTTTCCAGAGTCAAAGCCAAATGATCTAAATTTTGGATATGATGAATATGATGATGTCTAGATGTTAAGTCTAGATCTATAGCCTCTAATTTTCAAATGTGGTAAAATCCAGAATTCTCCAAGGTCGCTCTCTCTACAATCTGCAACTTCACTGTCAACTGGCTCAATTGTTTTGAATGCTTTCGAATGCTTCTGCATCATGACCAAACTTATTGCAATTAAAATAATGGTCATTGAAAAATGGGTACCTTTGAGCATTTGGTTATCTGACTAGAGGTCCTCTGGGTCTTCTTCTTTGATTATAGAACTAGTTGCCTTTGTTTTTCTTTATCTCAAGGTTTTCTTGTCTTGATTTTGAACTTTCTCCTTTTTCAAACCCCAACCCTTTCTTGTCATCTGAACTCTTTTGACTAGCAATCATCTCATCAAGCTTTGTAGAACTTATCTTGAACTTTTCTTCATAGCTTTTAGCCTTCTCCAGATCTGATTTTAGGCTTACAACTTCTTTTTCAAGTTTAACACATTCTTCTAATTTGCTTTTTAACAACAGATTTAGATCTTCTTCTGCTTTAGCTCTTTCTACAACTTCCACTTTCAAATCATCCAAGATTTCATTGGTTGATATTAATTGTTCACTAATCTCCTTGTATTTTTCTTTGAACTTCTTGACTTGTTCTTTTTGCTTTAGAACACATTCATCAGCTTCTTGTATGTTATCCTTCAGATCCCTGGCTTGAGCTTCAAATTTTTCAAGATCTTCAAGAGTGGCCTGTAATTCATCATTGCTTTCATATGAGGCTTCAGTGAAATATCTTCTAGTTACCATGTGTACACCTTTCCAGATCTTCCTCACGTTGTTAAGCTTCTTCCAAGGAACCTTGCTCTGATACCAATTGTTGAATGCAAAGAATATTGAGAGGGGGGATGAATCAATATTCTTAAAAAAAATTTAATCACATATTCATTAATCCACTTACCAAATTCAATAACATGAAAGCAAAGTAAATATGAGAGGAACAGCCACAAATTCATAACACATAGACATGAGGATTTTACGTGGAAAACCCAAAAAGGGAAAAACCACGGTGAGTGTTAGCTCACAATATATTATGATAGCAATACTGAATTACATGAAGGCTCACTGCCTAAGGATTCACTGTCCAAGAAGTGCTCACTACAAAAAGGCTCATTGCCAGAAAGATAGAAGAGAAGATAGACGAAGGATTGGCTCACTGCCAAAAGAAGACTGCTACAGGTGCATCTACAAAATGTTGAAATGCAGTAACAATATGCTCAGTATATAGATTCAAAGGTCTTAATACTATCTACCCTGCTTTACTGCTCTGCTTTACATATACTCTTATTTTCTACCCTTATTATCCTTTTCTACTCTGTAAACTACATTAATATTAAACACATCAAATTCGCACACTTTCCACACACATGCATCCATCCAACACCAAAATCCATTGAATATATATCCACAATAAGATTCATCTCATAGTCAGGTTGGCAACCCAGACATGAAACATGTAAACAAGTGTTGTACCTTGTCATCTTGATCTTGTGCTCAAACAGGAGTGCGGATCCAAAAATACATACAATAGTCTTCATATAGGTCGGCACCAAACATTCAACTACTTGGATTAATTGTTCAAACAATATATCATTTCTACAAATAGATCTAACATGCCTATTGGCCTGTCCCTTAAGAACACACTTGACCAATTCAACTATCACATCATAACTTCTACTACGAACCATATTAGACTCTAAAAATCATACCCAACATCCATCATTGACCTCTTAGTATACCTTCAGAATTGCAAACCAAAATATTCCACAGCGGAGGAATGCGGACCCTTTTACTTTGGTACAATGCACTGTTCCTGACTTAACTTTGTTCACCCGGACTTAGCTATTTCATCATATGACTTCTAGAGGAAGTCAGGACTTGAACACTAGAACATGTGATCACTAGTAGCTATGAACAACATATTTGAACCGCAAGTAATGATCCTCAACTACAGAGGCATACTGACCCAATCTCTGACACCTACTCTGCATACTGCCCATACTTAGTCATTTATTCTTTTGGAATAAAGTCTATTTGCCATGTCGGTGGAATCTCCTTTCTTTCTTGCCATCAATGAAAACATTCAACATTCATCATAGTAGTGTCTCTTACCAACAATCTCTCCCTTTGGCATTGATGGTAACACTTAGTGAAAAATGTTCATCTGCTCGCCCTTGCTATATACACTCTATTTTTCTTCTCCCCCTTAGGTGTTTTCCCATTTTCACCGATTTCTTCTCCCCCTTTGACATCAATGGCAAAGGTGTATGTACAAGAGTCAAAATTGTGTCAAAACTTACAAAAACTGTCATACTCTACTATAACCTATCAAATCAGTTTGTTGCATATGAAAGGATATCATTGTACACAATCTTCAATTGTGTTAACTCTCCAATCCACTTATTTTTAGCAATGTTCAAAACTTGGATGTTCTCATTTACCTGGAATACCAGATCTTCTGCCTTCTTCACGTTGATAGACATGTCAGTTGTTTCCTAAACCTTTAAGGCTTCTACAGCTAGAGACTTTTCATGAACTCAATTTTAGAGCTTATCATCCTTCTCAGCAGGCACATTTTGTTTTTAATTTCTTCCTGTTTGTTGAGAAGACTACTTATATTGTTTTGAATGTTTACAACTTGTATTTCTATGTTGTTGATTAAGTCAACTGTTGGATTAAAGGTCGTAGAAATATTTGTAAGTTGAAGCTTCATGCTTTTGACCTTTTCTTTTATTTCCTTAGTGGTCTCAGGCCATGACAAATAAAATTTGTATATATTACAGGCCTCCTTGATTGCATTCTCCATATTTTTTATACTATTTTCTAACAAAATTTTGTCACTGTTTAACTTGATTTTTAACTCTACTAGTGTTTTATCTTCGAATTCCTTTTTAACCTTAATGTCAATAGATTTTTCAAAGGACTCAAAATGAGTACTTACAAAATTTATACAACCTTTTTTCTAATTAGATGATGACACTGATGTATCTTTTGGGTATGAGGGTATCAAGTTTTTCAGAATACCAGATGCTTCATCAATGAATTCACTATCTTGTATATATATTTTCAGCATTTCTTCATGAGCGTTTGCTTACGCAGCTGATACCCATTTGAATTTTTGTATTGGAGACAAAGAATTCAGATTTATTGGTTCTTGTAGAAACTCGAGTAAGTCTAGGATCTGTGCACTTTGTTGCTTTTCCAAAAATTTTGTAGCAGTGTCTCTTGCCATTTTTTCTTCACCAAGTGAAACTTTCTTACTTTTCTTCTCTTTTGCTTCCTTTTCTTTCTCTACTTTAGTTGTGGCTTCTATAATGGATGAGGTCCTTATTTGTTTTCCAGGGCTGGATGTTTTTTCCATTTCTCATCTTTCCTTTCTGGAATGCTTGATGTCCATTCTAGTAGAGAACTTATGGACTTTAATCCTCCTGCTTTGGTTTTTGCCTTACTTATTTGTTCCTTTGATTGCTTAGACTCCATAGATATTCTGGAAGATAATTTTGAGAATGTCCCATATCTGTCCTCTTTGAGATCATTAGGTTTGCTTAGTAGTGCATCATCTAATTCAGTCAAAACATCTTCTGCAACTTCATATCCTAATGCAGAGACCCATACAGTTCTTGGTTCCACAACTTCCATGAAGCATTTGTCTTTGTCTACCATGAATACAATGTCCTTTTCATACTTTATCACTACATTTTCAGGTATCTAGATTCTACATAACATTTTCTTTTGCAATTTCTTTAAATATTCCCATAAGATTCCGTTCTGCTTGTCTGAATTACCCAAACTCTACAAGTGATTTCTTATTTGAGTGGCTACTGGTGTGTGATTAAGCCAGACAATATTTCCTAAACTAGGTAGCTCTCTCAGGAAGTAGAAGAGTAGACAAGTAATCAATGTTCCACAGTTGAAAGGATGATTAGTCTCTTTTGTTCTTTTCAAGTTCTACATTAGTTCACTTCGGAGTAATTCACATAGGTCATAATCCGTATTATTTTTATCATATCATATTCTATGTATATGGCTGGTGCAGACATAGAATTTTCCTTGTTGGAAAAGTATATTTTGTATCCAATAGTCATTGATGTAAATCTGACAGTCAGATTCTTAATATCATTTACCGTAAGGGTATTCTTATCAAATTTAGCTCATGTTAGCTGCATTACCACATTGTTCTTCATTTTCTTTACACCTGGAACCCTTCCGGAGGAGTTCATACTAGTTACATCTTTGATAGCTTCTTTAGTTATCATATAAGGTTCATCAAGCCATAGAAACTCATCATGAATTCTTCTCATAATAAGTTTAACCCATGCATCATTCGGGATCGCGGGAAAATCCAACTAGGTGTCTAATTTCTTTTCTCCTAGAACTTTATATTCATCTTTCAACACAATATCCACAATAGTCAGTTCATCCAAGTACAATTTGTAGACACCCAAAAATGTCCTCTTACAACACTTTGTCACAACATTACATCATTTAGGCATCTTGTAACATGTTTTGCCCTAGGTACCCATGTTAGCACCTAATTAGTTAAATAATCTTATTTATTTGACTAATTTCATTTATTCCCTTTCTATTCATAACCCCTTCTTCATCCTAGCACTTCCTCTGATAAATTAAATAAATCTAACATTTATTTAATTTATCCCATCCCTTCATATTATTAAGTAAATAAATTTTATTTATTTATTTAATCCCCTTTCCTCTTATATTAAATAAAATAAATCTTTTATTTTATTTTAATTTCACTTTATGTCTCCCCGCTTAAAATAAATAAATAAATTATTTTATTTATTTTATCCTCACATTCCTCATGATTTTTTTTTATAAAGATAATGCGCCTGATAAACTTTTTAACGTGACCGATGACACTGGTGTGACACGCCCTTCGACTCCATGGTCACATTCCTCATGATTTAAATAATATTAAATTATTTAAATTATTAGCTCACCTTCCATTTCTTCTCTCTTGTTGCACGATCAACTTTCTAATTCCACTACCACTCACAAAATGGAATTTTTATCCCTACATCCTCTCACCTTTGCCTATAAATTGAACCCTTCTCTAGTCTTTTTTGGGAGGCAATCTCTCGCATGCAACATCATTCTGTCAAAATTCCTCTAGCCCTCACATCTATCTTCTTCTCATCAATCTCCATCCTATTTTTATGTTGCATATCTGAGCAATCAGCAACCAATCTTCTAGCTACCATGTGTACACCTTTCCAAATCTTCCTCAAGTTGTTAAGCTTCTTCCAAGGAACCTTTCTCTAATACCAATTTTTGAGTGCAAAGAATACTGAGAGGGGGGGTGAATTAGTATTCTTAAACCTTTTTAATCACACATTCATTAATCCACTTACCAAATTCAATAACATGAAAGCAAAGTAAACATGAGAGGAACAACCACAAATTCATAACACATAGACACCAAGATTTTATGTGGAAAACCCAAAAAGGGAAAAACCACGGTGAGTGTTAGTGTTGATAACTGAGAGGGGGGGGGTGAATCAGTTATCCTAATTATTTCCGTTTTTGAACTTTATTGTTAATTAATGCAGCATTGAATCAAACACAAAAATATTGCCATGAAATAAGAAACACATGACACAGTATTTTTGACATGGAAACCCTGTTAAGGGAGAAAACCACGGGGTGATTAACCCAAAAATTATTCTCTGTTAGAAGAATAGGAAATTACAAAAATGACACTTGCCAATTAGGGCTCACTGCCCGAGCACACTGCTCACAAAGAGGTCCACTGCCTACAAGGAGACACACTGTCTACAAAGTGATAAGAATCACAGTCTTGAACTGATTGGAAGCATCTGCATATGCTGGAGTTCAGTTCCGGTTAGGCTCAGTACACTGATCTGCTGCACTTCATCTCTCCTCTGTTCTTTATTCTGCTATCCTTTCACATACCAGATCTTTCTTGCTACTTCTGCTCTATTCTGCACTTATTCGCATATACCTTCACACAATCACACACTTCACAACTAAATCCATCCTCTATATATATCCGCACAAGTAATTTCATCACTTTTCTAGTCAGCATCCGGAACAGTCTAGTTTCTTACAAACTCTGTTCTGTCGGCTGAATCCTTGCTCACCAAGCAATGCGGATCAAGCATATACTTGTAGATATCATTAATCATGTCGGCCAAACATGATTCATGCCTTCACAACCTTTATCATCAATAGTAACACATCCGGAAAGTAGTCTGATACTCTGTCAGTCAGTTCTTCCTCTGTTTTCACTATCTCTCAAGAATCCGGTACTCAACTATTCATATCTTTTTCCTTGTCCATCACCGGAGGCTAAATCCTTGGAATATACCACTCAAGGTAGTCCTCTTGACTTCCCCAAATCTGCACTGCACCAAGACACTTCCTCTGAGAGATCCGAACCAATCTGTCGGACCTTGCCACATGCTCTGTTCTTGTTCACCGGCCCACAACAATCTTTATTCTGACTTCCGGTAGAGACACACCATGACTTGCGGATATGTGGGATGACCTTTGTTGCCATCAATGACAACAACCATGAATCCATATAGTGTCTCTTGCCAACAATCTCCCCCTTTGGCATTGATGGCAACACTTAGTGAAAAATGACTAAGTGTTTACACTATGCTCCCCCTTTGCTGATGCTCTGTCTTTATATACAATTTCTGGAACTCCCCCTTAGTTGGATTCCTCATTTTTCACTGCTCCTCACTCCCCCTTTGACATCAATGGCAAAGGGTAGGGTCCACACACCAAAATTTTCAAAAATTTTCTATACATAGCCGCATATTTACATACTCACATATACTGAAGAATGTCTGCAAAGGATGTCTTCAATTGGATCAGTTCTGTAGCCCAACTTTGCTTCATTCTATCCAAAATTGAGATGTGACCACTCAACAAAAATGCAAAAGCTTCTGCCCTCTTGAGATCTGTCAGATCATTTGTTTGGGCGGTGGTCTGAGCATCACTGATGGCCTCATGCATAGTTTCTAACTTAGGGATTATAATCCTTCTAAGTTCTCCCATCCGGTTAGTGATATTCTTCCTTTCCTTCTCAAGATTCTTTATTTCATTCAAGACTGCAATAGTCTGACATTTTTGATTTATTATGGAGGAAGAGAGAGGATCAAAACTTTGAGATAAACTTTGTAGCTTGTCCTGTTCCTCTTTTATTTTCTTATCAATTGTTGTTGTTGCCTTTGACCAGGATATACAAAATTTGTAAATGTCACCGCCATCCTTAAGAGCATTTTCTAAGCTCTTTATTCCAATACTCATATTTCTCCTATCGTTAGAGATTAATCCTAATACTTCTGAAAATCTTTTATCCAAAAATTCCTTCCGGACCTTTTCTTCAGCAGATTTTTCTAGAGATTCAAAATGTGTACTAACACTGCTGACTAAGGTTTTGAGATTACCGGAAGAGGAGGCTGTGGGATCCTTTTGAAAAGATGGCATGATCTTTTCTAGCACTCCAGATGCTATCTCCATAAGCTCACAGTCTTCCATGTGAGATTTCAGCAGTTTCTCTTTGACTTTCTCATTTGCAAATGAGGCTATTTTCATTGTTTGCACCAGTGACAAAGAGTCAAAATCTAATGGTCCTTTTAGCAGGTCCGGTTCATCAATTTCTATAGTGGCTTTTGTCAGGAATTCTTGAACAATTTGTGCAGTGTCTCTTGCCGGAGACAGATGTTTCTTCTCTTCTGTAGTTTTGTCCTTTTGAATCTTTTCTCCTTCCTTACTCTTACCACTTTCAGTCATGGTTTTCTCTGTTGGGGTGCTGTCAACCTCTTTTTCTTTAACTGCTGCTTCTTTCTCCTATAGTTTCTCTTCTTCTTGGGATCCGGAGACTGTAGGGGAAACTGGAGGAGAGATGTTAGTCTGTTCAGGGCCCACTTCTTCCGGAGCAGATGATTCCAAATCTGCAGCTGTTTCTGCACCTAAGTCCTCTACAACAGGAAGATTGAACCTTTTGAAGGCCTTCCAGAGGATCTCTTCTGTCTCTTTGGCCACTTTGTCAGTCTCACCAAGCATGAGTTGATTCATCCTGGCTTTACTTCTAAACTCATCTTTGCAGTCTTTGAAGATTATGTTCATTGTCTTGGGATCAATTTGAGGATATAGCTGAATAGCTATCTGTTCCCGGATCTCAAGATCTTTTGCATGAGCATTATTCTTTCTTATTTCTAATTCCTTTTCTAGGCTTTTAGGAATAAGAGATATGATCTCAATGAAAGCCTTATTGTATATGTTCAGATATTTGACTGTGGCTTCTTGCAGAGTCTTTTGGTCAGCCTCATTGTAGTCATCGTAAAATTCAGTCATTGGTTGAAGGTTTCCATCCACTGTAACCGACTTGATTACACTCTCTAGAGACAGAGTGGGCTTTTCAACAGATACCTCTACCATTTCATCCTTGTCTTGGCCTGTGGAGGGTTTACCGGATCCTTTCTTCTTCTGCTTCCTTATTTCTTTTACTCCCTCATCTGACTCTGTTTCCTCTTCATCCTTTTGGCTTTCATAAGCCCTTGTGGCTTTTGTCTTAGATCTTTTACCGGATGCCTGGACTTCCGGTTTTGAGCTTTTGGTTGTGGGAGGTGCAGATCTTTTTGATGATCTGGTCTGGGTGGAAGTTTCAACCGGAACACTTTCTTTACTTTTCTTTTTTTCCTCAGCCTTCCTCCTCTTTTCCCGGCTGGCATCAAGTGCCTCTTTTGAGATGCCTAGGCCTTGAGCAATATGCTCTACTTCTTTTCTCACCTTTCTCTTTATCTCAGGTTCCCTGAGTTCTACATGGATCTTTACACTCAGCTCCTCAAAGGTTCCAAACCTTTCTGCCTTTGGATCTTTGGGCTGACTTAGCATGTGTTGAAAATGCAGCTCCACTAGCTGTTCATCCACTTCATATCCCATGGGCATGATCCAGACAGTCCTTGGCTCCACCGCCTCCATTAGGCACTGATCAGTGTCCACCATAAAGCACACTGAGTCTTTGTATTTTTCAACAAGAGACTGGGGAATTCTCTCTCTTGCTTGCATCATGCTTTGGAAGTTTTTGAAGTATCCCCATAGGGCTATATTTCTTGCTTTGGCATCCCCAAGCCCATGTAGATAGTCTCTTATCTGGACTGCAACAGGTTTGTCATTCTGCCATACCCATCCACTTGATCCGGGCAGCTCATTCATGAAGTAGAAGAATAGACATACTATAAGAGTACCATACTTAAAGGAATTCTTCTTGTCCTTCTTGATTTTCTGTATATTTTCCATTAATTGGCTTAAGAGCAGTTCGTAGAGATCATATTCTGCATTCTTCCTTAGCATTTCATAGGCAGTATATACTGCAGTTCCGGATACAGAATTCTCCCTGCTGGAGTGATAGATCTTGTATCCTATTATCATGGACACATACTTGATATCCGGATCAGAAATATCTTCAATGGCCATTGCCCTCTTATCAAATTTTGATCCGGTGGCCTCAGTTACAATGTTATTTTTGACAGATTTGAGGATAGGTATCCCTCCGAAAGAGTATAGACCAGTTACTGCTCTAATTGCCTCTTTTGTGATCTTGCAGGGTCTATCCAGCCATAGGAAGTTGTCATGCATCCTGCTCAGTACATACCGGACCCATTCATCTTCTTCAAAGCAGGGGAAATGAATAAATTGCTCAAATTGTTTCTTCTGGATATCCTTATATTCTGGTTTAAGCTCAAAAGCATTGTCTATCAGTTGCTTGTGATAGAGATCTCTCAATTTGAATTCCCCAAATTCCTCAATGCTTGCATGTATGTAAACCCTAATGTCTTCTGTGTGTAAAACTCTGTGAGGAACACTGGAAAATGCTCCTAAGGGATCTACCTCCAATGACTTGTATGGATGTTTCTTAAATTCAGGTCGGGGCCTATCTGAGATTTTCACTATATTTGGAGTAGCCATTTCTTCAAAGATTTGCAGTGAGATAATGAAAACGGAGAATACCTTATGCGCCTTCGGTTTGCACGGAGTGGTTGGATTGATTTCTTTATGCAATGACTTTGGCAGGAGATCTTTGGCGTGCTTGATGAATCTTGTTGCAGAGCTCCACTTTTCGCTTCTTCTTGAGTGTAGAATGAGCAAATGCTTTTTGAGAAATCCCTTATATTGCTCCGCAAACCCTAATATCTGATGGTAATAAATGCTCAACCTATATTATTCCAGTTTGCCTTATCCAGATAGCTTGGAGTATCCTGGATCAGTCCTGATCTGTGAACATCATCCAGATCTTTCAATCATGAATAAATCGAGGTGACACATTACAAGAACATCCCAAACACTCTGTCCAATCCGCAGAATAAGATAATGCACTTCCGGATCTCTCCGGATCCTTTTGTAATCCTCTGTCATACCGGAGCATCTCCCGGAACAGGTCTTACTTGATCGATCACAGCTTCTTCATATCTCCATGCGGACCTCTGAAATCTTATCTGGATCATCTCAAGACTTATATCTTTAAACCCTTTACTCCGCATCTTGTGCCACATCTGGCACCACTTGATTGGCTGGGGGAACAGGATTTTCTTTGAGTCTCCCCCTGAGCCAGAGCTCACTTTTTAATTTCTGGAAGAAATATCAGCACCAGAGTCTGGTGCGGATCCAACCTCTACATTCTCTGAACTTTTCTTCACCCAAATCTTGCTCATCTGATTCCTAACTTCATCCGCATTCATCTTTTGTTTACCCTTGTCTTGATTCTGATTATACACCGGACCTCTTTTGTCCTGATTCTTGCTTCTGCAGACTTTAGCATTATGATCGGACCTATTACAGATTTGGCAAATAACATTTCTTTGCATATTTGACTGATAACCTCTTGATTTGCATTGATTAGCCATATGACCTATTCTATTGCATGTAAAGCATCTACCTTTGAATGAATTGTTTACTTGCATATTTCTGCATTCATGGGATTTGTGTCCATACCTTTTGCAGTTAAAGCACTATCCGGAGAAGGATGAATTAATCTGATTCATTCTCTTTTTGCACTGATTAGCTTTGTGACCAAAGTGGTTGCAGCTGTGGCAGTATCCATTGAAAGATGGATATCTTTGAGCATTGGGCTGTCTTACCGGAGGTCTTCTAGGTCTATTCCTTGGATTTTCTGATCCAAAATTCTTTTGACTGGATCCGGAGCTTTCTCCTTTCTCATATCCCAAACCATACTTGTCATCTATCCTCTTTTGACTTCCAAGAAGAACTTCAAGTTGAGCAGAACTTATCTTGAATTTCTCTTTATATTCATTTGCTGTTTGAAGGTCTCTTTTGAGAGAGGCAATTTGATTCTCAAGTTTTTCTTCATTATCTTTGGCATCTTCAAGATCAGATTCAAGATGTCTGATAATCCTGTCCATCTGGTGGCATTCTTCTAATTTTTCTTTAAGAGATTGTCTTAGATTGTCTTCAGCTTTTCTTTTTTCTTCAATCTCTTGAGTAAATTTTATAGTTCCTGATTCCATTTCATGTCTTAACATAATGACTTCTTTTGATAACTTTTCACATAACTTGGTTTGCTCAGTCAATTCTTCATTTGTATTGCTTTCTTCACTTTGTCTTGCCAATTGTTGGAGCAGCTCCTTTCTCTTTTTCATAGAGAGACTTAATTTGTCTTTTAATTCTCTCATGAATTCATCAGCCTGTTTGAGTCTTTCCTTTAATTCATTGACTTCAGAATTTGACTGTTCAAGATCCTCAAGGGCAGTCTTGAGTTGCTCCCTTAAACCATATGCATCCATTTGAACTCCCAGATCTTCCTCAAGCTGTTAGGCTCTATTAGGAGGAACTTAGCTCTGATACCAATTATTGATAACTGAGAGGGGGGGTGAATCAGTTATCCTAATTATTTCCATTTTTGAACTTTATTGTTAATTAATGCAGCATTGAATCAAACACAAAAACATTGCCATGAAATAAGAAACACATGACACAATATTTTTGACATGGAAACCCTGTTAAGGGAGAAAACCACGGGGTGATTAACCCAAAAATTATTCTCTGTTAGAAGAATAGGAAATTACAAAAATGGCACTTGCCAATTAGGGCTCACTGCCCGAGCACACTGCTCACAAAGAGGCCCACTGCCTACAAGGAGACACACTGTCTACAAAGTGATAAGAATCACAGTCTTGAACTGATTGGAAGCATCTACATATGCTGGAGTTCAGTTCCGGTTAGGCTCAGTACACTGATCTGCTGCACTTCATCTCTCCTCTGTTCTTTATTCTGCTATCCTTTCACATACCGGATCTTTCTTGCTACTTCTGCTCTGTTCTGCACTTATTCACATATACCTTCACACAATCACACACTTCACAACTAAATCCATCCTCTATATATATCTGCACAAGTAATTTCATCACTTTTCTAGTCGGCATCCGGAACAGTCTAGTTTCTTACAAACTCTGTTCTGTCGGCTGAATCCTTGCTCACCAAGCAATGTGGATCAAGCATATACTTGTAGATATCATTAATCATGTCGGCCAAACATGATTCATGCCTTCACAACCTTTATCATCAACAGTAACACATCCGGAAAGTAGTCTGATACTCTGTCAGTCAGTTCTTCCTCTGTTTTCACTGTCTCTCAGGAATCTGGTACTCAACTATTCATATCTTTTTCCTTGTCCATCACCGGAGGCTAAATCCTTGGAATATACCACTCAAGGTAGTCCTCTTGACTTCCCCAAATCCGCACTGCACCAAGACACTTCCTCTGAGAGATCCGAACCAATCTGTCGGACCTTGCCACATGCTCTGTTCTTGTTCACCGGACCACAACAATCTTTATTCTGACTTCCGGTAGAGACACACCATGACTTGCGGATATGTGGGATGACCTTTGTTGCCATCAATGACAACAACCATGAATCCATATAGTGTCTCTTGCCAACAGTTAGCTCACAATATATTATGATAGAAATACCAAATTACATGAAGGCTCACTGTCCAAGAAGTGCTCACTGAAAAAAGGCTCATTGCCAGAAAGATAGAAGAGAAGATAGAAGAAGGATTAGCTCATTACCAAAAGAAGACTGCTACAGGTGCATCTACAAAATGTTGAAATGCAGTATCAATATGCTTAGTATATAGATTCAAAGGTCTTCATACTGTCTACCCTACTTTACTACTTTGCTTTACATATACTCCTATTTTCTGCCCTTATTATCCTTTTCTACTCTACAAACTACCTTAATATTAAACACATATCAAATTCACACTTTCCACACACATCCATCCATCCAACACCAAAATCCATCAAATATATATATCCGCAATAAGATTCATCTCACAATCAGGTCGACAACCCAGACATGAAACATGTAAACAAGTGTTGTACCTTGTTAGCTTGATCTTGTGCTCAAATAGGAATGCAGATCCAAAAATACATGCAATAGTCTTCATATAGGTCGGCACCAAACATTCAACTACTTAGATTAATTGTTCAAAAAATATATCTTTTCTGCAAATAGATCTAACATGCCTGTCGGCTTGTCCCTTAAGAACACACTTTACCAATTCAACTATCGCATCATAACTTCTATTGTGGACTGTATTAGACTCTAAAAATCATACCCAACATTCATCATTGACCTCTTAGTATACCTTCAAAACCACAAACCAAAATATGCCACAATAGAGGAATGCGGACCCTTTTACTCTTGTACTATGCACTATTCCTGACTTAACTTTGTTCACCTAGACTTAGCTATTTCATCATATGACTTCCAAAGGAAGTCAAGACTTGAACACTGGAACATGTGATCACTAGGTAGCTATGAACAACATACCTAAACCACAAGTAATGATCTTCAACTATGGAGGCATACTGACCTAATCTCTGACACCTACTCTACATATTGCCCATACTTAGTCATTTATTCTTTCAAAGTAATGTCTCTTTGTCATGCCGGTGGAATCTCTTTTCCTTTATTCCATCAATGACAACATTCAACATTCATCATATTAGTGTCTCTTTCCAACATTATCATGTGCATCACATATATTCATAGTCAAATAATATCATAATCATCACATCTAATCATCAAAACCATTCTCATACAAGATATGATATAATTACATTCATACAAAATATATTATGGCAAATTACATTTTAATTTGAAATCTATAATCTAAAATTTATGACTAAATCAATAATCATAACAATTCATTCAAATTTCCACAATAATTAATTTGAATTAAAATTTTATCATCACACAATTGAATCCACACAAGACTAAAATAAAAAAGACAAGATAAAATAAAATATATTCATTTAATTCTATCGTAGAGGTAATATGCGTGAATCATAGTTTCTAACTTAACTAGTTTATTAGCCTAATAAAAGCCACTAATCTAGTCATAATGTTAATATCCAAACAATTCCATGATCATAACAATTACAATAAACAAGTCCCTAAATAATCATACTCTAAGCTAACTTAAATCTAATAAATTAGTTACAAGGAGTGGGCATCACATTCTCCTCCCTAATAATAGGCTTCCTCTCGGAAGCCCTCAAATGGTGAGAAAGAATAACTTACTATGGTGATAAGGTATCCAATAATTTGGTTCATATCCTAGGCTATGAAGAACTAATTACTGAGTTGAACCACAAATATTCAATACCTTAGGTGCTAACCTTTCCATGAAAGATACCAAACTTCTACATATGCCAGAAAAGAAAAACATTGTTACCTACATCGATAGTCATAAGGCAAGGTGCCCATAATGCTACTATAGTTTATGAAGTGCCACGTGTCACACATAGAATAGAATCATGCTAGTATATATTCTAATACACAATCATTATAGGATTTTTACATGCAACATAACATGCATCTAATTTCCTTAAACATGACTCATTAACTTCAATGTCTTTATGACTTCTCACACAGAACAATCAAGAGGTTAACTTAACAAAATTAATGAAGATAATCAAGGTTCAAATATTACCTATTGTGATGTTCACAACACGCCCCATTATGCTCCTTAGCAAAATGGGGACCCCTGCTGATGTTTTGCTTTTTGCTTCTGCTTGTGTTTTTCTGCTTTCTGGCGGTTTGGCAAAAATGAAGGTCGGGTGCATCATCATCATGATATTGGATAAGGTAGGTCATCATCATGAGGTCAGTTTGTCAAAGTTCATATTTTGTTTCTGTGACCTCATATTTAGAAAGAGCTTGAAATTCCATGCAGGTTTGCCTTTTACTTCACTTGAAAATTCATCCATATGTGGAAGTTATGCACAGTCAAAGTTTTGGTCAAACCTGATAATTGCAAGTGATCATCATTTTTTCATGTTGTCAAGGTCATCATGATCTTGGTCTATCACCCAATAAAAATCATGCAGTTGCAATATCTGGACGTCAATCTTAGGTGGTAGTGCCCTTTACCCGTCAAATGGCCTTATGCGCATCACGAGCATCATGATTTTAGGAGGGTCATATTTTTTGGTTGTGCTGTATGAGGACATCATCATCATATTTGAACCCCCCCCCCGATAATATCCTGAGGTTCAAATATCATGATGACGTCAACTTTAAGTCACGGTAAGTCTCCCCCATCGAGCGGTCTTTGTATTGCGAACATCATCATGATATTTTTGCATCGCCTAAAATTATAATATCATGCTGATAATATAAGATCACCCTGACTTAGAAAATCCACCTTTGGCATATTTGCGTGCGCATGTTAAAAACCTATCGGAGGGTCATCATCATGATATTTGCTGAAGTTCGCTAAGATGATGATGACAACTTCATATCCTCCTGATCTCCTTTTGCATAATCATGATCATCATCCTGATCTTTCATAAGAGGGTCATTCGCTGAAATTCGCTAAGTGATGGAGACATCATCATGATATTCGACAAAGAGGATCATCATATTCATATCCTCCTGATCTCCTTTTGCATGATCATGATGATCACCCTTCTTTTTGAAGAAGTCGATATTGCATTTCTCAACAGCATGATCATATTTTACAATATCACCCTAGCGCAAATATCATGATGACCTCAACTCATCCTTGTGCTCCGAAAACAAAATATGATGATGACGTCATCATGATAATTCGATGAGAAGCATCATCATATTTTTTATCCTGTCCTGTTGTCAAGATCATCATGATCTTGTTTGTCCACCCGACATTTCGTGAAGTCCTCCTGCCGAGAAGAACGACCTTTTGCAAGTATCCTGATGATCATCATCATCACATTTTCCCTTCGGCAGGATATTTTCTAAAACATGATCCGGTTAGCGAAATATCATGATGACGTCATGCTCTAAGTTTAACAAAGGCTCCGGATATCATGATGACGTCATCCCGATCTAATAAACGAAGAAGTAAATATCCTGATGATCATCATCATCACATTTCCCTTCGGCAGGATATTTTCCAAAACACGATCTGGTTCACGAAATATGATGATGATGTCTTATTCTAAGTTCGACAAAAGCAAATATCCTGATGATCATCATCATCATCCTGATCTTTCGAGAGGGTTACCTTGGCCGCAAAAGGGTCATATTACATTCATCATCCTGATCATGCTCCTTAGGTGACCCGATATTGCAATTATCCCCTGATCTTAACCGAATATGACGATGACGTCATCTTTTGCATTTTAATGAAGCCCGAATATGACGATGACGTCACCATCATATTCCTTTCCTCAGCAGCAGGATCATATTCCATATCCTCCTTTTCTCCTTCAACATGATGATGATGATGATGTTGTTCTTTTTTCCCATTACACAGAAGCGAAACATCCTGATGACGTCATCTGGACCTTCAGGAGGGAGAGCATCATGTTTCCAGAATATCATGATGATGAGGTGAATATCGACTAACATGTTTTTTGACACGCCGATAGCGATAGTCATGCCGATGGGCGGGAAATGAGGCGGTGGAATTTTAAAGTGTTTTTTTGGTGCCTGTGGCATTTTCCCGGTCAGCGATAGTTGACCCGATGAATTTTGAGCAGTCTGAATGCATTTTGGACGCGTTTTGAGAGTATTCTGGATCCGATTTCCACAATCTTGCGCAGTCACCTGGGTTTAAATGGTTATTTTAATTTCATGCTGTTTATGTGATAAATGAAATACTTATTGCTTGTCTTGTCTTGCAGGCTTGCAGTTGAGGAAGTAGCTGGAAAGTCAACACAGTGACCTCATAGAGGCAGGAAATCTGATCTCAGGAGCAAGAAGATAAGGATGAAGTGTGAAAAGTCAAGGCCATTCAAGTGAAGGACAGAGTTGCAGCTGGAGGTATTACTGCAACAGACAAACAGAAGTTATTACCCAGCTGCCGGAACTTCTCAGAAGGGGCAATATTTCACCCAGATTTGACGCTGCTCAGAGATATTTTAAAGAGCTGGTTCACCTGTATTTATTGCTGTAACCAAGGGTTTGAACCAGGGGTTCAGTTAGGTTTTTGCTGAAGTGAGGACAATCAGAATGTCTTTATATTGTGCCTCTCTACACTGTAATACTTTACAACAGGGATTTTAGGAAAACAGCAGTGGCTACAACAGATTTTTTTTTAGAAGCATACAGCAAGTTAGCATAGTTTAGAAGTAGAAGAAGGAGGTCGCCTGTTTGTCTGCAGTAAGGTGCGCGTGGAATGTCTGGCTGCCTTACTGTATCTGTAAAGCTTGTAAGTTCTCTGTAGTATGATCAATGAAACTAAGAGTCATTCCTACATTGTAAATCATGTATGACTATTCATTTCTAATACAATAGAATCTGGAGTTCTGCATCTATCTTCTGAGTGTTCTCCTGCCCTTCTTTGTGTTTTGAAATATTTTCTTTGAGAGCTTGCAATTTTAAATGTATGTTTGTGAAAATGCTCAGAACTTACATTTAAGGTTTTTACTGTGGATTTGATCAAATTACTGTGGTATTTACATAGTGCATAATAGAAACAATTAGATCCTTCGGTAGATTAAATGAGGTATAGATTAGATCTTTCTAACTTTTCCCAACCCATCTGAAATATTTAGCTGAAAACGTAGAAATCTAAAGGAAATTGTCTCAAATTTGAAGAAGCATGCATAACAGAGCTATAAGTAGACAGTTTTCATAAATAGATAAAGAAGAAAGCTGCAAAAATCCAGGAAAACCATCTAAAACTTGCAGCTAGGTAACACTTGTATGCAAATGAACAGAATACTTGTTGAAATCTATGACCTTTTTGCATATTCTTAGTCCAGTAAGCCATCAAACAAACCTAAACTACGTAAGGCCCCTTGAACATTACAGCTTCACATTGACCAACTGAACTTGACCAACCGAACCATTGTAGACTTGGGATTAGTTGAATCTCAAATGATTCCTTCTTATCTTTCAAGTATAGTTTCAGTTCATTATATGTGAATTTTAACTTATTGTTATGATTGCATCAAAACAGTCATCAACAGTTTTCTGGCGCTAGAAGGAGGGCTAGAAGGCTGTATATTGTAATCATCAACAGTTTTCTGGCGCTAGAAGGAGGGCTAGAAGGCTGTATATTGTAATCATCAACAGTTTTCTAGCGCTAGAAGGAGGGCTAGAAGGCTGTATATTGTAATCATCAACAGTTTTCTGGCGCTAGAAGGAGGGCCTGATTTGGTTTAGGGTTAAAATTTTGAGTTTTAAATGTTATATTCTGAGATATGTTAGATCTCATAAAATTTCAAAGGCTTAAAAAGTTGAAAGAAGGTCCCATTTTTTTAATGGACTCATATAGGGATAGTTTTCAAGTTGACATTCCTTCATTTCAGAAAACTTTGAATAACCAGCTTTATCCTAAAAATTTATATAGCTATGGTTTATTTGGAAGGTGTAGGATACATGAGTCCGCAGAGCATGGTGAGCTTAATTGTATGGCTTTCCTTACGAGATTAGATTTATATTTGAAAGGACTAATCTCTCTCTCAGATGTGTATAAGGCTGAAAGTTGGCAAGGAAATGAGGAGATTATTGAGCGACAGAAGGATGCAGCATCAACGGTCATTAAATGTGCAGAGGATACAAAGATGGAACCAATGCTAGGAATAAAGGATAATAAGATCTCTTGGCAGGAATCATGTGATGGTAAGAAAAAAAATCTGTCTTTTCGTCAGGATCCGGCTGTGATTAAAGTTAGTGAAAAGTATAAATATCCTAAAAAATGCAGAGAAGAAATCACAGCTCATGTCCCTTTTCTAGATAATAAGCAAAAAGGATTTAATGAAAAAGAAAAGGAAAGTGAGGTTCATCTTGATACATTTGATAAATATATAGAACTACTAAGGAATATTTGTCAAGAAGAAACCTCTGGGTCTGACCTGAAAAGTTTTAACGAACATGATTTGGCAAAGAAATGTAAACAAGCATTGGCAGAATTAAAATGCACTAAAATTGATGAGATCCCTACTATAGAAGCTAATGAAGTCATAGAAAAGAAAGTAAATCCTAGTGTTACAACTAACTTCTTTGAATTAAATGATCAAAATCAAGATTGTTGCAGGTCAATAAGATTAGACTCTTCACTAAATGACAAATGTGAGTCATCTGATGAGCAATTCTTGAAAGAAGAGGATACAGAGGATCATGGAGCTGCTGTACACAATCAGACATCACCCCCATGCCATGTTGAAAATAAAACAGGGGAGTATTCCTGTCAATCAAAAGATGTTGTCCCACCTTTACTCTCAAGTGATTTAGAAATGATTAATTTCTGTATGTCAGATCATGATGATGAAGATACTTACTTAAGTGCTGATGTGCAGGAAACTAATGAGAACATTGAGAGGTTTGCTAAATTTGAGGATAAACTGAACATCCAGAACGAAGGAACAAGGCTGGATGAAGATGAAGAAATGATACATCTAGAGTCATTCATCTTTCAACTTGAAAAAGGACTAGACATAGAGCTGGGCAATGAAAATGCAGAGCTAAATGAAGAGCCAGCTATCAATAAACAAGTGTGTTCCACAGAGCTAAAGGCACATCAGGTTGTCTCTTTCCTTTCCTTAGTAAACAATGATAAATGCTATTTTGATTATGGAAATTCAAGACATAGGACATGCATATGGATTAATCATAAACCTGATGAGATGCCTCAGTTAGTAGTTAAGAGCTATTCTGATAAACACAATGAATCTAGAATACCAGATTTTTTTTCAGACTTCAAAGATAAATCTGCTATGATGAGGACCATAACTAGTACCCTGTTACTCCTGCACAACCTAAAGAAATATGCAAATAGGGGTGTTTTTGGTTTTTTTTCCTGGGTTTCTAATTGCCTTGTAGAGGCTTGTATATAGTCTGGTAGGGTAGTTGTTTTTGTTTTTTTGTTCTTCTTTTGCTGTTTTCTTTTTAGGTTAGTTGTTTGTATAGTTCCTTTTTGTTTGTTTGTGCTTTTTGTTTCTTTCTGTTTGTACAGTTTTTTCTTTTGTTGTGTTGTTTGTACAGCCTGTTTGTTTGGTTTGTTTGTTGTCTCCTCAGCAAGGATCTTTATTTTACTGTAAAGTATTAAGGAGCAAAACTAGCAACCATTCAAAACAGTATAAAATTTAGGATATTCAGGTTAACCATTTGCAATTTACGCATAATTTGTCACTGTCATGAATGTAGAGAGTTGTTCATCTTCTGAAGTTTTGTATTCAATAAATGTGATTGAGAATTCAAAGCAGGTTTCTCACGATGACACACCTAAAATCCTTGGGTTTGTTGAACTTACCAGTGTAGATATTAGGTGAAAAATCAGAGGTCACCCTTGCTACCATTACAATTCTCAGCTTAATTTCAGCAAGTGTCCACTCCTTGCATCATGAAGTTACAAATTGCTATACCTTATGAAATCTTTCAAAATTAGAAAACAAAAAAATAAATAAATAAATGAATAAAGCGGATTATACTGAAAATCTAGATTAAGCCATCTAAGTAACTCTACCGGGGCTATGGACACTCGCTGGCAGTGGGGCTCTACTTAGGAGAATTGTAACGATAACCTTGCCGGGGCTATAGACGCTCGCTGGCAGCAAGGCTCTATCTGGTCGGCTATGAGGGAATACCCTCACCTACGTAGGCTAATGTCAGTCACTGGTTTGTTCAACCGATCTTCAAGATGAGGATAATTAATCACATGCACACAACTAAACTGAAAATGGAAATTCATGCATCTTTATTGAATACTTTGAGTCTCAAGCTGAATAGTAATTTGTAGGAAAGATAGTTGGGAGTTATGAGTTCATTTCATCTAGTTTCCTTGAACACTTTGAATTTAATTGTTTTGTTTTGGTTGCTAGTTGTTGTGATGTTCACAACACGCCCCATTATGCTCCTTAGCAAAATGGGGACCCCTGCTGATGTTTTGCTTTTTGCTTCTGCTTGTGTTTTTCTGCTTTCTGGCGGTTTGGCAAAAATGAAGGTCGGGTGCATCATCATCATGATATTGGATGAGGTAGGTCATCATCATGAGGTCAGTTTGTCAAAGTTCATATTTTGTTTTTGTGACCTCATATTTAGAAAGAGCTTGAAATTCCATGCAGGTTTGCCTTTTACTTCACTTGAAAATTCATCCATATGTGGAAGTTATGCACAGTCAAAGTTTTGGTCAAACCTGATAATTGCAAGTGATCATCATTTTTTCATGTTGTCAAGGTCATCATGATCTTGGTCTATCACCCGATAAAAATCATGCAGTCGCAATATCCGGACGTCAATCTTAGGTGGTAGTGCCCTTTACCCGTCAAATGGCCTTATGCGCATCACAAGCATCATGATTTTAGGAGGGTCATATTTTTTGGTTGTGCTGTATGAGGACATCATCATCATATTTGAACCCCCCCCCCGATAATATCCTGAGGTTCAAATATCATGATGACGTCAACTTTAAGTCACGGTAAGTTTCCCCCGTCGAGCGGTCTTTGTATCGCGAGCATCATCATGATATTTTTGCATCGCCTAAAATTATAATATCATGCTGATAATATAAGATCACCCTGACTTAGAAAATCCACCTTCAGCATATTTGCGTGCGCATGTTAAAAACCTATCGGAGGGTCATCATCATGATATTTGCTGAAGTTCGCTAAGATGATGATGACGACTTCATATCCTCCTGATCTCCTTTTGCATAATCATGATCATCATCCTGATCTTTCACAAGAGGGTCATTCGCTGAAATTCGCTAAGTGATGGAGACATCATCATGATATTCGACAAAGAGGATCATCATATTCATATCCTCCTGATCTCCTTTTGCATGATCATGATGATCACCCTTCTTTTTGAAGAAGTCGATATTGCATTTCTCAACAGCATGATCATATTTTACAATATCACCCTAGCGCAAATATCATGATGACCTCAACTCATCCTTGTGCTCCGAAAACAAAATATGATGATGACGTCATCATGATAATTCGATGAGGAGCATCATCATATTTTTTATCCTGTCCTGTTGTCAAGATCATCATGATCTTGTTTGTCCACCCGACATTTCGTGAAGTCCTCCTGCCGAGAAGAACGACCTTTTGCAAGTATCCTGATGATCATCATCATCACATTTTCCCTTCGGTAGGATATTTTCTAAAACATGATCCAGTTAGCGAAATATCATGATGACATCATGCTCTAAGTTTAACAAAGGCTCCAGATATCATGATGACGTCATCCCAATCTAATAAACGAAGAAGTAAATATCCTGATGATCATCATCATCACATTTCCCTTCGGCAGGATATTTTCCAAAACACGATCTGGTTCGCGAAATATGATGATGATGTCTTATTCTAAGTTCGACAAAAGCAAATATCCTGATGATCATCATCATCATCCTGATCTTTTGAGAGGGTTACCTTGGCCGCAAAAGGGTCATATTACATTCATCATCCTGATCATGCTCCTTAGGTGACCCGATATTGCAATTATCCCCTGATCTTAACCGAATATGATGATGACGTCATCTTTTGCATTTTAATGAAGCCCGAATATGACGATGATGTCACCATCATATTCCTTTCCTCAGCAGCAGGATCATATTCCATATCCTCCTTTTCTCCTTCAACATGATGATGATGATGTTGTTCTTTTCTCCCATTACACAGAAGCGAAACATCCTGATGACGTCATCTGGACCTTCAGGAGGGAGAGCATCATGTTTCCAGAATATCATGATGATGAGGTGAATATCGACTAACATGTTTTTTGACATGCCGATAGCGATAGTCATGCCGATGGGCGGGAAATGAGGCGGTGGAATTTTAAAGTATTTTTTTGGCGCCTGTGGCATTTTCCCGGTCAGCGATAGTTGACCTGATGAATTTTGAGCAGTCTGAACGCATTTTGGACGCGTTTTGAGAGTATTCTGGATCCGATTTCCATAATCTTGCGCAGTCACCTGGGTTTAAACGGTTATTTTAATTTCATGCTGTTTATGTGATAAATGAAATACTTATTGCTTGTCTTGTCTTGCAGGCTTGCAGTTGAGGAAGCAGCTGGAAAGTCAACACAGTGACCTCATAGAGGCAGGAAATCTGATCTCAGGAGCAAGAAGATAAGGATGAAGTGTGAAAAGTCAAGGCCATTCAAGTGAAGGACAGAGTTGCAGCTGGAGGTATTACTGCAACAGACAAACAGAAGTTATTACCCAGCTGCTGGAACTTCTCAGAAGGGGCAATATTTCGCCCAGATTTGACGCTGCTCAGAGATATTTTGAAGAGCTGGTTCACCTGTATTTATTGCTGTAACCAAGGGTTTGAACCAGGGGTTCAGTTAGGTTTTTGCTGTAGTGAGGACAATCAGAATGTCTTTATATTGTGCCTCTCTACACTGTAATACTTTACAACAGGGATTTTAGGAAAACAACAGTGGCTACAACAGATTTTTTTTTAGAAGCATACAGCAAGTTAGCATAGTTTAGAAGTAGAAGAAGGAGGTCGCCTGTTTGTCTGCAGTAAGGTGCGCGTGGAATGTCTGGCTGCCTTACTGTATCTGTAAAGCTTGTAAGTTCTCTGTAGTATGATCAATGAAACTAAGAGTCATTCCTACATTGTAAATCATGTATGACTATTCGTTTCTAATACAATAGAATCTGGAGTTCTGCATCTATCTTCTGAGTGTTCTCCTGCCCTTCTTTGTGTTTTGAAATATTTTCTTTGAGAGCTTGCAATTTTAAATGTATGTTTGTGAAAATGCTCAGAACTTACATTTAAGGTTTTTACTGTGGATTTGATCAAATTACTGTGGTATTTACATAGTGCATAACAGAAACAATTAGATCCTTCGGTAGATTAAATGAGGTATAGATTAGATCTTTCTAACTTTTCCCAACCCATCTGAAATATTTAGCTGAAAACGTAGAAATCTAAAGGAAATTGTCTCAAATTTGAAGAAGCATGCATAACAGAGCTATAAGTAGACAGTTTTCATAAATAGATAAAGAAGAAAGCTGCAAAAATCCAGGAAAACCATCTAAAACTTGCAGCCAGGTAACACTTGTATGCAAATGAACAGAATACTTGTTGAAATCTATGACCTTTTTGCATATTCTTAGTCCAGTAAGCCATCAAACAAACCTAAACTACGTAAGGCCCCTTGAACATTACAGCTTCACATTGACCAACTGAACTTGACCAACCGAACCATTGTAGACTTGGGATTAGTTGAATCTCAAATGATTCCTTCTTATCTTTCAAGTATAGTTTCAGTTCATTATATGTGAATTTTAACTTATTGTTATGATTGCATCAAAACAGTCATCAACATTACCAAATAATTTAAGAAATACATAATAGGGTGGATAATTATCTTATGATGAATGAAACGTTACCAGAATACCCATGGTGCCAAACAAGTATCAACTCTCTAAAAGGGACAAATACCATACGTATACTAGTGCTATAGGGAAAGAAAAAGAGTAAATGCATATGAATCCAAGGAAGAAAGAACTTAACCATCATATGCTAGTTTACTAGTAAGCCTAAGTCTTCAATAAGTTTTCCATGCCACCTTCTTTCCCCCTGATGGGTGAATATTTTGTTGTTAACTCGCTAACGGAAAAATGGGTATATCAGCCACAGCTATGATGAGACAAAGTCTCTCCTCTCAGCAAGGGGAGGTTCCCTCTGGTTGCTTGATTTTTACAAACAAAACAACTTATGAAATTTATGTACACTAAAAACTATATTTGTGGTGGTCCCATTTCATCTCATTCTCTTTTTTCAGAATAGATGTTTATACTTCAAACTATTGATAAAGGACTTATAAATTATCACGAAATCACAGAAACACAAAATTTCTTGTTACCTCACTTACTAATTGCAAATAGAACTATTTGCTATTGAATACATGCCAAAGTCTTCAATCCTCTTCAAGATGATAAAAGTAAATTGAATATAACAATTTGCAGCACAAAGTCTCCAAACTATTGTATTCTCACAAAAGTAAATATAACCCTCACAAATGATTTGATAACACAAAGTCTATTAGAATCAAATTAAGAGCGCTCCTCAATCACTTCAAATAAACTCCACACTTCAATTATTATCAAAGAAGATTATGATAGCAAGACATAAGAACAATACTATCATGACACAAATAATCCCAAGACAAAGATTGGAATTGAACTTGCTTTCTTGTATTGATAAATGTTTGATAATTAATTTTCACAAATAAGCACAAAGTCTTGATTTCCTTTTCAATTCGCCAGAGTATTCTTGCAATAGACAAAAGATAATATTTACAAAAGAGGCCCTCTTTATTTATAGGGAGAGGCCTTGAGAAAATTTAGGAAAAACCTAACTACTTTGACTTATTCAAAAATAAGAGTCCTTATTGACTTGGGACTTCCTATATTTTTACATGTAATTACATATGAAAAATGTACATGTAAAAATGTCCAAAATTGTTTTGAAAGTACATATGAACAATAGAAAATAAACTAAGGAAAAAATTGTTTCAATTGGTGTCGCCACTTTTCCTCATGTGAGCATCATACATAGTAAAGGCCGCTTGCATCCCAATGCTATCCAGGTTAACCGTGTTCCTGAAGATCATCTTGGCTCTTACTATGGCATCTCTCACTGTGGTGACTGATTTTGCATGACCAGTTAATTTAATTTTCAGATTATCCAAAGTTAACTGGTTGTCCAAAATATTGTCCACAGAAGTCATTGAAAATGTTTTATCTTCGAACTCTTTCTGGAACATGGCTTCAAATACCTAAATCATTTCTCCTGCAAAAAGAAATTGGTTGTCTTGTGATACCAGCTTACAAGGCAACTCCTCCAACTTATGCAAAAGGTTGACATCACTTTGTTCACTGATTTCCTTTGCAGCTTCAAGATCATTGATCAAATTTCTGAGCATACTGCTCCTGTACATCAAAGCCTCCTTTGTTTCTGTATAAGAATCCCTATTAGAGATGGTGCCAATTGATATTAGGGTGCTTATTTTCAATTTCCTCATCTTTGCCCATTTATCATGAGTATTCTCTATGCGTTCAATATCTTGAGAAATAGTATCAATGAGGTCATCAAGTTCTGCTCTTATTTTCCTTATTTTATCTGTCTTCTTAGATACGTCTATGAGCAAAGAGACTCCTTGTTCACGCATCCTGTCTAAGTACTCTTCAAGTACTTTTCCTTTGAGGTGGGTCTTTTATGCTTTCAGAATGACAGGGTCTTCTACAGATACGGCCTCTGGAGCAACTACTTCTGAGCTCAAAGTGATTTTCCTTACCACCGTAGTTAGCTATTCTACCATTGCCTTATAATGATCCTTCATTTCTTTTTCCCTGTGAAATTTCTGTATTAGGATGTCCATGGCTGACTGCATATCACTCTTAGCGCTTTCATGGGTTATTTTTCCCAATTCAACTCTAGAGATAGAGTAATCATTCATATCAAAATCCTCCATGGTTGCATCTTGTGGGGGTCTTGCTATTTCCATAAATTTATGTCCTTTGTCCCCAATCATTCTAGACAAAATCTTTGGTTTCTTTGGGGCCTTGGGCTTTGCGAGCACTAGCTTACTGAAATCACTTGCTTTTTCCTTTTTGGTGTGTAAGCTGATAACCAAGGTGGAAGTAGAGAAGTACTCACATTGGTATCCATTCCCATTGCTGGTGTTCCAGGAGCTGTGCTTGTACTAGTGGTAGAAACAATATGTGGAGCGTTGGTAAAAAATGCACATGTTACATTTGCACTAGGAACTTGCTCAGTATTCATTACAAAATGATCAAAAATAGAGGCATCCTTAATATCAAAAGATGAAGAAGATAAACTAGGAATAGACTCTGAAGAGCGAAGAACATCTTCAAAAGTATTTTGGGGATTGTCAAAAATTATTTTAGAAGGAGGAGATTCAGAAGAGGGGATATTGATAGGGGAAACAGACACAGGAGCTCCAACAGGGGTATCAGGCAAAGGGGAAGAGGCTCTTGCTTCTTGTTGCACATTCTCTTGCGAAGACAAAGCTTCTTCCTCTTGTTGATCTACAACCCTATCTTCAACTTCCATCTCTTCGATGGCTATCTCCTCAATTGTTGGCTCCTCAGTTTCCATTTCTTTTACTTCAGGCTCTTTCTCCATAGTCTTGGACTTCTTTATCACAAACTTGATCTTAGGCTTATGTGTTTTAGAGGATGAGGGAACATCACTCTTGTTCTTCGTTTTGTTTTCTACCTTTTTACCAGTTTGCTCTTGAACTTCAGTTTCTGATCCAGTGAGGAATTCTTTCAGAGTAATTCCTTTATCTGCCAGCCAGTTATTAGTGTTAGCCAATATGGGCTCAAATCTCTTCCTCAATGAGGTCAACTCCTTTTGGGACCATTGGATTGGAGGGAGAGGAGTATTAGCAATATGTTCAGCATTATACCTAGCATCAATCAATTCTCCATCATCCACTAGGTCTTCTAGAATATCAGCGAGTCCCAGATATTCAATCTATTCAAGGGACAACCTACTATAGTCTAGCTTCCTGATATCTTCCTCTGTCCTCAAATCTACCCAAACATCTTCTACCATGGGTTCATGAAATTGAGTTTTCCTTCTAATTTTATCCTTCACTCCCCTGTAGTCAAACTTTGGTCTCCTTTTGAATTGCTTCATGGTGACTAGCTGCATCTTTGTCTCCATGGCCCTTACCTTTGCGGAAGTCAATACCGAATATCTGTCGATTTCAACTGGGAATCTTAAACAAGGCTTCTTAAGTTCCATTTGTTTGTTATGCACGACAATCATTTGTCTGTACAACTCCATCAAGACCAGTTTGTCTGAAGGGAATCTTGGAAGCATATAAGGGTAACCTTGGAAAAAGCCAACCCTCAAGTATGAAAAAGAAGGAAGTTGTAAGAACATACACTTGAAGTCATTTACCACTGTCCATGCCTCATCTGAAATTCTTCTTTGTTCCAGTGGGGATCAAAAAGACACAAAAATACATCAAAGAATGCATCATTCACTCTGCTAAAATGATGAATTGAGCCTTTCAATGTCAACTGGGAATAGTATTGGTATACAATAACTACCCTCCTATCCCCTTCTGATGTTAATCCTGGAAAAATCCTCATAGAGGCTGTAATGTACACTAGATAGGAGGTCATGTAGAACTTGAAGGTAGTGGATACCTTCATCAGCTGTTCATGCAAAGTGTTACTAATTTGTTCTCCCTAGAAAATGGTTTGCTTACCCTGGAGTATGACCTTAATGAAAGGATACATCCATTCATGAAACTGTGAAGAAGAAGACAAACCTCTTATCCTGCTGAGGAGAGTAATCAAGTCACCCACTTCTTCCACAAAGTCATTTCGAGGAAAACTACGTGGCCACCTTGACAAATTTGACCTTGCGGTCTTCAACCATTTATTGTTGATTACTTTCTTTGCCTTCTCCAGATTTTTGTCATATTCCTTCTGTGCTTCAACAAAGTCAAGCTTTAACACTTCTGTAGCAGGAGGACACATGAACACTTTATCAATGAACTCAGGATCCAACCTGATTATCACATTGCCACTGGCGTCCACCATAGCTCTAATATCTTTGTTATAGAAATGAGCACATTGAAGAACAAATTCTATGTTGTGAGCTGCCACTGGAAAAGACGACACCAGATGAATGTTACTTTCAATTATCTTCTTCATCATAGTACTGGGGTTGTTAGACTTAGTTCTCTCTACAAATTCAGCCATATCAACATGGCCAATCTCTGTATCTCTACTGTCGTCAACATTAGAAGTGATTGAGGTGATTGGGAAAACACCTTGATATTTGTACTTCATTGCTTTTGATTTCTTTGGAGACAACTCAGTCATCTGGATGAGCTTTCACCAAGAGGAAGTTGATGAAGAACGAAACTCCACAGAAGAAACTGCAGCAAAAAGTCATGATCATGCAATTAGGGAAAATACTAGCAATCTGGAAAAATTGCATGTCAATGATCACGACTATGGGAACGCATTTGAAAAAGGGCTATAGAGCGAGCAGGCCAAAAATCAGAGGAAAGTAGGCTCAAAAATCAAAAATGAAAATTTCCTAGAGTTAGGAAAATTTGGGAGAGTGTTTGCATGGGCGGCAAAATTCATCGCTCTTGCATGTGAGTGGTTTTTTATGTGCATTGGCGGCAAATTTTGCTGCCATTACATGTAGTAAAGAATAAATCATGTGAGAGCAGCAAAATTTACCACTGATGCAGGTAGGAAGAGATTTGCAAAGTTTATGTTGAAGCGGCATTTTCCGCCGTCATTGCATAGGATAAAAACTAACTTCAAGGTTCAAGCGGTGAATTTTGCCGACCCTGCATGTAAAAGAGACTGAAAAGATCTTCGTGGAAGGGCGGCAAAATTGGCCGCCCATGCATGTCCACTTTGAAAAATCTTGTCACACAAACGGCAAATTTTGCCACTTCGCATGTGAGAAGAGTTTTGACTCCATGATGTTCCATCAGTGAAAATAGCTGACAACGCATATGATCAGTTACCAAAGTAACGTAAGGTTGAGATGGTGAAACTTAGCGACACTACTCATGATAGGAGTTACAGGGTCGTTTGTGTTAGGGGGGTGAATTTTGCTACCTCACACATCTTGGTATATGGCAAATACTTAAGGGTTTGAGTGGTGAAACCACCGACCTCCAGACGGAAAAATACTTAGGGCACCATTGGTCTGGTCTGAAAATAAATCCAACGCATAAAACGAACTAACATTTTAAAAAAATGAACATAACAAATAGAAAAATAACCGCATAATAAATACCCGTAACAAAAATCAAACAAAACAAAATTAAAAGACACATTGGTCATCATATTAAACAAAACCCTAGGAAGGAAAATGAAAGCAAATGAGAGACTTACCTGTAGCGTCAGCAGAAAACCCTAGATGTGATGGTGACGAATTCGATTGAGCCTCAGATCAGCGCGAGGGAAGTCTAGAGATCGACTAGGTAGGAGAGGAAATGACAAAAAGAATGGCCAAAAGTATATTTAAACTCAAAAGAAGACATTTAATGAATGGCACGAGTGGCCATTAATGGCACTCTAAGTTGGAGATCTGAAGGATCTTTGCTCGGGTGGCAAAATCGGCCGACCCCGCACGAGTAGCATCGCACATGCAATGGCGGCGAAATTCGCCGACGATGCAAGTATACTTTGGAGAAATATGTAACGGCGGAAAAAAGTGATGCCCTTACATATTTAAAGAAAAATGTATGTAAGAGCAGCAAAATTTGATGCTATTACATATGTAGCAAAACTTAAAAAGAAACATGTAAGAGTGGTGAAAAATGCCGCCATTACATGTCAAAAACTCAAAAATTTAGTAACTCCTAAAAATGGCTAAAATTGACATCTTAATCAGTTTACGACTTGAACGATCTTCATGAATATCAAGAAACCAATTCAAGGGAATGTCGCAGACCAGTTTAGAATGTTAAATGACTTCACATGAGATCAAGGGAATCTTGTCTCGATTTGCGAGCTTAGAGTGTAGATTCACGAAACAGACAAGTTTCATGGGGGTTGTCTACAAAACTGAGCGCAGCTAATTTTGAGAACAACAGCTGGCTCTAACTAGGGAACTTCCTTTGATCAAACTTTGAAATGATTAAAGGGAGTAGAATCCAGTCTCTAAGTGCCTTCATCCATGCCATTGGGCTATAGAGTCAAGCTAAAAAGAAAAAGACACAAAAGACTAAACAAAAACACAAAAATAAAAACACAACTATACAAATGTACAAATGAACTTATCTGATACTTCAAAGATTGAAGTGCTTCAGATGTTGCCCACTGTGAGGCAGCAAGAATGGTGTCCCATCCTGATACTCTAGCAAGAAGCTATTCTCACCACAGAACTGATGAATGGTGTGTTGACACTCATTTTGACCAGGGGTTGATTTGTCATGATCAGGAGGTTTCTTCATTTGAAGCCTTTATCTTCTTGCCCATTTTTTCTAAGTGTTGGACCTCCTCAGCATTTTTCAACTGCAGCATCATATTTTCCTGAGGAGGAGGTCATCATCATCATCATCTTGTCTTCGATGATGATCTGCATCATCATGTTCCCCGTCGACTTGTTTTTCAACGTCATCATCATATTTCAACTGTCGGGTGATGTTTGCTTATTATCCTGATGATACTGATGAGCTACAGTGCGCCCTCATCTGCTTGCGAGGGTGATTTTTCAAAGTATCCGGTGATCTTTCATTTATCACCTTGCTCAAACATGATGATGTTGCCCCGGTATCCTGAAGGGGTTATTCTCTGAGTGCTCGACACAACTTGTTTTTTCTTAAGGGTCGTCATCATCATGATATTTCCAGTTTTCATCCTGCTGCTTGCGGAGGTCATCATATTTTCTGCCTTCATGATATTTCGCCGGGGTGATATTTTTATCATCGGGTGATCTTGGTTATGATCATCCTGATGATGTTGTTGAAGAGTTCTAAGTGCGACCCGATATTCACTAGGGTCATCATATTTTGAACGTCAGGATGATCTTAGTCAATATCATCCTGATGATGTTATATCACTTCTTGTTCGTTGTTTCTTCATCCTGATGATGCTGACGTCATCCTTATCTCAGGGTGATATCTTTTTCTCTGCCTATCTGCATCATGATATTCCGAAGGAGGGGGTGATATTTTCATATCACCCGGATATATGTTTGTTTGTTCGAGCATCATGATGATGCTAATATTAAGGAGATATCCGCCTGCTAGCTTCGCGCATTATCTACTGGGGGTGATCTTTTCAAGCAGCATCATCATATTCAGTTATCGCCCCGATCTTATAGAGGAGCTACAGTGCAACCTGATATTTGAACATCAGGAGGATATTTCCAAATATCCGGTTGTCTTCCGAATATCATGATGATGTTAATATGATGATGACATCATCAAGGTCCCGCGGGGGTCATATTTCTAACACTGATCATCTTGAAGAGACCTCCTGATATTTGCAAACATGATGATGACGTCATCCGGATATGAGGGGGTGTGCAGTAGGCAGATATGATGATGATGTCATCAGGATGATCATCGGCCAGACTTTTGGTATAAGCTCAGCAGGAGGATGTTCCTCCGATGGATCAGGTTGTGCCGATTGTCATGCAGGTTATATTTCAAATATCATGATGACGTCAGGGTGATATTTCGAACAACAGGATATCATGCTGCTGAGGGATGATGATGATGAGGTTATATACTAATGTCGTCAGGAGCAAATGCACCGACATGATATATGCTCATGACCTAGTATATAAAGTGTTATTGAGGTCATCGCGGGGTGCATGTGGGATATTGTTATCCTGCATTTTCAAATATCATGATGATGAATCTCGGCGGGAAATGCTTGCGATAGTCTGTATGATGTTCTTCCCGAGGCCGCGGGTTGGTGCGCCATTAATGGCGAAGGTTGCAGAGGTATGGGCGATGGCGTGGGTCGATCTGGTACCCGACTGAAGGTGTCAATCAGCGGATGATGGCGCAGGGCTCGAGAAATCTTCCTGTCTCCTCCCCTACCTGCTGCATTCAAGTTTGGGCGCCAATCTAGTTGTGTTTGAGCGCCATTTTCATGATACCGTGTATCTGGCGAGATTTTGGTCAACATTGTAATTAATTGCTGAGCACCTACCTGGCTGTTATAAGCAGGTTGTGTTGTTCATTTGTGGTTGTTGAAAGTTGATGATTTTGGCTCTGTAATGCATAACAAGCTGATCTGGTTGCTCTGTACAGCTTACCTGTGAGTTTATGTATCTCTTGTTGTTTGTTTTTGGCATGAACCCACTGATTTCATGATTAAACTTATATGAGAAATGCTGTTTGGCATGTGTTGTGTTAATTCTGTCTCCAGTATTGCATGTATTCTTCTTTTGAATCTGGATGTTTGGTAATGTTTAGATTCTAGAGCATAGAATTCCTATGTTGACTGTCTGATCTTTAAACTTCTACTCAAGGGGTAGATTAAACTGTTTTCAAGTTGAACATTGGGAGGGATATACTGCAGTAGGGATACCATAAGTAGAGATAACCTAACACTTTGTATTGGGAGATGCCTGTAAGGCAGGTATCACACATATATCCCCTTGAAATCCAGTTTTAGTTGTTTATGCTGATCATTCACAGGTGTATGTCTACTGACTCTAGGCCCTGGATAGGCACCAATCATGCTTTGTTCTTGTGTTATAACCATGTCCAGCTTTGCATCCACACTTAAACTTCAAATCAAAATCTAAAACAACCATTAGGATATTAGAGTTAGTTTTAGGAACCTCAGTCCTCTGTCTACAATTGCAAATAGGCCCAAAGCTAGCCCCTTTGCCCTTATCTTTCAGTTTTGGTCTACTTACAAGAGGACTATCTGCTTTCTGTCAGCATCCCAGCCTTGTATGCATATCCTCATGGATGTTGAATAGGGAATACCCCCCTAGGTCTTGCAGAGCCTGAAGAAGAAGAGGAGATAAAATATAGAGTCTATCTCCTACACTGTTGACCCCCTGGCCCAGAGATCCTGTTGATCACTGATGGCTACTTTGTAGGGAAATTTGGGAATAAGCATCCAGTCTGGGAAAAAGTCAACAGAAATTGGCGACTCCGCTGGGGACTGAGGAGTAAAAGTGCTATCTAATCATCTCCAGTGATATATATGTGACCCATCTGAGTCAGCAACAGAAGAAAACACCCTGGGGAACCTTGTGAAAGAACCCTGGTTTTCAGAAGAAAACAATTCCTAGAAATAGGTGGCGACTCCGAAGTAATCTCCCAACCGGTCAAAGTAAAATTATATGCAGGGGAGAAGATCCCAACAAACTCCTTTATTTGAAGAGTTACCATTAACAAAAAGAATGATGTATAGAAGAAAGGGAACTGTCTCAGCTAGTCATGAGAGCTCCCCTAGAAAAAGTGATGAGGTACAAGATAACCCTAGGCCATCAGGACAGCATGCTCCTTATTTTTCAAGTGCAGAAGCAGATATCCAAGGTGCATATGAGAGGCAACAGGGTGGTAGTATCAGAATGAGGTCAGAGGTGTTCCAAGAACGCCCCTTTCTAGACCCAAGTGAAAGGTTTGAAGAGGCAGAGTCTCTGAGGGATGATGAGGATGATGACCAGAATGGCATGAGACCATCTACCTCCAGACCTAAGGATGAACAGCTAGCTGAAGAAATCAAAAGCCTAAGAGCAGAACTAGAATACCTACAAGCCATGAAAATCAGAGATGATATACAGCAGAAAGTGCAAGCCTTGAGAACTGCCCAGAATAATTCAGTTCCTACTCTAGAGAATGCAAACATGCAAAGACATCAGCAAAGATATGAAATGCAACATCAGCATCATGATGACAGACAATATGTGAATGATGCTAGGATACCACTGAACAATGCAGGAAACCAAAATGCAAATAGAAATGTTAATGTTAATCAGCCAAACAAACAGCCCATGCAGTTGGACAGATTCAGACAGCCGGTGTTTGATGGTATTCCTGGGTATCCTAACCCTATTGATAAGCATCTGAGGCTGCAAGTGCCTAAGTTTTCAGGAAACAACACAGTGTCAGGAGAAGATCATCTAAAGGCCTTTCAAAATGTCATGGATAATTTTGAGGTTGAGCATGAGGATGTTTTCATGAAGTCATTCATGCAATCCTTAATAGATGAGGCAAGAGAATGGTACAGGAATCTCCCTGACCGGAGTATTTCATCATGGGATGATTTTAAGAGGATATTCAAGGAGCAATATGGTGATAAAACTGACCCTAGCTTCTTTGTAAATGAGTTCACCAGCAAGACCAAGAAGCAAATGAACAGGTGTGCTTTGTAGACACTGACTGTGATAACTTCAAGGTTGTCTCAGATGATGCAAAAGACAAAAAGAAAAATGCCTGTGTTGGAGAGCTAGATCAGCAAGGGTTATGGACCATGTTTTTTGATGGAGCTTGTGCAAAAGAAGGCTCTGGAGCTGGAGTTGTTTTCCTGTCTCCAACTGGTAAGCTCCTCAAATCCTCTTTCTTGCTGAGGTTTGATTGCACAAACAATATTGCAGAATATGAGGCTTTACTTTTAGGCCTGAATATTGCTCTCAAACATGGAATTAAAATGATAAGAGTATTTGGAGACTCTGAGCTGATTGTATCCCAAATCAGAAATAAGTATGCTGCAAAGAATAAAAGACTGAAGCAATACAAGCATGCTGTTTGGGATACTATTGAACTTTTTGATGCATTTTCAATTGGCTGGGTAGAAAGGTCAAAAAATGTTATGGCTGATTTCTTAGCTAATATTGCAATAAGGCCAGATGACATCACTCTGTCAGGTGTCACAGATATAGAAGTTAAAATTAGGCCTGCCATACCAGAAAACATATGCAGTTGGCAAGTTTTTAATAATGATAGGGATTTGCTGAAATTTTTGCACTGCATAGATGAGTATGAGAATCAACAGATTGATTTCCAAGCTTTTGTAGAGACTGTAAATGGAAAAGAGACCCTTGTGGGAAAAGAGATCATCCAGTTGAAGACTAACAAGATCCCTAGAGGGTTAGTGGCTTTGGAAAGAGCCTTTGACAGTAGAGACAAAATGGTCACAAGGACATCCCCCACAAATAAGGAGGATTTAGAAGAAATAAATTTGGGGACATCTCAGGCCCCTCAGAAGGTATATATTGGCAAACAGCTCAAACCACACATAAGAAGTATGCTGATTGCATTGCTAAAAAGGTATAAACATGTTTTTGCTTGGTCATATGAGGACCTGAAAGCTTATAGAGAAGACTTATTCCAGCATGAGATCCCACTGAAGCCTGAAGCTAAGCCATTTAGACAGAGGCAAAGGCCTATAAATCCTACCTTAGCTCCCAAGATGCAGGAAGAACTCAAAAGGCTCAGGGATGCTGGAATAATTGTGCCCATCAGACATTCAACTTGGGTATCTAACCTCGTCCCAGTCAGGAAAAAGAATGGTGATATTAGGCTGTGTGTTGATTTCAGGAACTTGAATGTATCCTCTTTGAAGGATAACTATCCATTGCCTAATATGGAGGCTATGTTGCAGAAAGTGACTGGTTGTGAACTCCTATCCATGATGGATGGATTTTCAGGATATAATCAGGTAAAGGTAAAGGAATCAGAACAATATAAGACTGCCTTTACCACTCCATGGGGAACGTATGTGTATGTTAGAATGCCATTTGGACTAACAAATGCAGGTGCTACATTTCAAAGAGCAATGGATGTTGCTTTTGCAGGGCTAATTGATTCAATCCTGGCAGTATATCAGGATGACTTGACTGCCTACTCAAAGAAGGAAGAGCAGCACTGTTTGCATCTGGAGCAGATTTTTATAAGAGCACTAGAATATGGTATTTCTCTAAACCCAAAGAAGTGTGCCTTTGGAGTAGTTGAAGGAAAGCTTCTGGGACATATTGTTTCCAAGGATGGAGTCAGGATAGATCCAGAGAGAGTGGCAGCCATTGACAGGATCCAAATGCCAAAAACTGTGAAAGGAGTTCAGTCCTTCTTTGGACAGGTAAACTTTGTCAGAAGATTTGTTCCCAACTTTGCAGAGATCACAAGGAACATTTCCAAGATGATGAAGAAGGATGCAACTGTCAACTGGGAAAGGGAAGCAACAGAATCATTTCAGAATATCAAAGAGGCAATAAAGATGGCCCCTGTTCTTAAATCTCCTGATTTTTCTAGGCCATTCCAGGTGTTCTCATTTGCTTCCTTTCATACTGTAGCTGCATGTTTGTTACAGAAAAATGAAGATGGTTTTGAACAGCCCATCGCCTTCTTCAGTATGTCCCTGCAGGCCTCTGAATTGAAGTATGATATTATGGAAAAGCAGGCATATGCACTTGTTAGAGCCATTAAAAGTTTCAGACCATACTTGGTAGGGTCACATATAATTGCATATGTACCTCATGCTGCAGTCAAAGACATATTCACTCAGCAGGAGGTGACTGGAAGAAGGTGCAGATGGATAAACAAACTGCAGGAATTCAACATAGACATACAAGTTACTAAATTGATAAGGGGACAAGGATTAGCCAAGATGATGGCACAGTCAAACTTGGAAGCATGCCAAGTTAATGCAGTCCAAGATGAGAATGTAAGTGTATCAGGATCTGAATGGTACAAGGATATTGTCTATTATTTGCAAAATCTGAATTGTCCTTCCCATTTCAGTGACAATCAAAAGAGGACTCTGAAGCTACATGCAATCAGGTATGTTGTTGTTCAAGGTGAGCTGTACTGGAAAAATCCTGATGGTGTGCTGCTGAGATGTGTGGATAAGAACATGGCTAACAATATTTTGATTGACATGCATAAAGGATTATGTGGTGGCCATTATACTGCCCAAACAACAGCTCATAAAATTCTCAGGGCAGGATATTGGTGGCCCACTCTCTTTTCAGATGCACAAAAGTTAGTAAGGAAGTGTGACCCTTGCCAGAGATTCTCAGGAAAGCTGAAATATCATGGTGCTTTACCCCTCAGAACTGCACCTGTGGATGCTCCATTCCAGCAATGGGGAATTGATTTTATAGGGGAAATTGCAGACAAATCAAGTGGGGGACACAGTTGGATTTTGGTGGCAACTGACTACTTTACCAAATGGATTGAGGCCATTCCAACTAAAAGAGCTACAAGTAAGGTGGTGACAGATTTCATACTAGAGAACATCATCATCAGGTTTGGAGTACCATCTAAAATAATCACTGATAATGCTATGTGCTTCAGATCAGGTGAGTTTGTTGATTTTTACAACAGGTATGGGATAAGCCTGTCATATACATCACCATATCACCCACAAGGAAATGGTCAAGCAGAATCAAGCAATAGGAGCATCATGAAAATTGTCAAGAGGATACTGGACAAGAACAAGAGAGCTTGGGACTCAAAGTTGAATTTAGCAGTATGGGCTGACAGAGTGACTGTGAAAAGGGCTATTGGGAAGTCACCTTTTGAGCTAATATATGGTGCATCAGCTAGACTGCCCATAAACAATCTCCTACCAGTTTACAGATTCATTCAAGAGTATGATGAGGAGATTGAAGATCCCATGACAGAAAGAGTGAATCAGCTGGTTGCATTGGATGAAGACAGAAGGAGAGCCCACCAGATCAATCTCAAAAGACAACAAGGGGTGAAATATCAGTTTGACAGGAGAGCTACAAAAAGGAAGTTTCAAGTAAATGATCTGGTGCTCATTTGGAATGCTAAAGATCAGGAAAAGGGTAAACATGGTAAGTTTCAACCCTTATGGATGGGCCCATATCAGGTTTGCAATACTCATGGGGAGGATTCTTATTTCCTCCAGGCCCTAGATGGTGAAATTCTGGAATTGCCTGTGCATGGCCAATTCCTTAAGTTCTATTTCGCATAATGACTGGTTGCTGTGCACATTTGTAAAATATGTATGTAGTGTAAATGCCTTGTACAGCTCGCGTTTTTTGGCTTTTTGTCAGGTCTGCCCGGAGATCTGGTTCTCGCTGCAGGTTTTCACCTGCACGTCCCCATTCGGAGCCACTGTTGACACTCATTTTGACCAGGGGTTGATTTGTCATGACCAGGAGGTTTCTTCATTTGAAGCCTTTATCTTCTTGCCCATTTTTTCTAAGTGTTGGACCTCCTCAGCATTTTTCAACTGCAGCATCATATTTTCCTGAGGAGGAGGTCATCATCATCATCATCTTGTCTTCGATGATGATCTGCATCATCATGTTCCCCGTCGACTTGTTTTTCAACGTCATCATCATATTTCAACTGTCGGGTGATGTTTGCTTATTATCCTGATGATACTGATGAGCTACAGTGCGCCCTCATCTGCTTGCGAGGGTGATTTTTCAAAGTATCCGGTGATCTTTCATTTATCACCTTGCTCAAACATGATGATGTTGCCCCGGTATCCTGAAGGGGTTATTCTCTGAGTGCTCGACACAACTTGTTTTTTCTTAAGGGTCGTCATCATCATGATATTTCCAGTTTTCATCCTGCTGCTTGCGGAGGTCATCATATTTTCTGCCTTCATGATATTTCGCCGGGGTGATATTTTTATCATCGGGTGATCTTGGTTATGATCATCCTGATGATGTTGTTGAAGAGTTCTAAGTGCGACCCGATATTCACTAGGGTCATCATATTTTGAACGTCAGGATGATCTTAGTCAATATCATCCTGATGATGTTATATCACTTCTTGTTCGTTGTTTCTTCATCCTGATGATGCTGACGTCATCCTTATCTCAGGGTGATATCTTTTTCTCTGCCTATCTGCATCATGATATTCCGAAGGAGGGGGTGATATTTTCATATCACCCGGATATATGTTTGTTTGTTCGAGCATCATGATGATGCTAATATTAAGGAGATATCCGCCTGCTAGCTTCACGCATTATCTACTGGGGGTGATCTTTTCAAGCAGCATCATCATATTCAGTTATCGCCCCGATCTTATAGAGGAGCTACAGTGCAACCTGATATTTGAACATCAGGAGGATATTTCCAAATATCCGGTTGTCTTCCGAATATCATGATGATGTTAATATGATGATGATGTCATCAAGGTCCCGCGGGGGTCATATTTCTAACACTGATCATCTTGAAGAGACCTCCTGATATTTGCAAACATGATGATGACGTCATCCGGATATGAGGGGGTGTGCAGTAGGCAGATATGATGATGACGTCATCAGGATGATCATCGGCCAGACTTTTGGTATAAGCTCAGCAGGAGGATGTTCCTCCGATGGATCAGGTTGTGCCGATTGTCATGCAGGTTATATTTCAAATATCATGATGACATCAGGGTGATATTTCGAACAACAGGATATCATGCTGCTGAGGGATGATGATGATGAGGTTATATACTAATGTCGTCAGGAGCAAATGCACCGACATGATATATGCTCATGACCTAGTATATAAAGTGTTATTGAGGTCATCGCGGGGTGCATGTGGGATATTGTTATCCTGCATTTTCAAATATCATGATGATGAATCTCGGCGGGAAATGCTTGCGATAGTCTGTATGATGTTCTTCCCGAGGCCGCGGGTTGGTGCGCCATTAATGGCGAAGGTTGCAGAGGTATGGGCGATGGCGTGGGTCGATCTGGTACCCGACTGAAGGTGTCAATCAGCGGATGATGGCGCAGGGCTCGAGAAATCTTCCTGTCTCCTCCCCTACCTGCTGCATTCAAGTTTGGGCGCCAATCTAGTTGTGTTTGAGCGCCATTTTCATGATACCGTGTATCTGGCGAGATTTTGGTCAACATTGTAATTAATTGCTGAGCACCTACCTAGCTGTTATAAGCAGGTTGTGTTGTTCATTTGTGGTTGTTGAAAGTTGATGATTTTGGCTCTGTAATGCATAACAAGCTGATCTGGTTGCTCTGTACAGCTTACCTGTGAGTTTATGTATCTCTTGTTGTTTGTTTTTGGCATGAACCCACTGATTTCATGATTAAACTTATATGAGAAATGCTGTTTGGCATGTGTTGTGTTAATTCTGTCTCCAGTATTGCATGTATTCTTCTTCTGAATCTGGATGTTTGGTAATGTTTAGATTCTAGAGCATAGAATTCCTATGTTGACTGTCTGATCTTTAAACTTCTACTCAAGGGGTAGATTAAACTGTTTTCAGGTTGAACATTGGGAGGGATATACTGCAGTAGGGATACCATAAGTAGAGATAACCTAACACTTTGTATTGGGAGATGCCTGTAAGGCAGGTATCACACATATATCCCCTTGAAATCCAGTTTTAGTTGTTTATGCTGATCATTCACAGGTGTATGTCTACTGACTCCAGGCCCTGGATAGGCACCAATCATGCTTTGTTCTTGTGTTATAACCATGTCCAGCTTTGCATCCACACTTAAACTTCAAATCAAAATCTAAAACAACCATTAGGATATTAGAGTTAGTTTTAGGAACCTCAGTCCTCTGTCTACAATTGCAAATAGGCCCAAAGCTAGCCCCTTTGCCCTTATCTTTCAGTTTTGGTCTACTTACAAGAGGACTATCTGCTTTCTGTCAGCATCCCAGCCTTGTATGCATATCCTCATGGATGTTGAATAGGGAATACCCCCCTAGGTCTTGCAGAGCCTGAAGAAGAAGAGGAGATAAAATATAGAGTCTATCTCCTACACTGTTGACCCCCTGGCCCAGAGATCCTGTTGATCACTGATGGCTACTTTGTAGGGAAATCTGGGAATAAGCATCCAGTCTGGGAAAAAGTCAACATGGTGAACGGACCTCTCCACAAGGAATCAAATTTTCCATGCATTCTTTTTGGTTCTCTCCTCTTGTCCCACAACAAGACTTGATCTCCAACCTGAAACTCACGAGCCTTTGCCTTCTTGTCGAAGAGTTTCTTAACTTGACTTTGGTGTTCAGCAATACGATCCACCACCATAGTGCACTGCTCCTCAAGTTCAGTTAGATACATGATCCTTTTATCAATAGAACTATCAAAAGTTCTATCTTCTAATGCCTTCACCAACCTCAATGCTGGTAATTCCAAGGTAATTGGTATCTCTGCATTCAAACCATATAGAAGCTAAAATGGCAACATGCCTATTTCCCTTTTGGGGGTAATTCTATCTGCCCATAAAGCATCAAACAATGCTTTATGCCAAATTCTCTGATTCTCATCTACCAGTTTCCTGATAATAGTGACTAGATTCTTGTTGCTTGATTCTGCTTGACCATTCCCTTGCAGATAATAGTCTGAAGAATGGGAAAGAATGATCCCATGCTCATAGAAAAATTTAGTAATCTCATGAGAGGAAAAACAAGTAGCATTGTCTGCTACAATCTTGTTTGGAACTCCAAACCTGGAAATAATATTTTCCTTAAGGAAACTGCACACCACTTCAAAAGTAGCATGTTTGACTGGGATGGCCTCCACCCACTTGGTAAAATAGTCCGTCGCAGTGAGAACATAGCTATGTCCCATGCTTGATGGTGGATTCACAGTGCCAATGAAGTCAATGCCCCATTACTGAAAAGGTTCCTCAATCACCACTGGTTTGAGAGGTAGGGCTGCCAACTTCAGTTTTCCAACGAACTATTGACACAACTCGCACCTACGTACCCAATTGTACGCATCTTGAAATAGTGTGGGCAAATAGTATCTAGCTCCCATAATCTTTTGAGTTGTTACAGGTGCAAAAAAATGTCCTCCACAAGCCAAATTGTGGAAAGACTCCAAAAGTCTATTTTGTTGCGCTTTATCCACGTAACGGAGGAATACCCCATCAAGACTCCTTTTGTACAAACCATTGTCCCAAAGGACGTAGTTAGCATCTTTCAACTTGATGGTTCTTTTCTCCTTATAAGACAGATGAGAAGGATACTCACCGTAGGTAAGGAAATGAGCGATGTTGGAATACCACTCATTGGTTGTAGTAACAAAAAGAACAGTTGGTGTATCTCCAACTTCTTCTTCTTCGTCCCCTGTTTCTTTTGGAACGTTATCAACGATCAATTGACACAAACCTTTACCACACACAAGCTTGGTAGGCTTGATATCTAGATCAAATTCTTAGATCTTAGCAATCCAATTACCTCTCTTTGTTCTGAATTCCTGTTGAGTTAGGATACACTTGACTGTTGTATCAGGAACCAGAACAACAGTGTGTGAATTCAGAATATAGAACCTGAAATGCTTCACCTCTTTGACCATGGCATAAGCATGCTTCTCCGTATTTGAATACTTCAATTCATGAGTTTTGAGAGGATAACTCATAAATGATATGAGGGATTCCACACCTTCTTCATTTTGTTGAACCAAGATAGCTGTAAGTGTGTGTTCTGAAGCGTAGCTATAAACTACGAAATCTTTGGTATAGTCAAGACAAACAAGAACTGGAGCATGAGCAATAGCCCTCTTGATATCCTCAGATGTTGCTTTGCCTTTCGCAGTCCAATGGTTACCCTTCATCATGTTGACGATGTGATAGGTTTTCTCTACAAATTTAGGAATGAACCTTCGCAGAAAATTCACCTTCCCAAAGAAAGAATGAATAGCAGTCTTACTAGTAGGCAGAGTAAGACTTTGAATGGATTTGACTCTTTCAGGGTCAATCTTAGTGCCTTCCTGTGATACAATGTGTCTGAGAAGTTTGCCTTCTGTAACCCCAAAAATTAACTTCTTGGGATTGAGGGAAATACCATTTTGCCGACAGCGCTCTAGCACTTGTCGTAAATGATGTGCCTGATCATGACAGTTTTTGGAGAAAAAAGTCAAGTCGTCAAGATACACCACAATAAATTTTCCCATCTCATCTCTGAAGGCAAGATCCATCGCTCTCTGAAATGTGGCGCCAGCATTGATCAGACCAAAAGGCATTCTGCGATATGCAAATGTGCCCCATGGTGTAGTAAAAGCAATTTTGAACTGATCAGCTTCGTTGACCTCCACTTGGTTATACCCTGAAAAACCATCTAACATAGACAACATTTCTAAACCAGTCACTATTTGCAATACTTGATCCATGATGGGCAAAGGGTAGTTATCTTTTAGGAAAGACTGGTTGAGATTCCTGAAATCAACACAGATACAGATTTCTCCATTCTTCTTCCTTATGGGAACTATGTTTGCGATCCAGGTGGAATGATGAATTGGAAAAATTATCCTTGCATTTTGCATCTTCTGAATCTCAGAAAGGATCGTACCTGATATCTTGGGGTTGTATTGCCTCTGCTTCTGCTTGTGAGGCAACGATCCAGCTTTGAGGGGAATTTCGTGTTGAACCTCCTTAGGCCTGAAAGACTTCAGATCATCATAGGAGTAAGCCAAAACATCAATGTAATGGCGAAAGAGGGTAATGAATTTGAATCTTTCATCAGCAATGCAACATTTTCCAATGTTGATCGTCTTAGGATCTACTTTCGAACTCAAATTTACCTGCTCAAATTCCATAGAGGAACTTGAATCCTGTTGTTGTCGCTGCTTGATATACCTATCATGTTTATCAAATAATTTTTCAAGGGAAACCAAGCCTTTTGGAATCTTATTCCCTTTCAACTGAAGAAACTCTTCACTGGTTTGTGAATCTATCTCAGAAACATATTCCCGTGGTGGCGATTCACTACCTTCAAAGTAAAGTTCATCAAAGCTATCCATCTTTTCCAGGAAAGTGATGATTTGATTATCACCATTGAAAACCTGCCAATGGTTAGTGTTATCAAGTACACTTGGTCAGAAGACAAGCTCAATAGTGTACTTGTTCCCCTTGAAATCTTTATGAGGGACCATGAGAGTGGCGGAAATAGCCAATGAATCTGCACAATCATTGAACTCTCTTGGCACTGCAAAAATGTTGAAAACATCAAAACCTTCAATGCAATCCCATACGCGATTGCGATAGTGTCTCAATCTTTCATTTTTAGTTTGGTACAAATTCCTCACTTGACAAACCTGTTGGCAAGAGACACTATATGGATTCATGGTTGTTGTCATTGATGGCAACAAAGGTCATTCCACATATCCGCAAGTCATGATATATCTCTACCGGAAGTCAGATTGAAGATTGTTGTGGTCCGGTGAACAAGAACAGAGCATGTGGCAAGGTCCGACAGATTGGTCCGGATCTCTCAGAGGAAGTGTCTTGGCACAGTGCGGATCTGGGGAAGTCAAGAGGACTATCTTGAGTAGTATATTCCAAGGATTTAGCCTCCGGAGATGGACAAGGAAAAAGATATGAATAGTTGAGTACCGGATTCCTGAGAGACAGTAAAAACAGAGGAAGAACTGACTGACAGAGTATCAAACTACTTTCCGGATGTGTTACAGATGATGATAAAGGTTGCGGAGGCATGAATCATGTTTGGCCGACATAATTGATGATATCTACAAGTATATGCTTGATCCGCATTGCTTGGTGAGCAAGGATTCAGCCGACAGAACTAAGTTTGTAAGAAACTAAACTGTTCCGGATGCCGACTAGAAAGATGATGAAATTACTTGTGCGGATATATATAGAGGATGGATTTAGTTGTAAAGGGTGTGAAGTGTGTGAGAGGATATGCGAACAAGTCCAGAATAGAGCAGAAGTAACAAGAAAGATCCGGTATGTGAAAGGACAGCAGACTAAAGAACAGAGGAAAGATGAAGTGCAGCAGATCAGTATACTGAACCTAACCGGAACTGAACTCCAGCATATGCAGATGCTTCCAATCAGTTCAAGACTGTGATTCTTATCACTTTGTAAGACAGTGTGTCTTCTTGTAGGCAGTGAGCCTCTTGTGAGCAGTGTGCTCGGGCAGTGAGCCCTAATTGGCAAGTGCCATTTTTGTAATTTCCTATTCTTCTAACAGAGAATAATTCTTGGGTTAATCACCCCGTGGTTTTCTCCCTTAACAGGGTTTCCACGTCAAAAATACTGTGTCATGTGTTTCTTACTTCATAGTTAATGTTTTGTGTTTGATTTTATGCTGCTTCAATTAAAAGGAAAGTTTAATAAGGGAAATAAATAGAGTAACTGATTCACCCCCCCCCCTCTCAGTTATCAACAATTGGTATCAGAGCCAAGTTCCTCCTAATAGAGCCTAACAGCTTGAGGAAGATCTGGGATTTCAAATGGATGCATATGGTTTAAAGGAGCAACTCAAGACTGCCCTTGAGGATCTTGAACAGTCAAATTCTGAAGTCAGTGAATTAAGAGAAAGACTCAAACAGGCTGATGAATTCATGAGGGAATTAAAAGACAAATTAAGTCTCTCTATGAAAAAGAGAAAGGAGCTGCTCCAACAGTTGGCAAGACAAAGTGAAGAAAGCAATACAAATGAAGAATTGACTGAGCAAACCAAGTTATGTGAAAAGTTATCAAAAGAAGTCATTATGTTAAGACATGAAATGGAATCAGGAACTATAAAGTTCACTCAAGAGATTGAAGAAAAAAGAAAGGCTGAAGACAATCTAAGACAATCTCTTAAGGAAAAATCAGAAGAATGCCACCAGATGGACAGGATTATCAGACATCTTGAATCTGATCTTGAAGATGCCAAAGATAATGAAGAAAAACTTGAGGATCAAATTACCTCTCTCAAAAGAGATCTTCAAACAGCAAATGAATATAAAGAGAAATTCAAGATAAGTTCTGCTCAACTTGAAGTTCTTCTTGGAAGTCAAAAGAGGACTGATGACAAGTATGGTTTGGGATATGAGAAAGGAGAAAGCTCCGGATCCGGTCAGAAGAATCTTGGATCAGAAAATCCAAGGAGCAGGCCTAGAAGACCTCCGGTAAGACAGCCAAATGCTCAAAAATATCCATCCTTCAATGGATACTGCCACTGCTGCAACCATTTTGGTCACAAAGCTAATCAGTGCAGAATGAGAATGAATCAGATTAATTCATCCTTCTCCGGACAGTGCTTCAACTGCAAAAGGTATGGACACAAATCCCATGAATGCAGAATTATGCAAGTAAACAAATCATTCAAAGGTAGATGCTTTACATGCAATAGAGTAGGTCATATGGCTAATCAATGCAGATCAAGGGGATATCAGTTAAATATGCAAAGAAATGTTATTTGCCAAATCTGCAATAGATCCGGTCATAATGCTAAAGTCTGCAGAAACAAGAATCAGGACAAAAGAGGTCCGGTGTATAATCAGAATCAAGACAAGGGTAAACAAAAGATGAATGCGGATGAAGTTAGGAATCAGATGAGCAAAATCTGGGTGAAGAAAAACTCAGAGAATGTAGAGGTTGGATCCGCACCAGATTCTGGTGCTGATATTTCTTCCAGAAATTAAAAAGTGAGCTCAGGCTCAGGGGGAGACTCAAAGAAGATTCTGTTCCCCCAGCCAAACAAGTTGTGCCGGATGTGGCACAAGATGCGGATTAAAGGGTTTGTAGATATAAGTCCTGAGATGCTTCAGTCAAGTTTTCAGAGGTCCGCATGGAGTTATGAAGAAGCTGTGTTCGATTAAGTTAGACCTGTTCAAAGAAAGTGCTCCGGTATGATAAAGGATTACAAAAAGGTCCGGAGAGATCCGGAAGTGCACGATCTTGTCTTGCGGATTGGACAGAGTGTTTGGGATGTTCTTGTAATATGTTACCTAGATTTATTCATGATTTAAAGATCCGGATGATATTCAGTGATCAGGACTAATCCGGGATACTCCAAGCTGTCCAGACATGGTAAACCGGAATAATGCAGGTGAAGCATTTATTGCAGACAGATATTAGGGTTTGCGGAGCAATATAAGGGATTTCTCAAAAGTTATCTGCTCATTCTACACTTGAGAAGAAGCGAATAGTGGAGCTCTGCAACAAGGTTCATCAAGCACACCAAGGATCTCCTGCCGAAGCTATTGCATAAAGAAATCAATCCAACCACTCCGTGCAAACCGAAGGCGCATAAGGTATTCTTCGTTTTTTCATTGCCTCACTGCAAATCTTTGAAGAATGGCTACTCCAAACATAGTTAAGATCTCTGATAGACCTCGCCCCTCATTCAAGAAACATCCCTACAAATCATTGGAGGTAGATCCACTAGGAGCCTTCTCTAGTGTTCCCCACGGAGTCTTACATACTGAAGATATTAGGGTTTACATACACGCAAACGTTGAGGAATTTGGGGAATTCAAATTAAGAGACCTCTATCACAAGCAACTGATAGACAATGCTTTTGAGCTCAAACCAGAGTATAAGGGTATCCAGAAGAAACAATTTGAGCAATTCATTCATTTCCCTAGCTTTGAAGAAGATGAATGGGTCCGGTATGTACTGAGCAGGATGCATGACAACTTCCTTTGGCTAGATAGACCCTGTAAGATCACAAAAGAAGCAATTAGAGCAGTAACTGGTCTAAACTCTTCCGGGGGGTACCTATCCTCAAATCTGTCAAGAACAACGTTGTAACTGAGGCCACCGGATCAAAATATGATAAGAGGGCAATGACCATTGAAGATATTTTGGATCCGGATATCAAATATGCATCAATGATAATAGGATACAAGATCTATCACTCCAGCAGGGAGAATTCTGTATCCGGAACTGCAATATACACAGCATATGAAATGCTAAGAAAGAATGCAGATTATGATCTTTGTGAACTACTACTAAGCCAATTGATGGAAAATGTACAGAAAATCAAGAAAGACAAGAAGAACTCCTTTAAGTATGGTACTCTCATTGTATGTCTATTCTTTTACTTCATGAATGAGCTACCCGGAACAAGTGGATGGGTATGGCAGAATGACAAACCTGTTGCAGTCCAGATAAGAGACTATTTGCATGGACTTGGGGATGCAAAAGCGAGAAATACAGCTCTATGGGGATACTTCAAAAACTTTCAGAGCATGATGCAAGCAAGAGAGAGAATTCCCCAGTCTCTCATTGAGAAATACAAGGACTCAGTATGTTTTATGGTTGACACTGATCAGTGCCTAATGGAGGCAGTGGAGCCAAGGACTGTCTGGATCATGCCCATGGGGTATGAAGTTGATGAACAGATAGTAGAGCTGCATGTTCAACACATGCTAAGTCAGCCCAAAGATCCTAAGGCAGAAAGGTTTGGAACCTTTGAGGAGCTGAGCGTGAAATTACATGTAGAACTCAGGGAACCTGAGATTAAGAGAAAAGTGAGAAAAGAAGTAGAGCACATTGCTCAAGGCCTAGGCATCTCAAAAGAGGCACTTGATGCCAGCCGGGAAAAGAGGAGAAAGGCTGAGGAAGAAGAGAAAAGCAAAGAAAGTGCTCCGGTTGAAACCCCCACCCGGACCAGATCATCAAAGAGATCTGCACCTTCCACAACCAAAAGCTCAAAACCGGAAGTCCAGGCATCCGGTAAAAGATCCAAGACAAAAGCATCAAGGGCTTATGAAAGCCAAAAGGATGAAGAGGAGACAGAATCAGATGAAGGAGTAAGAGAAGTAAAGAAACAGAAAAAGAAAGAATCCGGTAAGCCCTCCACAGGCCAAGACAAGGAGGAAATGGCAGAGGTAACTGTTGAAAAGCCCACTCTGTCACTAGAGAGCATAATCAAGTCGGTCACGGTGGATGGAAACCTTCAACCAATGACTGAATCCTATGATGACTTCAGTGAGGCAGACCAAAAGACTCTGCAGGAAGCCACAGTTAAATATCTGAACACATACAATAAGGCTTTCATTGAGATCATATCTCTCATTCCTAAAAGCCTAGAGAAGGAAATGGAAGTAAGAAAGAATAATGCTCATGCCAAAGATCTTGAGATCCGGGAGCAGATAGCTATTCAGCTATATCCTCAAATTGATCCCAAGACAATGAACATGATCTTCAAGGACTGCAGAGATGAGTTCAGAAGTAAAGCCAGGATGAATCAGCTCATGCTTGGTGAGACTGACAAAGTGGCACAAGAGACAGAAGAGATCCTCCGGAAGGCCTTCAAAAGGTTCAATCTTCCTGTTGTAGAGGACTTAGGTGCAGAAACAGCTGCTGATTTGGAATCTTCTGTTCCGGAAGAAGTGAGCCATGAACAGACAAGTGAGGACTTGGGACCCTCTGCTCCAGAAGAAGTGGCCCATGAACAAGCAAGCATCTCTCCTCCGGTTTCCCCTACAGTCTCCGGATCCAAAGAAGAAGAGCAATTGCAGGAGAAGGAAGCAGTGGTGACAGACAAAGAAGTTGACAGTTCTAAGATTGCAGAAGAAAAGAAACATCTGTCTCCGGCAAGAGACACTGCACAAACTGTTCAACAATTTTTGAGCAAAGAAACTCTAGAGATTGATGAACCGGAGCTTCTAAAAGGTCCATTTGATTTTGACTCTCTCTCTCCGGTACAAACAATGAAGATAGCTTCATTTGCAAATGCCAAGGCAAATGAAAAGCTCCTGAAGTCTCATATGGAAGACTGTGAGTTGATAGAGGCTGCCTCCGGAGTACTTGTAAAGATCATGCCATCAATCCAAATAGATCCGACAGCCTCCACTTCCGGTAATCTAAAAACCTTAGTCAGCAGTATTGACACACATTTTAATTCTCTAGAAAAATCAGCTGAAGAAAAGGTCCGGAAGGAATTTTTGGATAAGAGATTTTCTGAAATATTAGAATTAATCTCTAAGGATAGGAAGATTGTAAGCATTGGAATAAAGAGCTTAGAAAATGCTCTTAAGGATGGCGGTGACATCTACAAATTTTGTATATCTTGGTCAAAGGCAACAGCTGCAATTGACAAGAAAATAAAAGAGGAACAGGACAAGCTTCAAAGCTTATCTCAAAGTTTTGATCCTCTCTCTTCCTCTATAATAAATCAAGAATGTCAGACTATTGCAGTCTTGAATGAAATAAAGAATCTTGAGAAGGAGAGGAAGAACATTACCAACCGGATGGGAGAACTTAGAAGGATTATAGTCCCTAAGTTGGAAACTATGCATGAGGCCATCAGTGATGCCCAGACCACCGCCCATACAAAAGATCCGACAGATCTCAGGCGGGCAGAAGCTTTTGCATTTTTGTTGAGTGGTCACATTTCAATCTTGGACAGAATGAAGCTAAGTTGGGCTACTGAAATGGTTCAACTGCAGACATCCTTTGCAGACATTCTGCAGTATATGTGAGTATGTAAATATGCGGCTATATATAGAAAATTTTTGAAAATTTTGGTGTGCGGACCCTACCCTTTGCCATTGATGTCAAAGGGGGAGTGAGGAGCAGTGAAAAATGAGGAATCCAACTCAGGGGGAGTTCCGGAAATTGTATATAAAGACAGAGCATCAGCAAAGGGGGAGCATAGTGTAAACACTTAGTCATTTTTCACTAAGTGTTGCCATCAATGCCAAAGGGGGAGATTGTTGGCAAGAGACACTATATGGATTCATGGTTGTTGTCATTGATGGCAACAAAGGTCATTCCACATATCCGCAAGTCATGATATATCTCTACCGGAAGTCAGATTGAAGATTGTTGTGGTCCGGTGAACAAGAACAGAGCATGTGGCAAGGTCCGACAGATTGGTCCGGATCTCTCAGAGGAAGTGTCTTGGCACAGTGCGGATCTGGGGAAGTCAAGAGGACTATCTTGAGTAGTATATTCCAAGGATTTAGCCTCCGGAGATGGACAAGGAAAAAGATATGAATAGTTGAGTACCGGATTCCTGAGAGACAGTAAAAACAGAGGAAGAACTGACTGACAGAGTATCAAACTACTTTCCGGATGTGTTACAGATGATGATAAAGGTTGCGGAGGCATGAATCATGTTTGGCCGACATAATTGATGATATCTACAAGTATATGCTTGATCCGCATTGCTTGGTGAGCAAGGATTCAGCCGACAGAACTAAGTTTGTAAGAAACTAAACTGTTCCGGATGCCGACTAGAAAGATGATGAAATTACTTGTGCGGATATATATAGAGGATGGATTTAGTTGTAAAGGGTGTGAAGTGTGTGAGAGGATATGCGAACAAGTCCAGAATAGAGCAGAAGTAACAAGAAAGATCCGGTATGTGAAAGGACAGCAGACTAAAGAACAGAGGAAAGATGAAGTGCAGCAGATCAGTATACTGAACCTAACCGGAACTGAACTCCAGCATATGCAGATGCTTCCAATCAGTTCAAGACTGTGATTCTTATCACTTTGTAAGACAGTGTGTCTTCTTGTAGGCAGTGAGCCTCTTGTGAGCAGTGTGCTCGGGCAGTGAGCCCTAATTGGCAAGTGCCATTTTTGTAATTTCCTATTCTTCTAACAGAGAATAATTCTTGGGTTAATCACCCCGTGGTTTTCTCCCTTAACAGGGTTTCCACGTCAAAAATACTGTGTCATGTGTTTCTTACTTCATAGTTAATGTTTTGTGTTTGATTTTATGCTGCTTCAATTAAAAGGAAAGTTTAATAAGGGAAATAAATAGAGTAACTGATTCACCCCCCCCCCTCTCAGTTATCAACAAAACCACCAATTTGGCATCCCCTTGAGCATGAAGAATTTTAACACCTCTAGCACGAGCAGCTTCCAATCTGAGTAACAAGGTCTCGTATTCGGCGGTGTTATTGGTATTGTCAAATTGTAACTTGTATGAAAAAGGTAAGATCTCACCTTGAGGAGATATCAAGACCACTCCGGCTCCAGAACCGGTGGAAGAACAACTGCCATCAAATTCTAATATCCAGACTTCATCAGAATTTGATTTCTTGGACTTTCTTTGATCAGATGATTCTTCTTCATTAGTGAGAAAAGAATCCGGCATTATTATACCTTCACCTGAACTTTCATCTAAAAACTCCTCTGATTCTCCATCCGAATGGTCTGAGCTATCACTTGATGAACTCTCATTTGATGAAGTAGAAACATCTTCAGTAGACAGGAAATAGTTACCCATTTCTGAGGACTCAAACAAAATTTAAGCTTTGGGATTTGCCGTTTGGGTAACAATGTACTTTGCCTCCTTCTCAGGAAGCAACTTCTACATAACACCTTTGACAGGTATCCTTGCTTCAGATAGGTCCATGTTCAACTCTCCACCTACATCCTTACAAAAATTATGCCCAAGCAAGATGCCATAAGAAGCTGGTACATCAGCTACTAGGACTGTCATCTTAATCCTTTTGTCTGGAAAGGCTGCAAATGCAAATTGGGCATCTTTGATTTGACCCAAAAGTGGAACTTGCTTATTTTCCATAGAGAAACATCTCCCAAAAGTTTTGGTTAAGGTGAGGCCAAGGGCATCTGCTACTTTGGCAGGCATAACGTTGTCAGATGCTCCAGAATCTATTACACAATTGCTCAATTTATGACCATTTATTAATAGGGACACATAGAAAGGTTCAATTTTTCCAGAGGCTTCAAGGGGAGTAGTGACAAGGTTATATTGGGTAGGTTTGTTTTTTGAGGAGTCATGAGCAACTTTTGGAAACTCTTGTCCTGTGGGGATGGTCTTTCTTTTGACGTATTTAGCTAATCTATCAAATTGTTCAGGATTAGCTTGTAAATACTCAACTTCAGACATTTGGATCTTAGTCTTCCTAGCATGATCTATTATATCAAATTGCTGAAATGAATTAGAAATGGAGGAAGAGAGTCCATCATTCTGATTTTTGGTAGAGGTAGTACTAGTCTGAGGAGTAGAAGTGGAAGGTACAAAGTCGTTAGAGGCACTTACTTGTTTATTGCCCACCAGGTCTTTTGATTGGAAAGGTAGTGGAGTCCCCCATTTAGTGATTGAAATCACTGGTTGAGATTCTTCTCTCGCCCTTCCTTTATCAGATTGAAGAGCTGACTGATTTTGGGAGCTAGTGAAAACAACATATGCTCCTTCACAGACCTCTCCTCCTTTTTTAGCTTTGTCTTGATAATTCAGAAAGCTGATAGTAGAGTCGCTAGCTAATTCTTCTTCTCCTTCTATGAAGAGGTTAGCATCATTCTTATGGCCCAACTCAGGTTGGAAAGAATGTTCATTTTCAGCTTCATAATAGCCAACTACTAAGTTGACCGGCGCTACTTCAATGGCAAGTTTCCCCTGTGTAGGAGGAAGATGATTGTGTTGTCCTTGATTTCTAGCAGCATTGCCTTGATATGAATTATTTGGAAATGTCCTCCTTGGTATATCCCAATAAGAAGGAGGGGCAGACATACCTTGGGACATTTGTCTTTTCAAAGCTAGCAATTCATTTGCTAGCTTTTGCACCATAGGATCCGTGGTGCTTGTGGAAGAATTCTCAGCGGAATAGGAACTTTTATTTCTACTAGAATCCCTTCTTATCTTACCTACAAGGATAAGATCATCTTCCACTTCAGTTGCCAAAATCTAAGCTGCAGCAAGATCTGTAGGAGCAGCTTGCCTCAACAGAAAGCTCATCTTAGGAAGTTGTGTATTGATAAAGAAACATTTAAGGTTCTCCGTTGTTGGCTCAGCAGTGGTAGGAATCCTGTTTCGCAACTTATTAAACTTAGCGATGAAATCTTGCATAGGTTCATGAGGTTCTTTTTTCATCTGTGTTAGCTGTGCCAACAATGCATGTGCATCTTCTACAGGTTTAAACCTAGCTTCGAACTTGGTTTTGAGAGTATTCTAGTTCGTTATGGTCTGAGCTCAAAGATGATAAAACTAGTCTGCAGCAGCACTTTGCAGTGTTTCTACAAAAAGTCGTACAGCTACATCTTCGTGCTCGACACCTATCACACCACAGGCTATACAGAAAGCTGCAATGTGTTCATCGGGATGAACCTTCCCATCACTGTAGAATTTGGGAAAATTCTTTCTTGAACTATGAGGTAGTTCGTGCAATGTTGGGGTTAAATTTAGGGGACCAAAGGTATTACGCCAAGGGCCTTGAACTACCATGATGTGCTGACTGAAAGGCAGGATAACAAATCTTTGTGAAGTATGAACAGACAAAACTCTGCTAACACTAGAACTAGAAGTTTCACCTAGTATTGGGGACCTAGCGTTGGTAGGAGGAAAACTCCTGGTACATTGAAGACGAGGTAGTGGAGGCAAGAGTCCAAAATTATTTTGTTGCATCAATTCAAATGTAGGATCAATAATACCTTGAGCTCTCTTGCTTCTGGTATACTGTGAATCTGCCAGAATGTAGTATGCTCAACACAATTTTGCAACAAATGGAAAAGAACTGAAAATGCTTCAACTCGGAGCATGAGGCTTCAAGTTGCGCATTCCTTCCCCAGTAGAGTTGCCAAAAAACTGTTGGGTGAATATTTTGTCATTAACTCGCTAACGGCAAAATGGGTATATCAGCCACAGCTATGATGAGACAAAGTCTCTCCTCTCAGCAAGGGGAGGTTCCCTCTAGTTGCTTGATTTTTACAACCAAAACAACTTATGAAATTTATATACACTAAAAACTATATTTGTGGTGGTTCCATTTCATCTCATTCTCTTTTTTTAGAATAGATGTTTATACTTCAAACTATTGATAAATGACTTATAAATTATCACAAAATCACAAAAACACAAAGTTTTCTGTTACCTCACTTACTAATTGCAAATAGAACTATTTGAAGTTGAATGTAGCCCAAAGTCTTCACTCCTCTTCAAGATGATAAAAGTAAATTGAATATAAAAAATTTGTAGCACAAAGTCTTCAAACTATTCTATTCTCACTAACGTAAATATAACGCTCACAAATGATTTGATAACACAAAGTCTATTAGAATCAAATTAAGAGCGCTCCTCAATCACTTGAAATAAACTCCACACTTCAATTATTATCAAAGAAGATTATGATAGCAAGACATAAGAACAATACTATCACGACACAAATAATCCTAAGACAAAGATTGGAATTGAACTTGCTTTCTTGTATTGATAAATATTTGATAATTGATTTTCACAAAGAAGCACAAAGTCTTGATTTGCTTTTCAATTCGCCAGAGTATTCTTGCAATAGACAAAAGTTAATATTTACAAAAGAGGCCCTCTTTATTTATAGGGAGAGGCCTTGAGAAAATTTAGGAAAAACCTAACTACTTTGACTTATTCAAAAATAGGAGTCCTTATTGACTTGGGACTTCCTATATTTTTACATGTAATTACATATGAAAAATGTACATGTAAAAATGTCCAAAATTGCTTTGAAAGTACATATGAAAAATAGAAAATAAAGTAAGGAAAAAACTGCTTCAATTGGTGTCACCACTTTTCCTCATGTGAGCATCATACATAGTAAAGGCTTCTTGCATCCCAATACTATCCGGGTTAACCGTGTTCCTGAAGATCATCTTGGCTCTTACTATGGCATCTCTCACTGTGGTGACTGATTTTACATGACCAGTTAATTTAGTTTTCAGATTATCCAAAGTTAACTGGTTGTCCAAAATATTGTCCACAGAAGTCATTGAAAATGTTTTATCTTCGAACTCTTTTTGGAACATGGCTTCAAATACCTGAATAATTTCTCCTACAGAAAGAAATTGGTTGTCCTGTGATACCAGCTTACAAGGCAACTCCTCCAACTTATGCAAAAGGTTGACATCACTTTGTTCACTGATTTCCTTTGCAGCTTCAAGATCATTGATCAAATTTCTGAGCATACTGCTCCTGTACATCAAAGCCTCCTTTGTTTCTGTATAAGAATCCCTATTAGAGATGGCGCCAATTGATATTAGGGTGCTTATTTTCAATTTCCTCATCTCTGCCCATTTATCATGAGTATTCTCTGTGCATTCAATATCTTGAGAAATAGTATCAATGAGGTCATCAAGTTCTGCTCTTATTTTCCTCATTTTATCTGTCTTCTCAGATACGTCTATGAGCAAAGGGACTCCTTGTGCATGCATCATGTCTAAGTGCTCTTCAAGTACTTTTCCTTTGAGGTGGGTCTTTTTTGCTTTCAGAATGATGGGGTCTTCTACAGATAAAGGCCTCTGGAGTAACTGCTTCTGAGCTCAAAGTGATTTTCCTTACCACCGCAGTTAGCTGTTCTACCATTGCCTTATAATGATCCTTCATTTCTTTTTCCCTGTCAAATTTCTAAATTAGGATGTACATGGCTGACTGCATATCACTCTTAGCACTTTCATGGGTTATTTTGCCCAATTCAACTCTAGAGATAGAGTAATCATTAATATCAGAATCCTCCATGGTTGCATCTTGTGGGGGTTTTGCTATTTCCATAAATTTATGTCCTTTGTCCCCAATCATTCTAGACAAAATCTTTGGTTTCTTTGGGGCCTTGGGCTTTGCGGGCACTAGCTTACTGAAATCAAAGTCATCTGGAAAGATGGCTTGTTTTTTCCTTTTCGGTGTGTAACTTGATAACCAAGGTGGAAGCAGAGAAGTACTCACATTGGGATCCATTCCCATTGCTGGCGTTCCAGGAACTGTGCTTGTACTGGTGGTAGAAACAATAGGTGGAGTGTTGGTAAAAACTGCACCTGTTACATTTGCACTAGGAACTTGCTCAGTATTCATTACAAAATGATCAAAAATAGAGGCATCCCCAATATCAAAAGATGAAGAAGATAAACTAGGAATAGACTCTGAAGAGCGAAGAACATCTTCAAAAGTGTTTTGGGGATTGTCAAAAATTATTTTAGAAGGAGAAGGAGATTCAGAAGAGGGGATATTGATAGGGGAAATAGACACAGGAGCTCCAATAGGGGTATTAGGCAAAGGGGAAGAGGCTCTTGCTTCTTGTTGCACATTCTCTTGCGAAGACAAAGCTTCTTACTCTTGTTGATCTGCAACCCTATCTTCAACTTCCATCTCTTCGATGGCTGTCTCCTCAATTGTTGGCTCCTCAGTTTCCATTTCTTTTACTTCAGGCTCTTTCTCCATAGTCTTGGACTTCTCTATCACAAACTTGATCTTAGGCTTATGTGTTTTAGAGGATGAGGGAACAACACTCTTGTTCTTCGTTCTGTTTTCCACCTTTTTACTAGTCTGCTCTTAAACTTCAATTTCTGATCCAGTGAGGAATTCTTTCAGAGTAATTCCTTTATCTGCCAGCCAGTTATTGGTGTTAGCCAATATGGGCTCAAATCTCTTCCTCAATGAGGTCAACTCCTTTTGGGACCATTAGATTGGAGGGAGAGGAGTATTAGCAATATGTTCAGCATTATACCTAGCATCCACCAGGTCTTCTGGAATATTAGTGAGTCCTAGATATTCAATCTGTTCAAGGGACAACCTACTGTAGTCTAGCTTCCTAATATCTTCCTCTGTCCTCAAATCTACCCAAACATCTTCTACCATGGGTTCATGAAATTGTGTTTTCCTTCTAATTTTATCCTTCACTCCCCTGTAGTCAAACTTTGGTCTTCTTTTGAATTACTTCATGGTGACCAGCTGCATCTCTGTCTCCATGGCCCTTGCCTTTGCAGCAGTCAATACTAAATATCTGCTGATTTCAACTGGGAATCTGACACAAGGCTTCTTAAGTTCCATTTGTTTGTTATGCACGACAATCATTTGTCTGCACAACTCCATCAAGACCAGTTTGTCTGAAGGGAATCTTGGAAGTATATAAGGGTAACCTTGGAAAAAGCCAACCCTCAAGTATGAAAAAGAAGGAAATTGTAAGAACATACACCTGAAGTCATTTACCACTATCCATGCCTCATCTGAAATTCTTCTTTGTTCCAGTTGGGGATCAAAAAGACACAAAAATACAGCAAAGAATGCATCATTCACTCTTTTGAAATGATGAATTGAGCCTTTCAATGTCAACTAGGAATAGTATTGGTATACAGGAACTACCCTTCTATCCCCTTCTGATGTTAATCCTAGAAAAATCCTCATAGCTGCAATGTACACCAGATAGGAGGTCATGTAGAACTTGAAGGTAGTGGATACCTTCATCAGCTGTTCATGCAAAGCATTACTGATTTGTTCTCCCCAGAAAATGGTTTGCTTACCCTGGAGTATGACCTTAATGAAAGGATACATCCATTCATGAAACTGTGAAGAAGAAGACAAACCTCTTATCCTGCTGAGGAGAGTAATCAGGTCACCCACTTCTTCCACAAAGTCACTTCGAGGAAAACTACGTGGCCACCTTGACAAATTTGACCTTGTAGTCTTCAACCATTTATTGTTGATTACTTTCTTTGCGTTCTCCAGATTTTTGTCATATTCCTTCTGTGCTTCAACAAAGTCAAGCTTTAACACTTCTGTAGTGGGAGGACACATGAACACTTTTTCAATGAACTCAAGATCCAACCTGATTATCACATTGCCACTGGCGTCCACCATAGCTCTAATATCTTTGTTATAGAAATGAGCACATTGAAGAACAAATTCTGTGTTGTGAGTTGCCACTGGAAAAGATGACACCAGATGAATGTTACTTTCAATTATCTTCTTCATCATAGCACTGGGGTTGTTAGACTTAGTTCCCTCTACAAATTTAGCCATATCAACATGGCCAATCTCTGTATCTCTAATCTCGTCAACATTAGAAGTGACTGAGGTGATTGGGAAAACACCTTGATATTTGTACTTCATTTCTTTTGTTTTCTTTGGAGACAACTCAGTCATCTAGACGAGATTTCACCAAGAGGAAGTTGATGAAGAACAAAACTCCACAGAAGAAACTACAGCAAAAAGTCATGATCATGCAATTAGGGAAAATACTGGCAATCTGGGAAAATTGCATGTCGATGATCACGACTATGGGAACGCATTTGAAAAAGGGCTATAGAGCGAGCAGGCCAAAAATTAGAGGAAAGCGGGCTCAGAAAATCAAAAATGAAAATTTCCCAGAGTTAGGAAAATCTGGGAGAGTGTTTGCATGGGCGGCAAAATTCACCGCTCTTGCATATGAGTGGTTTTTTTATGTGCATTGGCAGCAAATTTTGCTGCCATTGCATGTAGTAAAGAATAAATCATGTCGAAGTGGCGAAATTTACTGCTGATGCAGGTAGGAAGAGATTTGCAAAGTTTATGTTGAAGCGGTATTTTTCGTCGTCATTGCATAGGATAAAAACTAACTTCAAGGTTCAAGCGGTGAATTTTGCTGACCCCGCATGTAAAAGAGACTGAAAAGATCTTCATGCAAGGGCAGCAAAATTGGCCGCCCATGCATGTCCACTTTTGAAAATCTTGTCACACAAACGGCAAATTTCACCGCTTCACATGTGAGAAGAGTTTTGACTCCGTGATGTTCCATCGGTGAAAATGGCTGACAACGCATATGATCGGTTACCAAAGTAATGTAAGGTTGAGATGGTGAAACCTAGCAACACTGCTCATGATAGGAGTTACGGGGTTGTTTGTGTTAGGGTGGAGAATTTCACCGCCTCACACATCTTGGTATATGGCAAATGCTTAAGGGTTTGAGCGGTGAAACCGCTGACCTCCAGATGGAAAAATACTTAGGACACCATTGGTCTGGTCTGAAAACAAATCTGACACATAAAATGAACTAACATTTTAAAAAAATGAACATAACAAATAGAAAAACAACCACATAACAAAGACCCGTAACAAAAATCAAACAAAACAAAATTAAAAGACACACTGGTCATCATATTAAACAAAACCTTAGGAAGGAAAATAGAAACAAATGAGAGACTTACCTGTAGCATTGGCAAAAAACCCTAGATGTGATGGTGACCAATTTGATTGAGCCCCAAATCGGCGTGATCGATCGGCGCGAGGGAAGTCTAGAGATCGGCTAGGCAGGAGAGGAAATGACAAAAAGAACGACCAAAATTATATTTAAACTCAAAAGTAGACATTTAATGAATGGCACGAGTGGCCATTAATGGCACTCTAAGTTGGAGATCCAAAGGATCTTTGCTCAGACGGCAAAATTGGCCGACCCCGCACGAGTAGCATCGCACATGCAATGGAGGCAAAATTCGCTGACGATGTAAGTATACATTGGAGAAATATGTAACAGTGGCGAAAAGTGCCGCCCTTACATATTTAAAGAAAAATGTATGTAAGAGTGGCAAAATTTGACGCTATTATATATGTAGCAAAACTTAAAAAGAAACATGTAAGAGCGGTGAAAAATGCCGCCATTACATGTCAAAAACTCAAAAATTTAGTAACTCCTAAAAATGGCTAAAATTGACATTTTAATCAGTTTACGACTTGAACGATCTTTGCGAATATCAAGAAACCCATTCAAGGGAATGTCACAGACCGGTTTAGAATGTTAAATGACTTCACATGAGATCAAGGGAATCTTATCTCGATTTGTGAGCTTAGAGTGTAGATTCACGAAACAGACAAGTTTCATGGGGGTTGTCTACAAAACTGAGCGCAGCTGATTTTGAGAACAACACCCCCCATACTGTTGATAACTGAGAGGGGGGGTGAATCAGTTATCCTAATAATTTAACTTTATGTGCTTTCTTAATTGTTAATGCAACATTAGATTCTATAAGCAAGCATAATCATGAAATGTAAGTAACACCAATACACATGACAATGATTTTGATGTGGAAACCCTGTTAAGGGAAAAAACCACTGGGTGATTAACCCAAGATATTATTCTTTATTAGAAGAATAAAGGATACAAAATGGCACTTGCCAATTAGGGCTCACTACCCGAGCACACTGCTCACAAGAGGCTCACTGCCTACAAAATACTTACTGTCTACAAGAAGAAAACTTGAACTGATGAAAAACATCCACACATGCTGAAGTTTAGTTCTGGTTAAGCTCAGAAGACTGATCTACAGCACTTCATTCTGACTCTCCTTGAGTGCTGTTGTCCTCTTACATTATGAACCTATTTTTCTGCCTTTATATATTCTTCTTCTTTTATTCACACTTCGACACACACCTTCACATCTAATCAATCATGTATATATATCCGCACAAGTGATTTCATCACCTTTCTAGTTGGCATCTAGAATAGTCAATATTTTCCTCAAACTCTGATCTGTCAGCTGAATCCTTGCATACCAAGTAATGCGGATCAAGGATATACTTGTAGAAGTCATCAATCATGTCGGCCAATCATAACTTATGCCTTAAGAACCTTTACCATCATAAGTAACACATCTGGAATAATGTCTGATGTTCTGTAGACAGTTCTTCCTCTGTTCACATTGTCAATCAGGAACCCGACACTCAAGTATTCATATCTCCTCATCCTTTCAACACCAGAGGTTGAATCCTTGGATTCTATTTGTCAAGGTGCTCCTCTTGACTTCCCCAAATCCACATATTACAGAGATACATCTTCTGAGAGATCCAGACCTATTTTTCGGACCTTACTGAGTGCTCTGCTCTTGCTTACCGGACCTCAATACTTCTTCAATCTGACTTCCGGTAAAGACTCATCATGTCCTGCGGATGTGTGGGATAACCTTTGCTGCCATCAATGACAATATTTATGAGTCCATATAGTGTCTCTTGTCAACAATCTCCCCCTTTGGCATTGATGGCAACACTTAGTGAAAAATGACTAAGTGTCACACTATACTCCCCCTTAGCTGATGCTCTGTCTCTATGTACATTTTTTAAGCTTCCCCTTAGTTGGATTCCTCATTTTTCACTGTTCCTCACTCCCCCTTTGACATCAATGGCAAAAGGTAGGGTCCGCACACCAAAATTTTCAAAATTTCAACTATACTTAGCCACATAAGTATATACATATAGCATACTTACATATACTGAAGTATGTCTGCAAAAGTTGTCTTCAATTGGATGAATTCTGTAGCCCAACTTTGCCTCATTCTATCCAAAATTGATATATGACCACTCAATAGGAATGCAAACGCATCTGCCCTTTTTAGATCTGTCGGATCACTGGTCCCGGTTGTGGTCTGAGCTTCTTTTATGGCCTCATGCATGGCCTCTAACTTGAGGATAATTATCCCTCTAAGTTCACCCAACCTACTTATTCTATTTTTCTTTTCCTTCTCCAGCTTCTTGATTTCGTTCAAGACTGCAATAGTCTGACATTCTTGATTTATTATGGAGGATGAGAGAGGATCAAAATTCTTTGATAGATTTGTCAGTTTGTCCTCCTGTTCTTTTACTTTCTTCTCAATGTCCAATGTTACTTTAGCCCATGATAAACAAAATTTGTACATTTCTCTGCCATCTTTAAGAGCATTTTCTAAGCTCTTTATCCCTATACTCATATTCCTCCTATCATTAGTTATTAACCATTATACCTCTGATAATCTTTTTATCAAAAATTCCTTCCGAACCTTATCTTCTGTTGCCTTCTCTAGGGAATCAAAATGTGTGCTAACACTATTTACTAGAGTTTTAAGATTACTGGATAAGGAGGCTGAGGGATCTTTCTGAAAAGATGGCATAATCTTTTCTAACACTCCGGATGCAGCTGCTATAAGCTCACAGTCTTTCATGTGAGACTTTAGGAGTTTTTCGTTGGCCTTTGCATTAGCAAACGAAGCTATCTTCATTGTTTCTACCGGAGATAGAGAGTCAAAATCAAATGGCCCTTTTAGTAGTTCTAGTTCATCAATCTCCATAGTTTCTTTTGTCAAAAAGTCTTTGACCGATTCTGTAGTGTCTCTTGCCGGAGACAGATTCTTCTTTTCTTCTGTAGTCACAGAACTGTCTCTTGGAGCTTTCTCTCCTTCCACAACCTTTGTACTGTTATCTTCTTTTTCCTTCACCTCTGCTTCTTTCTCCGTTATTCTTTCTTCTCCTTTGGATCTGGAGTTAGCAGGGGAAATTGGAGGAGTGATGTTTGTCTGTTCATGCACATCCTTTTCCAGAACAGAGGATTCCAAGTCCTTATCCTTTTCTGTACCGGTGTCCATGATTTGCTCAGTGGATTCTTTTTCAACACTTGTGGCTGAAGGATCAACACCCAAGTCCTCTATAACAAGAAGATTGAATCTTTTGAAGGCATTTCAGAGGATCACTTCTATTTCCTTGGCTACCTTGTCAGTCTCACCAAGCATGAGCTGATTCATTCTAGCTTTGCTTCTGAACTCATCCTTGCAATCTTTGAAGATCATATTCATTTGCTTTGAATCGATTGAAAGATATAGCTGAATAGCTATCTGTTCCTAGATTTCTAGGTCTTTGGCTTGGGCATTGTTCTTCCTTATTTCAAGTTCCTTCTCCAAGCTTTTGGGGATCAGAGATATAATTTCAATGAATGCTTTGTTGTAGACATTTAGATACCTAACTGTGGCATCTTGTAATATCTTCTGATCAGCTTCACCATAATCATCATAGAATTCAACCATTAGCTAAAGATTTCCATCCACGGTGACTAATTTTATTATGTCATCAATGTGAAGAGTGGGTTTTTCAACATATTCCTCTGCCTTTTCTTCTTCACCTTGACCGGTAGAGGGTTCACCAGATGTTTTCTTCTTTTTCCTCATTTTCCTACTTCATCAGATTCAGTCTCCTCTTCATCCCTTTAACTCGCATAAGCTCTTGTGGCTTTTGTCTTTGTTCTTTTCTCTCCTTTTCTAGATGATTTTGCTTCTGATTTTGTTGTCCTTGAGATTTTAGTAGTGGTAGGTGCAAATCTCTTTGATGATCTGGTCCGAGTGGGAGATTTTACCGGAACACTTTCCTTACTTTTCTTTTCTTCCTTCTTCTTCTCTTCCTCAGCCCTTTCCATCTTTTCCCTATTGGTATCAAGTGCCTCTTTTGAGATACCAAAGCCTTTGGCGACTTCTTCAACTTCTTTTCTCACCTTCCTCTTGATCTCTGGCTGCCTTAGCTCTATATGAATTTTCACACTTAGTTCTTCAAAGGTTCCAAATCTTTCTGCCTTTGGATCCTTTGGCTGACTGAGCATGTGTTGAACATGCAGCTCCACAATTTGTTCATCAACTTCATACTCCATCGGCATGATCCATACTATTCTTGGTTCCATTGCCTCCATAAGGCACTGATCAGTTTCAACCATAAAGCATATTGTATCTTTATATTTTCCAACTAAAGATTTGGGGATTCTCTCTCTTGCTTGCATCATGCTCTACAAATTCTTGAAATAGCCCCAGAGAGTTGTATTCTGTGCCTTGGCATTGCCAAGCCCATGTATATAATCTCTGATTTGAATAGCTACTGGTCTATCATTCTGCCATACCCAGCCACTGGATCCGGGAAGCTCATTCATGTAATAAAAGAATAGGCAGAGTATCAAGCCACCATACTTGAAGGAGTTCTTCTTGTCCTTTATCTTTCGTAGATTTTCCAAAAGTTGGGTTAGAAGAAGTTCAGACAGATCATAGTCAACATTTTCTTTTAGCATCTAATAGGCTGTATAAACTGCAGTTCCCAGTACTGAGTTTTCCCTACTGGAGTGATAAATCTCATAACCAATTATCATGGATGCAAATTTGACATCCAGATCAATGATATCTTCAATTGTCATAGCTCTCTTGTCAAATTTTGATCCGGTTGCATCACTTACTGTCTGATTCTTGACAAATTTGAGAACAGGTATCCCACCAGATGAGTGCAGACTGGTTACTGCCCTAATTGCATCTTTGGTGATTTTAAATGGTCTATTCAACCATAAGAAATTGTCATGCACTCGGCTTAATACATACCGGACCCATTCATCTTCTTCAAAATAGGGGAAATGAATGCACTGAGAAAAATACTTCTCCCAGATGGCTTTATACTGAGGTTTGATCTCACAAGAATCATCTATTAACTGCTTGTGATAGATATCCATTAACTTTGATTCGCCAAATTCTTCAATGCTTGCATGAATGTAAACCCTAACATCTTCTACATGTAGAACCCCATGCAGAATGCTTGAAAAGGCACTTAGGGGATCAACTTCTAGAGATTTATATGGATGCTTCTTAAATTTAGGACGAGGTCTATTAGAGATCTTCACAATATTCAGAGTATCCATTTTCAAAAAGATTTTACAGAGAGATATTCAGCAATGAAAAATACCTTTTTCATTTCAAGTGTTCGCTGAAAGAATCGGATTTGATTAGCTGGATGAAATGATTTTAATGGTTGATCTTTGAGAGTTGAGACAGTTTGACATAGAGCTCCTTTTTCTTTTCTTCTTGAGTGCAAATGAGCAAATGACAAATGAATGAACTCTTTTATTTCTGAAAAGCCCTAATTTTCACCCTGCAATAAATGCGCAACCTAATTCATTCCGGTTTTCCTTGTTTATCTTATTCAGAGACATAACCTTTCTGGATCACTGAGACAGACTTTAAAGTTATTCTTGGAGAATAGTGATAATCTATCTTCCTTTCACTAATCATTTGATCTATCCGCAGATAAAGATTCCATAGTTTGAATCATGTCGGGTTTAACTGTGAGAAACCTACTTCTCACCGGATGACTGAGGAATCGGATTAGTCCTCTACCTGTTTAAGACTTCTTGCGGATCTTTCATATCTTAATCACAATTTACTTGGATGTTTCTCTGAGAGCCCTTTAATCCGCAATTTTCCTTGTGCCAATTCCGGCACCAATTAACTGGCTGGGGGATAATGTTTTTCCTTGAGACTCCTTCTGAGCCAGAGCTTACTTTTTAGTTTCCAGAAGGAATATCAGCACCAAAGTCTGGTGTGGATCCATCCCCTATATTCTCTATACTTTTCTTCACCCAAATCTTGTTCATTTCACTTTGAACTTCATCCACATTCACTTTTTGTTTTCCCTTGTCTTGATTCTGATTATGATGTGTCAGACCTCTTTTGTCCTGATTCTTGCTTCTATAGAATTTGGTAATATGACCAGATCTATTGCAAATTTTGCAAACAATGTTTCTTGGCATGTTTGATTGATATCCTCTTGATCTGCATTGATTAGCCATGTGACCCATTCTATTGCATGCAAAGCATCTACCATTGAATGAATTGTTCATTTGCATATTTCTGCATTCATGAGATTTGTGGCCATACCTTTTACAGTTGAAACACTGTCCAGAGAAGGATGTATTAGTCTGATTCATTCTCTTTCTACACTGATTAGCTCTATGACCAAAGTTATTGCAGTTGTGGTAGTATCCATTGAATGATGGATATCTTTGAGCATTAGCCTACCTTATCAGAGGTCTTCTAGGCCTATTCCTTGGATTTTCTGATCCAAAAATCTTCTGACCAGATCCAGAGCTTTCTCCTTTCTCATATCCCAAACCATACTTGTCATCTACCCTCTTTTGACTTTCAAGAAGAACTTCAAGTTGAGCAGAACTGATCTTGAATTTCTCTTTATATTCATTTGCTGTTTGAAGATCCCTTTTAAGAGAGACAATTTGATCCTTAAGTTTTTCTTCATTATCTTTAGCATCTTCAAGATCAGATTCAAGATGTCTAATAATTCTATCCATCTTGTGGCAATCTTCTGATTTTTCCTTGAGAGATTGTCTTAGATCATCTTCAGTTTTTCTTTTCTCCTCAATCTCTTGGGTAAACTTTATAACTCCTGATTCTATTTCATGTCTTACCATAATGATTTCTTTTGATAACTTTTCACATAACTTGGTTTTCTCCTTCAGATCTCCATTTGTATCATTGGCTTCACCTTGTCTTGCCAGTTGCTGAAGTAGCTCCTTTCTCTTTTTCATAGAGAGACTCAGTTTCTCTTTTAATTCATTTATGAAATCATCAGCCTGTTTGAGTCTTTCCTTCAATTCATTGATTTCAGAATTTGACTGCTCAAGATCATCTAGGGCAGACTTAAGTTGCTCCTTCATACCATATGCATCCATTTGAATTCCCAGGTCTTCCTCAAGCTGTTAGGCTCTGTTGAGAGGAACTTATCTCTGATACCAATTGTTGATAACTAAGAGGGGGGTGAATCAGTTATCCTAATAATTTAACTTTATGTGCTTTCTTAACTGTTAATGCAACATCAGATTCTATAAGCAAGCATAATCATGAAATGTAAGTAACACCAATACACATGACACAATGATTTTGACGTGGAAACCCTGTTAAGGGAAAAAACCATGGGGTGATTAACCCAAGATATTATTCTCTGTTAGAAGAATAGAGGATACAAAATGGCACTTGCCAATTAGGGCTCACTACCCGAGCACACTGCTCACAAGAGGCTCACTGCATACAAAAGACTTACTATCTACAAGAAGAAAACTTGAACTGATGAAAAGCATCCACACATGCTGAAGTTCAGTTCCGGTTAAGCTCAGAAGACTGATCTGCAGCACTTCATTCTAACTCTCCTTGAGTGCTGCTGTCCTCTTACATTCTGAACCTATTTTTTTTCCTTTTATATATTCTTTTGCTTTTATTCACACTTTGACACACACCACACACACCTTCACATCTAAATCAATCATGTATATATATCCGCACAAGTGATTTCATCACCTTTCTAGTCAGCATCTAGAATAATCAATATTTTCCTCAAACTCTGATCTATCAGTTGAATCCTTGCATACCAAGTAATGCGGACGAAGGATATACTTTTAGAAGTCATCAATCATGTCGGCCAATCATAACTTACACCTTAAGAACCTTTACCATCATCAGTAACACATCCAGAATAATGTCTGATGTTCTGCCAGATAGTTCTTCCTCTGTTCACACTGTCAATCAGGAACCTGAAACTCAAGTATTCATATCTCCTCATCCTTTCAACACCAAAGGCTGAATCCTTGGATTCTATTTGTCAAGGTACTCCTCTTGACTTCCCCAAATCTGCACGTTACGAAGATACATCTTCTTAGAGATCTGGACCTATCTGTCAGACCTTACTGAGTGCTCTGCTCTTGCTTACCGGACCTCAATACTTCTTCAATCTGACTTCTAGTAAAGACTCATCATGTCCTGCGGATGTGTGGGATAACCTTTGTTGCCATTAATGACAATATTTATGAGTCCATATAGTGTCTCTTGCCAACACATACAACCTGCCAAGGGCCCCCTTTTGAAAGGAATAATTTTAATACATGTAAAGCTTCACACATACCAACATTATCAAACAAGCAAAAGCCTCAAAAAATAAAAAACAATAAATTTCAAAATGATTAAATAAAATCTAAAATGAAATCTCATAAAAATAATAAAATTCAAATGTGGCCACTAGAGTAAAAATATTTTAGATTCAATCGAAAGCCCAAACTAATGAGTTCCTGAGGCAAGGGAACATATTCAAATAAATTGACTAAGTAGCCAAAGGTAGAAAAGTAATTTCCATACTATTGGTCACAATTTAACTAATTAAATCCACAACATATATAAAATAGGAAATAAATCTAACAATCAAATAAAAATTGTTCAACAAAAATCACACTGTGACTATATCAAGTCACTCGAAGGGGAAGAAGGGGTATGGTGGTCTCAACTTGAATACTTTAGCTAGGTTAATCCTACACACCAAATAACCTATGCCTGTAATCATTTAGAACATAATAACCCAAACATAAGCCTAGTGACAAAGTAATGCATATGAAAGTACATCTAGATTATCATGAATAGGGACTCTCCTCTTTCATCATCTGATGAGTAGTGATCTACTTCTTCTGAGGAGCTGTAGTCTTCTTTGAATAGAAGGTTCCTTTTGAAGTTTCTCCTTTTGAAACCCCTACTACTATTTTCATATTCTCTAAAAGGAAATTTAGAAGCATAATGACAAACTTTTCCATAATTAAAACATTTGAAAGGTAACTTGCCTTTATACTTGCCTGAACCCTTCTTTAGTTTTCTCACAAAGTTTGCTTCTTCTTCCTCAGACTCACTATGTGGACTAGATGTTCCTTCTTTCTTTGTAGCTTTGAAAGTAGTTTCTCTTTTGGATGTATCTTGGACTTTATTTCTCATCTCATAGATAGTGAGTGACCCAAATAGATCTTCCATGGTGAGTGTCTTCATATATTTGGCTTCTTCAATAGCAGAACCTTTTGAATCAAACTTGTGAGGGAGAGTTCTAAGGACTTTCTTCACAACCACTAACTCACCCACTTCTTCACCTAGCCCTCTGATTCCATTGACAGCTTCATCCACTTGGAGCAAATAGATAGCAATGTTTTCATCTTCTTTCATCCTTAGATTCTCAAACATTGCTCTGTAAGTTTGTAATCAAGCTTGCTTTACACTGTCATTTCATTCATAGAGATTTTTTAGTGTATCCCATATCTCCTTGGTCATCTTATACTACACTACCTTGACAAACTTTGAACTAGTTAGACCATTAAGATAGCATTCTTGGCTTTAGCATTGTTTTCATGAGCCTTCTTCTCATCTGGATCTGTAATAGGATGAGCAAGTTTGGTATAAATATCCATTGCAACTCTCCAAACATCATACCCTAGCGAGGTAAGATAAGCTTCCATCCTTACACTCTAGAAGTTATAGTTAGTCCCATCAAATATTGGTGCTTTAGAAGAAGAGGACTCTCTCTGAGCCATGTGTTCTACTCCAAGATCTACCTTCAGCTATTAGGTTGCACCAAGAAACTTAGCTCTGATACCAATTGTTAGAACACTCTAATATACTAAGAGGGGGGTGAATTGGTATGCCACAAATTAATCCAATTCAACTTCATCTTCAAAAACTTTCTACTGCCTTAAATAGATAAACAGATAATGAAGCAATTCAAAACACAATTACAAAACAATACAACCATAACACTAGATTTACGTGGAAAACCCTAGAAGGGAAAAACCACATTGAGAAAGCTACTTGGATCTCTTGTCCAAATCCAGCCTCACAAATAAAAATAGGTTTACAACAAGTTTTATGGGCTACAACCCAAAGGAATCTACAACTCCCTAATACATTGTTTAATGGGCTCCAACCCAAAGGAAGCTACAACTCCCTAAAACATTATTTTATGGGCTCCAACCCAAAGGAAGCTATGACTCCCTAAACATAGTTTTATGGGCTCCAACCCAAAGGAAGCTACAACTCCCCAAAGTGCTACAGCACTTACAAGAAGAGGCTCCAACCTCTACACAAAAACACTTGATAGATTCTCCTTCTTCCACATCTATGTTCTATCATAGCAGCATCACAACTTCCTGTGCAGCACAACACAATACTACCTCTATCGTGAATCATGCATTATAGCCCTAGAGTTCCTTCTCAACATTTCAAATCATATATCTTTACGTACATACACATATATTCACTCTCACACTCGCACACTCTCTCCTACACTCATTCCCTCTTGCAAAAAACTTTATCTTTCATTTATATGCTCTGTAAGTCTTTAAAACTTCACCCCTGTTGGCCTAGATGAAACATGTAACATGAAACGTGCAACAACCACACAAGTTGGCTCCCAAATCAACTACAATAATGTAGGAATTAAATCGCATTATACGGTTCATACCAAGTGATCAATAGGACCTATTTTACCTTAACACCCATCCCAAAGCTGGTGCACACTTCCAAACACATGGCACAATTACTTACTCTCACCAAGTCGGCATCACAACCACTTATTCTTCCATGCATTAGCTCCAGACCTAAACCAGTATCAAAGAGACAAACAAGCAACATGTGGATCATGCCACAAGCATTTCATGACTTGAAAAACATTCCCATACATTCCTTCTACCCACTCATGGTACTTCCTGTTGGTGCAATCAATCAAACTCTGAAGCCAGTATCTCTTGCATACTCTGATTACACTATCTGGATATATAACATTGAAAATCATACTTGCAGTAAACCTCAACACCTAAAACTTGAATTGTGCACACATATAATCAATCTAAACTTATCCTTCAAATAGCAAAGCTAAACATTATAATGCGGTGAAATGTGGTGGCTTTCACTTTCTCCTTTTGACAACCCTAATTAGCAACAAGACTTGTCTCAACTCAGGAGACTTCAGAGAACCTATGCGGTACATCTTATCATTTGAAACTTGAATATAATATACCTCCTATCTATATCCAACTAAATTTCAAGCTGCAAGACCACATCTTCAAACATGGAGAAATGTGGAGCATTATACTATCTCTTTGTGACTGCAACAACACTGTACCACTGTCTTCAATCGACTAGCCCTGGAAAATTCTACGGTAAATTTTATGCTCTGAAATCAAGATCATGCATACTTCACATCTATCTCTGTCTAACCTCCAAACCATATGGCCATATCTTCAAATGTAAAGGAATGTGAAGCATTCTCTTGAGCTTCTTTAGTGCAACTTCCTGTGCCTTTGACAACTGAAAGCTTATACACTTTCCTTCAAGTCTCATGCAATGTTTTTCAACAAGAAACAATGAATGCAACATTCACAACACCATAGACAACAATCACAACTCTTTTCATCGAAACAAGAAACCACAACTTCTCCATGTTAGTATGTCCTACAACTTAACAACTTTCACCTTTCCATGAACATCAGAAGATAAGGTACAACTATGTATAGACGATACTAATCAAATAGCTAGCTCATGACTTTCATCATCATATCCTTCAACTCACAACTTCTCCAATCATCACTCCTTTTTTATCTCTTCTAATCATCCCTCTTTATTTTGCTCCTTTGATCATCACTCCTTGACAACATGTACACCTCACTATGCTTTCCACCTCACAACACTTCTAATAACTTACACTTCTGACATCACTAAACACCATTCTTTTGACATCAATGACAACATATGTAACACATTAAAGGACACAAAATATTGAGATTTTCCAATAGATTCAATATCCATAGGACCAAATACATCTGAATGAATAATTTCTAATTTACTCTTAGTTTTATTACTACCTAAAGGAAAATATGTTTTTTTTGTCAAATACATGATGTTCATAGAAATCAAAATTCTCATTAGAATAAAAAAACTTTCTAACAGCTTTAAAATGGTTTTTAAACTAGTCTCACATATGTGACCCAATCTATGGTGCCATAGCATACATGTATTTTTCAATTTTCTTAGTTACATTGGTAGAGTTAAAAATAGTTGTGGCATCTAGCTTAAACTAAGTTCACATCCTTGTCCCTCTCACTATCACCAAAGTCACTCTCACTAATATGCAACCATGCTTATTAAATGTTATGTGTATTCCCAAATCATTCAACTTAGATATTGAAATTGAATTTCTAGCTAATCTAGGAATATGTAAAACACTGGGGAGGGTTTTTAACCTCCCATCACTAAAACACAACTACACCTTTCCCCATCCAATAATGGGATATGAATCATTATCGCTAAGATACACTTCTCCTCCATCATAATCTTTATATGTGGAAAACCACTCCTTACATGAGGAGTCATATGATAGGAGCATCCTGACTCAATCAACCAATGTTTGTTAAATATAATATTTCATGAAGAAAGTAATGCTTCATCACCTAAATTATAGGACTTCTTTGTGGTGGAATCCCATTGTTTCTTTTTTTTTCATTTCTTCACATGTCTCCTTTTACCACAGTTCCAGCACTTCACTTTGTTCTTCTTACCTCGAGTCTTAGATGTGCCCTTCAACTTGTCCTTAGGCTCTTTCTAATCTCCCTTAGATCATCTTTCCTTGGACCTTCCCCTAACATGGAGAGCATACTTTGAACTCTAAGTGGCTTTCTTCCTCATTTCCTCTAACAACAACGTTGCAACAACATTGTCCATCTTCGAAGTATCTAAAAGGTTAGCATTGAAGGTAGTAATCATGTTCTCCCATGACTCAGGAAAAGAACATAGAAGCATAATACACTTATCTTCTTCATCTATCTTAAAATTGATAGAATCTAACTAACTCAAAATCAAATTAAATGCATTCAAATTGCTTGATATCGAATCACCATCCTTCATTTTAAGAGAAAATAATTTTCTTTTCCAATTTAACTTATTTACCAGACTCTTTTCTTGGTACATCTCACCTAACCATTTACATAATGAATATGTCATAGGCTCATCAACTACATTCAGAAAAATAGAGTCTGAAAGACAAATCTAGATGGTCCCTCAAGCTTTCTTGTCCAACTTTTCCTAAATGTCTTGATTAGCACTCAATGGGAAACTTTCCTTTGATACAACATGCCACTAATTTCTCTCCTCTAGAAGATTGTCCATTTTTAGCTTCCATGCTCATAACTGGTTCCATTGAACTTCTCAATGTTCAAATGAGATGAGGATGCATCCATGACTTCTACACATAGATTTGTAAAACAAATTCAACTAAAACTCCAACTACAACTCTTAAAACCTTCACCCTTTTGCCTAAGAAGAAAATTTGGCCAAGATCTGATACCAAATATTATAAATGAAGGTAACTACTATATATAGAAACATGAATTCAAATTTAAATATGATTTTAACTAGTATATAACTAAATGGAGATTGTAAGAAAGTAAACCAACAACATAGAAAAATATGGAACTAAAGAACAAACACATAACATAGTGTTTACATGGAGAAACCCTTTTGGGAAAAAATCCACCAAGAAGAGAGGCACAAGTCTATTTTATCTTCAGAAATAGAGATTACATACACTCCTTCTTTTCTCATCTCTAGTCTTCTCTCCTTCAGCACCTACAAACAAAGTTTTCACTCTAACTCGTCATATTACCTTACTACCACCTTAAGCATTTCTCATATAGCATTTTCACCCCCTAAATGAGGCATCCAAGTTAGTTGTCAGATCCCAATGCCTTACTTAGGAAAATACAAGCATTTATTACATAAAAAAATGTAGGTTGTAACCCTATTATTCACCTCTTACACATAGACAGCTAATTTGTCCTTATGGACACCTAATTTGTCCTATCTTACAAGGTGGTTTCCATCTTCATGTGGAGGAGTTATAACCATCCAAAACATCATTAAAAGTGTTCAAAACAACCTCATAAGAAGTTGGGCAACTAAAACCAACTTAACCTCCAAGATTCCTTTCAGTAAATGGTAGTTTCCTATTGGTAACTAATTAATTATTGACCCCTAGTAAAAAGTTAATTACCATACTAGGATAACCCTAGTGGTAAAAATATTTACAATTGATGGTGAATCCCCCATCCCTTATGAATGATTTACAAAAAATATTAGTAGGAATTAAATACAAGGTTTATGGCACCTTAATCCTAACAAAAACCTTGGAGATGTCATGCTCTAAGAAAATAAAGAAACAAAAATTATTTCATGGAATATTAGAGGGCTCAATAGCCCTCATAAGAAAAATATACTAAAAAATTGCTTGAATGATCTCAACCTAGATTTTTAGCTTTTATAGGAAACAAAAATGAATTTGAACACTTTCTCTTCCATCAATAAGATAATTTGGCCTTATGCAGAGTATCACACTATGGATGTAGAAGAAGCATTGGTGGGTGTTATCACCATGTGGAAATCTTCATTATTGGAAGGTACTTTAATCTCTAAGCATAAGAATTTTATTGATGTTATTTCCAAGCATAAAATTTCTAGCAATTCATGGATTCAATGTAATGTATATGCCCCCAATACTAGACCTCTTAGAAAAAACTTTTGGGATGAATTAATCTTGTTCAAGTAGGGTTACCGAAACCATAGATGGATGGTGGTGGGGGATTTTAATTCCTCCCTTTACCCATAATAAAAATGGGGGGAGAAATATATTTTTTGGATAGTATGGTAGATCTGGCTAATTTTATTTCAGAAGGAAATATAATGGATATTGAACTAGGTGGTTCCTCATTCACTAGGTCTAATAAAAGGGCAAGTAATAACCTTATTCAGGTTAGACTGGACAAGTTTTTTTTATTTCTTCTAGTTGGGCAATATTGGACAAATGCAACCTTTTGATTCTCTTAAGAATAAAATTAGACCATACTCCTCTCTTGATGGTTTGGAAAATGGACATTAGGAAAGGGAATTACCCATTTAGATTTGAAACAATGTGGACCCTCCACCCCGATATAAAAAATTTAACTAAGGATTGGTGGAATTTTGAAGTGAAAGGGAAAGAAATGTTCAAAATAATTAGCAAATTGAAAAAAATCAAGAGGAATATAAAACTCTAGAACAAACACTATTTTGATCACATCTTTGAAAAAAAATGGAATCCAAATAGAAATTGTAGGAGATCCAACATGAAATGGATACTAATGGAGCTTTAGAAGATATTTGTCAAAAAGGAAAGGAAGTCCTATGCAATCTACATAAAATCTTTAAAAAAAAGAAATTTTTTGGAAGAAAAAATCCAAAATTTAATGGCTTAAAAATGGTGATAGGAATATGAAATTCTTCCACCTCTCAATCCTAAAACATAGAAAAATAATAAAAATTTAGAGCTAATCAAAGAGGATGGGACAACAATCTCTGAAGAGAAGGAAATTTAGTAGGAAGGGGTTAGGTTTTTCCCAAATGTGCTTAATTCTACCCCTAGCATCAACCCTACTAAGAAGGAGGATCTCTTGGCTACTATTCCTTGTTCTCTTTTAGCAAGTGATATTGAGATGGGTCGTGATGTTCTAGAGGAGGAGGTTAGAGGGAATGTCTTCCCTTTTAACCCCTTCAAAGCCTTGAGCCTAGATGGTTTCCCTTCTACCTTCTTCCAAACTAATTGGGATATTGTTTGCAAGGATATCACCAAAGAAACTCAATAATTCTTTTATTTTGGATGCATCTTGAAGTAAATTAATAACACTTTATTGGTCCTCATATCCAAGAAGATAGGGGAAAATAAAATGAATGATTTCCATCCTATAAGTCTATGCAACACAGTCTACAAAATTTTAGCTAAGTTATTGGTGTTAAGAATTCATCCTTCCCTAGAGAAAAACATACATATAAACCAAAGTGGTTTTATACCAAGAAAACAAATTTTAGATGTTATTTTAATCCATGAGATTTTTCATTCCATGGACAAGAGTAAGAAGGAGAGAATGGCTCTAAAGTTGGACATCTCAAAATCCTATGATAAAGTCTCCTAGGATTTTTTATTGAAAGTCTTGCACAAATGTGAATTTCATGGTAAAGTTGTAAACATCTAGCAAAGTTGCTTCACTACCCCAATGTTTTTAGTGATAATTAATGGTTCTCCTAATTCCCATTTTACCTCTAAAGGAGGCCTTAGATAGGGAGATCCATTATCTCCTTACTTATTCATCATCTTGGCTGAGGTGCTTGGTAGAAATATAACTCAAAATATTAGTAAAAGAAGCATAAAAGGTTTCAAACTAGCTCCTTCCCTAAGTCCTAGTTCACACCATTAGTTTGTGGATGAAACTATTCTTCTTTAGACAACCACTAGATCTAAATCCAAAGGCTATAAAAGATTCTTTCTCAATATGTTGTAGTATCTAGACAACAAATCAACCTAGACAAAAGTGGGTTATTTTTCTTTAATACCAATCAATATTTATAGAACTAAATTGTTGCTACAATAGGCTGCAACATAAATTAGCTCCCAACCACATACTTAGGAATGCCCATAACTTTGAGAAGAATCCAAAATATCTAGAATAACTTAATAGATAAATTAGAGGAAACATTCATCTTGGAAAGGATACCTTTTAATCCAAGAAGTAACTATAACTTATCAAAATATTTATTTAGAGTATACCTATGTATTTTTTATCCATCTTAAAGTCCCCCACTTCTTGGCTAAAAAAGTGGAACAAATACAAAAAAGATTTTTATGGTCAAGAATGGAGGATAAGCATAGACTTTAATTGGTGGGTTAGGATAGTGTTTTCCTTCCAAAGAGATTTGGAGGATTTGGGCTACATAAAATTAAGGACGTGAACAAGGCTCTGATAGAAAATAATGGATGGAAACTCATGACATCCAAGAATGAGTGGAGAGAAATTATGAAGGCTAAATACTTGAGTAATTAAGATGGCCTATCTCTCATTTCTTTGCCCAATTTCCCTACTGGTTCCACAATCTAGAATAATATTATAAATTCTAAATAGTTGTTAAGAAAAGGAATAAAATGGAAGGTAGGTAATCAAGAAAGCATCCAATTATGGGAGGATCATTATATTTATCAGGTGTCCCTTGATATTTATTTTCCTTGTGCTTGAATCAAAGATAAACTTTGTGAGAGATTTGGAAGGTACATTAAGGATTAATAGAACCATGAAATCTAGGATACCTAATGGAAGATTTATAGAAACCTACTAGGTATCTTTGATTTAGCTACTTTGGATGATTTAATAACTAAAATTAGTCCTTATAGATATAAATTATTTCATAAACATTGTTATATGTAAAAAGGAGGATAAGTTGAAGTGTGGTTAAGGTAGATTCAATCAAACCCTCCTTTCACAATAACATCAAGGACAACAATCGAACCGAGTCACTACATATGGAGAGGTCTCAGCTATAGGTTAATTTCACTTAGGAATGATATGGAAAGATACATTAGATTGCTATATATGTCAAACCCTAATTATATGATTCTAAATACAGACAAAAAAGATACCACAAATGATAGCATAAGAAGGCACTAAATGCATATTAGAAACATACCAAGATTTAGATTTCTGATGGCAAAAACTTTGGGGACACAAGGGAAGGCACCCTAGTCTAACACACCACTTTTTCTGTAGATCTGGAATAGTGAGGTGATGTAGACAGCAACCTGCTTCAGAGTTTCTGGCAATGACAGTTGGGAGGACTACGGGGTGGGCACCCTAGTCCAGTAGGTTTGATTTTTTTCCCTTTCTGCTAAAATCATGAATCTATATCCTCTGCTCTAATCTTCTGCAACTCCACTTCACAAGATCCCATACCTGTAACTTGGAATCACAAGAGAGGGGTTTGGGGGTTGTGGTGTTTAGGAGCTTGCCTCAGTCAAGCCCCGGAATGGCATTCAAGCCTTCCAACACTGTTGTTAGATAGAGTGTGTGTCCTTGGTGGACAGAGGAAAATCAAATGATGAAATAGATTGATTGAAACACAAATAGATGTCAGCTTGGAGGTGAAGCCCTCACGAAGAATGAAGATCTTTCACACCATGAGGAGATGGATTGATGAAACCAAATCTATAACAAACAAACACAATAACAACACAAGTCTGCTCTGCAACACAATGAATGCCTTGAAATCCCCTAGCTCAATATCAGAATCTCACATTATCCATCTAGTTTTAAAATGAAGTCTTAAACATGTTTATATATGCTTTCCTACTAACATTCGTAATTCAAATTGAAAAGACCGACAAAAGGAAACTTTTTAACGATCTTATGCCGATAATTCAAATTTAGGTCCCAACGTGCCCAAGTCTAGGGGTACATTTTGAGTCATCATTAAGCATTAAAGTGTACCCCTAAGCCCCATTTGACATGGGTTTCAGGGGAATTTGCTTCGGGATAAGTTTTAAACATGCATGATTAAATCAAGGGGACCTAGGAGCTAAACTAGGAGGTAAAAAGTCATAGGGATTCTTTTTATGACATAATAGACATGATGAAATTGTGTTGACAACAAGCCCTACTAGAATCTACTTAGTAAAATATGGATTCAATATGATAATAGACTCCTTGATACTAATTTCAGCTAGAGTTGTATATGAAATCATAACCTCATCCCTAAGATTATTTTTTCTAATGGGGAACCTACTAGGAAAAGATACTCATAGTTGATATCCTAAAAATAGAGGATTCACCCTTGCCAATAGATGTATCTTATGTTAAAAATTTGAGGAATCCATTAATCATCTATTAATCAAATGCCCCTTTGTATGGAACATCAAACAAACTATCTTGAGAAGATTCAAAACCTAATGGTTTTGGCCAAAGGATATTAGAATGTTGGTTGTTAGATGGGTTCCTCCATCTGGCCATCCTACTATTAGAGAAATTTGGATGCAAGCCCTTCCATACATCTATAGGGGAAATTGGAAGGAAAGAAATAATATGATTTTTAGAAATAAATGTAGGCCTTCGAATGTGCTATTTGTGAAAATCTACTAGGCCATTTAAGATAATGTTGATTCATCCCAAATCAAAAGACCCAAAATATCCCTACAATGATTAAGAAGGAAATTATTGCCAGTTGGAACATCCAATCCATCTTGGATAATGTGGATAATGTCAAATTTTAGAGAATAAGATTTATAATGTGGACCCCCTGATCCAAGATGGGTTAAATTGAATTTTGATGGTTCTTATAGAGGAAATCCTAGGTAGGTTGGTAGAGGTGGGGTTCTTATGAATAGCACAAGGCAATTCATTACTACATTTGCTAAGAACTTCAGAGTCCAAACTTATAACAATGTTGAATCCTCTACAACCCTTTATGGTCTAATAATGGCTAGGAACCTTGACATAATCAAAATTGAGGTAGAGTGGGACTTGAAAAACATTGTATACATACTAAATTCAAAGTTTTTTCCTCATTGGTCATACAAGAACATTATTAATGATGCCAAGGAGATGCTAAAGTTGTTTCAAAACATTGAAATCAAACATGTCTATAGAGAAGGAAATTAGACTACTAACATTCTTGCTAACTTGGGTGGTATAATTGGTGACTATTCCTATTAGCATGAGAAGGGGTCACTTCCTCCTAATGTTAAACAAAGTATTTAATAAATCTAGAAATATCTGTTAACTCCCTACCACTAGTTTCTAACGAGGAATGGTTTGTTATGACGGAGTTAAGAGACAAGTACCATAGTAATCATGATAGCACATATTTCACTATAGATTGGGGGATTCATAATCATTGCATGCCCCTTTGAACTAGCAGCAAGAAACCTCTCAAACCTATGATTTGGTATTGCAAAAACTTTGACAACAAGTTGAGATTGATTATCAAGCTTTGCAAGGTTTGTGAAGGTAATAGAGACATGGGAGGAGATATCTCAAGATCAAGCCCTTGTCTTGTGAGAAGGTTAGAAGTAAATATAACATATAGAACATTCTTAGGAGGAGAGGTCTCACCTTATTCTTTGAATTTATCAATGAATACGACCCTATGCTCTCTTATGAGTTGACTAAATCCTAGAAGAACATAACAATGTATGTTAGAGGTATCTCATTCAAGATCATAGAGGAACTAATTTGCATGGCTATGGAGTTACAAATGGAAGGAATAAAACTATATAATACTATCAAATCTAGGGATCACCAACACATGGACGTATTTCTATTGAAGGGGTACAAGATATCAAGGTTCAAGAATGAATTCAAAAGATAATTCCTTCCTAAGCCATAGGTAGACATGGTGGAAATTCTCATGAGGTATTTTACTATTGAGGGAAGGTACAAACAAAGTTATTCTTACCATTTTCCAATTCTTAACCACCTCCACCATAAGAAGAAAATGAGTTTTCCATTCCCCTTGTTATGTTTTCTTGAGATTTTTGTTAAAAATGTGCTTCTTGGAAAATCTAAATTACCCATTCATCAAGGCCTTATCTATTGCATATATAGATTTGAGAAAGAAAAAACTCCTAATCCCTATTTTCCCCTAGGATTATCAACCCTACTATGGTAAGCCACCTAAAGTTAAGAATGACCCATCCTTGTCATGTTCCTCTGTTAACCCTAAGGGTGGTGTTGTGGCATCTCCCCCTCTACTACATACCTGAGTTGTGGTCTTGGACAAGTCTAATCTACCTCACTTTTAGGATCATACCCCTAAACATAACCATGTGATCAAAATCTAAGTGTCACCTATTACTCAGTAGGAGAATATTTCAACCCCAGTCCCCATCCATTCTATGACCCCTAAACATATCAAGGTTCAACTAGTAGATAAGGGAAAGAAAATATTAGAGGAGACCCCCTACTAGCCCCATTTCTAGTGCCTCTATTCCCTACCTTGTGGCTTCCAACCCCTTTATTAACCTCCTTGTGGATAATACTAAGAACCCAAAATCCAAGCCTGAGAAATACACTACCAAGTGCTTGATCCCAAAGCCCAAGAACTCCACAAATAATGTTTCTATGAAAAGCTATTATTACTCCCTACCAACCCAAAAAGGAGAAAGACCCAAACTACTCCAACTATACTAGCCTAAAAGGTTGTATGGACAATCTACAAGAAAGTCTTAATCTTCAAAATGGTGTTATAAATTGTTTCCTATGGCAACACAAAAACACTAGGAGGAGAATCTAAGAGATTGAGATGGAGATCTTCAAATGGGTCAAGGAAAAACCCAAAGCCCAAGTAGATGAAGAGATATGGCAGGAAGTAAACATTTTTTTGCTACTTTCCATATATGGGAAATTCTAGAGTAGAAGTTTCTCACACTATAGAAAAATTAGGAGGAATGTAATGAGAATCTATCCTGAGTGGTGGCCTTCAACAAACACACTATATAGAACTCTACAACTAGTCTCTATGCACTTTAAAATGAGCTTCAAAATAGGAAAAGGGAAACCAAGCTAGAGGGAGCAATAAAAAGAACAAGATCTAAGACTATTGCCCAGAAAGTTGACACCATTGTCATTGAGGAGGACCCCTTGGAAGTATCCTTTGTTGATGAAGTTAACTTATTGGCCAAAGAATGGAAGGCAACTTCAAGTCTACAAAAACTTGCTAGAAACATATAGATGGTGTTGTTTTTATCTCTTTTATGAATTACTACTATCTTACTAATGTGCTATAGTTTTTCCTCTTCTTTTTCTCTATTCTTGCTATTTTGGTTATTTTTGGTGGTTCCATATCTCATGGAACTTTTTCCTCTTACCTAATGCATACATCTATGTAAAAGGGTTCAGGCGCTTTCAAAAACCCATGTTTATCAATATCAAAAGCTAGAAAAAAGAAACAGTGCATCATTATTACCATATAATAAGATTTCTCTATGGAGGAATCATCAAAGCTCTTCTTCTTGTTTTTGTATTCCTTCTTCACATGTTCTCTTTTTCCATAGTTCCAACACTTTATGCTACTCTTCCTATGAGTTTTGGACTATCCTTTTGACTTGGATTTATATTTCTTTTCTTCTCCTCTAGACCCACATTTTCCCTTGGGCCTTCCTTGAAAATTCAAGCCATTATTAGAATCTTCATCATTGGACTTTCTTCTCATCTCTTCACTGAAAAACATGGCAATAAGGGATTCCAGTTTCATCTCTACAACTCTACCATGCATTAATTAAGTTCTCCCAATATTTAGGTAAAGAACAAATCAATAAGATGCATTTATCTTCCTCATCAATTTTAACATCTACTAAACTTAGCTAACTCAAAATAAAATTAAAGGCATTTAAATGTTCTACAATAGAATCTCCTTTTTTTTAATGATTGCAAACATATTTTTAGATATAAATTTTTAGAAAAAAAATTAGTTTGATAAGTATCACCTATCCTTTTCCACAATGTTAATGTGATGGTCTCCTTTGAGACATTCAAGAGGATGAAATGCGCAAGACACAATTGAATAGTTCCACATGCCTTCTTGCCCAACTTTTTCCAATCTTAATGAAACATACCATTGGGGTTTCCTTCCTTTCCAATTACTCTCCATTGATCCTTTTTCTTCCAAGAGATCCTCCATCTATAGCTTCTTCAACTTGTATCTAGAACCATTAAACTTCTCAATTTCTAAATAAGAAGTGGATGTGATGGATACATGTTAGAAATTAGGATCATAGGATACTAATCATTATAAACAAAAATAAAATAAATATAAATGAGAATTATACAGGCATAGATTTAACACATTACACAAGATATACATGGGGAAAACCCTTTCGGGTAAAAACCCCCATAAAGCATCATTTTATTAAAACACTTACAAATATAGTCTATTAAAAAATAGATTGAACTTGGGGATATACTCCTCTACATACATCCACATGGACATTAATACCTTCTGTGCATAGTGATATAATTCATTATAAATATCCAAATTCACATACCTCTAAGATGAGAGAGAACCTCCTTAAATATGGGAGAAGGGGTGGCTAAATACCTGAAATGGTATTAGTCACACCCATTCGAAAAAACCATTTGTAAATAATTAATAATCTAATAGTTATTAGATTATCAATTATTAAATGGTATATGCTTTATAACATAAGGTTTTATAACCTCATATTAGAACATTGTATAAATGTTATAAGGGTATGACCCCTAATAACATTATGTTCTAACACCCCCCCTTAATGTTAATAGGGGCATCACATGTCAATTTCTATAAAAGAAAAAATGAAGTACCCCAGTAACGTAGGTCATCTTTGACAGTGATAAACATGGACACAAATATATGCCAAAATGAAAAGCATATATTCTGAAATACATGAAAGTCTTCTTGTCACAATTTATAATCTCGTGCTTTAAAAAATGATGAGAGGTCTTACAATGCTTTTGTTGGAGCCCAGAACTCCTCAAACCAACCCCCCTCCAGGTTCATTACATAATACAATGCTTTTACAAGTGGAAGATTCACAGAGAGAAGAATTTTTAATATGCCCATAGGGCTTACATAAAATACAAGGAGTTAACCATATATAATGCCTAGAGGTCTTACTTTTTGCCTTTTAGGTCTTACATATAGCTTCCATTGTTAGACATACACTTTCCCCCTTAATGGCAACTCCTTACATCTCGATGCGTTAAAATGCCTAAGGTATTATTTTATGCCTTAGGTCTTACATCTAGAAGTGCTATTGGCATGCACACTCCCCATCGATGGCCAAGCATTGATTTAAATTTGGAGAATTTGGTACTGCACCGAGGGTTGATGCTATATTGCATATATATTTTTTTATGATTACTAGAAGCCTAGCCCAGATCTTCTTGACATAGTATATCTTCCATTTGATAATCAGTCTTATAGAACTAAAGAATAATATTAGGATGGAAGGACTATCCTTTGAAGGTAGCTCCCATGAACTTCAAATGTGCTTTATTTTTGGAAATAGGAGTCTTGAGTAAGAGTAAATAGCTTTATCATTTAATAAAGTGGGACCTGTAATAGCCCCTAGATGAAAAATATTTCCAATAATCTCCTAAGCACATTGATTCTTTTGTAATGACTTTGTAGTCAAATTTTGATTAAAGAGATATAGAAGATAGCTATTTAAATATTACTCCATCCATGTGATAGCAGTTGCACCATATTTTTGAAGACATAGATTGAGGTATATGTCCTATCAATAAGGTTACCAACATAGTTAGTAATATAATAATTAATAAATTTATTTTTGGTGAAAAAATAATAAAAGCCCATAATTAAATAAGTCAACATATAATATGCTATGACAATGTACTTTAAAATGATCTAACAATCGTATTAAAGAGATCATATGGTATTTTCATAAGTGTAAGTGTGTATAATTTTCCATGTTCCTACAAGGAAAATAAAGAGTCATTAAACATATAGTAATGATCCATAAAATATTAAAGCAATAGGTGAGCTATTCTTTCCAGGCTTGCTCCCTAGACAGTGTATAAGAGTGATAGCCACCCATTACAAGTAGGTGCTTTTATTCACAAGAAATTTAAATTTTTTTAAGAGAAAATACTGACCTCCTTAGACAGTGCGAAAAACACACATATTGGATCAAAATGTCATCTTATATTTACTCATTCGAACATACCTTTTTAGCTTGTAGTATTGTTGCTTAATGGACCTCTCTTCTCCATGAAATATAGGATAACATTGGTTCTTGATTATAACAATATTCAAATAATTAATATCAAATGTTATCAATCCCCTAGCCATATAAAATCATCCAAGGTCTACATATACATGATAATTATCTAAAATTGGAGCCTTTATGTAAGACAATATCTTATATGCATGACAATACAAATTATATGATATCTCTTAATTTTAGAGGTGATGATTTCTTTTAACATCCATGACAAAACATCCTCTAAAAAAATAGTAATAAAGTTAAAATTTAATAGATTGAATAGGAGATATTTAGTTTAGGAGGTGATGATGAATTAGATTGAGGGGATCTCTAATTTCTTGGCCTTGGAGAATGATGGGTTTATCTTCTAGTAAGTTAGCTAATAAGTTCTATCTTTAATGGACAAGGGGATCCCATTAAGTCAGAACTCCAATCATCAAGTTGTCTTTAAATATCATTTTGTCCATAGAAAGATGTAATGTAAATTGAAGAGAGAAATATAGAAAGGTTTCTTTTCTTGAGAGAGGAGATTACAATATGATACACATATGCATGGTTTTGATATTAAAAAAAATCTTTAAAAAGTGAGTTATATGGAGGTGATAACTAGTATCTAATTTCAACTTGAGCTATATAATCATGTGAAATGATTGTGGGGTATAATGAAGAGCACTCATAAGAGTGTTTCCTAGGTTTAAATCCTCCTTAATGTCATAAGTCATTCATTATAACTCCAATGAAAGAAATTAAAGGATATGTTAAAAGGTAACCCTAGGTAACTTGAGAATGATGAAGTTAAACCTATGCCACATGAATTATCAACCTAGAAAATTAAACATGTATATAGTAGGATAGAATATAATATGATTGTTAAGCTTTCACAAATTATGTCATAGTATGAACAATCTTGGTCCATTGGAAACTTAGTAAAGAGTGATATCTTGAGAGGACAAACTTCCTTACCTTGTTAATTAATTGACATAATGTGTGAAGACATATATTAGTACCCACTCTCTATCTCTCACCTTCATCCCAAGGATGGTCAATGAAAATTCATTTTGTAGTATAGTAGATACAACTTATATCACAACCCTCTATATTGCAATTTGATTTCAAAGTCGAAGATCATATATAATTATTCTATGTTTATGACCTAGAAATGTAGGCTCTTATTTATACTCATTAAAATAAATCTTTGTGGTAAAATGTTATAGAAATATCCCACCAACAATGAAAATTCTTTTTGTTCAGAAGGATTTGAACATGTCATTGAGCATCATGATAGGGAGAGAATTGACTCTTTAGTTTTTTGTTGTACTTTATGTTAGAATATCATATTGACTAGCTAGCTCAGGTTATCATCAATGAAGGTTTAATGTGTATTGAAGAAATGACTAGTTTTTATAATCACCATAGACTAATGCTCCAAATTCAAGTAGACATATAGTAATGATAATGATATAACATGAGATAGGTTAGATCAATTAACACTATGCATTTAGATATGATAAAATGTGGTCCATAAGAATTGATTCTATGTCTTCAATTCTCTCAATTTTCCCCATCTATCGAATATGAACTTACATATCACTCTTCGTAGAATCCATTAGTTCCAAAAAATAAACAATAGAGAAATAAAAAGACTTCAAAATTTGTATAGTCTTATTTACTCTAAGGGATATGACTCTCCTAAAGGATACAACTCCCCCATATATAAGAAGGCTAAGGATATAGATAAATAGAAGTAAGACACTTTAATTAAAAAAATTATCTTATAGTATATGGAAGTGACAACGTTAATTTGTTTGAAGACAACAATTTTCCATATGTAAAGGACATAAAGAGGCGACTTCTCTTACAAGGATGCGACTTCCCTTAGAAAGATGCGACTTCATTAAGAATGTGCTACTAATATTAATGTCTAATGACTTAAGAATACAAAGATTCCTTAGATCGACTACATTAAGGTTTTGACTTTTCTTATATAAGCATATCTACCATACTTTTGTTGCCTTTATCCTCACCTTTCAGGATTGACCTCACTATAAATTGTTAAAGTTTTATAAAAAAATATTCAACTTACTTTTATCAATAATCGATTTACTCTAGAAATGTTAAGATATTATTAACAAATATATGATTATTTTAAAATATTCCCAAAATTAGGATCCACAAACTATAAAAAAATTTAAAAATAATAATAAAATATTTAAACACTTTTATTATTATTATTAGTGTTAAATTTGTTTCCTTTAGTCGAATTTAAGACTATTCTATAAGTATGGAGGATGCGAATCTCTTTAAAAAAGAGGTGATTTTCCATATTATGGACGTGACTTATCATTTTTCCTTTTTGTTTCATAAAGGAGGCCTTCCTAAATTAATTAATTGGTTTTTTTTAGGAGAGTCGACCATTCTGCAAAGGTTGGGAGTCGGGATTTACACCCGCAAGTCACATTTGCTTAAAAGTTTCTAAAAAAATTTCAATAAACCCTTCGGTCATCCATCTTAATTGTCAATTATTTAAAATTCAATGGTTTGATTGATGCTTGAATTAAAAGGGATTAGATTTTTTACGCTCTCACTTACCCCTCTAAAGAGACATGACTATTTGGTTTTCTAAAATATTTGATCTATTAAATAGATTAAAATTGAAGGCTAAAGAGACATGACTATTAGGTTTTCTAAAATATTTGATCTATTAAATAGAGTAAAATTGAAGGTATTTGAGAGCTATATCATATGCTTTTTAATATATATGATTAATAATTTATGATTATTTATTAATAATTTTAAAATATTTATGTATAATATACTTTTTAATATATATATAAAATTTGGTGATATAAATCTTTAGTTGTTGAACAGAGAATCATAATTTATAGGACTAATAAAAAAGACAATGAGATATGTAGTCAATATTAAGGGTTAAAATGGATGACAACCTCACCTTGCAACAACACCACACAAAGAGAAGAAGTCATTAGGGGACATTTTGCCATGAGTATGTTAGAAAAAAAAAATAGTAGAAAAATTCTCTTAGATATTATTTGTAAAAATGATTAGAATTTCCTAACTTAGCTCTTGATGAATTGATTTTAAAACAATAGAAAGACACATCAGATGTATTGCACAAATGGCCTTGCATATGTGTTGATTTCTCATCAAATTCTACATGCCTTCTAGTATAACCTGTAAAAATGATTAGTATAGCCTAACCTACTTTAATACCATGTTAGAAATTAGTGTCATAGGATACTAATCATTATAAACAAAAGTAAAATAAATATAAATGAGAATTATACAAGCATAGATTTAACACATTGCACAAGATATACATGGGAAAAACCCTTTCGGGTAAAAACCCCCATAAAGCATCATTTTATTAAAACACTTACAATTATAGTCTATTAAAAAATAGACTGGACTTGGGGATATACTCCTCTACATACTTCCACATGATCATTAACACCTTTTGTGCATAGTGATATAATTCTCTATAAAAACCCAAATTCACATACCTCTCAAATGAGAGAGAACCTCCTTAAATATGGGAGAAGGGGTGACTAAATACCTTAAATGGTATTAGTCACACCTATTCAAAGAAACCATTTGTAAGTAATTAATAATCTATTAGTTATTAGATTATTAATTATTAAATGGCATATGCTTTATAACATAAGGTTTTATAACCTTATATTAGAACATTATATAAATGTTATAAGGGTATGACCCCTAATAACATTATGTTCTAACAATACAACCACAAACAAATCTATTAAACCCACTAAATTAAATACTCCCACTTAAAACAAAATCTCACCACACTTTTGGAATGGTGTCTCTCTCTAATCACAACCATAGGCTCTAAAACAAAGTGTTGAGAAACAAGTGAACAAATACAATGATAATATAATAATTAAGTGTTTAAATTAAATTTATAACATGTGATAAACCATTTAAATCTGAAATAGAACTTGGAGAAGCATGTAGGAATTGAAAACAACAAATTAAAATTAGCATGCACACATAATTAAACGCATAACATTGGATGTACATGGAGAAACCTTTTTTGGGAAAAAAAATCCACCATCAAAAAGAGGACAAATCTGTATTAATCCAATAGAAGCATTACGTCAATAAATCCAATTTTATCCCTTCAATATAATAGCATTGTAGTAGTGTAATAGTGCTCAACTTACAAAAGGCCCATGACACAACTATCTACTACATCAATTTATATAAATAATTGGAGAGATAAAACCACAAGTGGATTCACCAAAATCAACTACTATGAAACCATGGAATGGAAAAAATCCAACACCCCTATGTGAAAAATATGAAATTCACCATAAATAGCACCACTCATACAATCATCTCTGACTACTCGCAATCAATGGCAGACTTCCCTAAAAGTTGCACTCCAAAATAGGCTCCACTATGCATAAGGGACCAACTTGATAATAAATCAATGCTCCACTTTCCCTCCTAGTGCTTAGGAATGGGAAAGTGCATTAAATAAACTAAAGCACACCAAAAGCATCACCATAATAGATAAACTCCCCTCTTAATGCCACTACTAATAATATTCTAAGTTACAAGGATAATTAATAAAATAATAATCTCTCAACCACCTATAGGGGCATCCAAGTAACCACTTCCAAGATGTTGGAGATTTCACATTAGAACATAGGATTGTAAAGTCATTATCACCTTATCCTAACAAGAATAACTTAAAGGGGGCCTTCTAAAATGTACCATAGGGTGTATCGTATGAAAAATATGTGAGGAAACATATCCATGTAAAATTGATAGAAATGGACCATTGAAGGTTTTCAGCTAAAGGTGAAACCCTAAAATATCCTAGTATTGGAGAATACCTAGCCAAATACAAAAAATTGGGAAACCAAAGTTGGTGCTTGGGAAGAATTCTCAAATTTGAGGGGATGATCATAAGTGGATTAAGATTATGTTGAGATGTATTTGTGGAGACTTCATTTACCTCAACTAGTTGTTTCATATCGCAAAGAAAATAATCAAGGAAATCACCAATCTATGGTATAAGGGAGAGCTAGCAAAGAAGGTGGAGATCAAACAACCTACAACTTTGAAAGAAGAAACATATGATGATAGGAGCTTGGTAGTAAATAAAATTCAAAACCCAAGGGTGAGTTATGCAAAAAGAAACATAGCATACAAAAATTATTTCCCCAACAAAGATGATTTAATAACTAATACATCTATCTTCATATTAAATAAAATGGTCACAAAGGGGAATAATTATGATCTATGTGAGACCTTCAAGGAGCAATGGATGGATAACCTACTCAAAACAAAGAAAATTCAACACAAGTCTAGTTATGGGTATTTGATAGTATACTTTGACCTTTACTTCAGTGAGCTACTTGGGATGGGAAAGTGCATTTGGAGGTTAGATAAATCTATAGGAAGACAAATCCTAGAACATATGAATAGTTTCTTAGTGGTCTTCATCTACAAATTTTCATATGATTCATTTTTTACAAAATTTTAATCACAAATGCAAGAGAGGGAGTTGTGAAGAAATTGGAGAACAAAGTAGTGTTTGTGGTAGATAAAGATCACATCCATCTTGGGGCTATAGAACCTATGACCTCTTGGGTCCCTCAACTTTCTTATCAAGACAATGATGCACTATTAGAAAAAACTACAAACACTCTCCTCACCCTCCCAAAGGATCCTAGTGCTAAGAGGTTTGGAACTTTCAATGAGTACATAGATAAGAAGGACAAGAAAGAAGCTACAGAGAAATTTCAAAAGAAGAAAAAAAAGATAAACATGTTAAGAAAATGTAAAATTTGTTAGTGTAAAGAGGGTCATTATCCATCTAGTTAGTTTATCACCCGATCTTGGTTGACCTATTCACACTTGTCAAGTCTCCACTTAGGGAATTTTAAATTTTTGTCTGATTTCATGTGGTTGAGACACATGTACTTACCTTTTGAGACACCTATCTCATGCACACTTAACACATGCTCTCACACTTGTCATATGAGCTAACATGTGTTACACATTTGGAGGGGTATTCTGAAATTTAGTCCTACCTTCCTACCTCCTCTTCCTTTCCTTTATATGCAATGGTACTCTCTGTAAATCTCATTCACTTTTGATAGCATTATTTGGCTTTTGCGCTCTCATTATGTTTGTGGAAGCTATCCTAGTCTTTGCTTTCTAATCTTGGAAATCCCAACATGGTATTAAAGCCATGATTTCAAAACCCTTCCAAAAGACCCAAGAAAGTAAAGATAGCTAGTCATTTCATCAAATTTTGACATGGAATTTTTTTGCAAAATAATTTAGTTGCCTGTCCACTTACCATATGGCCATATGACCCTATATGAATTTGTACCTATATGATTTTCAATTCAAAAGATTTTTTTTTTAAATTAATTTTTTTGTAGGTCTCTTACATCAATTTGGGCAACTTTGGGTGAATTTATGGTGTTTTTTGGCCTATTCTTGGTCGGTTTTTGACTATTTTTTCTTGTTCAATAGTTTTTCATTTGGTTTGTTGGTTTTTTGTGTTTATTTTAGCTTTCATGAAATCTCTTAGACACAATCTTCTCAGAGATTTAATGGAAATCACACTTAATACATAAGGTTATGTGCAATCACCATAATTGTCAGTCTCCATACCTCGATTGGTTCCTCTCATGACACACTTCCTCTATACAACCAGTGATTCTCTTCACACATTGTTTCTTGGCAATGTGTTGAATTCATTTCCATTGGATTTGTTAGGGATTCAATTGGTTTGTATTTGTTTCATCTGGTGTTCTTCTCCATCATTGCCTCACCACAGTTAGTGCTCCGCCCATTTGGTGGTGCTCAACTTCTTCTCCACCAATGCCTCACCTTAAATAGAAACTCCTTCATAATTAACCACCTTCGAGCCATTGGTGGCACTCCTCTAGTAGTTCTCTACCCTTCAAGAATCATCTCTCACAACTACAAATATTTTTTTCTTTCCATTATATGTTAGGGTTCACATTTATTTCTAATCACATATTTTGTTGCAATTGTAACATTTATTGTTGGCAATTTGTTTTTCCTTCCATCTCAACTACAAAAACTACAATCTATGTGATCTATGGTTGTTAATGGATGATCCCACAATACTGTGTCCCACTTTTTGGCCAAAGTGGGATATTGAAATTTACATTTTTAACCAAATTTTCACTTTCTGACACCTATAGTAACTAATCCGTTAAGAATTTGAAGATGATGTGAACTAGTGATTTTTGATATTTTCTATGTAGATTCTAAATGTATTTTTTTAAATTAAAAAATAATTTGTGACTTTTTTACACGTAACTTCTAATAACTTATTTTGTATAGTTAATAGTATTTTTAAAAAGTGATGTTTATATCATACAACTGTTGCGAGTATGTGCCTAATTAGTGTTGTCATTGATGTCAACATATCCTTGTTGTCATTAGTGTCAACTGTATCTTGTTTAGAAGACTTGTATGTTGAGGATATTGAGAAAATTAACCTCTCCGGAAGAAACAAGTGAGTTACAAAGAAGTGCAGTATAGACAGTGAGTTGTATGTTGAAGAACAGTTTGGTAAACTGCTCCGCATTTATCTCTTCTTGAAGATCACGGTCTACGGATTGGAAATAAGTTAGAGATATGTTTCAAGATGCTACATTCCAGGTTTGAGCCATCCGCATGAAGATCCAAGTGAGTTGTATTCACCAGAGTGAAACTTACTTTTTATGTACGATCAGTTGGGACAAGAAGAAAGTATTTTGCTCCACATTCCTCTGCAATAAAGTATTTGGCTCTGTGGTTCTAAAGGGAAGTCTAGGATGATGTTAAGTGCTTACAGTGGCAACGGTTCATGGTTTGGTGGTCTGCAAGCTATCTTTCTTTTATGATAGTTGTAGATAGTGAAGTTCATGTGTCCCAGTGAGAATATTCCTATGGATAAAGTGGTTAAGGTTCGTGCAGTTGCTCCTAATGATTATAGCATGATTGAGGATGTCTCCTAATCTTGTTCCTATCTGGGCTTTGGTACGCATTAAGAAATTAAGATGGTGTGTGAATAATGTTCCCAGATAATGTAGTGTGTAACCAGTCTTGGTCGACTTGGTCGACTTGGTTGATCCCAGTGATTGTGGAGATCTTTGGAAGATTGTGGAAGTGTGTTGTGGCATGGAAGATCATGTTTGAGTCCTAGCTAAGGCATGGTGTGATCCGCTTTTCATTCCCTTTGCATGATGTTGCAATAGGTCAAGACCTATTTTGTAAATGTTTGTAATACGAACCTTGGATATTGTTCCAATGGTTGATGATTGTGATGCCGACCTTGATGATCATTCCAAGGTTGATGTAGTGTATAAATACTTATAGTTGAGTCATGGAAAAGGTGTCCTTGAGTGAAAATGAAAAGATATTAAGAAAGGTCCAAAGGCATAGCAGAGAAGAGGCAGAGGAAAGAAGAAGAAAAGCATAGCAGAGGAAGAGCATAGAAGAGGAATTGTTATTCACAATACAGAAAGGTGTTGATTGTGGCAGTGAGTTTGGCAATAAGCCACCAATAGGGTTTAACATCCCTTATTGTAATCTTGCTAGGTTTAGGGTTGAGGCAGTGAGCCTGCTAGACCTAGTTGTTCTTCATGGCAGTAAGCCAGTATGTTTAGGCCCCTGGAGTGACCAAGCCTAAACATCATTATTTCAGGATTGCAATATATATTGAGAGCTAATCCTCTCTGTGGTTTTCCCCACCTTGGGGTTTTCCACGTAAATCTGGTGTCTCTTGTGTTTGATGTTGTATCTGTGGTTAAGTTTCTGATTTCATGCACTCATTGCTAAACTATAATAATTGTGGATAAGTGATGAATGTTTTAATTACAGAAAGTGTTTAAGTTTTTGTGACAACTGATTCACCCCCCCACCCCCGCTCTCAGTGTCTGACACATATCAACAATTGGTATCAGAGCCAAGTTCCTCTGAAGAAATTTTAACAGCTTGAGGAAGATCCAAAATGTCTTACAAGAAGGAAGCATCGCATTTTGATGGAATGAATTATGTTCTCTGGAAGGCTCAGATGAAAAGCCATCTTCTTTCTCTTAGTTACAAAGTTTGCAAAGCTATTGAAATAGAATACACCATACATCAAAATGGCCTGACGACTGAAGACGAAATCAAAGAATAAGAGATAGATATCAAGGCAAAGGATGCTCTGCTAAGCTCATTAACTGACTCAATATTGACAAAAAGTGGTGGATCTTGAAACTACAAATAAGGTATGGGAAAAGTTGAAAAATCTATATGAAGGAGATGATTCTATGAAGGAAGCCAAGTTACAAAGTCTGAAAGTGAAATATGAAAGCTTGAAGATGAATAATGATGAAAACATATTAGCTTTTATGCAAAGAGTTGATGAATTCATTACAGGGATAAAAGCCATAGGCGGAACTCTCGAAGAAAAGGAAATTGTTATGAAAATTCTTAGATCTCTGACCAAGTCCTATTGTCACAAGGTAGCCACGATTGAATAATTCATGTAAGTAAAAACCATTAATAGGGATTAGTTGCTTGGTAAGCTTACTGCTTTTGAAATGTGGGAGTTAGATGATGCCCTACCGAAAGTTGAGACAACCTTCAAAGCCAGTACTCCTGGAAGTACTTCCAGATTAGAAAAGTATAAGGTAGAATCTGATAATGAGTTAGATGAAGCTGAAGCCAACCTTGTGGATAGACTGCAAAGAGGATCCGGTAAGTATAAAGGCAAACTTCCTTTCAAATATTTTTCCTGTGGTAAAGTGGTCATTTTTCTTCTAAATGTCCTGAAAGAATTGAAAGAAATAGAAGAAGATATGAGAATAGGCTTAGGACCCAAAAGAAGTGTTATTATGTTGAAGATTTTGATGATGATGGAGTATCAGATAATGGTGAACCAGATAATGCTAGTTCCTCTATAAATGAATGCTTGTTCATTGCTATTAAGGAAGATCTTGTGTCTACTAATTCTCCTAGCTGTGTGAAGGAAGAAAAACTAGTGGAAAGTGCTTTGGCTACTCAGGTCATTAAGGACAAGGATGAATGGGTTATTGATAGTAGTTGCTCTCACCACATGACTAGTGACAAAAGTAAGTTTGTAAGCTTGGAAATATATGATGGTGGACCGGTTAGGTTTGGAGATGATACAACTGGTAGGATTTGTGGAAAAGGATCTATTTCTTTTGATGGAAAGCATAATACTAAAGATGTCTTGTAAGTGAAAGGATTAAAGCACAATCTTCTGAGTGTGAGTCAGATGTGTGACAAGGGCTATGACTTAAGCTTCAAGGACAATGGATGCAAGATGAGGGAAAGCTCCGAAACAGTCATTGCAACTGGTAAGAAGACCAGAGGTAATATCTATCACTTGAAAGGAACCGAGAACTATTTCTTATTGACTCAGATTGATGAGAGTTGGTTATGGCATAGAAGGTTGTGTCACATAAATTTTGATAATATTATGAAGATAAGTATTGCATAGATTGTTAAAGATTTGCCTATGCTTGTGAAGCTTGCTAATCTGGTTTGCAAGGAGTGTTAATTTGGGAAACAGACAAGAACAAGGACCAATCAGTTGGAGGACTACTTGAGCTAGTGCATACAGATTTGTGTGGACCTACCAGAGTAAGAAGTTTGCAAGGAGACAGGTATTTTATGCTGCTCATTGATGATTATTCTAGAATGACTTGGGTCACCTTTTTGAAAGAGAAAGCTAAAGCTCTAGATAAATTAAAGGCATTTAAGGCAATGGTTGAAAATGAGATGGATTTGAAAATCAAATGCTTGAGGTCTAATAGAGGAGGAGAGTTCACATCAAATGAATTCAATTTCTTTTGTGAAGAACATGGAATAAAAAGATAGCTATCTATGCCTAGAACTCCATAACAAAATGGCGTTGTTGAAAGGAAAAATAGAACAGTTCAAGAAATTGCTAGAACCATGATGAAGGAAGCTCATCTTCCAAAAGCATATTAGAGAGAGGCAATTCACACCACAGTATATATCCTAAATAGAGTCCAAGTAAAAGGTAACAGTTTAAAAACTCCCTATGAATTGTGGCATGGTAGAGTTCCTACTATGAAATATTTCAAAGTTTTTGGTAGCAAATGTTATATCAAAAGAGAAGAAGATTTAGGCAAGTTTGATGCTAGATGTGATGAAGGAATCTTCCTTGGTTACTCCACCAAGAGTAAGGCCTATCGGTGCTATAATAAGAGGCTGAATAAGATCATTGAAGTGCAAATGTTAACATTGATGAATGTAAGGAAAGGTCTTCAGAATCAAGTGGATATAAGTCAAATGATCTAGATGTTTCAAAAGTGGTGCAGCATGAAGACAACACAGATGAAGAAGAACAAGCTCCGGTAAGTGCTACCAAAACTCCAAGATATGTAAGAATCAGTCATTCTGAAAATCAAATCATAGGAGATAAGAGCAAAGGGATCTTAACCAGAAGAAAAGCTACAGAAGAACAAGTAAATTGCTGTCTAATTTCTAAGATTGAACCTAAAATTATGGATGAGGCTTACAAAGATGAGACTTGGATAAAGGCTATGGAAGAGGAATTGATGTAGATAGAGAAGAATCAAACTTGGGATCTTGTTCCTAGACCAGCAGACAAGAATGTAATTGGTACAAAGTGGGTCTTTAGAAACAAAATGAATGAGAATGGTGAAGTGGTAAGAAACAAAGCAAGGTTGGTGTGCAAAGGATGCACTCAAGTTGAAGGAATAGACTTTGAAGAAAATTTTGCTCCAGTAGCAAGGATTGGAGAAATAAGGATGTTTCTGGCTTTTGTAGCATACAAAGATTTCAAGGTTTATCAAATGGATGTGAAGTCTGCCTTCTTAAATGGAGAGTTGGAAGAGGAAGTCTATATTGAACAACCGGAAGGATTTCAGTCATTAGAATAAGGGGACTTAGTATGCAGATTGAAGAAAGCTTTGTATGGATTAAAACAAGCTCCTAGGGCATGGTATGCATAGTTGGATAGGTACCTAATACAGATAGGGTTTAGTAAAGGTACTACAGATAGTAATCTCTACTTCAAGATCAATGATGAACAAACCTTGATTGTTGCAGTTTTTGTTGATGATATTATTTTTGGAGGAAATGAAGGTATGTGCTCAGTTTTTGCTGGAGAAATGCAAAGTGAATTTGAAATGTCTATGTTTGGAGAGATGAACTTCTTTTAGGTCTACAAATAAGTCAATCAGATAATGGTATTTTCATTTCTCAGTCTAAGTATGTGAAAGAGTTGTTAAATAAATTTGGGATGGGAGACTCTAAACTAGTATACACACCTATGATAACTGGTTGTAAATTGAGCAAAGATGATATCTCACCCATGGCAGACCAGAAAAAGTATAGATCTATGATTGGAGGATTACTTTATCTAACTCAAACCAAACCTGACATAATGCATGCAGTGTGTCTTGTGGCAAGATTTCAGGTAGAACCCAAGGAATCACATGTGATGGCAGTCAAAAGAATTCTGATATATTTAAAAAGCACAATAGATTATGGTTTTTGGTACCCTAAGGATAGTGACTTTACTCTTAGTGCATATACTGATGCAGATTGGGCTGAAGATGTGGATGACAGAAAAAGTACAAGTGGAGGTGCATTCTTCTTGGGAAAAATATTAGTATCTTAGCTAAGCAAAAAACATGATTCAATATCCCTGTCTACTATAGAGGCAGAATATATTGCAGCAACATGCAGCTGCACTCAAGTGTTATGGATGAAGCATACTTTGAAGGACATCAAAGTTGTGTATGAAGAACCAATTGCAATCTTTTGTGACAACACAAGTGTCATAAACATATCAAAGAACCCAATGATGCATTCAAGGACCTTGAGCACATATCTATTAGGTATCATTTTCTGAGAGAAAAAGTGACAGAGAATGAAGTCAAGTTGGAGTATGTTTCTACCAAGGATTAGATTGCAAACATTTTTACCAAGCCTTTGCCTAAGGATACTTTTGAGTATCTTAGAGAAAAGTTAGGGGTCATCACCCCTCCTACTCTAAACTAAGATGCACAATAGTGCATCAGTCTGGAGGTGTTCAGACGTCCAGATTGATTCTTTTTAGGGCTACTTCTAAGGGGGAGTAGTCAGAGAGTTCATAAGAGAGATTAGATCATAGCAGAAGAGTGCAAGTATGTGCCCTTTCCATTTATGTCAAAGGTGGAGAGAAGTCATGTGAAAAACTTAGAGTGCAAATGTGTAAAAGAAAGGGGGAGAATTTTGGAGAAAGAAAGAAATGCAGGTGTGTAAACAGAAAGGGGGAGAATCTTGTCTTGATGGCTATTGCAGTTTTTCACATCATATGTTGCCATCAATGACAAAGGGGGAGATTGTTGCAAGTATGTGCCTAATCGGTGTTGTCATTGATGTCAACATATCCTTGTTGTCATTAGTGTCAACTGTATCTTGTTTAGAAAACTTGTATGTTGAGGATATTGAGAAAATTAGCCTCTCCAAAAGAAACAAGTGAGTTACAGAGCAGTGTAGTACAGACAATGAGTTGTATGCTGAAGAACAGTCCAGCAAACTTCTCTGCATTTACTTCTGCTTAAAGATCACAGTCTATAGATTGGAAATAAGTTAGAGATATGTTTGAAGATGCTACATTCCAGGTTTGAGCCATCCACATGAAGATCTGAGTGAGTTGTATTAACCAGAGTGAAACCTGCTTTTTCTGTAAGATCAGTTGGGACAAGAAGAAAGTATTTTGCTCCGCATTCCGCTGAAATAAAGTATTTGGCTCTGTGGCTCTAGAGGGAAGTCTGGGATGATGATAAGTGCTTATAGTGGTAATGGTTCATGGTTTGGTGGTCTGCAAGATATCTTTCTTTTATGACAGTTGAAGATAGTGAAGCTCATGTGTTCCGGTGAGAAGATTCCTATGGATAAAATGGATAGGGTTCGTTCGGTTGCTCCTGATGATTATAGCATGCTTGTGGATGTCTCCTAATCATGTTCCTATCTGGACTTTGGTCCACGTTAAGAAATTGAGATGGTGTGTGAAGATTATTCCCAGATAATGTAGCGTATAACTAGTCTTGGCCAACCTGGTTGATCCTAGTGATTGTAGAGATCTCTGGAAGATTGTGGAAGTGTGTTGTGGCATGTAAGATCATGTTTGAGTCCTAGCTAAGGCATGGCATGGTCTGTATTTCATTCCCTTTGCATGATGTTGCAATAGGTCAGGACCTATTTTGTAAATGTTTATAATACCGACCTTGGAGATTGTTCGAATGGTTGATGATTGTGATGCCAACCTTGATGATCATTTCAAGGTTGATGTAGTGTATAAATACTTATAGTTGAGTCATGGAAAAGGTGACCTTAAGTGAAAATGAAAAGATATTAAGAAAGGTCCAAAGGCAAAGCAGAGAAGAGGCAAAGGAAAGAAGAAGAAAAGTAGAGCAGAGGAAGAGTAGAGTAGAGGAATTGTTATTCACAATACAGAAAGGTGTTGATCGTGGCAGTGAGTCTGGTAGTAAGCCACCAGTAGAGTTTAACAACCTTTAGGGTTTAACAGCCCTTATTGTAATCTTACTAGGTTTAGGGTTGAGGCAGTGAGTCTGCTAGACCTAGTTGTTCTTCATGGCAGTAAGCCAGTATGTTTAGGCCTGTGGAGTGACCAAGCCCAAACATCATTATTTCAAGATTACAATATATATTGAGAGCTAATCCTCTCCGTGGTTTTTCTCCACCTTGGGGTTTTCCACATAAATCTGGTGTCTCTTGTGTTTGATGTTGTATTTGTGGTTAAGTTTCTGATTTCATGCACTCATTGCTAAACTATAATAATTGTGGATAAGTGATGAATGTTTTAATTGTAGAAAGTGTTTAAGTTTTTGTGACAACTGATTCAACCCCCCCCCCCTCTCAGTTGTCCAACGCATATCAACAACATAACTTTTCTTTATAGAAAGGATAAAAATATAAAAAATTTAACATAAATTTGTAACACCAATATCTAGTGCACATATATTTTTTCATAATTTCTGGTTGCATTTTTTTTTAGTTAATTTTTGAAGTGAGATTAATTATAATTTAGACATAGGTTTATACCATACAACATAACCTTTTCTATATGTATCCAAATTAACTTCTTCCTTTTTTGTTGAAACAAAACATCAATACCTATTGTGCAGATATTTTTCAGAATTTTATTTCTCTTTTTAAAAAAAAAAATTTCCATGTCTGTGGAATAGAGACCTTGATGTTTAGTGAAAAACCTATGTTCACTAGAAAATAGAAAATAAATATAATAATCAAATGAAATATATTCAAAATCATACTTTTTGGAAAGCTTATACTAAGGGCTACATACTTACAAAATAGAATTTCTAAATGACTTCATTTGATCCCTTAAAAGGTGAAGAAAATTTGGTTTTTTGTCATCATTTTGATAGTGTGGAGGAGACTCCATCAAGGGTTTGCTTTAACACTAGGGGGGTTATTTCCAAGGGGTTTTTATCTAAGGGGGTTTTATCTAACCCCCTTCAATTAAAACCCTTTAGATGGAACCCCTCAAGGCTTAAATCATTAATTTTTCTAAAAAATATGTGATTTTAGACAAAATCAGGATGTCCCATAATTGGGACACACTATTGTGGCAGCACCCTAATTGTAACATTTAATGTTACAAATTTTGTAAACTTTAGATGATACGTTGAATGTAACATGTAATGTTACAATATTTGTAACATTAACATCTTTTGTAACCACGACTGGTTTATTTCTTAAACTTCTAGCATTTAAAGTTAATAGTTAGCATTTTATGCTAACCCCTAACTAATAAGGTTAACCTAGGGCTTCTATTCATGCTTACAAGGGGGCTTTTTTTATTTTCTCTATAACTTGCACCTGTGGAGTTAGATTTTTGACTTCTTATAGTCGACAAAAAGATGGTTCCATCCACTACACATTGACAAACTTATTTTTCCTAAATTATGTTGTTTTTCACTATTTTTTTACCTCTAAAGTCACATGTTTTGTAATTTTCAATAGAATATAACTTTCACCTTGTTTATCAAAAAATTGCAAACTTTTTTTCACACATTATCAAAATTTCACAAGGAATCTAATTACACATGTAATTTTAAGATTTGGATAGCCCATTTTATCAAAAATTGTAAAATCACCATGTGTTATAAATGATCGATTTAGGCATCCAAGCTTAACATAATTGTAATTTTCCATACCTATTTTTCTAGGGGGGGCTATAGTACAACACTAGTCATTTTGGGGAGTAATATTGAATTTCTACTTTAGATATTTCTACTAATGCAATCATGTATCTCACACTAAACCCCTTCCATTTGAGTGTTGTTCATAATCCTCATAATAAATAGAAAATTAAGTGTGGATATTGTGGGAAGCACAAGCATATCGAAGAAGAATGTATTCATTATCAAATTGAGGAAATGAAACAACTTCTCATTGATCATGGTATTGTTTTACTTGACTGTTATAATCTATCACTTGTAGAAACATCATTTGGTCTCACTCACACCATCATTTTGGGATGAACAATGTAGTTATATGACTTGCATTGAGATCTCATCTCCTCCATCACTTGATGCTACATTTGAATCTAGAGTTGACTCATGCATGGCTTCTATAGATTCTATACACTGGGACAATGGTATCAGTTTTCTAAATCCAACACATTGGGATGCACTTCTACCAAAAATGTCATCCTTGTTTGTAGAATCCCAAATTGCAAATTTGGAAGACACAATTAAGGATATTCATCTTCTCTTTTATGACAGTCACATCAATATCATTATCCCCACATATAAAGATTTTGATCTTGTTATATATCAACTTCCACATGGAACATCTAAGTAGCATTCAAAGACATCATCATGGGCATCATCTATGTATTTGTATCATGTGTAGAATTTAAAGATATTCACCCTTCTTCTTGCATGTTCTTATCTAGAATGGGAAGATATCTTACACACCTTTGTGGTTTTGTTTCTTCCCAAGGGGAGAAATGTTATTCAACAATCATGGATCATTTTTAGCCTCTAGTGTCAAGCATCTATCTACACAATAAGAGGCATTTTAAGGGGAGGCTACATGGTTTCTCTTCTTATTTCAATTCTGGGAGGGAGCATTTCCTTGCATGGAGTTCTTTCCTTCTCACTTTTTGGGGGGGTTTCCTGGAGCTTCTCTTTTTCTCTCCTATGGAGGGGAGCATTTATTGTACATTCATTATAGAAGTAATCCTTTGGGGGTCATGATGATCCCTCCTCCTTCACTTGTACATTTTTTCATGTATCATTTCTCTTTTGGAGAGGAGATTTTTCCCACTAGGTTTTCTCCTTTACTCTGTTTATGAGAAAGTTGTTTGCACATGGGTACCTAACATGGACTAGTAACTGGGATCCATAATCATTGTATCACTACTCCCTAAATTACACTTAAGGGGGTATTAGTGTAAATAGGGTCATTATTGATCTAGCTAGTTTATTGCCCTTTTTAGGTTGACCTATTCACACTTGTTAAGTCTCCACTTATGGACTTTTAGCTTTTTGTCTCACTTCATGTGGTTGAGACATATGCACTCACCTTTTGAGACACCTATCTCATGCACTTAGCACATTCTCTCGCACTTATCATATGAACTAACGTGTTGCACATTTGGAGGGGTAGTCAGATGCTCAATCCTACCTTCCGACCTCCTCTTCCTTGCCTTTATATGCAAGGGTCCTCTGTGTAAATCTCATTCACTTTTGATAATATTATTTATCTTTTGTGCTCTCATTGTGTTTGTGGAATTTATCCTAGTCTTTGATTTTTGATCTTGGCTATCCCAACAAAATCCTCCTACCCCAAAATTCATTGATAAATAATAGAGAAGGAATAAATAAGGAGAAAGATTAAAAAAAACTAGAAGATTAGAAAAATTAGGCTCATCCAACATAGTTACACCATAATAGAAGGAAAATTTTGAGATAAAGGATTTTAATATGAGAAAATCCCTAAGTGCAAAGAAATTAAAAGGAAAATCTCCCAAATATAAATTGAAGGTAAATAAAAGAAATTTTGAGGGAACTACATTGCCATAAAAGGAAGAATATATTTTGAGTTGGAAAGAATGCCTTCACCACAAGGCTCACAAATAAAAGATACCATAGAAACATTATTACACATAAGTGCTTCGTAGAGGAAGGAAGAAAAAGTACAACCACTAATAGAAAAGAGAAAAAACATAAATTAAAAAGAAAAATAATGCATTATAGTGGTTCTTGAGAAGAAGAGTGGGAGAAAGGGGAAGAAGAAAACTTGTAGAAAAAAATGAGGAACAACCTCAATAAACAATTACAAGGAGCCAAGTGGCAAGAGAGAAGGGGAAATAAAAATATGAAGAAGATATTATTGACAAGAAGAAACTATATAAATCCTTTTCAACAAAGGGAAAACACTTAGAAATGTCCAAGTCGTGCCCCTCTTCCACTGTGTTATTTAGAATTTGATTCAAACACTATGCAAGTGAGCCAAACTTCAACACGACACATGAACCATATCCTTGCTATGGGAAACCTCCTAGTCACTGCCACTCTCGTGGCAAGAGCCATCTGGGTGGAGGTAGAACCAGGTGGTTGTTCTATTCACAAGGGAGTAGAACATCATAGATGGTGGTTAGGTTATTCATGTGATGTTTGTTTGTGTATGTTTTATAAATGTTTTGATAGAAGCATTCAATTATTATTGTTGTTATGATAATGATATGACCCAAAGGGTCACTTGTCCCAAGTCTAGAATGAATAATATTTTTATCATTCAAGATGTGAAGGTGTTCTAACCTCCTTTCTTCATTTTGAATTATGTGTTGTGTGAGTTCTTGTTGATCAATTATTTGTTGTTGGTGTTCTACCTCTCCTATTTGTTATATGTCTTGTTAGATTTGAATTAGATGAGGGAAGTTCTCCCTTATTTCATCTAGGATGGATTTTTTCCAATCTTCCCTAATGCCTAGGCACATCAAATGCTAGGAAAGAGGGGGAAAAGTTTTCTTGTGTTGATTTTGTTGAGCATGTTGACTATGTTGACTTCGTGATAGAATTGAGGGTTTTGAATTGATCTTTTGTTTTTCTTTTTTTGTGTTTTCTAATTTTTTTGTCCTTTTGATTAATGCAATACAATTTTTAGTTCTTTTTCTCTAAATTCTAATGTGATCTACTTATCTAATAAATGGAAAATGAATGTAATCTCTATGATTTTTCAAATACAAACTACGCTATGTTTTTTGTGTTTTTGTGGGTCAATTTTTTATTTGTAATCTAATGAAATTGAAAATAAAAACTAATCTAAATGCAATGAAATGAAATTAAAGTAAACTAATCTAATAAATTAGAATGCAAAAATTACTCTAAGAAAGCAAATAAAATTTCCTATCAAGAGAAAAGAAAGCAATTTGTTTCTTCCGAAGAGCAAAGTTTGATCTAATTACTACTAAAAACTTAAAGAACCCATATGAATCAGGTGGTAGTCTTTGGAATGAATCTTTAGAAGTCCTTTGGGCAATGGTTCCTTATGCTACATTAGTGGGGTCCTCTTCTTGGACAAAACAATGATAAAAGAAAGTGGCAATGAGCTTGAAAGCTATCAAAATTGGAAAGATGAATTGCTTTGAGCATATGAATGTTATGAAGTGTAAATGGATTGAGCTATGTATGAATGAAATAAAAATGCACATGAAGTCATGCAATGAGCATAAAAATTCTATGGAGACAACTATTTGCAAATAAAAAATAAAAGATGCAATAATGAATTTACCTCCCCAAATGCATAGAGGAGGGGGTATTTATAGGCTAGAAATTCACACCAAAGGTGATGGTGATTGGGGAGTTAATAGAATTGATTGATGAGTGATCTAGCTTTGATTTAGAGTTAACAATGGTTGGAGAGTAGATCACAGAAGAAGGAATGCATATAACACAAGACTAATTGAGAGATAAGAATAGATTGATTAGAAGTCGAGAATAGACTAATTGAGAGTCTAGAAATAGTTAGTGGGAGTAAACAATTAGTTGTGCATGAGGGAGCTCTCCATCAAGAGAAAAAAATGGAACCAATATAAGCTAAATCTAGAAGAAAACACACATGGAAAAGATGATGGGACCACCCCTTTCAGGAAGTGGGTTGCCCCTTTTACTAAGGTAGCTCACCTCTGGAGGCCACACTTAAGCTATAGGGTCACCTAGGGAGACCTTGAAGATAATAGGAGAAACCCTGACCTGTTATCACTTGGATTGTCACCCTTGTTGAACTTGGTTCAAAAAATCTAATGCTACAATGGGAATGATCTCAAGGTGTGGGACCCTACTATCTCAGATCAAACCTCCAAAGAAAGGTATGGTTCCCTATTCTAATTTGTGATTCAAGTGTTAAAACTAAGCCTAATCCTATTCTAACATTTACTAATGTAAAGGGATGAAGAGAAATGACTCAGAAAATTTGTGGTGATGCACCAATAGTTAAATAACCTCTAGACCTACTTATCTAACACAAAAACAACCTTAAGAAATCTCCCTTGTACTTTCACAAACTCCTGAACACTTTCATAAAGGTTAGGAGAAGGAACTACAGATTTATTAGGGACTGGTATCCACAAAATAAACTCAGAATTCTTCTAATAAAACATAATATGATAGTATACAAGTAAGGCAAAAAAATAGTTCTTTTATTGATTGTAGAGGCTAAAATAGTTGTTACAAACTTCAGTACATGAGAAATCTCTTTCAGAAAAATCTAGAATAGAATATTTTTCTTCTTACAATACATATCTAGCAAGGAACAAGCATGCTTTAGAAGATCTAGGAGCCATACTCTATTGGAGAATAAATGGTAACTACCTACTGAATGCTTAGACAAACCTTTCCTACTGAAGAGTCATTTTTTGGGTGTAGAGAAAGAGGTTGGTTGACTTTCTCAACTGGAAAACCATGAAAACACTCAAAAATGGCGCCTCATCTAAATATGTATCATCTTAGAGAAAGAGTAGTAGATTGGACTCATGAGGACCATGACTTCCTCCAACTACTCCTACATAAAAATAAGAACATGTTTCATGTCTTCTTTGGACTAATTTGATGCATCTACTCTTTTGGTAGCATGGGATAAGTACTTCTTCAACATGGACTCTTGACTACATCTTCCATGACTTCTTTATGCTCATTTAACCAACCATCCCATACCTTGCTTATTAATCATTAAGCACACATTAAGGATGTCTTGGTATACATAAAATAGTTTAACAAACCCCTTAAATGGTTAAGCATACCTTCCAATGCCTGAGTAGACCTTCTAGGATCTGCCCGGCTTGAGAAATTATACAACACGTGTATTTCACACAAAGTTGAAATACATACTATGTATTTAAAAAATGTTGCTTCCTCTTCTTGTTAGTGATTTCAAAACCTACCCCATGCTCTTGTCCATTGTCTTGGGTGCTTCATAGCTTCTTTGCAGACATGTCTACTATACTTTATCACACTTTGTAAGGCCTTCATAGTCAAACTATTTTCAATAAGTTTTCATGCCTTTTCTAAGTCCTTCTCAAACGTTTCTATGCTTTGCAAGTCCTTAATAGGTCTTCAATGGTCTGTGCATCTTGTAAACTTCCTAAGATCCTAATAATCTCTTAGTTCCTGTAACATTCTTCAGACCTCTCACATACTCTTCTTCATTGTCTCAGATCTGTTATAGGTCTTTCATCATCTCTATCCAACACATGCTTATATAGATCCCATAAGATCTATAACTTCGGAGTCTTTTATTGATAGTATCATAGTTCGATAATGAGAAATGGATCCTCTAATGATCCTTATAGGGTTTAGAATGATGGTACAAGACTATATAAGGGTCAACAGGCCTATAAATTTTTCATTCTACCCTAAATAGACCCTAAAAGGTTAAGTAGACTTTAAATGACTTATACAAGTTGTTTAGGGTTTCATAGGCCTATTAGGGTTTATAATGGTTATGCAGGGCTTATAGGGTTTGATAGGTTTTCATAAGGTTTATACAGACCTCTGCACATTATGCAGGGTTTCTTCTAGGGCTACATAGACTCTTCAACATTTCACAAAGCCTTACAAAAGTTTAATACACCTTTTACTTGACAGTCCCGCATTTTGCATATTCTTTTGTTCTTTTCTTATCTTCCTCCTAAACACATTTCCTTCTTATGGTTTGATAGAGAAATTATCATGAAAACTTATCAACTATTTGATAGACCTGAAGGAAGTGTAACAATCATGTAGAATTTTTTATAGATCTTCATATGGTTCATATAGTCCTGTAGGATAGTGTACATACTTTAGGTTTTCATAGGGTTTTAGGTTTTATACTTTGGAATGATTGTGTAGACCCTTTTTCCCTTGACAGACTTTTGTCAATGTTTGATAGATCCTTTAGAGATCATATAGAGTTACCTTGAACTATTTGACAACTTGTACAAGTCTATAAAGAGTTTCTAGAGTTATACATTGGTTTGAGCTCTTACCTTGACTCATATATCTCTGTATAGGCTCTACACAAGAGTAAGATAGACTTGTTAATGATTTCATGGCTTGTAGAGGTTTGACAAAGGTTCAAAGATTAAATATACCCTTTGATATGTCTGACAGTCTTCTTCATTCTTTGTGCAAACCATTTGATAATTGTGCAGGCCCTCTATACTTGATAGACCTTTTGCAATGGTGATTAGACCTTATTTGGTGATTGTGCAGACCTATAAAATATTTGACAAACCTTTGAATGCATGTACAAACATCACAATGTTTGTGCAAAGTTTAGAAAACTTGTGTAGACCTTTAGAATGCTAACTTGTATACTTTTAGATGATTTATCAGACTATCAATGGCTATTAGACCCTTAAAATGGCCTCATAGAACTCTACAAGACTTGATGGAGTTTATATTGGGCTTTCTAGGGTTTCTAGAGTCATATATAGTCCTTCATGGTTTATGCAGACCTCTAGTGAATATATAGGCCTATAGAAACCCTTGACAAACCTTCAAGGTTGGCTAGGCATCTAAAAGACTTTGCAGGCCATTTAAATGCCTTTATAACTCAAAGAATGCTCTCAAACCACTTGACATACCTTTCGTATGTTTGAACAGGCTTGGAAAACACATACAAGCCTATAATGGGTTTGCCTTCTTTTGAGTAGTCTTTGGGCCATATAAATCTAGTGATAGTGACCTCTTGACTAGGCTTGGTCTTTGATAAATCCATGATTGTGCCTTTATCTATGTAAATCCTATGTAAATAGCCTCTACAAGTGTACATCTAAGTCAAGATTACTTCACCAATAGTGCTCTAAGTCCATCAAATAAGGTATCCATATAGCTCCACATGAAGCCTCTGGCAAATCTCTTACTTTAGTAGAAAAGAAATCTTCAATGAGCCTATTATCACTAATGATCTCATTCCTGTGCTTGTTCACAGTAAAAATGGTGTTACAACACTCCTAAAAAATGCTCATCCATAGCCACTTGAGAAACATCACATACATCTTCTTTAAACAAACCCTAGAATGGTCTAAAATACATAATGTGTTTCATCAGAATGGTAGACTTGAAGAAAAACTCTTTCATTCTTTATGACCTCTGCTTCACTCTCATGGAATTTCAGGGCTCCAAACATTTGGTATGTTCTCCTCACGGGATAGCAACCTATAGGGTTAGGTGAAACAATCCTAGTATCTTTCTCAACAAAACCTAAACCCTAAAAGATCTAAAACCTCTATTAAAGACTTAAACCACTTTCAAAATAGGACTCCCTCCAAAATCATACACATGATCATTTAAAGGACTTAAGACTTCTGTAAACTTCAATGCTCTAAAAACATAAAAAGTATGAACTTTGAATATACTCTTTTGCATTATCAAAACTTTTAGACCTTTCAAATCTTATTGGACACAAGTAAGGTTTCAACAAGGTGAAAATGACTCCTATTTCCTTTTAGAGGAACCTCTTGACTACTTAAGACTTGGGAGGCTCAAAAGTCAATACTTGGCATAGTGGTTTGAATAGGTGGTTTAAAAGTGGGAGAGTGGTCTTGGAAGGCAGAAAATAGTTTTAAGGGGCATGAAACAAGGAAGAAGACATCAAGAAAGTGGGTCTCCCATTTTAGAAAGATAGATCACCCCTAGAGAACACACTTCAGCTATAGGGTCACCTAGGGAAACCATGAAGTGAAAAGGGGTGACCCAGAAAGAATGGTTTGGACATGTAAATTAAGGGCACAAAGAGCTTTAGAAGGTCAATTGGATGATCATAGAAGAATTAATGATGAAAAATCCCTTAGGGAAAATTAATTTCCCATCTTGTGAAGTGGATTAGTCATGTTGTCAGAGCTGGCAAGTGATAGAATTGATTTGTCGAACATGGGCTAGGTGGTTAACAAGAAAGCGTGTAGGACCTTAGAAGGTTATCTTGGAAGTTAGGGAGGCATAAACAAAGAGAAAACAAATGAAAACATCTCACTAAGAGAGAAGCTACTGAGAATTCTATATATTTCATGCTTACATGTACATGATTAGGACTATAGCTCATCATTAGACTACCATGTAGGCATGTGCATCTTTTTCATACTAACAACCACCACAACTAATAAGGAGATAATCTTGGGGGATATGGTAATTTTTATCAATGAGTCTATATTTAGTTGATGAGATAACGAAGGATTTTCCTATAGAGCTAGTACATAGGATAAAGAATAAGATGGAAACATGAAGAGAAAATTGATTTAATATAGATGTGTCTATCAAACATCAAGCATTGGAGGAAGTGGCTTTAGAATTAAATTTATCACCAAAAATTACATCTCAAGTCCAAATGCTTTAGGACCAAGAGTTGAGAGCAAAGAAAAGTGTGGAAATTTTTTTATGTAAAACAAAAGATGGCAAATTAAAACAATGGTTGAATGAGGAGATAGATTAAGGGGTTGATCACACAATAGTGTGTCCCACTTGTGGGACATCCTAATTTTTACCTGAAATCACATATTTTTTAGAAAAAATAACGATTTAAGCCTATAGGGGTTCCATCTAAGGGTGTTTGATTAAAGGGGGTTAGATCAAACCCTCTTATATTAAGCCCCATTGTGTAGAAACCTCTAGGATTAAATTAAACCCTTGACATAGTCTCCTTTACATCTATCAAAATGCTAACAAAAAAAATAATTTTACTTCACCTTTTTTAGGATCAAATGAATTCATTTGGAAATGTGTATTTGTAAATATGTATCCCTTATATTACCTTTCCAAAAATTATAATATGTATTATGTTTTATTTAATATTATATATTTTTTAATTTTATAATGAATGTATGTCCATTTTGAAAAGCCATGACATCTATTCAAAACACTAAAATTACAAACATTGTTAGAAAAATCTCAAAAACTGCATTGCACTCCACATAGATGTCCTTGTTTCAATTAAAATAGAAAAAAATAATTTTGATATATATGCTAAGAGAAATGCATTAGAGATTAATATAGGTCTGAAATTTTTGTTGGTACTAATTCAAAAATAAATAATAAATAAAATATTTAATAAAAAATTACCCAAAAATGTGGGTGGCTGGGTGGGAGCCTTGCCACCTCAGCATGAGGTGGCAAGGCCAAGCTAGGGGAATAGGTAATAATGGTCTGGAAGGGCGGGTGGTGGCACAAGCCAATATGACAATGACATTCATTCCTTTTAGTGTCTTCGAACGATGGAAGCTGGCATTCATACAATAAAAGGGTTTCGAGAAGGTTTTGGCAGTATGTTATTAGGGCTGGCAATAGCTCTTCCCAGTATTCTCTTCACTGGTCTTAGATTAATGCCTACATACTTTGTTGTCATCATCTCTGCGGATGCTATTCAGTGTGGCAGAATGGATATGCTAGTTCATTTAACTAGCCGAAAGCGATAGATGGCCTTCCTCGAAGCCATCACTGACCTTCAACTACAGAGAATGATGCGCAGGTCTAACGCACTGATGGTGGGGGCGGTGAAGTTGGTTTTGGGCAAGATTTTTTTAGAGAATGGAGAATGATACAAGGTTGATACAGATATTTCTTCCCGAGCCTTGGCGATGCTGCTCGAATTGGGAATGGACAAACAAGTGGTGAAGTCCATCATGTAGGGTGTCTTCAATGCGAAGCATTTAGGGGATCTAGAGGTCACGCTACGGATGGCCAGCCCTAGGACTTGTATTCTGCGTCTAAAGGATTGGAATTTGTTTGAAGACCCTGGCACTATCATTAAGATCTACCCCTTCATCCTGGCCATCAGAGGTTTTGATCTGATTTTGCTGAAAGATCAAGCGGTATTGGCAGTAAGCTTCATCAAAAAGGCTCTGGGTCTGGAGGTGGTTGATGATCTCGGCTGGATGGAAGACTTCTGTAGGCTTCTTGCATCTATAAATATCTAGTTCTGTCTACTTCTTCTACTCCATTTTGTATAGTTGGAGCTTCTAAATGTTAGTCTAGGATAAAGTAAGTCTTCTCTGTTAAATAATAATGTGACCCTGTGTGGTCTTTCTCCTAGGTTTCTCAGTTCATATAGGCAGACTGATAGTCTCAGGCCAGCCATGGGAAGGCAAATCATATGTAACCTCTTTTGAAATCTTTTAATATAATACTGTTATTATGAATAAAAAAAAAAAATTACCCAAAAATATCCATGCATTAGATAGTGGAGTTAATGGTCTGATTCTAATAAATCAAATAAATCATGGAAATTTTTTATTTGTAGTGAAAGTTATGAGTTACAGAATAATGTCACTCAATAAAAAATAACAGAAAAAAAAAATTGATTAAAAAATGACAATAATTTAAATATAAAACATTATAGCTTGAATATACATATAAAATGTCACAACTCATTGGTTTACATTTTCCTTAATTTCTTGACCATTTGTTCCCTATAATTGACACAAATTGACAAATACTAAAAAAGATAATTTTTACAATCCCACTTAGGCCAAAATGTGGGACACACTATTATGAGTCACCTGAGAAGCTAATAAAACATATGAAAATTTTATGGAAGACAAGAATTGACAAGAAAATATACAATCCAAGAAGGGAGACAACCCACCAAACTCATCATACATAGCCATATCAATGGTGGATCCCCATATAGATGATGAACAAGAAAAAAATAAGAAAAGGAAGATGAGCAACTGGAATTGGATAAAGAGGAACAAGATATGTGAGAAAATGTTGAAGGCTTACAAGAAGAGAAAAGAGTAGAAGAAGATAAGGAAAAACATGAAGACAACACTGCATAGTGAAGTACTCATGTCCTAATGACTCACATGATACAAACAAGAACAAATCCTATGGACACATTTAAAGAGTTTATGGATAAACAAAAGAAAATATCTCATGTGGTAGTTTTAGTGCACCAAGTATCATCATTAACGCACCCATAGGAAAAACAAGTGGATATGACCCAACTAACTCTAATCTAGAAGATGTTAACTAGTGATGTGTTTGAAAGTAGTGCAAGGAAGGACTAGATGCAAATATTTTTACATGTGGGGGATATTTTGGAGAAAACAAACAAGCTAATTTATCAACAATAATCACATATTATAATTGACACCTCATTAGATGGAAAAAAAAATAATTGGAAAGGGTAGTCTAGAGCATGTTGGTAGAATTTGGGGATTGGGAAAAGGAGTTAATGGACAACATCATTAAGAAATATGAAAAAAAATGAGTGAAACCAAGAACAAAAGGGTGAATGCCCAAAAAGAGCTGAACAAAAAATTTAAGATGAGAAGCAAAGACAAAGTTTAGAATATCTTCAATCTCAGTTCCATCAAGCATAAGAACAAAGGTCCAAAATTATTGCTTAGTTGAATGACTTAGGTGTGGTGGTTATCTTAAGATTGACACATATTTAGGTTATACTAGTAGATGCCAAGAAAATAATAGAGTCTTCCTTGGATCCTTCTACTTTAGCTAAAATAGTGAATGCATACATTGATGTCATGATGCATGCACATAGCTTGTAATAGGTTGTTATTGAATGGATCAATCCATAAGAATGTTTTTCCATAAGTTTTGAAATTTTTAAGTTTCTGGATATAGTTTTGCAAAAGACTTTGGTGGATGGAATCAAGCTAAGGAGATAGTATATCAATGGAAATAGCCAAAGTATAATGATACATGCATTTTTTTACAATTGAAGCCACAAACAAAATTATTTTCACTTTTTACATAGATGGTGGATGGAGCCAATCTAGTACGCTATTCTTATTTTGCTGTGGAGTTGGTGGAAAAAGCCAACATGTCTTCAGGACAAGACATTTGTGAAGCTAGGGGGATGATATTGGCATGAACGTAACCAACTTTGGGACTCTAATGGATTTCATTAAAAATTGAAAGGGTGGTTGGATTTATCCCTATTAGGTTGAAAACCCACATGTTCCTACACCTTAGAAAGTTATAACAACAATCTAATGTAACACATATATGTAATAGATATAGAATATCATGACGATGTAATATAGAAGATAAGTGTAATATGAGTGAATAGAATATGCACTAAACATAAGAGAAAGATAAGTGAACAATTATGTCCAATGTGTATGTAGACACCTAAAAATGTCTTCTACCATCTAACCGACTCCCGACATCCCTAATCATGTCAATTTCCCTCCTAACCAATTAATTAAATTTTTATTTAATTAATTATCCCTCCATTACACTATTTTCCATCATTTTATCCCAACAATTGAATTAATTTCATTAATTCAATAGTCCCAACCTTAGCCAATTGATTTAATAAATATGCACTATTTATTAAATCAATTTCCCCCTTTTCACTAAATCCAGTTAATTAGTTAAAACCATGTTAAGTAATTAATCCAACCTACTAATTGACCTATCCCTACCCTAGATAATTAAATAGCTATTATTTAATTACCTATCCTAGCCTACATCATCCTAGCCCTAGGATTAATTAAATAAAACATTTGTTTAAATTAATCCTAACCCCTTCATTTGGGTGGTCAAACCTTGTTTAACACTCTTCCCCACATCCTCCAAATAAAAAATTGAATTAAATCCACATAAGTCAAATTTTTATTTAAAAACATCCCACATCACATTTAATTTTTCTTACACACCCATACCCATTTATTTCCTCTCTTCTCCAAATGAATTTTTACATTTTCCCATATGAATCTTTAATTCCAAAATAATCCTTCACCCCCATGCTCATTAAATAACTCCTTTTCCCAAAATGAATGAAAGATTCACTTTTATTCCTAGTCCTCCATTCATTCAAAATTGAATCTAGGCCCTCCACATCACTTTTATCCTCCACCATTGATCTTTCAAATCAATCTCCACCCTTGGATCAAAATCCCTTCCAAAAATCTATAAATAAAACCTCTCTCCATCCATTTTCATCATCCAAGTTTATGCAAAGTTATAATGTCAAAATCACTCTTGAGCTAGAATAGTGAGTTGCAATTTGAATAGCATTTCACATTAGAATCACTTGTCTAGGGATTATCTTAGTCTTTAGGAGTTCTTGGGTGCATACTCCTACTTCCCTTGATGAGATTGGGTTTGCATTGTGAGGTATAACATCTTGTGTTTATTGCATTTTTACTTTGTGTTTTGCCTTATTTACATATCTAATCTACATTGGCACGCCCGGTGGGACCCACAAGGTCCAAGTCTAACTTGTTTTTGTGAGTTTTTAGTGTGAGATACATGTGTTTACAGATGCGACACCATCCTACCCTTGAAGCGACGCCATCACTTGCTTGTTTTAGTGTTATTTCCTATTTTGGCGCTATTTTTGTGTAGCACATTTCTATTCACTCACTCACTCACATTTCTTTTTCTCATGATCTTCCTACCATTTTTGGTGTTCAATTGCTCTTAGTTTTCACAGAGATATTGAAATTGCAAGGGGAAATTATGTCAAAATTTTTATAAGAGGTCTAAACATGCATTTTGGCTTTGTTTTTATCTTGTTTTTCATTTACTCTGACTAACAAGGCTAACAAGACCTCAATTTTGCTGTCTGACCCTTTGTGTTGTGTAGAAAAAATCATTTTTTTGTAGGTCAGACACGTTTAGTGCCGTATCAGCGTTATCACCCAGATTGGCACTATCTGCAGGGCAAACAGACTCTTTGGAAAGTTGCACAGTGGCGCACTCATATACCTATATCAGCATTATTATCTGTTTTTACACTTTTTATATGTTGTATTAGCGCTAAATTCTATATTAGCGCCATCATTGTAATTTTGTAACGCCATATTCTGGTTTGGCACGTTCAAGGTCTGGTATTAGCACTATATGTTTAATTAGTGCCATTTGTAAAAGGGGTGGGTTATGTCTGTGTCCTGTCTGCATTAGCGCTATTGGACCCCTGTTTTAGCACTATTTGAAAAACTAACTTTGCTGGCTGTGCAGGTACTAACAAGTGTTTTTTACAGGTTTTCATTATCATCTTTGTGGATACTAACAAGCTTTTTTGCAGGATGGTTTGATTTCTATCTTAGCAAAACACTTCAATTTGCAACTTAAAACGAACCCTTTGCATGTTAGTTAGGCAAACACTTTGATTTGGTGCAATTAAAATTGAACAAAATAACAATCAAACAAATCTTTGTGTGTGAGTGTGTGCCAAACATTTACTTTGGTGTTCTAAAATTTACAATTGGTGTGCCAACAACCAATAATCCAAACACTTCAATTTGGGCTTTTAAAAAGAACCACAAATTGCATCAATTGAAAGCATTTGGTTAAAAGGAACAACAACTTGCATCTTTCACACATCTAATCAAGAAAATCATTTTAAAATTGTGTGAAGTGTCTTGTGCTCTTTTTTCTTGTGGTGTGAAAGCATATGCTCTTCCCTCGCACCATTTTGGTGACCTTGGGAATCAAAAGCTTCTCACAAAACTTGCATTAATTACACCCAATATAATCCAAAGATCTAAAATGAACCATGTTTAGTGTGATGCAATCATAGAGAATACGTATGATCTCCCCTCGCATCTTTGTATGAACTTGGGGATCAAAATTATTTTGTGATTGTATTGCTTTTGTAATCCTTAGAGGGCCTACCACCCCACTTCGAAAGGTGGGAATGACCCAAGCGGCATCAAGCTAAAGCCAAGCTCTTCTAAGACGCTATATAAAATAAGGCGTTTGGAACGAAAGTCTCAAGCGATAGGTGTTGTTGTGTTATACCGATAGCCAACCTCCCCCAAAACCCTCCAAGGCATAACCCTTGGAGGCTGGGAGACTCCATAATGGAGAGTAGTGCTGCCGCACGTATAACCACCTGAATGGATGCCCTTACTATGAACTATTTTTTAGCAAGCCAAAATCCTTCTATTTGTTGATGTAGAAGGGAAACCTTTGAAGCAACCCCGATTCATGCGGTTCTTAGCCGAGGTAGCAGGGACAATCTAAAGGTTTGGTGAGGGACAAGCCTTACAAGAAACTTGGATCTTGGTATGCATGAGAAGTGTGTGCAATTGTAAGGAGGAGCCGGTGCTACCAAGATCCTGGAGCTACCCGCTTTGATTAGACGCAGCTAGGGGATTCAACAAATACTATCACATCCTCACCTTAGGTTGTTCAAAGTGCTTGTTAAATAAAATCACACATCTTTTTTCAAAACAAAGCAAAATCTTGATTATTGTGCTTGAATTGATTGCAACAACATTGCCAAGAGACATAACAAATCATTTGATCACATTCCAAACAGAGAAAATCCAAAAATTTGCCATCAAAAATCTATCTTTTTAGGACCTCGACAATCACTGCCTTGTTTTAGCACCATATCTATCTGATTGTAATGCCATTTCACCTGTGGATTGGCGCTATTTTTAGATTGACTTGCCTGAAACAAAGACCTATTTAGTTGTGATCTACACTGTCTGCTCTGCCATAATCCATATCCACCTCCCAGAAATCTGACAACAGTCTATCCATTTTCTTCAAAATTTTCTAAAATCACACCTTCTCTTTGACCTTAGAGAATCAATCACCACCATTGTTGGACCCCTTTGCTACATCATAATCAACCCAAACCCATATCTATCCATCCCCCTTCAATCTTTTATGCATATCTCCTTGGACCAAAACAAATCATTTCAAAAAATCCAAAACCAAATCAAAACACCCATCAACAAATCATCAACCAAAGCTTGTCATCCTTTTGAGCCAAAATTAGATCTAGATCTCATCATTATCATCACGTTTTCCTTGAAAAGTCATTAGTCTACCTTTCAAGAAAAACAAAGCATCCCTCTTTGCGTAAGGTCATTAGTCTACCCTAAACAAAGAAAATCATCCATTTGTGCCAAAATCTAGATCTTGTCTAAAGCTCAACTTGTCGACCATCAAGTCATTCCAAAAAACATCATCCTCATCAATCAAAAACAAACATCAAAATCAAAACCCCTTTTCATCAAAACAAACATCATCATCCTCCATCTTGGTCCAAAATTTGTGCAAAAAAATCAATATCATCCATTCGTATCACCCTTAGGATAAAATATATCAATCTTCCACCGCATCCCCTATTCTACTTCATCTCACTACCACATCCATCTTTAAGTCCAACACAATCAATCAGATTCTCTAAGCTCTCGATCCCCATTCCACTCTACTTCTAGGAATCAACTCCATATATGTGCATGCCCATCACAAGATCACAAAGAAAAAAGAATCAAGAAATGGCATAACATTGGCAATTTGGCATGCCTAAAACCAACAGCAGCAACATACCCACCTATCAAACATGCAACCCACCTACATACTCTTACCTCCCCCCATATGGTCCCAATGAAAATCCCTTCAGTTACTTATGACAAACACAACCATCACCAACCCCACCACCACCAACACAAAACGTCCCCATCATTTCCCAAGATGACATAGATGTCTTGAGCTTTACACAAGATGCTGATAACATGGACCTACTTGATAAAATCTTAAGGTCGGACCCAAATAGATATCTTGATCATCTTCTCAAAATTTGTGCTCAACTCCCCCCCATCATGACAACATCACAACCATCCACCTCCACAATCATTCCTACCCCATCAAATACCCAAGCATCTACATCACATACCCAACCCACCGCCTCTCAAACGTCAACACCTACTGTATCTACCACCTCCACAAGCTCAACCGCTACCACTTCTACAATTCCCACATGTACCGCCATCCCTACCATCTCCCAACCCGTCATCACTTCTACTACCACAACTACCATAAACCCTTCCGCTTCACAAATCACCATGGACATACAAGGCAACATCACGCAAGCAAGTACCTCCACGAGTATGCCCCCACCCAACCCTCAAACCATTGCATACCTACGACAATTATTCTCACAAACACCTCGCAACACATCTAACCAATCTAGCATCCACATACCCAACGTCAATCCATCCACTATCACATATCCACATAATCCCATAACATCATCTATACAACATCAAACCAATCCCCAAATACCACTGCATGTTCTCCAACAACTCTACGCGCATCAACAATACCAAGCACCAATCAATCCAAACACTAACCCGCAATACCAACACCTCAACCAAACACATCTCCAACATCAAATCCCACCCCATCTCCAACATCTCACCAATCAACAAACCTACACACCCCAACCACCACAACCACAGGACCTCACAACCGTCCTACAAGGCTTAATCCAAAAGGTGGATGACCTACAAACTGGGGGCAAATGCAAACACTATTCTTTTGAGGATATTTGCCCCTACCCATTTGATCGCACATTATACATGCCCCCTTTCCCCAAAAACTTTGAAACGCCAAAATTCGACAAATACAAGGGAAAGGGAGACCCTAGGGACCACCTTAGGGAGTTCTACATCGCTTGCCTAGAAGTCTCTAACAACGACACATATCTTATGAGACTTTTCCCAAGAAGCCTTGGCAGTCAAGCCACTGAATCGTTTTCACATCTTCCCCCAGGCATTAAGACTTTCCCTAAGCTTGCGGAGAAATTTGTAAACCACTTCTCCTAAAAGTTTGAGCATGAAATGTCTATAATAGACCTTTGCAACACCAAACAAAAGAACGGAGAAGCCTTCACTTCCTTCTTGCAAAGATGGAGAGGCTTAGCAAGCAAACTCCCATGGCCCATTCCTAAAAAATAACTTGTCACCATGTTCGTGGCCAACCTCAATCAGGAATTAGGATTTCATTTACAAATCCTTTGTGCATCTACCTTTGAAGAGGTCATCGACAAAGGCACCACCATCGAATGAGCCCTCATTGCCAAATGCTCCATCAAACTGTAAGACCACAAATCCAACAACAACAACTACAAATCCAATAACAACACCCCCAATACAAACAACAACACTAACACGCAATCAAATGACAAATCACGCTATTGGGGGAAGAACAAGAACAATCTGAATGACGGCGCCACAGATGTGAAAGTCATCCAACATATACAAAACCAAACACCTACATATACATATGCAACAAATGTTAATAACTAGAGGGGCCCAACTAAACCACGCAAACCTCGCAGACAATTTACACCCTTAGGGGAACCCATCGAAGACATCCTTGACAGATGTCTCAAGCAAAGTTTGATCACCCTCCCACCCGTTAGACCCTGTCAAGATAATGAACTAAAAGCCGCGTGGTACAATGAGAATGACTACTATGAATACCACTGCGTTGTGGGTCATAAAACAGCTGACTGCATGCAACTAAAACATTGCATCCAAGACCTTATAGAACAAAATCTAGTCAGCCTCGATCACACCACCCAACCATCACCAAACGCCAACCTTGGAGCTTACAAGGATCCCCTACCAAATCATAACAATGCCTTCTCATCCAACCAAGCCTATAATGTCACCCCACCACCCACATCCTATGACTCTATCATCAGACGAATAGAACCATCATCCCATCATGTCAACACAGTCACCATTTGGGCACAAGCACCCGATTGCGCCGTTACAACCCACCGTGGCCATGTATCCATCCACACAGCCCCTCCCACTGAACAAACACCTACATCCACATCAGATCCCCTACCTCCTCATCCAACCACACGTCCATCACCTACCCACCAATATAACCTCCTAGAACACCTAGGAAAGACACCCACACAAATCTCCATCCTCGAGTTGCTCTGCACATCACCCCTTCACAAGGATGTCCTTGACAAAGCACTCTTGCAAACACAAGTCCCTGCCAACTTGAATGTAACTCAATTCCAAGCCATGGTAGGACACATCGCCGCACCCCACCATCTCACCTTCTCAGAAAAGGACCTACCCGCCTCCAACCACATTCATAACGATGCTCTACACATCGAAGTCCATATCCACAAGCACACCATTAAAAGAGTCTTAATAGATGGTGGCTCCGGCCTCAACATATGCACTCTAAAAATGCTAAAACACTTGGGGTACTCCGATGTGGTTGTCGACACCAACGAGTGCATCATGATCAAAGGCTATGATGATACTGAACGCCTCTCTGAAGGTACTATCAAGTTTCCCATTCAAGTGGGATAGAAAATCCTAGAAACAAAATGTCAGGTTCTTGATCTCGACCTCCCCTACAACATACTTCTCAGTAGACCATGGATTCATGCCATGCAAGCCGTCCCATCCACCTTCCATCAATGCCTCAAATTTCCTCACAACGGCATAGAAGTCACTATCTATGCCGACCCCCACCCCTTCCAATACTGCAGTTTCTTGGAAGGACACAAGCACACCTTCTGCCCATACAACAAAGCCACCACCAAAACCAATCCTACAGCTTCCACCTCATACATAGACCCTGCCAACATCGCCACCACTTCATCCCAAGCACCTCCACCACCCAAGGTCAAGATCTAGCTTAGCGACCAAGGATGTGGGGAATATAACCTGCACGGCACCTTTTGTGTAGGCACATTACCCAATCCCAAAGCCTTTGGCATCCCAAAAACAGAGGCAGCCAACACAGTCATCATCAAGTGCAAACCCTCGCCTATCTTTGAGAAGAAACACCTTCTAGACAAGGATACACTCGAAGATATTTCATCCTGGCTTTACAAGGATGAAGAAACAGAACAAGACGTCCCCACCATCCCCACAAAAATCTATGGCAAAGGCTCTAAAATCGTCAAAAGCATGGGTTACAAAGGACAAGGTGATATAGGCCTTCATGAACAAGGGATCATAGAACCGCTGCAAGCAACAAGAAACCCCTACACTCAAGGGTTGGGGTACAGTCAACCACAACACATCCTCACTACTGGCGAGTATATCTTAGCTGAGGTCACTACGGTATCATTAGACGTCGACAATGTTAATGAAATGGGCCTTCAAGACTCCTTTAGTGACTTTGCCAACTTCTTCGACTCATCCATTTGCACCACCTACTCAGTCACCACTCTCACCTCATCATCCAATGACCTACCCTTAGTATACCCTGACCTTATTGACTGTGACCAACGGGGACCTCCTGTCTTCGACATTGCACCTAACGATGAGGCCATCTCTGACATGATGGGGGTAAGAGATCACTTCCCTTTGGGAGATCACAGAGCCAGCTACATCATGGAGCTTGATACGAATGCCTATTTCAGGGAGACAACCCCTGCTTCCAGTCATAAAAACATAAAAATCAACAATGGATCTGATGGTGAAAATCGTTCTGTGACAGTATCAGATCCTAAAAAGGTAAAAACAAAAGACGTATCTCCTGGTGAAAACCTCCACGAGGTGCCAGGAGATGGAAGCATGGGCCTTCCTGAGGTAGACAAAGTATATCCAGACATATCATCCATCTTGGTAGAACCAGCTCAGGAAATGAATCTGGGGATAGAGGAAGAGCTAAAAATCACATACCAAGAAGAATCTCTCAGCATATTGGAACAAGAGAACTTCTTGTCCTTCTTCACACGCAGAAATTGCAATTTTGCGTGGACCTATGCAGACATGCCAGGGCTAGATCCTGCCTTGGTTGTTCATCATCTTGCAGTGCGTCCTGATGCGAAACCCATCAAGCAGAAGCTCTGAAAAATGAATCCTCAGGTGGCTCTCTTAGACAAGGCAAAACTAAAAAAGTTACTAGATGTTGGGTTCATTCACCCAATTGATTATTCTGAATGGGTTTCAAACCTAGTGCCCATTGCTAAACCAGATGGCTGAATCTGTTGTTGTACCAATTTCAAAGATCTCAATAAGGCATGCCCAAAAGATGACTTCCCACTACCAAACATCGAAATGATAGTGGATCTCACCGTAGGACATGAAATGTTATCTCTCATGGATGGTTTCTCCGGATATAACCAAATAAAAATCATCAAAGAGGATCAGCACAAAACAGCCTTCATATGCCCATGGGGAACATACTGTTGGGTGGTAATGCCATTTGGCCTAAAGAACGTAGGAGCCACCTATCAAAGAGCTATGACCGTCATCTTCCATGACCTCTTCCACCACATCATGGAAGACTATGTGGACGATTTGCTAGGGAAATCAAAGACTAGAGAAGAACACCTAGATGTGTTGAGCAAGATCTTCGATAGGTTAGAGCAATACAATGTCTGTTTGAATCCAAAAAAGTGCATCTTCGGCGTCACCTCCGACAAACTTCTAGGATACATAGTCTCGAGAAGAGGAAAAGAAGTTGATCCTGCAAAGGTCAAGGCTATCACTGAAATGCCACCTCTAAAGACACTAAAATAGCTGAGAAGTCTACAAGGAAAGCTCCAGTTTATACGTCGATTCATTGCCCAACTTGCTGATAAGTGCCAACAATTCCAGCATCTCCTCAGAAAAGACAGCTTTTTCCTAGAACACTCAGTGTCAGGATGCCTTCAATTGACTAAAAGAATGCTTGGCTAATCCTCCTATTCTAACCCCACCAAAGCAAGGAGAACCCCTCCTTTTGTACATTTCAGCGATAGGCATAGCTATCGGAGCCTTGCTAGCACAACTCGATGAACAGGGGAAAGAAAGAGCCATCTACGACATCAGCCGCACCTTGATCTCATATGAGCTCAACTACACACAAATTGAACGAGCATGTCTAGCTCTCGTCTTTACTTCACAAAAGTTAAGACACTATATGCTTAATCACAAGACCAAGCTCATTGCCAAGATCGACCCATTGAAGTACCTGCTAAACAAAGCTACTCTTACTGGAAGAATGGCTAAATGGGTCATGATTCTCACAGAGTTTGACATAGAATACACTAAGAGAAAGGCCATCAAAGGGCAAGTTATAGCAGATCAGCTGGCTGAAGCACCTATTGTGGCAGAACATCCTACAATAGCAGAGTTTCCTGATGAAGCTATCTTGACAATAATACCAGCCACAGACACATGGAAGATGTATTTTGATAGATCATACACTCATAGAGGCTCAGGGGCAGGCGTCCTATTTGTTACCCCTCAAGGCGACACAATCCCTAAATCCTTCAAGATCACATTTCCATGTACCAACAATGTAGCAGAGTATGAGGCCCTCATCACAGGTCTCCGCATGGCCATCCAATGGAAAATTGAAAAGCTAACTGTGTATGGCGACTCTCAACTGGTCATCAGGCAGGTCAATAATGAATACAAAACCAAGGATGATAAGATCCTTCCCTATAAGAAGATGGTTGATGATTTCAAAGACTACTTCGATGACATCCACTTTGAGCAAATCCCACGGCTCAACAACAAAGTAGCAAATGCCATGGCAACCATTAAATCTCTGGTAGATATGAAGAAGGACAACAAAAAATGTGAGTTCCTGATCGAAGAGCTCCCCATCCCAGCATACAATGTTCCTCAATCAGAACTAGTGTGTGAAATCATTGGTCCCTTATCCCTGTGGTATTAGGAAACCTACCTATACCTTCATGATAACATCCTCCCCCTAATCTATCCACATCACAGCACAAATCATTCATCCGTCGAGTCTCCCATTTCATACTTATAGACGACACCCTGTACAAAAGGAGTCTTGATGGCATGCTTCTACGATGTTTAGACTCTAAGGAAGCTGAGGTAGCCTTGGAAGAGGTACATGTAGGTATCTGTGTGGTGCATTCTAGTGGACCTACCCTATCCAAAAAGATCCTCAGGACCAAATATTATTAGACTACCATGGACCGCGACGCTCACAGGTTTATCAAGAAATGCCTCCCATGTCAACAGCATGGCGATTTCATCCACGCACCAGCACAGGAGCTGCAACCCATCACAACCCTATGGCCCTTCTCACAGTGGGGACTCGACCTCATAGGGAAAATACATCCCCCATCCTCAAATGGCCATAAGTTCATTATCACTGCTACCGAATACTTCACCAAGTGGATGGAAGCAATTCCACTTACCTTCACCACTGGCATCCAAATCTCCAAATTCATCCTTCACTACGTCATTTGCCACTACGGTATCCCTCATTCCATTGTCACTGACAATGGAAAGCCATTCAAAAACCAAGAAGTTCGCACCTTGTGCGACAAATTCGATATCAAACACCATTTCTCCACGCTGTATTACCCTCAAGGAAATAGTCAAGCAGAGGCATCTAATAAAACTATCCTCCGCATCCTAAAGAAGACAGTCAATGAAGCTGGCCATGACTGGCACCTCCAACTCAACCCTGCCCTATGGGCTTACCGAACAAGCATCCGCACTCCCATAGGAGCCACCCCATTTTCCCTAGTCTTCAGATCCGAAGCTATTTTACCTATTGAGGTCGAGCTCCCATCACTACGAGTATCCCTACAATACATCATCTCTGATGAGGAATATAGAGTTGCAAGGTTGTATCAACTGGAACTACTAGATAAGAAACACCTGAATGCGTTGAACCACCTACAGGCATATCAGAACCGCCTCTGAAGAAGCTACAACAAGAGGATCAAAACCCAAAAATTTGAAGTAGGTGACCTTGTCCTAATGGAAAATCAGAAGAACCTGCAAGAGTGTCCTAAGCAAGGAAAGTTTGAACCCAACTGGCTAGGACCTTATGTCATCACGGTCGATTATGGGTCAGGAGCATATTAGCTTGCAACACCTAAAGGCTAGCCTCTAGATAAGCCGCTGAACATCCTGCATCTCAAGAAATTCTATGCATAACACATCTGGTACCCCAAGTCAAAATTTTTTTAAAAAAATAGAAAAATCAAAAAACACCAAAAAATCAGAAAATCAAGAAAAACCTGAGTGCAATAAAAACTTCCAATGGTGAAAATCACTTCGGTGACGCCTTGGATAGGTACCATGGTGAAAACCTATTTCAGGCGCCATGCGTAATTGGCCGGTTCTACCACCTAATAAGTCCTCTTTTTGTCACACCACTTCATAGCTCACACATCCCATGGCTTGGAATTCTAAAACATCAAGTCCTATCATCCATTCCGCACTATCTCACCCACATCCCAATCCATGGAATGAGGATCCTTGTAAGCTTCCCCTTGTACAGCTCAAAAGTCAAAAAATCCAAAAACATCATAAAATCAAAAATCCAAAAAACATCGAAAAAACTAAAAAAACCCAAAAAAAATAGAAAATCATCAAAAATACAAAAACAAGTGCAACATCACCCTCACACATCAATCAATCCAATCCATCAATCCTCATCATATCACAACCATACCAAACCATTCCCACATCATCAAGTCATACCAAAACTACATATTCATTTCACCCACATCTTGAAAGTACCTTGATCCCGTGGATACAGGGTATGTAGGCAATCTGGAATATGAAGGACGTTTCTAGTACTCAGGTACATAAGATGCACCCATCCAACCCGTTTGGATTGTCCCCATTGACTAAGCTTTCTGGATCTAACAAATGATACACACGCTGCGTATACGCTGGAAACATGGTCCCTAGCGCAAAAATCATCAATCAACATACCAACTATAATCTTACATCTGGCCAGACTGTTCTTTTGCCCATCTTCCAAAAATTTTCTAATCAACATCAATTGATTTGCATCCTAGGATATATCTTTCCTACAATGGACAAAAAATCTATCATTCTATCATCACGTCTCTTGGCAAGAGCACACAAAGGTTATTTGTATCTTTTAGTTGGTCTTTTTGATTATTGCTTTTTATCTTTTTGTCTCGCTCTAAGTCATTTCCAAAGCTCCCTTGATCTCATTATATCATGGCAAGCAGCAGACAACACCTAGAGTAGACATAGTCAATTGTTTCTGTATGTTGTGCTTGTGGGTTGGTTCCATTACTCCAAAAATAGTATTCATATCTTGAAAGTCTGGGTCAGTTCTAGCATGATGTGTCCCATTTGTATATATAGGCCTTAAAACCTTATATGTATTATTCGCACTCATCACTATAAGTCCCCTTCTTAGGCTAGGCAAGATTATACTACCTTGGGCACGCATGGAATCAACCTATTCTTTGTGGGTCTAGTCCATGCAATCGTGGGATATACATCATCACCTAGGTCATTTTATACCTTTGTGAACTGTATCCAACATTTCTATAATAAACTAAGAAATGCTCTCAAATAATCTTTTGCAACTACTGTTACTAGCTCAAAATCACCATCCTAATCACTCAATCAATAGTACCATTTGGGCCTAGATTTCATAATCACCTATTCATCCCCCCACAACCATCTAAAATTATCTCACCAACCCCATTCCCCCACCATATCTCCACTCAACACATCTCGACCCAAACCAAATCCCCCCTCAATGACGTGGCATCTTATGACCTAAACAATCTGCTCATCCCCCCACCCCCATTCTCGACACACTCCCAATCCTATCCATACCCCATCCAAACTCCCCTATCCTCTCCCAAACCGATCCCCTTTCCCACAGCTTTGTCACTCAGGGTCAAACAAAGAACATCATGTGTATCAAGACTTGACTATCTACCTTGCATCCCACCTAGCTTGCATCCCACCTATCACCCCCACTTTCATCTTGCATATCATTTAGGTTCATTTTCATCCATTTAATTTGCATATCATTGTAATCCATTTAATTTTCATATCTTTTAGATTCATTTTAATCCATTTAATTTGCATATCATTGTAATCCATTTAATTTGCATATCATTTTAGGTTCATTTTAATCCATTTAAGTTGCATATTATTTAGGTTCATTTTAATACATTTCATTTGTATGTCAATTTAATCCATTTAAGTTGCATATCATTTAGGTTCATTTCAATCCATTTCATTTGTATGTTAGTTTAATCCATTTAATTTGCATATCATTTAGGTTCATTTTAATCCATTTCATTTGTATGTCAGTTTAATCCATTTAATTTGCATATCATTTAGGTTCATTTTAATCCATTTCATTTGTATGTCAGTTTAATCCATTTAAATTGCATATCATTTAGGTTCCTTTTAATCCGATTAAATTGCATATCATTTAGGTTCCTTTTAATCTGATTAAATTGCATATCATTTAGGTTCATTTTAATCCAACTTAATTTGCATATCATTTTAGGTTCATTTTAATCTAATTAAATTGCATATCATTTTAGGTTCATTTTCATCCAATTTAATTTGCATATCATTTAGATTCATTTTAGAATTAGTTTAACTTGTATATCATATCATTAGGCACACCATTAATAGCTCACAGTTTGCATAATAATTAGGTTCATTTTAGAATCATTTAGTTGCACATTATACATCATTACATATCATCTCATACTCATTTATGTTGTCATCACATAGGTGCATATTAAAATTAAAATTAGTATCATCACATTGCATTCCATATATATATCATTGCATAACACATTTTATCAACATTACATCATCACAAATCATAATCATTGACACATCATTTAAATCATCTAGTGGCATATACATAGTTCCATACATTTCCATTACATCACATTGTTGCATCCATAATAAATATTTATTATCCTGAACATTCATTTGTATTATACATCATATAGTCCATAAAATCACAACACCATGCATATATCACAATAAATCCATCATTAATGCATCCATAAAATCAAAAACATTAAAATCATAAACATAACACATCCATAGCATACAAATCCATACAGAATCCTGCATCCATCACATAGGTATCATCATAATAGGACATCATAAACCATCAAAAAGCATCGCATCATATATAATCACGGCAAAAAAAAATGTACATCGCTCACATCATCAAAAAATATAGTGTCCTGATACAATGCCTCTAAGGGCTAACATGATATAATCATCACATAGAGGATCCTCTCTCCGAGGGAGTGGGAGACCCTAACCCTGGTCGAGGCTGTGATCCTATCGGCGGCTGTGGCTGTGGCGGTGCCTACACCTGTGGAACCTACTGGGGCACGTGTGAGGGCGGAGGCATCGTCTGCTGAACTGACTGAATACATCTCGATCTATGTGATCTTGATGCCCCTGATTTGCTAACCTGACTATAGCTCAGGGTACGCTGCACTGTTGGCACGGCTGCGTAGTACAGGCCCCGATAGTACTCCACCTGTGCCTTGGCCTCTGTCAAATCCCCCTGTACCTGCATCACTTGCCCCTATGCCTGACTCCACCTGTGCCTTGGCCTCTGTCAAATCCCCCTGTACCTGCATCACTTGCCCCTATGCCTGACTCAACTGTGCCTGCAGCTAATATGAGTATGTTTGCACCTGAGACAATTGAGCTTGTATCCCTGTCAAAATTGGGGCAAGTCCACCACCTGAAGCCTATAGACTACCTAATGCAGTCTCTGCCTGCTATGCCCTGCCAAGTGCTATATCCTGCTCTCTGGTCAACACCTCTACCTCACCCTGCGCCTGGGCTAACTGTGCCTGTAATGCCGCCACCTGTCCATCTGCCCCATCTAATAAGGCTAGTGCCCCCCACAACTGCACCAACTTTGCATCCCGACCATCTAGTGCCTCCTGTAGGCTTGCCACCTGTGCTCTCAGGGTCTCCATCTCCTCCTCATCCTGTCGCCTCCAACAAGGCGTAAGCCTCTCACCCTCAGCCTCTCCAGCTGTCCCTGAGGTACTTGCCTGTTGCCCTGCTGCCTACTGCCCTCCCCCAATAGCCTGCTGCTACGCTACCTGTGGTGGAGGCAGATGTCCCCCACACCGCCGAGGTCCTCTAGGCTGTCGCCCTGCTCCAACCTATACCTACTCAACAGGAACCTGTTGCATAGGTACCTGCTGCCCCACCTGCCCCTGTCCTACTACCACCACCGTCAGCACATCTATCGGCTGGCCATCCCTACCAACCAACCTCTCCTCTCCATCCTCTCCAATCTCCATAAGGACGTCCTCAATAATCTCCTCTCCCTCCTCCAAACGGTCATCCCCATCAGAATTGTCTCCATCATCACCAGAATCATCCCCCCTGAACCTGCCACCTCCTCTGTCAGATCTATCAACTGAGTGGGCCGATGCATATGCCACCATATATCATATGCAGTTGTAGTCCCTATATCCCTCACCGTACTCCCCCAATCCCACTGCACTGGCCATAGAGCTGTAAAATCAGACAAGGCAACCTATGGCTATATGGTTGCAGGCCAATAGGCCGCATCTTGAGGAGTCTGAGCAAAAATTGCCATCTACTGCAGGGTGTCTTGTATCAAACCAAACTGTTGCATGACCCATAAGGGTAGATACATATCGATCATATGGTCTCCTCAACCCATCAGGTACCGCTGCTAAAATGTAAATGATAGATGAGTATCATCATCTGGCCATGGCTCTACGCCGACATACAGTCACCAAACCATGCTAATAATATCATCTAGTATCCTCCTCCAGTACCGTACCTGTCTAATATATGTGTACTCTGCATCCCAGTATAAAAATACAAAGGCCTCAAAAGGCCGTCAATAATACCCACATATCAGCCGGGTCACAGGGATATGCTCCCAAATCCATACCTGAAGCAGAGTATCTTTAGCTGACAACGCTCTGTCATGCAGGTAGGCAACTGTATGCATCTCATGGTACAACTACCCCAGCATCGCTGGTCCCCAGGCACAGACAATCTCATGACTCACCATCCCCTCTATCATCCTGCCCCAGCCAACTAGAAAACCCCTACATCGCCTGTCAGGCATCACAACTCCTCCAATCAAGGCACACAAAAATAAGGCAAAGGGATCTGCACCAGCAGCTAGTGTCCCCCCATAATTCATCTCTCTCCCATCCGCAGAGAGAACCAGGTGGTCTGCTCTGAACACCCCAACTAATGCACTCTGCCCTCTCCTCGTGTCATATCTAACACGCTGACCTTGGATAGGCAGCTTGAGGATGCGATAAACATCCTCAAGTTTGATGGTAATCTCTCCAGTAGGCAATAGAAAGCTACACATCTTCGAGCAGTACCGTTCCACAGTTGTAAGCTCGATGAGCTCATAGAACTGGCATCAAAGCCATTGTCAGAAGACCCAACCTAGCCAGTCGAGCCCGTGTCGCATCATCAAAGCTATCAAAAAGTGCCATCACATATGGCACCCGTTGCTCTTGTGAAGTGAGTATAAATTGTTGGGTATCCTGCATCCACAACTTTCTGGTTAGAAATTAACCTATCTTTTTTCTCAATCACACCCTTTCTTGTACTGTCTAAAAGCCAAAAATTATTGGCTCTAAAATAGACAACCCTTTCAACCATTTCAAGCATGGCGCTACTACTTCTTCTCTATCGCGCTATTCTAGAGAATAGCGCCACTACTTACCCTCTTTCACGTTAATTCCACAAATGGCGCTACTGCGTAGTACCTTTGGCACCATTTTACAAAATGGCATCAAAATACTATTTGGCGCTATCCAATGAATAGCACCAATTCCCCTAAAGGCGCTAACACAACACTTCTCATGTGGATAGCACTATTATAGATAATAGCGCTACTCTAACCCCAGTTTAGCGCTACAGCGTCAAACCCTATTCTTCCAATAAATTGTGCTAAACCAGGCGATAGCACCAAAACAAATGGCGACGAAACTGCCCTGCCCTACCCTACGGATAGCATCAATCTAGAGGACGACACTAATCCGCCTGACTATTGGCGCTACGCGCTTCTATCCCTAATCCTCGACCCCAACAAAATGCAAGAAAAATGAAAAAATTACAAAGTTAGGGTTAGGCCCTATGGGGGGTCCAGCGTCTGGTGCCCAGCCAAACTCTCAGAATCGCTTTGAGATGTGTCAAAGTCACGGGAACTGGGGGTTACGATCAGCCATCTCTCCTTCGATCCTTCTTCTGTAGGGTCAAAGTGTGTAAATGTGGCACTCTTAGGGCCCACTTTTCCTAATATAGTGGGCCATGTCACCCTTCCACCCCCTCTTTTCTCCTCTAGGGTGCAGATCTTAGCCATCTCCTTTTTGGTCCCCTATCTGATTTCCACTCCCGTTGCATCCTTTCGAGAACTCACTTGGAAAATTTTTATTTTCTCGCTGACCTCTCAAGGGGGCATCCCCCATCCATCTTATTCCTTCCCAACAGCTGGGGCATATTTTTCTTCGACCTGACGCCACTTCTCTCTTAGGTCCTGACGCCACGTCAAAGAGGGGCAAATGTAGACACCTAAAAATGTCTTCTACCATCTAACCGACTCTCGACATCCCTAATCATGTCAATTTCCCTCCTAACCAATTAATTAAATTTTTATTTAATTAATTATCCCTCCATTACACTATTTTCCATCATTTTATCCCAACAATTGAATTAATTTCATTAATTCAATAGTCCCAACCTTAGCCAATTGATTTAATAAATATGCAATATTTATTAAATCAATTTCCCCCTTTTCACTAAATCTGGTTAATTAGTTAAAACCATGTTAACTAATTAATCCAACCTACTAATTGACCTATCCCTACCCTAGATAATTAAATAGCTATTATTTAATTACCTATCCTAGCCTACATCATCCTAGCCCTAGGATTAATTAAATAAAATATGTGTTTAAATTAATCCTAACCCCTTCATTTGGGTGGTCAAACCTTGTTTAACACCCTTCCCCACATCCTCCAAATAAAAAATTGAATTAAATCCACATAAGTCAAATTTTTATTTAAAAACATCCCACATCACATTTAATTTTTCTTACACACCCATACCCATTTATTTCCTCTCTTCCCCAAATGAATTTTTACATTCCCCCATATGAATCTTTAATTCCAAAATAATACTTCACCCCGATGCTCATTAAATAACTCATTTTCCCAAAATGAATAAAAGATTCACTTTTATTCCTAGCCCTCCATTCATTCAAGATTGAATCTAGGCCATCCACATCACTTTTATCCTCCACCATTGATCTTTCAAATCAATCTCCACCCTTGGATCAAAATCCCTTCCAAAAATCTATAAATAGAACCTCTCTCCATCCATTTTCATCATCCAAGTTTATGCAAAGTTATAATGTCAAAATCACTCTTGAGCTAGAATAGTGAGTTGCAATTTGAATAGCATTTCACATTAGAATCACTTGTCTAGGGATTATCTTAGTCTTTAGGAGTTCTTGGGTGCATACTCCTACTTCCCTTGATGAGATTGGGTTTGCATTGTGAGGTATAACATCTTGTGTTATTGCATTTTTAGTTTGTGTTTTGCCTTATTTGCATATCTAATCTATAGTGTATATCTATATTTATATGAAGAGACAATGATTATGATATTTATTTGATGAATAATAAAGGAATAGTTCTATCTCACTTTGTGCTATGTGAATCTAGGGGTTACTTATTTTGTTTCAATTTGTAATCTACTGCACTTGTTCTAGTTTTCCTTAGGTTATTGTATCACAATGGGGTTAACTCTCAAGACATAGATAATCTAGACTTTGGGTCTATATTTTATGCCAACACTCATTTACCAAAGTTTGATGTCTTTTTGTAACCATAATACATTGTATGGATTTGGGTGTGTCACTATCTTCAATGCCAATGATAGCTTTACAACATTTTCCCTCTAGTTTATAAACACTCCATACAATATTTTTTCTTTTAACTAATTCTTTATCTTCCTTGGTTTTAAGAGAACTCTCTTCATCATTAGAGTTTGTCCATGTTCTAGCTCCTCTATATCTTCTATTAATGCAATTGATTCCTCTTTTGTTTGTGCAATGTGAGTAGTGGTTTCATTCCTTCTATTTCCATTGTTTGGACTTGTGGATACTCATATCCTCTATGTCTTGGATGTGCACACTTGAAACTATCAAGTTCTAAAAAGCCTCTACCTCTTCCTCTTGTATACCTTCATCTTCCTCTTGAAGGATATGATGCTATTCCTCCCCATGTCTGTCCATGATCATGAGAAGAGATGGCTTCTCCTTCATACCCATGTTGTTCTCTTCTGACAATTGGTTGATTTCTCCCTCTTGAAAATTTGGCTTTTCCTCTCGCTTTGTTTTGTTGCCTCCTTGGTAATTTTTCCTCAACTTTCAAAGCAAATTAATAAGCCTCTTCTATAGTGTGCAATCTCACCATGCTTGATTCATATTGAATATTCATTTTTAGCCCATTAATATACATTGTCACTATTTCTTGGTCTACCTCATGGTGACTTTCCCATATTGTGATTTTGTAGGACTCTTTCATGTAATTTTTTACACTCAACTATCTTTGTCTCAAGTTTTGTAACTTCAACAATTCCATCTTATAATTTGCAAGCAAATTTTTACCTTTCAACTTGTCAACCCTTAAGTCCCAATGGGTAATATTTTCATTACTCTTTCTATTTATTTCAGTCTAAACTTCCTTCCACCATAGGTTTGTGTGAATTTTTTAGCATGATCTAAGACAATTTTACTCTTCTTGGGTTGATTACCTCAACAATATTTATATACTCTTTAATTTCTATAAACCAATTAATTAGCTCTTTGGAATGCAAACTATGAGAGAAGTTGGGAACTTCAATTTTTTTCTTCTTCCAACTTTTAAAATGGCCCTCATGATCCTATCCTCTCCTTCATCTCTAATTGGTTTCTCTTGTAATGGTTTAGCTATAATATCAGATCTATTATCACTTTTTCTTCCTCGTCACTCACATTATATTTTAGTGGAAAACTTTTTTTTGGTCTTCTTCAACAACATCCAATCTCACTTGCATAACTCTCAAAATGCCTACCACTTCATCCAATCTCCCTACCCACATTGACAACTCCTACTCTAGCTCTTCCAAGCACTTTTTTGGGAGGCATGTTGACATCACAAGTCACAAGCAACCTACTATTGTAATGTTTGATTACAATCCTAATTATCTCAAAATGAGTTAAAATTGAATTCTCATACTAGTTAAGGACAATGATAGAGAGATAAATTAATGGTGGCCTTATCCTTGTAACAAAAACTTAGATTTAATACACATGTCCCTAATGCATTGTGAAGACACTAAACTAATTCAAATTTAAAAATATAAAGAAACCATGAACAATAACACACATTTGAAAAATTTAAGACTAACTTTCAAAAACCTACATTACAAATTTGAATTCAATTTTTCTTTACACACCTCTTTAAATTTTCAAATTTTATAATAGTTATTAGAAAACCATTAAAATAATTGATTTTTCTTGACCTTTTAACCTTTTAAATTTCCTATCCCTTTACTTTTTTTTTAATATAAATGCTTTCAATAATAAGAAAGAAAAATTATCTTATAAGTATTAATCACCCAATATCTAGGATACTCCTCCAACCTAGAGAAAGTTGTTTGTCCTGAATTTTAATGGTTCACATGTAGAATATAGGTGGCATTGAGACTTCACCATTTCCCAAGCTCCAACACCCTAAGTCATAATTTCACATTTTAAACACCCTTTTAATATTTTTGTTTGAGCCTCATTTCCTATTAATACACAACTTAACCCACATAAATCACATTTTTTTCTACTTGGCATCATTTTGTTTATTTTATATTTTTTTGAATAAGAAAACAATACTTTAGGTGTGAAAGTGCAATTTTTAATGGAAAAACACTTTGTCTAAGTCTTGTCTTTTCTCCAAGCCACTTTAGGTGAAAACCATTTTTTAATGGAAAAAAACATTGTCTAAATCTTTTCTTTTCTCCAAGCCACTTTAGGTGAAAAGAACATTCATTGTTAGAAATTACCAAGTCAGTAACTTAACACATATAATTTACTCATTTTTCCCATTTCTTGAGTGTACATCCACTTGACATTTTATATTTTAGATTGTTTTAAAACTTACTCACAATGTTCAATTAAATATGTTTTAAGTTTATAAATGGTGGAGTTTTTCTAAATTGAAATTATGTACTTGACATGGAGGGAGGGCTCTCTTTAAACATTTGTGGGTTTAATTTTTTTATTTTTTAAAATAGTGAAATTGTTGTCATGAATTAAAACAGAGCCCCAAGTGAAACAGTAAAGTAATAAATAGTCCTATTTTGAAACTGAAAAAATTGAAAACCTAGCTGGTAGTGACTTTATACTTTTTATTTGTTTGCATTTGTGAGCTTTCCAAACTCTAGATCAATGTTAGGTTGGGAAAGAAGAGTAATATCTATCAATTAGCTTACAAAACTCCGATCAATGTTGAGTTGAGAAAGAAAAATAATATCAATCAATTAGCTTACAAAAATCAATAGGGCAAACCATGCCAGGGGCTTCTCCCTGCTAGGAGAGGAGCAAATAATTAGATTACATTAAATGCTTTTACCTGGAATTAGAAAAAGAATAAAGTAGGAATGTTACTCTCTAGCCTCCACTCCCTGCTCTAGATCCACAAAATAAGCTTGATGAGATGGGCAACCTGGACTGGATGCGCTTAAAATTAAGAAGACGTGTTTTATGGCTTCTTAATATTCCATGGAAGCTTCTCTCCCACTTGAAGTTCAGACAATTCATCCTATTAAAACAAATAGAAAACCAGAATGAGAAATTGTGGAAGGTTAGCAGAAGAGATTAATTGATTGTCCTATAGTAGGAAGGCATGTCATTAAAATGAATAAGGGCATCTAGATTTACCGTGTGGAACATGATGTCTAAATCAAGCATGGAAGAAGCAGATGTCTCCCCTGACACCGTTTCTGTAAATTCAGATTTTGAGGCCTGCACACGAGGGCTTACACTTTCCCCTGAATCCATCATATCCATAAAGCTTGATTCAGATCCCACAGAAGGCCCAAAGAAAGAGAAGCTAGGTTCTCCCTCACTGCATGAAGGATCGGGATATTCTTTTGCCTGTGGAGGAAGGAAATCAATCAAATTCTTTTCTTCTCTAAATAGAGGAAGAGATAAATTTGCAGGATTGCTGCTTGCAACTGGTTGCACTCCACCCCAAAACCTATAGTAGTCCATTGGATTATCTGCTGGATTTCCTACATGTTGTGTCATGTGAAGTAAATCAGGATTGTATGGGAACATTGCATCCTTTCCAAAATCATATGGCTTGTCAGTTTCCTCTTTGCAAGCAGCTGGATCTCTACTTAACAGACTTCTTGAAGCCTTCCCTGAAATAGCAGACAGCAATCCATGCCCTGTAGAAGAGTCAGATTGAGAACCACCAAAGAGGAGAGTGTTTGGAACTCTTGGCATGCTGGTGGAACAAATCTGAGGAGGCCCATAAAAATTCTGGATTTCAAGAACTTGGGGGGGATTGATATGGCAGCAGTGACCACCTATATACGTTACTCCAAAGAATGAAGGATCATCATTTGCCCTCTGTACTTGTTTTTTAGCCCGGCAACCCATATCAGTTTTATGGGTGCATCTGTAATAGCTTCTGCAATTCAGTGTCAATTTTAAACCAATTTAGACATAAGCCTCAGAGGATTATACTGAACTATAAGTAGCTTGTCTAGAGAAGATGAGAAGAGTAGTAATACCGAGGATACTGGGACCCTAGAATATCCTTTTGCCCATATTTGCGCCATGACTAGCCGTCATCTGCTGGCCCGTTAGGCCCTGTTTCAGACATGCTTGCTGCAGGTAACCTTAAATTCCATCTCGCGAAACTTTTCCTGCAATTTAAGAAATATTTATGAATTTACAAAGAGAGAAAAGATGAATTGACCATCTTCACCTATAATAGACATCAGATTTCCACAGTCCATAATATTGTAATTGGGTACTTCTGGATTAGACTGTGTGATAGTATTTTCACTTAACATTTTGGATCACACTAATGATCCATCATCAGAAGAAAAGAAAGTAAGAGAGGAGAATATAGTATTTTCACCTAATAAGCTTTCGAATTCAGTCACTATAAAACTAGTAGAATATAGGGGAGTAGTTCTAATAACATGCTTCAGAACTCCAGTGGCATGATATATGAGAGAAATTAGAAAACAGAGCAGATGAATCTGGAGAATGAAGATCCTTTTCATTATGTTTGTTTAATGTTAAATAGTTAATGGTAATTTTACATTTTATCTATAAGTAAAATGATAAATAGTTGTCTTATTTTTATTGGTAAAAGTTTATCTTTGACTGTTGAATCATTTGATGTTTAAGAATAGTTCCTCTGACCAGATAAATTATAAGCAAGAAGTTATGGTCAACTTGCTGACTCTTTAAGTGAGAAGCAGGCCCCTACATAAATAGCGCCACATAGTTTATGCTGAGTGCCTTTGACCCTAGTCACCAATGGGCATCCCCTGTTAAAAATGAGTTTTGAACAATAAACATTCTTTTGCCATGTTTATTTAAATGTTAATTAGTTATGGTAATTTTATATTTTATCTATAGTTAAATTGATAAATAGTTGTCTTATTTTTTATTGGTAAAAATTTATCTTTGACTGTTGACTCATTTTGTAGTGCCCCTCAACTTGTCGTCTATCAGACTGATGTTGCTTAGTAGTTTTGGACATTATGACATTATCGTAGATAGATTGATGATGGATCTCTTGTTATGTTGTTAATTCATTATGGACCTAATCAGTATAGTAACAATTGTTGATGTTGGATTCTATTATTTTATGCTTTAGAATTTGATAAATGAACTAGATGTTATAGATGTTTTGATGTTATTCACTATATGGGATTTAGAGATAGTTGATCATTTTATGTTGATGACTAGTAATCAGATACCTTGTTCAACATAGTTAATTGTTATTCATAAACGTGAATGGAACAGTGTTGTATTACTCGCTCTCGAGTACCCTACACCACTGCGATTTCCATTCACTACAGGACTGCATGTATATATATATATATATATATATATATATATATATATATATTGTTATGCTTAACCGTGCGTTGTTGTAGGAATGCAGGTACTAGGCATCGACTCCACCTGATTACCAGGTCTGAGTGTGCCTTCGCCAATGGATTGGTTGTTGGAGTTAACGTGAGGTCCCTAGTTTGTGTTGTCTAGTTGTCAGGTTACCCTTGTGGTCGTTGTCTGTCATTCATGATTTGCGGACAAGTAATATTGCACCTTGGAGTCTAACTAGGTTAGAAAGTGTCTAAGTGTGTAAGGTGTCGTTGTGCTTTAATTAGAATCATATTACGGAAATTATAATGTTGATAATTAAATATATTTATAAAAGATAATATTGAGTCGATAGTTGTTAATTATTGTTGTAAATAAATTATTATTTTATTAGAAGTATAGTTGTTAAATATAGATTGTAAGAAATTTTGTATTATTTAATATAATATTATTTGCAATAAATATTTAAATAAATAAAATAATTGTAAGTTATGTTGTAATTAGTGATTTACAACTTAATTAATAAAATAAATAAAGAACTTCTTTGGGACCATTAAATTAAATAAAAATATAAGTAGAGGGGGGAGATGCACGGGATCACGTGCCGAGTCCCTTGGAAGAAGGAAGGGGCTGTGTTATAAAAGAAAAGGCTTGTTGAGGCAAAGAGGACAGCATTATAGGTGAAAGAAGCAAAGAGAAGAAGACTGGAGAAGAAGCTTGGTCTGCAGCAGTGGGAACAGCTTCCTCGATTTGACGTCGCAGCCAGGTTCCTTTAAATGCATAATTCCTTTCCTCTGAATTTTGAATCTGTGGGTGTTGATCGTTTTCTTGTTTCTAAATGGATTGTTTTGGTTGAATTTCTGCTTCAAGAGATATTTTAGTTTGCAATTAAGTTGTTTTCTACATCCCTCCGATATTTAATCTGAGATATATATCTTAACATTTCCACTAAACGGTTTATCACTAGTTTTTATTACTGGTTGCGGTAATGTTGTAGACCTAGTGCTCTTTTAGACTAGAAAGAATTGATTCCTCCGATTTTTCATACTCTCGGATCATGTTGAAGGAGTCATGTTTGTTATGCTGTGAGATCTAGAATTTTAATCAGAATTTACCACTGTTTTCATCAGCTGAAAGATGACCAAATCATAATCTGCAGAGACGTCTGTCTTTAAGGGCGCATAAACTGAATTGGACCGTCACCAAAACCTAGCATCCAGCATTTAAAATAGAAATAGCTTTCTTAAACGGGCATTTGCATTCTTGTATTGGTCTGAGTAATGCCTTTATGAAGCGGCTGGAACAACCATAGCAGATTTAATAGGTATCTTAATGTAAACGCTGCCCTTGCAGCAAACCCATTTTGTATATATCCTGCGATGAGCTTATATCTGTAGATCGCTATTTATAGTTGGATCGATTTGCAAGCCGTCAGTCCTATTCCGCAGTCTCTGATCCGATTATGTGAATGATAGTTCACCTTAATATATTTTCAATAATCATTATTTGGACAGCGCTATCTTATTTGTCAATTAGCTTGTGTCCATAGTGGTTTAACCTGCAAATTGTGCCTTCTCCAGCTGGATCGCTGTTTCCAGCTAAACGCCATTTTCTGTATACTAGTGGCTAATATTATATCTGTTGCACTGGGGTCATCTTCGGGTAGCAGCATCACTTTATCAGATGGACCTTATCTCCTAGTTTACTATCACAGAGATTATCGTTGCAAACTCCTTTTCTTGGATGGATCCTCTAACAGTCTCCCAGTCTCCGGATCATAGTAAATAGCTCTTCTAATATACAAGCTTGCTGTTTTGCATTCAAACGAATCTCGATTCTCTATATCTTGTAGAGGCAATGGAATAAAGGCGAATAACATGAGGGTTACTAGGGTTTTCTTTTTTAAACTTTTAGGGTTCTCACCAGGAGGGATCACACCATAGCTATGGCTTTCCCAATAGGGCATGAACTGAGATAATTGTCCATGGCTTTGAAGCTTTCAAGAATGATGATGAGGAGTGTGCTGGCGCAGCAAGGTCTTTTGCACAGTAACACCAATTTTATCATGGCTCGCTGTTATAGCAGCGGAATACCTTCTTAGAGATTTTTCAACAGCAGGGCTGTTGTGTAAGGTGATTGTTTTTCCTGGAAAATGAGAGGAACGATTGCCTTTGCATAAAAAAAAAAGATTTACATAGTCTCTTATTAACAATTTCACTCTGAGTTTATCAACATCGATGACCATATCAACTGCCGTGGTTAGAAGGGGCGCAGCCAACCTGTGAATGCAAATTCTGGTAATTCCTTGCAGTTTGGTCACTTAAACCTGCGATCATTCTATTGTAATGATCATTGTTTTCTCCTGAGCGCACTTCTGGAGAGGTCCCATGATACCGATCCCACCTTTGCACCCCGTTGGCATATCCGGCAGTCATTTCGATCCTTATAGATCGCTGTTTGTCTACAGCTAGTTGCCTTGAATTACAAGTTCAACATTTTTCTGTATAGCCCTGGAAACCAGCAATCTTGGCATAACTTAGGAACTTGCCATATTTTGCATTTGTATTCTCATTGCGTATAAATTGTAACTAATCCATTTACAGAGACGTCTAGGAGCTTTTAAACAGGTGTATACACAAATATGGATTTGTGGAACAAACTTTAGAAAACCTAAAATCAAATGCAACTGGCAGATGTAAACCCAGACTCTAGAACTAGCGCCAGTATCCTCTTTATAGTGTCATGTAAGGTATTTCATTTTCATTACAATTTGTTTTGATAGAATATTGGTTCTTGCTGGAATCAATATAGAAGATTTTATCATTGAAATGGAGACCCAAAGCAAATTTTCCATCGAACAATTGATTTAAATCGATAATGTTACTAAACAAAACAACACTTTATGAAATTCCATTATTTGCGGTTGTGGTAGTGCAGCCGCAAAACCATGATAATGATTAACTAACATCCTGAAATTGTGATTGAGTTGCATCTGCAGTTCACAAATTGTTGTAGCCAGCTAATGATTTAGCCGTTTCTTCATAAGCCTCAAGTGTTTTTCCATTTTCTTGACGTTTCTCATTCAACCTGATCATGCTTTGTGTACATCATTCAAAGCTCTTGTCAGTATTTTCTCTGTGAATCTAATTGTGTCATGGACTTCTATGCATAAACAGAAGATTTGCAGGGACTCAGGGAGTACTTACTAGAAAGGCTATATGTTAAGAATGGACATTTTATGATACATTGTTTATATCTATACCATTTACTTTTAAATTACTAAAGATGAGTTATTAACTTATTGTTAAGAATACTCGAAATGTCAGCAAATTATATTTGGTATAATAATTATTTATTGAATGTTTGATAATATACCTAACATGTAATGATGTATAAATGTGACATTCATAGTCAATAAATAAACCTCATTCTCTTGGCTCTTCATGGTGTTGTTTCTCCAACTTTAATTGAAAGCTTCATACCATACAATATTAGAGCTCCACATTGTGCATTTGAAAGCATGGTACAAGATTGAGGTTAGACCCTGAGGAAATAGCTAGTATAGAAAGATGTGTCTGAGTAGAAATACTTTCATTTTCATTCTTTTCTCATCTTTCTACTTTCATCCTACTTTTGTACCTTTTAAAACTAAATGTGGATGGTGACAAATAGTTTACAAAGTTTATGCATGATTTTAAAGCCAGCCATTTATGCATTGATGGAGATGTTTAAAACCCGTCATTGTTAATCTAGGGTAGTTGTGCTTTCTTGTATGCATTTCAGTTGATTGGCTTAGATTAACCCTAAGGAATGTTTATTTTCCTTACAATGTGTTTGAATGCATGTGTATATATAGTGTTCAATGACCTTGGTATATTAATAGTAATACTATTAATATCAATGTTATTATTAGTATCATTATTATAATTATAATTATTATTATTATCGTTATTGTTATTATTTCAATAATAATAATAATTATTATTGTTACTATTATTAATATTATTATTATTATTATTTCAAAGGTATAGTTGATTGTTTAAAAGCCAAATAAAATTGGGAATTTAGAATAATGTTGCCATTATTTATTTAATTAAAAGAAAATCATTGTGATTATATATATTATGGTTAATGAAATTTAATTTAGATTGATGTCGGTTTTAATATGGTTTCTTCATTTTGTTAAGATAATGGATTAAGGTTTAGGTATATAATTATTGTATTGGAAATTTGATTTAAAGGTATTAGATAATTCGTTAGTGTGAATTGAAATTGTATGAAATGGTCTAGGTGTAAGTTGTCAAGGGTTCATTTCCAGAGGCCAAGGTTGTTGTGTTTCGACTTCATGTAATGCGTTGATAAGTGTCCTGAGTTATTGAAGTCATGACGCCTTTTGTCATGTATAAGGAATTTGGTTATGGTGTAGTGGAAGAATGTAAATATTCTGAATGCATCTTGATGTGTAGAAAGGCTCTTCATGAATGTTGTGATTTATTTATTTATTTGTTTGGGATGTTGTGTTGGATTAGACAATGGGGAGACGTCGGTATTCATGAAAAAGTATTTTTCTTATGAGTTACTTCATTGGAAGCCATGGAAAATGTATTAAGAGTATGTCCTTGTAATTGAGATGATATGCAAGAAGGTGAATGCCTTGCATCATTATATATATATGTTCATATCAGAATAATGGTTATGCAAGATGGTTAATGCCTTGCATGGTTCATGTATCATCGTCGTCATGATGATGTTTGCTATGTTTGTTGAGTAGGGTCTTCTAGATGCAGGTAGGGGAGTGGCTCTCAATGGGGGCTGGAGCCCAAAAGTGGCGTCCAGGACAACCCATGTGGGAGTTTGATAACTCAGTGATAACCTAAATAATGAATTAGGGGGTTGGGTAGTTAAACACACTAAACAAGATAAGTGGATGCCTCACTCATGGCTCAAGTGCTTGTTTAGGCTTCAGATGAGATGAGAAGGCCTGGAATGGCAAGATCAACTACCTTGTCCTCATGAAAGGTATGTTGATTCCGCATGAGCGTTGTATGGGGGCCGGGAGTCGGGAGAGGCTACCAGGACAACCCAAGATAGGGGGCCAGGGTCTAGGAAGGCTTACCAGGACAACCCATGACAAGCCATGTGATGACACTTCTCCCTACTGCAGCCTAGCATTCCCTAGTTGTACTCTCCCCATTCGTTATATGTTGCCTCTGGGAGTTAAGTTGTGTTGTGTTGTTATTGCCATGTGTTATATTGGCATTTGATCGTCCTTGGTTCATACTTGTCTATGTCTACCTGACTGTATTGTTTGGGACCTCATGTTAACTCCTAGCTCGGGGGGTGGACCTTAGGATTCCACATGGTCGGGTGGAAGAGCTATTTTATCCATTGGTTACTCTTGTCGAAGTTCATGTGTAGAAAAGATTTACCCCAGTTTTCAGACAATTGTACTTGTACCAGTTGATGAAGATGTATGTGTATAACCTTGTACCAGATTTGTGTAATAGATCAATCATAATGTATGTGATTCTGATGTAGTCTGAAAATGGCAATGTAATGATGTCATGTTGTACTGATGTGTAAGAAAGCATTTTCGTTATGTATTTAATTATGTAGATTGTATTACATTATTTGTCGACATGCAATGAATATGAATAAGTTATTGTGCATTGGATTCGAATCAGTTACTAATGCATGTAAATAATGTTAGTTGGTTTGTAAAGTAATGCAGCCTTGGATTCTTAGAGAATATGTCGTAGTTAGTTATGTTAACTTTATTTGTTATCTTAATCATTTAAAAAAAAAAAAAATTCCTGTTTCATATAGCATAAGTGTGTATTTCTTTAAGGTGTTCAAGGCGGGCGTTACACATTTGATGTTTAAGAATAGCTTGGAGTTATGGAACCTATTATCACTAATGATCTCATTCCCATGCTTGTTCACTGTAAAAATGGTGTTACAACACTCCTAAAAATGCTCATCCATAACCACTTGAGAAACGTAACATACATCTTTAAACAAACCCTAGAATGGTCTAAAATACATACTGTGTTTCATCAGAATGGTAGACTTGAAGAAAAACTCTTTCATTCTTTATAACCTCTGCTTCACACTCATGGAATTTCAAGGCTCCAAACATCTGGTATGTTCTCCTCATGAGCTAGAAACTTGCAAGGTTAGGTGAAACCGTCCTAATAGCTTTCTCAACAAAACCTAAACCCTAAAAGATCTAAAACCTCAACTAAAGACTTAAACCACTTTCAAAATAGGACTCCCTCCAAAAGCATACACATGATTATTTGAAGGACTTAAGACTTCTATAAACTTCAATGCGCTAAAAACATAAAAAGCATGAACTTTGAATATACTCTTTTGCATTATCAAAACTTTTAGACCTTTCAAATCTTATTGGACATAGGTAAGGTTTCAACAAGGTGAAAATGACTCCTATTTCTTTTTAGGGGAACCTCTTGACTACTTGAGACTCAGGAGGCTCAAAAGTCAATACATGGCATAGTGGTTTGAATAGGTGGTTTAAAAGTGGGAGTGGTCTTAGAAGGCTAAAAATAGTTTAGGGGCATGAAACAAGGAAGAAGACGTCAAGAAAGTGGGTCTCTCATTTTAGCAAGATAGATCACCCCTAGAGACCACACTTAAGTTGCACGGTCACCCACGGAGACCATGAAGTCAAAAGGGGTGACCCAGAAAGAATGGTTTGGACATGCAAATTGAGGGCACAAAGAGCTTTAGAAGGTCAATTGGATGATCATAGAAGAATGAATGATGAAAAATCCCTTAGGGAAAATTAAGTTCCCCTCTTGTGAAGTGGATTAGTCATGTTGTCAGGGCTGGCAAGTGATAGATGTGATTTGTCGAACATGGGCTAGGTGGTTAACAAGAAAACATGTAGGACCTTAGAAGGTTATCTTGGAAGTTAGGGAGGCACAAACAAAGAGAAAACAAATGAAAACATCTCACTAAGAGAGAAGCTACTAAGAAGTCTATATATTTCATGCTTACATGTACATGATTAGGACTATAGCTCATCATTAGACTGCCATGTAGGCATGTACATCTTTTTCATACTAAAAACCGACAACTAATTATGAGATAATCTTGGGGGCTATGGTAATTTTTATCAACGAGTATATATTTAGTTAATGAGATAACGAAGGATTTTCCTATAGAGCTAGGACATAGGATAAACTATAAGATGGAAACACAAAGAGAAAATTGATTTAATATAGATGTGTCTATCGAACATCAAGCATTGGAGGAAGTGGCTTTAGAATTAAATTTATCACCAAAAATTACATCTCAAGTCCAAATGCTTTAGGTCCAAGAGTTGAGAGCAAAGAAAAGGGTGGACAATTTTTTATGTAAAACAAAAGATGGCAAATTAAAACAATGGTTGAGTGAGGAGACAGATTGAGGGATTGATCACACAATAGTGTGTCCCACTTGTGGGACATCCTGATTTTTGCTTGAAATCACATATCTTTTAGGAAAATTAATGATTTAAGCATATAGGGGTTCCATCTAAGGGTGTCTGATTAAAGAGGGTTAGATCAAACCCTCTTATATTAAGCCCCATTGGGTAGAACCCCCTAGGATTAAATTAAACCCTCGACAGAGTCTCCTTTACATCTATCAAATTGCTGACCAAAAAAAAATTACTTTACCCTTTTTAGGATCAAATGAATTCATTTGAAAATACCTATTTGTAAGTATGTATCCCTTATATTACCTTTCCAAAAATTATAATATGTATTATGTTTTCTTTAATATTATATATTTTTAAATTTTATAATGAATGTATGTCCATTATGAAAAACCATGATACCTATTCATAACACTAAAATTACAAACTTTGTTAAAAAAACTCAAAAAAATGTATTGCACATGCTACCACAATAATGGGTTACACTTTCTAGGACATCCTGATTTTTGTTAAAATCACATATTTTTAGAAAATATAATGATTTAAGCTTGAAAGGTTCTATTTAAAGGATTTTAATTGAAGAGGGTTTGATCATACCTCCTTAGATTCAAACCCCCTTGGATAGAACCCCGCTAGTTTTAAACCATACCTATAATGGAGTCTCCTCTACACCTATCAAAATACTGATAAAAAACTACTTTTGATTTACCTTTTTGGGGGATCAAATGAATTCATTTAAAATTTATGTTTTGTAAGTATGTAGTCCTTATTATAAGCTTCCCAAAAAGTATAATTTTAAATATATTGAATTTGATTATTATATTTATTTTTTATTTCTTGTGAATATAGGTTTTTCACTAAACATCAAGTTTTATGTTTTACAAACTTGGAAAATTAGTAAATTAATGAATTTTTTTTTTTGAGAAATATCTATGCCCTAGGTATTGGTGTCCTTGTTTCAACAAAAAAAAGAAAAAATGATTTTCAATACATACGGAAAAAGTTATGTTTTACGGAATACACCTATGTCTAAATTATATTTATTTTGACTTCAAAACTTAATTAAAAAAAAATTCAACAAAACATTATGAAACCAAATGCATGCCCTATATATTGGTGTTACCAATCTAAATTCAAGAGAATCAGAATTTTATCCTTTGTGGAATAAAAGTTATGTGCTACGGAATACACATCACTTTAAAAAAATGTTGTTTACTATTAAAAACTAGTTATCAAAGGAGGCAAATTTTTTTGCAATTTGACTCTAAATTTTTTGCAATTTAATATATTTAGAATCTACAAACAAAATCTCACAAATCACTAGTTCGCATCATCTTCAAATTCCTAACGGTTTAGTGGCTATAGGTGTCAGCAAGTGAAGATTTAGTTCAAAATGTTGATTTCAATGTCAAGTTTAGCCAAAAAGTGTGATGTGTAGATGTCCTTGTTTCAATTAAAATAGAAAAAAATAATTTTGATATATATGCTAAGAGAAATGCATTAGAGAATAATATAGGTCTGAAATTTTTGTTGGTACTAATTCAAAAATCAATAATAAATAAAATATTTAATAAAAAATTGCCTTAAAATATTCATGCACTAGATAGTGGAGTTAATGGTCTAATTCTAATAAATCATGGAAATTTTTTATTTGTAGTGAAAGTTATGAGTTATGGAATAATGTCACTCAATAAAAAAATAATAGAAAAAAAAATTGATTCAAAAATGACAATAATTTAAATATAAAAAAATATAGCTTGAATATTGTAAGGAAATGAGAGCATCTGAGAACATATTTCTAAGAATAGTGGTGTCTTTGACAGACTTAAATTCTTTTCAATTGCTTCAAAAACACGCACAACTATGCCATTAAAGCTGAAACAAACATAGAACATTTCCAACATTGACCATTTGAGGAAAGTACATGCAGCATTAACCAGTTTCAACAGCAGAAATGTTAAACATGAAAGACAGAACAAGAACACAGATTTACATGGGGAAAACCCTTACGGGTAAAAAACCCCACACTCCAAATCACCAAGCCATTGTATTATTTAGCAACCAAATAGTTACAATACATTTATAGGCTCATAGCCTTTACAGGAGATTAACATATTGTCCCTTCGGAAGAATAGCTGACAGTATAACCCTGCACAAAGTTCTCTAGCACTCGGGTCAGAATACTGTTATCGTGCTACAAATAGTACACAATACAGAACTTCAACCTCTCGGCCAGAATCCCCTTCATTCGAACTCTGTTTTCACTCTCTCCTCAGTCCCTTCACATACTGTTAACATGTTGCGTACAACATACATCATAGGACTTCACCGAAGAGAAAATTGAGTTTTCCAGGATGAACTCTCCCGACCTTACTCTGTCGATTCCCAATTGCTTTTAGCAATCTAATCGACTCAACCGTTCGAGCAACCAAACGATTCAGTTACGCAGTCCAACCGTCCAAATTGTCACCTAACTGTTCGCATTCGTGAGAACTTTTAGTCCCACATGCACCCGTTCAAGTCAGACATCCGAGTTTATATACCTGACCACATGTAAGATAACCATCGGCACTTTTGCCGACAACACCAAGTAGCTCACCGAACATCAGAAAAACCTTGGCCGACGGAGAGACATTTCCAAACTGCATCGATGGTTATAATCTTGCCGATCCAAACCCTCAACAGTTCATCGAAATAACACAAGGTAGTCAGAGAGAGATCACAAGACTTCGCCAATAGTTATAGTCATATCGATGCCAAGCCTCCATCGGAGTAACACAACACATTGGAGCAACTGCCAAAACTTAGCCTGTCAACTCTTCTCACACCGACGCCCAAGCCTTCATCCTTTGTCGGCGTGACCAATGCACATCGGAGAGGAAACTCTAGACCATGCCAATAGTAAAGTCTTCCTGATAGAGTATACACTAGCCTATCATCGGTAAGACCCTGCACATCAGGAGAAGTCTCCCAAGCTGCTCCGACAATGGTAAGTCCCACCGATCCAAAACCTCCACAGTTCATCGGAGTTAGACATAACATCGGAGTGACGTCTTCAGGCAAGCCCGATAGAGAAACTCTAGTCGATAGCTCACTACCATCTAAGAGACCAAAGTGATCAGAGTAACAGACTAAGGCAAAACTGATAGCTTACATCATACCGATGACTGTTCACGTTGAACCATTGAACTGATGCCGTCGAACCAATGAACCATTGAACCTGTAATCTAAGTCACAAGTACTCAACATTCTCCCACTTGACGAAGGAATTACAGGAAATCATCAATGCTCCAAGTCACAGAACCAAAGTCGACACTACCTCCACTCCACTGTGCTCAAAAGCTACACAAAAGCTCCAACTTCAAAACTTTCCAAAACATAGCCATGTAACCATTCTCCATAAACAAGATAGAACATCAGCTAGATCAACAATCAAAAACTGACTGCACCCATCCAACTGAACAAAACCCACGTAACTGAAAATAACACACACAGCCAGTGCTAAAACATGCAATCACTCATACCTTGAAGGTATTCATTTTAGTAGCCACCTACATATACACCCATCAGCTGCAAAATACAAGCTCCATGTGTCAACCAGTCGAAAAAGACCAATGACATCCAAGAACTCCCACTGCATGGATAATGCAGATCAAAGATTATGGCACACTAAGTCCACCAATGGCATCACGTAGAAAGTGTAAACTTCATGTAGTAACAAGGAAACATCCACCATGATATGCAAAAAACTGTAAGTAATTATCCTGCAACAAATCTCCTCACCAATCTAGAACTCTCCCAAATTTTCCACATCCAACAAAAGGAAGAGATAACAGAACTTCCATGTCATCACCCAAGAACATAAGTGAAAACACATGGCCACAGGCTAGTGATCACAATCAACTCCAACAAAATCTCAAACCAATATAGTGTGAAACAGAACATCCAGGAAGACAACCAGAATAAAGAGAGAAACAATGCACATCATATACCTGTAGAAAATCCTTCTGCATACACCTCTAAGTGCCAACTGTGTCAAGTATGATCTCCTCTTCAAAATCCCAAAGAGAACAGCATAACAACATCCAAACAAAAAATTCAATCTCCAAGATCAAACAATTTAACAAGGATGTAAGCCTCTCAAGCCAAAGAAGATCAAACTAATCCATTTCCCATTTCAGGAAATCAGCCCATAAAAACATCTCCTAACAATTCTCATCAATATATGATATCTTTAAACTTCAAATACAAAAGGAGATTAGTTTTGCTATCCATCTCTCACAATGAACCCTCCAGAACCATCTTTAAGCAGTTCAAGATCCATATCTATGAAAGAAAGCATAAAACACCTGAGAGAAACAATGGGCAATACCTCTCAAGTAATAAACTGCCGAGTAGACCAAGAGTAGGGAATAAGAATGTTCTTCCAAGATACACAAGTCATCATGACTCCTCCAAGAACAATCTCCTCATAGGTCTCTATTGAACTCACATTCAAACAAGGTAAAGACTCCTCGAACTTCCTGCTGCAAATTCTGATCAAGCACATCATATACAGTCTCACCTTATTCTCCATGTATCCATGAGTACCTACGAACAATCACCTCATGCTAAACTCCAACTGCATCACTACAACACTATGAAGTAATCAAGCAAATGGTAAATATACCCAGACATAGAGAAGTTACCAGACCACTGTCAAAGTTCCAATCATTTGAATCAGGGACTTATCATGACATCATGATCTTACCATCTCCCTTAGGAGATTCCATGCTCCAGGTGAACTTAACCAAAGTCTCAAGAGCAACATATCATGCCAAAACTCAAATGCTTAAACAAGAGTATATAATGACATGAACAATCAAACTCTAAACCAACATCACCTGACAAGTACCAACAACACCTCAGCTAAGGATTTCATGAATCCTCCATGACTCCAAGATGTTACACATCCTCAAATAGTGTCCTTGCAAATGCGAAAGAACCCTTCTACAACAACAGGATCAAAGAGCTCCTCCTAGTAACATCTACAACACTAAAGAAGATCATTCACCACTAAGTGATGAATCTACAGTCATTGCTAAAGCTCCCACTGAACTGTGGCAACCGAGCTTTCCAAGAAACATGACCAAACATCTCCTAATCTAAAAATCCACCAGGTCCACACATTAACATGTCCATCTAACAATAAAACCAAGTGGCACCAAGATCTCCAAACCAAGGAAATAACTATCACTGTCATTACACAAACCTGTGTCTCCAAGCTATTCATGACACCATGATACACATACTACAAGTCTCCATAACCAACTATTCAGATACTCTACAACATCTATCCTCTCTTTCCAAAATAGTCACACTAATGCACAAGTGACCACAGACAAGGCCAGCTAACAAATCTGCACAATCAAATAATCAATCTTGTGGATATAGATCGTCCACTTCCGAGTTATCCCACTGCAATCAATAGGCTGTACACACCTAAAAAACTGCATAACTCGTAGATCCAGATATACTGAAACATGCAAACTCAAACTAAGATTTCAAGGAATAGATAACAATGTAGACAACATGACTCAAGCACCAGATTACTTACAAATCTGATTCGCCAAACATGTCCACAACCAGAGCACCATAGTCAAGAAACCAGAAGCATTACCACAGAAATGCTAAGTATCATATCACTTACCAGCACTCCCATGCAGAGAAAGTATTTCACCTCCTCACACCATGCACAAAGCATGCATGCAAAACTGTAACTATATCATCCAGCAACACCCCAAAAGCCAGGGTCTAGAAATAGCTTAACTGCAGCTTCACAAAACCACAAGTTTTTCTTTTGACCGTGTAAAACCTGCAAAACCACTATGTTTGAAAAACACCCATGTACATCCATACCCACTTCACATCTGGAAGACCCAAAAGTCTGCAACATAAACTCCATAATAGTTAAACCAGAAAAATGGATCATCATGAATATGCATAACCATAGATTTTAAGGAAAAACTATAAAACCCCTCAAATCCAATATACATGAATCTGAGTCATGCAAGTACAAAATATCCATTTAAGGAAACAACAGTTCAAGAGCTTCAGGCCCACTTGTAGACCAATCCCTCAACCACCAACATGCACATGCATTTGAGAGAATTAGGCTATTACAGAAGCTCCCAAATCTTCTAATGATCAACTCCATAGCCTTTATGCAACTGGGGCAACAGAAGCAATGCTTTCCAATACTAGAAACAAATATCCAGCATAAGCACAATACTCCATGGCTGAGCAGCAACACAAACTTCTTCATATCACAAGGAAGCCTCTCACACAGACACCCAATATGAAAGTTACTGCAGCAACACAACCACTGTTACATCCCTATTTTCTGACTTGCTATACTTTTACTTTTTACTTGGGCATAAGTAAATTTGTTGAGATGTTATAGATTTTTGAGAAGATATGACATGGAATTATATTGAATATCATTTAGGAAATCGTGGAAATGATTATGTGATTGTCAATTTTATATCTATATGATGAGATTTGATTTATTTTGAATAATGATGCATTGATCTCTTATTGTTTGATGACAAGTGAAACAGGATTACAAGTTATCGACTCTCAGAGAAGAGAGAGAGAGTATCTTTCGAGAAGAGAGATATAGATCTTGGAATACGAGTGGTCTATTTGCCAAATGAGTCTAGTGTTAAATGATAATGTGAACCAATGAGTCGTATGAGGTAAGTCTTGCCTTGCTAGTTACTTTTGAATCTAATTCAACGGGTAGTCGATATCTTGATTATCATCTATCAAGTCGATGGTGAGTCGACATAGTCGTTTGTAAAGTTAACAATGTCATAGCCGTAAAATGGTTGCGTTATTCTTCTTGTGTTGCTTGAGGTTTTATTGTCACCTCTTAAACGTCAAGACGTTCCCATCAAGTTAGATGACGCTAATATTGTCAACGTTTAACGTCAATAGATGAACCTATTGTGGCAGATTGTGGATCACGTCTCGTAGTCAAAAGATGCGAGAAGTCGTTTTGTGCGTCAAACGATTTAGAAAACTTGTGTTGCGTTACGCCCAATCCGTCATGATTGCCGTCAAAACGCGTTGATCATGTGTTGTGAATTTATTCCCTTTTGTAAATCGACGGAAGTTGAATGTGAAGTCGATTCATGCTATAACTATTTTGGACATTTTCCTTTTGAATGCACTTTTTCTCTTTGAGTTTATGACTTGAGTTATCTTAAATCGAACCCACACTTTCTTTCTCTAGTTGGTCTTGATCCTTTATCTCTTTTTCGACCTTGGAGACACTCTTTGCACTTATTATTCACCACCTTGTAAGAGCATTCGGTTATTAGTGCAAACATAGAGGTTTAAAAGCCATGATGCCTGAGCAAGTGGGCGAGGTTGTTGTGTCACAACTGCCACATCACGTAGTGGAGCCCCTTATGGAGAGTGGTCGCATTTATATAGGAGACGTGTTAGCATTTGTCAAATCAAAAAAAAATCAGTTTTGAGTAGTGGGTCGAATGGTTAAATTTGGTATCTACCACCTTGTAAAGTTGAGAACTCCATCATAGAGATTAACTGTTTGTTGAATGGTGAGGGTAACCATTTTCTCATAGTGGTCGCGTTTCTTTAAGGAGGATGTTATGCTATTGAGATAAGGGTGGAACGGTGAGTTCAATGCATATTCTCCTACGTTGTGGGGAGAAAGGATGAGTGCGGTGGTTGTTTTAGAAACTAAAACTGCAGAGAAAGAGACTAGGAAATCTTCCTCGCTGTGGTTGTGCAGGAGGTTATCCGGTTAAGGTTTAAGTGTAACCGTTAGAAAGATATGATTTACTCCATCATGGGCACGGGAGGCAGTAGTGATGCGGTTGTTTAGAAACAAAAACCATAGAAATGTCAATTGGATCTTCTTTACTGTGGATAGTAGGAGGTTATACCATGGAGGATAAAGTGGAACGGTGAGCAAGATGCCATTTACTCCATCATGGAGGGTGCAAAAAGGCATCGGTTCTGCTGTTGTGGGGAAAAGAAAAGAAAAGCTAGAAACTGAGAGATATATGGGAGATATACTCCATCGATGTGGGGGGAGAGGATAGTTGGTTGGAGGCTGTCGTTGTTTAGAAAGGAGAAAAATGGCAGAAAGGCACGATTTTCATTGGAAGGTTTGGCGTCGTTGTGCACAACTGGCAAAATAGAGAGGGTTTTGAAAACCTAAGGAGGCACATCTTGTCAGAGAAGGATGTGGATAGGTGTGCAGAGAGTCGGGAGTCTGCAAAGGTTGCCGGGAGCTTGTAACTGCAGTCTATAAACCCCGTCGACAGGTTCTTCTATTCTCTTTCTTCGTAGTCTAAGTTAGTTTTGTGCCTCATCTATGCAAAGATAATGTAATATGTTTACAACGAAAAGAATATCATGACAAAGTCTTCTTACTGCGATTTCTGTGTGAGGTTAATCAATATAATTGTATCATTGCTGTCTTTTGGTATTTGAAACCTCAGAAATAGTATCGTTGTTGTCTGTTTGTATTCGAGAACACAGAAACTAGATCATTGCCTATCATGAACGACACCATATGATGATAGAACATAGTTCTCAATGTGCACACATCTCTGAAGGATCATTGCATGATGCAAAATGTAAACTACATCCTACAAATAGTTGGCAATGACGTATGTTTAGAAAGTTTCCTTTAAGACTGTATTATCAACTTAAAATTGTCTTTTGTGCATTTGAAACGATAGCTCCATAGCGGGAAACCACATTGCTTCACGTGCATGTTGTGTAGGAGTTTAAATCCTCAGATTTTAAGCATGTTTTGACGTAGACTTTAGTGTGTTTGACAACTGGAAGTGTAGTTGCAACTAGCTAGTGTCTTATTTGTCTTATATCTTTAGTTAGAGGTCGACCATGTGTTTGGTCATCTCTAATGTCGTAAGAAAGATTCCAAATCCTTTATTATCATATTTTACGACTCTTACCTCAATGAACCATGTGAAACTATTTGACTTGAAAGGGGGAGTGGAGAGTTAAAGTATTAGTATTGGTCAAAAACCATCATGGTTTTGTAAGGAACAAGTAGGGTGGGAAATCCCGCATTTTGAGTCTAAATTAAGTTGCATGCGATGATTCTTGTGTCGCTATTACCTTGTAGACCCTTATGAGTCTAAAACTTTAAATTCCAGGCTTACAGGAAATTGTATTATATACTTGAGTATGTTGTATAAACATATGGGAATCGAATAGCTACGTTAGAGACCACTTAGGAGTGGATAATTATAAATGATGTTTTATATGATTATGGGATTATGAATCGCATTACAAATGCTATCCATATAAACAATGAAATAGAAAACCCATTGTACAATGTGTGAACGGACATGAATCCATAAACTCGGGAATAGAGTAAACCTTTGTGCCATGCGCTAATGCCTGAGGAATTCAAACACCTTGAGGGTATCGAGGATGTTTTATAGAGCTTATAAGTGGACGAACTCATTTCGTGAGTAGACATTAATGTGACGTGAACCCTAATTTTAGTAAACACTCATATCTATCTTGATGGAAAGAGATTTGTTTCTAGTCAACAAAGATTAACCTTAGGTAGGGAAAACTCCTTGTTGAGTTAAAAGTCGAATTGAATTACAAGCCGTGAGCCTCAGATTTTGCAAACATGCAAGAGGTACCATTAAATGGTTAAGTCAAACATTAATTCATTATACCTTTTATCACAACTTATCTAAGCTATTACTTGTCGACAAGGGAGTAAATCTCAAACGTTGCAAAGATGCAAAGAGAGAAGCCTAAGAATGGATAGTCAATCCATAATGATTAGTAGAGCAATGACAGTGTCTTGTGAATTCACCTAAGTCAGAAAGACTAGGTTTGAGTTAGGCAAAACTCATCAATTGAATCTAAATTTAACCTAGATATGGTAATTGTTATATTAAGACATTGAGATCATTATTTAGATAGTGATTGAAGGGTCATGTGCCCTGACTATGTGTAATTATTCTTACTTGTAAGAAGGGAATTGGTTTCCTGGACTATATTGCTTAATCTGGGTAAGGTTATCATTGTAGTCGTAATTTATCTATCTTTATTTATTATGAGACAATAAGTTTGGACCTCAGGATTGCAATGATGCAATGAGAGTCCTTGGAGGAAAGACAAAAGAAAAAGTCTATGGATTTTAGATAGTGAAAGAAAACATGTATTGGGTCGAGAAGACTAGATTATTGAAATCATCATGACTTCTTCAGTTAAACATAGATGACCAAGTCGAACTGTAGGAATATGATAGTATCCAAGTCGAGTTGGAGTGGGTGAATAGTACGACATCATTCATTGTGAACGTCAATTTATATTGAAACTATGGCCATATTAATGCATATGTCTCTGCATGCATTGTCGGTTCACTGTATCTGGATTGCACATCCTATCAGGAATCATACTTAGCTAGAGGGTATCCAGGGTTGTATGATAGATAGAGTTGTGTAGGATACAACACTATGTACTCGGAAAGGCAAATTACCACTGGTCACCTTGGTCTATACTTCTCGTGAAGGGAAGGGCCACTTCCGGTTAGGAAGGAGTGTGGGAGACTGATGGTCTATGGTTGGAGGTAAATCACTAGAAAGATACTCTCTCTCTCTAGCAGAAGACATGCCGAGGCTTGCGATAAAGATGTTAGAATTCCAGATGCAGTATATCTTTGAGACTTGTGTTGATTGAGATTAAGTAAAACATTATCTGATTCAGGTATTTATAATTGGTTTATCTTTGTAAACATTGTACTTGAGAAAGACAATATGGTTTATTGAATTTGTAATGAGATATATTGTAATTGTAGTTACTCGACTATATGTTGAATAAAATAAAAATTTTCTCTGTCTCATTTTTACCTTGTAAATTTACTTTATGGTGAAATTTTTGGTTTTTACTATGTTTCTAGAATGTGGATGTTACAACCACAAAGCATAATCCACCCCATGCAACAGGATTATATACTGTCAACTAAGAGCCTCAGGCCATATCATGACCAGCTCTAGTCTCTTCATCTTCACCATCCTTCAAGCACTGCTAAAACAGGAAAAAAAATCAACTGCCAAACTTCACTCAAAACAAGGATCAAACACCAGACGATTCCTTCAGATTTCCTCAAGTCTGTCACACTAAGAAATCATCATAGAAGGAATACCCAGACCTTATACACTAGGAACTCTTACATGCAAACACATGCAGCACACAAATGTACATATGTGAGCAACAAAGCATATCCTAGAAGAAGGCTTTGATACCACTTGTAAGGAAATGAGAGCATCTCAGAACGTATTTCTAAGAACAGTGGTGTCTTCGACAGACTTAAATTCTTTTCAATTGCTTCAAAAACACGCACAACTATGCCATTAAAGTGGAAACATACATAGAACATTTCCAACATTGACCATTTGAGGACAGTATAGGCAGCATTAACTAGTTTCAACAACAAAAATGTTAAACATGAAAGACAGAACAAGAACACAGATTTATGTGGGGAAAACCCTTATGGGTAAAAAACCCCACACTACAAATCACTGAGCCATTGTATTATTCAGCAACCAAATAGTTACAATACCTTTATAGGAGATTAACATCTTGTTCCTTCTGAAGAATAGTTGACAATATAACCCTGCACAAAGTTCTCTAGCACTCAGGTCAACATACTGTTATCGTGTTACAAATAGCACATAGTACAGAACTTCAACCTCTCGGCTAGAATCCCCTTCATCCAAACTCTATTTTCACTCTCTCCTCAATCCCTTCGCATACTGTTAACATGCTGCGTACAACATACATCATAGGACTTCACCGAAGAGAAAATCAAGTTTTCTAGAATGAACTCTCCCGACCTTACTCTGTCGATTACCAATTGCTTTTAGCAATCTAATCGACTCAACTGTCTAAGCAACCAAACGATTTAGTTGCGTAGTCCAACCGTCCAAACTGTTGCCTAACTGTTCGCATTCGTGAGAACTTTTAGTCCCACATGCACCCGTTCAAGTCAGACATCCGAGTTTATATACCTGACCACATGTAAGATAACCGTCGGCACTTTTGCCAACAACACCAAGCAGCTCACCAAACATCAGAAAAACCTTGGACGATGGAGAGACATTTCCAAACTGCATCAATGGTTATAATCTTGCCGATCCAAACCGTCAACAGTTCATCAGAATAACATAAGGAAGTCAGAGAGGGAACACAAGACTTCGCTGATAGTTATAGTCATATCGATGCCAAGCCTCCATCAGAGTAACACAGCACATCGGAGCAACTACCAAAACTCAGCCCATCAACTCTTCTCACGCCGACGCCCAAGCTTTCATCCTTCGTCGACGTGACCAATGCACATCAGAGAGGAAACTCTAGACCATGCCGATAGTAAAGTCTTTCTGATAGAGTATACACTAGCCTGTCATCGGTAAGACCCTACACATTAGGAGAAGTCTCCCAAGTTGCTCCGACAATGGTAAGTCCCACCGATCCAAAACCTCCACAATTCATCGGAGTGAGACATAACATCGGAGTGACATCTACAGGCAAGCCCGATAGAGAAGATATGGCCGATAGCTCACTACCATCGGAGAGACCAAAGTGATTAGAGTAACAGACTAAGGCAAAACCGATAGCTTACATCATACCGATGAATGTTCATGTTGAACCATTGAACCTGTAATCTGAGTCACAAGTACTCAACAAATATACATATAAAATGTCACAACTCATTAGTTTACATTATCCTTAAATTCTTGACCATTTGTTCCCTATAATTGACACAAATTGACAAATACTAAAAAAGATAATTTTGACCATCCCACTTAGGCCAAAATGTGGGACACACTATTATGTGTCACCTGAGAAGCTAATAAAACATATGAAAATTTTATGGAAGACAAGAATTAACAAGAAAATATATTATCTAAGAAGGGAGACAACCCACCAAACTCATCATACATAGCCACATTAATGGTGGATCCCCATACAGATGATGAACAAGAAAAAGAAAATTAGAAAAGGAAGAGGAGCAACTGGAATGGGATAAAGAGGAACAAGATATGTGAGAAAATGTTGAAGGCTCACGAGAAGAGAAAAGAGTAGAAGAAGATAATGAAAACATGAAGACATGTCGTAATGACTTAGATGATACAACAAGAAACAAATCCTATGGACACAATTAAAGATTTTATGGATAAACAAAAGAAAATATTTCATGTGGTAGTTTTAGTGCACAAAGTATCATCATTAACTCACCCATAGGAAAAACAAGTGGATATGACCCAACTAACTCTAATCTAGAAGATGGAAACTAGTGATGTGTTTGAAAGTAGTGCAAGGAAGGACTAGATGCAAATATTTTTACATGTGGGGGATATTTTGGAGAAAACAAACAAGCTAATTTATCAACAATAATCACATATTATAATTGACACCTCATTAGATGAAACAAAAATAATTGGAAAGGTTAGTCTAGAGCATGTTGGTAGAATTTGGGGATTGGGAAAAGGAGTTAATGAACAACATTATTAAGCAATATGAAAAAAAATGAGTGAAACCAAGAAGAAAAGGGTGAATGCCCAAAAAGAGTTGAACAAAAAATTTAAGATGGGAAGCAAAAACAAAGTTTAGAATATCTCCAATCTCAATTCCATCAAGCATAAGAACAAAGGTCCAAAATTATTGCTTAGTTGAATGAGTTAGATGTGGTGGTTATCTTAAGATTGACACATATTTAGGTTATACTAGTAGATGCCAAGAAAATAACAGAGTCTTCCCTGGATCCTTCTACTTTAGCTAAGATAGAGAATGCATACATTGATGTCATGATGCATGCACATAGGTTGCAATAGGTTGTTATTCAATGGATCAATGCATAAGAATTTTTTTCCATGAGTTTTGAAATTTTTGAGCTTTTGGATATAGTTTTGCAAAAGACTTTGGTGGATGGAATCAAGCTAATGACATAGTATATCAATGGAAATAGCCAAAGTATAATGGTACAAGCATTTTTTACAATTGAAGCCACAAACAAAATTATTTTCACATTTTACATAGATGGTGGATGTAGCCAATCTAGTACGCTATTCTTATTTTGATGTGGAGTTGGTGGACAAAGCCAACATGTCTTGAGGACATGACATTTGTGAAGCTAGGGGAGATGACATTGACATGAACGTAACCAACTTTGGGACTCTAATGGATTTCATTAAAAATTCAAAGGGTGGTTGGATTTATCCCTGTTAGGTTGAAAACCCACATGTTCCTACACCTTAGAAAACTATAACAACAATCTAATGTAATAAATATATGTAATAGATATAGAATATCATGATGATGTAATATAGATGATAAGTGTAATATGAGTGAATAGAATATGCACTAAACATAAGAGAAAGATAAGTGAACAAGTATGTCCAATATGTATATCTATATTTATATGAAGAGACAATGATTGTGATATTTATTTGATGAATAATAAAGGAATAGTTCTATCTCACTTTGTGTTATGTGAATCTAGGGGTTACTTATTTTGTTTCAATTTGTAATCTACTCCACTTGTTCTAGTTTTCCTTAGGTTATTGTATCACAATGGAGTTAACTCCCAAGACATAGGGTCTATATTTTATGCCAACACGCATTTACCAAAGTTTGATGTCTTTTTTGTAACCATAAAACATTGTATGGATTTGGGTGTGTCACTGTGTTCAATGCCAATGATAGATTTACAACATTTTCCCTCTAGTTTATAAACACTCCATACCATATTTTCTTTTAACTAATTCTTTATCTTCCTTGGTTTTAAGAGAACTCTCTTCATCATTAGAGTTTGCCCATGTTATAGCTCCTCTATATCTTCTATTAATGCAATTGATTCCTCTTTTGTTTGTGCAATGTAAGCAGTGGCTTCATTTCTTCTATTTCCATTGTTTGGACTTGTGGATACTCATATCCTCTATGCCTTGGATGTGCACACTTGAAACTATCAAGTTCTAAAAAAGCCTGTACCTCTTCCTCTTTTATACCTTCATCATCCTCTTGAAGGATATGATGCTATTCCTCCCCATGTTTGTCCATGATCATGAGAAGAGATTGCTTCTCCTTCATACCCATGTTGTTCTCTTTCAATAATTGGTTGATTTCTCCCTCTTTAAAATTTGGCTCTTCCTCTCGCTTTGTTTTGCTGCCTCCTTGATAAATTTTCCTCAACTTTCAAAGAAAATTAATAAGCCTCTTCTATAGTGTGCAATCTCACCATGCTTGATTCATATTGAATATTCATTCTTAGCCCATTAATATACATTGTCACTATTTCTTGGTCTACCTCACGGTGACTTTCACATATTGTGATTTTGTAGAACTCTTTCATGTAATTTTTTACACTCAACTATCTTTGTCTCAAGTTTTGTAACTTTAACAATTCAATCTTATAATTTGCAAGCAAAATTTTAACTTTCAACTTGTCAACCATTTAGTCCCAATGGGTAATATTTTCATTACTCTTTCTATTTATTTCAGTCTAAACTTCCTTCCACCATAGGTTTGTGTGAATTTTTTAGCATGATCTAAGCCAATTTTATTCTTCTTGGGTTGATTACCTCAACAATATTTATGTACTCTTTAATTTCTATAAACCAATTAATTAGCTCTTTGGAATGCAAACTATGAGAGAAGTTGGGAACTTCAATTTTTTTCTTCTAATTTTTAAAATGGCCCTCATGATCCTATCCTCTCCTTCATCTCTAATTGGTTTCTCTTGTAATGGTTTAACTATAATATCATCTATTATCACTTTTTCTTCCTCGTCACTCACAATATATTTTAGTGGAAAACTTTTTTTTGGTCTTCTTCAACAACATCCAATCTCACTTGCATAACTCTCAAAATGCCTACGACTTCTTCCAATCTCCCTACCCACATTGACAACTCATACTCTACCTCTTCTAGGCACTTTTTTGGGAGGCATGTTGACATCACAAGTCACAAGCAACCTACTATTGTAATATTTGGTTACAATCCTATAAATCTCAAAAAGAGTTAAAATTGAGTTTTGATACCATTGAAGGACAATGATAGAGAGCTAAATTAATGGTGGCCTTATCCTTGTAACCAAAACTTACATTTAATACACATGTCCCTAATGCATTGTGAATACACTAAACAAATTCAAATTTAAAAATATAAAGAAACCATGAACAATAACACATATTTGAAAAAATTAAGACCAACTTTCAAAAACCTATATTACAAATTTGAATTCAATTTTTCTTTACACCTCTCTTTAAATTTTGAATTTATTTTATAATAGTTATTAGAAAACCATTAAAATAATTGATTTTTCTTGACCTTTTAACCTTTTAAATTTCCTATCCCTTAACTTTTTTTAATATAAATGCTTTGAATAATAAGAAAGAAAAATTATCTTATAAATATTAATCACCCAATATCTAGGATGCTCCTCCAACCCAGAGAAAGTTGTTTGTTGTGAATTTTAATGGCTCACATGAGACTTCACCATTTCCCAAAATCCAACACCCTAAGTCATAATTTCACATTTAAACACCCCTTTGATATTTTTTGTTTTGAGCCCCATTTCCTATTAATACACAACTTAACCCACATAAATCACATTTTTTTCTACTTGGCATCATTTTGTTTACTTTAGTATTTTTTTAAGTAAGCAAACAATACTTTAGGTGTGAAAGTGAAATTTTTAATGGAAAAACACTTTGTCTAAGTCTTATCCTTTCTCCAAGCCACTTTAGGTGAAAACTATTTTTTAATGGAAAAACACATTGTCTAAGTCTTTTCCTTTCTCCAAGCCACTTTAGGTGAAAACAACATTGAGTGTTGGAAATTACCATGTCAGTAACATAACACATATAATTTACTCATTTTTTCCATTTCTTGAGTGATCCACTTGACATTCTATATTTTAGATTGTTTTCAAACTTACACAATGTTCAATTAAATATATTTAAAGTTTATATATTGTGGAGTTTTTCTAAATTGAAATTATGTACTTGATATGGAGGGAGGGCTCTCTTTAAACATTTGTGGGTTTATTTTTTTAATTTTTTAAAATAGTGAAATTGTTGTCATGAATTAAAACATCACCCAAACAGTAAAAGTAATAAATAGTCCTATTTTGAAACTGAAAAAAATTGAAAACCTAGTTGGTACTGACTTTATACTTTTTATTGGTTTGATTTTGTGGGCTTTCCAAACTCTGGATCAATGCTAGGTTAGGAAAGAAAAGTAATATCTATCAATTAGCTTATAGAACTCTGAATGAATGTTAGGTTGGGAAAGAAAAGTAATATCTACAATTAGCTTACAAAACTTTGGATCAATGTTGGGTTGAGAAAGAAAAACAATACTATCAATTAGCTTACAAAAATCAATAGGGCAAACCATGCCCGGGGCTTCTCCCCACTAGGAGAGGAGAAAATAATTAGATTGCATTAAATGCTTTTACATGGAATTAGAAAAAGGATAAGGTGGCAATGTTACTCTCTAGCCTCTACTCCCATGGACTGGCTGCCCTCAAAATTAAGAAGACGTTTTATGGCTTCTTAATGTTCCATGGAAGCTTCTCTCCCACTTGAAGTTCAGACAATTCATCCTATTAAAACAAATAGAAAACCAGAATGAGAAATTGTGGAAGATTAGCAGAAGAGATTAATTGATTTTCCTATAGTAGGAAGGAATGTCATTAAAATGGATAAGGGCATCCAGATTTACCGTGTGGAACATGATGTCTAAATCAAGCATGGAAGAAGCAGATGTCTCCCCTGACACCGTTTCTGTAAATTCAGATTTTGAGGCCTGCACACGAGGGCTTACACTTTCCCCTGAATCCATCATATCCATAAAGCTTGATTCAGATCCCACAGAAGGCCCAAAGAAAGAGAAGCTAGGTTCTCCCTCACTGCATGAAGGACCAGCATATTCTTTTGCCTGTGGAGGAAGGAAATCAATGAGATGCTTTTCTTCTCTAAATAGAGGAAGAGATAAATTTGCAGGATTGCTGCTTGCATCTGGTTGCACTCCACCCCAAAACCTATAGTAGTCCATTGGAGTATCTGCTGGATTTCCTACATGTTGTGTCATGTGAATTAAATCAGGATTGTATGGGAACATTGCATCCTTTCCAAAATCATATGCCTTGTCAGTTTCCTCTTTGCAAGCAGCTGGATCCCTACTTAACAGACCTCTTGAAGCCTCCCCTGAAATAGCAGACAGCAATCCATGCCCTGTAGAAGATTCAGATTGAGAACCACCAAAGAGGAGAGTGCTTGGAACTCTTGGCATGCTGGTGGAACCAATCTGAGGAGGCCCATAAAAATTCTGGATTTCAAGAACTTGGGGATTGATATGGCAGCAGTGACCACCTATATATGTTACTTCAAAGAATGAAGGATCATCATTTGCCCTCTGTACTTGTTTTTTAGCCCGGCAACCCATATCAGTTTTATGGGTGCATCTGTAATAGCTTCTGCAATTCAGTGTCAATTTTAAACCAATTTAGACATAAGCCTCAGAGGATTATACTGAAATATAAGGAGCTTGTCTAGAGAAGATGAGAAGAGTAGTAATACCGAGGATACTGGGACCCTAGAATATCCTTTTGCCCATATTTGCGCCATGAATAGCCATCATCTGCCGGCCCGTCAGGCCCTGTTTCAGACATGCTTGCTGCAGGTAACCTTAAATTCCATCTCGGGAAACTTTTCCTGCAATTTAAGCAATATATATGAATTTACAAAGAGAAAAAAGATGAATTGACTATCTTCACCTAATAAGCTTTCGAATTCAGTCACTATAAAACTAGTAGAATATAGGGGAGTAGATCTAATAACATGCTTCAGAACTCCAGTGGCATGATATATAAGAGCAATTAGAAAACAGAGCAGGTGAATCTTCATCAGGAGAAAGGAAGAACCTTTTGACCATGTTGATTCAACGTTAAATAGTTAATGGTAATTCTACATTTTATCTATAGGTAAAATGATAAATAGTTGTCTTATTTTTATTGGTAAAAGTTTATCTTTGACTGTTGAATCATTTGATGTTTAAGAATAGTTCCTCTGACCAGAAAATTTTATAAGCCAGAAGTTATGGTCAACTTGCTGACTCTTTAAGTGAGAAGCAGGCTGGCCCATAGTTTATGTTGAGTGCCTCTGACCCTAGTCACCAATGGGCATCCCCTGTTAAAAAAGAGTTTTGAACAATAAACATTCTTTTGCCATGTTTTATTTAAATGTTAAATAGTTATGGTAATTTTACATTTTATCTATAGTTAAATTGATAAATAGTTGTCTTATTTTTTATTGGTAAAAATTTATCTTTGACTGCTCATTTGATGTTTAAGAATAGCCCCTCTGACTAGAAAAATTCAATAAGCTTGCAGTTAGGGTCAACTTGCTGACTCTTTAAGGAAGAAACAAGTCTCCACATAAATAGTGAGCAGGTTGACCATGTCCATAGTTTATGCTAAGTGTCTCTGACCCAGCTATTCTTAAACATCATCCATTTTAACAGTCAAAGGTCAATTTTGGCCAATAAATATAGGAGAAATATTTACCACTTTTTGTTGTGAACGAGGTGTAAAATTGCTATTGACTGTTTGACCATTGAAATGGATGATGTTTAAATAGACTGTGCTAACCCTAGCCGCCAATAAACATCCCTGTAAAAAATGACTTTTGAATTTGATGTCCCAAAAAAAAACATGGGTTGTCTGTTTCTTGAGCAGTTAAGTTCAACCAGCTCATAATCAATATCAAGCATGTCTAAAATGGGTAGAAAGCTGCATATGCACCCAAAGGAAAAGTGGGAAAAACAGGGTAATGCTTTCAAACTGAATTCACCACCAAAGGCAGAAACTGGAAGAAATTTTTTAAATTGAACAATTATTGTCTTGTAGACAGAATTTTTGACTAAAAATGGAGGACAGTATATATATATATATATATAAAAGACTTTGACTACAGAAATTAAAAATGGGCATTCTACAGATGACCTTGATTACACAAATTCTCTCTGTTCGTCGTTTCCTTTCCATTTCCACCTCTCTCTGTGACAACTCACTGGATATGTTTAAAGTTTAACGTAATTCTGCACCATTGATGTGCATTTTCCTATTCATAATCTGTTTTAAATATACATATACATGTATGTGTGTGTAAAGTGGTCATCACTCTGGTCTAAAAATAGTAATGGAGCAAAGGTAAAAACAGAAAAACAAAATTTGGAGGCTATGTCAATATACCTCCTTTTAGGACCCTCCTCTTGGCTTGGTTTTTCCTTTTCAGAGCTTTCAGCAGGGGCACTGACTTTGAGCTTGCCTGGATTACGTAATTTTGTGTGTGGGGAAGCCCCATAAATTTCGCTTGGAGGGGACTCTCTTCTTCTGCTGTCTATAATGGGCATGACTTGTGATTGCCCACTTCTCTGAATATCTTCAACAGAGACAAACTGATTAGAATTGTAGCCAAGCAATTCTAAGACTTTACTGAAGCTGTTTACAATCTCTGCAGAAGAACGAGCAATGAGACCATTCAGATCTAGGTCAGATGGTGATGTGGAATTAAGCTTGTTTTGCAGGTCTTTTGCCAATTCACAACCATGGATTACTTGATTAAGGAGAATGGATTTGTCCAAGTCCATACTTGTTTCTGTCATGTCTATTTCTGCCAGTTTTGGTTATATTCTGTGTTCAGTAAGGAATAAGAGTCAAGAGTAATAACACAAAGCAGTTGAATAAGTTTGGAAGGCTTGTAAGGGGTTGTGTGAGAGAGTTGAAGGGCATGACAGGCATAAGGGCTTTATAAGACATGGAGGGCAGGTAAATCGTTTGACTGTGTCGAGAGAAGGGAGGGAGGATGGTCAGGGTCTGTGGGAAAGAGCGTGAGCGTGAGAATTGGGGAGCAGGGGTAGAAATTAGAAATTAGAATATAGAATACGAAGTCCAACTCAGACTTTGTCTTCCCAGGGATTCAACGCTCTTTTGTTGTAATATTGGATTTCAAATCTTTGAATATCATAGAAGATTCCACCTCTTCCTTAAAATTGAGAAAAGTCTTGCATAGAAAGCATGGGATACGTTTGAATGTCTTTCAAAAGTTATATGAGTGAACAGTGTTCTTTGGTGACCGTGGTAGGGGACGGATTTAGTGCTTGTGGACTCCAGTTTTGTAGTTTTTAAGCTATCAAATGGTCGGTTTTTTTTTTTTTATAAAAATTTTAGCATGATTTGAAAGTTAAAAGTTATTGTTTGTGGTTTTGGCTATCAACGATAGAGTTATATTAGGGGATAGGACCCAATAAATAATCATGTACCAATAGTGGCTATGGTGTTCCACACTTAGACCCCCAATTAAATATATTAAAAGAATAGTAGTTGAGAAATAATATACTAGTAAAAATTTAATTGGTTTTGGGTATCAACGATAGAGTCATATTAGGGGAGAGGACCCAATAAATAACCATACCCCAATCGTTGTTATGGTGCCATACACTTAGAGGACCCAATAGATAACCATGCCCCAATAGCCGCTATGGTGCCACACACTTAGAGGACCCAATAGATAATCATACCCCAATGACCGCTATGCTGCTGCACACTTAGACCCCCAGTTAAATATATTAAAAGAATAGTAGTTGAGAAATAATATACTAGTAAAAATTTAATAAGGAACCAATACATGTGCACATATACATATGTAACAATACACTTCACAAGTCACATCAAAGAAACAACCAATCATATGGTGACACATAAGGCGATCAATAATATGTGCCTTGATTCACATGTTTCGGTCTAACTTTTTCTAGGGGTGTTTCTAGACAATTTGACGAAGATGTAGCTAATTAGGCTACATTGTTGATATCTAGAACCCCAAACAATAGCTTTAAGCTCTTAACTCAAATATGAAGATATGCTAAAATTTTCATGAAAATCCAATGTACCATTTAGGAGCTTGGTGTGCGTGAAGTTAGGGTGTGTGGGTATTGGGTCCTCTCCCCTACTTACATCTTTGCCCAATTTTCGAAAAACATTTAAAAAATTAAACTGAAACATGTGCATCAAGACATGTATTACTAAGGGCCTTATGTGTCACCATATAATTGGTTGTTTCTTTAAAATGACTTATGAAAATGAATATTTTTTGTCCATTTTTAGGTATAAATATTATGACTACTAATACTTAACTTTGCAAGTAATGGATAAAAGTTAAAAAAGGACCCTTACTACACAACACCACAACTATTAACATGTAGACAACAATTAAATCCTGAGATAAAAACATTGACACTTCACCTACTTTTCTCGTTATATTTAACTTACCTAGAAATATTCACAAAGATTTTGATCTATAATTGTCTTTTAAGTTACTAGACAAAACTATTCAAAACTAAAATTGTCATTGGAATTTCAATATGTAGTCCTACTTGTGGTATTATGCAACAATTTTATGAAACTTTAATAATTTTCATTAGAACATCACTAAGTGAATCCAAGCCATTAACAATCCATCTCACCTTATCAATCCATGGTTTTCATTTGGCACACGTTACCTATTGTTTGTTACTTCTTTAAGTTACTTTGTTTTAAACTCTTTGCATTATTTAACAAAAAAAAAATTATTAGTAGGTAAAAATGGGGTTTTGAAAGGGCCCAAACCCTTTCACAACGGCCAAAAGATAAACATTAAAGGCTCAAATGCATCAGAGGAAAATAATCATCTACAAAAAGTGAGTCAAGGGACAAAGCTAAAATCCAACAATAAAAAAACACAAAAATAGTAGACCAGCAGCGTACAAGAACAACATAAACCATCAAGCTTACAATTGGGACAAGGAAAGATCTGTCAATGAGTCCACCACATTCCACTCATCCCTTAGGAAATCCATATGATCCTTTATCACCTTACTATCCAGATCAACAATAATACTCTCATTCTGCCTCATTTGATTCCTTGTCCTTTTATTTGGGCCCTCTCAAGATACCTCATTTTCCTTGTCAACCTATTTTCCTAAAGCATTGTTATGTTAACAACAGTGTTCATAGTGGTAGTTCAACTAAGTTAGATAACATTATTTAGCGAGACCTTCAAGTCTTCATGATTATTTCCAATCCTACTCATCCTAGAGTTAATCCCTACCATATCCTTTCTAATATCACAAACATCCCTTAACATAATCCAATTATCCTCATTGAACTTAACATGAACCTTAGATTGAGGTTGTTCCCCATTAACCTATTGATACATCCGATTCAATTTAACTTTCTACCTTTCATTCTCATTCATGAATGAGTTAATAATACATGTCAAAGGGTGAAATCCTTTTCAAGGGAGTCCACTTTCCTTATTAAATCCTTTATGGAATTCTACCCCTCTTCATTAGCAATACAATTCTCAACCTTATCCATCTCCAAAGTAGGATTTTCTTCCTTAAAGGGCTTCACAACTTTACCCTTCCTAAAGGGCTTATCCTTTGTAATCTCTATTAACTCCTCCCTCTGGGAGTTGCTAGTTGCTATGATCCCCTTTCCTTTGGCACCTTTAACCTTCTCATCTACCAATGTAGAGTTCTCTTGGGCTTCATACCCCTTATATGTATCCTTATCCCCATTTTCTTATGGACTCAACAACTTTGACTTTACTAGCCCTAATCTCAAGCCTTAAATCATCAACCTTCTTCGAGGGGATTCTAATAGTAATAGATTTGGGGAAGGAGCTCATCAAAAGAGGGCTCGAAGGGGCCAACATTTGGCCACACAATCTCCACAAATGACACCTTTGTAGAAGGTTGTAAAGGCACCAATTTGGCCTTAACAAATTAATATAGCAAATAGATCAAGCCTTTGTGGAGCAAAAGCTTTGCCTTATTTAACCAACCATCCACCACCAAAATATTCAAAGACATGACTAGGTAAAAGGGGAAACTCACTAATTTCCTAAGTCTAAAGTGGTTGAGCAAAGTGAAATGTAGGAGAAGACACACGTGTACCTACCCTCTAGTGTTACGTGTTTGATCAAATGGGTGTTCACCTCATCCAATGGCCCAGGTAGAGATTCTCTAATATAACTAGCTTGGGGTTTGACTAACTTCTCTTTAACTCTTAAGAAGGTCGTACTTTCTTCCTTCTTTTTAGTTTTTTCTCACCGTGGACCTCTTCAATCCTTCCATTGACAATCCCATAGCCTCAATTATGCTTTCCTTTGATATTTCAAAGCACATCCCTTTGACATGTTAACTTTCCTATCCTTCCATGATCTAGTGAGTTCCATCGATAGGATTGGCTTGTATCTATTCAACATTTTTATGAAATGAGTCAACCCTCCCCTCCTTAAGATATGCCAAATAGTGATTGTTTTCCTTAATCCTTCATAGGATTAGGGTTCAATTTGAAGCCTCTCACAATGCATGCTATTAGTATTGACCCAGAGCCTCTAAAAACTATCTCTCTTCTCAATAGGTGGCTCTTGAAGATGACTAGAAACTTGAAATCCATTGCTAAAAACCCTTGTCTAACATTTGAGAAAAACCCTTAATAGGGTCTAAATCATAGGTCCAACTTGAAAGGACTTAATAATGATATGATAATTTGAATGTCTAATTTTCTTATAAATATTTTTTTTATGATTATGAAGCTCAATGAGTTTAACACACATGTCAACATGTGAGAAAATTGGAACCCACCAATATAATATCACCGAAGTAGTAAAGAACATTAAACAAAGGAGGTTACTAAGGGGCCTCATCAGTTAAACTTTGAATATCTCATTAGGTAGGGAGTCCATCTTTTCCCATTTTCCAAACCTTGACTTAAACACTCCAATGTTGGCCATTCTATTGGTCATCCTATTGTCTTCTCTATACATGTGGTAGAACTTGACTTCCTTGAAATCCTTTAGGGCCTCCAAAGCATCTTCCACTATATTTTTTTATGGTCCAAGAGGGGGAAGACTCCCATTTTAAACATTTATATTATTGGAAGAATTCTCCTTAATGATTAGATGGGATACTTTAAGCTCTTTAGCAAATTGAATACCACAAAAGGCAACCCTAGCTTATGCAACATGGTTGGTTTTGACTTCCATACTTCCCCCATAAGATTCCATAAATCCACCTTTGTTGTCTTTGATAACACCTCCACCACCAACCATACTTAGGTTTCCTTTCAAGGCACCATCAAAATTCATTTTTAGCCAATAATCATTAGGGCTAGCTAATTTGGTAGAGTTCCTTTTAGCTTTCTTGATATCCATCGATCCTCTAGAAAAAATATTTAGCCCCCAATTATTTATAATTCTTTATTCTAGGCTTGACAAGGAAGTTGAGCTCAACCTCTTTTTAATTGCCAATTTTTTTTTCAACTATGGCATTATAAATTTTCATACCCACTCATCCATGGCACAACATGTTGCCTTTATAGATTCTAGCATTTTGTTCTAGCTAAAGGCCCCAATAGAAATAAGAAACTACAAGGTTCCAAAGATCCTTCAACTAGAGGTTGAGAAAGGAAGGAGACCATTAGAGAATTAAGTTTGAAATGGACCCTACTTGAGATCATCAAAGCTCAAATTTACATAACACAAGGTTGAAGGTCTACCAAGTGAAAGGGCATCCATTCATCAAATGAAACATATAGATTTATAGTCTCTTTAAAAAAGATATACCTATTGGGAAACATAAAACCTCTTTTAGATATATTATCTAGGGTAAGAAGTTTATTTAGGCAAGCAGGCCAGATGAAGAGGTTGGCTTTTGAGATTAGACATTTAGACCACACCTTAGACCACTAGAAGCCATTAGGAGGGAGATTTAGGACTTTATGACTTGAACTAACACAATAGTGCCCATTAGAAGAGGTAGCCCACACAAGTTCATCTAGTCTCTCCACTTGACTAATGTGGAAGCCATGGAGAAGGTTGACAAGGTCTAAGGTATAATGAAGAGCAATAAAGTCAAAGTAGGAACAAAGAAAATGTTTCCAAGATCACAAGGAGTTATTAACTTCAACATAATCTACCACCTTATCACCAACAAGTTCTAATTTGAAAGAACATAAAGTGAGCCAAGGCGAAAAGAGATCAAAGCTTCCTTGAGGAGCTAGGCATCATCCAAAAATTAGACATTACACCTAATACATTTGCTACTCCAAATGTGCTTACCACTATTGTGTATGAGTTGGAAATGGATTGATGATTTCTCACATGTGTTCTATGTGTAGAGATATCACTCCTACTCATGTGGTAGGACCTAGTGGAATAGGGTAGTGTCTAGAGGACTACATGTTGCAAGTATGTGCCTAACCAGTGTTGTCATTGATGTCAACATATCAGTGTTATCATTGGTGTCAACCGTGCTCTTGTTTTGATTCTTTCTTGTAATGAGTTAGATGCTTTGTATTTTCCTATGTAAGTATTGGAGATCCTGATATTGAGGATATTGAGAAAATTTGCTCCTCCAGTGGAAATAGTGTGTTGCAGAGTATCTTTCTCTACATCTAAGAACAATCCAACAGATTGCTCCGCATTTCCTGTAAAATAAACATCTTTGTTTGCAGATTGGAAGTTATTTAGATACATGTCTGGAGATGCTATGTTCCAAGTTTGAGCCTCCGGTATGAAGATTTGAGTGAGTTATGTTCACCAAAGTGAAAACTATTTTTTCTATATATTTGGTGGTGACATGAAGAATGTATTATGCTTTGCAATCCTCCATAGTTAAGTATTTTAGTTTACAGTTCTAGAAGCAAGTTTGTAATGATGATAAGTGCCTTCAACTCCAATGGTTCATGATTTGGTGGTCTACAAGCTATCTTTTCTCTATGATAGTAGTTGACAATGTTGTTTATGTGCTCTAGTTTGAAGACTCTTCTTGACAGAGTAGTTAGAAATTGTGCGGTTGTTCTTGATGATTATAATGTGCTTGTGGATGTCTCTTGATCATGTTCCTACCTTTGGATTGGTCTGCAAAGAGAAATTGGGATCGTGGATGAAGACTGTTCTTAGAAGCCTTAGTGTTAACACCAGTCTTGGCCGACTTGGTTATTTTCACTACTTGCGGAGATGCATTGAAGATTGTAGAAGCATGTCGTGGCATGGAAGATTGAGTTTGAGTCCCAGCTAAGGCATGGCGTGATTAGCATACATCTTTACATCTTTTCCTTAGCTAATTTTGTTTAGGTCTAGACCTATTTCTATGTATGTTTGTAATGCCGACCTTGGAGATTGTTCCAATGGTTGATGAATATAATGCTGACCTTGATGTACATTCCAAGGTTGATGAATTGTATAAAAGCATGTAATGTAGTTGCAAAAAATATGTCCTAGTGTGAAAATGAAGAGATAGTGTGAAGATGTAAGAAGAGTAGAGCAGAAATGTTATATTGTGCTTCAATGGAACTAAACTTAGGCATGAAGTAGATGCTATCAAATCAGTTCACAAATCCTTGGCAGTGATCCGATCTTGGTAGTGAGCCCTAACATTTGCAATGAGAATTTTTGGCAGTGAGCCCTAAGGCAGTGAACCTCTGATTTTTGGTATTGTTATAACTTATTTATTTATGTGAGCTAACACCCACCATGGTTTTTCCCTTATAGGGTTTTCTATGTAAAAATTGTGGTGTCTCATGTGTTATTGTGTTGAGCTTCTTATTTCATGCTTTCATGGTTAATCTTAATAACAGTGATTAAGAATTTGATGTGTTGATATTCATAAGTGGTTAAAGTTTTGTGACAATAGATTCACCCCCCCTCTCAGCTGTCCTATGCATTTTAACAATTGGTATCAGAGCTAGGTTCTTCAAAGGTAAGCTTAACAACTTGAGGTAGATCCAGGATGTCTTACAAGAAGGAGGCTCAGTTTGATGGAACAAATTATGTGACCTAGAAGATGCACATGAAAAGGCATATGCTTTGTATTGGTTATAGAGTATGGAAAGTGATAGAGACTAAATATACCATGCCTTAGAATGGTCTGACAACTGAAGATGAAATCAAAGAATATGAGTTAAATATAAAAGCTAGAGACGCTCTGTTAAGTGCATTAACTGACACTGACTTGATAAAGGTCATGATTATGAAACTGCTCAAGAAGTCTGGGAAACGTTGGAAAATTTGTATGAAGGAGATGAATCTGTAAAGAGTGCCAAATTGCAGGGACTGAAAGCTAAATATGAAGGTTTAAAGATGGGCGAAGATGAAAACATAACATCCTACATGCAAAAGGTTGATGAACTTGTCACTGGAATCAATGGTATGGGAGGAACTATTAATGAAACTGAAGTTGTGATGAAAATTCTCAGGTCATTACCTAAATCCTATGGTCACAAGGTAGCTGCAATTGAAGAAATAATGACTGTTAAAAAGATTACTAAGGATCAGTTGCTTGGAAAGCTTACTGCTTTTGAAATGAGAGAGTTTGGTGATGCCCTTCCAAAAGTAGAGACTGCTTTCAAAGATAGTACTTCAGAGAAGATCTTCAAAGCAAAGAAGTACAAGGTAGAACTTGATGATGAGATTGATGAAATTGAAGCCAACTTTGTTGATAGACGGCAAAGAGCTTTTGGTAAGTTCAAAGGAAAATTAACTTTTAAATGTTTTACATGTGGTAATGTTGGTCATTATGCTTCTAGGTGTTCGGAGAGAATTGAAAGGAATATAAAAAAATTTGAAAACAAACCTAGGATCCCAAAGAAATACTATTATGTTAGAGATCTTGATGATGAAGGTGTGACAGATGATGAATCTGATGATGCTAGTAATAGTGCAAATGAATGCTTGTTTATTGCTATTAAAGAAGAACCTATGTCTACTAACCCTGCTAGCTGTGTGAAGGAAAAAAAACTAGTGGAAGAAAGTGCTTTGGTTGTTCAGGTTGAGAAAGATAAGGATGAATGGGTTATTGATAGTGGATGCTCATATCACATGACTAGTGACAAAGTAAGTTTGTAAGTTTGGAAAAGTATGATGGTGGACTGGTTAGGTTTGGAGATGATACGACTGGTAAGATTTGTGGAAGATGATCTATTTCTTTTGATGGAAAGCACAATACTGATGATGTTCTATATGTGAAGGGTTTAAATCACAATATTTTGAGTGTTGGTCAGATGTGTGACAAAGGTTATGATATAAGATTGAAGGACAATGGATGCAAGATCATGGAAAGCTTTGGAACTGTGATAGCTACTGGTAAAAAGACCAGAGGTATTGTTTATCATTTGAAAGGAACTAATAATGATTGTTTATTGGATTAGACTGATGAGAGTTGGCTGTGGCATAGAAGGATGTGTCATATCAATTTTGACAACTTGGTAAAGATAAGTTTTGTTCAAGCTGTAAGAGATTTGCTTAAGCTTGTGAAGCCTACTAACACTATTTGCAAAGAATGTCAATTTGGGAAACAAACAAGAACAAGTTTCAAAAGCAAAGAATAATTCTCTACTGGATTGTTGGATCTGGTTCATATAGATCTATGTGGTCCCACAAGAACAAGAAGTCTGCAAGGAGATAGGTGTTTTATGTTGTTTATTGATGATTACTCTAGGATGATTTGGGTCACTTTTCTAAAAGATAAATCAGAAGCCCTAGACAAGTTCAAAGCCTTCAAGACAATGGTTGAGAATGAGTTAGAGCTAAGGATCAAATGCTTGAGGTCTGATAGAGGAGGTAAGTTCACATCAAATGAATTCAATATTTTATGTGAAGAACAAGGGATAATGAGACAATTGTCTACACCTAGAACTCCTCAGCAGAATGGAGTTGTTGAAAGGAAAAACAAGATAGTTCAAGAGGCTGCTAGGACTATGTTGAAGGAAGCTGACCTATCAGAAGTGTACTAGAGAGAAGCCATACATACTGTTGTGTACATCCTAATCATAGTTCAAGTTAAAGGTAACAATGCTAAAACTCCTTATGAATTGTGGTATGGAAGAGTTCCTATAGTGAGATATTTCAAAGTTTTTGGTAGCAAATATTATATCAGAAGAGAAGAAGACCTAGGTAAATTTGATGCTAGGTGTGATGAAGGAATCTTCCTTGGATACTCTACCAAGAGTAAGGCCTACCGGTGCTACAATAAGAGATTGAAGAAGATCATTGAGAGTGCTAATGTGAAGGTTGATGAAGACAAGGAAAGAATATTAAATTTGAGTGTCTATGAATTAGATAAACCTGCTGCTATAACAAATGAGGAAAAAGTTGAACAAGAAGATAGTCAAGATGAAGAAGAAAAGGATTCGCAAAGTGTTGCTAAGACTCCCAGGTATGTAAGAATTAATCATTCTAAAGATCATATTATAGGGGACAAAAGAAAAGGGGTATTGACAAGGAAAAGAGATGCTAAAGAATAGGTGTATTACTATTTGCTTTCAAAAGTTGAACTTAAAACTATGAATGAAGCTTGCAATGATGAAAATTGGGTAAAAGATATGGAAGAGGAGATGAGTAGATAGAAAAGAATCAAACTTGGGAACTAGTTCCTAGGCCTGTTGATAAGAATGTGATTGACACCATATGGGTTTTCAGAAACAAGATGAATGAGAATGGAGAAGTAGTCAGGAACAAAGCAAGATTGGTATGCAAAGTATACTCTTAGGTTGAAGGAATAGATTTTGAGGAAACCTATGCTCCTGTGGTAAGAATTGAATAAATTAGAATGTTTTTGGCATTTGTAGTATTCAAAGACTTCAAAGTGTATCAGATGGATGTTAAGTCTACATTCTTGAATGGCAAGTTGGAAGAAGAGGTCTACATTGAGCAACTAGAAGGATTTCAATTATCAAAACAAGGTGATATGGCGTGCAGATTAAATAAAGCCTTGTATGGACTGAAGCAAGCCCCTAGAGACTGTATGCAAGGCTAGACAAGTATTTGCTGCAATTAGGGTTCAATAAAGGCACTACAGATAGCAATCTATATTTCAAAATCAATGATAATCAGATCCTAATTGTTGTAGTCTTTGTTGATGATATTATTTTTGGAGGCAATGAAGGTATGTGCATGAAGTTTGCAGGTGAACTGCAAAATGAGTTTGAGATGTCTATGTTTGGTGAAATTAATTTCTTTTTGGGCCTACATATTAATCAATTAGATAAAGGAATCTTCATATCTCAGTCTAAGTATGTGAAAGAGTTGTTGAAGAAGTTTGGGATGGAAGACTCTAAACCGGTATGTACTCTGATGGTAACTAGCTGTAAGTTGAGAAAAACTAATGAATCACCCAAGACTGATCATAAAAGGTACAAATCCATGATTGGAGGGTTGCTTTATCTACTCAAACCAGACCTGATATAATACATGCAATTTGTCTTGTTGCAAGATTTCAAGTAGATCCAAGAGATTCACATGTAATGGAAGTTAAGAGAGTCTTGAGGTATTTAAAAGCCACACCAGATCATGGCTTATGGTATCCAAAGGATAATTATTTCACTCTCAATGCTTATACAGATGCAGATTGGGTCGGAGATGTTGATAACAAAAAAAGTACAAGTGGAGGCACTATCTTCTTGGGAAATATATTGGTTTCATAGCTGAGAAAGAAACAAGATTCAATCTCTTTGTCAATTGTAGAAGAAAAGTATATTGTAGCAACATGTTGTTGTACTCAAGTGTTATGGATGAAGCAAAATTTGAAGCACATAAGAGTTGTGTATGAAGATCCAGTTGCAATCTTCTATGACAATACAAGTGCTATAAACATTTCAAATAATCCAGTGATGTACTTAAGAACAAAGCATATATCTATAAGGTATCACTTTCTGAGAGAAAAGGTGACAAAGAATGAAGTAAAAATAGAATATGTGTCCAAAAAGGATCAAATTACAGATATTTTCACTAAGCCTTTGCCTAGGGATACTTTTGAGTATCTCAAAGAAAAGTTAGGGGTCATTACCCCTCCTGCTCTAAACTAAGATGCATAGGAATGCATCAATCTAGTGGTGCTCAAAGTCTCATTCTTTGATCTAGATTGATGTTTTGAGGGCTACCTCTTAGGGGGAGTGGCTAGATGTTCTTGATAAAGAAAGTGTTGATAACAAAGAAAGTTCAGTGGGATTAGAGAAGCAACATGCAAGTATGTGCCCTTTGCCATTGATGTCAAATGGGGATAGAAATCATGTGAAAAACTCAGAAAAGAAATAATGCATATGTGTAAAGAGAAAGGGGGAGAATCTTGGCTTGATGGTCTTTACAATTTTTCACATCATACGTTGCCATCAATAACAAAGGGGGAGATTGTTGCAAGTATGTGCCTAACCGGTATTGTCATTGATGTCAACATATCAGTGTTGTCATTGGTGTCAACTGTGCTCTTGTTTTGATGCTTGCTTGTAATGAGTTAGATGCTTTGTATTTGCCTATGTAAGTATTGAAGATCCTAATATTGAGGATATTGAGAAAATTTGCTCCTCCAGTGGAAATAGTGTGTTGCAGAGTATCTTTGTCTACAGAAGAACAATCCAACAGATTGCTCCACATTTCCTGTAAAATAAACATCTTTGTCTGTAGATTGGAAGTTATTTAGATGCATGTCCAAAGATGCTATGTTCCAAGTTTGAGCCTTCGGTATGAAGATTTGAGTGAGCTATGTTCACCAGAGTGAAAACTGCTTTTTCTATATATTTGGTGGTGATAGGGAAAATGCATTATGCTCTGCATTCCTCTGCATTCCTCCGTAGTTAAGTATTTCAGTTTGTGGTTCTAGAAGCAAGTTTGTAATGATGATAAGTGCCTTCAACTCCAATGGTTCATGATTTGGTGGTCCACAAACTATCTTTTCTCTATGACAGTAGTTGACAGTGTTGTTTATGTGCTCTGGTTTGAAGAATCTTCTTGACACAGTAGTTAGAAATTGTGTGGTTGTTCCTAGTGATTACAATGTGCTCGTGGATGTCTCCTGATTGTGTTCCTATCTTTGGATTGGTCCACAAAGATAAATTGGGATCGTGGATGAAGACTGTTCTTAGAAGACTTAGTGTTAACACTAGTCTTGGCTGACTTGGTTGTTTTCACTACTTGCGGAGATGCATTGAAGATTGTAGAAGTGTGTCATGGCATGGAAGATTGAGTTTGAGTCCTAGCTAAGGCATGGCGTGATCAACATACATATTTACATCTTTTCCTTAGCTAATTTTGTTTAGGTCTAGACCTATTTCTATGTATTTTTGTAATGCCAACCTTGGAGATTATTCCAATGGTTGATGAATGCAATGCCAACCTTGATGTACATTCCAAGGTTGATGAATTGTATAAAAGCATGCAATGTAGTTGTGAAAAAGATGTCCTAGTGTGAAAATGAAGAGATAGTGCAAAGGTGTAAGAAGAGCAGAGCAGAAGTATTATATTGTGCTTCAATGCAACTAAACTCAGGCATGAAGTAGATGCTATCAAATTAGTTCACAAATCCGTGGTAGTGAGCCCTAACATTTGCAGTGAGCATTTTGGGCAGTGAGCCTCTGATTTTCAGTATTGCTATAACTTATTTAGTTCTGTGGGCTAACACCGACCATGGTTTTTCCCTTATAGGGTTTTCCACGTAAAAATTGTGGTGTCTCATGTGTTATTGTGTTGAGCTTCTTGTTTCATGCTTTCATGGTTAATCATAATAATAATGATTAAGAATTTGATGTGTTGATATTCATAAGTGGTTAAAATTTTGTGACAATTGATTCACGCCCCCTCTTAGTTGTCCTATGCATTTCAACACTACCGTCTTTGCAATGGAGTATCCTAAAGGTGACAACAATATTCATACGTGGGGGAGTTGTGTCATCAATTTGTTCGCTCTCTTTGCAAGGAAGGAGTGCTTGGCGATGAATGATATTGTTTATTTGTGGTGTAGTGGTGGTAATGCAGGCTTGTGCTCTAGTGAACTATGAAGTGTTTCTATGATAGTAATTCTTATATGATTGTGCACATTATTTGCATGGATTACATTGAGCTCCTGTTGAGCATTGACAAGGAAATTGTTCAACTATTGGTTCTCTATTTCAAGCAATTCTTCTAAGTGAGGTAACACTAAGGCTCATTGTCTTTGGTTTTCTACTTGTATTTGTTTCAAGATATGAGCTTTCTCCTAGACTTGCTCTTGGTAAATAACTTCTAGGTTCAGTTGAGTTACTGTAAGCTCATTTAACATAGATTCTACCTAGTGCTCTCTAACCCTAGGACACATGAGCCTTATAGTGGGGAGAGAAGAGATAGGTAAGACATGCTTTGGTGTTCTAGTTTGAGCTTTGTGTTTGACTTGTCTTATTTTTCTTGGCCTATGATTGTGTTGATTGCTTTGTTTGTTTGTCCTCTTGTCTTGTTTTCAAGGACTTGTCACTTGTTTTATTTCTAAGCTTTGGGCTTTGAAGCATAAAAGTTGCAAGGAACTAAGAGTTGAATTGAAATTTATTTTTGAGTTTTTGAATGAGTTTTAACTAACAAGATGAATGATTATGTTTAAACTAAATGCTGAAATGTACTATTTAAATGTAAGAAATAAATTCAACTAATCTATATTTTTGTGTTTTCACCAAATAAAATATGTGAGATAATTAACTATAAAGTCAAGTAACTAACTAAATGAACCTATAATGATTTCAATTAACTAAATAAAAAAAATGAGTAAAATAATAGTAGGTATGAGCTTTCCACAATCCATGACAATGAGTTAGAAAGCTTCTGGATTTAACTGTGTATGTTTTTTTCTCGAAAACATACACAATGAGTAAAATAATGTTTTTCTTTTCTTGGCTCTCTACGTGATTTGAAAGAGGTTTTGTGTATGTTTTTCCTTGATTTATATTTGCTTGTTTGAAGATGATTGTTTTGTTGATTGATACTATTGATAGTGTTTGATTTTAGAAAGAATGTTATGCTAAAATGAAACTAAGATTTATAATTCAATCTACACTAATCTAATACAATAAATCAATCCTATCTAGCTAAATACTAAATTTGAAAGGTAGTAACAGAATGTTACAAATCCAAGCAAGATGGAGGATTAATTAATTATTTTACTAGCTATTAAACTCTAATATTTTGAAAGAAAACTATTTTAACTTGTAAGAAAATGATGGAACCTCAGACCCAAGAGATTGACAACCCAAGGTGTTGATGACAATGCTCATGGCATGTGTGTCCTTAGTGATTTAGCTTCTTCAATCCTCTTTCCTCTCTAGCCTAGGGTACTAGATGTTATGTAGAAAAGTGAGACTAACGTAATAGATCAAACTAGGTAAAAGCCTCTTCTACAAAACATGAGGACACAAACTGAGATTGGCTTCTACCCAAGAAGGAGAGCCAAACTATAGGGGTTCTACCCTTTTGTTGTATAGAGAAGAAATTAACCAAATCCAATCAATCAAGCTATGGTAAAGACAAGAAACCCTAATTGACAAAGATCAGAGTAAAACAAATTGTTGGAAATGGAAACCCAGAAACCAAATGAACAATAGAGATTAGGGATGAGGTCAAAACCTTGATCCAGAGGTAAAACTACCAAGGAAAAGGGTGCTTGGGCATCCTAGACCTTGATTAGGGTTAGAAGAAACTAATGTCTTTGTTGAGTCTGTACTTGTAATATCTATCTTCTTCCCGGAAGCTACCTTCAGAAACTTGTTTATCTAACCTGCACACACATAAGAAGGAAGATGGTTGGGTGCTATTTGGGAGCTTTCCTTAGTCAAGCTCTGTGAATGGTGTTTCCACCTCTACAATAGAAAAGATTCTAGATAAAGAGTGTGTGCCCTAGGAGGGTAGAGGCAAGTATGAAGTAGAATGGAATGCTAGAACAAAGCATGAAGGAAATAAGTCACCATGAGCATGGAAGCCCTAGCATGCTTGATGCAACATCACAACTTGAATCAAGAAGCTGGTGTAGCCCAAAGAAGTAGAAAGATCTTCACAAGACCTGCAATATGTTAGTGTCACAGTAATAATCCACAATAAAGAGCTTTACAAAAGAATAGAGAGCATGAAAGAGAAGAAGATAGAATGCAAGAGTGCCTAGATTGCTTAGGTGTTCAATTGAATGACTGAACTTTCTTTTATATGCATTCTCATTGATTTCCATAGAATTAAACCACACGAGGCAGACATTGGGAATCATTTAAGAGGTCCCAAGCTAACAATCCATTAATTAGGCCATGACTAAAAAGGGGACAAGGGCACTTGGGTGCCCTGGTCCCTTAGCCCCAAACTCTCGAGATAAGGCACTTAAAGTGTCATTAGCCCTGTCTTATAATTACTTTTCTAGGTTTCATGCATTAGGATCAATAATTAAATACTTAACGCTCAAAAGGGTGTTAAAATATGATCTAATTAACAAGTGTAAACAATTTAGGTCCACCCAGGTGCTAAATTAAGTGTAAAATGCTAGTGTGTACATTTTACGACACAACATTTAGCCCCCACTTTAGTGTGGGTACAAACTTATGTTTGAAATCATACTAAAGGATGGATTCAAACATGCAAGACATAGAAGCTTGAAGAATTCCTCCAAGGTTGAGGGGTGATTAAGCTCCCAAGCTTAGGATTCTAAAGTTGCAAACACATAGGATCATAGAAGCCATAGAATGTCACCAAAATTGAGGGGTAATCAAGCCCTCAAGTTTAGGATCCTAGGAGTCTATTATGAATTTCCTATACATAAGAAACATGACATAATTCACTCACATACATGAAACACATAGAATACATGAGATAAGATATACACAAGGCATACACAAAGCATATACTTGGGAAGTCACAATGCATACACGTAATACACAAAGATATACGCCGTTCACAAAGTATACACATAAGGCATAAAGTATACATAGGATACACATGAAATACACATGGAATACACATGAATCACTTAAGAGACATACATAAGGAACACATATAGAGAACACATGTGACACACACATGAGACATGAATAATATATAGAGAATAAGAATATATGCAGAAAATATATGCATCATACATCAATCACAAGAAAAATAATATGTAAGACCTTGAGTTGGCATGACATAGGAGACCTTAATCTAAGTGATGTCTCAATCACCATGCATCATTCCCCAAGATGCAATAAAGAAGATTGCTAAGGGGTTAGTTAGAAATGAGAAGCACAATAGAAGTACAAACACATCATACACACTAGTGCAACCCTTCTCCCAAACATGCAAGTAGATTCAACTTAGGAGAACAAGATAGACTAAAGATCTTGTTTCCAAGCTAGCCATAATCCTTTCCAAGAGAGTGTACTAACAAAGATAATCAACAAGTTTTTAGATGGAAAGATGAGAGTAAGGCTCCCACTTGCTCTCATCCTCATCCCTTTGACACAAATAATAAATGAGAGGCACAAAAGTCAAACTAGCTTTGCATCCTAGCAACTCATTTCAAACTACACCTATTAATCTCAACCATTCACATAAGGATTTCCCTAATCTTCCACGTCTTAATCTTAGCCATCCATTGCACCTCTTAATCATAGCCATCCATTCTATCACTCAACAATCTATAAATATAGCCTCAACCAAGCCATTATCATCACACAAGAAAGAATTGTTATGCTTCTAGTTTAGAGAGCAATCAACATATCATTCTATCAAGAGCATAGTTATAATTGGAAATAGGGGGAATTCCAATCTGCTCTATCTTTGAGGTAAAGATCTTGTGTATTTGCATTATCTTTCTATTTTTTTCCTCTTTATCATTTTCTTGTCTTTAGTTATCATGGTGGCTTTATCACACACCTTCTAAAGTCTTTGTTGCAAGTATGTTCCTAATCGGTGTTGTCATTGATGTCAACATATCTGTGTTGTCATTGGTGTCAACTATGCTCTTACTTTGTTGAGGATATTGAGAAAATTAGTCCCTTTGGTGATAACAATGAGTTGCAGTAGAAACAGTGCATTACATGCAGAAGAATAGTTCAGAAGAATGCTCCGCATTTCCTGTAGAATAAATATCTTTATCTATGGATTGGAAGTTATTTAGAAGCCTGTTTGAAGATGTTATATTCCAAGTTTGAGCCTCCGATATGAAGAATTGAGTGAGTTATGTTCACTAGAGTGAAAACAACCTTTTCTGTATATTTGGTGGTGACATGGAGAAAGTGTTTTTCTCTGCATTCCTCCGTATTGAAGTATTTTAGGTTACAGTTCTGTAATTAAGTCAGGGATGATGTTAAATGCCTTCAAATGCAATGGTTCATGATTTGGTTGTCCACAAGCTATCTTTTACTCGTGATAGTGGCTGACAGTGTTGTTCCTATACTCTGGTTTGAAGAATCTTATTGATAGAGTGACTAGAGATCGTGTGATTGTTCCTGGTGCTTACAATGTGCTTGTGGATGTCTCCTGATCATGCTCCTACATTCCTATTGGTCCGCAAGGTGTAATTCAGATCATGCATGAAGCATGTTCTTGAGAATACTTGTGTTAATATCAGTCTTGGCCAGCCTGGTTGAATTCATCATTTGCAGGGATGCATTGAAGATTGTGATAGTGTGTTGTAGCATGGAAGATTGTGTTTGAGTCCCTGCTAAGGTGCGGTGTGATCTGCATTCATTTCTTTTCTTTGTAAATTTGTTTACGTCTAGACCTATATGATGTAACGTATGTTTGCCGACCTTGGAGATTGTTCCAACGGTTGATGATTGTAATGCCAACCTTGATGATTATTCCAAGGTTGATGAAGTGTATAAATACTTGTCATTGAGTTGTGAAAATGTATCCAAGTGCAAAGATGCAAAGATAGAAGTGAAGTAAGGTAGCAGAGCAAAGCAGAGGTGTTTTTGCTTCAATGGAACTGAACCTTAGCACAGAGTAGATGTTGTTATCTTAGTTCAACCTTTTGGAAGTGAGCCTCCTTTTGGTAGTAAGCCTTCCTTTGGCAGTGAGCCACCCATAGGCAGTGAGCCTTTCTTTACAGTGAGCAATTTGGGAAATGAGCCCTATAGGCAGTGAGCCTCTATTTTTTGGTATTGATATAACTTATATATTTCTGTGGGCTAACTCCCACCGTGGTTTTTCCCTTTTAGGGTTTTCCACATAAAAATCTAGTGTCTCTTGTGTTGTTTATGCTTTTGTGTTGAGCTTCTCATTTGATGCTTTCATGGTTATATTTGAATATAAGTAATTGATAAGTTGATGATCATATTGGTTAAAAGTTTTAGGACAACTGATTCACCCCTCTCTTAGTTGTCTGGTGCAGTTCAACAATTGGTATCAGAGCAAGGTTCCTTTGAAGAAAGCCTAATAGCTTGAGGAAGATCCAGGATGTCTTATAAGAAGGAAGCTCCGCATTTTGATGGGACAAATTATGCTCTTTGGAAGGTACGAATGAAAATCCATCTTCTTTTCTTGGTTATAAAGTATGGAAGGCTATAGAAACAAAACATACCATGCCTCCAAATGGTTTGATGACCGAAGATGAAATCAAAGAATATGAGTTGGATGTCAAAGCAAATGATGCTTTGCTATGTTCCTTAAGTGACTCAATGTTGACAAAAGTTGTGGACCTTGAATCTGCAAATGAGGTATGGGAGAAGATGAAAAATCTATATGAAGGAGATGATTCTGTAAAAGAAGCCAAGCTACAAAGCCTAAAAGTGAAATATGAGGGTTTGAAGATGAATGAAGATGAAAACATAACAACCTTTATGCAAAGAGTTGATGAACTTGTCACTGGAATAAAGGGTATGGGAGGAACTCTCGGTGATAAGGAAGTTGTGATGAAAATTCTCAGATCACTACCAAAGTCATATAGTCACAAGGTAGCTACAATTGAAGAATTCATGACTATGAAAACTATTGACAGAGATCAATTACTTGGAAAGCTTACAGCCTTTGAGATGAGAGAATTTGGTGATGCCCTGCCTAAAGTTGAGTCAGCTTTTAAAGCCAATACTTTAGCAGAGATCTCCAGAGCTAAGAAATACAAGGTGGATGATGTCTTTGATGAAATTGAAGCTAACTTTGTTGATAGGCTACAAAGAGGCTCCAGTAAGTTCAAAGGTAAATAACCTTTCAAATGTTTCTCTTGTGGTAAAGTAGGTCATTATGCTTCCAGATGTCTTGAAAGAATTGAAAGAAATAAGAAGAAACATGAGAGTAGGCCTAGAGTTCCAAAGAAATGCTACTATGTCAGAGATTTTGATGATGAAGGGGTGACAGATGATGAATCTGATGATGCTATTACTAGTGCAAATGAATGCCTATTTATTGCTATTAAAGAAGATCCTGTGTCTACTAATTCTGCCAGTTGTGTGAAGGATGAAAAACTAGTGGAAGAAAGTGCTTTGGCTATGTAGGTTGAGAAAGATAAGGATGAATGGATTATTGATAGTGGATGCTCACATCACATGACTAGTGAAAAAAGTAAGTTTGTAAGTTTAGAAAAGTATGATGGAGGACTGGTTAGGTTTGGAGATAATGCAGCTGGTAAGATTTGTGGAAAAGGATCTATTTCATTTGATGGAAAGCATAATACTGATAATGTTCTATATGTGAAGGGCTTGAAGCATAATCTTTTGAGTGTTGGTCAGATGTGTGATAAAGGATATGATCTGAGATTCAAAGACAATGGATGCAAGATCATGGAAAGCTCTGGAATTGTGATTGCTACTGGTAAGAAGACAAAAGGTAATATCTATCAATTAAGAGGAACTAGTGATTACTGTTTGCTGGCCTAGGTAGATGAAAGTTGGTTGTGGCACAGAAGGATGTGTCATATAAACTTTGATAATCTAGTAAAGATAAGTTTAGGTTAGACTATGAGAGATTTACCAAAACTTGTAAAACCCTCCAACACAATTTGTAAGGAATGTCAGTTGGGAAAGTAGACAAGGACAAGTTTCAAGAGCAAAGAACAATTTTTTGGCCAGCTTACTGGATCTAGTGCATACAGATCTCTATGGTCCTATAAGGGTGAAAAGTCTACAAGGTGATAGGTACTTCATGTTGCTTATTGATGATTATTCTAGAATAACTTAGGTTACTTTTCTAAGAGACAAATCAGAAGCCCTAGAGAAATTCAACTCTTTCAAGGCAATGGTTGTGAATGAAATAGATTTGAAGATCAAATGCTTGAGGTCTGATAGAGGAGGTGAGTTCACATCAAATGAATTTAACATTTTCTATGAAGAGCATGGGATAAAGAGACAACTGTCTGCACCTATGACTCCTTAGCAGAATGGAGTTATGGAAAGGAAAAATAGGATAGTTCAAGAGGTTGCTAGGACAATGATGAAGGAAGCAAATCTACCAGAAGTATTTTAGAAAGAGAGTATTCATACTATTGTTTACATCCAAAATAGAGTTCAAGTGAAAGGTAATGGTACTCAAACTCCTTATGAATTATGGTATGGAAAAATTCCTACAGTAAAATATTTTAAAGTCTTTGGAAGCAAATGTTATATCATGAGAGATGAAGATCTAGAAAAGTTTGATGTAAGATGTGATTAAGGAATCTTCCTTGGATACTCTACCAAGAGTAAGTCTTACTGGGGATACAACAAAAGGCTCAAAAAGATTGTGGAGAGTGCAAATGTGAAGGTAGATGAAGGCAAGGAAAGAATATCAGACCTGAGTTGTTATGAACTAGATGAACCTATGACTATAGTAAATGAAGAGAAAGATAAGCAAGAAGACAGTCAGGATGAAGAAGATGCTCCAGAAAGTATTGTTAAGACTCCCAAGTATGTAAGGATCAATCATTCTGAAGATTAAATTATAGACCATGACAAGAACAAAGGTGTGCTAACAAGAAGAAGAGTTGCATATGAACAAGTCAACTACTGTTTTCTTTCAAAGATTGAACCAAAAACTGTGAATGAAGCATGTAATGGTGAAAATTGGGTAAAGGCAATGGAGGAAGAACTATTGCAGCTAGAGAAGAATGAAACTTGGGAATTAGTTCCTAGACCCATTGACAAAAATGTTATTAGAACTAAATGGGTCTTTAGGAACAGGTTGAATGAAAATGGAGAAGTTGTAAGGAATAAAGAAAGACTTGTATGAAAATGATATTCTCAAATTGAAGGGATAGATTTTGAAGAAACTTTTGCCCTAGTAGCTCAGATTGAAGCAATCAGAATGTTTCTGGCATTTGCAACTCACAAATATTTTAAGATATATCAGATGGATGTGAAATCTGCCTTCCTGAATGGTGAGTTAGAAGAGGAAGTATACATTGAGTAACCAGAGGGATTCCAATTGTCAAATCAAGGTGATATGGTATACAGATTAAAGAAAACATTGTATAGACTCAAACAAGCTCCTAGAGCCTGGTATGCAAGGTTAGACAAGTATTTATTGCAATTGGGATTTAGTAAAGGTACTACAAATAGCAATCTATATTTCAAAATCAATCATGATCATATCTTAATTGTTGAGGTCTTTTTTGATGACATTATCTTTGGAGGAAATAAAGGCATGTGTATAAGGTTTATCGGTGAGATGAAGAGTGAATTTGAAATGTCCATGTTTGGTGAGACATGAATTTCTTTCTAAGTCTGCAAATTAATCAATTAGATAAAGGAATATTCATATATCAGTCTAAGTATGTGAAAGAGTTATTGAAGAAGTTTGGGATGGAAGACTCTAAACCAGTATGTACTCCCATGGTGACTGGTTGCAAGTTGAGCAAAACTAGTGAATCACCTAAGGCTGATCAGAAAAAATACAGATCCATGATTGGAGGATTGCTTTATCTAACTCAAACCAGACCTGATATTATGCATGCAGTTTGTCTTGTTGTAAGGTTTCAATCTGATCCAAGAGAATCACAGGTGATGGTAGTTAAGAGAATCCCAACGCATTTGAAAGGTACTTCAGATTATGGCTTATGGTATCCAAAGGACAATGATTTCACTCTCAGTGCTTATACAGATGCAGATTGGGCTGGAGATGTTGATGACATAAAAAGTACAAGTGAAGGTGCCTTCTTCTTAAGTAATAGATTGGTTTCATGGCTAAGCAAGAAACACGATTCAATATCTTTGTCAACTACAAAAGCAGAGTATATTGCAATAGCATGTTGTTGCACTCAAGTATTATGGATGAAGCAGACATTGAAGGATATAAGAGTTGTGTATGAATATCCAATTGCAATCTTTTGTGACAATACAAGTGCCATAAACATTTCAAAGAATCCAGTGATGCACTCAAGAACAAAGCACATATCAATAAGGTATCTTTTTTGAGAGAGAAGGTGATAGAGAATGAAGTAAAGTTGGAATATGTGTCTGCAAAGGATCAAATTGCAGACATTTTCACTAAGCCTTTGCCTAAAGATACCTTTGAGTATCTCAGAGAAAAGTAATGGGTCATTACCCCTCCTATCCTAAACTAAGATGCATAAGAATGCATCAATCCAGTGGAGCTCAAAGTGTCATTCTTTGATCTGGATTGATGTTCTAAAGGCTACCTCTTAGGGGGAGTGGCTAAATGTTTCTGATAAAGTAAATGGATTAGAGCAGCAACATGCAAGTATGTGCTCTTTGCCATTGATTTCAAAGGGGGAGAGAAATCATGTGAAAAACTCAAGGGGAGAAAGAATGCAAATGTGTAAAGAGAAAGGGGGAGAATCTTGTCTTGGTGGTCTTTTCAGTTTTTCACATCATATGTTGCCATCAATGACAAAGGGGGAGATTGTTGCAAGTATGTGCCTAATAGGTGTTGTCATTGATGTCAACATATCTGTGTTGTCATTGGTGTTAAGTGTGCTCTTACTTTGTTGAGGATATTGAGAAAATTAGTCCCTCTGGTGATAACAATGAGTTGCAGTAGAAACAATGCATTACATGCAGAAGAACAATCCAGAAGAATGCTTCACATTTCCTGTAGAATAAATATCTTTACCTGCAGATTGGAAGATATTTAGAAGCCTATCTAAAGATGTTATATTCTAAGTTTGAGCCTCTGGTATGAAGAATTGAGTGAGTTGTGTTCACTAGAGTGAAAACAACCTTTTCTCTATTTTTGGTGGTGACAGGGAGAAAGTGTTTTGCTCTGCATTGAAGTAGTTTGGGCTGCGGTTCTGGAATTAAGTCAATGATGATGTTAAGTGTCTTCAAATGTAATGGTTCATAATTTGGTGGTTTGCAAGCTATCCTTTACTCATGACAGTGGCTGACAGTGTTGTTCCTATACTCCAGTTTGAAGAATCTTATTGATAGAGTGATTAGAGATCATGCGGTTGTTCCTGGTGATTACAATGTGTTTGTGGATGTCTCTTGATCATGCTCCTACATTCAGATTGGTCTGCAAGGTGTAATTTAGATCATGCATGAAGCGTGTTCTTGAGAATACTTGTGTTAACATCAGTATTGGCCGACTTGGTTGAATTCATCATCTGCGAAGATGCATCAAAGATTGTGATAGTGTGTTGTAGCGTGGAAGATTGTGTTTGAGTCCTTGCTAAGGTGTAACATGATCCACATTCATTTCCTTTCTTTGTAAATATATTTAGGTCTAGACCTATATGATGTAACGTATGTTTTCTGACCCTGGAGATTGTTCCAACGGTTGATGATTGTAATGCCAACCTTGATGATCATTCCAAGGTTGATGAAGTGTATAAATGCTTGTAATTGAGTCATGAAAATGTATCCAAGTACGAAGATATGAAGATAGAAGCAAAGTAAGGTAGCAGAGCAGAGAAGAGGTGTTTTTTCTTCAATAGAACTAAACCTTGGCATAGAGTAGATGTTGTTATCTCAGTTCAACCTTTTGGCAGTGAGCCTCCTTTTGGTAGTGAGCCTTCCTTCGGCAGTGAGCCTTTCTTTGCAATTTGGGTAGTGAGCCCTGTAGATAGCAAGCCTCTTTTTTTCAGTATTGATATAACTTATATATTTTTGTGGGCTAACACCCACTGTGATTTTTCCCTTTTAGGGTTTTCCATGTAAAAATCTGTTGTCTCATGTGTTGTTTATGCTTTTGTGTTGAGCTTCTCATTTGATGCTTTCATGGTTATATCTGAATATAAGTAATTGATAAGTTGATCATATTTGGTTAAAAGTTTTAGGACAACTAATTCACCCCCCCTCTCAATTGTTTAGTGCAGTTTAAAAGTCTTCCACTTGTGTTCTCTTTGTGGTTTGCCTTGGTGCTTGTAGTTGGCTTGCTTGTCAATCTCCATCCCTATTTGGGAAGCACTTTCACCATGTGTGTGCATTGTTAATCTTGTGTGTCCTTTGGGCTCTCATTTTGTCTTTTGAGGGTTTTCTTGGAGTCTTAATGTGTTTCTAGGGTTTGTAGGAGCCTTGTGGTGGTATGTGTATTTTTCTTGATTTTTTGCCTTTGAGAAATTTTGTTTAGGCACTATTTTAGGGAATACAACACCTAGGAAGGACTATAGTGCCCCAAGAAGACTCTAACACCCCAGGAGGACTATAGCACCTAGTTTGGACACTAGTGCCTAGAGGGTACACTAGAGAAAAGTGTTAGAGTCCTAGAAAATCATTGGAGTCACAAATTTGTGTTGTAGTTTTGTTTTGTGTTGTGGTCTTTGATCCTTTAGACAACAAGTATTTCCCAACCTTTTCTAGAAAAAAATTTCTAAATTAAAGTTGTTCCCATCAGTCTTTTGAGTCCTCACATATATTCACCTTGTTTAGATGTGGTATATTTTGGGAGTTATGACCTATTTTGCATTTGGAAGCATGCTTTCCTTGTAGTTGGCTTGTGGGTGTTTTTTTTGGTTGTGTTCATGTCCCTCCTAGTTGATCTTCCTCTTTTGTAGGCTGTTTTGAGGGTTTGGAGGTTGTGTTGGGCCTTTTTTTGGCCTTCACATTTTGTGGAGTACATTGTTGTTCCTTGTGTTAGGATTAAGGTGCCATAACCTTGTAAATCCTATGTAATTAATTACTCTTCATATCATTTATGAATCACCCATAAGAGATGAAAGGTTTCACCAGTAACAATCTTGTTTCAGCCGTATGTTTATATCTAGTCCCCAACGCTAAATCATCTATGATGGGGGGTTGCATGGGGTTTTCTTTCTGTAGAAGGCAATCATTCATCATTAGGTCAGAGATCTAATGGTTGATATTATGTTAGTTTTCTTGCCCTAGAAGGGAACCCCCTTTTATAAGGGTATTTGTACTACATTTTTAGCAAAGTTGAGAGTAACAGGTGGCACTAGATTGAAGACTGAAGAATAAGAGGAAGTGCATGCATTGTAATCTCATATTTGAAGATAATATAATTTGGAGCTTCTTTTCTTGGTGGAGTTTTTTGATTGAAAGGGTTTTCTGCACATTACATATTGTGTTATGTGTTCACTTCTTAATGCATGTTATTTCTGTGTAGTGGGTTTTAATTCTGTTGCAATCTCCATTGATTCAACATTATTTAGAGGACATTAATAAGGTTTAAATAAGATTTCCATTGTGTGGTTTGCACCTTCACTTCTAAAATTTGGTATCAGAGCCTGGCCAATTTTGATTCTTGGGTGGTAGTGTGAAGGTCTTTTAGTTGTAGTGGGAGATTTGGTTGTTGTTTGTTTGCAGATCTTGTGTAGATATCATGGCTTCATCCACTATTGCTTCTACCTCACGGTTGGACATTGAAAAGTTTAATGGCATAGGGAACAAATTGTGGAAGATGAAAATGAAGGATTTTCTAGAAGAAAGATACCAGTGGTTGGTTGTTATGAAATAGGAGAAACCTAATGATGTTCCTCCTGATGAGTGGGAAAAACTGGATAAAAAGGCATGAGGTACAGTCTGGCTGTGTCTTGCAGATTCTGTTCTATTGAATGTTGCAAGTGAGAAGTCGGCACCTAGCTTGTGGAAGCATATGGGTGAGATCTACCAAGCCAAGAATATGGTAAATAATCTTTATTTAAAGTGTAAGTTATTTTCCGTGAAAATGAAAGAGGGTGAATCAGTTGTAGAACATTTGAATTCATTTAATTTGTTATTGAGTTAACTAGCATCTGTAGATGTTGAGGTGAATGAGGAAGATAAATGTATATTTCTTCTTTGTTCTTTACCTGAGTCATGGGAAAATGTTATTTTGGCTATCACTGCTCACCTCATAGACCCAAAGTTGGATGCTCTTGTTTTAGTTCTTCTGTCAGAGGAATTGAGGAAGAAACGTTCAGATAGTTCAAGGGATGCTCTCAGTGTCAGGGGAAGGTCTATGGAAAGAGGACCAAAAGGAGATCAGAAGGGGTTTAAAGGAAAGTCTAAGGGTCATTTTAAGACTTCTAGAAAGAAGAACAGAGTCAAGTGTTGGAACTGTGGAAAGAGAGGACATGTGAAAAAAAATGTAGAAACTCAAAGAAACAATGGGATTCCGCTATTGATAAGTCTTCAAATGCAGGTGATGAGGTCTTACTTTCTACATGTAATGTTGTTTCTCATGATCATTGGTTGGTTGACTCAAGGTGCTTGTACCACATGACTCCACATAAAGAATGGTTTTCCACATACAAAGAGTATGATGGAGGAAACGTGTACCTCAGGGACAACTCTACGTATCCTATTGTTGGATGAGGGAAGGTAATGTTGTGTTTTAGTGATGGGAGAATTAAAACCCTCCCTAGTGTTTTGCATGTTCTTGGATTGGCTAGAAATTTGATTTTTGTTTCAAAGTTGAATGATTTGGGAATACTCATGACATTTGATAAGCATGGTTGTAGATTGGTGAGAGGAAACTTGGTGGTAGCGAAGGGGAAAATATTGGGAACTTTGTTTAAGATAGAAGCTACTATTGTTTGTGCCTCTTATGCATTTGAGGATAATGGGTATATGTAAATACATGAAGGACCAAAAAGTTGCCAAATGACTTTTTGGTCACATACAAGTCATAATGTGAGTGCGTTATAACACACTCGCATTTTGCAAAAGAAAAACTCAAAACTCTCTCTCTCTCTCTCTCTCCCCAAACCCCTAAACCCTAAATAATTCCCCTAAACCCTATCCCCTAACCCCTAAACCCTATCCCCTAAGCAACCGTAAACTTTTATCTCCCTATCTCTATCATCCCTCTACCTCTCAATCTCTCTCCCTATCTCTCTAGACATCTTGCTCACTCTTTATCTCCCTATCTCTCCCCTATGTCTCCTCTATCTCTCCCTATCTCCTTATCTCTTACCTCTCTCTCCCCTATCATTCCTGTATCTCCCTATCTCTCCCCTCTATCTCTCCCTCTCCCTTATCAATGAAGGAAATGGAAACAAGAAAACTCAGACTCTCTTTTTATCTCTCTCCCTCTCTCCCTATCTCTTCCCTCTCTCTCCCCCCCATCTCCACCCTCTCTCCCTCTTCCTCCCTCTCCCTCTCCCTCTCCCTTATCGAAAAAGCAAATGGAAACATGAAAAATAGGGCATGGAAACAATGGTGGGATCTAAACATAAATTGGAAAGGAAAAGGAAAACTAGGAGCTAGAGAGAGAGAGAGAGAGAGAGAGAGAGAGAGAGAGAGAGAGAGAGAGAGAGAGAGAGAGAGAGAGAGAGATGCTTTTATTTCACTATAATGTGAGCATGTTATAATGTGCTCACGTTATGCTTTTATTTGGTAATTTTCAAGCCTTTGGCTGGGATTTGCCTTGGGCTTCCAAACCAAAGGCTTGGACTATGTTTTAGATGTCCAAAGATGTGTTTTTCTAAATTGTAACAAAAATTACATAATCTAGAGCATGCTCCCCATCAAGTTTGCATGTGTTTCAATGAAATGTCAAAAAAATACCACCATAAGATTAAGCTCTCTTATCTTTCTAACCATATATTTTTTTTCACATTTTAAGTATGTTAAGGATTTCATCTTTAATTTCTTTTGTTAGTGTATTCATTTTTTGTCAAAATCTAGTGTATGGTATTTTTGACTTTTTTTAAACCTTTCATCGAAATTTCAAATAAATTACATTTTTAGAAACTAGACTCCATTATACATGTATTTAAATTTTTTTAGATTTTCAATTAGTTTTCAAAATTGTTAAGGGGGAGCATGCTCAATTTTCTATTTTTTAGGATGTGTTCACTTTGAAAATTAGTAAAAAATCAATTATTCATGAAAAAATTATCAAAAAAAATAGGGATAAACTACATGGTGTTAGCTAATTTCTCACTGAAGAGATTTTTGAAATATTAAAAACAAGTTTACATTTTAGGGGGAGCACACCAGACACTATGTTATATTTTTTTGAATTAGACAGGACCAATTTTTGAACCCCTTAATCTCAACCATTTTTGAAAAAAAAAAAAGTTTAGAAACTAGATTCGAAGCACTATGACTCGTGTTTTTGTTTTATCTTCAAATTTTGATTGTAACTATATTCAATTTCTCATCCAACATCAGTCTTTCCTGATTTTAGAAAAAAAGTGGCATTTTAAGACCCCTTTTTGGCCCCCCATCTTTGTGCACTTACCCTAATACTAAAAATACATGTATGTTGTGGCACCATAGATTGGGACACATAAGCCAGTCTAGTTTAAAGACTATTTTAAATAAAAAATTGTTATACGGTTTATCCTATCCTAATGAGAGTTTCAAATTTTGTGAACATTGTGTGTTTGGAAAATAGAATAGATCTCCATTTCCTTTAGGCAGTAATAAATCCGATGATAAATTAGAACTTATTCATTCAGATGTTTTTGGTCCAGTGGATGTTGAATCAATTGGAAAATCTAGATATTTTATTTCCTTCATTAATGATGTCTCAAGGTTTACCTAGATTTATTTTATGCATCACAAATATGAAGTTTTTACTAAGTTTAAGGAATTTAAATCCTTAGTTGAAAAATAATCAGATCATAAGATAAAGGTTTTGAGATCTGACAATGGAGGGGAATACTATTCTAAGGAATTTTATCTGTAAACTCCACAACATAATGGAGTGGCATAAAGGATGAATCAGACAACAATGGAAAGAGCAAAGAGTATGTTGAGTGAATCACAGTTGAATAAATGCTTTTGGACAAAAGCTGTGTGTACAACAAACTACTTGATTAACAGATCTCCGTGTAAGGCTCTTATTTCAACTCCTTATGAAATGTCGACAGGTAAGAAACCTTCTGTTTCACATTTAAGGGTATTTGGCTATGATACTTATGTTCATGTGCCTAAATAAAAATGTACTAAGTTGGATCCAAATGCTGAAAAGTGTACTTTCATTGGATATGGTGATAATGTAAAGGTTATAAGCTTTGGAATCCACTAACCTAAAAGATTATCCATTCTAGAGATGTTATTTTTAGGGAACTTAGTGTTATTTTAGAACCTGAACAGTCAAAAGAAAAAGAAGAAAAGGTAAAGAGAGCACATTTTGAATTAGAGGATGAAGATGCACCTCAGGAAGAACATAATGATGTATTGGGGGTGAAGAAGCAAAAAAGACTCGAGTGAAAGTTCTGATGAGGAAGAATCCATTGTAAGAGAAGAAGTTGGTACAAATGAGCATACAGAAGAACATGAAGAATCTATAACTCCACCTCTGAGAAGATCGACAAGACAACAAAACCTAGTTGACAGGTATAGCCCACCAAATTTCTGTTGTGTATTTGCTTTATTGAGTACCGACGATGAGCCTAGATCCTATAGAGAAGTTATTCATGCAGATGTTAGTGAGTCTTGGCAATTAGCCATGCAGGAGGAGATGATGACTTTAGACTCTTGTAGCACCTAGGATCTTGTTTGTTTGCCCAAAGGATGAAAGGCCATAGGTCGCAAGTGGGTCTTTAAGAAGAAGTTTGGAGCAGCTGGTTCATTGGAGAAGTACAAGGCTAGACTGGTAGCCAAGGGCTACTCCCAGAGAGAGGGAGTTGATTTTGGTGAAATTTTCTCTCCTGTAGCTAAATTAACTTCTATTAGACTTCTCTTATCCATTGTTGTAGCTCTTGATTGGGAAATAGAGAAAATTGATGTTAAGACTATGTTCTTGCATGGAGATCTTGAGGAAGAAATTTACATGCAACAACCTACAAGTTTTGAGGTAGAAGGGAAAGAACATTGGGTTTGCAGATTGAAGAGGTCTCTTTATGGTTTGAAACAATCCCCCAGAATGTGGTACCAAAATTTTGACTCATTTGTGTTGAAATTAGGTTTTGTTAGAAGTGAGGAAGATCACTCTATGTACATTCATTATATTGATGATTCTATTCTAATCATTGCATTGTATGTTGATGACATATTATTTTTTAGGAATACTAAGGGTATGATCAGTGAATTGAAAGCCCAACTTTCAGGTGCATTTGATATGAATGATCTTGGAGTAGCCATGTATATTTTGGGGATGGAGATCAAAAGGGATAGAGGTAATAGAAATCTTTGGTTGTGTTGCAAGTATGGGCCTAACCGGTGTTGTCATTGATGTCAACATACTCCTGTTGCATTGATAAAAAGGATTGGATGAGCTGAGTGCTGAAGATATTGAGAAAATTAGTCATAATCAGGAACAGAGAAGAACAGTGAAGACAGTAAGGTAAAGATCCAAGATAAGATGACTATTAGAGGATGCGGTTCAAAGGGTTTATAGATATGAGTCTTAAGTTAATCCAGTAAAGATTTCAAAGGTCCACATGAATATCTGAAGGAGTTGTGGCCGTCCAAGTAAAACCAGTTTTGGTAGGTGTTCAGAGGTGACAGAGTGACACAGACAGGTCTGGTGAGATTTAGAAATGCATTATCCTATTCTGCAGATTTGAGGGAGTGTTGAGGAAGTCTTTGTGAAGTGTCAACTCGATTGGTTCATGGTTTGAAGGTCCGCAAGCACCTATTCCTTTGTGACAGTAATGTCAAACTGTGTTCTTGAGGTTCTGGATGAAGGAGAGAAGGATTTCAGTAAGAAGATGAAGTGTGGATGTTCTCGGTGATTCAGGTAATTGTTGATAACTGAGAGGGGGGGTGAATCAGTTATCCTAAACTTGCTTACAATTCAAACACTTAAGTCCACCTTGTTATTCAATAGCATAGCAATTAATCAGTCATGAAAGCATAAAGCATAAACACCAGAGCAGATACACATCAACACATGAGACACCAAGATTTTGACGTGGAAAACTCAGTTAAGGGAAAAACCACGGGGTGATTAACCCAAGGATTATTCTCTGTTAGAAGAATAAGAAAAATAAATGGCACATGCCAATTAGGGCTCACTGCCCGAGCACACTGCTCACAAGAGGTACACTGCCTACAAGAGACACACTGTCTACAAAGTAACAAGTATCACAAACTTGAACTGGAGATTGACATCTTTACCATGTCTGGATCAGTTCCATTTAAGCCCAAAAACTCCTGCTCTACCTTTCGCACTTCTCTTCGCTATGCCACACTTATCCGCACCAAGACACACTTCAAAATGAATTCACAATCTCTTATTTATACAAGGCATCGACTTAGGAACAAACATCTAAGTCAACAAACACCTATAAGATCATTCGCAAGACGTGTAATACATTCAGTCAGCTTGTCTTAGGAAGAACACCAATATCTGTGGTTATTCTTCAAATGCAAACTCAAACTTCAATGCGGACCCCCAATAAGAATTGTACACAATCCAAAGATCACTAAAACCTTTCCTGAGTCATCAAGAACATCCGCACTATATCAACTTACTAGAATTCTTCTCTTCTTCATCTGGAACTTCGAGAATACAGTTTGTCATCACTGTCATAATGAAAAAGGTGCTTCCGGACCTCCAAACCATGAAAAAATCTAGTTTTCACCACACACGGACTTCTTCAACACTCTCTCCAATCCACAGAATGAGATAATGCAATTCCGGAGCTCACTGGACCAATTTGTGACACTCTGTCACCACTGAACACCTACCAGAACCGGTTCTACTTGAGTGACCATAACTTCTTTCGATCTTCAGGCGGACCTCTGAAATCTTGATAGGAGCATCTCAAGACTCATATCTACAAACCCTTTAAACCGCATCCTCTGATCTTCACCTTATCTTGGACTTTTACCCTAATGTCATCACTGTTCTTCACTGTTCCTGATTGAGACTAATTTCCTTAATATCCTCAGCACACAGCTCATCCAATTCTTCTCATTAGTGCAATATGAGTATGTTGACATCAATGACAACACCAGTTATCCTCATACTTGCAACAGTAATCTTGTGAAGGTATTTGGATAGTGTCTAGTTCATGTTAGTGGTCCGCATTGGAGTTAGAGCTCGCAATTGAAGAATAACTTCCGGATGATGGTGTTCTTCCTGAGACTGGCTGATCGAATGTATTACACATCTTGTGGATGTTCTTGTATATGTTTGTCGACTTAGATGATTATTCCTAGGTCGATGCCTTGTATAAATAAGGGATTGTAAAGTCATTTCAAAGTGTGTCTTGTGGAGATGAGAGTGTGGTAGTGAGGAAGAGAGCGAAAGGCAAAGCAGAAGTTTTGGGCTTAAATGGAACTAATTAAAACATGGTGAAGATGCTATTTTCTAGTTCAAGTAGGTGATACTTATCATTTTGTAGATAGTGTGTCTCTTGTAGGTAGTAAGCCTCTTGTGAGCAGTGTGCTCGGGCAGTGAGCCCTAATTGGCATGTGCCATTTTGTTCTTTCTATTCTCCTAATAGAGAATACAATCTTGGGTTAATCACCCCGTGGTTTTTCCCTTAACTAGGTTTTCCACGTCAAAATCTTAGTGTCTTATGTGTTGATATGTTTCTGCTCTTGATTTAATTACACTATGTTTCCATGATTGATTTATTAATATACTACTAAATCACAAAGAGGATTTAAGTGTTTAATTGGAAGAAAGTTTTAGACAACTGATTCACCCCCCCTCTCATTGTCTGTCCTGAATCTAACAATTGGTATCAGAGCTGAGTTCCTCTAAAAGAGCTTAACCGCTTGAGGAGATCCAGGATGTCGTCATATAAGAAGGATAGTCTGAAGTTTGATGGAACCAATTTTAATCTTTGGAAAAGTCGCATGAAATGTCACTTGCAATGTATGGGAATGCAGTACTGGACCATGGCTTCAACGAAGTATACTCCTCCACAAGGTGGCCCGAAAGCCCCAAATGAAATCACAGATGCTAAAAATAATCTGCAGACTATAGAAACTCTTCTAAGCACATTATCTGATTCAGAGCTTTCAAATGTTGTTGACCTACCCATTGCTTTTGAGATTTGGGAAAAATTGGAACTTCTACATGAAGGAGACAAGTATGTTAAATGTGCAAGGCTACAGAGCCTGAAAGGGAAATTTGAAAATCTGAAGATGAGAGAAGATGAAAATATTACTACTTTTATGCTAAGAGTAAATGAGCTTGTTTGTGGAATTAGATGTGCTGGTGGAGTCTTGGATGAAGATGAAATTGTTGGCAAAATTCTCAGATCCCTTTCTACTTCTTATAAAATCAAGGTTGCTGCCATTGAAGAATTCAGAGCCCATACAACTATCACAAGAAATCAATTGGATGGTAAATTGGCTACATTTGAAATGACCAAGTTTGGAGATGCCCCCCCAAGACTGAATCTGCATTCAGAGCTAGTGCTTCTGTAAAAGGTAAACAAAGGTTTGATCCGGGAGAGAACTCTTCAAGGAAACTATCATGGTATGAAAAAGCAAGAAAAGACCTAGAAGAAGAAGAAACTGGAACTGCTCAGCTTGAAGCCCTTATTGCAAAAAGACTACTAAGAGGATCCAATAAGTATGAAGGGAAATTGCCTTTTAAGTGTTTTAACTGCAAAAGATTGGTCATTTTACCTCAAAGTGTCTAGAAGGATTTTCAAGGTCAAATCCTAATAGATCAAGGTTCCAAAAGAATTGTTATTATGTTCATGAAGAGGATGATAATGAAGGAGTAACAAATGATGAATCAGAGACAGGAAACAAATCTAGAAGTGATTGGGTGTTTATTGCCATCAAGGAAGAAGATCCAATGCCCTCTGAATCTGTCAATCATAAAGTTGTAGAAAGAGCTCTAGCTACCCAAGTTGAAGAAAAAGATGATTGGGTCATTGACAGTGGATGCTCTCACCATATGATAGGTGACAAAAATAAGTTCTTAGATTTGGAAAGGTATGAAGGAGGAGTGGTAAAGTTTGGTGATAATTCTGCTGGTAGAATCAGAGGTAGGGGAACTATTTCTTTTAATGGAAAGAACAAAACTGGTAATGTACTGTATGTTGAAGGATTGAAGCACAATTTTCTCAGTGTTGGACAGTTGGTGGACAAAGGCTTTGATCTCCAATTCAAGAATGGAAAATGCAAAATCTTTGAAAGTTCCAGAACAGAGATTGCATCCGGTACTCAGACAAAAGGTAATATCTTCCATCTAGTTGGTACTGGTAAAAGTTGTCTATTTGTGCAAATTGATTAGAATTGGCTATGGCATAGTGGTGCAGGAGCACCCCCTCAACAAGCCAAATATACATCCGAGGGAGAAGACTAAGGTATTAATGTGTTATCATATTTTATGCATTTCTATGTTTGTTTGTGTTGTCCTGTGGGACTTGTGTTGTGATTTCATGTTTGTAATAAAACCCCATCATGTGAACCAGTGTTACACATTTGGCATCCTGATAAGGCAATTTGAACATCTTGGGTAATTGGGGTATGTGGATTTTTAAATCAAGTGTGTTATGTTTAGGTGTCTTGTTAATGTGTTCACGTCATGTCGCATGAAAACATGTGTCGTATAATCAGTTAGATTTTTAGTATTCTGGTTGGAAGTTGTAACGACTCCAACTTCTTGTGTTCCGGTTAGAACTGAATGGAGAGAGATAAAAACACTTTTCTGGAAAGAAGGGAGAGATATGAAATTGGAAGGAGATATAGAAAAGTCTGTCAATTTGTTTTTACAAGTTCTGTGTTCTGTGTAAATTTCCTGTGTATCGAATTGCTCTGCGTATATTTTTTATGTCAAAGTGTTCTGTTTATAATCTAATTTCCTATTGTTGAAGATGCCTGATTGAGGCCATTCCACTGGTGGATTTCTATGAAATCAGTGCAATGGATTCTGTACATAGTTTTCTACTTTATTTTCTTTTTGTTTGTGTTTCTGGCAGAATGGAACAGAGGATCCAATCTCTGGAGGAGTTTTCGTAGTAGAGAACCTAGCATTTCTATGTGCTAGGACTCAATTGAATAAGGACTGTGAGTTGGGCTATAGAGGATGTCCTTTGTGTTATATTTTGGTGTTATTTCATTGGAGGTATATTTTCTGTGTATATCGCAACTGTATGCGAATATACATTTCCTGTAGAGTGTGTCAGAAGTTCACTTTCTGCGGATATAAGTGTCAAGCGGCTGTAGTGGTCAAATTGTATGAAGATTCATTTGGTGACTGGTGAATAGAAGGTTAAGCAGTGCATATTCGAAATTGAGAGTATCAGGTTGGAAAATGTTTGGTTGAACCGATGATTGAACCGGTTTAATGGTTCAATGGTTCAATGGGTGCAGCGGGTTCATCACCGATAGTAATAAGGGTTGTCGATAGTTGAACCGATGGTTGAACCAGTTTACCGGTTCAACAGTTCAACAGTTCAACTGATAGTTGCTGACAGTGTTAAGACTGCGCAATGGAAGTACATTGAACTGATAGTTGGAGGTTCAACAATTCATTTAGTTCATTTGGTTTAACAGGTTCACGGGTTTAATGAACTTGGAGGTTTCAAGTGGTTCAAAGGTTCAACCACAGTAATAGTTACAGATTTAAATATGTTTTCACCGCACTGTTGTAGGCTCTGCATCAAGTGGTATCAGAGCAAAGGAGTATCCTTTGGGTAGAAGAAAAAGACAAGATGTCAGAAGGAGAAGGGTCAGAAGAGTACCCAACAAAGATGACCAACGCTGAGATGGCTATTCTAGTGAAGAAACAATTGGCAGAGAGCAAAGTCATTAGGGCTCAGAATCAGGCCTTGAGAAATGAGTTGGAGAAGTTGAGGGAAAAAGTAGAGAAGGGAGAAGAAAATTCTGGTGATGAAGAAGATGGGGATGAAGAGAGGATCCCTAGGCAGGAAGAGATGGAGGTTCCTGCAGACCAGAGACCCTTACTCAATGCCCTCAAATCCATGGAGAGAAGGACCGTGGATATGAAACTAGACCTACCCGTGTTTGCAGGCAAAATGGATCCAGATTCAGTAATGGAGTCGATAGACTCCTTGAATAATTTCTTTGAGACCGAGGAGATACCAGACCATCAAAGGGTGAAGATGGCACAATCCAAAATGAAAGGGGTTGCACTGACTTGGTGGACTTTCATTCAAGATGACAAGGTGAAATAGGGAAAGAATAGAGTTGCCACTTGGAAGAAAATGATGGCTTTAGTGAAGGAAGCCTATGTTCCATTAGATTACAACATTCAATTACAAAAGAGGAAACAAAACTTGAAGCAGAAGGAGTTAGATGTCAGTTCATACATTGAAGAATTCATGAAACTCTGTGTAAAGGCAAAGGTAAAGGAGGGTGAGGACGAGAAGGTGGCAAGGTACCTCAATGGATGGAGGTTTAACATCCAAGAAGATTTAAATCTGCATAGCCCAGATATAGTCCAAAAGTGCTACCATTGGAACTCAATGTGGAAGAGAAATTAAAGAGAAGACAAGAGTAGAATAGTAGAGGAAGAGGGAGACAGCAAAGAGGGGGAAGAAGTCTTTTCAGAGGCAGATGAAATGGATTTGGATACCAAGGTGAATCAAATCAAGAGAGCAGCAAAGGAGACATCGGTCAAACTCAAGGAGGAAGTTATAATCAAAGAGGAAATTTTAGGGGTAGAAGACCATCATTTAGAGGGAGATCTTAGGGTAGAGGACCTCTCAGATATTACAATTGCAATCAAGAAGGCCACAAAGCCAATAGATGTCCAGATAAGGCAACAAGTACAATGGGAGAAAGGAGGACAAATCTGATTCAAGAGTCTGATTGTCAAAGTGTAACAAGCTCAAACACTTTTCCAAGTGTGAATGCTCCTAACAGTTATGGGTATCCTGAGAGAGGAGACACTTTGATGATGAGGAGAGCAATGACCACCATGAAGGTGCTTGACAAAGAGCCCCCACAGAGGAAATCTCTCTTCATAAATACTTGCAAGGCAGGAGGAAAGGTATGTAAAGTTCTAATTGACTCTGGATCTACTGAAAATTTTGTATCCAGTGAAATGGTAGAAAAGCTTAAGCTTAGAAGATTGCCACATCCATGCCCATACAATGTCTCATGGCTTACTCAAGGTGGTCAGCAAACAGTTGTGGAAGAGCAGGCTTGGGTAGAATTTCAAATTGGAACATACAAGGACAGATTATTGTTTGACATTACCAAGATGGATGCTTGCCATCTCCTATTTGGAAGACCATGGCTATGACTTGAAAGCACACCATGATGAGTTAGAAACACATATTCAATCACCAGGGATGGTAAGGTGATAGAGTTGCTATCATTGATGGAGAATGAGGAGGAATCAAAAAGGAAAGAAGTTAAGGTGATGATGGTAGAAGGCAAACAATTCATGAAAGAGATAGTGGAAGAAGGTGCAGTTGCATATGCTCTAATTCCATGCCTAAAGGTGAACAAGGAGCAGTAGCAGAAAGTCAAGGGAGAGAAAATGCAAAGGCTCATAGATCCTGCTGTCGAAGAGTTATTGGACAAGTACAAAGGCATCATCTCTGATGGAATGCCAAGGTCCCTACCACCTATAAGGGACATCAGCCATTGCACAGATCTGATCCTAGGATCTACACTTCCAAACAAGGTAGCATACAAGCTTACCCCAGAACATAATGCAGAGTTAGCAAGGCAAATTGAGGAGTTGTTGGAGAAAGGCCTAATTGGAAAGAGTTTAAGCCCATGTGCAGTACCAACTGTACTAGCACTGAAGAAGGAAGGATCTTGGAGACTTTGTACCAATTCAAGGGCTATCAACAAAATAACAATCAGGTATAGGTTTCCAATCCCTAGGATAGAAGACTTGCTTGATTGCTTGGGGGGTGCTAAATATTTCACAAAAATAGATCTAAAGAGTGGCTATCATCAGATTAGGATTAGGCCAGGAGATGAATGGAAAACTGCATTCAAGACCAATGAGGGGTTATATGAGTGGAAGGTCATGCCTTTTGGTTTATCCAATGCCCCTAGTACTTTTATGAGATTGATGAATGAGGTCTTGAGGGAATACGTAGGTAAATTTGTCATAGTATATCTAGATGACATCCTGATTTTCAGTAATACAAGGGAAGAGCACCTCAAACATATAGACCTAGTCCTCAAAAGGTTACATGAAGAACAACTAACGATCAATTTGGAGAAGTGTTTGTTCATGCAGGAGGAGATCATATATTTGGGTTTTATCAGCTCACAAGGAAAACTAAAAATGGATCAAGAGAAGGTAAGTGCCATATTGTCTTGGCCAACACCTAGAACTATGAATGACGTTAGAAGTTTCCATGGTTAGAAACCTTCTATAGGAAGTTTATAAAGGGATTTAGTCATGTTTGTGCACCCATGCTTGACATCATAAAAGGAGGACAAAAGTGCAGATTCACTTGGACAAAGGAGGAAGATGATTCATTTGAAACATTGAAGAAGAAGGTGGCAGAGCAGCCAGTCCTTGCACTTCCTGACTTCAACAAGATTTTTTAGGTAGAATGTGATGCAAGCCACATGGCAATTGGGGTAGTACTCAGTCAAGAAGGTAGGCCTATTGCATTTTTCAGTGAGAAACTAAATGATGCAAAGAAGAGATACTCATCATATGATTTGGAGATGTATGCTCTAGTACAGTCACTCAAAAAGTGGAGGCATTATTTGATGCCTAAAGAATTCATAGTGTTCACGGATAATCAGGCCCTTAGTTTCATAAACAGTCAAGAGAAGCTGAACCATAGGCATATGAAGTGGGTGGAGACTTTGCAAGCTTTCACCTTCATACTCAAGCACAAGAAAGGGGTCAAGAACAAGGTAGCAGAAGCTTTGAGCAGGAGGGCTCTAACCATAAATTAGATCCAGTTGGAAAGTGTTGGCATTGAATCTTTGAAGGCCATGTATGATGTTGATGGAGACTTTGGGGAAATATACAATGTATGTATTTCCTTTGGTGATAAATATCATGTTGAGTTCTTTGAATTTCTGATCCAAGATGGATTACTTTTCAAGGATGGACAGTTGTGCATTCCACGGTGTTCTATGAGACTGAATATTATTAAGGAGAAGCATTGTGGGGCCATGGCAAGAAATTTTGTTCTAGATAAGACTCTTGATCTTGTGAAGAGGCATTACTATTGGCCCAAGTTGCAGTTAGATGTGAGGAGATTTGTGGAGGCATGTGTGATATGTTAGAAAGCCAAAGGAAGAACCACTAATGCAAGTTTATATCAGCCATTGCCCATTCCTTCTAGACCATGGGAAAGCATAAGCATGGATTTTGTATTGGGTTTGCCTAGGACAAGGAAGGGATATGATAGTGCTTTTGTTGTAGTCGACAGATTTAGTAAAATGATACACTTCTTACCATGCAAAACCACTTGTGGTGCTTCATATGTTGTTGATCTATTTTTCAAAGAGATAGTGAGGATACATGGATTGCCATTGAGCATAGTGTCAGATAGAGATGTGAAATTTATTAGCCACTTTTGGAGGACTCTTTGGAAGAGGCTTGGAACAAATTTATCCTTCTCATCAGCCTACCATCCTCAAACAGATGGGCAGATTGAAGTTGTTAACTGTTCATTGGGAAATCTGTTAAGATGTTTGACAAGGCAGCATGGAGAGAAGTGGGATAATATCCTACCACAAGAAAAATTATCCAATAATGACACCATTAATAGGAGTATAGGGAAGTCATCTTTCCAGGTAGTATATGGAATTCATCCATGGGGTATTTTGAAACTGAGAGATTTGCCTATAGGAGAGTCTATTAGTGTAGATGGAGAAGCTTTTGCATCAGCCATCAAAGAAGTGCATGATCAAGTCAAGACCCAACTCCAACAAACTACATTGAAGTACAAAGCATATGCTGATAAGAAGAAGAGAGATGTACAGTTTGATGTTGGAGATTTGGTGTGGGTAAATCTAAAGAAGGAGAGGCTCCCAAAAGGTAAACATACCAAACTAATGCAGAGGAAGATTGGACCATGTCAGATTCTGAAGAAGTGTGGACAGAATGCTTATGAGATCTAACTCCCTCCTAATCTTAGATTATCACCCATTTTCAATGTATGTGATTTAACTCCATACAAACATAATGTAGATATAGAATAGGAACAATTGCAGGATACAACAGGTGATGATATTCCTAAACATGATCCACCAAAATTGAAGAAGATAATAGACTCAAGAGTGACAAAGGAGACAAGGAACAAAGAGTACACGGAGTACTTGGTAGCTTGGCCGGGGAAACCTAAATCAGAGGTAGTTTGGATGACTAAAGATTAGATCACAAATCATGGTACAGACCTTCAAACTCTCATCTCAAGTGGGCTTGAGATTTCTTCTCCCGGGGAGTATGGTGCAGGAGCACCCCCTCAACAAGCCAAATATACATTGGAGGGAGAAGACTAAGGTATTAATGTGTTATCATATTTTATGCATTTCTATGTTTGTTTGTGTTGTCCTGTGGGACTTGTGTTGTGATTTCATGTTTGCAATAAAACCCCATCATGTGAAACAGTGTTACAAATTTGGCATCCTGATAAGCCAATTTGAACATCTTGGGTAATTGGGGTATGTGGATATTTAAATCAAGTGTGTTATGTTTAGGTGTCTTGTTAATGTGTTCACGTCATGTCGCATGAAAACATGTGTTGTATAATCAGTTAGATTTTTGGTATTCCGGTTGGAAGTTGTAACGACTCCAACTTCTTGTGTTCTGGGTAGAACTGAATGGAGAGAGATAAAAACATTTTTTTGGAAAGAAGAAGGGAGAGATATGAAATTGGAAGGAGATATAGAAAAGTTTGTCAGTTTGTTTTTACAAGTTCTATATTCTATGTAAATTTCTTATGTATCGAATTGCTCTGCTTATATTTTCTGTGTCAAAGTGTTCAATTTATAATCTAATTTCCTATTGTCAAAGATGCCTGATTGAGGCCATTCCACTGGTGGATTTCTGTGAAATCAGTGGAATGGATTCTGTACATAGTTTTCTACTTTATTTTCTTTTTGTTTGTGTTTCTGGTGGAATGGAACAGAGGATCCAATCTCTGGAGGAGTTTTCATACTAGAGAACCTAGCATTTTTATGTGCTAGGACTCAATTGAATAAGGACTACAAGTCAGGCTACAGACGATGTCTTTCGTGTTAGATTTTGGTGTTATTTCACTGGAGGTATATTTTCTATGTATATCGCAACTGTATGCGAATATACATTTCCTGTAGAGTGTGTCAGAAGTTCACTTTCTGCGGATATAAGTGTTAAGCGGCTGTAGTGGTCAAATTGTATGAAGATTCATTTGGTGACTGGAGAATAGAAGGTTAAGCAGTGCATATTCGAAATTGAGAGTATCAGGTTGGAAAATGTTTGGTCGAACCGATGATTGAACCGGTTTAATGGTTCAATGGTTCAACGGGTGCAGCGGATTCATCACCGATAGTAATAAGGGTTGTCGATAGTTGAACCGATGGTTGAACCGGTTCACCGGTTCAACAGTTCAACAGTTCAACTGATAGTTGCCGACAGTGTTAAGACTGCACGATGGAAGTACATTGAACCGATAGTTGGAGGTTCAATAGTTCATTTGGTTCAACAGGTTCACGGGTTCAATGAACTTGGAGGTTTCAAGTGGTTCAAAGGTTCAACCATAGTAATAGTTACAGATTTAAATATGTTTTCACCACACCATTGCAGGCTCTGTATCAAGTGGTATCAGAGCAAAGGAGTATCCTTTGGGTAGAAGAAAAAGACAAGATGTCAGAAGGAGAAGGGTCAGAAGAGTACTCGACGAAGATGACCAATGCTGAGTTGGCTGTTCTAGTGAAGAAACAATTGGCAGAGAGCAAAGTCATTAGGGCTTAGAATTAGGCCATGAGAAATGAGTTGGAGAAGTTGAGGGAAAAAGTAGAGAAGGGAGAAGAAAATTCTGGTGATGAAGAAGATGGGGATGAAGAGAGGATCCCTAGGCAGGAAGAGATGGGGGTTCTTGCAGACCAGAGACCCTTACTCAATGCCCTCAAATCCATGAAGAGAAGGACCATGGATATGAAACTAGACCTGCCCGTGTTTGCAGGCAAAATGGATCCAGATTCAGTAATGGAGTCGATAGATTCCTTGAATAATTTCTTTGAGACCGAGGAGATACCAAACCATCAAAGGTTGAAGATGGCACAATCCAAAATGAAAGGGGTTGCACTAACTTGGTGGACTTTCATTCAAGATGACAAGGTGAAAGAGGGAAAGAATAGAGTTGCCACTTGGAAGAAAATGATGGCTTTAGTGAAGGAAGCCTATGTTCCATTGGATTACAACATCCAATTACAGAAGAGGAAAAAAAACTTGAAGCAGAAGGAGTTAGATGTCAGTTCATACATTGAAGAATCATGAAACTCTATGTAAAGGTAAAGGTAAAGGAGGGTGAGGATGAGAAGGTGGCAAGGTACCTCAATGGATTGAGGTTTAACATCAAAGAAGAATTAAATCTGCATAGCCCAGTTATAGTCCAAAAGTGCTACCAATTGGCACTCAAGGTGGAAGAGAAATTAAAGAGAAGACAAGAGCAGAATAGTAGAGGAAGAGGGAGACAGCAAAGAGGGGGAAGAAGTCTTTTCAAAGGCAGAGGAAATGGATTTGGATACCAAGGTGAATCAAATCAAGAGAGCAGCAAAGGAGACATCGGTCAAACTCAAGGAGGAAGTTATAATCAAAGAGGAAATTTTAGGGGCAGAAGACCATCATTTAGAGGGAGATCTCAGGGCAGAGGACCTCTCAGATGTTACAATTGCAATCAAGAAGGCCACATAGCCAACAGATGTCTAGATAAGGCAACAAGTACAATGGGAGAAAGGAGGACAAATCTGATTCAAGAGTCTGATTGTCAAAGTGTAACAAGCTCAAACACTTTTCCAAGTGTGAATGCTCCTGACAGTTATGGGTATCCTGAGAGAGGAGACACTTTGATGATGAGGAGAGCAATGAACACTATGAAGGTGCTTGACAAAGAGCCCCCACAGAGGAAATCTCTCTTCATAACTACTTGCAAGGCAGGAGGAAAGGTATGTAAAGTTCTAATTGACTCTGGATCTACTGAAAATTTTGTATCCAGTGAAATGGTAGAAAAGCTTAAGCTTAGAAGATTGCCACATCCATGCCCATACAATGTCTCATGGCTTACTCAAGGTCAGCAAACTGTTGTGGAAGAGCAGGCTTGGGTAGAATTTCAAATTGGAACATACAAGGACAAATTATTGTTTGACATTACCAAGATGGATGCTTGCCATCTCCTATTTGGAAGACCATGGCAATATGACTTGAAAGCACACCATGATGAGTTAGAAACACATATTCAATCACCAGGGATGGTAAGGTGATAGAGTTTATATCATTGATGGAGAATGAGGAGGAATCAAAAAGGAAAGAAGTTAAGGTGATGATGGTAGAAGGCAAACAATTCATGAAAGAGATAGTGGAAGAAGGTGCAGATGCATATGCTCTAATTCCATGCCTAAAGGTGAACAAGGAGCAGCAGTAGAAAGTCAAGGGAGAGAAAAGGCAAAGGTTCATAGATCCTACTGTCCAAGAGTTATTGGACAAGTATAAAGGCATCATCTCTGATGGAATGCCAAGGTCCCTACCACCTATAAGGGACATCACCCATTGCATAGATCTGATCCCAGGATCTACACTTCCAAACAAGGCAGCATACAAGCTTACTCTAGAACATAATGCAAAGGTAGCAAGGCAGATTGAGGAGTTGTTGGAGACAGGCCTAATTGGAAAGAGTTTAAGCCCATGTGTAGTACCGACTATACTAGCACCGAAGAAGGAAGGCACTTGGAGACTTTGTACCGATTCAAGGGCTATCAACAAAATAACAATCAGGTATAGGTTTCCAATCCCTAGGATAGAAGACTTGCTTGATTGCTTGGGGGGTGCTAAATATTTCACAAAAATAGATCTAAAGAGTGGCTATCATTAGATTAGAATTAGGCCAGGAGATGAATGGAAAACTGCATTCAAGACCAATGAGGGGTTATATGAGTGGAAGGTCATGCCTTTTGGTTTATCCAATGCCCCTAGTACTTTTATGAGATTGATGAATGAGGTCTTGAGGGAATACATAGGTAAATTTGTCATAGTATATCTAGATGACATCCTGATTTTCAGTAATACAAGGGAAGAGCACCTCAAACATATAGACCTAGTCCTCAAAAGGTTACATGAAGAACAACTAATGATCAATTTGGAGAAGTGTTTGTTCATGTAGGAGGAGATCATATATTTGGGTTTTATCATCTCACAAGGAAAACTAAAAATGGATCAAGAGAAGGTAAGTGCCATATTGTCTTGGCCAACACCTAGAACTATGAATGATGTTAGAAGTTTCCATAGGTTAGCAACCTTCTATAGGAAGTTTATAAAGGGATTTAGTCATGTTTGTGCACCCATGCTTGACACCATAGAAGTAGGACAAAAGTGCAGATTCACTTGGACAAAGGAGGTAGATGATTCATTTGAAACATTGAAGAAGAAGGTGGCAGAGCAGCCAGTCCTTGCACTTCCTGACTTCAACAAGATTTTTCAGGTAGACTGTGATGCAAGCCACATGGAAATTGGGGTAGTACTTAGTTAAGAAGGTAGGCCTATTGCATTTTTCAGTGAGAAACTAAATGATGCAAAGAAGAGATACTCATCATATGATTTGGAGATGTATGCTCTAGTACAGTCACTCAAAAAGTGGAGGCATTATTTGATGCCTAAAGAATTCATAGTGTTCATGGATAATTAGGCCCTTAGTTTCATAAACAGTCAAGAGAAGCTGAACCATAGGCATATGAAGTGGGTGGAGACTTTGTAAGCTTTCACCTTCATACTCAAGCACAAGAAGGGGTCAAGAACAAGGTAGCAGAAGCTTTGAGCAGGAGGGCTCTAACCATAAATTAGATCCAGTTGGAAAGTGTTGGCATTGACTCTTTGAAGGCCATGTATGATGTTGATGGAGACTTCGGGGAGATATACAAGGTATGTATTTCCTTTGGTGATAAATATCATGTTGAGTTCTCTAAATTTCTGATCCAAGATGGATTACTTTTCAAGGGTGGATAGTTGTGCATTCCACGGTGTTCTATGAGATTGAATATTATTAGGGAGAAGCATTGTGGGGCCATGGCAAGAAATTTTGGTTTAGATAAGACTCTTGATCTTGTGAAGAGGCATTACTATTGGCCCAAGTTGTAGTTAGATGTGAGGAGATTTGTGGAGGCATGTGTGATATGTTAGAAAGCCAAAGGAAGAACCACTAATGCAGGTTTATATCAGCCATTTCCCATTCCTTCTAGACCATGGGAAAGCATAAGCATGGATTTTGTATTGGGTTTGCCTAGGACAAGGAAGGGATATGATAGTGTTTTTGTTATAGTTGACAGATTTAGTAAAATGACACAATTCTTACCATGCAAAACCACTTGTGATGCTTCATATGTTGCTGATCTATTTTTCAAAGAGATAGTGAGGATACATGGATTGCCATTGAGCATAGTGTCAGATAGAGATGTGAAATTTATTGGCCACTTTTGGAGGACTCTTTGGAAGAGGCTTGGAACAAATTTATCCTTCTCATCAGCCTACCATCCTCAAACAGATGGGCAGACTGAAGTTGTTAACCGTTCATTGGGAAATCTGTTAAGATGTTTGATAGGGTAGCATGGAGAGAAGTGGGATAATATCCTACCACAAGAAAAATTCTCCTATAATGACACCATCAATAGGAGTACAGGGAAGTCACCTTTCCAGGTAGTATATGGAATTCATCCACGAGGTATTTTGGAACTGAGAGATCTGCCTATAGGAGAGTCTATTAGTGAAGATGGAGAAGCTTTTGCATCAGCCATCAAAGAAGTGCATGATCAAGTCAAGACCCAACCCCAACAAACTACATTGAAGTACAAAGTATATGCTGATAAGAAGAAGAGAGATATACAGTTTGATGTTGGAGATTTGGTGTGGGTAAATCTGAAGAAGGAGAGGCTCCCAAAAGGTAAACATACCAAACTAATGCAGAGGAAGATTGGACCATGTCAGATTCTGAAGAAGTGTGGACAGAATGCTTATGAGATCTAACTCCCTCCTGATCTTGGATTATCACCCATTTTCAATGTATGTGATTTAACTCCATACAAACATAATGTAGATATAGAACAAGAACGATTGGAGGATACATCAGGTGATGATATTCCTAAACATGATCCACCAAAATTGAAGAAGATAATAGACTCAAGTGTGACAAAGAAGACAAGGAACAAAGAGTACATGGAGTACTTGGTAGCTTGGCAGGGGAAACCTGAATCAGAGGCAGTTTGGATGACTAAAAATTAGATCACAAATCATGGTACAGACCTTCAAACTCTCATCTCAAGTGGGCTTGAGATTTCTTCTCTCGGGGAGTATGGTGCAGGAGCACCCCCTCAACAAGCCAAATATACATCAGAGGGAGAAGACTAAGGTATTAATGTGTTATCATATTTTATGCATTTTTATGTTTGTTTGTGTTGTCCTATGGGACTTGTGTTGTGATTTCATGTTTGTAATAAAACCCATCATGTGAAACAGTGTTACAAATTTGGCATTCTGATAAGCCAATTTGAACATCTTGGGTAATTGGGGTATGTGGATGTTTAAATCAAGTGTGTTATGTTTAGGTGCCTTGTTAATGTGTTCACGTCATGTCACATGAAAACATGTGTCATATAATCAGTTAGATTTTTGGTATTCTAGTTGGAAGTTGTAACGACTCCAACTTCTTGTGTTCCGGTTAGAACTAAATGGAGAGAGATAAAAACATTTTTTTGGAAAGAAGAAGGGAGAGATATGAAATTGGAAGGAGATATAGAAAAGTCTGTCAGTTTGTTTTTACAAGTTCTATGTTCTGTGTAAATTTCTTGTGTATCGAATTGCTTTGCGTATATTTTCTGTGTCAAAGTGTTCTGTTTATAATCTAATTTCCTGTTGTCGAAGATGCCTGATTGAGGCCCTTCCACTGGTGGATTTATGTGAAATCAGTGGAATGGATTCTGTACATAGTTTTCTACTTTGTTTTCTTTTTGTTTGTGTTTTTAGCAGAATGGAACAGAGCATCCAATCTCTGGAGGAGTTTTTGTAGTAGAGAACCTAGCATTTCTATGTGCTAGGACTCAATTGAATAAGGACTACGAGTTAGGCTGCAGAGGACGTCCTTCGTGTTAGATTTTGGTGTTATTTCATTGGAGGTATATCTTCTGTGTATATCACAACTGTATGCGAATATACATTTCCTGTAGAGTGTGTTGGAAGTTCACTTTCTACAGATATAAGTGTTGATCGGATGTAGTGGTCAAAGTGTATGAAGATTCTATTGGTGACTGGTGAATATAAGGTTAAGCAGTGCATATTCAAAATTGAGAGTATCGGGTTGGAAAACATTTGGTTGAACCGACGATTGAACTGGTTCAATGGTTCAACGGGTGCAGCAGATTCATCACTGATAGTAATAAGGGTTGTCCATAGTTGAACCGATGGTTGAACCGGTTCACCGGTTCAACAGTTCAGTAATTCAACTGATAGTTGTCGACAATGTTAAGACTGCACGATGGAAGTACATTGAACCGATAGTTGGAGGTTCAACGGTTCATTTAGTTCATTTGGTTTGACAGGTTCACGTGTTCAATGAACTTGGAGGTTTCAAGTGGTTCAAAGGTTCAACCACAGTAATAGTTACAGATTTAAATTTGTTTTCACCGCACCGTTGCAGGCTCTGTATCACATAGGAGGATGTGTCTTTTGAATTTTGATAATATCATCAAGATAAGCAACACTCAGGCTATAAGAGATCTTCCAAAACTGGTGAAACCTACAGATAGTTTGTGCAAAGAATGTCAGTTGGGAAAAAAAAGTAGAGTCTCATTTAAAAGCAAAGAACAATCTTCTACTAGAATATTAGACTTAGTTCATACTGATCTATGTGGTCCAGCAAAAACTAGGAGTGTGCAAGGTGATAGATACTTCATGTTACTAATTGATGACTACTCCCGGATGATGTGGGTAACTTTTCTGAAAGAGAAATCAGAAGCCTTTGAGAAATTCAAAATATTCAAGGCTATGGTAGAGAATGAAACTGGATTGAAATTAAAGTGTCTGAGGTCTAATAGAGGTGGAGAATTCACATCCGGTGAGTTCATAGAATTCTATGAGAAACATGGAATAAAGAGACAGTTGTCTGCTCCTAGGACTCCACAATAGAATGGAGTAGTGGAGAGAAAGAACCGGACCATCCAGGAAGCATCTAGGAAAATGATGATGGAAGCAAATGCTCCTTAGATTTTTTGGAGAGAAGTTGTTAGCACTACAGTCTATACTCTCAATCGAGTTCAAATCAGAAGCAATACTGGTAAGACTTCTTATGAACTTTGGTTTGGCATCATTCCTACTGTGAGGTATTTCAGAGTCTTTGGTAGCAAATGTTACATCAAAAGAGATGAAGATTTAGGGATGTTTGATTGTAGAAGTGATGAAGGAATATTCTTGGGTTACTCTACTCAAAGCAAAGCATACCAGTGTTATAACAAGAGACTAAGAAAGATTATAGAAAGTACAAATGTGAAGGTTGACGAAGGAATTGAAGAACCCTCAAGGTTTTATGAATATGATGAAGATGATCAGAATGGTGTTCTGATTCAAGGAGCCCAAGCCCCCTCTGCAAGTCAGATTCAAATTGATCCAGTAAATCAGGAAGAAGAGATGAGTTTCAATGAGCCTGATCAAGAATCAGAAGTGGAAGAAACTCCCAAAGTTCCCAGGTATGTAAGACTAAACCACTCTGAAGATCGGATCATAGGTGATAAAATCAAAGGTGTACAAACAAGAAGGAGAATTGCTTAAGATTCAGATGAGTATTGTCTGATTTCAAAGATTGAACCTACGATAGTAAATGAAGCTTGCAATGATGAAAACTGGACTAAAGCAATGAAGGAAGAGCTGATGCAAATTGAGAAAAATCACACTTGGGATCTTGTTCCCAGACCTAGAAACAATAATGTGATTGGAACCAAATGGGTCTTCTAGAACAAATTGAATGAAGTTGGTGAAGTAATCAGAAATAAAGCCAGATTGGTCTGCAAGGGTTACTCTCAAATTGAAGGAGTTGATTTTGAAGAAACTTTTGCTCCGGTGGCAAGAATTGAAGCAGTCAGATTATTTCTTGCTTTTGCTGCCTTTAAGGACTTCAAAGTATATCAGATGGATGTCAAGTCTGCCTTCTTGAATGGTGACTTGGATGAAGAAGTATACATTAAGCAACCAGATGGATTTCAATTGTCTGATTATGGTGATATGGTTTGCAAGTTGAAGAAAGCTCTGTATGGAGTAAAGCAAGCCCCAAGAGCCTGGTATGAAAGATTAGACAAGCATCTTTTGAAGATTGGTTTCAACAAAGGTACTGTTGATAGTAATTTGTATTTCAAAATTGATCATGAAAACATCTTGATTGTTGAAGTGTTTGTCGATGATATCATTTTTGGAGGAAGAGATAGTATGTGTAAAACTTTTGCAAATCAAATGAAAAGTAAATTTGAGATGTCCATGCTTGGGGAAATAAATTTCTTCTTGGGTCTACAAATCACTCAAACAAAGAAAGGAATCTTCATGTCTCAGACCAAATATGTGAAAGAATTGTTGAAGAAATTTGGGATGGAAGACTCAAAACCAATGAATACTCCCATGGCAACCGGATGTAAATTGGGCAAAGATGATGACTCTCCTAAGGCTGATCAGAAAAAGTATAGGTCAATGATTGGAGGATTGTTGTATCTCACTCAAACTAGACCTGACATTATGAATGTTGTGGGTCTTGTTGCTAGATTTGAAGCTGATCCTAGAGAATCTCATGTCATGACAATCAAGAGGATTTTTAGATACATAAAAGGAACAGTTGAGTATGGTTTGTGGTATCCCAGAGATCATAATTTCTCTCTTCATGCATATACAGATGTGGATTGGGCAGGAGATGTGGATGACCAGAAGAGCACCAGTGGTGGAGCATTCTTTTTGGGGAAGAGATTGGATTCTTGGCTGAGAAAGAAACAAGAGGCAATATTTCTGTCCACTGCAAAAGCAGAATATATTGCAGTAGTAGGTAGTTGCACTCAAGTTTTGTGGATGAAGCAAATGCTAAGAGACATAAGAGTGGAGTATGAGGAGCCTATCACAATCTTCTGTGATAATTCGAGTGCAATAAATATATCTAAGAATCTGGTGTTGCATTCAAAGACTAAGCATATATCTATCAAGTTTCACTTTCTGAGAGAGCAAGTGAACAAGAATGAAGTCAGATTGGAGTTTGTGCCTTCCAAGGATCAGATTGCAGACATCTTTACTAAACCTCTACCTAAGGACTCTTTTGAGTATCTGAGAGAGAAGTTAGGGGTTATTGCCCCTCCGATGATGAATTAAAGTGCACTGGAGTGCATCAGTTTGGTAGATATCATAGTCATATCTTATGGTCCGGATTGATAATAGGGAGCTGCCACTCAGGGGGAGTAGCTGGTATGATTCAGAAGTGTTGGAGTTGCAAGTATGAGCCCTTTTCCATTGATGTCAAAGGGGGAGATAAGACATGTGAAAAACAAGTGGTTGATGATCAAAGGGGGAGCAGTAAAGGAAGAGAAGACATGTGAATGGTTGTTACTGATAGGGGGAGTTGTGACAGTAAGGAGAATTTTTTTGTCTTGATGGATAAAACAATTTTTCACATCATATGTTGCCATCAATGACAAAGGGGGAGATTGTTGCAAGTATGGGCCTAACCGATGTTGTCATTGATGTCAACATACTCCTATTGCATTGATAAAAAGGATTGGATGAGCTGAGTGCTGAGGATATTGAGAAAATTAGTCCTAATCAGGAACATAGAAGAACAGTGAAGACAGTAAGGTAAAGATCCAAGATAAGATGACTATCAGAGGATATGGTTCAAAGGGTTTGTAGATATGAGTCTTAAGTTAATCCAGTAAAGATTTCAGAGGTCCGCATGAAGATCTGAAGGAGTTATGGCCGCCCAAGTAAAACTAGTTCCGACAGGTGTTCAGAGGTGACAGAGTGACACAAATAGGTCCGGTGAGATCTAGAAATGTATTATCCTCTTCTACGGATTTGAGGGAGTCTTGAGGAAGTCTTTGTGAAGTGTCAACTTGATTGGTTCATGGTTTGAAGGTACGCAAGCATCTATTCCTTTGTGACAGTAATGACAAACTATGTTCTTGAGGTTCTGGATGAAGGCGAGAAGGATTTTAGTAAGCAGATGAAGTGTGGATGTTCTCGGTGATTTAGGCAATCTTGTGAACGTATTTGGATCGTGTCCAGTTCATGTTGGTGGTCCACATTAGAGTTGGAGCTCGCCATTGAAGAATAATTTTTGGATGATGGTGTTCTTCCTGAGACTGGCCAACCGGATGTATTACACATCTTGAGGATGTTCTTGTAGATGTTTTCCAACTTAGATGATTATTCCTAAGTCGATGCCTTGTATAAATAAGGGATTGTAAAGTCATTTCAAAGTGTGTCTTGTGGAGATGAGAGTGTGGTAGCGAGGAAGAGAGTGAAAGGCAGAGAAGACATTTTGGGCTTAAATGGAACTGATTCAAGCATGGTGAAGATGCTATTTTCTAGTTGAAGTAGGTGATACTTATCATTTTGTAGACAGTGTGTCTCTTGTAGGCAGTGAGCCTCTTGGGAGCAGTGTGCTTGGGCAGTGAGCCCTAATTGGCATGTGCCATTTTTTTTCTTTCCATTCTTCTAGCAGAGAATACAATCTTGGATTAATCACCTCGTGGTTTTTCCCTTAACAGGATTTTCCACATCAAAATCTTGGTGTCTTATGTGTTGATATGTTTCTGCTCTTGATTTAATTACACTATGTTTCCACGATTGATTTATTAATATGCTGCTAAATCACAAAGAGGATTTAAGTGTTTAATTGGAAGAAAGTTTTAGACAACTGATTCACCCCCCCTCTCAGTTGTCTATCCTGAATCTAACAGGTTGTTATAGAGTAGGTATGTGAATACCATTTTGTAAAGATTTAGTATGCAGGATTGTAACTTAGAGTTCATTTACCCATTGGTACTAAGATTTCATTAGATGTGTCCAAAGAATGAGGATGATTTAGAGGATATGTCTAATGTTCTATATGCTAGTATTGTAGGGAGTTTGATGTATGCAATGGTTTGCACTAGACCAGATATTGCCCAAGCAATGGGAGTTTTGAGCAGATTTTTATCTAACCCTGGTAGACAACATTGGAATTATGTGAAGAGAGTGTTTAGATATCTAGCAGACACTCCTAATTACTATTTGGTTTATTTTGGTACTGACAGCACTGACAAAACTTTGGACATACAAGGATTTGTTGATGCAGATTAGGTAGGTGACTTGGATAGTCGAAGGTCCACTAGTGGCTATGTGTTTACTTTGTTTGGTGGAGCAGTGAGTTGGATGAGCAAAAGGCAACCCATAGTTTCTTTATCCACCACTGAAGCAAAGTATATGGCTGCTATCCATGTCTCTAAGGATTTAGTTTGGTTGAGGAGATTGTGTACATGTATTGGTTTTGATTGTAGGATCATTCAGATTGGTTGTGATAGCCAGAGTGCTATTTGTTTGGCCAAGAATCCTATTTATCATGCTCAGACTAAGAATGTTGATATATAATATCACTTTGTTTGAAAAATGGTTGTAAATGGACAGATTGAGCTGAAGAAGGTAGACACTTAGGAGAATGTTGTAGATGCTTTGACCAAGCTTGTGAGCACAAAGAAATTTGTTTGGTGCAGAGAGGCCATGGGCCTTGCTTCTAATGCCTGATTATTTTATGGTTTTCCTATGGATATTTATAATGTATGATGTGAAGTGGGAGAATGTTAGGATTAAGGTGCCATCAACCTTGTAAATCCTATGTAATTAATTACTCCTCATATTGTTTGTAAATCACCTATAAGGGATGAAAGGTTTCACCAGCAACGATCTTATTTTTGTCGTATGTTTATATCTAGTCCTCGATGCTAATTCATCTGTGACAAGGGGGTTGCAGGGGGTTTTTCTTTCCCTAGAAGGCCATTATTCATCATTAGGTTACAGATTTGATGGTTGATATTATGTCTGATGGTTGATATTATGTCAGTTTTCTTGCCCTAGAAGGCAATCGCTTTTATAAGGATATTTCTACTACATTTTTAGCAGAGTTGAGAGTAACAGGAGGTGCTAGATTGAAGTTTGAAGAAGAAGAGGAAGTTCATGTATTGTAATCCCATATTTGAAGATAATACAACTTGTAGCCTCTTTTCTTGGAGTTTTTTACCTGAAAGGGTTTTCTCCATGTTACATATTGTGTTATGTGCTCAATTTTTAATGCATGTTATTTATGTGTAGTGGGTTTTATTTCTATTGCAATCTCCATTGATTGTACATTATCTAGAGGACATTAATAAGGTTTGAATCAAATTTTCATTGTGTGGTTTGCACCTTCACTTATAACACCTTGGTATGCTCTCTATGTGGTTGGGATTGGAGGTTAGGGTCATGAGAATAGCTAGGCATATCTTGTGCCTTTCATTATGTATTATCCTTGTGTATGATGCATTTTGTTTGTTGAAAGAGATGATATGGTGTTCATATGCATGGGTTAATTTACCTCTACTTCCTTATTGGTGGCTAGAAATGGTCACGTAGTGAATGTAAATGTACAATTTACAAGAATTGTGAGCTTTTCTTTTAGTTATTGGTGAGTTTTATCTTTCTTGTAAGGACCAACATTGATTATTTTATCTTTGGTTGTGAGTAGCTTAGCCACAAATCTTTGATATTTTATTTTCATTTGACTTATTGTTGAAATTGTTAGCATTTATTTACCTTATTTTGAATTGAGATTTATTTCACTTTGGTATTCTCTTTTTTTTATCAATACAAAGTGTGGATACCACTATATATTATATTCTAATAATCAAAAGATTTACATTATATTCAATCTTGGATCTAGAACAGGGATACATCCATAAGATTTTATAAAAAAATAACCTTTACCCATAGTGTAGATATAGCAAGGCCATAACAACAAAAAACATCACAATATAGACCATATCATAGATACAAATTAATAACATAAGAAGATTCTACCAATTAACCACCACATCTTCTAATGGAACTCACTACCTCTGAGAGATCAGGAAAAGGAGAAACCGATTGTCCATGAAGATCCTCCTCAACATGCTTTAAACGTAGATGAAGAGAATTAAAAAGATTTTAAGCTTGGACATAAATAATTTATCTTATATTAAGCCATAGTCAATCTAAAGAAAGTAGAGAATCTGAAGAAGAGGCAACAACAAGGCCCATTTTGATGAATAACAGGGTTGAGAAAATAACAGGACAATTTATCAAGTTAGACATTAAGAAAATACCACCCATTGGAGTAGAACCAAAGTTGACATTATATCTCTCCAAAGCATTATCCAAATATGAAATAGAGTAAATAAAAGGCTAAATATAGCTCTCCACTAGGAATTTCACAATGTGCTTATTGAATAAAATATCCATGGAGTAAGAGAGAAACAATGATGCCACCTCTGAAAACCACAAGGCATTACAATTATCTCTCAACCATTTCCTACGAACGATTGTTCAGATTGATTTCTCAACAGGATCACGAGGTAAGATGAAGACACAACCAAATTTATCCCTATCAAAAGGATGATGATTAGGATAGTCCCAAAAGCATCATTTGATGGATACATGCCATGAAGGATCCATACTTTAGCAAAAGAAACATTAGAAAAGAATTGGGAATGAGTTTTCATCATATAAATCTTACTTAAAACTAGAATTGAGGAATATCTCATAATGGATGAAATCTCTCAAGAGATCTCACACCCCAAACAAAACCTCTGACATTACAACACATGGCATAAGAAAATGTAGAAAGGTATAGTAGTAATCATTAAAATTCATGTTGAGATCAAATTGAATAAGATGAACCATGTACTAAGATCAAAAAACAAGTTAGCAATAAAAAAGGGACAAATCCAAGATGCTAGCACTTAGGAGCCAATGTAAAGGATTTTTCATGCAAAATGTCCATCATACCAAGGATTTATCTGACTCATTCAATGCCACTATAGATAGAGTGATGTCATGTTAGTCCTCCATTTTAGTGTTTTCAAATTTGTCAAACTCTCTTTCAATAGCTAAATTAGATAGCCTATCTGCTAACCTATTTACCTCCTGGAAACAATTTATACATTCAAAATATTCAAATTGAGGTAGAAAATTCCAAGCCAACTCCATCATGTTTGTGAGTTTCCAAGAATGAAGCTTTAACTTTTTAAAGAATTCATAACTAACATCAAATCTCCTTCACTAATTACCTTTGTAAAATTTTCTCTGATTGCAATTCCAATACCTAGTGATAGGGCCTAAATTTCAACCTCATTATTAGTGCCAAGAGCTAATTTTTAGAGGTTGTAAATATAATTTCCCCTTTATAATCACAAATAACACATCCAACACCTAAAGGATGTGCATTTCCATTAGTAGCTCTATTAAAGTTAATTTTTATAAGAGAAGGAGGAGGAAACCATTTAGCACTAGTTCTAAAGTTATTAACAATCTTCCCACTAATAGCCCCAGGAGAAGGAGGAACTTTTAGTAAAGGCCATCTTTTGAGAGTAATAGAATCCTAGGATGAGAAACTCTTGTTCTGTAAAGAGGAAGAGAAAACAAAAGACAACAATTTCACAAATTGCTTGTTCTAATTTGTAAATCACCACTTCCCATGCACTAGCAAAATTTATGAATATCCTATAATTTATCTCTCTCCAAATATGCCAAATGAGAAGGGAATGGGAAACCTTCCAAAGGAATCCAAATGTAGAGTTCTAGTAAAGAATAGGCCAACTAGAGAATAGTTGAAACAATGTTTTAGGAGTACTTTTCCAAAGAAGATGGTACCATAACCATTCCCAACATTTAGATGTAAATTTATAGTGAAGAAAGAGATGATCTATAGGCTCGTCAAATTCCTTACACAATGGACATTTTAAATCCACAACAATATTGAATTTCTACAATCTTTCACCTATAAAAACTTTATTTTGAATTGCTAACCATGAAAAAGATCTAGCTTTCGGGAGGCATGATTTATCCCAACATAGACCAATTCTATGAAGGGGCTAGGTCTTCTTGACTGATATACCCTTCTTTGATAGAATAAGAACTAGTTTTAGACCCCAAGAAACTTAATTCATCCTCTTTTTTAGAATAGAAGACTTGTCTCTTAACAAGTATGTTCTTTAGAATAGATTTTTGATTTTCTAGAAAAGGGTAGGAAGAGAAATCTCTCCACTTGACAAATGATAGGTTATTAATCCAATAGATTTAAAAATAATCTTCCACTTTGTTCTCCCATTTTGATAATAAATAGGATTTTACTTCAATAATATATATTCTTCTATCATAACCTCATAGCTATTCCATGAATCATCCCAAAATAGAGTCATTTTCCCATTATGAATACCCATGATAAGTCTGATGTAATAAATTCCCTACATCTAATGATAAAGTTCTACATACAAGAACCTAAAGGTGGGTTGGATATTATGAAATACAAGAACACTCAGAAGAGTCCAGGTATTTATTTTGTAAAATTTGACACCATTTAGACCTAGGTGAAGAATAAAGCTTCCAAGATAATTTAGGACCCAATGCAAGATTTTGTACTGCCAAGTCTCTGAACCCTGAGCCCCCCAACGTGCTTAGGTTTACATACTTTCTCCCAAGCTAACAAAGCTAATTGAAGATTTTCACCCTTACTACTCCACAAAAAGGATCTCATAATTTTTGTGATAGAATAAATAACCTTTGATGGCATAAGTAAATGAGACATCATGTAAGTAGGAACAATTGATAAAATAGACTTAATAAGTAAGATTCTTCCAACTAGTGTAAGCCATTACTTTTTTAGGAGGATAATTTAGAGTTAATGGATGAAATCACTCTATCCCAAAAAGTTATCTTACTTACTCCCAAAAAGAGGGGAATACCAAGATAAGTACATGGAAGAAATTCCCTTTTAAAACCTAATAAATTAGTAATTATGTTCATAATTAAATTATAGGAGTATTAAAGAAGAATATTTTAGATTTACCCTTATTGATAGATTGCCTTGGCATCTAGAAATAATTAGATAACACCTTGTTGATTGAAGAAGCTTCCTCATAATTATAAATACTAAACAAAAGGGTATCATCCACAAACAAAGAGTGAGTAATTGGAGGAACATTATCAGCTACCCTAATACCACTCCAATACCCCAACAAATGTTCAGCCATAATACTTCTACTTAATTCTTCTGCTATAATGATGAATAGGAAATGGGAAATAAGATCCCCTTATTTTAAACCTTGGGAGGATTTAAAAAAGCCAACTGGGGATCCATTAGCCAATACTAATAACTTGGTTGAAGATATGCATTTAAAAATTAGTTTACACCAATGAGAGATAAATCCAAATTTAGCTAGAAATTTTAGAAGGAAACTCAAACTAATCTTATCATAAGCCTTAAGCATATCAAGTTTGATTGCCATAGCCAAAATTCTTCTCTTTTGAATGGAATGAATAACTTCATGAGCAATAAGAACCCCTTCAAAAATTTCTCTTCCTGGAACAAATCCCCCTTCCTCCATAGAAAAAATATCCAAAATAATTAGAGACAATCTACATGCCAATGCTTTAGTAATAATATTATAAAAAATATTGCACAAGGCGATGGGCTTAAAATCTACAAAAGTATTAGTATTATTTGACTTGGGAATAAGAGAAATGAATTTGTTGTTCAACTCTTTAAGTATGTCCTTATTTCTTCTAGCCTCTTCCACTACCAACCAAACATCTTGACCTAAAGAATCCCATTTTTGAAAGAAAATTGGTGGAAAACCATCCAATCCTTTTCACCTTGCATAGAGAATAACGCCAATCTTTCTAATGTGAAAGGAGATAGTAAAGAATCAATATGTACATAAAAAATTAAGCATGGAATCTGATTTAAGATTTCATCTTCAAGATCTCTATGTAATGCTCCATGATTTCACACAGGACATTAGCCGAACAAACATTGAACAAACAAATTTTTCACGTTTGCAAGTGCAACATTTACATGTCGCATTGCACTCATGCACACACAAGGTGTTGCAACATGTACAACACCTTAAAAGACATCACCATTGTAGAATGCAAGATGGCACAAGAAGAAGACTTCACCCATCATGTGACAACTCACCACGATGACCAAGAGAGAGGTAAAGCTCACTCCATGATGAGGATCAGATACATGTCCACAACCTCACTCCCTCGCGAACACATCAGGTAGGATGAGGGTGACATCCACCTCAGTCCATTCCATGACGACACAAGACATCCCAAACACAAGGGTAATGCTCACCCACGGGATAGTCCAACTAGGAGGTACGATTCCTCAACCAACTGGAATTGTCACTAGTCAAACTCGTGTAAAGGCATGCTTCCCAATGCAAAACAAGGTATAATCCAAGAGTGCATATCACATCATGGAAATGACACCAAACCACCTACGAGGCTAAAAATAGTAATCGATGCCAAAGATGATTCATTTTAACCAAAAACATTAAGCTGTTGAACCAATTATGTCCACGTCAAAAAGGAAAAAAGCAATACAAAAGGCTATGCATGTTCGACACAAATGTCGACACATGCCAAAAGAAAAGATAGGATCCTCACCACCTATGTGGGATGAATACGATCCAACACAAACATATCCATAAACATCAAATACAACATCAAATAACTGAGTCTAAACATGCTAACATAGCTAGATTCTAACATGTAAAATCTATCAAAACATGCCAACGTCCTCACAAACCAAGGCGTGGAAAAATACAAGACGATATCCAATAATTACAATATTCGAAGGGCTTCATCCTAAACATAGATGAATCATAGCCAACATCATAAATCAACTCAAAGAATTAATTACATCTTATTACAAGGGTCTCAAAAGACCTACATTATAAAGGTTACAATAATCAACGTTCCATTCACATGATTCTAAATTTCTCCACAACATGATGACAAGCATACTAAACGCACACATTACAATAGGGGAAACACAAGATGCAAGGTTTGCTACTTCACTCATGATTCTACACCTCAAACATCACATGGACTATGCAAATGACCCTTTTCACAACCCCTTTTCTCTTTAACTCTTCAAATAATACAATGCAATAATTACACCCAGGTTCCCACATGAATCCTAGGGAAGAATGTAATTCAGGGACCTAAGTCATTACCCAAATAATCTATTCTAGCAATGCAATACAACACCATCTTTCTTACAACTGCATAATTAATCCACACACAGGGACATGCTCTCAAGAAGATAATGCAATATGCATTTCAGGAAAGCATTTCCAATCACCATAAAGAGGCAATTAATAAACAAATATGACAAGCATTACGAGGGTATACTACTTTTGCAACAAACATACACACAACAAGGTGCACAATGCAAGGTCCATTTAAACTAGCATTACCACAACAATATTCTTCACATATCATGCATATGATCAAAACAACATCTCTTTCACATATAAATGCATAGCTCTTAAAAGATTAAACCAGGTTCAATCACACTCAAGAAAAAGGTATTTCCTTTCACACAAAGGTTCCCATAACTCAACTATCAAAAGTGGTCATCGAACATGACCATACAAAGGTCACTCAAACATACTCATACAAGGAAGACATATCGAAAGAAAGCACATGCTACTCACATCACATAAACACACAAGGACCCCACACATGATCGAACGAGTCAAGCAGAACACACCACAGAGCTCCCAATGCTGGAACATGGGCTCTAATACCAAGTGTAATGCCCCAAGATTTCACACAGGACATTAGCTGAACAAACATTGAACCAACAAATTTTTTGCGTTTGCAAGTGCAACATTTACATGTCGCATTGCACTCACACACACACAAGGTGTTGCAACATGTACAACAACACCTACAAAGACATCACCATTGCAGAACACAAGATGGCACAAGCAGAAGACTTCACCCATCGTGTGACAACTCACCACAATGACCAAGAGAGAGGTGGAGCTCACTCCATGATGAGGATCAAATACATGTCCACGACCTCACTCCCGTGCGAACACATGGAGTAGGATGAGGGTGACATCCACCTCAGTCCATTCCATGATGACACAAGACATCCCAAACACAAGGGTAATGCTCACCCACGGGATAGTCCAACTAGGAGGTACGATTCCTCAACCAATTGGAATTGTCACTAGTCAAACTTGTGTAAAGGTACACTTCCCAATGCAAAACAAGGTATAATCCAAGAGTGCATATCACATCATGGAAATGACACCAAACCACCTACGAGGCTACAAATAGTAATCGATGCCAAAGATGATTCATGTTAACCAAAAACATTAAGTTGTTGAACCAATTATGTCCGCATGTCAAAAAGAAAAAAAGTGATACAAAAGGCTATGCATGTTCGACACAAATGTCGACACATGCCAAAAGAAAAGATAGGATCCTCACCACCTATGTGGGATGAATATGATCCAACACAAACATATCCATAAACATCAAATACAACATCAAATAACTAAGTCTAAACATGCTAACATAGCTAGATTCTAACATATAAAATCTATCAAAACATGCCAACGTCCTCACAAACCAAGGCGTGGAAAAATACAAGACGATATCCAATAATTACAATATTCGAAGGGCTTCATCCTAAACATAGATGAATCATAGCCAACATCATAAATCAACTCAAAGCATTAATTACATCTTATTACAAGGGTCTGAAAAGACCTACATTACAAAGGTTACAATAATCAATAATGATAAAATATAAGTGCATAAACCACCCAAAACCAACATGCTCTCCAAGGTGCAACAAGGCACAAAGCACAAGGTAAACCACCTGCAAAAAGATCAAGTAATCCATCCAGCACCTGAAGATCATCATGAAGGACCAATGGGGAAATGTTGCTCACCTCCAACCATATTACCATCGTCGAGTGCAATAGATGTCTATGCAACTCTAGGCAAACCCCGAGCTATGGAGAAGGTGATCATGGCAAACCCACTAAGAGCATCTCACACATCCAGGGTTTACAAGCAACATATGGAATACATGCCAATCAATGCACACAACACACATGACACAACTGCCAATACAATGTATATAAACAACACTTGGTACAACTACCATCCAATTACATTCAAGTAACATATGGCACACTTGCCAAAACATAATAGAATGACATAACAACATTCAAGCATAAGGGAAATAGTCACACCTTCAATGCACACCAAACAAGGCATAAATCATAATCCATCATAGACACATACAAGCACGAATCATACATCACAATGCACATACAATCACATGGTAAACATCACACATCGAGTCAAACTCTGACGGTGGAAGAAGGAAGAGAGACCTAGGTAGTTAGGACAAGGAGTGTCAAACGAGGGCAATACTCACCTCACAGTAGAACATGAGGGCATAACCTCCTCATAGCAACCAGACACTACACCAAAGATTTCTCTTTACACCCAAACCCAAGCAAGGCGGACACTTCACCAACACATGCAGTTTGGTGTAGATGATCTTATTATTAAATTTTATTACCCAATGTGTTTAAATGTTATTCTTGATTAAAACTTCCATTCGATAAATTCCAACGACCTCTTTGGGCCATGACGCATGATAGAAGCTACTCCTTTCCTAATCCTAGACCTCTTCCTAAACACTCATAGCACCAATTTGACCAATTGGGCATGACATGGATTTCAAGGTGACAAAATCACAATTTTAACAAAAACACAACATATTCTCAAAAGATGCAAAATACCATTCTAATTGGGAGACAACTCATCCCACAAACTAAAACATCAAGGAAATGCATATAAAGTAATTTTCAGGTTTTCAAAAATAGAGAAATAAGTGGCACAAATTTCAATGCACCAAAATGTCTCAAAAAAATAACATAGTCTCACAAGATGCAGAATCACATAATATGAAGGAGTCAACTCATCCCTCAAAGAAAATCATAAAGGAAATGCATAGAATTCAGTTTTCATGTTTTCTAAAAGTGCAAAATAACCATAAGGCCCTAAAAACTCCATTGGAGCTCTCTTTGGCACCTTGACCAAAGTTTGACCAATTTTCTAACTTTTGTTTTTCAATAGCTATAGATGATCTAACAACTACCCATTATAGATAACATGCCCAACAACCAATATATGCAATAAAAATGAGTTGGGGATTTCCACATAAAATTTGCCAAGGTTTTATCTGTATTTTCATGTTTCCAAAAATAAAAATACATAAAAATAAAAGCATACACAGCTGAAATAAATTTTCTAAGCTTCCTACAACTAAGCAAAGCCATCTTCAACCATTCTAGATGGTGTGGCATGAAAGAAACAAAATAAAATGATTTAAATGAGAAGATTAGAGAAACTTACCTTCCAATACAAGCAAAATCCAAGGAAAAGAATGAGGTTGAATGTTAGATTCAATCCACACACAACAAGCAAACACCAAGCTCTTGAATCCAATCCAAACTCCAAGCAATTCCAAGCAAAACTCCCTTCCAAGCAATCAGATATCCATTTTTCAAGCAAGAGGGTTTCAAACAAAGGAGAGCAAATTTTGGAGAGAAAAAGAATAATGAAAAATACATGTCTTTTTTTTTTATTCCTCCAAAGACACTATTCCTTTTTTGGTAATAAATTAATCCTTTTAGTGATTTAATTAAACAATTCAAAATTATAGCCTTTGCACAACTAAATCATTTAATTCAACAATTAAATACTTGAATGTCTCTTTTGTAAATCAAATAGGCATTTCAAATAACACATTAATAAACCTTTTTTCACTTAAAACACCCAAATAATTCACTCAAATAGATAGGGAAATAGTTAGTCAAATGAACTCAACTATTCCAAACAGGTTATTTCCATTTAACTCAATCTCATTCCAAAAAATACAAACATGCCATACTAGGCATTCAGTTTCCTCATTTAATGCAATTTCTACCTTTTTATAGAAAAATATCAAATTTTAAAATTAAACCGAAATCACTCAAATTTGTTCCACAAGCATATAATGTTGCAACAAACATTTTCGCTAAAGAAAAAATAACAATTTCCAAATTAAAATCATTAATTTAATATGTAAACATAGAAATCACATTTTTCAAAACATTTTAAAATAAACTGCAAGAATTCTAAGGAAACACACGTAAATGATACCAAACACACATCACAGGTTTCCACAACACAAGGATAAGGGTGAGATGGCTTAGCGTCCCATGTCAACCTTCTCCACATTTTTCCACATTAGGTAACACCTGTAATTACCTGCACACTCAAGTAAACCATCAGGCATACGTGCTCCATACATAAAATAGCTGAAGCACATCATAATACCCAATGTGGCATAATATTGCATAAGCATCATAAACATGGGTTGACAATCAATTGACATCATAAAATCATATATGCATAAATCATCTAACATAATCATACTGATACACACTCAAAACATCATATAACAGATGAATCAAAAAGCACACAAGGCACAAACTAGGATGGGCATTACATCCTCCCCCACTAGCATTAGGCTTACTCCTGGAAGCCTACAAAAACACAAGAATGAAGTACTCTCAGTACACAGTCCTTTACAATACAACAAATCTTAAAAGATCAGTCTTCCTAACCAAAACTAGGTTGAGGTCTCAAAATAATAAAACAAATCTCCAAAGGTGCACCAACTAGGTCAAAACCAACCATCGTGCATACAAGGATACATTTTCACATCAAGATCCATAGAAGCACAAAACCATTTCAAAACTTTCTCAACATTTCACACAATATTCACTTGTGTCTAACAACAAACCAAGGAATTCAATCTACCATAGTTCTAGTAACATGCACATGAAGAACTAGTACATTCTCCGCATTCTACTTGCTTATACAATCCATCAGAGGCCCATCATGGACATGATAGAGAACATAACATGATACATGACCAACAATTAAAACATTCAACCATAGCCACCAATAATAAATAAATAAAATACCAAAGTGGAAGAAAAGTCAATTCCAACAATAAGGCATAAAATGAGCTCAATTTCAACAGTAAATCAAGTATGACCATAAAGATCACAAGATAATAAATTTCAAAATTTGATGGCTATATACTCATTCATAAATGAGAATAAAATTCAATGTTGGCCCTTACAACATCTAGTGAATTCACCAAAGTCAAATAAATAAAGTATTAAACTTCAAAAGTTCCACATTACATGAACTATGTGACTAATTCTAGCCACTAGAGAGGGAGTACAATGCTACACTACACCGCGATTCCAAATCTGAGGCGAGTAAGAGAACACAGTCAATCACACCCAACAAGTCTTCTAAGACTACAATCACATCAAAACATGAGATCATTTCTACTTAACGACACAAACATCACTCAAGATGCCAAGCAACAAAGAGTTGCATCCCATCTAAGGGAATCACAAACACCATGCAATGACACACAAAGTCACACACTAGCAAACATCTAGTAACCAAGATTAAGCTAGGACAAAATGAGGTTCACAAACCAAGATATCTAAACACATCACTCTCAAAACAAGAGCGGTTAACATTTCTCACCAAACAAGAATTCACCAAGCATATGGATAATGCATTAATGCAACTTTCACATACAACACAAATCAAAAGACGAGGGAGAATTAGGTTGGGGGTCAAGCACTTACCCAATGTTCCATTCACATGATTCTAAATTTCTCCACAACATGATGACAAGCATACTAAATGCACACATTACAATAGGGGAAACACAACTCAGAAACACAAGATGCAAGGTTTGCTACTTCACTCATGATTCTACACCTCAAACATCACATGGACTATGCAAATGACCCTTTTCACAACCCCTTTTCTCTTTAACTCTTCAAATAATACAATGCAATAATTACACCCAGGTTCCCACATGAATCCTAGGGAAGAATGCAATTCGGGGACCTAAGTCATTACCCAAATAATCTATTCTAGCAATGCAATACAACACCATCTTTCTTACAACTGCATAATTAATCCACACACAGGGACATGCTCTCAAGAAGATAATGCAATATGCATTTCAGGAAAGCATTTCCAATCACCATAAAGAGGCAATTAATAAACAAATATGACAAGCATTACGAGGGTATACTACTTTTGCAACAAACATACACACAACAAGGTGCACAATGCAAGGTCCATTTAAACTAGCATTACCACAACAATATTCTTCACATATCATGCATATGATCAAAACAACATCTCTTTCACATATAAATGCATAGCTCTTAAAAGATTAAACCAGGTTCAATCACACTCAAGAAAAAGGTATTTCCTTTCACACAAAGGTTCCCATAACTCAACTATCAAAAGTGGTCATCGAACATGACCATACAAAGGTCACTCAAACATACTCATACAAGGAAGACATATCGAAAGAAAGCACATGCTACTCACATCACATAAACACACAAGGACCCCACACATGATCGAACGAGTCAAGCAGAACACACCACAGAGCTCCCAATGCTGGAACATGGGCTCTAATACCAAGTGTAATGCCCCAAGATTTCACACAGGACATTAGCTAAACAAACATTGAACCAACAAATTTTTTGCGTTTGCAAGTGCAACATTTACATGTCGCATTGCACTCACGCACACACAAGGTGTTGCAACATGTACAACAACACCTACAAAGACATCACCATTCTTGCAGAACACAAGATGGCACAAGCAGAAGACTTCACCCATCGTGTGACAACTCACCACAATGACCAAGAGAGAGGTGGAGCTCACTCCATGATGAGGATCAGATACATGTCCACAACCTCACTCCCGTTCGAACACATGGAGTAGGATGAGGGTGACATCCACCTCAGTCCATTCCATGATGACACAAGACATCCCAAACACAAGGGTAATGCTCACCCACGGGATAGTCCAACTAGGAGGTACGATTCCTCAACCAATTGGAATTGTCACTAGTCAACTTGTGTAAAGGTACACTTCCCAATGCAAAACAAGGTATAATCCAAGAGTGCATATCACATCATGGAAATGACACCATACCACCTACAAGGCTACAAATAGTAATCGATGCCAAAGATGATTCATTTTAACCAAAAACATTAAGTTGTTGAACCAATTATGTCCGCATGTCAAAAAGAAAAAAAGTGATACAAAAGGCTATGCATGTTCGACACAAATGTCGACACATGCCAAAAGAAAAGATAGGATCCTCACCACCTATGTGGGATGAATATGATCCAACACAAACATATCCATAAACATCAAATACAACATCAAATAACTGAGTCTAAACATGCTAACATAGCTAGATTCTAACATATAAAATCTATCAAAACATGCCAACGTCCTCACAAACCAAGGCGTGGAAAAATACAAGACGATATCCAATAATTACAATATTCGAAGGGCTTCATCCTAAACATAGATGAATCATAGCCAACATCATAAATCAACTCAAAGCATTAATTACATCTTATTACAAGGGTCTGAAAAGACCTACATTACAAAGGTTACAATAATCAATAATGATAAAATATAAGTGCATAAACCACCCAAAACCAACATGCTCTCCAAGGTGCAACAAGGCACAAAGCACAAGGTAAACCACCTGCAAAAAGATCAAGTAATCCATCCAGCACCTAAAGATCATCATGAAGGACCAATGGGGAAATGTTGCTCACCTCCAACCATATTACCATCGTCGAATGCAATAGATGTCTATGCAACTCTAGGCAAACCCCGAGCTATGGAGAAGGTGATCATGGCAAACCCACTAAGAGCATCTCACACATCCAGGGTTTACAAGCAACATATGGAATACATGCCAATCAATGCACACAACACACATGACACAACTGCCAATACAATGCATATAAACAACACTTGGTACAACTACCATCCAATTGCATTCAAGTAACATATGGCACACTTGCCAAAACATAATAGAATGACATAACAACATTCAAGCATAAGGGAAATAGTCACACCTTCAATGCACACCAAACAAGGCATAAATCATAATCCATCATAGACACATACAAGCACGAATCATACATCACAATGCACATACAATCACATGGTAAACATCACACATCGAGTCAAACTCTGACGGTGGAAGAAGGAAGAGAGACCTAGGTAGTTAGGACAAGGAGTGTCAAACGAGGGCAATACTCACCTCACGGTAGAACATGAGGGCATAACCTCCTCATAGCAACCAGACACTACACCAAAGATTTCTCTTTACACCCAAACCCAAGCAAGGCGGACACTTCACCAACACATGCAGTTTGGTGTAGATGATCTTATTATTAAATTTTATTACCCAATGTGTTTAAATGTTATTCTTGATTAAAACTTCCATTCGATAAATTCCAACAACCTCTTTGGGCCTGGGCACACGATAGAAGCCACTCCTTTCCTACCCCTAGACCTCTTCCTAAACACCCATAGCACCAATTTGGCCAATTGGGCATGGCACAGATTTCAAGGTGACAAAATCACAATTTTGATAAAAACACAACATATTCTCAAAAGATGCAAAATACCATTCTAATTGGGAGACAACCCATCCCACAAACTAAAACATCAAGGAAATGCATATAAAGCAATTTTTAGGTTTTCAAAAATAGAGAAATAAGTGGCACAGATTTCAATGCACCAAAATGTCTCAAAAAAATAACATAGTCTCACAAGATGCAGAATCACATAATATGAAGGAGTCAACTTATCCCTCAAAGCAAATCATAAAGGAAATGCATAGAATTCAGTTTTCATGTTTTCTAAAAGTGCAAAATAACCATAAGGCCCTAAAAACTCCATTGGAGTTCTCTTTGGCACCTTGACCAAAGTTTGACCAATTTTCTAACTTTTGTTTTTCAATAGCTATAGATGATCTAACAACTACCCATTATAGATAACATGCCCAACAACCAATATATGCAATAAAAATGAGTTGGGGATTTCCACAGAAAATTTGCTAGGTTTTTGTCTATATTTTCATGTTTCCAAAAATAAAAATACATAAAAATAAAAGCATACATAGTTGAAATAAATTTTCTAAGCTTCCTACAACTAAGCAAAGCCATCTTCAACCATTCTAGATGGTGTGGCATGAAAGAAACAAAATAAAACAATTTAAATGAGAAGATTGGAGAAACTTACCTTCCAATACAAGCAAAATCCAAAGAAAAGAATGAGGTTGAATGTCAGATTCAATCCACACACAACAAGCAAACACCAAGCTCTTGAATCCAATCCAAACTCCAAGCAATTCCAAGCAAAACTCCCTTCCAATCAATCAGATATCCATTTTTCAAGCAAGAGGGTTTCAAACAAAGGAGAGCAAATTTTGGAGAGAAAAAGAATAATGAAAAATACATGTCTTTTTCTTTTTATTCCTCCAAAGATACTATTCCTTTTTTGGTAATAAATTAATCCTTTTAGTGATTTAATCAAACAATTCAAAATTATAGCCTTTGCACAACTAAATCATTTAATTCAACATTTAAATAATTGAATGTCTCTTTTGTAAATCAAATAGGCATTTCAAATAACACATTAATAAACCTTTTTTCACTTAAAACACCCAAATAATTCACTCAGATAGGGAAATAGTTAGTTGAATGAACTCAACTATTCCAAATAGGTTATTGCCATTTAATTCAATCTCATTATAAAAAATACAAACATGCCATACTAGACATTTAGTTTCCTCATTTAATGCAATTTCTACCTTTTTACAGAAAAATATCAAATTTCAGAATTAAACTAAAATCACTCAAATTTGTTCCACAAGCATATAATGATGCAAAAAATATTTTCGCTAAAGAAAAAATAACAATTTCCAAATTAAAATCATTAATTTAATCTGAAAACATGGAAAACACATTTTTTGAAACATTTTAAAATAAACTGCAAGAATTCTAAGGAAACAAACAAATGATACCAAACACACATCACATGTTTCCACAACACAAGGATAAGGGTGAGATGGCTTAGCATCCCATGTCAACCTTCTCCACATTTCCCACATTAGGTAACACCTGTAATTACCTGCACACTCAAGTAAACCATCAAGCATACCTGCTCCATACATAAAATAACTGAAGCACATCATAATACCCAATGTGGCATAATATTGCATAAGCATCATAAACATGGGTTGACAATCAATCGACATCATAAAATCATATATGCATAAATCATCTAACATAATCATACTGATACACACTTAGAAAATCATATAACACATGAATCAAAAAGCACACAAGGCACAAACTAGGGTGGGCATTACACTCTATCTTGTGGAGAATCATCAGCCTTTAATAAATTTTGAAATAAACTAACAATTTCTAGTACCTATTTATCTAAAATATTTGTAAGGAACTGATTATCACTTGTCCTAATAAATGTGATTTGATTAAAAGACCTCCTCATCCTAGTGGAAGCATGGAATAACTTTGTATTTCTATCACCTTCCTTGAGCCAAAGTTCCCTTGACTTTTATCTCCAAAATGATTCTTCTTAAGCATGGATCTCCTATAACTATTCCAATTTTTTTTTAATCAAGAAAGAGGTTTGATTCATTACATTCTTAATCATCCGTTCATTTAAAGTTTGAAACTCCTCCAATTTGACTTTCTCTTCAAAGATATTTTAAAGGAGGTTCTATTCCAAAAGTTAATTTTGGATTTAAATATATTTGAGTTTTGAGCATAGATTAAAAATTCTAGAACCCTTAAATTGAGAGGTCGAATTCCACCAATATTCTAGTAGAGTTAAAAAATTTGAGTCTTGGAACCACATAACCTTAAATTTGAAGGAACACTTCTCTGGGGATTTATCCTCAAAGACTAAAAGAGCATTAAAGGAAAATGATCAAATCTAGAATAGGGAAGAATACTACAGGAAAAACTAATATTTCTTTGAATCTATTTAGATGAAAGAAGAAATATATCAAGACATTTTGCATTATGAGTAAACTTTGACCTTATATTGGACCAGGTAAAAATTCCATTATTATTTTGAACATCCACTAACTCATTCTTATCTATGAAATCCGTAAAATCTAATTGAGATTTAGTCAAATGATTCAAACCACCTAATTTTTCTTCCACTTTGTATATGGAATTAAAATCTCCACCAATAATAAAAGTCTCATTTTTAAGAGGAACAAGTAAACTTGATATCTAATCCCACAACAACTGTTATACACTAGATTAGACAAATTGGATACACATTGAATAACTAGAATTATAGATTTGAGCAAAGACTAGATACCTTACTAACCATCTAGGTAGAACTAGAGGAAATCAATTCACACCTTACTTTCCTTGGAGACCAGAGCACAACAAGACCACTCGTAGATCTAACAACTTCAACAAGATAGCTCTTCCATATATACCAATGACCAAAAAGACTCCTAGCATTCTTAGAATTTAATTTTGTTTCTTGAAGCATTAAAATATCAACATTACATACTTTTAAATATGCTTGATCAAGCATCTTTTGTTAGGGTCATTTAATCCCCTAACAATCTAGGAAAGAACCTTCATTGTTCCTGAGGAGAGTTACCAACTCTCATCGAAGATCTTAAATTTTGATCAAGGGTAAATTAGATGCGAGCCTCAGTTTCCTCTCAAGTTTTAACCAATTTAGACTTTCTGCCATTTTCTTTATGCTTCAAATCAAGAGATTTTTCAAATTTTCTCATAGCCTCTATTTAAGAAATGAAATTTTTTCCAATAGAGTCCATTTCACAATCCTTTGCCATAACATCATTAGAAACATCTTCTATGATTTCACCCCTACCTTCTATAAAAAATCATCAGCAGGCTAATTAAAAGTTCATTAGAAGGTGATTTATTAGTTATCGAATCAAGGAGAGAAGAATTGATCCTTCTGTCAGTACCTTCGTTTGCTATAAGTCTCTATTGGAAACTAGATCTGAACTTTCCCTTTCATTCAACTCTTGAGGTATTGTAGAGCCTATTCCTCCTACATTAGAGTTATTTTTATCACATTCCATTAAAATGTTTAACTTTTTATCCAACTCCTTTGTTTTAATCATCACTAGATCTGTATTATGCTTGAAAACTAGGATAGCACTTTTGGAAATGTATTTGGGATCTACAGGGTTTTTTTCATTTAAATCACTATATGTTGTATTTATTAACCTTTCCTCGAAGGTTCTTGGGATCAAGAACTCCCTCATCTTACCCACACCCTCCCCATCTATGAGTAATGGATGTTCCCCTTCTTCTAATACTAACTGCATCCAAGACTGAACATTCTCCTTATGTACAACCATGCTACAATTAGTCCTATCTTCTACTACATTTCTCTCATTCTGCATTTTTGACTCCAGAAAGAAAGTACAACTTTTAAATAATTGACCATATTTTTGGCATTTAAGACAAAATGGATCTATCTTATCCACATAAATTAACTGATTCCATACTCCTAAATAAGAAATTAGATTCAAAGATTTAGGGATTTTCTTCGAGACATATATCAACACACATATTCTAATATAGAGACCAAATCCTTTTGTAACCATTTCATCATCATGTTTTTGAAAAATCTAAAAGCATTCCAATTTTCTTTAAAATATCAAGATCCTAATATTCTTTAGGAATATTTAGAAGCCTAATCCAAACCAGGACTAGATTAATATGGGTTGAATGTGGATTAAAATTAGGTTCCCATGGTTGAATGAACAAGCCTAGTCCATTAATAAACCATGAACCCTTTTTAATTACATTGTCTGTAATATCTTCAGTCTTGAATATGGTAATAAAAATCCTTTTGCTAAAAAACGAGTTTCAAGAACTAATTCCCAATGCTCAACTATCCAATGTAGTACCATAGATCTAGAAGTTCACATATTCCAAAATTTTTCTATTATTGCTTTCGCTTTTAAATCATTAATTTTATTAGCCAAAGGTAAATTCAACAGATCAATAGTAGGACTAGGAAGAATCTCTCTTTTATTATTCTTATGCAAAATCTAGCCTTGAAAAGAGGAAGAAAATGGATATGCAACCCTAGATCTATTTTTAGATCTGCAAATGGTGTAGACACCCTAAAATGACCAAGTCGTCACACTACTTGCATTTTGTCTAAGTTAGAGCATTACCTGCATTACAACGTTAATTAAATAATCTAATTATTTAATTAATTTCATCAAATTCTTCCAAAACTCCTAAAGTTTGACATTAATTGAATAAATTCTCTTTATTTAATTAATTAAATAAAATTCCTCTGTGATTCTTCCACAATTAAGTAATTTTAATTATTTAATCAAATCATTATCCTCTTTCCAAAATTCAATTCCACATTAATTAAATTAACTATTTAATTAATTCAACAAATTCCCTCTTATCTACAATTAAATAATTCCCTATTATTTAATTAAATCAAATTCATTCTTCCAAATTTAAATAAATCAAATCAAATTTATTTAAATCCTCTCAATCTCCAAAAATAAAATAAATCAAATATTTTATTTATTCTTCCAAATCATGCACAACAATTAAATAAATTTATTTATTTAATTTGCTTTCTTATCTACAAATATCTTTCAAATCTTCTAAAATTAAGTCTTCTTCTCCATGCACACAAAATTAAATAATTTATTATTTAATTTCTCTCAAATCATGCAAAAGCAAATGTTAGGTTGAGTTATCTATTTACTCAACCTTATTTTTATCAATTTCTCATAAATTAGAAAAAACTTTCTAATTTATGAAAAGCATGTCTTATCTTTAGAAAAGAAAGTGTTTAACTCAAATAAAACAACTTTTGTGTGACACTTGTCTTCTTCTTATTCGTTGCATGTTCCTCAATTGTTCTCCTCCGTTGATTCTTCTGAATTATCTGGACCGTTGATCGATCTTCCTTGAAATCTATATAAACCCCCCTCATCTCCTTAATTACCTCTCTCTTTGATCGTATTCTCAGGCATACTTAACAGAGCTTTGAGCATACAAAACGCATCGATTGAGCACTCCCACGATCTTTTGACATTGATCTCTTGAGCACACTACTTGCTTGTTGCAGCTATGGCTTCGCAACTTCATTGAGCAATCCACATTCAATCCAAAAGGAAACAATACAGATTTCGGTAAAAGTCTTTATTTCATTGATTATTTGTCATGGCTTTTATTTAAATTCATTTTCTTTATGTTATTGGGTTCTTTGATTTTATTTAGTTTAGATTTAATCGATTTTTCCTCATACACATTCTGGCACGCCCGGTGGGACCCACTAATCCCTTTGTTTCTTTGAGAAATTATTTTTTTTGAAGTCACAGTACAGCACAACGCTCTTGGCAGGATCTTTGAGCACTTCTGGAGGCACAGTTAGGCACTCTTGGAGGCATTGCGGTGCTTTCGGCAGCGCAGCGCAGCGCTTTTGGCCTAACAGAATGGTGCTTCCAACAGTATTATACAATGCTTTTGGCTAAATTAGGTTTTTGACTTTGTTCAGTGTCTTGCAGTATTTTCACGCTATCTATCTTATTAATTTGTCTGACAAGCTGTTGTATTTGTCAGACAAACCTATTTTTTTGGACATCCTAAGCTGATTTATTTAGAAGTACCTTCGTTTTTTGTGTTAATCTTTGGTGTTGTTATAGCTTCTGAGTTTCCCAGATTGCAGAACACAGATCTCTCAGCTACCATTTCTCAGAGCAGTTAATCAATCATGGAATTTTATTTTAGATCTGATTATTTTGGAAAAGTTCCCCTTTTTATGATCTGAGACAGCACGGCGCTTTTAGCTATATATTATCATGCGTTTGGTAACACAGCTCCATGCTTCCAGTTATTTGTTGGTGCCCCTGATAATATTCTACATCGCTTTTGGTCTGCATCACAGCACCGTAGAAAACATAGTGTAGCACTTCTGGTTGTTCTACAGCGCTTCTGGTAATATTCTATATCGCTTCTGGTGTGTGGTACAGCACTCTTGGAAAATAGTAAGTCACGTATGGTAAGAAAGTACAACGCTTTTGGTCAAAGTTGATTATTTTTTTGCTAACTTGTGAATTTTTGGTGGAACTGACGGAATTGTTGCAGATTTTATTACTCACACAGAGTCAATAGGTGTTTTCTTAACATGTTCATGTAGGACGAGAATTGAAGACCTCTTGATTTATCTCACTAAGTCTTAGAAACACATTGCATGCTTAAAAGGATAATTGAACAAATCTTTTCTTGCAATCTAAGTCTTAGGAACATACTGCTTTTCTTAAGGGATAATGGACATGTATGAACAAACACCTCAATTTTCTAAAGGACAATGGACATGAATGCCAAACACTTCATTTCATAAGGGACAATTTACAACTACAAACGTGTGTGTGCCTAGCTTAGTTGCACCTTATTTTTCTTATAATGGGACAATTAAACCTTTGTTTGACGTGCTTACTCTTACTTTTCTGTACTTCCTTTAGAAGGGCCTGCTTTTGGATTGCGCTTCATCCAAAAGGGACAACCCTAAGCGGAGTTTTCCTTTGAACCGCTATATAAGAGGGATAAGGCGAAAGCCAAGTCCTAACCTACGTCAGCCTTACCTTGTGCCAAACTGAAAAGAGGTGTACTAGCTCTTTGTGGAAATGATTTTCACATTGAGCGAAGTGTTTGAAACTCTTAGTAGGATTGGTTAAAGCTTTTAGTAGCTTGTCGCATTGCTCGTAAGGCGTTGGTCCCTCAAAGTCACTAAGAACCATTTTAGATAGAGACTACCTGACCTACCTCCGAACATTGCGGTAATCATCAGTGCAAGGGAAATTGATTTAAACCCTTAAGATACTCACCATTGGCTCCCTTGAGAAGAGATAGTATTCCCTTGGACATAAAGCTCTTGTGACCTACTTGAGCTTTCCAAGGGGAGGGTGAGATATCCCTACCTATCGTCTCTCGCAAAGATACTAAATATCTGACACCTTTATGGAATGATATTTTTATCGACGGAGTATTAAGCTGTGAGCTGATCTACTGCAATGAAACCTTGTCTTTAGGGATAAAAAGTGCTTGTTATTGATTGCAAATTGTCTTAGACCTGTGGAAACATTGGGCTTGTTTGGAGCCTTGAACATACACTATCTGTTGTGTCAGTCCTTGTGCTTTTTGACCACTTGTTTGCTATGTTTTCTCTTGCCAAACCAATCCAATCAGAAACAGAAACATTTAGCCTTTGAAAAACATCAGACACTACTTCAGCGCCCCTGGTATTACAGTAGCTCACCTTTGGTAGTATAGTAGATCGTCTTTGGTACAGCAGTAACCCGCCTCTGGCAAAACTCTACTTCAGCGCCCTTGGTATAACAGTAGCTCGCTTTTGGTCACTGTAGCTCACCTTTGGCATAGCAGTAACTCGCTATTGGTAGCTCAGTCTGTCGCCTTTGGTCCACAGTAGCATGCTTTTGGTAGCACAGTCATGCACCTCTGGTCAAACAGTATAGCACTTTTGGTCCAGTACTTTGTGCATCAGAAGTTTGTCTGTTTCTTAAAGCATCTCACAGATTCCCAGCATTACATTTGTCCTAGTGTATCCCATGGTAACCACTAGGCTGCAGCAAACTATGAAATCCAAGCAAGTTGTCCCTAAGAAGCGCAAGTCGCCTCCTTGCACACCAGAATCAAGATGTCTCAACATTACTCCCAAGGTGACTCCTAGTACACCCGCGGCAAAACCAATCAGCACTCCGAACATGCCGCACATAGATGAACCAAGCAATCCTCATCAGGATGGAACCCCTTTGATAAATGCGCCTCAGTATACCACAGGCTTGCCTCTGGATTTTGTCCCACAAGGTTATATCATAGATCAAACCCCATCTCAAGAAGAGCGACACTTTGAAATAGGTCAATCCTCTCAAGAAGACGGGCAAGATCTTGATGAATTCATACAAGATCCTAGAGCTATAGCTGCCTTTGATAAAATCCTTAGTGAGAACCAGGATCATTTCTTTCGCTTGCTTGCAAAGCAAGGCGCCAAGTTACGTCAAGATTTTGATGTGTCCACTCTCAAGGAGAGTAACAACGCCCAAGAAGCCATACAGGTGGTGCAAACCATGTCCACGGTGACTACGCCCTTACCTACTCAAGGCTCGCAGTATAGGAATCCCCTTTTTCAAAACCCAACAGGGGAGAGGTCCATATCACCACTTTTGACTCCTATGGAGATCTATCAATACCAACAAGAAACTCTCCAACGTCAAGCAGAGTTAGCTAAGCAAGCCACCTTAGCTCGATCGAATGTGCAACCACCTCCTAAAATGTCCACCCCAATCGCAAGTGGAATCTTGGTTACCCCATCACGCGTAGGTTTCCCACCCAATTACAATCTGGGGAACACTTATGTAGCCATGCAACAAGGGTCTCAACAAATGCCACCTCCTATATCATCACACCTGCATGTCTTTCAACCAATTAGAGTCACGCAGCCCCAACCACAACATTCTTCTACTCTCGTCCTTAAGCAACCCCAACCACAACATTCTTCTACTCTCATCCTCAATCAACCCCAACCGTCGCAAATCACTTCTACCTATGTTCCTCCTCCACAACGTTCATCCTCGCTCAACTTCTTTCACACACTGCCTAGCCACTCCCAACATTCCCAACATCAGGTTTCCCAAAGCTATGTGCCACCATCACAACCTAATCAAATGCACTTTAGCTTTCCTCCCCCCAATACTTTTCTTCAACCATCGCAAAACCAACATTCTTACCTAGTGCCACCTCCACCTCTACCTAATCAAGGCCTCCAATTCCAACCCAATCTAAACCAAACGTACAACCCATATGATCCCAATCAATCTTACGACCCCTATAATACCAGTGCACATGGCTTACATTATAATCTTCCATACGGGCAACACCAACCGCTTTTTGGACAACAGGAGATGTTACCAACCCCTCCCACGACTATGGAGCTAAAGATTGCGGAAGTTCAACAGCAGCTCTCTGATCTTACATTCAGCCACACCAAAAAGACCTTCTCTTTAGAGGAAGTGTGTCCTTATCCTTTTGATCGGTCATTACCAATGATCCCTTTTCCTCAAAATTTCACTATTCCCAAGTTCGATAAATACAAGGGAAAAGGTGACCCAAAAGACCATCTTAGGGAATTCTATCTTGCTTGCTTCGAGGTCTCACACAATGACACATATCTTATGCATCTCTTTCCTCGCAGTCTTGGAGGTCAAGCAATAGAATGGTTCTCACACTTACCTACGGGTATCAAGTCTTTCAACAAGCTAGCAGAGAAGTTTACCACCCATTTTTCTTACAACGCAGATTATGAGATTTCCATGACGGACCTATGCAACAATAAATAGAAAAATGGTGAAACTTTCATTTCTTTCCTTCAACGATGGAGACAAATGGCTAGTAAATTCCCTTTTAAGATTCCAGAGAAACAGCTTGTTAGCATATTTGTGCAGAACCTCAACCAAGAGTTAGGTTTCCATTTACAAATCCTTAGTGCTACAACCTTCGATGAAATCACATACAAGGGTATCAACATTGAGAAGGCCCTCATTGCTAAGGGTGTGGTCAAAATCTTTAAGGAGATGAAAGATAGCACTTCTCATCAACAGTCGAACGATAAACCCAAGTATTGGAACAAAAACAAGAATGTGGTCAACGATGGGGTGGTCGATACTAAGCATGTCCAAATGTTACAAACACCGCTGCAACTCTCCAAACCAAGTCACGCTCTACCTCAACAATAGCAGCAACAAAGGTAGCCTTATCCAAACCAACAGCAACGATAACAAGAGCGGCCCCAACAAGATTACCCTCTGCGACGTCAATTCACTCCCTTGGGAGTGCCCATCGAATCGGTCTTACAGCAAGCTTTGTAGAAAGGGCTCATCATCTTACCTGATGCTCCTCTCTATGGAGAACCTGTCTACAAAACGGCACGTTATAGAGACAATGAGTATTGTGAGTTCCATAGGAGCAAAGGTCATAGAACTGCGTCTTGCATGAAGCTTAAGCACCTCATCCAAAACCTCATCGACGGTAATGAAATCACTTTTGAGGATGAATCACCATCGCAACACACGAACAAGGATCTAGATATGTACAAGGAACCATTCCCTCATCACGGCCCACCGCCTCCTCAGGATAGAGGTAAAGGTATCAATCATGCTTCCACGTCCTTCGATTCCATTGTCGGTCATTTTGAAGAGAGTCGAGTGTCTACCCTCACAATCAAAGGCAAATCTATGGATTGTGCTGTTACTACTCATCGTGGTCAGGTCACCATTCGTGCTCCTACACCTAGGCTTCCGGTTCAGTCTAACTATAATCTTGTCGAACATCTAGGGAGAACACCAGCACAGATCTCTATTTTGGACCTTCTACGGTCATCACCTGCACATAGAGTGGTGCTAGAAAAATCCCTCCAAGAGTCTTCCGTTCCTAACAACATAGCAGTCGCGGATTTCCAAGCTATAGTGGGTAATATTGCTTTGCCTTACAATGTGGTCTTCTCTGAGAAAGACCTCCCCTCCCATGATCCTTGTCACAATGATGCCCTCCATATTGAAGTCCTCATCCATAAGCGCAAAATCAAACGTATACTCATAGATGGTGGTGCTGGTCTCAACATTTGTTCTTTAAAGTTACTAAAGCAATTGGGATACTCTAAGGATCATGTCAACACTAATCATAGTATTACAATCAAGGGGTATGATGATGCAGAACGCCGTTCAGAAGGTGTTATTCACTTGCCTATACAACTGGGCCCTGTCATGCTTGAAACTAGGTGCCAAGTCCTTGATATTGAGCTGCCTTACAACATTATCCTAGGACGCCCATGGATCCATGCAATGAAAGCTGTTCCCTCCACGTACCATCAGTCCCTAAAGTTCCCATACAATGGTATGGAGATCACCATCCCAAGAGATCCTAATCCTTTTGAATTCTGCTGTGTCTTGCAAGGAAGCTATAAAAATTGCAACCAAGTACCTAAAAATGACAAAGCCCTTGAATCCCCTCTCTATGTTGACCCTGAAACTCTCACGCAAGCCTCTACAAGTGAACCTACACCCCTCCCCAAAATCACAGCTCACATTCGAGATATAGGCTTTGGCACTTATGATATCTCAGAATCTTGTTGTGTAGGGCGGATGCCTTTATCCCCTAAATCTTACGGCCAACCCCCCAATGCCAAAGTAACCAAAAAAGCAGCTATTCCTCCCCCAACATTCCTAACCCAATTCCAACATGGACGATTATTAGAAGAGGAAACTATTGAGGACATTTCTTCTTGGCTCTATAAGGAGAAAGAACCAGTCACAATACCAGTCAAACAATATGGCAATGGCTTAAGGATAGTAAAAAACATGGGCTATAAAGGCAAAGGTGGCCTTGGGAAATAGAATCAAGGAACTATGGAGCCCATTGTGGTAACAAAGAAGCTAGACAAGAAAGGGTTAGGATTTGGTAAGAAGGTACCACTCGCCTTGGACATCAAGTATATCCTCGACGAGGTAGCTGACACTTTTCCTGCTGATTCGACGTCTATAGAGGATATCATCGATGACTCTTCCCTCCACATGACCAATCTATTCACAGAATCCTCCATTTTTACACTATCCTCCGTATCCTTAACTTCCACTACCAGCACCCAGAATGTCACACTTGTCTACCTTGAACTTATCGATTGGGACCAACAAGGGACCCCCATTATAGATGTCTTTCAGAATGATGAGGCTTTAGCTGAGTTCATGGGACTTCGGGAAGGTATCCCTCTAGGCGATCACAAAGCAAGTTTTGTAATGGAACTAGAGCCCACGGCTTATTTTGGTGAGAATGCCAAATCCTCCAGTCGCAAAAGTACAAATAAAGAAAGATCTCTAGGTGAAAACCACACTGTGGCACCTCTTGATCATAAAATAGTAAAAACAAAGGACGTATCCAAAGGTGAAAACCCAACTGTGGCACCTGAGGATGGAGGATTTGACCTTCCCTTACCATCTAAGTATCAAGAGAAATCAGCTCTCCTAGTGGAAGATTCTACAGAGATCAACTTGGGCACAGAATAGAATCCAAAGACCACATTCCTAGCGGCATTATTATCTGACACAGAGCACAGAAATCTTAACGACTTCTTTTTGCAACGAACCATCAACTTTGCATGGACCTATGCATATATGCCAGGGCTAGACCCTAAGCTGGTAGTTCATTATCTCGCAGTTGATCCCAAGGTGAAACCAGTCAAGCAGAAGTTGAGAAAAATGCACCCACAGATAGCTCTCTTGGTGAAGGTGGAAATACAAAAGCTGTTAGACGCAAAGTTCATACGACCTATTGACTATTTAGATTGGGTCTCAAACATTGTACCTGTGTCTAAGCCTAATGGGCGCATCTACATGTGTAATGATTTCAGGGATCTCAATAAGGCATGTCCTAAAGATGACTTTCCACTACCAAACATTGACATTATAGTGGACTTGACAACAGGTCACGAGATGCTTTCTCTCATGGACAAATTTTTGGGTTACAATCAGATACGGATAGCTGAAGAAGACCAACATAAAACCACCTTTACTTGTCCTTGGGGTAATTATTGTTGGTGTGCCATGCCGTTTGGTCTGAAGAATGCAGGAGCAACCTATCAGAGAGCAATGACAGTGATATTTCATGACCTATTTCATCACATCATGGAAGACTATGTTGATGATATACTAGCTAAATCTTCTAGAGCGGATCACATACAGGTCCTAGGACAGATCTTTGACAGGCTTGAAAAATACCAAGACTCAATCCAAAGAAGTGTGTATTCAGTGTAACATCAGGAAAGCTGTTGGGATACATTGTATCTCATAGAGGCATCGAAGTAGATCCAGCGAAAGTAAAGGCTATAGTGGAGATGCCTCCACCTATGAACCTTAAAGCACTAAGGAGCCTTCAAGGAAGGTTGCAGTCCATTCGGCGCTTCATATCACAGCCAGCAGATAAATGTCAACCCTTTCAGCACTTACTCTGAAAGGATGTCTTGTTTCAATGGGACAACAAGTGTCAGCCAGCGTTTGATCAACTTAAAGAGTATCTAGCTACACCTCCTGTATTGGTTCCACTAGTTACGGACAAACCTTTGATCTTATACATTTCCACTACCAATTCAGCCTTGGGGGCCCTGCTAGCACAGAATGATGACACAGGAAAGGAGCATGCAATTTATTACATCAGTAGAACCTTGGTGGGATACGAGCTCAATTATTCACCAATGGAAAGGGCTTGTTTAGCAGTAGTGTTCGCCTCCCAAAAATTGTAGCATTATATGTTGAACCAACATACAAATCTGATAGCCAAGATTGATCCCTTGAAGTATCTACTAGCAAAAGTAGCTCTCACAGGTAGACTAGCTAAATGGGTTATGATCCTTAGTGAGTTCGACATTGAGTACACAGATCGTAAAGCAATCAAAGGACAAGCCCTCGCGGATCAACTAGCAGATGCACCTATGAAAGATACACATCCTATGGTAGCAGACTTTCCTGACGAGAATCTCTTCACTCTTGCTACCTCCATAATGTGGAGGTTGTACTTTGATGGTTCTTACATGCAGCATGGATCAGGAGCCGGCATCTTGTTTGTTACACCTCAGAATGACTACATTCCAAAATCATATCGGCTTGCATTCCCTTGCACCAACAACATAGCCGAGTATGAAGCACTCCTTATAGGTCTCAATACAGCAGTTTAATGGGACATCACAGAATTACAAGTATATGGAGACTCACAACTAGTCATTCGCCAAGTCACGGATGAGTACCAAACAAAGGATGAAAAGTTGGTCCCATACAAGCAACTAGTGGATGCCTACAAACCACATTTTTCTAGCATCACATTTGAGCAAATTCCAAAAGAGCATAATAAAGCTGCGGATTCTATGGCTTTTGTAGGGTCACTGATTGACATGCCTGCAAATACACAGAAGTGTGAATTCTTGATCGAACAATTGTTGATACCAGCCATCGATATTCCTGTTACTGAAATCATCTACGAACTTGTTGGTCCCAATTCCCCATGGTATGAAGATATCTATGAATACCTCAAGAACAATACCTTTCCCCCTAACCTATCATCCACCCAACGCAAAACCTTTATCCGTCGATCCTCTCGTTACATCATTCTGGGTGATACACTATATCGCCGAAGTCTCGATGGTATCCTCTTACGATGTCTTAACGCGGAAGAAGCTGAAGCTACCTTATGAGACATACACGAAGGTGTCTGTGGCGCACATTCTACCAGTCCTAATCTTGCTAAGAAGATACTCAGAACAGGTTATTACTGGCCTACAATAGAGCAAGATGCTGCACAATTTGCTAAGAAGTGTCTACAATGTTAGCAGCATGGAGATCTGATTCACGCACCAGCTCATGAATTACAACCTGTGACTACTCCATGGCCTTTTTCTCAATGGGGTCTCGACCTCGTAGGACAAATCCACCCTTCCTCTTCCAATGGCCACAAGTTTATCATTACCGCCACTGAGTATTTCACGAAGTGGGTGGAAGCCATTCCTATGACCTATATCACCAGTAAACAAATAGCCAAGTTTATCCTAAACTACCTCATATGCCGGTATGGTATTCCCCAAGCCATTGTCACTGATAATGGGAGACCATTCAAGAACCAAGATGTCCGTGCCTTGTGCACACAATACAATATCCAACATCACTTTTCAACTCCCTACTATCCGCAGAGTAATGGCCAAGCTGAGGCTTCCAATAAAACCATTCTCAAGATCCTCAAGAAAACAGTCAATGAAGCTGGTTGTGATTGGCACTTGCAACTCAATCCCACCCAATAGGCCTACCGCACTAGTATCAAAACACCAACGGGTGCGACACCATATGCCTTGGTCTTTGGCTCTGAAGCCATCCTACCTATAGAGGTCGAGATCCCATCCCTCAGAGTATCCATGCAGGACCTGATCAGCGGAGATGAGTATCGCACTTCCAGATTAGCTGAGCTTGAACTACTAGATGAGAGGCACCTTACCGCACTTAATCATCTCCATGTCTATCAAAACTGCCTCCGGTGTAATTACAACAAAAAGATCAAAGAAAGACGGTTTCAAGTTGGTGATCTTGTACTTAAGGAGAATCAGAGAAATCAAGAAGATCGAGAGAAGAAGGGTAAGTTTGAGCCTAACTAGTTAGGTCCCTTCATTGTGACAGCAACATATGGATCAGGAGCTTATACTTTAGCTACACCTGATGGCATTCCTCTAGATGAGCCACTTAACAGTGTCCATCTCAAGAAGTTCTATGCCTGATCCTCAGAGTATTCCAAAAAAAAAATAAAAAAAATAAAAAAAACAAAAAAATCCAAAAAAAAAATCCGTCCTCTGGTGAAAACCTGGCAAACAGGTGCCTTGGATAAGTACCATAGTGAAAACCTAGCAAACAGGCACTATGCGTAGAGTCAGCATCCATCGTCTACCGAGTCCTGTCCACTCCTTGTCCAGTTCGCAACGCACCTCATCCATCCATCCATAATAAAACCATTGACTTTGTTTGCATTTCCATCTCCCTATCTAGTATAGCTTGGAAATTTGTCAGTGTCCCTCATCGTCTTCCCATGTCTTGATCTGTGTCTACAGTTAACACTGTCTTGTCCTAGGTCATGTCTTTCTGTGTCTTCTTCGGCAGTCACCCCTACAGTTTCCTCTACTAGAATGGGGGCAACTCTTTCCTTAGCTTCGGTCTAGGATTGGTTCCTTGTTTGTGGTTCGCAGCGCATACTTCAATCTTTTCTCATTTCCATAGGTAACACCCTTTAACAGACGCATCGCTCCTACGATAAGGATGTTATCTTCTCAAACGCTTTTCCCCCTTCATCACATCTCACCAGAACTACATATTATCATCTTCTCAGTCTTAAAGTACCTTGATCCCATGGATATGGGTATGTAGGCAGTCTGGATTACGAAAGAAGTATCCAGTACTCAGGTACATACGATCACCTCTTCTCCGCACTTTTCCCACATCATCACATCTACCAGAACTACATATCATCTCTTCTCAATCTTAAGGTACCTTGATCCCATGGATATGGGTATGTAGGCAGTCTAGAATACGAAGGACATTTCCAGTACTCAGGTACATAAGATCTCCCCCTTCCACCTTGACCCATCTCATCACTCTATCCAGAACTACATATTTATCACGTTCCTCTTCCATCGTAAGTGTGCCTTGATCCCGTGGATACAGGGTATGTAGGCAGTCTGGAATACGAAGGATGTATCCAGTACTCAGGCACACACGATCCATCATTCTCCACCCATCCCAATCCATTAGCACTATCATCCTTCTAGTCTTCCGTTTGTCAAAACCCATTCATCTCAACTTGACTAACTCAAGCAGTAAACTAGTGCATCCTTTCAAAGCAAAAGTCCTTAACAAACTTGAAGCAAAGAAGCTTTCTTCCAGAGTTGTCTATTGTCCTGCATACCAATTGCCAACATCAGCTAAGTCCTGCTTAACCAAAGCCCTAGATCAACAAGCTTGTCTTCTGCGAAGTGTTCCATTGTTGAGACCAACACACGCGTCTCCTGTGACATGTGGCATTTCCTGCAGCAAGACATTGTCTTTTGTCGATAGATAGTACCCTTTAACGGACACAGAGTTCCTACGATAAGGCTGTTATCTTTCCTATCCAATCTATCCTGAGCAACCTCTTTGGCAAGAGAATATGTTGGCTGTATGTTTACTTTGTAAGTCAGTCAATTTGTGTTATGGTTTATCTTTTGTTCCTTTATCCATTACCTACTCAAGACTACCTTGATTTATCTATAATCTTGGTATGTTGCAATGCAGTACAGATTGGGGGCATAGTCATTGTTTTCTATGTGTCGTGTTTGAGGAATGATCTTCAGTATCTTTCTTAGCATTCTATTTATCTTGTGTGTGTTACATCCTAGCATCTTACATATTTAATATTCTTCTTGCATTTACATGTATTGAAGTTTATTTTATGTTCAAGACTATGGCTTATTCACATGTTCCAAAAAGGTCATATTATGTCTAAGGGATCTAAGTTCAAACTGCTTGCTTGCAGAGTCAATGTCCACGCACTTGGATATTACTACACCTTGGTCTTTTATACCCTGGTGGCGAACTATCCACGTGCTATATCAAAAATAAGGATTGCTCTTTATAAACAAATGTGAAACCATTGCAACAAGCTCATCCATTTACACCATCCATTTTTCCATGGCCTTATATAGTTTTCCAGCAAAGCTCAATCAACAGTCTTTCTCTTATGTTCCTTCTATCTCCACTTTCTTCTATTCAACCTCGCCTATCTCCAACAAATCTTCTAGTCGAGTGTCAACACAGTTCTTCTGTTGCTTCCCTATCTTTCCTCTCGAGGGGGCACCCTATGCCAGCTACACTGGGGCAACTAGCTACACTGGGGCATCAAAAAAATTGTATCATGTCTTCAACAATCATTTTCTTTGACGCAATGCTGTAAATTGCATTGCACCAAAGAGGGGCAAAATGTAGACACCCTAAAATGACCAAGTCGTCACACTACTTGCATTTCATCTAAGCTAGAGCATTACCTGCATTACAACGTTAACTAAATAATCTAATTATTTAATTAATTTCATCAAATTCTTCCAAAACTCTTAAAATTCGACATTAATTGAATAAATTCTCTTTATTTAATTAATTAAATAAAATTCCTCTGTGATTCTTCCACAATTAAATAATTTTAATTATTTAATCAAATCATTATCCTCTTTCCAAAATTCAATTCCACATTAATTAAATTAACTATTTAATTAATTCAACAAATTCCCTCTTATCTACAATTAAATAATTCCCTATTATTTAATTAAATCAAATTCATTCTTCCAAATTTAAATAAATCAAATCAAATTTATTTAAATCCTCTCAATCTCTAAAAATAAAATAAATCAAATATTTTATTTATTCTTCCAAATCATGCACAACAATTAAATAAATTTATTTATTTAATTTGCTTTCTTATCTACAAATATCTTTCAAATCTTCTAAAATTAAGTCTTCTTCTCCATGCACACAAAATTAAATAATTTATTATTTAATTTCTCTCAAATCATGCAAAAACAAATCTTAGGTTGAGTTATCTATTTACTCAACCTTGTTTTTATCAATTTCTCTTAAATTAGAAAAAAGCTTTCTAATTTATGAAAAGCATGTCTTATCTTTGGAAAAGAAAGTATTTAACTCAAATAAAATAGCTTTTGTGTGACACTTGTCTTCTTCTTATTCGTTGCACGTTCCTCAACTGTTCTCCTTCGTTGATTCTTCTGAATTATCTGGACCGTTGATCGATCTTCCTTGAAATCTATATAAACCCCCCTCATCTCCTTCATTACCTCTCTCTTCGATCGTATTCTCAGGCATACTTAACAGAGCTTCGAGCATACAAAACGTGTCGATTGAGCACTCCCACGATCTTTTGACATTGATCTCTTGAGCACACTACTTGCTTGTTGCAGCTATGGCTTCGCAACTTCATTGAGCAATCCACATTCAATCCAAAAGGAAACAATACAGATTTCGGTAAAAGTCTTTATTTTATTGATTATTTGTCATGGCTTTTATTTAAATTCATTTTCTTTATGTTATTGGGTTCTTTGATTTTATTTAGTTTAGATTTAATCAATTTTTCCTTATACACAAATGGTCCCAGGATCTTTCTAGAACCTCCCATTTTGAGTTGAATTCTTTCCCCTTTTAGAAACATTAAATCTATAATGCCCTAGATTATTGCCATCATTCGATTTTGGAATATCAAAACTTGCCTATTTCTATCTCCATCCTTTATTCCTCATATCTCCAAAAAATTTATGATTATCTTTCCTCCAAGTTCTACACCCTGTCTGGAAATCTTTAGGGTAATGAAACTTTCAAACTTTTTTTACCTCCAATCTCTATTCGTCCAGTTTCCACTTTTGATCTAGCTATTGAATATATCCCCATTTGGTTCTCTCTCTATCATATCCACCTAGGAACTTCCCTTTGCAATCCTCATCTCACATTTGATCGACTAACAACCCAAAAAAATTATTTTGGAAAAAAACTCACTATCCTCCAAGGACAAAGCCTCATGAGATGTTTTCTTGAAAGTGTGGTGGCTATGCTATTTTCTTGATGTTTGGACTTGCTGGTCTGGTGTTGTGAAATGTTCTTCTCTACCCTATCTAGCATTGGATGTTGGGTATAATGTTATGAGGGAGTTGAGATGGAAATTGTATGATGGGAAGTAGATGTGGATCATTATGTGGCGATAATTATCCATTTATTTCTCTATGTGTGGGTTGTGGCATAAGTGATGCATTAGTTTCATTTTCACATGAGTGTTGATCATGTATTGATATGCTCTAGATGTGTAGATGCTAGTATGCATGTGTGGAAGTTATTATTGATTGAGATATCTTGTGTGATTGGGATTTTGATGCCATGTGATGATGTTGGGAACATGTTGTATTTGTTAGTGTAAATAGTGTAATTATCTAACTAGTTTAGATATCTCCTCTTTGAAGGTTTGACCTATTCACACGTAGGCTTAAGTTTACTTAGTCTTTTAGGAGTTTGTCTCATTTTGACATGTGTACTCACACATGTGAGACACCTCTTTCCTTTTGGCTTGCTACTTGCCCTCACACATGTCATGTGAGTTAGACAAGTGTTGCATGCTTGTAGGGGTAGTCAGTAGTTCAATCCTACCTTCCTACCTCCTTCTCCTTGTCTATTTATGCAAGGCTTCTCATTGTATTTTACACATTCTCATTGTATATGATAGATATGCTCTTGTGTTCCATTTTTCACTTCCAAAAGGTTTTATTCTTTGTGCTTGCCGATCTTGGCTACTCCAACATGGTATCATAGCCATGCTTGCACGTTCCTTCCTGAATCGGTGACTCTAGTACTTAGCCCTATCATCAGAGTGTTGTGGAGCCAAATGGACCATGTAGTTGAGTTCAGAAGGTCTAAGACAATCAAGGTGACCCTTTGAATGACATTTTTTTGTAAATTCAATTTTTTAAAAAAAAATTTACCCCCTAGGGTTTGTAAGGCCTCAAAATCTGTATTGTACAGATTTTTTTTTACCAAAAATAGAATTTTTTTTAAGCAGAGGGTAATTTTTGCCCCTTCTAATTGGTCAAAATTTGTTTTTGGTTGAAATTTTGTAAAAAAAATCAATTTTTTTTGCAAAGGGCACTTTGGCCCCTTGTAATTTTTCATTATTGGTTCAAAATTTTACTTTGCATTTGTATTTTTTGGACCCATTTTAGGATTTTGCAAGTCAGTTTGGACTTTATCTTGCCCTATTCTTGCTTGGCCAACCATCTCAGCTCCATAGTGACCCATGCGTACCTTCTTGGCTCCAAGGCCTTTCCTCTGATCATAGTGCCATTTCACAGTGTCATTTTAACACACGATCCTACTCAAAGAAGGCCTCTTTGCCAACATATATGTGTTAGGGCTGATAGCCTTCCAAAGGGTTCCACCTTTGCTGATTCCATCACAGATCTAAAGTCTCTTCTGTAATATTCATGCACCGTGCCTGTTGTTTGAAGCTTGGTCAAAGGATTATGTGATGCTCGTCTACTAGTTTTGAGGTTGTGGTGGTTCACTTCTATTGGTCTATCATCTCTTCACACATTTTGGTTGCTATTCCTACCTTCCTGCACGTAGCCTTACACATCCATCGGTTGTCAATTTGTCAACGTTGTTGTTTACTTGACAAATGACTTCTTGGTCGCCAAATCTTGTAGATTGCTATTTACACAGTCCATTGCAAGATCACTATTTGTCTTTGTGTGCAGGTCGAAGGCATTCATATTAAGGATGACACCTTTGCAACCTCCACCACTTCTCACCAAGGTCGATGTTCATTACATTTTTGTAGAGCTCCAAAATGCCAAGTTTTGAAGCTCTGGTACAAGGCCTTGGCACAGTACCTAGGGTGACACCATTCATCAACACTTATTTGTTTTCTGGACAAAGTCTTCATCGAAAATGATTTATATTTGTAGAGATCACGTGGAGGTTTCCTTCTCATCTACAAGTTGAGGTTGTAGACTTCAACTGGCCATAGCCAAGGCATTTTTTTGTTGCAGACTATGGATTCTCCATTGGCTTGGTCCACCTTTCAACTTGTCTTCTTCATTTGACAACGGTCAAAGTCTTATGCTCCAAGACTGAGCCTCACGCCTTCCACGATGACCTAAATTTTGGCCCCATATCTAGCACAAGTCCTCTTTGGACTTCATTATCTATAATTGGCCACGAAGGCCCTTTTTGTAGTCTCTCAACCCTTTTGTAGGCCCTCTCAGCTTCTTCGACCCTGATTCCATCTCGGCATCGTTGAAGTTTGCTATTATTGGCATTTGACTTTAAGGCTTTGTTCCTACTTTATGGGAATGTTTTGATCATGATGAGTGTCACCTACTCTTATCCATTGTGAAAACCACCTTTCTTCCATCGGCACTCCTATGTGGCACCAAGTCTTCATACTTTCAATCACCATGGTTAATGGTCCCAGTTAGCCTTTGCTTGAACTCTACACTGACGCCTTCATTCCAGTTGCCATGTCAAAGTTTCAAGTCATTGTGCCACAACCGTTTGTAGTTATCATTAGTTGTTATCTTTTTATGCTAATAGTCCTACTATTATTACATTGTTTGTTTTGATATGCTTTCTCACATTTCAGACTTTCTGTAATCTTTATTAGATAGCAATCATTTAATGTTATATAATTAATAACACTTAACACTTTTATAACACAAATTGTTTTTGATTAGTTCAGATAGAAAAGAGGGTCCAAAACCCTATACAAAATAGCCCCTGGGGCAACATGCCTTAAACATGCTAGTAACAGTACATTGACAACACACTAACAACCGACACAAAATGACTAACCAAAAACAACAAAAAAAATAAGAACTAAGGATTGTCAGTAGTCCCGAACTTGACCAAAAACTTGACCATGTCTTTGTAGTCACCAAGGATATCAATCCCCACCTGCTTGACTTTGTCATCCAGCTCCTTGATAGCAACAAAGATCAACGCCGCCCGATGCAAGGCATTGACAATGAATTCAACCATGGTCTTCCATGGTCGTGACACATAGAAGACAAATACCCTTGTTATCCAAACCACTAGTTTCCTTAGCAACAACACCCAGGTCTTCTGAATTTGACTTGTTCATGGAAGCAAATGGCTTGTCCCTTCTTCCTCGTGCACAGATTTAGTAGGAGCATCATTCCCCCCTCCTCCATAGTTTCCTCAATAAATTTTGAGTCATCAGAAATCTCAACACCCTGTGGGTTAGCAAAAGGTTTCCTAGCAATGCAGTTAGATTGGCAAACCCTCGAGATGGTATGTTTAACAACATCCTCCCCAACACCACTTCCAGTCTGTATGTGCCCTAGGTCCAATTCAACAATTTTCACATTACCAGTCTGTATGGGCCCTGGGGCCATCTCTTCCTCCTCAGTACCAGTCTTGGCTTTCTTAGCCTGCACAGTCCCTTCATCCACAATCACCTTCCTCTCCCTTTTGGATGAGCCAATTTTATCTCTCAAGGATTTCATTTTAGACTCAGGGGTGGGGGTCCCAGTTGGGGGCTTGCATTCCATAATATGGCCCCCCCTTGGCCATTTTAGAGGTCTTGGGGGTCCCGAAACACATTTTCACCTTACCTTTAGGACCAGGAGAGACAAACATCTGGGGGTCCTCAATCATATTAACCTTAATCTACTTTAGGGAACACAAGGCAAGATGGAAATGGTAGAGTCTCAGAATGAGGCCTTGATGGATAGGGACAAGAGGGTGACCAGGTTTTTTTAGCCCTAAGCTCTTTAGCTGACTTAATGGAATTTTTTAGGGAGGACTAAAGAAAAAAAGGAAAGCTAATTTCTATCTTGTTCCTAAAGTGATTGAGAAGGGCATAATGATAATGGTAAAATACCTTAATCCTTTCTTCTAGCATGAAGAACTTCATAAGCATTAAATAGACTTGGCCCTAAGGTTCTGACAACTTCTCCCTATCAAATCCACCATGTAACTTCACAACCGCCTTCGCCTCTCTAAAAAAGAGACCCATGTGTTTGGGGTCAAGTACCTTGTTGTGTCTAGCATGCTTCTTCCCTTTGGTGGGGAGCCCCGTGGCCTGGCTAATCACCTCCTCAGACACTTGGAAGCCAATACCCCCCACACGGACTTGTCTGGTGTCTTCATCCCATGACTCTGCAAGTTGGTGCGACAAGTTTTTGTCATGGTTGATCATACCCTCCAGAAAGGGAACCACTTCCCCCTCCTAGATAATGTGCCAGATAATGTGGTCCTGTCTAAACTCCTCCACCATGGTCAGCTCAATCTTTAGAATCTCTGTCCCCATCTTCACAGTTTGAATATCACACAAGTTGCAGAGCTTAAAATTGCTAAGGTTGGTGATGTTGTGATTAGCAAGTAACTCAATGAAATGGAAAGGCCACAAAATAAGATCATTAATCACATCATAATTATTATGGCGATATGCCATACCTATGCCACATTGCAAAATCTCCTTGGGAAAAGATCTCAGCCACCACCTTGTACGATAATGAATGTCACTCACTGTAGAGATCAACCAAATATTATTGCCCACAGGTGGATTCATCCTACACATCATCTGTACCCTTGCCAAGGGCCACTGCGGTGTCCTTTCAGCCTAACAAGATCTATCCCTCGTACCACCACCAAAATTGAGGCTCTTTTGCTTTATGACCTATCCACCTATCATCTAGTCAGCACACCAACCCACCAACAGACCTTTGGCCTGCCAGCTATTCTCCTGACCCATGCAGACCCCCATCTTATGCCACCTAGGAATGCCAGACAACAAACTAGTCAACTACCACTTCAAGGCTCTCTTGTTCCCGCCTATCTAATTTTGAAAATTCAAAAATTTCTCCCCATCAAGATGTTGATCCAACCAATACCATCAATCCTAATCTCATTTAAACAGGTCTCAAAATGCACATAACCCTTGCCACCCCCAACCACAGAAATAGGATGATCACAGCTGCGAACCATCTAATTCTTGTTGTTATCTTCATCTTTCTTTATGAGAGTATGAATCTCATTAGGCAGTCAAGTCATACTTGATGCAGAGATACCAATGGAAATGCACTGAAACCCTAGTTTCCCATCGATGTGTCCCCGACACATCTATCGCCAAGACTTATCCCGTCGGCGTAGCTCAAAGTCCTTCTACCGATCCTAAGATTCATACCGATGAATGCACCTTACCTTTGTTACCTATCGGTAACACATATGCTATCGGCCTCCTGAATAGATTTCTCCTCGATGTTTTTCCGTCACACCGATACAATTGGTTTTGTATATACAAACCATGACTTACTGTGTCGGTTCTATCTACCACTCCTACCGGTCGGTATTTGCATATGCAAACAATGTATGTTTCAACATACAATTGTTATATGCGATTTGAACATACAAGTGACGACCCCCGATCGTCGGTTCCTCCTACCACTCTTGCCGGTCACCTTATGCATATAACCCTATGTATCTGTAGAATGTATATTCTGATATACATTCAAAACATACAACTCAAAATATGCATACGCCGAATATTCCTCAAGAATATGCTCTCCAGGGAAGTTGATCGTTGACTTCTTTGTATCGGCCCGATGTACATTCCCAATGTACATTCAACACATACAATCCGCCATATACATTTGCGGGATACTCACAACAGGCAACTGCAGTATATGCAGGGATTGAACCCGATATGCATTTGCGATATAACAGAGATTGTATATTAGTGTCCAAAAGGCTTTCTCTCTCCTTTGTACATGCGATAGACTTGTATATTTGCGACGTATGTTTCCTACATACAACTGCGATAGACAAAAGCGATATACACAAACACATGCAATAGCGATATACACACAAAATGTATATCTCGCATACAAAAGTGATATACACACAAAATGTATATCTGATTGAACACTATGGAATCTCCCCATTCTGATCCACTAAACCCTCATGATTTCTCTAAACTGTTTCTCCTTCAATCATACAGACTTTTACTCTTTACCAACCTAGCACATGAGGATGCTAGGGTTTATCGAAGCATGCTACAAATGATCATGCAAACATGAACATGAACAAAATAGGAAAACAAAACAAAACACAGATCTATATATACAACCATTCCACCAATTATGAAGTAATCCAACTAGTGGAATGGGTTAGGAACCCATATCGATTCCAAAGCAAAAAATCGTTACAACGTGAATTCAAAAACTAGAAAAACAAAACAAAACAGGATCTTCTTATTATTTTAGAATTGCATACAGATATTTGATTTCACAATTTCACATCTACTGCTCTATCTCACCTCTGCTCTATCTCTTCACTTCTCTATCTGAAATCGATCTGAGCTGAGGTATTTAACTACATGCCAATAGTAGTATTGACTTGATTCCCAGCAGCTAGGAGACAATTCCAAGTGGCTGGGAGAGATAACCAACCAACAAACTTCTAACAAACTAACAACCTTATAACGACAGCTCGATAAGTGTCCTAGGGACTACAAACAAAAAAACCAAATTGCAACCACCAATGACAAGTCTGGTCAAACAGACCTTATTACATTAAATATAGAAAATGCATAAAATGCATAAGACTCTAGTCTTCGTGGGGTGCTCCTACACCATACTCCCCGAGAGAAGAAATCTGAAGTCCACTTGAGATGAGAGTTTGAAGATCTACTCTTCAATCATCCAAACTGCCTCTGAATCAGGTTTCCCTTGCCAAGCCACCAAGTATTCCAGATACTCTTTGTTCCTTGTCTTCTGTGCCATTTTTGAGTCTAAAATGTTTTGTAATTTTGGTGGATCATGCTTAGGAATATCATCATCTGCTGTGCCCTGTAGTGGTTCCTATTCTACATCTGCATTTTGTTTGTATGGAGTTAAATCACATACATTGAAAATAGGTGACAAACCAAGATCAGAAGGAAGCTGGATCTCATAAGCATTCTGTCCACACTTCTTTAGAATCTGACATGGTCCAATCTTCCTCTGCATGAGCTTAGTATATTTTTCTTTTGGGAGTCTTTCCTTCTTCAAATTAACCCACAACAAATCTCCAAGATCAAACTGTACATCTCTCTTTTTCTTGTCAGCATAGGCTTTATACTTCAAAGTAGTTTGTTGGAGTTGGTTCTTGACTTGATCATGCACCTCCTTGATGGCTGATGCAAAAGCTTCTCCATCTGCACTAATAGATTCTCCTGTAGGCAGATCTCTTAATTCCAGAATACCTCTTGGATGAATACCATACACCACCTGGAAAGGTGATTTCCCTGTACTCCTATTGACAGTGTCATTATAGGAAAATTCTACCTGTGAGAGGATGTTATCTCACTTCTCTCCATGCTGCCTTGTCAAACACCTTAGAAAATTTCCTAATGACCGATTGACCACTTTAGTCTGTCCATCTATTTGAGGATGATATGCTGATGAGAAGGACAAATTGGTTCCAAGCTTCTTCCAAAGAGTCCTCAAAAAATGACCAATAAATTTCACATCTCTATCTGACACTATGCTTAATGGCAATCCATGTATCCTTACTATTTCCTTGAAAAATAGGTCTGCAACATAGGAAGCATCACAAGTAGTTTTACATGGCAAGAAATGTGCCATTTTACTGAATCTATCCACTACAACAAAAACACTGTCATAACCTTTCCTTGTTCTAGGTAAACCTAACACAAAATCCATGCTTATGCTTTCCCATGGTCTAGAAGGAATGGGTAGGGGCTGATATAAACTAGCATTAGTGGATCTTCCTTTTGCCTTTTGACAGATCACACATGTCTCCACAAATTTTCTGACATTTGACTGTAACTTAGGCCAATAATAGTGTCTCTTTATCAGATCAAGAGTCTTATCCAGACCAAAATGTCCTGCCATGGCTCCACAATGCTTCTCCTTAATGATGTTCAACCTCATAGAACACCAGGGTATACACAACTATCCACCTTTGAAAAGTAATCCATCATGTATCAAAAATTTAGAATACTCAACATGATATTTATCGCCAAAAGAAGTACACACTTTGTAGATCTCTCCAAAGTCTTCATCAGCATCATACATAGTCTTGAAGGAATCAATGCCAACACTCTCCAATTGAATATGATTTATGGTTAGAACCCTCCAGCTCAAAGCATCTGCTACCTTGTTCGTGACCCCTTTCTTATGCTTAAGTGTGAAAGTGAAAGCTTGTAAAGTCTCCACCCACTTCATGTGCCTATGGTTCAGCTTCTCCTAACTGTTTATGAAACTAAGGGCCTAATTATCTGTAAACACTATGAATTCCTTTGGCATCAAGTAATGCCTCCACTTCTTGAGTGACTGGACTAGAGCATACATCTCCAAATCATAGGATGAATATCTTTTCTTAGCATCATTTAATTTCTCACTGAAAAATGCAATAGGCCTACCTTCTTGACTGAGTACTGCGCCAATTGCCATGTGACTTGCATCACATTCAACCTGAAAAATCTTGCTAAAATTAGGAAGTGCAAGGACTGGCTCCTTTGTCCAAGTAAATCTGCACTTCTGTCCTCCTTTTATGGTGTCAAGCATGGGTGCACAGACATGACTAAACCCTCTTATAAACTTCCTATAGAAGGTAGCTAACCCATGGAAACTTCTGACATCATTCATGGTTCTAGGAGTTGGCCAAGACAATATGGTACTTACCTTTTCTTGATCCATTCTCAGCTTTCCCTATGAGATGACAAAACCCAAGTAGATAATCTCCTCCTACATAATGAAAACACTTGTCCAAGTTGATCATTAACTACTCTTCATGTAACCTTTTGAGGACCAGGTCTATATGTTTGAGGTGTTGTTCCCTTGTATTATTGAAAATCAGAATGTCATCTAGATATACTATGACAAATTTGCCCATGAATTCTCTCAAGACCTCATTCATCAACCTCATAAAGGTACTAGGTGCATTGGATAAACCAAAAGGCATGACCTTCCACTCATACAACCCTTCATTGGTTTTAAATGCAGTTTTCCACTCATCTCCTGGCCTTATCTTGATCTGATGATAGCCACTTTTCAAATCTATTTTTGTGAAATATTTGGCACCTCCTAAACAATCAAGCAAATCCTCTATCCTAGGTATGGGGAACCTATACTTGATTATGATCTTGTTAATAGCCCTTGAATCAGTGCAAAGCCTCCAAGTGCCTTCTTTCTTTGGTGCTAGTACAGCTGGTACTGCACATGGACTTAAACTCTTGCCAATTAGGCCTGTGTCCAACAATTCCTCAATCTGCCTTGCTACCTCTGCATTCTGCTCTAGGGTAAGCTTGTATGCTGCTTTGTTTGGAAGTGTAGATCCAAGGATTAGATCTATGCAATGACTGATGTCCCTCACAAGTGGTAGGCACCTTGGCATTCCATCAGAGATGATGCCTGTGTATTTGTCCAATAGTTCTTGGACAGTAGGGTCTATGAACCTTTTCTTTTTCTCTCCCTTGACTTCTTGCTGCTTCTCTTTGTTCACCTTCAGGCATGGAAATAGGGCATATGCAACTGCATCTTCATCTACTATTTCTTTCATGAATTGTTTACCTTCTACCATCATTACCTTAACTTCTTTTCCTTTTGATTCTACCTCATTCTCCATCAATGGTAGTAACTCTATCACCTTACCATCCTTGGTGATTGAATAGGTGTTTCTAACTCCATCATGGTGTGATTTCAAGTCATACTGCCATGGTCTTCCAAATAAGAGATGGCAAGCATCCATCTTAGCAATGTCAAACAATAATTTGTCCTTGTATGTTCCAATTTGGAACTCCACCCAAGCCTGTTCTTCCACAACTATTTGCTGACCTTGGGTGAGCCATGAGATTTTGTATGGGCAGAGATGTGGCAGTCTTCTAAGCTTAAGCTTTTCTACCATTTCAAAAGACACAAAATTTTCAGTGGATCCGGAATCGATCAGAACTTTACATACCTTTCCTCCTGCCATGCAAGTAGTTTTGAAAAGAGACTTTCTTTGTGGGGGTTCTTTATCAGGTACCTTCATGGTGGTCATTGCTCTCCTAATCATCAAAGCTTCTCCTCTCTTAAGATATCCATAACTGTCAGGAGCATTCACACTTTGATAAGTGTTTGAGCTTGTCACACTTTGACAATCAGATTCTTGGATCAGATTTGTCCTCCTTTCTCCCATTGAACTTGTTGCTTTTTCTGGATATCTACTAGCTATGTGGCCTTCCTGATTGCAATTGTAACATCTAATAGCTCCTCTGCCTTGAGATCTCCCTCTGAATGGTGGTCTTCTACCCCTAAAATTTCCTTTTTGATCATAACTTCCCTTTTGAGTTTGACTGTTGTCTCCTTTGCTACTCTCTTCATTGGTTTCACCTTGGAATCCAAATCCATTTCTTCTGCCTCTGAAAGGACTTCTTCCTCATCTTTGCTGTCTTCCTCTTCCTCTATTGTTCTGCTCTTGTCTTCTCTTTAGTTTCTCTTCCACATTGAGTGCTAATTGGTAGCACTTCTAAACTGTATCTGGATTATGCAGATTTAGGTCTTCTTGGATGGCAAATCTCAACCCATTGAGATACCTAGCTACCTTCTCTTCCTCATTCTCCTTCACCTTTGTTTTGAGACATAGTTTCATGAACTCTTCAGTGTATGCACTGACATCTAACTCCTTTTGCTTCAGATTTTGTCTCCTCTTATGTAATTGGATGTTATAATCCAATGGAACATAGGCTTCCTTCACTAAAGCCATCATCTTCTTCCACGTAGCAACTTTGTTCTTTCCTTCTTTCACCCTGTCATCTTGGATGAAATTCCACCAAGTTAGTGCAGCTCCTTTCATTTTGGATTGAGCTATCTTCACTCTTTGGTGGTCTGGTATTTCCTCTATTTCAAAGAAATTGTTCAAGGAGTCTATCCACTCCATCACTGAATCAGGTTCCATTTTTCCTGCAAACACTGGCAGGTCTATTTTCATATCCATGGTCCTTCGCTCCATGGATTTGAGGGCATTAAGTAAGGGTCTCTGGTCTACAGGAACCTCTATCTCTTCCTGCCTAGGGATATCCTCTTCATCCCTCTCTTCTCGTTTGCCAGAATCTCTTCCCCTTTTGATTTTATCCCTCAATTTTTCCAACTCATCTTTCACTGCCTAATTTTGAGCACTAATTGCTTTGCTCTCTGTAATCTACTTCTTTACCAGGACAACCAATTTAGCATTGGTCATCCTTGCTGGGTACTCTTCTGACCCTTCTCCTTCTAACATTTTGTTGTCTTCTCCTTCCCAAAAGATACAACCTTTTCTCTGATACCACTATGATGCAGAGCTACCAACGGAAACACCCTAAAACCCTAGTTTCCCATTGATGTGTCCCTGACACATCTATCACCAAGACTTATCCCATCGGCGTAGCTCAAAGTCCTTCTATCGATCCCAAGATTCATACCGATGAATGCACCTTACCTTTGTTACCTATCGGTAACACATATGCTATCGGCCTCCTAAATAGATTTCTCCTCGATGTTTTTCCGTCACACCGATACAATCAATTTTGTATATACAAACCATGACTTACTGTGTCAGTTCTATCTACCACTCCTACTAGTCGGTATTTGCATCTGCAAACAATGTATGTTTCAACATACAATTGTTATATGCGATTTGAACATACAAGTGACGACCCCCGATTGCCAGTTCCTCCTACTGCTCTTGCCGGTCACCTTATGCATATAACCCTATGTATCTATGGAATGTATATTCTGATATACATTCAAAACATACAACTCAAGATATGCATACGTTGAATATTCCTCTATAATATGCTCTCCAGGGAAGTTGACCGTTGACTTCTTTGTATCAGCTCGATGTACATTCCCAATGTACATTCAACACATACAATCTGCCATGTACATCTGTGGGATACTCACAACAGGCAACTATGGTATATGCAGGGATTGAACTTGATATACATTTGTGATATACATAGAGATTGTATATCAGCGTCCAAAAGGCTTTCTCTCTCCTTTGTACATGCGATAGACTTGTATATTTGCGACGTATGTTTCCTACATACAACTGTGATAGACAAAAGCAATATACATAAAAACATGCAATAGCGATATACACACAAAATGTATATCTCGCATACAAAAGCGATATACACAAAATGTATATCTGATTGAACATTGTGGAATCTCCCCGTTCTGATCTGCTGAACCCTCATGATTTCTCTAAACTATTTCTCCTTCAATCATACAGACTTTTACTCTTTACCAAGCTAGCACATGAGGATGCAAGGGTTTATCGAAGCATGCTACAAATGATCCTGCAAACATGAACATGAATGAATCAGGAAAACAAAACAAAACATAGATCTATATATACAACCATTCCACTGATTACGAAGTAATCCAACTGGTGGAATGGGTTAGGAACCCATATCGATTCCAAAGCAAAAAATCATTACACCGTGTGTTGACTTTTTCCTAGACTGGATGCTTATTCCCAGATTTCCCTACAAGGTAGCCATCAGTGATCAACAGGATCTCTGGGCCAGGGGGTCAACAGTGTAGGAGATAGACTCTATATTTTATCTCCTCTTCTTCTTCAGGCTCTGCAAGACCTAGGGGGGTATTCCCTACTCAACATCCATAAGGATATGCATGCAAGGCTGGGATGTTGACAGAAAGCAGATGAGTCCTCCTGTATGTGGACCAAAACTGAAAGATAAGGGCAAAGGGGCTAGCTTTGGACCTATTTGCAGTTGTAGACAGAGGACTGAGGATCCTAAACTAACTCTAATGTCCTAATGTTGGTTTTAGATTTTGCTTTGGAGTTTAAGTGTGGATGCAAAGCTGGATATGGTTATAACACAAAACAAAGCCTGATTGGTGCCTATCCAGGGCCTGGAGTCAATAGACATACACTTGTGAATGATCAACATAAACAACTAAAACTGGATTTCAAGGGGATCTATGTGATACCTGCCTTACAGGCATCTCCCAATACAAAGTGTTAAGTTATCTCTACTTATGGTATCCCTACTGCAGTATATCCCTCCCAATGTTCAACCTGAAAACAGTTTAATCTACCCCTTGAGTAGAAGTTAGAAGATCAGACAGTCAACATAGGAATTCTATGCTCTAGAATCTAAACATTACCAAACATCCAGATTCAGAAGAAGGATACATGCAATACTGGAGAGAGAATTAACACAACACATGCCAAACAGCATTTCTCATATAAGTTTAATCATGAAATCAGTGGGTTCATGCCAAAAACAAACAACAAGAGATACATAAACTCACAGGTAAGCTGTACAGAGCAACCAGATCAGCTTGTCATGCATTACAGAGCCAAAATCATCAACTTTCAACAACCACAAATGAACAACACAACCTGCTTATAACAGCCAGGTAGGTGCTCAACAATTAATTACAATGTTGACCAAAATTTCGCCAGATACACAGTATCATGAAAATGGCGCTCAAACACAACCGGATTGGCGCCCAAACTTGAATGCAGCAGGTAGGGGAGGAGACAGGAAGATTTCTCGAGCCCTGCGCCATCATCCGCTGATTGACACCTTCAGTCGGGTACCAGATCGACCCACGCCATCGCCCATACCTCTGCAACCTTCGCCATTAATGGCGCACCAACCCGCGGCCTCGGGAAGAACATCATACAGACTATCGCAAGCATTTCCCGCCGAGATTCATCATCATGATATTTCGAATATGCAGGATCTCAATATCCCACATGCACCCCGCGATGACCTCATTAACACCTTATATACTAGGTCATGAGCATATATCATGTCGGTACTTTTGCTCCTGACGACACTAGTATAGACTTCATCATTATCATCTTCCAGCAGCATGATATCCTGTTGTTCGAAATATCACCCTGACGTCATCATGATATTTGAAATATAACCTTCATGATAATCGGCACAACCTGATCCTTCGGAGGAACATCCTCCTGCTGAGCTTATAACAAAAGTCTGGCCGATGAACATCCTGATGACGTCATCATCATATCCTGCTGACATCATCATCATATCCGCCTACTGCGCACCTCCTCACATCCGGATGACGTCATCATCATGTTTGCAAATATCAGGAGGTCCCTTCAAGATGATCAGTGTTAGAAATATGACCCCCGCGGACCTTGATGACGTCATCATCATATTCACATCATCATGATATTCGGAAGCCAACCGGATATTTGGAAATATCCTCCTGATGTTCAAATATCAGGTTGCACTGTAGCTCCTCTATGAGATCGGGGCGAAAACTGAGTATGATGATGCTGCTTGAAAAGATCACCCTCAATAGATAACACGCGAAACCAGCAGGCGGATATCTCCTTGATATCAACATCATCATGATGTTCGAACAAACATATATCCGGGTGATATGAAAATATCACCCCCTCCTTCGCGAATATCATGATGCAGATAGGCAGAGAGAAAAATATCACCCTGATATACGGATGACATCAGCATCATCAGGATGAGAAACAAAGAATAGGAAGTGATACAACATCATCAGGATGATATTGACTAAGATCATCCTGACGTTCCAAAATATGATGACCCTAGTGAATATCGGGTCGCAATTACAACTCTTCAACAACATCATCAGGATGATGTTAACCAAGATCACCCGATGATAAAAATATCACCCCGGCGAAATATCATGAAGGCAGAAAATATGATGACCTCCACAAGCAGCAGGATGATAACTGGAAATATGATGATGATGAACACGACCCTTAGGAAAAAACAAGTTAGGTCGAGCAATTCAAAGAATAAGCAACATCATCATCATGCTCGCGCAAGGTGATAAATGGAAGATCACCGGAGACTTTGAAACATCACCCTCGCAAGCAGATGAGGGCGCACTGTAGCTCGGCAGCATCATCATGATAAAAACCAAACATCACCCGACAGTTGAAAAATGATGATGACGTTGAAAAACCCAGTCGACGAAGAACATGATGATGCAGACCATCGAAGACAAGATGATGATGATGACCTCCTCCTCAAGAAAACATGATGCTGCAGTTGAAAAAATGCTGAGGAGGTCCAACACTTAGAAAAAATGGGCAAGAAGATAAAGGCTTCAAATGAAGAAACCTCCTGATCATGACAAATCAACCCCTGGTCAAAATGAGTGTCAACAGTGGCTCCGAATGGGGACGTGCAGGTGAAAACCTGCAGCGAGAACCGGATCTCCGGGCAGACCTGACAAAAAGCCAAAAAACGCGAGCTGCACAAGGCATTTACACTACATACATATTTTACAAATGTGCACAGCAACCAGTCATTATGCAAAATAGAACTTAAGGAATTGGCCATGCACAGGCAATTCCAGAATTTCACCATCTAGGGCCTGGAGGAAATAAGAATCCTCCCCATGAGTATTGCAAACCTGATATGGGCCCATCCATAAGGGTTGAAACTTACCATGTTTACCCTTTTCCTGATCTTTAGCATTCCAAATGAGCACCAGATCATTTACTTGAAACTTCCTTTTTGTAGCTCTCCTGTCAAACTGATATTTCACATCCTGTTGTCTTTTGAGATTGATCTGGTGGGCTCTCCTCCTGTCTTCATCCAATGCAACCAGCTGATTCACCCTTTCTGACATGGGGTCTTCAATGTCCTCATCATTTTCCTGAATGAACCTGTAAACTGGTAGGAGATTGTTTATGGGCAGTCTAGCTGATGTACCATATACCAGCTCAAAAGGTGACTTCCCAATAGCCCTTTTCACAGTCACTCTGTCAGCCCATACTGCTAAATTCAACTTTGAATCCCAAGCCCTCTTGTTCTTGTCCAGTATCCTCTTGACAATTTTCATGATGCTCCTATTGCTTGATTCTGCTTGACCATTTCCTTGTGGGTGATATGGTGATGTATATGACAGGCTTATCCCATACCTGTTGCAAAAATCAACAAACTCACCTGATCTGAAGCACATAGCATTATCAGTGATTATTTTAGATGGTACTCCAAACCTGATGATGATGTTCTCTAGTATGAAGTCTGTCACCACCTTACTTGTAGCTCTTTTAGTTGGAATGGCCTCAATCCATTTGGTAAAGTAGTCAGTTGCCACCAAAAATCCAACTGTGTCCCCCACTTGATTTGTCTGCAATTTCCCCTATAAAATCAATTCCCCATTGCTGGAATGGAGCATCCACAGGTGCAGTTCTGAGGGGTAAAAGCACCATGATAATTTCAGCTTTCCTGAGGAATCTCTGGCAAGGGTCACATTTTCTTACTAACCTCTGTGCATCTGAAAAGAGAGTGGGCCACCAATATCCTGCCCTCAGAATTTTATGAGCTGTTGTTTGGGCAGTATAATGGCCACCACATAATCCTTTATGCATGTCAATCAAAATATTGTTAGCCATATTCTTATCCACACATCTCAGCAGCACACCATCAGGATTTTTCCAGTACAGCTCACCTTGAACAACAACATACCTGATTGCATGTAGCTTCAGAGTCCTCTTTTGATTGTCACTGAAATGGGAAGGACAATTCAGATTTTGCAAATAATAGACAATATCCTTGTACCATTCAGATCCTGATGCACTTACATTCTCATCTTGGACTGCATTAACTTGGCATGCTTCCAAGTTTGACTGTGCCATCATCTTGGCTAATCCTTGTCCCCTTATCAACTTAGTAACTTGTATGTCTATGTTGAATTCCTGCAGTTTGTTTATCCATCTGCACCTTCTTCCAGTCACCTCCTGCTGAGTGAATATGTCTTTGACTGCAGCGTGAGGTACATATGCAATTATATGTGACCCTACCAAGTATGGTCTGAAACTTTTGATGGCTCTAACAAGTGCATATGCCTGCTTTTCCATAATGTCATATTTCAATTCAGAAGCCTGCAGGGACATACTGAAGAAAGCAATGGGCTGTTCAAAACCCTCTTCATTTTTCTGTAACAAACATGCAGCTACAGTATGAAAGGAAGCAAATGAGAACACCTGGAATGGCCTAGAAAAATTAGGAGATTTAAGAACAGGGGCCATCTTTATTGCCTCTTTGATATTCTGAAATGATTCTGTTGCTTCCATTTCCCAGTTGACGGTTGCATCCTTCTTCATCATCTTGGAAATGTTCCTTGTGATCTCTGCAAAGTTGGGAACAAATCTTCTGACAAAGTTTACCTGTCCAAAGAAGGACTGAACTCCTTTCACAGTTTTTGGCATTTGGATCCTGTCAATGGCTGCCACTCTCTCTGGATCTATCCTGACTCCATCCTTGGAAACAATATGTCCCAGAAGCTTTCCCTTCAACTACTCCAAAGGCACACTTCTTTGGGTTTAAAGAAATACCATATTCTAGTGCTCTTATGAAGATCTGCTCTAGATGCATACAATGCTGCTCTTCTTTCTTTGAGTAGGCAGTCAGGTCATCCTGATATACTGCCAGGATTGAATCAATCAGCCCTGCAAAAGCAACATCCATTGCTCTTTGAAATGTAGCACCTGCATTTGTTAGTCCAAATGGCATTCTAACATACACATATGTCCCCCATGGAGTGGTAAAGGCAGTCTTATACTGTTCTGATTCTTTTACCTTTACCTGATTATATCCTGAAAATCCATCCATCATGGATAGGAGTTCACAACCAGTCACTCTCTGCAACATAGCTTCCATATTAGGCAATGGATAGTTATCCTTCAAAGAGGATACATTCAAGTTCCTGAAATCCACACAAAGCCTAATATCACCATTCTTTTTCCTGACTGGGACAAGGTTAGACACCCAAGTTGAATGTCTGATGGGCACAATTATTCCAGCATCCCTGAGCCTTTTGAGTTCTTCCTGCATCTTGGGAGCTAAGGTAGGATTTATAGGCCTTTGCCTCTGTCTAAATGGCTTAGCTTCAGGCTTCAGTGGGATCTCATGCTGGAATAAGTCTTCTCTATAAGCTTTTAGGTCCTCATATGACCAAGCAAAAACATGTTTATACCTTTTTAGCAATGCAATCAGCATACTTCTTATGTGTGGTTTGAGCTGTTTGCCAATATATACCTTCTGAGGGGCCTGAGATGTCCCCAAATTTATTTCTTCTAAATCCTCCTTATTTGTGGGGGATGTCCTTGTGACCATTTTGTCTCTACTGTCAAAGGCTCTTTCCAAAGCCACTAACCCTCTAGGGATCTTGTTAGTCTTCAACTGGATGATCTCTTTTCCTACAAGAGTCTCTTTTCCATCTACAGTTTCTACAAAAGCTTGGAAATCAATCTGTTGATTCTCATACTCATCTATGCAGTGCAAAAATTTCAGCAAATCCCTATCATCATTAAAAACTTGCCAACTGCATATGTTTTCTGGTATGGCAGGCCTAATTTTAACTTCTATATCTGTGACACTTGACAGAGTGATGTCATCTGGCCTTATTGCAACATTGGCTAAGAAATCAGCCATGACATTTTTTGACCTTTCTACCCAGCCAATTGAAAATGCATCAAATAACTCAATAGTATCCCAAACAGCATGCTTGTATTGTTTCAGTCTTTTATTCTTTGCAGCATACTTATTTCTGATTTGGGATACAATCAGCTCAGAGTCTCCAAATACTCTTAACATTTTAATTCCATGTTTGAGAGCAATATTCAGGCCTAAAAGTAAAGCCTCATATTCTGCAATATTGTTTGTGCAATCAAACCTCAGCAAGAAAGAGGATTTGAGGAGCTTACCAGTTGGAGACAGGAAGACAATTCCAGCTCCAGAACCTTCTTTTGCACAAGCTCCATCAAAAAACATGGTCCACAATCCTTGCTGATCCAGCTCTTCAGTGCAGACATTTTTCTTTTCATCTTCTGTATCATCTGAGACAACCCTGAAGTTATCACAGTCAATGTCCACAAAGCATACCTGTTCATTTGCTTCTTGGTCTTCCACTGTCTCTGATGATCTCTGCTCTCTGATTAACTTGACATCCCTGCCATTCATTGGAATCATGGCATATGACAGGTCCAGCTGCATACTTCCACCTATTAGTGCTGCCCATCTTCTTGACAGCAGCATACCATACTGTGGCTTGATGTCAACCACTGTTATATTCATCTTATATTTCTTTTCAGGAAATGCTGCCAGTTTGAAATCTACATCCTTCATGATTCCAATAACTGGTACCTCTCTGGCATCCATAGCATAACACTTCCCACATGCCTTGTCAATTTTTAATCCAGTTTGCTGCATGATAGCCAAAGGCATGACATTTGTGGATGCTCCAGAGTCAAGCATACAATTTCTAATTATTTTACCATTTATAACCAGGGAAACATAAAATGGTTCCACCTGTGAAGGACACTTTGTCATGGTCATTCCTAAATAGACTTCAGGAGTCTCATCTTCCTCATTGCACATGACCTGTTTCTCACCCTGGGTCTGATCATTTTGCTTAGCTTGAAAAGGTACCCCTGAGATTAGGGATATTGTCCTATTCTTGATCTCTTCCACTTTCATGAGTTCCATAAGTGGAACAGAGACCTTTACCTGAGTGAGGATCTGGGCTATATCAAATGGAGCACAGTTTTGTACAGCAGTTGTAGCTTGCTCCACAATCTTGCTTTTATCTTGAGCTGATTTAGCTTTCATTTTCATAGTTCCCTGATCATCATTCCTGTCTTGGGAACCTCTACTTTGATCTTCAGCCTGAGGGGTTTTGTTTTCTGGTCCTTGGAAATCATGACCTGTTCTGTATCTAAAGTTCTGCTTGTTATTTACCCACTGCCTTTTTTGTGGTTCAATTCCTTTATGACCATGCATCTGCTGACGTGCAGAAATATCTTCTGGCTGATGTGGGCTGCCAACCTGATTTTTACCTCTGAGATTGTAGTTGCTCTTGACCTGAGCAACTGCTGCAGCTGTGAAGGCTCTGATTTCCTCATCAGAAGGTCGGTGTAAGCTACTCAGAAAATTGTGTGAGTTCTGAGCGTACACATAATTATCCTCATGATCTTCATCATATGGGGACTGTTGGCAGGCCTGAACCTGATCATCTGTCTTCTCATCAGCACCATATAGAGTATATCCATTACCTATGGACATCATGTTAACATCATCATCCTGCACATGATGTGGCTCATTGCACTCATTACAAGATGTAGCATTATCATACAAAGATTGGGCAATCATGCACTGTGACTGTGAATGTGGCATCTGACAGATTATACACCACGGAGCATCATCAGCAATATTTATAGTTTTCTTCAGGGGATCATGAGTTTCCTTGGCATGTTGAGCCCTCTGACTTGTGTTGTTACGTGGATATACAGGCTTACCATCATGCCAATTGGTGTTATAAGGCATATCATGTAATGATGGCCTCTTTTTCTGTCTTTGATAGACTTGCCTATCAGGACCCATCCCTTTTTCACTTCTAGCTAATCTATAGCTCAGGTCCTTAACAACATTTGCCAGTTTGTCTATCTTATCTTCAGGAGCAGATGTACTACCTTGAGTGTTCTGAGGCTTATTTGGATTCTGCAGAATTTTTACATCATCCCTTCTATTTGTCTTGCCTGATGCTTTCCTATTGTTTTCAATATTGACTGCAATTCTGAAAGCATCCCTGAGAGTGGCAGGACCTTTATCTCTCAGTCCATATGCAGTCTTTGCATCAAAGGCATTGATGTACAAAATTATGCACATTGGTTCATTTGGCCTCATATGATGTGGCAATTTGTTCAACACTTTAGTAAATCTTGCATTAAAGTCTGCAACCTGTTCATTTGACCCTTTGGTGATGCTGGTGAACTCATTTACAAAGAAGCTAGGGTCAGTTTTATCACCATATTGCTCCTTGAACATCCTCTTAAAATCATCCCATGATGATATGCTCCGGTCAGGCAGATTCCTGTACCATTCTCTTGCCTCATCTATTAAGGATTGCATGAATGACTTCATGAAAACATCCTCATGCTCAACCTCAAAATTATCCATGACATTTTGGAAGGCCTTTAGATGATCTTCTCCTGACACTGTATTGTTTCCTGAAAACTTAGGCACTTGCAGCCTCAGATGCTTGTCAATGGGGTTAGGATACCCAGGAATACCATCAAACACCAGCTGCCTGAATCTATCTAGCTGCATAGGCTGTCTGTTTGGCTGATTAACATTAACATTTCTATTTGCATTTTGGTTTCCTGCATTGTTTAGTGGTATCCTAGCATCATTCACATATTGTCTGTCATCATGATGCTGATGTTGCATTTCATATCTTTGCTGATGTCTTTGCATATTTGCATTTTCTAAGGTAGGAACTGAATTATTTTGGGCAGTTCTCAAGGCTTGCACTTTCTGCTGTATATCATCTCTGATTTTCATGGCTTGTAGGTATTCTAGTTCTGCTCTTAGGCTTTTGATTTCTTCAGCTAGCTGTTCATCCTTAGGTCTGGAGGTAGATGGTCTCATACCATTTTGGTCATCATCTTCATCATCCCTCAGAGACTCTGCCTCTTCAAACCTTTCACTTGGGTCTAGAAAGGGGCGTTCTTGGAACACCTCTGACCTCATTCTCATACTACCACCCTGTTGCCTCTCATATGCACCTTGGATATCTGCTTCTGCACTTGAAAAATAAGGAGCATGCTGTCCTAATGGCCTAGGGTTATCTTGTACCTCATCACTTTTTCTGGGGGAGCTCTCATGACTAGCTGAGACGGTTCCCTTTCTTCTATACATCATTCTTTTTGTTAATGGTAACTCTTCAAATAGAGGATTTTGTTGGGATCTTCTCCCCTGCATATAAATTTACTTTGACCGGTTGGGAGATTACTTCGGAGTCGCCACCTATTGCTAGGAACTGTTTTCTTCTGAAAACCAGGGTTCTTTCACAAGGTTCCCCAGTGGAGTAGATTACTATTGCTGACTCAGATGGGTCACATATATATCACTGGAGATGATTAGATAGTCTTTTACTTCTCAGTCCCCAGCAGAGTCGCCAATTTCTATTGACTTTTTCCCAGACTGGATGCTTATTCCCAGATTTCCCTACAAGGTAGCCATCAGTGATCAACATGATCTCTGGGCCAGGGGGTCAACAGTGTAGGAGATAGACTCTATATTTTATCTCCTCTTCTTCTTCAGGCTCTGCAAGACCTAGGGGGGTATTCCCTACTCAACATCCATAAGGATATGCATGCAAGGCTGGGATGTTGATAGAAAGCAGATGAGTCCTCCTGTATGTGGACCAAAACTGAAAGATAAGGGCAAAGGGGCTAGCTTTGGACCTATTTGCAGTTGTAGACAGAGGACTGAGGATCCTAAACTAACTCTAATGTCCTAATGTTGGTTTTAGATTTTGCTTTGGAGTTTAAGTGTGGATGCAAAGCTGGATATGGTTATAACACAAAACAAAGCCTGATTGGTGCCTATCCAGGGCCTGGAGTCAATAGACATACACTTGTGAATGATCAGCATAAACAACTAAAACTGGATTTCAAGGGGATCTATGTGATACCTGCCTTACAGGCATCTCCCAATACAAAGTGTTAAGTTATCTCTACTTATGGTATCCCTACTGCAGTATATCCCTCCCAATGTTCAACCTGAAAACAGTTTAATCTACCCCTTGAGTAGAAGTTAGAAGATCAGACAGTCAACATAGGAATTCTATGCTCTAGAATCTAAACATTACCAAACATCCAGATTCAGAAGAAGGATACATGCAATACTGGAGAGAGAATTAACACAACACATGCCAAACAGCATTTCTAATATAAGTTTAATCATGAAATCAGTGGGTTCATGCCAAAAACAAACAACAAGAGATACATAAACTCACAGGTAAGCTGTACAGAGCAACCAGATCAGCTTGTCATGCATTACAGAGCCAAAATCATCAACTTTCAACAACCACAAATGAACAACACAACCTGCTTATAACAGCCAGGTAGGTGCTCAACAATTAATTACAATGTTGACCAAAATTTCGCCAGATACACAGTATCATGAAAATGGCGCTCAAACACAACCGGATTGGCGCCCAAACTTGAATGCAGCAGGTAGGGGAGGAGACAGGAAGATTTCTCGAGCCCTGCGCCATCATCCGCTGATTGACACCTTCAGTCGGGTACCAGATCGACCCACGCCATCGCCCATACCTCTGCAACCTTCGCCATTAATGGCGCACCAACCCGCGGCCTCGGGAAGAACATCATACAGACTATCGCAAGCATTTCCCGCCGAGATTCATCATCATGATATTTCGAATATGCAGGATCTCAATATCCCACATGCACCCCGCGATGACCTCATTAACACCTTATATACTAGGTCATGAGCATATATCATGTCGGTACTTTTGCTCCTGACGACACTAGTATAGACTTCATCATTATCATCTTCCAGCAGCATGATATCCTGTTGTTCGAAATATCACCCTGACGTCATCATGATATTTGAAATATAACCTTCATGATAATCGGCACAACCTGATCCTTCGGAGGAACATCCTCCTGCTGAGCTTATAACAAAAGTCTGGCCGATGAACATCCTGATGACGTCATCATCATATCCTGCTGACATCATCATCATATCCGCCTACTGCGCACCTCCTCACATCCGGATGACGTCATCATCATGTTTGCAAATATCAGGAGGTCCCTTCAAGATGATCAGTGTTAGAAATATGACCCCCGCGGACCTTGATGACGTCATCATCATATTCACATCATCATGATATTCGGAAGCCAACCGGATATTTGGAAATATCCTCCTGATGTTCAAATATCAGGTTGCACTGTAGCTCCTCTATGAGATCGGGGCGAAAACTGAGTATGATGATGCTGCTTGAAAAGATCACCCTCAATAGATAACACGCGAAACCAGCAGGCGGATATCTCCTTGATATCAACATCATCATGATGTTCGAACAAACATATATCCGGGTGATATGAAAATATCACCCCCTCCTTCGCGAATATCATGATGCAGATAGGCAGAGAGAAAAATATCACCCTGATATACGGATGACATCAGCATCATCAGGATGAGAAACAAAGAATAGGAAGTGATACAACATCATCAGGATGATATTGACTAAGATCATCCTGACGTTCCAAAATATGATGACCCTAGTGAATATCGGGTCGCAATTACAACTCTTCAACAACATCATCAGGATGATGTTAACCAAGATCACCCGATGATAAAAATATCACCCCGGCGAAATATCATGAAGGCAGAAAATATGATGACCTCCACAAGCAGCAGGATGATAACTGGAAATATGATGATGATGAACACGACCCTTAGGAAAAAACAAGTTAGGTCGAGCAATTCAAAGAATAAGCAACATCATCATCATGCTCGCGCAAGGTGATAAATGGAAGATCACCGGAGACTTTGAAACATCACCCTCGCAAGCAGATGAGGGCGCACTGTAGCTCGGCAGCATCATCATGATAAAAACCAAACATCACCCGACAGTTGAAAAATGATGATGACGTTGAAAAACCCAGTCGACGAAGAACATGATGATGCAGACCATCGAAGACAAGATGATGATGATGACCTCCTCCTCAGGAAAACATGATGCTGCAGTTGAAAAATGCTGAGGAGGTCCAACACTTAGAAAAAATGGGCAAGAAGATAAAGGCTTCAAATGAAGAAACCTCCTGATCATGACAAATCAACCCCTGGTCAAAATGAGTGTCAACACCGTGAATTCAAAAACTAGAAAAACAACACAAAACAGGATCTTCTTATTATTTTAGAATTGCATACAGATATCTGATTTCACAATTTCACAGCTACTGCTCTGTCTCACCTCTGCTCTATCTCTTCACTTCTCTATCTGAAATCGATATGAGATGAGCTATTTAACTACATGCCAACAGTAGTATTGACTTGATTCCCAGCTACTGGGAGACAATTCCAAGCGGCTGGAAGAGATAACCAACAAACAAACTTTTAACAAACTAACAACCTTATCATGACAGCTCGATAAGTGTCCTGGGGACTACGAACAAAAAAATCAAATTACAACCACCAATGACAAGTCTGGTCAAACATACCTTATTACATTAAATATAGAAAATGCATAAAATGCATAAGACTCTAGTTTTCATGGGGTGCTCCTGCACCAATACTCCTCTAGCACCACCATCCTTTGCTACCAATGCCCAGGTTTTCCATAACATCAGCAACTGCATTTCCTTCCCTATAAACGTGAGAGATCTTGAACTCCTCTAACCCATTGACTAACACAAATTGTTAATGTTATAGTTTTGTAACCATTAAATTTATTGTGAAATTCATTGTAACAAAACTTTGTAACATTTGTTGTCACCCCAAGTGGTTAGTAACCCACCGGAGATACCATTTTCTGCCAGCCAGAAACCACTAGGTTCATTCAAAGTACCTCTAGTAGGCCTTTTTTCATTTTGTCACAACTTTTGTCCACAGAGGTGAAATTCGCAAAATTATAGTCGACAGAAAGGTCTTTCTGTCCACTCTGCTTTGGTAAAGTGAAACTTTTTTTTTTTGACTTTTGACTATTTTTTAACCTTTGAAGCTATTGTAAGAAAAAAATTCGACAAGGCGTAACTTTTGCCCAAGACATCAAAATTTCATGAATTTTTTTTTCAAATTGCTCAGAATTTTGCAAGGAATTTATTAGCGCAAGTAAAAATCATATTTGGATAGCCATTGTTTCAAAAATTATAAAAATCTCTGTGTTATAAACAGATGATTTGGCTTCTAAACTTGCACAAACTTCTAATTTCTTTCTTGCATTTTTTCTGGGGGGTTCTTGCAAACTAGTTATAATCCTTTTAGGGGAAAAAATTCATTTCTACTTAGATAGTGCTTCAAATTTGATCATGTATATTGTTGTGGATGGCTCACATACTCCCTTCCATTCGAATATTCTCAATAAACCTCATAAGAAATGGAAGATCAAATGTGGCTATTGTGGGCTAAAATGACATACATTAGAAGAATATCATCGTTGGAAAATTGATGAACTATGACAACAAATTATTCATGCATATCAACTAAATCTATTGATCTTAATAAATCACTTGCAGAAAAATCTCGTCTCACTAAGCCATCTTGTGAGAAACAAAGTTGGGTATGTACATTATAGTCAGATGACTTACATTGAGATCCCATCTACACCATCATCACTTATTTCTACATTTGAATCCAGAGTTGATATCTCCGTGGCTTCTAGTGATTCTCTGCATCAGGATATGGTTATTGTCTTTATAGATCCACCACATTGGGATGCATATCTACCTGACATTTCATTTCTATTCGTAGAGTCCTGCATTGCAGATTTGGGTGACACCATTGAGGACATTTGTCTTCTTTTCGATGATAGCTTTGATGAAGTTGCATCAGCCTTGTTTTCTTCAGATATGATTGCTCTTACCTCACCTAAATTAGCTTCTATAGTGACAGATTCTACAGATATTTATGAGTCCACATATTCGACTCTATCATCATGTATTTTGACATCCTCTATAGTAGTATTAGATTCTCCTGGGTCCAACTATCACCATACATCTATGGTCCCTTTCTTGAATCTCAGCATTTGTCACACACCAGAATTGGCTTGGAGATCCTTGAGCATCCTTCGAAGACATCATGAGCATCATTTGCATCTTTAAATCATGTGCAAAATTTAGAGACCTTCATATTTCTTCTTGTATGTTCCTATTCAGAATGGGAAGATTCTTTGCACACTTCTGTGGTTCGAGTTATGTAGAAAAAGAGGGAGGGTTGATGGGATTGATGGATAGTTTAGCTAGATCCTCCTTTCACTATACACATTCAAGGATATTTAATTGAATTGAATCATGACTTCTGTAAGAGGACTCAACTATAGGTTGGTTGTCACTTGTAATGATAGGGAAATTTGGAAATTGATGATTAGTGTGTTAATTTAAGCCCAATTATGCTCAAAACCCTAATTATGCAAAATCATGAATAAATAGATGAATTCTGATAAATGCTTACACATAGAGATATTAAATGAAGATTAGATACATACCAGATTTTGAAGTTCAGAATCCTAAAAAGTTAGGGGCAGAGGGACTCGTGCCCAAGCCCAAGGTAGTATTTTTGTTGAGGGTTTTCAAACATTTTATGCTACTGATTATCACTATTTTGGAGATTTCTAGCTTTGCAAACTTGGAGGACAAAGGGACTAGTGCCCAAGCCCTGATATTGCTTTTCTCTACCTTTTTCTGTCAGATTTGGGATCCTTATGCTCTGCAATACTCCTCTGTAACTCCACTATGTAGTATTTGACACTTGTCGCCCGCAATCACAAGAGAGGGGTTGGGGGGTTGTGGTGTTTAGGAGCTTGCCTTGGTCAAGCCCCAGAATGGCATTCAAGCCTTCCAACACCGTTGTTAGATAGAGAGTGCGTATCCTTACAGGACAAAGGAAAAAACAAATTGATAAATGATTGATTGACACACAAATAGATATCACCTCAGAGGTGTAACTCTCAAGGAGATGAAGCTCTTTCACACCATGAGAAGATGAAGCCAAATCTACAATAAAAAACACAACAATAATAGTCTGCTTTACAACACAATGAATGCCTTGAATGCTCTATGTTCATAAGTTTGCCAAAATCTTGAAATCATCTTCTAGTATGCAAATGAAGTCCTAAACATGCTTATATATGCATTCCCACTTTAATTTCATAATTCAAACTTGCGATTCTAACAAGGGAGACCTTTTAATGGTCACCTTGCCTACATTTAAAATTTAGGCCCCCAAAAAATAGGGCAGGGCTTGGGCGGGACCTATTTTAGGGCTTGGTTAACCTAAAGAGGGTCCCCTTAGTCCCATTTGACATGGGTTCCAGGGGATTTTTCTTTGGGAGTCAAATTAAACATGCAAGATAAAAAACAAGGGACCCAGGAGCTAAACTTAGGAGGTAAAAGTTCTAGGGGGACCATTTACGACATCACATTTAGCCTTTACTTTAATGTATGTATGATCTTATGACCCATACATGCATTAAAGTACAATCAAAACACAACAAACACATCAGGCACTTGAAGCTAATGCATACACAATGATTGAGGAACTATTTCTAGCCCCTAGTCTCAAGTAAGCATTAGAAAAAACACATCACAGACATGCCAAACACAATGAAGATAGTAATAGGCACAAAAACACAATGAATACATTGATATAACATTTTCATAATATATTCCTAACATCTTCATATACATATGCATGGAAATAAAATTACAACACAAAACCCCAAAAGGGAAAACACACCAAACAAACCTCAAGTCTAGGTGGAGCTCGTCGCTATAGACACACAAGAGGGGAAAACATGGCATACAACGCCCAAGTGGGGGTTAATCGTACAAGGCGAAAAACACATGGAAGACACACGGAATACATGAGCACTGTATAGCATGCCAAAGACATACTATATGTCTTAAACACGACAAACAAGGTGATGGAAGGAGCTTATTGCTAAGTCCCACCATCTCAAAACACGCTACAGGCACACTTGATGGTTCAGATTATGCCACAACAACTGCCAAAGACAAGCTTAAGGGAGGATAGTCTTAAGATCTAACCCTACCTCCGCAAAGGACTTTTGAAATAAAAGGATGTGCATGAGCTCAAGAGATACACCATCCCCGCCTCCACAGAGGGATTCTTTAAATGCAATATAGATAAAGATGTGCACTCGTGCTAGAGATACAACATCCCACCTCTGCAGAGGGCTTACAAACACACTTAGTTAGTACCAAAATCATCAGACAACTTACCTTATATATGCCCCCACCTTAAGGTGGTTGATGTCATGTACAAATATCAAGCACGTTAAGGTAGAGAGAAAACACACAAGGGAACAAGAGCTTTCACAAAGCCCATGCCCCCAAAGTGACATGTGCTTCATGATCACCGAATGTTTCCACAAACACAATTTTCTATGATAAACAACAAGAGAGGTTAGAAATATTTTCCTAAGATAATAAACACATAATATGATAAAAAGTAATGCATAAAAATAATCACATCAAGAACCAATGCTATGCTATGGGTTCAGAAGTTGAGTATAACCGTGGGGCTATATTGCAGAAATCTCAGAACCAAGTGTAACCAAGGTGAGATTCAAGATAATCAAAGTGCATGGAGAAGATATATTGTTATAATTTGTTAGCAAAGGTAAGACAAAATCAAACATCACACAGAGTGATTCTACTAGTCAAGCGGCAGATATATATAAATCAACCCCATCTTCATGTATGGACTAGGTCCATTTTTTCTTTGCTTGCTGAAGGGACATGTGCTCCATATCAGTATTTATTTGTTTTTCATCATCCGCTGACTAGGTAGAATCACTAGAAGAAGGTTAACAATAAAATGAGAGAGGGGAACAAGTGCCTTAGGATCTTCATGCAGGAGGATGCCCTCCAGGTCATCAACCGCAACGCTATGCCCCTAAGGCACACCATACAACAATAAAATAGAGGAGAGGAACAATAGAAGAATGATGATACAAATAGAAGAATGGTTACAACAGAGGCAGTTTCCTTGTATCCTTCAACTTACATGAGTATCAAGGGTCATCCAAAGAGACCTAAAAAAAACATAGCACAACATGGGGAGATCACAACACAGAGAGAAAGGGTTAGAAACACTTACCTAATACAACAAAATGCTAACAACATATATATCTAGGAGGATGCCACCCTTGAGAGAAACTATAATAATTGCTACAATGAGTGTGCCTTAAAGAGGGAGAAATACTTACTTGATTTAATGGGATCTTTTCTGGTAGACAATTCTTGTCTATCAGCTCAAGATATCTTGCATGTCATTTCGGTCTTGTTGATATTGTATTAAGATTGAGTTTAGGATGATGAGAGGCTTTGGTGGTCTTCAAAGAGCGGTATCCAATACCGGATGTATAATTAATTCTAGCAACTTGTAAAGGTACTCTGATTCCTTGTTGTTTTACACCACATCTGTTACCTGTATAGTCACAATTTTTGTAAAAAATATAAAATCCATGACCATAGAGGGAATCCATTTCTTTAGAGGAAGGTGAAGCCTTGCAGGTCTCATAATCTATAGTATAAGTAAGGGTATTGGTGCAGGGGCACCTAGATACTTTAATTAATTTCATGTTCATTTTGCTATTTTGGTGTTGTATAAGGTCCAAGTGACCAATTGTAAGGCCTAGTGCCATGTGTGAAGAGCAAATTGTCTAGTAGTGGAAGAGCAAACACATTGTAACTGAATGGGTTGACAGTTGCAGAACAGTTGGCATTCCCACCGATGCAAACTATCACGAACAAGAACATGTATAAATTGTTCAGCGAACAGGAAAAAAAAGAAGAGAGAGTAGTATAGTAAGTGTGTGTGATTTGTGGGAGAGTAATAGTAAGAAGATAGAAGAGTTGTTTCAGTGCAGAAGTTCCCAAGATAAATAAAGATCCTGTTTTGTTTGTGCTCTTTCACGTGTCACTATAGTTAGTTCCATTTTGTCATTCAGATGGGTTACTGAGCCATTCCATCGACGAGATTTCTTCAAAATCGATGGAATAGGTCTATCTATACAATATGTGTTTTTTCTATTTTTGTTTATGTTCAGTGTTGGGATCGAGCATGGGATGTGCTAGTTGAGCCTAGCATCTCTATGTGCTACAGTTTAGTTGAAAGTTAGGCGAAGTGAAGTTTTGCCTAAGTGTTGGAGTATCGTCGGCAAGACTGGGGGGTTATCGGCAGAATATTTAGTATTCTGGGTGAAAGTAACAGTCTGCCCGAAGAGTAGTCGGGGAACCAAGTGCAACGGTATAAGATTTGTGTCATTTCACCGAATATGCATTTCCTGTGTATATCATAAATGCATGTTGAGAACATCTCGTGTGTATCTCACAAAAGCATGTTAAGTGTGTATATTGCAGAAGCATATTGAGAATGTATGTTGTGAATGTACATTGAGAAGATACATTGTGTCAGATACAAGGGATGACTGGCTGTATCAGTGAAATCAGGTTGGAGATACATTAGATTACTGGCAGTAGCAAGTCGAGTAATAAATATATAAGTAGACAGCGCATCAGCATATCAGTGAAAGAGTTTAAAGTCTTGCCGAGGTTTGAAGTCTCATCGAAGCATCATGAAGTGAAATGTTAGATTGAAACCACATTTTCATTGAACACTCTGCATCATTTTGGTATCAGAGCCTGAAAAGATTCAGGCGGCAAGTCAAATTGAGGATTTGCAGGAGTGTTGGCATTTGGGAGCTGTCTGTGAATGTTTATGTTAGACAGAGAGAGTGAAGGAGAGGCTAGCATCATGCCTCCAAAGGGGATGACAACAAAAGTGCTTAAGAAATTCAAGGAGATGGAAGAGATGATCAAGAGCAGAGTCAAGGAAGTACTCCAGGCTGAGTTGAAGACCTTGAGAAAAGACAGGAAATCAAACGAGGAGTCTGATGAAAAAAAAGATGGGGAAGAGGAAACAACCCCAGAATAGGCAGATATATCTGCAGACTAGAAACAATTTTTGGAGACCATAAAATCACTCAGTAAGGAGTCGTCTGAATACAAAATGGAGATTCTGATGTTCAATGGAAAGATGGATGTAGATGAAGTCATCAAATGGGTTGAGGCTTTGAACAATTACTTCAAGTACAAGGAGGTACTGGAGAATAGAAGAGTCAAGTTTGTAAAGATGAAATTGAAGGGTGCTGCACTCACATGGTGGAACTACACCCATGGAGAAAGGGTGAAGAGTGGCAAGAGCATGGTCTCATCCTAGAGTCGGATGGTTGAGAGGATCAAGGCTCAATTCCTACCCGCAGATTATGAAGTGCAAATATATAGGAAAATGTAGGATCTCAGACATAAGGATATGGATGTATCCACCTATACAAAGGAATTTCACAAATTGTCTCTAAGGTGTGGACTTGTTGAGGATGAAAAGGGAAGAGTTTCTAGGTATATTAGTGGCCTGAAGTATAGTATACAAGATGAGATTACCATCTTGACACCAGAAACCATGGACAAGTGCTTCCAAGTGGCATTAAGAGTAGAAGAGAAGTAGAAAAGAAAGGGAGAACAACAGAACAGAGGCAGAGGTGGAAGAAATTTTAGGGGCAGAAATAGCTTTGGTGGCAGAAATCAGTTCCAAAAGAATCAAGGGGAGTCCAGTCAGCAAGAACATAGTGGAGAATCTGGTTCCAGAGGGGGTTTTAGAGGAAGGAGACCCAATGGAAGAGGCAAATTTGGTGGACCAGGTAGAGGTCCTAATGTCTTCACAAGAAGATATTATAATTGTAACCAAATTGGGCACATAGTAGGCAAGTGTCCGGAGAAAGCCTCAAGCTCTCATGTAGGAGAGAGAAGGAGCTAGCTGATTCAAGAAGAAGATTGTTAGAGTGTGACTTCATCTATGGGAAGCACAGCTCCAACACAAGATGGAGAGAATCTCATGATGAGAAGGACGATGCTGAAGGTACCACAGAACAAAGAACCACCACAGAGGAAGACACTATTTAGAACTCTGTGCAAAGTCTCCGGCAAAAGGTGTAAGGTAATTGTTGACTCCAGCTCCACTAAAAATTTAGTTTCTGTAGAAATGGTAGAGAAACTAAATTTAAGAAGATTACCACATGTGAGTCCATACAAAGTATCATGGCTGAACAAAGGGCAACAAGTCTTGGTTGATGAACAAGCTTGGGTAGAATTTTAGATAGGGGAATATAGGGATAAATTGTTGTGTGATATAATTCCCATGGATGCATGCCATTTACTGTTAGGTAGACCTTGGCAGTATGATGTACAAGCCCAGCGTGATGGTAAATCCAATTCCTTTGTTATCACCAAGAATGGTAATAGTATAAGATGGATCCTTTACCAGAAGAGGGTGTAGACAAGAATGTAGGCTCAAGTATCATGTTAGTGAGTGGGAAAGAGTTTCTCCATACTCTAAAAGAAGAGGGAACCCAGGGGTATGCTCTGATTTTGAAACCTAAAGACAATTCTGATTTGTCTAACAATAGCAAGGAAAAAGTCCCTAAGGAAGTGCAGGAATTGTTAGACAAGTATAAGAGTATCATGGTGGAGGATATGCCCAATACACTACTCCTTGTGAGAGACATAAGTCATCAGATTGACTTCATCCCAGGATCCACATTGCTAAATAAACTAGCCTATAAAATGACACCTGCTCAGAATGAGGAAATTGCTAAACAAGTACAAGAACTGTTGGATAAAGACCTGGTGAGGAAAAGTCTTAGTCCATGTGCTGTACCCACAGTTTTAGCTCCTAAGAAGGATGGCAAATGGAGGTTGTGCACTGATTCGAGGGCCATCAATAAGATCACCATCAGATAGGTTTCCTATGCCCAGAATAGAGGACCTCATGGATTGTTTGGGTGGAGCTAGGTACTTTTCTAAAATTGATCTCAAAAGTGGATACTATCAGATCAGGATTAGACAAGGGGATGAATGGAAGACAACCTTTAAGACTAATGAGGGTCTTTATGAGTGGATGGTGATGCCATTTGGACTATCCAATGCTCCAAGCACTTTCATGCATCTAATGAATGAGGTATTGAAATATTTTATTGGTAAATTTGTTGTTGTCTATCTTGATGATATTCTGATTTTCAGCAGGACAAGGAAGAACATTTGCAGCATTTGGAACAGGTGTTGAAGAAGCTGCATGAGGAGAAACTGATGATCAATATGGAGAAGAGTGTCTTCATGAAGGAAGAACTCACATACCTTGGATTTGTGATATCCAAGGGTAGTTTGAAAATGGATCCAAAGAAGGTAAATGCTATTCTGTCTTGGCCAACACCTAAAATAGTAAGTGATGTAAGAAGTTTTCATGGGTTGGCAACTTTTTATAGGAAATTCATAAGAGGATTCAGTCATATTTGTACACCCATTTTGGATACCATAAAAGGAGGATAGAAATGTAAGTTTGTTTGGAATAGAGCAACTGATGAGTCTTTTGAGATTCTTAAACATAAAATAGCAGAGAAACCCATTTTGGTTTTGCCTAATTTTAATAAGTTGTTTACTATGGAATGTGATGCCAGTAACCTTGCCATTGGTGCTGTCTTGAGTCAGGAAGGCATACCTGTTGCTTTCTTTAGTGAAAAGCTGAATGATGCTAAGAGAAAGTATTCCACATATGATCTAGAATTGTATGCAATGGCTCCAGCATTGAAAAAATGGAGACATTATCTCTTGCCCAAGGAATTCATTGTTTATACTGACAACCATGCTTTGAGTTTTTTGAATTCGTAGGAGAAGCTAAATCACAGGCATATGAAGTGGGTTGAACAACTCCAGGCGTATACTTTTTCCATCAAACATAAGAAGGGACAAGCCAACAAGGTGGTAGATGCTTTGAGTAGAAGAGTGTGCACTATATAGGAAATCTAGTTGCAAAGTGTGGGAGTGGATTCTCTCAAGAATATGTACCAGGATGATGTGGACCTCAAAGAGATATATGCAGTTTGTTCACAATTTTTAGATTCCTATCATTCTGACTTTTTTGAATATTTGTTACAGCAAGGGCTACTGTTCAAAGGCAGCCAACTGTGTGTACCTAGGTGTTCCATGAGGGAGAATATCATAAAAGAAAAACATTGTGGTAGTCTTGGAGGTCATTTTGGATTGGACAAGATGTTGGAACAAGTGAGAAGGATTTACTTCTGGCCTAAGATGCAAACAGATGTCAAGAAATTTGTAGAAACTTGTAGCATTTGTCAGAGGGCAAAAGGAACTTCATCTAATGTCGGTCTCTATCAACCAATTCCAATTTCGCAAATGCCATGGGAGTGCATCAGTATGGATTTTGTTTTGGGTCTTCCCCAGACTCAAAGAGGTTTCAACAGTGTATTTGTTGTAGTTGATAGATTCAGTAAAATGGCTCATTTTGTGCCATGCAAATGTACCAATGATGCTTCACACATTGCTAGTCTATTCTTTAAGGAGATTGTTTGAATTCATGGTTTGCCATTGAATATTGTCACTGACAGAGATCCCAAATTTGTGGGACATTTTTGGTGCACATTGTGGAAGAAATTGGGCACACAATTATCTTTCACATCAGCCTATCACCCTCAGATGGATGGACAAACTGAGGTGGTGAATAGATCACTAGGTAATCTTTTGAGGTGTTTGACTAAACAACATGGAGAAGCATGGGATATGGTCATTCCACAAGGAGAATTTGCATATAATGACTCTGTTAATAGGAGCACAGGAAAGAGTCCTTTTGAAGTTGTATATGCTATTCATCCCAGGGGAATTTTGGAGCTCAAGAATCTCTAGAACATGGAGAAAAGGAGTACACAAGGAGAAGATTTTGCAGTTAGCATGAAGGATATCCATGATGCTATAAGGGAAACTATCCAGAAGAACACATGGAAATACAAAGAGAGAGTTGATAAGAAGAAAAGGGATGTTCAATACAAAGTTGGAGATCTGGTGATGGCATATTTGAAGAAGGAAAGGCTTCCAAAGGGATAGCCCATGAAGCTTCTTATGAAGAAGATAGGTCCATGCAAGATTGTACACAAATTTGGACCTAATGCATATGAAATTGAAATTCCTTCAGGTTTAGCAATATCACCCATTTTCAATGTGTCAGAACTATTTCCATTCAGGGGAGACAATGTTACAGATTCAGATGTGACAGGAGTAGGGGATGTAGAATGGATTTCTGATCTTCCACCGAGTCAGCCAGTATAGCTGGAATGTATTTTGGACACCAAAGTTCAGAAGAAGACCAGACATAAAACCTACAAGCAGTATCTGGTCAAATGGCATGGTTTGCTTGATGAGGATGCTACCTGGATGAGCAAGGAAGACATCATCAAGCATGGGGTTAACATTTCAGACTTGGTTCCTCAAGGGACTTGAGTTCTTTTAAACCCTGGGAGTATGGTGCAGGGGTACCTAGATAATTTAATTAATTTCATGTTCATTTTGTTGTTTTGCTGTTGTATAAGGTCCAAGTGACCAATTGTAAGGCCTAGTGCCACGTGTGAAGATCAAATGCATTGTAACTGAATGGGTTGACAGTTGTAGAATGGTTGGCATTCCCACTGATGCAAACTATCACAAACAAGAACATGTATAAATTATTCAGCGAATAAGAAAAAAAAAAGAAAAGAAGAGAGAGTAGTATAGTAAGTCCGTGTGATTTGTGGGAGAGTAATAGTAAGAAGATAGAAGAGTTGTTTCAGTGCAAAAGTTCCCAAGATAAATAAAAGATCCTGTTTTGTTTGTGTTCTTTCACGTGTCACTGTAGTTAGTTTCATTTTGTCATTCGGATGGGTTACTGAGCCATTCCACCGACGAGATTTCTTTGAAATCGGTGGAATGGGTCTGTCTGTACAGTTTGTGTTTTTTCTATTTTTGTTTATGTTCAGTGTTGGGATCAAGTGTGGGATGTGCTAGTTGAGCCTAGCATCTCTATGTGCTAGGGTTTAGTTGAAAGTTAGGCAAAGTGAAGTTTTGCCTAAGTGTTGGAGTATCGTCGGTGAGACTGGGGGGGTTATCGGTAGAATATTTAGTATTCTAGGCAAAAGTAACAGTCTGCTTGAAGAGTAGTCAGGGAACCAAGTGCAACGGCATAAGATTTGTGTTGTTTCACCAAATATGCATTTCCTGTGTATATCGTAAATGCATGTTGAGAACATCTCATGTGTATCTCGCAAAAGTATGTTAAGTGTGTATATTGCAGAAGCATATTGAGAATGTATGTTGCGAATGTACATTGAGAAGATACATTGTGTCAAATACAAGGGATGACCGGCCGTATCAGTGAAAACAGGTTGGAGATACATTAGATTACCGGCAGTAGCAAGTTGAGTAATGAATATATAAGTAGACAGTGCATCGGCATATCAGTGAAAGAGTTTAAAGTCTCGTCAAGGTTTGAAGTCTCACCGAAGCGTCATGAAGTGAAATGTTAGATTGAAACCATGTTTTCATTGAACACTCTGCATCAGGTATTGTCTTTGTTTTCTACCAAGGAGGCTTTGGTTTTCTTAGGTGTTTCCAAAGATAGCTTAGATGATACGATGATGAGACTTTTGATGTGTCAGAGTTATTAAGTTTATATTCCCCTGTATAGGAAGGAGTAAAATCTAATGAACCCTAATCGTCACCAAAAACTGCATTCGATGGTTTAGAGTCTTGCACAACATTATCTATGGCAAGAGGCATTGGTGAATCCACTCGTAAGTTGTTTAGACTTTGTTGATTGTTAACTTGTTTTTGTGTTTCAATATGTAAACAATTATCTAGTTCAGGATCGGCTTCCATTGTGTAGAGCTTGTTTTGATAAATGAACTTTAGTGATCGATGAAGGGTAGATGGAACTACCCCCATGGCATGGATCTACGGTCTACCTAGAATCATATTATATGAAAGAGAACTAGGCATAACATGAAAAAGGGTAGATATTGTCACAGGTCCAACCTTTACAAGTAAAGTTATTGTACCCATCGATTGTCTCCCAACATTATCGAAGCCACGAATGCTAATTCTATCTAGTTTAATCAAGGAGGTGTCAATCTTAATCCTATGTAACAAATTAATACCACAAACATTAAGAGCCAATCCATTATCAATCATAACTCGCTTGATCAATTTATTGTTTATTGTAATGAAGATAATCAAAGTATCATGCTAATTTTGAACTTCAATAGAAGGCAATTCATGTTGTTGAAACATGATATCTATTTTTGTCCCATGCATACAATCTAATAGAGCTACTACATCATTCAGCTTAACAACATGTGGTACAATTACCTTTTGTAAAGCTTCTTGGAGCATTCCATGGTATGTAGGTGATGTTTGTATTAAATCCCAAAGAGAGATCTTAGCTAGAGTAGCACGAAGATGCTCGACAATATCATATTCTTAACCTATTTTTGGAGTAAGACAAGCTGGTGGAGGAAGCATGGGTTGAGAACATGGAAGAGAGACATGCACATGATCAGGTGCTTGCTTACTTTGTTTGTTATTACGGGTGTTGTATGTGTGAGCAATTACATTGTCGTGTTGTTGTTGCGACACATTTTGAACACCTTGATTTCTTTGAGTGATTTGTCTTGCATAGCTTAGGATGTAATCTGGGGGTCAAGGTGGTTTTTGATCTCCTTGAACCATAATCACTGGTTTTAAGAAAGAAGGTGCATTAGGTGCATCCCACACAACCATCTTAGGAATATTGCTACACTTATCTAGTAACCCCTTGGTGGGTGGAATAAGTCTATTAGTGAAGATTAAATTAACATTATTTTCCTCTTGATTACACTCAACATCTATCCCTAAAGGATTTAATGTGAGAGACCTTTTCTCATCCACTAATTCTTCATCTTGACCAGGGAGAGCATTGGAATGAAAGAAAGGTGAGGTGTCATTAGGAAGGTTGGTGGTGAGCATATCATTTACAACCAAAGTAGAACTATCCATGGTCTTCTCATCCAAGGTTCTTGGACATTAAACTATAGGAGGAGTAGGATAACTTATGGAATCATGATCATCATCATCCTCATATATTTTATCTATTAGTTCCAAAGCATTAAGAGAACTTTCACACTGATCATGCTCAATGTGTTTTGTTAGATCTTCTACTACCAAAGGGTATGTATTCATGAGAGATATGAAGTTGTCAAAATCAGATACATAGCCAAGGATTTCAAATGAAGAGCATTTAAATATATCATTATGATTCATAGCTTGTATATAAGTGAGAACATGAGGATTCATATTAAGAAATTTGTAGAAATTCTCAAAGTTTTTGATATATGCATGTAAAGATACCAAAGAGAAATGAGATGATTATGCCATGATGAAATGTCTTGTAACATCAATGTCCAATAAGATTTAGTAATACAAGATATGCAAAGTTTTATGATACTTAAAACACCCTAGATGTGTGACTAATTCACTCCTAAGCACTTGTTTGAGGGAAAGGGCTAAAAAGACACACAAATTCCACAACAAACACAATGTATAGGAGGAAATAGTACAACACAAAAAGGCCCAATTGATGATTTTATGTATTTAGATTGAATGCAATGAAACAACACAAATTATGCTTATTTATGCACCTAAAATGTTTACTTTTTTCACTTTTTCTTAATGCAAATGCCTAAAATATGTAGTGTAGTAATGAAATTGATGAGGGGAAGCAAACTAAAACCTTATTATCAGTCTAATGATGCAGAAAAATCTTTCACAACACACCTATCATGCAAATCTAGATGAAGGATGAGTCAAAATCTAGTGAAAAATGCAAAGATTTTAAACCTTAATAGTGAAATTAAGGCATGAAAATATGCAAAATGATGTGTGAATGAAGTATAGTAAGATTTAAGATCTGAAATATCTCAGATCAGATCTAAAAATGATGCCAAAATCCTACAATGCTCAATGCAAGTGTAATTTTAAGGAGAAATGAGTGAATATGCTAGTTTTTGTTGAAATTGACTGTGTAAATGCAAAATTTGAGATGTAAATGAAAAGACACACAATAATGAGACACTACAATAAAAAATTAGATTTTACTGAGTGCCAAAGATGAGTAGTAAAATCTGAAACAAGATTTTAACTACAAACCCTAGGTTTTGAAATTACTAAGTTATGAGAAAAATCTAAAAAATTTAAGCAAACCCTAGCAATTTTAGTGTGAAAATGCAATGTGAAGTATTGTAGGATGATGAATTTCTGAAATTTATACTAGATCTAATGTAAAAATTAGAAATTAGATGAAATGCAATGAAATTGATGCAAACTATGCCCTAATGCAAGCATAGGATGCTAGTTTTTTCAAAATTTTTAGGATATATGAATGCAAAATGATGTAAATGATATGTATGAATGCAAATCTGATGTATAACAGTAATTAAGATGTAATGTTCAAAAAAAATATGGGTTCACCAAAATATTATGTAGAAAAAGAGGGAGGGTTGATGGGATTGATGGATAGTTTAGCTAGATCCTCCTTTCACTACATACATTCAAGGACATTTAACCGAGTTGAATCATGACATCTGCAAGAGGAATCAACTGTAGGTTGGATGTCACTTGTAATGATAGGGAAATTTGGAAATTGATGATTAATGTGTTAATTTAAGCTCAATTATGCTCAAAACCCTAATTATGCAAAATCGTGAATAAACAGACGAATTCTGACAAATGAACACACACACAGATATTAAATGAAGATTAGATACATACTAGATTTCAAAGTTTAGAATCCTGAAAAGTTAGGGGCAAAGGAACTTACACCCAAACCCAAGGTAGTATTTTTGTTGAGGGTTTCTGGACCTTTTCTACTATTGATTATCACTATTTCAGAGATTTCTGGCTCTATAAACCTGGAGGGCAAAGGGACTAGTGACCAAGCCCTAATAGTGATTTTCTCTGCCTTTTTTTGTTAGATTTGGGATCCTTATGCTCTACAACACTCCTGTACAAATCCACTCCGTAGAATTCGACACCTGTCACCTGCAATCACAAGAGAGGGGTTGGGGGGTTGTGGTGTTTAGGAGCTTGCCTCGGTCAAGCCCCGGAATGGCATTCAAGACTTCCAACACCATTGTTAGATAGAGAGTGTGTATCCTTGTAGGACAGAGGAAAAAACAAATTGATAAATGATTGATTGAAACACAAATAGATATGACCTCAGAGGTGTAACTCTCAAGGAGATGAAGCTCTTTCACACCATGAGAAGATGAAGCCAAATCTACAATAACAAACACAACAACAATAGTCTACCTTGCAACACAATGAATGCCTTGAATGCTCTATGACCATAAGTTTGCCAAAATCTCAAAATCATCTTCTAGTTTGTAAATGAAGTCCTAAACATGCTTATATATGCATTCCCACTTTAATTTCATAATTCAAACTTGAGATGCCGACAAGGGAGACCTTTTAACAGTCACCTTGCCTACATTTAAAATTTAGGCCCCGACAAAATAGGGTAGGTCTTGGGTGCGAGTGCCTAAGCCCAGGGACCTATTTTAGGGCTTTGTTATGCTCAAGAGGGTCCCCTTAGTCCCATTTGACATGGGTTCTATGGTATTTTTCTTCAGGAGTCATATTAAACATGCAAGATAAAAAACAAGGGACCTGGGAGCTAAACTTAGGAGGTAAAAGTCCTAGGGGGACATTTTACAATGTAACCGTTCGATTTATTCCTAAGGGGAGAAATGTTCAAAATTTGTGGATCATCTTCAATATCTAGTCTCGAGCATCTACCAGCACTACAAGAGGTATTTTGAGGGGAGGCTACATAGTTAATCTTCTCATCTTAGTTTTGGGAGGATCCATCTCTTCTCACGGAGTTCATTGCTTCACATTTTCAAGGGGGTTCCATAGACCCTCTCATCTTTGTATCTCCTATTTTGGGGAAATTCATTGTCCACATGTGATAGAATTTATACTTGGGGGTCATATATAGTCCTTCTATCTTTCTTCTTCACTTGTACAATTATATTTGTATCATTTTTCTTTTGGAGGAAAGTTTTCTTCCCATAGGGTTTTCTTTCTTTCTCCACTTTATGAGAAATTCATTTATACATGGGTACCTAACATGGCCTAGTAGTTCGGACCCATCTTTGTATTCTCTCTAAGTTGCACTTAAGGGGGGGTGTTAGTGTAAATAGTGTCATTGTCTAACTAGTTTAGATATCACCTCTTTGAAGGTTTGACCTATTCACAAATAGGCTTAAGTTTACTTAGTCTTTTAGGAGTTTGTCTCATTTTGACATGTGTACTCACACATGCGAGACACCTATTTACTTTTGACTTGCCACTTGCCCTCACACATGTCATGTGAGTTAGACAATTGTTAAATACATGTAGGGGTAGTCAGTAGTTCAGTCCTACCTTCCTACCTCCTTCTCCTTGCCTATTTATGCAAGGCTTCTCATTGTATTTTACACACTCTCATTGTATATGATAGATATGTTATTGTGCTCCATTTTTCACCCCTAACATGGCGTAGTAGCCAGGACCCATCTTTGTATTCTCACTAAGTTGCACCTAAGGGGGGGGGTGAGTGTAAATAGTGTCATTATCTAACTAGTTTAGATATCTCCTCTTTGAAGGTTTGACCTATTCACACATAGGCTTAAGTTTACTTAGTATTTTAGGAGTTTGTCTCATTTTGACATGTGTAATCACACATGTGAGACACCTCTTTCCTTTTGGATTGACACTTTCCCTCACACGTCATGTGAGTTAGACAAGTGTTGCATGCTTGTACGGGTAGTCAGTAGTTCAGTCCTACCTTCCTACCTCCTTCTCCTTGCCTATTTATGTAAGGCTTCTCATTGTATATGAAAGTTATGCTCTTGTGCTCCATTTGTACTTGTGGAAGGTTTTATTCTTTCTTCTTGGTGGTCTTGGCTACTCCAATAGTATTTAACTTGTCTTGCTCTATTATTCTTGTGTGATTGAAGTGGCCAACCTTAAGTGGTTGAAGGTGTATGTTGTTTCTTTGGTTTGGGTGTGTTAGTGGTGTGGTGGTCTTTCCTTGGATGACTTCCAAGAGGAAGTCCATTCTAGGGGGGTGAGGATGTAGTGACCACCTATGTTGACCCTTGCTAACTTGTGTTATAGATGATTATTGTACATTGATCATGTTATTGGATCTTTATGGGTTATGCTATGTTGACTTTTTATGTAGTGTATTGTGTGATTCTTGTTATTCTACATCATTGCACTGAACTTGCCAATGAGGTTGTTTTCATCAAGGTTTTCTGATGGTGTAGTCTGGATACTTTGTGGAGATGTGTTTTCTGATCATTGAGGTGGTTTCAATGAGGTTATGTTATGAGATTGATATGCATTGGTGTTTTAATTTCATGTTTTTCATTTAAATGATATGCTAGGTGGGTAGACGTAGTTTCCTTTAGTATTATGTTGTATATGTGTAATTACACTTCAATTGTATTTCCTAGATGGATGATTTAATTAAGATATGCTTGTTAAATGTTTATGATTTTATTGTGCAATTTTATCATGTTCACTTTAGCTATGGTTACATATTTGGTAGATGCATGTAATGTTTGAATTGAGTGTGTAGGAAATTATAGGTGTTTGACCAATGAGTGAAATGGGGAGAATGTTGACATGGGATGCTTAGCCATCTCACTGTGACCTTGTGTCATCAAAATCTATGAAACCCCATCTGAATCAATTTTGATTCTAGATTCCCCTTGTGATAGACCAACAAATGTCTTCTTAGGTGTATTTAATTTATTGCTTGTGTAATTTTATGCATGTGCTTGGTATGTGCATAATGATTTGTGGTGTTTTGGAAATTGTTGGTTTATGCTATGTAATCCTAATTTAGAGGAAGGCATTTAAATGATTGTTATATGTTTTAGAAATTATTTAAATTTGAAAAGAAATTATATTTCATTTAAATGTGTTTTAGACATGTGTTTGGGTGAACATAATAATATACAATCTCTGCTATCGAAAATGAGCATTGTTAGGGTTTCTAACCCATTTGCTTGCCTAGAGGAGAAGTCTTATGGCAGCTTCTTGAGGGATAGGGTCACTCATTCTCCATTACCACATTTTGTAGATCTTTTTGGCTCATCTGTGAAAGCTAAGGAATCTTATGCAAAGGTATTGTCTGATCCCCAATAGGGGGTGAATCTAGCATCAGGCTGTAGGCACTCTATCCCCTATGAGAGAGTAAGTGGGGTTCAATTGGGTGGGGGGTTGGATCACTCAAGCCCCTATCTTGGAGTACCTCATTATCTAGAAGAGGGTAGGGTTCATCTTGCTAAGATGGAGGGGACTACATTCATCCACAAGGGTTGCAATGAGGCTTAGATGATTTAGAGTTTTGATCCCTTGCAATGCTCAGGTATGTTTCCATAAGTTGATGGTGAAGATGTTGAAAAAGAAAATTTTGAGAGTGAAGCTTTTTTCGTAGAGAAAGGATTGATTGGAAGATTTGTCAAGTTCTGGCCTAGCCTGGCTAGATTACACAAATGGATCAAGGATATGTGGATTCCTAGTATGAAAGGTGATGTGGAAATTTACCCTTGCGCTTGTGGTTTTTTCATAGCGGTCTTTGATAGCATTCATGATAGAAACTCAATCCTCTGCGATTATCAGTGGTGCTTAGATGGGCATATACTCATGCTTAAACCCTAGCACCCAGCTTTCAACCCTTTTACAAAATCCTTCTCAGTTATTCCTACATGGGTATGGCTCCCAAACTTCCCTCTCCAATTTTGGTTGGAGCCTTGTTTTGTGGAAATTGGAAAGCAATTGGGGAAATTCTTGGTTGTGGATGAAGGCTCCATTGGTTTCCTTCACACCACCTTTGCTCACATTCTAGTTAATATTGATATTTCAAAGAATTTAATAGTTGAAATCCCTCTGAAAACCTCTAACAACTGCTAGATTCAATGTTTGGATTATGAAGAGTTACCTTTCTACTGTCATAGGTGTTTTGAGACTGGTCATGTGGTTGCTAATTGCTCCAAAATTAAGATGGTGGGTCATGCCTCTTGGTGCAAAGATGTTGGTCCCAGCCATTACACATTGGAAAATGTGGTTCCTATCCCTACTCAGGAGATGAGTAGTGATAAGATTCCCCCTCCAAATCCACTAGAGTTTTATTCAGTTGAGAAGAAGAGTACAGATTTGGATTCCCCTCTGAAGCATTGTTCTCTTGCTAAAAGTTTTGCTAACCCTCAAGGATTGGCTCCTGCTAGGGCTGACTATGGTTTAGGGTCATCCACTGTGTCTCTCGAGCTGGATGGATATTTAATTAATCTTACATAAGTTTCAATGGTTTCAAATAATGTAGCCACTGTCCAAATTTTTGATGTTGTGTCCTCGAAGATAGGGGATAATGATAGAAATTGGATTGTGGTACAGAATAGAAAGAAGTCTTCAGTAGTTCACAATATGCAGTTATGCTCTCATCAAAAATAATTACACCCAGGGGGTGGTGTATTGCAACCCTATTAATGGGGATGTTTATCTTAAGTGTACAATGTTTTTTTGTTTAGGAGAAGTGTTGTGGTAGTGACAAGTTTTTGGTAGATTTGTCTACATTTAGAGTTGGACTCTAGATTTTTTTGGTTCTTGGACCTTAAAACCAGATTTTTACATCAAAAAAATATTGTGTTTGGGTGAAATGCATTCTAATCTTGGAAATTAGAATTATTTCTTGTAAGTTTGGAATATTGTGTTTTTTGAAATGGATTACTTAATTTATTTAATTGTTGGTGCTTGGAAATAGATGAATTTCCTTTTGAAAGGAATAACTATTTTTGTGAAAATGTTTAGTTGAGGGTTATTGTGTTAATCTTATTTTCTTAAGAAAAGGTTAAGTTATTTTTGAATTAGAAGATATATGGGAAAAATTGTTTGTACTTTTATTACTAGTCATTTTTTGAAATGGAGAGAAAAAGTGAAGAAAATGGGGATTTTGAAACCCCTTTCTTGGAAGAAATTTGAATTACTTATACCTAGAGATTGCTTGGCCAGATCAAATCAATCGTAGAGGGAAAAGGATTCATCTCACCATTACCTTTAGTTAGAAATTGAGGTATTTCTCCATTTGATTCATGTTTTAAATTTTTATTTGAGTTTTTCTTTTGTAGGAAAATTAATTTTTGAAAAGTTGATTTTCCTACTAGAGTTATGGATTTTTTTTTCAAAATGAAATTTTATTTGAAAAGAGTGTTGTTTAGTAGATTAGGCATAAGAGGGTATGCTTAAATTTTTAGATTTTGCATTCCTTGAAAAGCGTGAAAATTATGTGATTTTTCTTATTTTACCATGCCTGAATTTGTTAAAAAATTTATGTGATGTGAAAAGTGTGATGTTGGGTTAATTTGGGTCAAGAGAGTATTTTTAGATTCTTGAATTTATTCATTTTGTGAAAATTTGAAAATTTGGGTATGGTTTTGGGAAGGATGCTCTAAGATCCATCAATGGCAAACCCTAAACATTTGGAAATTTATTTTATTTTATTTTATTGAAATTTGAATTTTTGGAAAGTGCATGTTATGTGGAATCATTTATTATCCCATAGAGTTTGATTTGTATGTGCATTAGGAAGCATGTTTTTTGGGAAAAATACTCTTTTCCTATTCATGAGCTCCTTGAAAAGTTGACCTATGGATTGTATAGGATATGGGATATCCATAGGAGGCTTGGGGTGGTCAACTCCTAGGTAAGCATGTGTGTTTCTTGCAAGAAACTCCCTTACATGTGGTAAGTGTGTGTATGCCTTTCTAGAGACTCCTTTACCTATGGATGAGTGTGTTTTTGGGTAAGAGTGTGTGTGTGCCTTACTAGATACTCCCTTACATGTAGTAAGCATGTGTGTACCTTGCAAGACACTCCTTTACCCAAGGTAAGTGTGTGCACCTTGTTAGAGACTCTTTACATAAGGTAAGTGTGTGTGCCTTGTGTGTTTGCCTTGCTAGAGACTCCCTTACATGTGGTAAACATGCATGTGCTGAAGTTAAAGAACACTAAGAGGGGGGGGGGGGAAGGTGAATTAGTGTTCTACCAAATTTATTATTATTTGCCTTTATCAGTTTACCATACACATTCAAAAGAAATAACCATGAACATAAGATCAAGAACAACAAGATCATCACACATGAACACCAAGATTTTTACGTGGAAACCCAGTTAAGGGAAAACCACGGTGGAGGTTAATCCACAAAAATTAATACTATGTTAGAAGTATTACAAATGGGGAAGGCACATGCCTTTAGGCTCACTGCCTAGAGCTCACTGCTCAAAGAGGATGACTGCCTATAGGAATGATTACAAGAAAATTACAGAATGTTTAAACTGATGAATAACATCTGCCAATGCAAGAATTTAGTTCTGGTTAAGCACAGAATACTGATCTTACACACTTCATCCTTGCTTTGCCCTGTTTACTGCTCTACCATGATCCAAGCTTAGATCTTCACCTTCGTACTTCTTTCTGCCTTTTTTGCACTTACTCCATCACCACTCACACTACCGCTACAAAACACTTGAATCCATCAGCTATATATATCCACATCAAGAAATTCAATCAACTGTAGTCGGCTTCAAAAGAACTTAGAACATTTATTAAGAAACTTTGCTCTGTCAGCTGAATCCATGCACAAACAACAACATGGACTGTAGACTTGTATTCCAAATCATTAACCATGTCTTCCAATACCACTGATTATCACAAATTCCTTGACCAACACTTTTTCTTCATCTAGACCAAGATCAAATACTAGGTCAGCATGTTCTTCTTCTGACTGTACTGACTAACTAGAACCCGATACTCATATGCTTATAACTTTTGAGTCCTTAATCACTGGAGGCTAAGATTCTAGATTTAGATAGTCCTAACAATCCTTATCACTCCCTTAGTTCGGCAACACACTATGAATTACCACCGGAGAGATCCGGACCAAGATACTGGACCTTGTCACATGCTCTATTTCTGACTACTCAGACTTAGACAAATCTTCACTCTGACTTCCAGTATGAACAAATTATGTAATGCGGATATGTAAGATGGACTTAGTTGCCATCAATGACAACACTTGTCATGAGTAGTAGTGTCTCTTGGCAACAATCTCCCCCTTTGGCATTGATGGAAACACTTAGTGAAAAATGACTAAGTGTTGGAACACCTCCCCCTTACTTTGTGCACTTATGCATTTCACTATTCTCCACTATTCTCTAGTGTTCCCCCTTTGTTGGATTGCTCATTTTTCATTGCTCTTCACTTCCCCTTTGATATCAATGACAAAGGCTAAACTTTTTGGGTGTAACAATTCCATAATCTCACATTCCTCCACAATGGATTGTATATGCAATACAACTGTATAGCTAGGAGTGAATATTGCCTTGTGGTCAAGTAGTTCCAATATCTATATTTGAGCATCAAACTCAACAAAATCCACATACCAAAATTCACCAAAATTTGTATGTATATAGGCATATATACAAACAACCCTATGACTTATTTACATAAGTTTGTACACATCACCAAAGATATTCTTCAACAACGCCAACTCATTGTCCCAATTCTTCTTCATACTATTCAAAACTGAGATGTGACCACTAAATAGGAATGCTTGAGAATCTGCCGTCCGTAGATCAATGGGATCACTTGACTGAGCTGTAGCTTGGTCTTCGGTCAGGACATTGAACATTGCTTCCATTTTAGGGGAAATTAGTCCCTTGAGTTCACTCATCCTTGCCTCTATGTTCTCCTTTTCATTTGTCAATTTATTTATATCTTCAATCAAGCTGATTGCCTGACTCTTCTTGCTTGCCACTGATACTGTCACAGGATCAAAAGATTTGGATACACTAGATAGTTTTTGCTTAGACACTTTTATTTTATCCTCAATATCCTCTATAACTTTAGGACAAGATAAGAAAAATTTATATACATGTCCTCAATCTGTAAGAGCATTTTGATAACTCTTTACACTGGCATCTAGCAACATTCTATCTACTCCAATCAACCCTTTTAGAGCATCAAATCTTTTATCATTGAATTCCTTTTGACCTTTGACCTTTGTAGACTTTTCAAGAGATTCAAAATGGGTACTTATAGAATTTATCAAGTTATTTAAATGTCTGGAGGAGGATGTTGAACAGTCGTTCTGAAAAGTGGGTATGATCTTCTCCAAGATCCCTAATGCCAGATCAAGTAGCTCGATGTCTTCTATGTGAGACTTTAGTATATCTTCTCTTGCTTTGGCTTGAGATATAGAAGCCAACTTTATCTTCTGCACCAAAGATAAGGTATCAAAATTTATAGGACCTTGAATTATGCCTCGATCTTCTTCAATTTGTTTGTCTCTTTCCAGAATTTCCTTCACTGCTTCTGCAGTGTCTCTTGCCCAAAATGATGGTGTATCTATCTGATCTTTACCAGTACTGTCAATCAGATTGTCTTGCTTGGGCTCTCCATCAACCTTTTTAATCTCTTCTTTATTTTCATTTTCTTCCTTGGCCTTTTTTGCTTCTTGGTCCTCACCTGCTTCTAATTCATGCTCTTTATTCTTCAATGAATCATCTACTTTAACATTCATCTCTGTATCTTCTTTACAGGATTCATCTGTCATCTTTTCATCTTCCTTTTTTGTTGTTTCCTCTTTTGGAATAGAGGAGTCATCTAATCCAATTTGTTGCTCATTCTTCTACTACTTTTCATCATCTGAAACTAGTGTGTCATCAACAAGTTCATCTGAAACTACAAAGCACTTGTTCTTGTCTAATGCTTTCCTTAGAATTTGTTTAGTTTCTTGGACAACTTCATCTATCTCTCCAATCATTAGTTTGTTCATTCTTTTCTTACTCCTGAATTCATTTTTGACCTCTTTAAAGATTTTATCTACTTCTCTACTGGAGATCACCAGACATAGAGTGGTTAACACATGTTCCCTCAACTCCATATATTTTGTCTTGGCAACTTCTTTCCTAATTTCCAAAATATCTCTCAAACCTTTTGGAACTTCTGACAAAATTTCTACCAGCGCTCGATTGAATACATTCAAGTATTTGATAGTGGCTTCTTCCAAAAGTCTTTTGTCAGCATCATTGTAAAGATCATAAAACTCAGTTATTGGTTTGAGATTACCATCAGTAGTGATTGTTTTGACAATGTCTTTCACAACAAGAGTTGGTTTTTCAACATCAACTTCTGATTTTTGCTTCTTATTTGTCATCTTACTTCTGGAATGCTTCTCTTTAGACACTTTGACTATTTTGGTGCCTGTGGCCTTTAGCTCTTTAAGCTCATCATCTGAATCTGTATTTTCTTCATGCTCCTTTCCCAAACTACCATATGGCCTTTTTACCATTACTTTTGTTCTTTTCTTTTCCTTACCGGATGTTTTATCTTCCAGTTTCTTAGATTTGGTAGGGATAGGGGCAGCAACAGAGCTCCCATTAGTCCTTGATGTGGAGGAGGGTTCTACTAGAGCACTTGCTTGTTTGTTATCCTACTTCTCCCTCTCAGCCTTTTCAGTTCTTTCCCTAAATTTCCTCACAACTTCCTTGGTGAGGCCTAGATTATCGGCCAACTGCTTAACTTCTTTCCTTACTTTCCTATTGCTTTCAAGTTTCTTGAGCTCGGCATGCAGTTTCACACTTAGCTCCTCATATGTCCCAAATATTTCAACTGTTGTGTCCTTTGGCTTGCTCAAAAGGTGTTGAGCATACATATTCAAAATTTTCTCATCTACCTCATACCCCATGGGCATGATCCAAATAGTTCTAGGTTCTAATACTTCCATTAAGCACTGATCAGTGTCCACCATGAAACAGATTTCATTCTTGTACTTCTCAACAACTGATTTAGGGATTCTTTCCCTAGAATGCATCATATTCTAAAAATTCTTGAAATATCCCCAGATTGCAGTTCTCTATGCTTTATAGTCACCAATGCTATGTAGATGATCTCTTATCTGAATAGCAACTAGTTCATCATTAGTCCATTGCACACCCTTTATTCTAGGTACCTCATTCATGAAGTAGAAAAATAGACATAGAACCAATGTGCCAAATGTAAAGGTGTTTTTCTTGTCTCTCTTGATTTTGTTCAAGTTCTCAATTAGTTGGTTTTGCAATAACTCACATAGGTCATAATTTGCATTCTGTCTTAACATTTTATATGCAACATATATGGCCATTCTGGAAATAGAGTTCTCCCTACTAGAGCAATAAATTTTGTAACCAATTACCATTGAAGCAAACTTAACATCCGGATCAATAATGTCATTGATTGTCATTGCCCTTTTGTCAAACCTTGAACCGATAGCATTAGTTGTTGTTTGATTCTTCACTGCTTTAAATATTGGTAGTCCACTGGATGAATTTAACCCTGTCACAACCTTGATGGTATCTTTGGTGATCTTGAAGGGTTTCATTAGCCATATAAACTCATCATGCATTTGGCTTAAAACATACCAGACCCATTCATCTTCATCAAAGGTTGGAAACCCCATAATCTGAATGAAATGTTTATTGTGTAGTGCCTTATACTTAAGTTTAAGACCATGAATTTCATCCCTTAGATGATTCTTGAACAAATATCCAAACCTTGAGTCTCCAAATTCATCTACACTCACATGAATATAGACCCTAATATCTTCAACATGTAATACACCATACGAAACACTTGAAAATGTACCTAACAAGTCAAATTCTACTGATTTGTGTGGATGCTTCTTGAATTTGGGTTGGGGCCTTTCAGTGATATCAAAAATCAAAGGTTTAGCTATTACAAAAGATTACAAGTTCAAGGCTTCACAGAAAAATACCTCTTTCATAGAATTAGGGTTAGTTGATGGATTCACCGGTCACACTTTAAATCCTTGAAATCTTAGCTTAGGTTCTCTTCTGCTTGCTCTCTTCGAATGCAAAGTGATCCAAATGATGAAAGAATGACCTTTTATGCCCTGAAAAACCTAATTCTTTGTTGTAATAAATGTGTTACCCTAACTTTATTTGGTTACTATGTTTCTTGATCTAGTTTCTCATGAATCACTCTGCAAATCATCATACTTCTTTTCTTTTGGAAATCCTTTCAAATGATCTATAATAATCCAAATTATCTTCTCTCATCATGCTAAATTCAGGCACCCACTTACTGACTAGGGGAATTTGATTTTCAATGCAGCTCCCCCTGAGTAAGAGCTCCTAATTTAATTCCCAGAAGAATTATCAGCACTGGATTTTAGTGTGGACCCATTGTCAACATTCATTTCACCTTTCTTCACCCATGTTTTGTTCATTTTATTTTTGACCTCATTCACATCAACCTTTCCTGTGCCTTTGTCTTGTCTCTGCTCATCCTGTTTTCTACTGGACCTCTACTTTCATTATTCTAGCTTCTGCATAATCTTGGAATATGACCTAATTGATTACAATTGAAGCACACAACATTTCTTTGCCTATTTGATTGATTTCCTATTGATCTACACTGATTAGCCATATGTCCAAATCTATTGCATGCAAAGCATTTGCCATTGAAAGAATTGTCATTTCCTCTGTTGTTAGAGTTATTCATTATCATACTTCTGTATTCATTGGATCTATGACCATACCTCTTACACTTGAAGCATTGAATGAAGAAGGATGAACCACTTTGATTTACTCTTCTTCTGCATTGAGTAGCTCTATGACCAAATTTGTTGCAATTGAAACAATTTCCATTGAAAGATGGATACCTTTCAACATTAGGCTATCTTACCAGAGGTTTTCTAGGATTCCTTCTTTGATTTCTTGCATTAGGATTTCTTTGACCAGATCTAGAGATTTCACCTTTCTCAAATCCCAGACCATGCTTATCATCTGACTTCTTCTGACTCTCAAGCAACACTTCAAGTTTGGCTGAGCTTATCTTGAACTTCTCCTTGTATTCATTTGTAATTTATAGGTCATGTTTGAGAATAACAATTTGTCTTTCAAGTTCTTCCTCATTGTCTCTACTTTCATGTAGATCAGACTCTAGATGGCCAGCTATTCTGTTCAATCTACAGCATTCTTCTATACTTTCTTTCAGAGATTGATTCAATTTTTCTTCAGTCTTCTTCCTTTCTTCAATTTCCTTAGTTAGCCTCATCACCCCAGATTCCATCTCATGTTTCAGGACAACAACTTCTTTAGCTAACTTCTCACATTCCTTTGTCTTCTCTTTTAGGGCCTCATCCATGTCATTGTCTTTATTATGATTTCCTAGTTGAAGAAGTAGCCCCTTCCTCTTTTCATAAGCTTTGCTCAAATTTTCTTTTAAGACATCCATGAAGTCTTCAACATCTTTAAGGTTCTCTTGTAGTTCCTTGACTTCTACTTTGGATTGATCAAGATCTTCTAAAGTAAGTTTAAGTTGTTCCTGGAGGTTGTATGAATCTATTTTAATACCTTCCTAGATCTTCCTCAAGCTGTTAAGCTTCTTCTAAGGAACCTTGCTCTGATACCAATTGTTGAAGTTAAGGAACATTGAGAGGGGGGGTGAATCAATGTTCTACCAAATTTATTGTTATTTGCCTTTATCAGTTTACTATACACATTCAAAAGAAATAACCATGAACATAAGAACGAGAACAAAAAGATCATCACACATGAACACCAGGATTTTACGTGGAAACCTGGTTAAGGGAAAACCATGGTGGAGGTTAATCCACAAAAATTAATACCTTGTTAAAAGTATTACAAATGGGTAAGGCGCATGCCTTTGGGCTCACTGCCCAGAGCTCACTGCTCAAAGAGGCTCACTGTCTATAGGAATGATTGCAAGAAAATTATAGAATGTTTGAACTGATGAATAGCATTTGCCAATGCAAGACTTCAATTTTGGTTAAGCACAAAATACTGATCTTACACACTTCATCCTTGCTCTGCCCTATTTACTTCTTTGCCATTATTTGAGCTTAGATCTTCACCTTCACACTTCTTTCTACCTTTTTCAGACTTACTCCATCACCACTCACACTACTTCTACAAAACACTCGAATCCATCGGCTGTATATAGCCACATCAATAAATTCAATCAACTGTAGTCGGTTTCAAAAGAACTTAGAACATTTATTAAGAAACTTTGCTCTGTCGGCTGAATCCATGCACAAACAACAACACGGACTGTAGACTTGTATTCCAAATCATTAACCATGTCTACCAATACCAATAATTATCACAAATTCCTTGACCAACACTTTTTCTTCATCCAGACCAAGATCAAATACTAGGTTAGCATGTTCTTCTTCTGACTGTACTGACTAACTAGAACCCGATACTCATATGCTTATAACTTTTGAGTCCTTAATCACCGGAGGCTAAGATTCTAGATTTAGATAGTCCTAACAATCCTTATCACTCCCTTAGATCCACAACACACTGTGAATTACCACCGGAGAGATCTAGACCAAGATACTGGACCTTGTCACATGCTCTATTTCTGACTATCCGAACTTAGACAAATCTTCACTCTAACTTCTAGTATGAACAAATTACGTAATGCGGATATTTAAGATGGACTTAGTTGCCATCAATGACAACACTTGTCATGTGTAGCAGTGTCTCTTGCCAACAACATGTTCCTTTCAAGAGACTCCTTTACCCAAGGTAAGTGTGTGCACCTTGCTAAATACATTTTACATGAGGTAAGTGTGTGTCCCTTACAAGATACTCATTACCTCTGAAAAGCATTCATTGGGTGAGTACTTACTTGAGACCTTTATGACCTTTATGATTTCTATCTTGGTTATGGAGAACCAAGGGGAAGCCCACCCCAATGTCTTAGCTACCATCCCCTAGTTCTTATTTGCTTGGGTTGTGAGTATCAGACCTTGTCTTTAGTTATAACATGTGAAATATATATGTATGTAAAATGAGGATGCTATCCTAGATTTGGTTTTGGTTCATCTATTTCTAGTGTTCTCGCTCTATCCTTTCTTCAGTTATGGAATTGGGAATGTGTTGTGACCACTTGTACATGTATTTTGATGATTATTTTTCTCTCATATATATGTATGTGTGATGATGCTTGTTTTATGCCTTGTTTGGCATGCATTGAAAGTGTGAGAATCCCTTATGCTTGAATTATTGTGATGGTGTTATTTCATGTGTGTGTGGTATCTTGTATAAGCCATTCGTATGTGCATGTATTTTTTGGGTTTTTGTGCCATGTGTTTCATGTATTGGTGTGAGTTTGATTGGTGTGAGTGTTTACATGTATTCCTTGGATGTATGAGATTTATGGCTTGGATATCAGTGTTGCCATGATCTTCTTCTCCATTGCTCAGAGGTTACCTAGAGTGGCATAGACATCTCTTACACTCGATGATGATAGTACATTAGGGTGGTGGGTAATATTCTCCCATTGGTCCTACAAGAAGATCTCTTGGGAACTAGAAGAGTTCCTTGTGCCTTGTTTTATATTATGATCATGTTGTATTTTGTGTTTATTTGAGCACCTTGGGGGTCACTTATTATTGATGTATATTTATTCTTTGTATCATTTTATTATTGGAGTGTGATCCTTGCATGTTTGGTAAGTAGCCTCCATCATATTATTTTATATGATCATTTGGTTGGAAAATGATCCTTGTTCTCAAAGGAATTTAGCTTGTTGAGAATGTTGTCTTGTTGAAAATGGTTACATTGGCATGTTGGTGTTATGTTTTATTTATTATGTTATGGTTATTATTTGGGTTGTATTGTGCCAGCATTATTTTTGATATTCCCATATTTGTATTTGTCCCATCTCAATGTTGGTGTCAAACATGCATGACATTCTATATGGTAATTCTCTTATTTAGCATGTATGTTGTATATATTGGAAAATGTATATTTTTGTATTTGAGTTGTAATCATGTTTTTGAGTTGGTTAGTATGTTGGACTATGCTTATTGATTTGATGTATTGTGTTTTAGATCCATGTTGGACATTTTGTCCTTGCAAGGTTTTGTGACCAAACCTCTCTTTGGCTTCTTAGTCATTGGTCGACATCGCTTGGCTTGCATGCCATTTGTCGATGTTGGTTGTTCTCATCTTCTAGAGAAGTGTGAGTATTGTTCCACCTTATCTCTAGTGCCTTGTGTGGCACTTGGGCAATTTTTTTTCTTGACTATGTAATTGTGACATGTTGGTGTTATAATTACATCATGAAAAATTTGTTCATCCAATGTTTGTCAGCTAATGTCCTAGTGTAAAAGAAGGGGCATTACAAGGTTGGCCCAAAAATCATCTTTTTATGAATTTTAAAGTCACATTTAAAATTAATAAATAATTATCTATTTATAAAATATTTACATAAAATGTGTCACATTCTCTCATGTCCCTTATACTTTATACAAGGTTTTCTAAAAAATATTAAGTTTTTCTCAAAATTAGGCTAGATAGAATGACACCTACTTCTTATTTTTCTAAAAAATTAAGTAGTGCCTATTTAAAATATATAATTTTCACCTTTTTAATTTAAAATTAATCAAAATAAATAGTATTTCATAAAGTACATTCAATCTTCTAAATTTTTTGTTACTACATTTTTTCCTCATTTTGTAGATAGGTCCCTCAATTTGTCATGTGAAGTTACATAAGTCTATTTTTTAACATTTTCATTGCCACTTAATAGTGTCGTCTATACCTTCATGATCTTGCACTCACGAATTATAGAAGTATACAAAGATAAATCTAGAGAGTGCTTGGTAATAATATAATCCTTTTTATTGAATAAGGCCTTCCAAGGGCACAAATAAACCCCATTCCTATGAGAGAACCAAGGTCCATTGGGATAGATGAAATTATAATCATCCTTAGACTAAAACTAGATATAAAAGAAACCCTCAGACAAATAAAAAAGTGAATGGAACTAAATCTTTCACTAAGAGCACATAAAGCATTGAAAATTCTTAGGACTTAATGGTCTTCCTCATAGAAGTCTACCAATAAGGGATCCACATTACAAGTTTTGGGAATTTGGTTAATCTAATCATCAGGAAGGATTGGGCCTAAAGGATTCCCAACCATTTCAATAAGAATTCCCCCATGTAAAGATACTCTATCTCAAAAATATCTTAGACCCTTGGAGGATCAAGAAGCCTCTCTTAGTCATCCTCTACACCCTTCTCCAAATGGAAACCTCTCATTCTATCCTAGACATCCTCCCCATTGCTAGTGTCCTACAAAGATCTATTGTCCTTTTCTAAAACTAGAGATTCCCTCTTCTGAGATAGAGGCAGGGCTATAGTTTTTGGGTCCCCACTCTCCCTACTTAGGCCTCAATTCATAGTTGGGGATTCCCTCCCATCCCTTTAATAGTTATATCCTTAATAAAATCAGGAGATTAAACTTTATTTCTAGTTATAATTTATAATTTATCGATGCAAACAATTTAGTTGTGGTGGGGATTGGCCTAATTTTTACAATCCACATAGAGTTATCTTCCTTTTGTAAATATCTATTGACTATTCAAACTTAGCTTCTAAGCCCTTTGAAAGGCCAATAATGATTCATTGATATTTTTTTGTGCATGGAGAAATCCCTAATCCTAGATTTGTTCTAATATCTAAGCCTATTAGAAGAAAAGCACTGCATCCTTTTCTTTCTCATTTTTACTACTAGTTCATTAGTCACCATGTCTTCCAATCCTTTACTCTTGCTTCCACTCATGAACAAGTTATTGTAAAATTAAAAAGTTGATTTATAATTATTACATAAAACACATATATTATTTTATTTTTGGTGTGGTATTCAAAATATTTTTTGAAGAAAATAATGATTGTTTTTGTTGATATAAACTAGTTGAGACTTGGTAAAGTCTTAGAATAGATCCTAGGGTAGATCACATTTGCATATCCTTATTAATATTAGATTTACAATTGAGGTGAGATATGCATGTTTTCATTATATTTTCCTGAAGAGTAGAGATCTTAACATAATCTATCATTTAAAATTATTTCTAGTAGTAGCATATTTACATATTATGGATCTTCATTGAGTAAACTTAAAAGAGTCAATCCACGTTTACAAGTCTCTAGCTAGAGCATAGTGGACATGACCCATGTTAGTTGAAGGGGATACTATGAGGATAACAATTAACTTGATCCATGGTAGTTAGAAGGAATCTTGTGAGAATACCTATGGAGCTAATCTATGATAGTTAAACTAATTTTAATGGAGTTGTTTGGATTCATGATTAGATGTTTATGTTTTAGATGATTAATACATTGATGTATTTGGGCTGACACTTATTATGTTACTACTATTTCATCACTTGCACAATCCATAACTATGTTGGATTTATGGGTGTTTGTAATACTTTATATCTTGCATGCAATTATGCTCACTTGTCTAGACTGACTAAATAAACACGATTGTTTATAGTAATTCCTTAATATATATGTGATTGATTTTTCTATTAGAGCATATGCGATGTATTATCCATATCCATAAATGCACTTGGGATGTTATGAAAGTTATAATCAAAGTTACTTTAAAATAAAAAATAGAACATATTTTCAAGTATTCTTATAGTAAATTAATGGCCATAAGAAGATTTATTATATTATTATTTAAATAAAATTTAGGATACATATATGTGTGCACAAGGTTTCTTGAACATATAATAGTATAAAATCCACATTTAGGAACAACATGTGCATGATCAAGTGCTTAAACAAGAAATAATGTTTTCTATAAGTAATTCTAGAAGATGGATAAGAAAAACAATAATTTTAAAAATAGGAGGGTCTTGCATTTATATAAGCATGCTTCCTATTTATTATAAAGTCAGTTTTACACATACTCATCTTACAAATTCATGAGTGATCAAGAATACCATGCAAGTCATATCCAATTGAAGATTTCAAGTGCACCTTTAACCATCATAGGTAAGGGAAGCTTATGTGATATTATCAATGTTGTGATGGGAATAAAGAAACTTTAGTGTTATGTGAGCATGCATTTTGTTTTGCTATTATTATGGTTGCACATAATATGTAGTTTGTCAATTTATATGTACATATCCTCATAATTGAATTTTTTTTAGATCATTTAGATCCTCTATGCACTTTAGGTGAGACTTATTTAGTAGTGATATTTGTTTTTTGTATAGATATATGTTAGTTCATGGTAGGTTTTTAAGTATTATCCTAGGGTTTTAGTGCACAAGTAAATTAGGTCAACAATGATGTTGAATTTGAGATCCATGATCCTATCCAAAATTTATGATCTTGTCTTACAAAATTATAATCTTGTCTTCTATAAAACTAGTTCTTTAGTACCTACAAGAAGTGTTTACCTAGTGCTTCCTAATTCAAATAAAATAGGGGTGGTGCTAGAAAAACATCAATGAGCTTGCTATGCAAGGATTAAATTTCAAGACTTCCTTGTGCCTTAGTCAAGCCTCATGAATGAATTAACAATAAAACCTTAGGGGATCCACTAAGTAAACTTATCATATGTCACATATGATCATGGAATCTTAAATAATACCCCTAATATTATTTTTACCCCTACATATTATACTTTTATACCCCCTCTTAGTATGCAATTGCTATTAAAATATCCCACCATATATCTTAGGTACCTATTTTTAATAACAATTTTGTACCCATATTTATTTATAGCCTTATACATGTAACGAAACATTTCATGTAACAAAATGCTTCTAGATTAAACTGTGTGATAATATTTATTTCATTTCCATCACTATCAAACCTAATTCTAAATGAAAAGGCTTAATGAATTTTCATAGGAGATTATGAGAATAAAATGCATTAAAATATTTTTATACTATCATATTTTGCATTGATCCATAGAATGAAAAATATAACTAGAAAAGTAACTATTTGATGTGAATACATGGGCAATTTTGACTTCCTCTACATGTTTAGATTAATAAAATAAATTAATACTTGTGCATAGGATAAAACCCAAGAAAATAGAAATATAATTGTTCACCCATCTCACATCTACCTATAGACACCCAAAAATGACCATCACATTATCACCTTTCATATGCATCATTCTTCTATCATTAATTCTTCGAAATCACCCTAATTTAACATTAATTAAATGATTCTTAATTGTTTAATTAATTTCATTATTTCATCAATTTATTCTTCTATTTCACATTAATAAACCAATTATTTAATTAATTCACCACTTTAATTCATTTATCTACAACAATTAAATAATTTCAATTATTTAATAGGCTAATTATTCTTCCAAAATTAAATAAATTATTCTAATTTATTTAAGTTGTCTTTTCTTATGTCCTAAATAAATAAAATCAACATTTTATTTATTTTCTTCCATCGTGCAGAACAAATTAAATAAATTTATTTAATTTCTAATTATCTTCTCATCTGCTAAGTTTATCTTTTTCTTCTAAAATATCTTCCATGCACATAAATTAAATTATTTATTATTTAATTTTATCTTTTGCAAGTCAAAAAAAATGAAAAATTGAGTTTAACTGGCTTTAAATCTTTTTTCTCAGTCAATTCATTAAATAGGAAAAAATATTCTATTTTATGAAAATCAATCTTATCTTTAGCCCAGAAACCAATTAACTCTTTAAATCATCTTTTTGTATGTACACTTGTCATGTACACATTCACTCATGATCTCTCAATTTATCTCATCTGTCAATTTCATCTAATTTCCTCCACCGTTGATCGATCTCTTATGAAAGCTATAAATACATCCATTATCACCATCATAAAATCCTTCACGAACTTTGAGCATTCGTTGAAGCAATCTTGCATCCATTGAGATTATCAACCATCCATCTTGCAACCATGGTTATGCTTTTAGTATTTTGAGAAATGCACATATAAATACACCAAGGAATACATACAATCATAGGTGATAATATTCTTTGTTATTTCCATTGATTTGTGGTTATTGTCCTTTGATTATTTCTCGAAGGTTGTAGAATTGGATTTGATTATTCTATGCTTAATCTCTTCAATCCAATTTTCCTCACACATTTTGGCATGCCTGGTGGGATCCACTCCCTGAATTTAACATGTTTTGGCTTGAGAAATTTTTTTTTTAGGCTACAGGTATGGGTTTGTGCATTCGACTGACAAAATGATGCTTTTGAAACATTTTGTTGCACTTTTGTAGCACAGAATGACACATTTGGTCTAAACTTAGGCACTTATGGTATACAATGTTGCGCATCTAGTCCAAAGTGTGGCGCTTATGATTTTCTGAGTTCTATCTTTAAGTTCTGACTTTCCTATAGGGTTGTTAGGGATTTGTTTTCTCTTCTTTACTTGCAAGTTGACTTATTTACAAGCATTGATTCTGATTGTTTCACAAGATGATGTATTTGTGGACATATCTAGTTGCTTTTTGACCTAATTAGCTCTTCATCCTATCTTTTCTTACTTTTTGACTGTGCAAACCTGACAAAGTAATGCTTCTGAACAGTTCCTTGGTGCATTCGATATATCCTGATTCACTTTTGAGTAAAAATATTACGCTTTTGAGTCTCTGTGTTTCTTTGTTTGTAGTAAAGGACATAGTTGTACTTCTGAGCAACATATTTGTGATTTTGAGAAACAGAGTTGCGCATTTGGTTAATATTGTGGCACATTTGATAGGTATACATCCACTTTTGATAAACTATTTTTCACAACTAACCATTGTATCGACGCTTTTAATTAATATTGTGTGTGCTTTTGGTAGATTTTGTTGCACTTTGTCTTAATCTTGTGTCGCTATTGATTACTACACTAACGCTTTTGATTCTAAAAGTCTTGATTTTATCTTTTCCAATCTAACAAATGACCTTTTGGAATCTAGCATCATTTGTGCGGCCTGTTATTGCCGGTCAAAGAAGCTAAAAGTGAACTACTAATGTATTTGGTGTAGGATGCTTGACAAAGACTTGATTTCTCACTAGTTTAGTAGAACACTTCAATTTCATTAAGGGAATATACAATTGTTTGTTATGTCTTAAATTTCTATGTGTGTATGCTCTCTCCTCGCACCAAAAGGTGATCTTGGAGATCAAAAGCACTAGATAATTCACTTTAATTGCTTTATTTGCTTTATTCCTGAGGACCCAAGATCAATCCGTATGCTCTTCTCTTGAATCGAAAGGCAATCTTGAGAATCAAAAGTACTTGGTATCTTCTATAGAAGGCATGTTAAGGGATTTCATCACCCTTAAGGATGACCTTAACCACATGTTTTGGTGAGGTATATAAAGGGGGAGAGTGAAAGATGTACCTCAATGGTGAACCCGAGGCACCCAAATTGATCCCCAAGACTCTTGGTTCTCCAAGACTTGGTTTGGTGACGTTTGTGGCATTTTGTTGTGGAATCTTGTTCACAGACTTGGACCCCACCATACCTAGTGTATATTAGGGGCTTGCTAGGCACCTTGTTAACCTAGATAAGACTTTTGACCATCATATCCTACGATTCATCACTGCAGTAGGGGGAGAAGAGCTCACACTATTACCTCTATTGTTTGAGATGGATTAAACTTTGGGCAATACTTTAGGCTCCAAAGTAAGAGGTGTGACCTTGCATTCCCTACCCATCCAAGCAATGGTAGATGGTATCAAGGGGATGGAAACCACCATTATTTGATAATGGGGGTTGAATTCACACTTGAGTGAGTCCACAAGATATGACACTCCTAGATTGAATAAATATTAGTCTTGTGCAAGAGTGTTTGGTGTGTTTTCTTGTGATCTACTAGTATTTACCATTTGTTATCTACTAAGGTTGATAGCCTTACACACTCAATTCCAAAAGAGTCTACAACCGTTGTGTCTAATTGTTTGATTATCTTGCCAAAAAAATCATTACAACCTCCATCCGAACAAATAGTCACAAAAATTTCACTTTTTAGCTATAGATTTTCACTTATGAACATTTATGTTGGGCTTTTGAACCACACTGTTGTGCTTCTGGCAAAAAAACCTGTGCTTTTAACTTATAGAGTTGCGCTTCTTGCTGAGAGAGTGGTGATTTTGACCCAAACCATTGCACTTCTGATCCAACACTATTTTCTTGAGTCCATTATACATTCTTGCCCTTTTTCCATCTAATATTGTGCTTCTTCTTCATATTGTTATGTATTTGATACGTACTATTGCACTTCTGGCAGCTAGAGTTGGGCTTCTGGCAGAAAGAATTGTGCTTCTGAAAGATAGAGTTTTGTTTTTCATTCTATCTCCTAGATTAATATCATCTACAAAATTGCACATCTACATTATCCTGCTACCAAATTTAACATACATTGTTGCACTCCTAGTAGACATAGCTACACTTTTGACAATGATTGTTACGCATCTGAGCTATCCTACCACCACTTCTGAGTTATTCTTGTACACTTCTGAGACACGGTCTTGTGCTTCTAGTTTCATAGACAATTTCCAATTATCGTTCACCTAGATTTGGAGTCATTTCACATTTGATTGATTCTAGACACAAACCTAAGACCTTTTAGACCACCTATCGTCAGTCTTTCGATCATCCAGTCGTCACCATTCACCATCATATCATCATTTGGAATTTAGAGTTTTTATACCATTGAGACTATAGGATATGTTTATCACCATCATCTAGCACAATCCTTTTTTATTTTATCATTCAGCTATCTGAATTAGTTGGCATTAAAATCTAGATCACATATACTAGCTTGTCTTTTATTTGAGAAGTTACCTCTCTCAAATTCAAAAATAAGTTAGCATCTATCATCTAGTGAAATATCTAGCTTAGGAGAGTGGCTCCTCTTGAGTTGGTGAACATCACTACCCATCTCCTCTTTCCTTGAGTTCATTAGTCTATCTCTTGGAAGACAATCTCAATCCAAAATCCTTTCAACATTGATCTAGACTTATCTTTTATCAAAACATCAAATCATACAATCCTCTTAGAGTCTCAACATTATCATCAAAGTCCAAATCTCCATCCACCATCCATCCTCATCATCCACAAAGTGAAAAATCATATGCCTCTTACTAGGTCCCAATACAAGAAAGCTATAGAAACTAATGAAAGTGACCCTCAAAATGATTCAAACACATTCATTGATGCTACACAATTCACCATAGATATGCCTCCTAATGTCTTCCTTCCAAGTGGATATACACTAGGTCCTTCATCTTCCATTGGTTTTGGTTAATAATCATATGAAACATTCCAAGACCCAGCTAAAGAATTCCAAGAACTGGATACCTTACAAGCTCTAGATAGGATCCTAGCATCATACCCAAATAGATACTTCCTTTTACTTGCTAAGAAAGGGGCTAAGTTGCCTAATGACTTTGGCACATCTACTCTTAAGGAGAAAGGCCCTATCAACATTGCTATTGAGCTCCTATGCGAGAATCACATCCTATTTCTATTTCTACCATGTCTATCATATCACCCACCATACTAACGACACCTACACCCCTGGACAACATCTCTTCATTACCATTCACCATCCAATTTGTCAATCCACTTTATCAACTTCCTACATCATTTGGTCGTGCTTCTTCTAGTATCCCATCATCCATTCCTCAAGTGGTTTCATCCATGTCATCTATGACCCAACCAAATCAAGTCATCACTTCACACGCACCCCAAACATCTCACACATTGACCTACCTTACATCACAACCTCCATATTCCAATCCATTCATATCAAATACCAACCCACCACATTCATCACAAATCTATACTTCCAATCCTTACATATCACATACCAATCCACCACATGCATCACAACCCTGAAATTCACACCCATAATCATACCTATCTCACACCAATTTGCCTCAAGTATCACAACCACCATCATCCAACTATCAGGGGGTAAAAGTACAAAGCTGAGTCACACTTTAATAAAGGAATCAACCAACACTGATCCAACTTTTAAACTTGAATCACTAGAAATTGCAATATATGTTTTAAATTTTGAAATGATGTAATCTAATAAGATATTTATTTTTTAGTATATTTTATGTTCATATTTTTTTGAAAAATTTAAAAAATTATTTGAATATAGTTTATTTAAAATTAACACTATAATTTAGTTGCTGATAAAATGCTAAAAAATGACATTACATGAGACATTAAGCTTTATATAGTAAATTTTCTTTTTTTTCCTTCAATTTTTTTGTATATATTTATAACTTGAAACTTTAGGGCATTGATATAGTTTTTTTGCAATTTTAATAAATATATATTTTTAAATAAATATTTAAATGTGTGTGTATTAAAACATGGTTGTTTCCAGTCCACGTCAACTTTTTTATTAAATATTTATCTAAAATAGAAAACAAATTATACTATCTTAATCTAGATTTTTTTATCTAGGGCATCATATTTTTTTTAATAAGTTTTAGTATTTTTGTTGACATGGTAATCAATGTAATATTTTTGTGTTGAAAACCTACTTTTAGTAAAAAATAAAAATAAAATATAAATAATAATTGAAATATTAAAATAAATATATATTTAAAAACTACACTTATGGATCTACAAAAGGGTATTTTTACATTTAAAAAAAAAATGTTATTTATATGAGTAGGAGTTGTTGAAACATTAAATTTTTTAAATAATTTCATTTTTTTAGTAAATTGGCCTCAAAGTGGTACTACATATGCATTTAGCCAACAATTTTAGTTGGAAAAGTTGTGGACATATTTAACTTATATAGAATGAATCTTACTAGATCATATGTTTGACCAAAATTGATTTTTAGTTATAAATACTAGAATTCACTTGTGCTGATAAGTCAGCTGAAATTGTGACACAGCTTTGTGCTTTTACCCCAGTGCTGGGGTCTTGCTACACATCAAAATCCCACATTAGAAATAGAACAGAGATTCTCATACTTGAAAAAACAAATCTCAAACCTCAACTTAGGACATACCAAGAAGAAATTCTCTTTAGAAGAAGTTTTTCCTTATCCTTTTGATCGGTCTCTCCCTATGATACCTTTTCCTCCTAATTTTAAAATTCCAAAATTTGATAAGTACAAAGGAAAAGGGGATCCTAAAGAACATCTTAGGGAATTCTACATCACTTTCCTAAAGGTAGTTCATAATGATACATATCTTTTACGCCTCTTCCCTCATAGTCTTGGAGGGCAAGATATAGAATGGTTTTCTCATTTAGCCCCAGGTATCAAGACCTTTAATGAGTTAGCTAAAAAGTTTGGAACTCATTTTTCATTCAACATAGAACATAATATTTCCATGATTAACCTATGCAATAATAAACAAAGAAATGGGGAAATCTTTATATCCTTTTTATAATGGTGGAGAAACATGGCCAGTGAATTTCCATGGCCTATTCTCGAAAAGCAATTGGTAAGCATATTTGTCCAAAATTTAAATCCTGAAATAAGTTTTCACCTACAAATCCAATGTGCCAATTCTTTTGATGAGATTATATCCAAGGGAACAAACATAGAAAAGGCCTTTATTGCTAAAGGACTAGTCAAAATCTTCAAAGAGACCAAAGATAATACTTAACAATCAAATGAAAAAGCCTATTTCTGGTCTAAAAATAAAAAACATTGTCAATGATGGTGTTGTGGATGCTAAACATGTTCAAAATATCCAAACACTTGTCAATCTTCAACCAGCTAAAAATGCCATATCTACTCCCAAAGAGCAACCCCAATAAGATTTAATGCCTAGATGCAAAATTACTCCATTAGGAGAACATATTGAATCCATCTTAAGGAAGCTCGTCCAAACAGGTCTCATCACACTACCCAAAGCACGTCATTATGATGAACCTCAATTTAAAGCCTCTTGGTATAAAGACACTGAATACTGTGAATACCATAGAGTAAAAGGACATAAAACACCTAGATGCATGAAACTCAAAAACCTCATCCAAAATATTATTGATAGAGGAGACATAACCATCGATAAGATTCATCCCAAAAAATCCTCCAACAATGATCTCAACATATACAAGGATCCATTCCCAACTCATGCTCAAGGAAAGCCTTCTAATAAAGGTAAAAGTGTAAACCATGTGTCTAGTTCCTGTGATTTTGTTGTAGGGCATATAGAAGAGATTCATGTATCTACTATATACACGAAAAATTTGGATAAATGAAATAGATAAAACAAAACAAGTGCATTTACCTTTGACCCATACTCTTCGAATACCTCAAATGATGATACATGGATGATTATTTTTCTTGATTTATTGAATGTTGGTTGCTTTGATCTACAACATAACATTGATAGGATGAAAAAGATAGATAGAGATGGATTAGAGGATTGGAAGAAGATTGATGCAAAGGTTCCAAAGTAGATTTTGGCAGAGTAAGGATATAGAACTCGATGCCTTGCAAAATGGCTTATGACAGGCCATATTTATAGACAAGGCTTGTTTTTTATCAACGGTGGAGGATAAAATAAGAAATCAATGGATGAGAATCAATGAGAGATATGGATGAACGTACACATGCCAAGTGTCCATAAAAAGGCATTTTATTTAGAAACCTTAGGTGGGCTTTGATAGAGATAAGATTCCTTTCCAAGATAGAATGATTTTTCTATTTTGGAGTTGGAGTGATAAGGATAATAGATTTTTATGATTTATTAATTCCCACATTTTAATTTTTCTATTTTATGGACAAAGGGGCCCACTTGCACATTTGGAGGAATAAGATAAGAAAAGAAGATAATATAAATTAAATAAATTTATTTAATTTATGGACATGGTGAATAAATAAATAAAATAAATGATTTTATTTATTTATTAGAAGAAAAGACAAAATAATTAAATAATATAAAATTATTTAATCATTTTGATGGTAGATATTTGATGATAGATGGAAGAATAATGAAAATTAATTAAATAAATCAAATTTATTTAATTAATTAAGGGTATGAAGAGGAAAACGAAATATAAGTGTGTTGGATAAAATGAAGGTATGTGGTGTGATATGAGTTTCATGCATACATAATGAAATGGGTCAATTTTCGGTGTCTACATTTTGCCCCTCTTTGAGATGATGTTCGAGATGATGAAATTTGTGTTGAGTAACATCATTTCAAAGAAGCCATGGTATGGATAGGGGAAAAAAGATAGGATGATAGAAAGATAAGATGATGATGCCCCCTCAAGAGGATAGGCAAGTTGGACAAACATGGGTACGCTCTCGAAATGAGACGAAATGATAAAGGAGGGATAATATGAATGATGCAAGATAGAAGTGGAGGAAAGAGATGAAGGATACGTTATGCTGTAATGAAAGTGAGCAATCATATGTTTAATTTAGCACTAGACGTTATGCACCAGGGTATGAGGACCAAGGTGATGATGTGTCTCGTGCCCCAACGTAATACAACCTTGTCTAGATACAAGATATGAATATTAGCTGGGATGATACTAATGCAGATGCAAGATAAAAAGATAACACACACAAGCAAGAAAGCAAGCATGTACAAATGATACAAAAACAACAAGGTATTGCCCCTGTCAAGATGTAAACTAATGATTAATTACTGATTGATTGATTGATGATGATAGTGTTGTCATGGCGGGGAACGATATATCCCTAGATCAACACAAGGATGATTGATTGGTTGATTAATTGATTTGGTTTACGACAAGATTAGGATCAAGGCCATTGATGCAATTAGATAATTTGGCAAGATTGATTAACTTGATTGGTATGGTTTTAAGGATTGATTTACATTTGGATCATTGCTTGGATTGATTTGATTGATGAGATTGATTGGAAGAAGTGATGGATTGATTGATTTGAGGAAGTGATTTGATTGGAATCAAGTGATGGATTGATTGATGAATTGATGAAGATAGAGGATAGAAGAAGATGATGAGAGAGAAGAAAGAGGGATATCACCTGGTGTCTGAATCTAGGCACTTCCTTCATGCACTAGACTACCTACATACCCGTGTCCATGAGATCAAGGCACTTAACAATAGAAATGGTATGTAGTTCTTGTTTGTGTTGATGATGAAGGTGGATGGGTTGATCAGATTATGGATTGATTGGATGAATTAATTTGATGATTGGATTGATGTTATTGATGGTATTTGATTTGATTTGATTTGATGATTTAGTTGAAATGATATGATTGGATTGAGTTTGAAGAATGGATGAACTGATTGGTTGGATTTGAGGGATTGATTTGATTGATTTGATGATTGATTTGTGATTGAATGATTGGAAGAATTGATTTTGTGAATTGATGATGATGATTTGATTTGGTTTTGTTTGGATTTTAGATTGATGATAGAAGAAATGATAGATAGATGAAGATGATGATGAATGAAGATTAGAAGAATGGTGAAAGATTGAAGAGGTCTATCACTTAATACCCAGATCTAGGCACTTCCTTCGTACACTAGACTACCTACATACTCGTGTCCAGTATAGGATCAAGGCACTTAACGATAGAGATGATATGTAGTTTTGATTTTTGTTTTATTGATGGTGATTGTGCGATGAGTAGATTGGGTTAGGGATTGATTGGATGATGTTATTGATTGCATTTGATTTTATTTTGATTGTTTGATAGGTTTGATTGGATTTGATTTGATCTTGATGACGTGGATTGATTGGATTTGATTAGATGATATTATAGATTTGATTGATTTGATTTTGATGGATTGATTTGAGTTTGATGATTTGATAGAATGATTAATGATGATGATGAGCTAATGATAATGATTGGAGTGATTAGAAAAATACATTTGATTAGAAGAAGTGAATTGATTTGATTTGATGATGTGATTGGAATGATGTGATGTGATGATTGGAGTGTCCACTCAATCGAAGTGTAAGCAAGTGTTCCTAGTATGCTCAAATGATGCAAAAACAAACAAGGTATTGCCCTTCTCAATTCATAAACCAATGATTGTTTGTTTGTTTGTTTGATGATGATGATAATAGTGTTGTCATCGCGGGGAATAATATATCCCTAGATCAACACAAGGATGTGGGAATGATATATCCCATTGATGATGATGATGATTGATTTAGTTTACAACAAGATTAGGATCAAGACCATTGATGTGATTGGATAATGTGACTCAATTGATTAGCTTGCTTGATATGGATTAATGTGACTTGCATTTGAGATCATTTCTTAGATTGCTTTGATTGATATGATTGGATGAAGTGATTGATTGAAATGGATGAATGAATGTGATTGATAGGAAGGATTGACGAAGAAATGATTTAATGAGTGAGTGTGATTGATTGGAACTATGATTGGATTTGATTAAAGAATGTAATTTGATTGATGATTGGATGAATTGATTTGATGGATTGAGTGATTGGTTCTGATTGAATTAGAAGGATTGATTTGATGATGAGATTGGATTGGATAGATGATTGGAATGAAAGAATCAAAATGATGATTGGATTGGAAGAATTGAGTGGAATGCTTGATTGGAATGATTTGAAGAATGTGAATTGATTGGATGATGATGATGGATTTTTATTACTTGGATTATTGATTGGATATTTGATTTTTGTGGATTTTGAGGAAAATTTAATTTTTTTGTATTTTTTGGGATGTTTTGGTTTTTTGGGTTTTTTCAGGTATTTTATGATTTTTTGGATTTTTCAGGGCTTTTTATGATTTTTTGAATTTTTTCCAAGACTTTTTATAATGTTTTTGGAATTTTTTCAGGACAGTTTGAAATGTTGCAGGATGTCAATGGATTTACAATGTGGGTAGCCTTCGTTCTAAATACTAATGACAAGGGAAAACCAAGTCTAGGTGCAAGGAAGTAGGTAGGTAGGATTGGATGGATGAAAGGATGTGCGATAAGGGATGGAAAGGATGTATGCATAAGAGAGAAAGGATGTGATCTCAAAGGCTATGTCGCATAGGAGTAACATGCCCCATTCTAGGTGTAATGCTTAGGGTTTTACATGGCAAGGCTTAGGATGCTAGGATAATGATAGGATTGGATAATGACAATGGGATTATGATAGGATGACAGGATGGATTGGAAGGCATAAGGTATATTGAAAGAGTTTTTCCAAGGCATGTTTCAAGCTTTTTTCCCCCTATCTTTATCAAGATCATGATGAGGAAGGGATGAATGGACTCAATATGATAAGTATAGGGGTAACGGCTAAGGATGGTAAGAAATGGTATGTTAAGATATGTTGAAAATGATATGGTGGATGAGACGAGGTGCCCCCAAGTGTAGGTGGCATAGAAGATCAATTTACACATGATGCCTATTTGCCAGGTTTTCATCATGGTACTTATCCAAGGCACCTGTTTGCCAGGTTTTCACCGTTGGATGAAGGGATTTCTCTTTACTCTTTTTTTTAAATTTTTTAATAGGAGGTGCATATGGACAAGAGGGACTCAAGTGTCTAGTTCCATGAAGGTGATAGTCCCGCTAGAGATGGATGTTGTCGCATGGACCATGTCAAATGTGATCATAGATGTTCGTAGGGGATGACATGAAAGAGAGATTAGGTAGATGGTGGATTATGATGGGTGTGATAGTGGATTATGATGTGGATTATGTAAGACTTATGCAAGGATATGGAAAAGGATGGATGAAAGGCTTATGCAAAAGCATGGACCATAGGAAGATGATGGTGAAGATATGTAAGATAATGGATGAAAGATGGTGTGATGGAGGTATGTGGAAATGTTACAAAATGGAAGGGAACCATGACCAACGGTTGCACACACCATGATAAATATTGAATTTTTTGATGGGATGGTGGTGTAGGAAGCAATGGTGTTGTTTTCTTATGAGATGGTTGATTTAGGCATTTTGGGACCCACATAGACTTAGTAATTTTATGATTTTTATTTTTCATGTGGGATGGAATATGAGATTCTTGAATGGAGTGGGATTTTTGGATGGAATGGGATTTTAGATGGAAGCGGATGATTGGAATTCTTGAGAGGTGGATGCTTCACTTGATTTGCTTTCTTTTTGTTTAGGAACCCATACCATTTTAGTTTTTGACTTTGTTTGTGAAGGTATGGGTCTGGATAACCTTTTGGATGGATTTTACTTCGATTCTTTGCATTTGTACCCTAAGGTATTAGGGCCCTTAGGATTTTTTGCTTTATAGGTAGAGACATCCAAGTTTTTATTTTTGAATCCCATGGGATGGGTGGAATGAGTGGAAGCTTTATGTTTACATGATGTGTGCATTTGTTGGTCATGATTGGGATTTTTAGAGGATTTATGGATAGGTGGATAATTAGGCATTGGTAGAAGTGGAGTTAGATTCGATGGAGGGATATTAGGAGTTGGAAGAAGCGGAGGTAAAGTGGATGGTGGGAGGTGTATGGTCACATGCTTTTGACATTTGTAATAGGATGGAGGTGGAATGGCAACGTATGTTTTAGGAATGTGATGGGATTTGCGATGGATAGTGGTGGACTTAGGAGGAATGGAAGAAGTACCATCATCTATAGATTGTTGACCTTGAGGTGTGTATCCAAGGCTAAATGAGCATGGAGGGATCTTGACATGGATGGGCTCCAAAAAACCTTGTTCAAGAAGGCCTAAGCCTTTACCTTGGTATTTCATGTTTTGGAGCATGTGATCGACAATGGGACTATGTGTAGGTGGAACACTAGACACGAGTTCCTTATTGGATGAAGAAGGTGAAATGGTGGACAAAGGTTGTTGTGTTCCTAGGGATGAACATTCATGAATGAGGGTGGAAAGACCAATAGGATGTGATGGCTTTGAAATATGGTCGATGGTGGATGTGGAAGGATCATTAGGATCTTGCTTTTCATTATGATCCAAGCTACTTGTTTGATCTTCTACATTTCTTTGGGAGGCACATGTCTCATCATGGGAAATGGAAGCTTTCACATTAAGGCTAGATGGAGGATGGATCGGAGTGATTTGGATATCTTTCTCACTGTGGGGTATATGATTATGAATAAGATCAAGGTGATCCTGGATAGCTTCTTTATAGGTGATATCATCTTAATCATGGAAGAGGTAAATGTTATGGATGGGTTGCATAGAAAGGATTTGATCTTGACTTAGACAAGAGGTTGATGTTTCCACATGCTTAGGATAATGCTCTTTACATACCTCTTGGTTTTGGATGGAAGTGGAAGTGGGAAGCTCTTGGATGAGTTTGATGGGGCTCTTGGTATTCCTCCCTAAGAGAGTATGATGAACTTTGACTTGGGCTCATGATAAGAGGCTCTTCAATAGGCTCAATGGCTTGTGAGTCACATGATGGGGTTGTAGGGTTAAGCATGTTAATAGAGGGCTCTTCTATAGGCTCAAGGACATGACTTTGATGACATGGTTGATTCCTTGATAGTAGCCAATGGATCATGATGAGTGCTAGGTAGCACCCATGAAATACATATTTTTACCTCTCCTTTTCCTTTTTTTTATCCCATTATCCTGACAACTGCACCAAAATAGGCTAGCAAGATTGTTCTAATGATGATTAATAAGATATGAATTACTTAAGATCATGGTTTTTGATTGAAGGACTAATGTGCATTGAATTGATGGAAATATGCAGAAATCTTTTTGAATCAACAGGTGCAGGTGTTCAAGTAGATAGTTTGTGCATCTCCGGAGGTAGTCCTAATGATCTTCAGAGATGACATCAACCTACCACGTCTGGTCTCCAAATTTTCAAATTTAATTAGAGAAGTTTTTCGGATAAGAAGGTGAAGCATCTCTGGAGCTAGATTGAAGTCTTGAGCATCTCTAGAGCTGAACGAGAAGGTCACAAACATATCTCTGGAGCTACAGACAGGGACATACATCTGTGGTGCCTTTTTTAGAACAGTGCAGATTTCCAGCACAGCTATCAGTCAGACACTTCTAGTGGTCATCGGGATGCTCCTGATGTTACTCAAATCATCACCTGAGTAATTAAGGGTAGTCTATAGTTAACTGCTGGAAGTTTTTTCTCTTTTTGGTTTTTACATGATTTACTGATGAACTGATTTAATCCCTATATTTCAGGGCCTCGCTGCCCATTTGTATTTAAGACTAAGACTCAGATTCAGTGTGAACTTCTGTTCCACTTAATCTATTTTTATTTGCATGGATATTTATTCTATAGTTAGACTATTGGTAGAATAAAGAGATTGATGTTATCTCTTAGATGAACTAGTAGAATAGGATGTGTGATCTCTCATCACAAATTTAGATATAAACTTATAGAAGTAGCAGAAAAGGACAATGATTATTCTTTTGATTTCTGTAATCTGATTTTGATATTACTATTTTGTTGAATACAAAGCTGATGGATTTGGATTGAATTGAGTTATGATATCATTCTCTTGTGCTAATTCTTTACTTTAGTCTTTAGCCCTAAGGGTGTGGAGCAAGGGCCCACTCTCACCACCAAGGCAGAAGGCTAGTACTATTGTTTTGTTGTTTCAAATTTTTCTTTAAAAGATACTTACTATTTTCATAGATAGATTCATGTTTCAGTTTATCAATTTGATTTAAGTAATTTACTGTTCAATTCTATTTTCAATATTCTTGGAATTCATTTCATAGCAGATAGATCAATTCCTTTAAATCAGTAGAGGTCATTAGAGTTAGTTAGATAAAACTAGAAACTATAGGATTCCTAATTGCAGATAGCCAAGGACATAGCCTTGGATTTGACAAAAGAAATATGATTAAATGATAAGGTACAACGAACCTTGTCATTTTGGCGTTGTTGCTAGGGACATATTGTGTTAATTAGGAAAACTTAGCTAAATAGTTTTAGGATAGATTTGTATGGTTAGAGCTAGAGATTCAAAAGGAAGATACATAAAACAAACACCCCATCAACAAACTATAGGAGAAAGCAGTAGGGTGGCACAAGATCTTGTTGAAGAGAGACATCTAGAACCTATCTTGGAAGCTGCATCTAAAATTAATAATCCTTTCAATCCTCCAAATCTTCCACTTGCTGACTATATCCAAGAATTATAATAAAAATTCTAGGTAGATCCTTTGATAGAACCTAATTTATTAGAACCTCAAGGAGAAGAACTAGTACTAGACATGGATGATAATCATGAAGATGAGGAAAATCAGACTCCAAGAACCTTTTCATATCCCATTGTTTTGGCTGCTAGAGATAATGCCCCTATGAAAAATATCACCTGTACACTTGCCAAATTTTAGGAGTCTTGTTTCTAAGGATCCATATCAGTTTTTGTTTGAATTCAAAGTGGTATGCCAGACTTATGATTATGGATTAGATAATCAAAAACTCAAACTGTTTCCCTCAACCCTAAAGGATTCTACAATGAGATGGTTTATGGGCCTGCCCCAAAATTCCATCCATTCCTAGGATCAGATGGAGACAAAATTCTTGGGAAAATACCAGGACTATTGTAGAGTCAGTGACAAGAATGAGGAGTTATTCAAAATTAAATAGAGAGAGGAAGAGACCTTAGAGGATTATGTGGATAGGTTCAACTTTGCTTTAAGAAGATATGGTAATCCTGTAAATCATTCTTTGGCTAGAACCCTGTTTGTAAAAGGATTAGACAAAGAATCAAAATAGGCACTGGATTTGATGGGAAAAGGGAATATCAACAAAATGGATATGCCTTCTATAGAAGAACTCTGGAGGAACTATTCCAGAACCCAAGATGGAGTAAGAATACCCAAATCTTTCAAAGGGAAGAACGAAATATGATAGTTAATGAAAGAGATTGCAAATCTAAAAATAGATATTTTGGTCTAGCTAAATACCACACTGGATGGGATTCAGGCAAAAACTAGAACAACTAATCAAGGTAAACCAACTGAACCACTCTCCATCTATTGTCCTAGGTGTAGAGACAAGCATCTGTTGAGAGAATGCCCTTTAGAGAAATTAGAGATCTGTCAGATCTATGATAGGGAACATCCTACTAGTCAATGTAGTCAACTTCCAGCCCTAAAATGGTTGAATAAGAAGAATGCCATCATAGAAGAAGAGTTGAACTATGTAGGACAAAAACAAGCTAGGAATTTCCCTTATACTCAGTATCCAAGCCAACCTTCTTATAGGGGTCCTTCTAATTGGGGAAATAATCAATGGAGTCAAAATTGGCATGGGCCTCAAAATAATCCTCCTTGGAGACAATAGGAGTGGCTAAATCAACAATGGCAAGACCAACATTGGCAAAATCAGCCCTAGGGAAATCAACAATGGCCACCACAGTTTGGATCACAAAACATGCAGCCTCAATGTGGTCCTCAATAGGGACATAATCAACAATACCAGGGACAACCTAGATGTTTCCAACCTCAACAACAAGCATTACTAACTGGACCCCCCAATACACAAGGTTAGATACAAAATGAACCAGTTAGCCAACCACCCTTACCAACTCAACCTATACCAAACCCATGAAACAAATAGAGAGCAGCTGTTTACATGACAGAACAAGAAAACATGATTGGTATTAATGCTATATATGCTAATAATCTCCAGCTACATTCTGGGAAAGCATTCCGAAGACCATCTCATCCAACTATAGTTGAAGTAACCAATGATGTGGAACCTAAAAATTCATCCACTCAACTTCTAGAGGAGATTACTATTGAAACAATACAAAAAGAATCATCCTTGAATAACTCTAGAGTTCCTCCTAAAAGGTTGACTTCGAAGAACATTCCTAGAAACATTTTTGGTAAGAGCTCTAGAGATGCTCCGGAGATGGAAAAACTAGCACCATACCCAAAATGAGTCAAACAACATGTTCCCCAGAAAAAAGATCTTACAAAAAAAAGTCCAATCTACCCTAGAATCAGAATTATTACAAGAAATCAGACAACTAAACATTGAAATTTGACTCCTCCAAGCAATTAGAGACGTGCCAGAACTGAACCAATTCTTTAAGCAGCATTGTGTCAAAACATAGGGCAGGAAGAAAAACTTTCCTTCTACAATCTAGGTGGAAGGGAAAGTAGTAGATCTACTAATGGGAGAAATACTTCTCCCAAAGTATGGAGACCCTGGAAAGCCTGTCATAACTGTTTACATCTCAAGAGTAGAAATTTCAAATGTTTTGGTTGATTTGGGAGCATCAATAAATGTGATGATAGTTCATACCATGGACAAATTAGCCCTCATAGGTATCCAATCCACATCTACAATCCTTCAACTTGCTAATCAGTCAGTATCTATTTCGAAAGGGGTAATTACTGATGTCTCAGTTGTGATAGAATAATGGGAATTCCTAGTAGACTTCCTGATACTGGAACCAAGAAACTAGAGAAATGCTTATCCATTGATATTAGGAAGACCATGGCTAGCTACAGCAGCATCATCTATTGATTGTCAAATTGGGGATATGGTCATTTCTAATAGGATAGATTTGAAGAAAATATCTCTATATCCTTCAGCTAAACCATAAATACATTATACATGAAGAGTATGGGTAGATGACCTAGATAACATGGAAAACAGTGCCTCAGTAGCTATGGTCACCATCAAGGAACATTTGGGTGAGTTGGAAGAAGAAATCTACTATGATACAACATAAGACATTACCCACATCCTAATCAATGAGGATGTGATGGAGCTTGCCCACGATTCTAGGAGAGAACTTCTTACTTCTACTCATTGTACCCTAGCAAATATCATTCCTTGTGGGGAGACCTTTTACAAAGACTTAAGCCACATTCCACATGTTGCTTCCACATTCTTGTCCCCTCAATACAATGACTCCAGTGTATGGATTGACTACATCCATGGATCAAATCACAAAATAGGTCATGATTTTACCAGGAAAAACACTTAATATCAACACTTAGTTAACAACAAATCAGGAAGAAAAACTTATCCAACTTCTGATTTCCCATTCAACAGCTTTTGCTTGGGAATACCAAGATATGAAGGGGATTCCTCCTAAGATCTATACCCATCATATATACACTAAGGATATCAAACCTATCAGACAACCCCAGAGAAGATTGAATCCTGCTTTAAAAGACATTGTTAAGACTGAAATAGAAAAAATGTTGCAAGCAGTGTTTATATATCCAATCTCAGATAGTCAATGGGTCTCACCCCTAGTCATAGTGCCTAAAAAGAATGGGAAATGGAGGGTGTGTATTGAATATAAGGAGCTAAACAAAGCTACAAAAAGGACTACTTTCCCTTACCATTCATTGACCAAGTGTTGGACAACTTTGCTGGGAGAAAGTATTTTTCTTTCCTATATGGGTTCAATGGGTATAACCAAATCCAAGTAGCACCTGAAGATCAGGACAAAACCACTTACACCTGTTCTTGGGGAACTTTTGCCTACAAAGTTCTTCCATTTGGACTATGTAATGCCCCAGCTACATTTCAGAGGCTTGTTTTAGCATTTTTTGCTGAATTAGCAAATAAGTGCATGGAGGTCTATATGGATGACTTTACTATGTATGGGGACAACTTTGAGGAAGCAATCATAAACCTTGAGAAAGTACTGAAATGTTGTGAGAAAAATCAATTATCCCTGAGCCATGAAAAGTACTTCATGATGGTGGAGGAAGGAATTGTATTGGGACACCACATTTCAACAAATGGGATCAAAGTAGATCAAAACAAAATAGAAGTAATCAAATAGTTACCTTCACCCAAAAATCAAATAGATGTTAGAAGTTTTCTGGGTCATGCAGGCTGCTATAGAAGATTCATAGAAAATTTTAGTAGAACAGTTGCCCCCTTGTTTACCCTGCTTAACAAAGACACATAATTTCTATGGACATAAGACTGTCAATTAACATTTGAAACCCTAAAAGAGAAGTCTACTGTCACACCTATTTTGAGAGGAGCTAATTGGACTTTACTATTCCATATACAAACTGAGGCTTCAAATGAGTCCATTGGGGCAATCTTAGGATAGAAGGACGAAGGGGAAAGTATGCATGCCATCTATTACATTAGCAGAAACCTTACCTCTGCAGAAAGAAATTACACCACAACTAAAAAGTAATTCTTGGCAGTCATCTATGCTATAAACAAATTCAGGCATTATATCACTAGATATAAAATATTTGTTCACACTAATCATGCAACCATCAAATACTTAATGAATAAGCCAGTAGTGGGTGCAAGGATCATTAAGTGGTTATTGCTATTGCAGGAATTTGACATTACCATAGTTGATAATCCAGGCAAGTTTAATTTGGTTGCTGACTTTTTGTCAAGATTGCATATAGGAGGAGAAAACCAGCCAGTGGAGGATAGGTTTCCAGATGAACATCTTTTTGCTATCTCCTCTACTGCACCTTGGTTTGCTGACATAGCTAATCTCCTAGCTACAGGCTTGTATCCATCCCATTTTACCTCAAAACAAAAGAAATGATTAGTTAAGGAAAGCTTATCTTACAAATGGTTGAATGGTTTGTTATTTAAATGTGGTCCTAATTTTATTTTACGCAGGTGTTTAAAAGCTGATGAAATTTTTGATTTGTTGAGAGCATGTCATGATGAACCATCTGGTGGGCATTATTCTTCCCACATAACTATCCACAAGATCCTAGGAGTTGGTTACTATTGGCCCTCTATTCATAAGGATACCAAGAAGTATGTGCAATAGTGTGATCAGTGCCAAAGGATGGGACAACCAACCTTCACCCAGGAAATGTTACTGCATCCTCAAGTAATGATGGAGCCATTTGAATAGTGGGGTCTAGACTTTGTGGGACCAATTTCTCCACCTTCATCAGGCAAACAGTATATTCTGGTATGCACAGACTATGTGACTAAATGGGCTGAGGTTCAAGCTTTGCAATTTGCAAGAGAAGAGAAAGTTGTTGATTTCCTTTGTAATAAGATTTTCTTAAGGTTTGGAGCCCCAAGATCCATAGTTTTAGACAGAGGGCCTCAGTTTACCTCACAGGTAATTAAAGCATTCACAGATCTATATCAAGTCAAGCACATGAAATCTTCACCTTACCATCCTCAGGCTAATGGGCAGGTAGAGGTGACTAATAGGGAACTTGAGAACATCCTGACAAGGACAGTGGCAATGAATAGAAAAGATTGGGCTAGCAGATTACCTAAAGTAGTTTGGGCTTACAATACCACTCAGAAGTCAATAAAAAATTCTCCCCTTATGAATATTTTAAGGAAAGAAGCACATCCTGTCTATAGAATTTGAACTCTAGACACTTAAAACTACATTAGATATTGGTCTACCATTGTTTGTAGCCCAACAAAATAGAATTCTTTAGCTCAATGAATTAGATGAAATCCAGGCAGAAGCTATTTAGCAAATAGAATTGGTCCAGTATCAAAGGAAGCAATGGCATGACCAACATGTCAAGAGGACATTTCAACAAGGTGATTGAGTTCTTCTTTATGATTCTAAATTCAAGGAGTTCAAGGGAAAGCTACAAACTCATTGGATGGGTCCTTATCAGATAAAGGAAGTTTTTGAGAATGGAACAGTGTTGTTGGAACCTATTGATGGAAGCACAGACACATTTTTAGTGAATGACCACTGAATTAGACTCTATAAAAGGCCATCCACTAAGGAGGAGTTCATCAGAGATTTATGTTTGGTTACAGAGGACACATCCTCTGTCACAATTTTGGACTAAAAAAAAGAAAAAAGAAAAAAAAAGAAAAAGAAAAAAAAGAGAGGGTTGAAAACCAACAAATGGTGGCCTTAAAAAAAAAGAAAAAAAAAGAAAAAGAAAAAAAAGAGAGGGTTGAAAACAAGCAAATGGCGGCCTTCTTAAAAAAATAAATAAAAAAAATTAAAAAAATGAGGAAGATAGAAAACTAGCAAATGGCTGTCTTTCTTGACCAAGGGGGTTGAAAACCAACAAATGGTGGTTCCCTTCTTCATGCTAGATAAAAATAATCAAGCTATGGAGGTGATTAGGTGCCTGGAGCTACTCATACACACCTCCGACACTTGCAAATAAGGAGCACCTCTGACACTTCACGAATATGGAGCACCTCCAGTACTCCACCAATAATGAACTATTCAGAATATAATTGGGAGGGGACCCACCTCTCCAGGTAATAAAGTAGAGATGTCATTTGATGAGGTCATCATGAATCATCCTCCACTTTATGACAGGAACAAAGATGAAGTCAACATGCATCTCAGGAGAAATCATTACTCTCATTTGCATGGGTACTTACAAGGACTGCGCTGACATCACCTGGATACATGGATTCTCGAACCACTCAGCGGGCATGATTGTAGGTTGTGTGACAATAAAGATGCTAACATCGTTTCAAGCCACGAAGAAGCTGCTTAGGTACCACGTCACGTCAAGTCTCATCAATGCCGCAACATTTCAGCCAAGTACATTAGTTCCTCATCATTACAATTGGTTCATGTAATTCTCTCTTAATTAAACATTAATTAGCATTTGTCTTGTCATTTCTATTTTTGTGTGCCGTCATTATGACACGTCCTCCTACCATTATTTTCCTTCCCAAATGCATGCATGCCACCATATTTGCTACACTGTCACCATGCCTAAGGAGTGTCCCATCACTCTACTTCAATTATGATTGCATAAGCACTCTAACTGATTTTATGTTCTATTTCCATAATTCAAACCATTAAATGAATTGACATCATAATCCTCATTCAAAACTACAAAATACCCTAAAGAACAGAGTCAGCTGATATAGTCCTCTGGAGCCTACGGAGTGAGGGAGAATTTTAGCACAGAAGATAGAAAGAAAAATTAGAAATGGGGCTTAAAAAGAAATCAGAGCAAGAAAGTGTTACAGGTCTCTTATAAGATGATACTATAGCAGACATTTTGAGGAATGCAGGATGGCTGGAGTTTTTGGAAAAGTTTGAAGGGTTTCAAGAGGATATTGTTGATGACTTCCTAAGAAACCTAAGGGACAATTAGATAGTTGTAAGGGGAGTTCAAATTAGTCTCTTTGCAACCACTATCAGCCATATTTCTGGATTGCCTAAACAAGGTGAGAGGTTCTATCGTCTAAAAACTTTATATGTTGATTTGATTAGGAATTTCTCTGTTGAAGGTGAACTTGCAATACAGTTGCAATTAAGTAAGAATGAGGTTAAAGGAGTTCTTAGGTCCTCACTTCCAAACCCTTGGCAATCTGTAGCTACATGGTTGATGAAATATTTCACATGTGATAGTCAATTTTCCTTAGTTCTAGGACCAATAATGAAAATGTTGATTTTTCTGAGACATGGGAATGCACACCCTGAGTTCAGCATAAATATACCCAATTTCCTATACTCTGCCATTAGAGCAACTGTAGAAAAGTATCAACAAAACAAGGGTCCTATGAAACACCATGGCCTCATTTTTTTGATAGTCAAACATCACTTTCTAGCCCAAGCTGATGGGGAAGAATTATGGCAGACAAATTTGGATAACCAACCCATGACAGAGAGCCAAAGAGAGCTCAAGAAGTGGGTGAAGTTTCCTCTACCTAGCAAGAAGAGGGGACAGAGCCTTCAACTTCCTCTATAGCTGTTGAAAAAGGTAAAAAGCCCTCACTGGAAGCAATTTCATCTGCTACCCCTATTTCTAACAAGAAAAGGAAAGGAAAAGAAATTAGAGAACCTGTTATTGAACATACACCATATATGACTCACTCAACAAAGAGAAAAATGACCTTGGCTGAGGAATCTACCCCAATAAGACCAACTAAGGAAAGCCAGGGTCAGAAAACAAAGAGAATTTCAAAGAAAACTAAATCTAACATACATTACTGGGCTGAAGAGCCATCCCATGACTCAGATGACATTCCCCTAATAAGAAAGAAGAAACAGAGAGAGGTTTCTCCTGAGCCATCTGTGCATCTAAGTCCAACTTCACAACATTGTCCTACTTTGGAGTCAGCACAAAAAGAAACTTATACCATTTCCTCCAATTTTAAGGATGATACACCTGCTCTGGAGGCACCTGCTCCACCCATGCTACAGAGAAGAAAAAGGAAAAGGCAGCTCTCCCAGACTAAAAAAGATACTGCTCTCCTAGCTGAAGTCCTTTTGGGTTTCAGAGCTTCTAAGGAGAAAGCTGGGCCTTCATCAGTACGAGTAGTTGTAGAGAAGACCCAAGAAGAAATTCAAGATAGGGGGACTGCAGGGGAAGTTGAAGTAGAGCAAATGGATGCAACTGGCAGTGAAGAGCCAATGGTTGTGGGAGCCCCTAAGGTACAAGAGACAGAAGAAGAAACATGAGCATATTCTCACCCCTTTGACCAAGAGGATATTGAAATTTCAAAAGAACAATAGATGTCAGAGGAGATTGATAATCTAAAAAGACTAATATGGGGGAAAAATTTGATCATCACTGACCTCAAGAAGGTCATGAAGGAGAAAGAGATGGAGCAAAAAGAGGTAATTGAGAAACTACAAGAAGAGCTCCAGAGCAAACAACAGATAATTCAGGAGAAGGAAGTAGAATTGAAATCCCAGGAGATTGAGGCAGCTAAAATCCTTAAGGAGAAGGAGGCAGAGGCAATACAGAACATTTCTGATCTTACCAAGGCTAGAGACAATGGTCTCATAATAATTACAACATTAATTGAAAAAGTATAGAGCCAAGATAAACAATTGACTTGGGCCAACAATAAAATAGATGATCAGGAGGAAAATATTCATGAGTTATTTGGCCCAGGGGCAACCAGTGAACAGGAGGTACAAATAGATCCATATGTTGGTCCAATCCCCATTGATATTCCTAAGGCCCTGTTCCATTGGGAAAGGAGATGTAGAGAATATGAGGCTTCTAAGCCTATGCTGCAATTATAGAGGGCAGTTACTGCCATGAAAAAAGAGTAGAATCCCTGGAGGAAAAATTCATTCAGATGGCCTCCATTTCTTTTGAGATTCTATCTTGAAGGCCTCCAAGTGCCATTTATGCTATGTTTTTATAGGAAAGAGTCTTGTAGAGGAAGTTATCTTTAGTCCTATCTCATCTAACTAAGAATATAGAGACAGTAGAGGGGTTCATGGAAGCATATACAAGGAGTTCTGATGAAGACATAAATTTTTTGTGTGAATTATATTTGTATGGTTTCTGTGTTGATGATATGACCTTCATTCTTAATTATTTTGTAGGGGAATGCCAACTCAAAGCATTCATGTCATTGATGAGGAATCATTAGATTTGGAATGAGCGAATGGAGGATCATCTCAAGAAGGATATAGAAACAAATCTTTTCATCAGAAAGGAGTGTCCAAACCCTTATGATTTTGAGGTCCAATTTAGAGTGTATGTCTATCACCCTGAAAGTCAAACCAAAATTTTGCCATTGTATCTGAAAAATCTGCAAGAGTGTTCCATTGATTTTGGTCTTTTTATGAACAATTCAGCTAATCTAGTGCTTGTAGTAGCAAAGAAAAGGTGGAACATTCTAACTTCAGAGTAGAAAATGAGATAAGTGGTGAACCCTGCTAACTTAAGGTTATTTATGAGGAAGGCAAGGTTAATATCCAAAATGATGGATAAACACAAACAGGAGTGGATAGGTGGCCGTTTTGGACCCCCTCTCATCATTGAGCCACTACCTGTTTGGGCTGAGCAGATGGAAGATGATAAGTTGCATGAGTGGTTGAAACAGGTTGATCAGTATAGGGGAAATAGTAATACCAACCACACCACTTGGACTACCTATGCATAAGACTATAGCTTGACTGATAGGATCTTCCACTAGAATAAATCTAGATTGTGAGAAGCAGGAGGACCTGCTAATCCTTAAGTACGGGGGGAAATGATGAGTGCCAAGTAGCACCCATGAAATACATATTTTTACCTCTCTTTTTCCCTTTTTTTATCCCATTGTCCTAATGACTACACCAAAATAGGCTAGCAAGATTGTTCTAATGGTGATTAATAAGAGATGAATTACTTAAGATCACGGTTTCTGATTGAAGGACTAATGTGCATTGAATTGATGGAAATATGCAAAAATCTTCTCTTTTTGAATCAACAGGTGCAGGTGTTCGAGTAGACAGTTTGTGCATCTCTGGAGATAGTCCTAATGATAGTCTTGAGCATCTCCAGAGCTGAACGAGAAGATCACAAACATATCTTCGGAGCTATAGATAGGGATATACATCTTCGGCACCTTTTTTAGAACAGTGCAGATTTCTAGCACAGCTATTAGTCAGACACTTCCAGTGGTGATTGGGATGCTCCTAATGTTACTCAAATCATCACTTGAGTAATTAAGGGAAGTCTATAGTTAACTACTGGAAGTTTTATCTCTTTTTGGTTTTTGCATGAGTTACTTATGAACTAATTTAATCGCTATATTTCAGGGCCTCGCTGCCCATTTGTATTTAAGACTAAGACTCAGATTCAATGTGAACTTTTGTTCCACTCAATCTATTTTTATTTGCATGGATATTTATTCTATAGTTAGACTATTAGTAGATTAAAGAGATTGATGTTATCTCTTAGATGAACTAGTAGAATAGGATGCGTGATCTCTCATCATAGATTTAGATATAAACTTACAAAAGTAGCAGAAAAGGACAACGATTATTCTTCTGATTTTTGTAATCTCATTTTGATATCAATATTTTGCTGATTACAAAGTTGATGGAATTGGACTGAATTGAGTTGTGATATCATTCTCTTGTGTTGATTCTTTACTCTAGTCTTCAGCCCTAAGGGTGTGGAGCAAGGGCCCAGTCTCACCACCAAGGCATAAGGTTAGTACTGTTGTTTTGTTGTTTCAAATTTTACTTTAAAACATATTGTTTTCATAGATAGATGCATGTTTCAGTTTATATATTTTCTTTAAGTAATTTACTATTCAGTTCTATTTTCAATATTCTTGGAATTCATTTCATAGCAGATAGATCAGTTCCTTTAAATCAGTAGAGGTCATTAGAGTTAGTTAGATAAAACTGGAAACTATAGGATTCCTAATTGCAAATAACCAAGGACACAGCCCTGGATTTGACAAAAGAAATATGATTAAATGATGAGGTACAATGACCCTTATCAGATCACATCCTTCGCAAGGGTATGGGTGGATGGGCAATATAGTGGATGGATGATAAGAGTAGATGGAGTGGTAGGTTTAGGATTAGGAATAAGATTCGAGGGAAGGGTAATGTGATTAGATGGGTTGGGATTTGGATTGGATGAAGGGATAATGTGCTTGGATGGATTGGAATTAGGAGTGGATAGAGGGGTAGTAGGACTAGATGGATTAGATGGTTGGTGGGTCAATAGACTAGGAATGGGATCACATGTTGGTGTCAAGATAGGACTAGTAGGCTCATGTGTTGGCACGTGATCAGATGGTTATGGTCCTGATGTTCAGAGGATGCAATGACTAGATTGGTATCTCTCTCGTCAAAGGATATTAAGTCTTGTAGCATAGGCGGACTTAGGGACACTTGACTTATGTACAAGGGGCCACTTGGAGTAGGATTAGGAGACACATAGGTATCTTGCTCGTCATATGATATTATATTTTGCTCCACAAGTGGACCTAAGGACAACTGATTTATGTATAAGGGGCCACTTGGAATAGGATTAGGAGACACATAGGTATCTTCCTCATCAAATGATATTAGATCTTGCTCCAAAATTGGACTTAAAGATGTTTGATTTATGTACAAAAGGTTATTTGGGTTTGCATGTACCTCTTGTGAAAACACCTTTTGGCCTTGTGAATGGGTTAGGTGATGAGGTGGCACATAGGATTGTGGTTGAATGTGTTGGAAGTTGTGATGGCGTTGTGGTGGAGGAATCACATAGGATAATAATTGTTGAGAGGATTGATATGGATATGGGTTGACATTGGAAGGTGTGTGATAGGTTGATGAAGGGATAACATGACATGTAGATAGATGAGGTTGATATGATGGTATAAAGGACATATAGGATTGATGTGGAAGTTGTTGATAAGATGAGTGGATTTGATAAGTGGCCAAGAGGTGTTGTGCATGTGCTAAGATGTGTTGTACTTGAGGGGATTGGCTTGTTTGGAGTTGTTGAATCATGTCATGAATGTCTTGAATCATTTGAGGGTCTAGAGGTTTTAGAGCTTTGTGAAGAAAATGATTGAGCCTTTGTGATAGGTCTTCAAATGTTGGCATGGTGTCAAGTGTTTGATTAGGATGATGATGATGATGTAGAATTATTGGATGAAATTGAAGGTGATTAGAATTTGGATTATGGTGAAGATGAGTTATCTTAGGTTTGACTTGGGCAAAATCAAACATAAAATTTCACATGTAAATGCATGAATCACACATGCCAAGCACAATGATCAATTTTCCTTTCAATATTAGATGTTATGATTAAGTAAACACTTGCAAACACAACAACAAGCCCTATTGATTAACCATGTAGGATATGACCGATAGGTCTTAAGGCTGCACAAGGGTTAACTAAGGGTGTCCCCGATATACACAAGGTATGAGGAGCCCAAATCTGTGAACACTAGCCCGTTGAATGGATGTGGCATAAGCATAAGCAAATACCAATTCACCTTGTGTCTAGAATCACTCGGGGCCACAAGGTTGTCCCAATGACTGCGTAGCTAGATTGAGGTATAGTTTTCACTCTCCCCCCTTTAATATACCCCAATTGAACTCATGGTTGAGGTCGTCCATAAGGGTGATGAAATCCCCTAGCAGGCCTCCTAGATAAGGTTTGACAAAAGTGAATCAAGTATGGTGTTTTTGATCTCCAAGATCACCTTGTGATGCGAGGAGAGAGCATACACACATGCACGTGATTCACACTCGCAGTTGTTAATTGTCGTTAGAAAATTGAAATGTGTGATCAGACAATTCAAGCCCTTGCTCTTTTTAAATCCTAAAGCCAAATGTGTATGAAAACAATGGTTAATTTTAGACCTAATTTTGATGTGTGATAGCCAACAATGTTCGTTTTAAACCCAAAATCCGAATGTGTTTGCAGACAATGATTGAGAGATGAGAGATGAAATGTATGCACCTGATTGTTTTTCATCCTTTGATCTGCTATGTATGCTGATGCCCCTGCTGTTCCAACTCCTTAGATGTCCCTGAAAGTCACCAAGATAGGCAAAAAACTACAACAAGAAAACTAAAAAAGATAAAAAAAAGACACATAGCGTGCAAATGTTTGTTTTAAGCTCCAAGCCCAAATATGTCTAATTTTAGTGAGAAAATAAGATTGTTCTTTAGCCGATCGAGCTTGTAGAAGATAAACTAGTAGTTTTCATGTCCTCCATTCTTTGACAATCGATAAGACAAGCTGCACAAACAATCATTAGTATCCAAAAAACCCTAGATTTAACATGCAAAACCAAATGCAAATGAGAATAACCAAATGCAATTCAATGATATTCAAGTGTGATTATGGTTTTACCATAGGCAACAGAGCCCTCTGCAAATGTGATTCACTGCTGTGCAACTATGACTTAGAATTGCTCAAATGTCACTAACTACTGCTCAAATGTATCTATGTATTCGACCACGCATCCTCATAGTCTTCCTACAAACCAAAAGTGACCTAAAAAACCAAATGCGACGTGCTGCTGTTCAAATGCGTATGGATATGCCAAAGGTGATTTGCTATTGTTCAAGTGTGACTGGATATGCAAAAGGTGATTTTTTGTTGTTCAAATGCATATGGATATGCCAAAGGCGATTTGCTGCTGTTTAAATGCGTATGATACTACCAAAGGCAATTTTCTATAGACCGAATGCTATTTTCATCGCCAAATGCACGTTTCTCCACAAAAACTAGGCAAATTTATACTTATTTTTCATGGAAACGGCCCCTTGGATGCAATGGTGAGGTTGGTTTGAGCCTCGGATGTAATATTTAATATATAAAATATAAAACTTACAATATGAGGGTTAGAAAACATGCAAAGTTTTACTAGAAAAACCTACAAAAATGATCAAGCAAAGTGGGTCCCATCGGGCGTGCTAGAATGTATACACAATTTTTTTGGATAAATGAAATAGATAAAACAAAACAAGTGCATTTACGTTTTACCCAAACCCTTCGAATACCTCAAATGATGATACATGCACGATTGTTTTGCTTGATTTATTGAATGTTGGTTGCTCTGATTTGTAGCATAACGTTGATAGGATGAAAAAGATAGATAGAGATGGATTACAGGATTAGAAGAAGATTGATGCAAAGGTTCCAAAGTAGATTTTGGCAGAGTAAGGATATAAAACTCAATGCCTTACAAAATGGCTTATGAGAGGCCATATTTATAGACAAGGCTAGTTTTTGATCAACGGTGGAGGATAAAAGAAGAAATCAATGGATGAGGATCAACGAGAGATATGGATGAATGTGCACATGCTAAGTGTCCATAAAAAAACATTTTATTTAGAAACCTTAGGTGGGCTTTGATAGAGATAAGATTCCTTTCCAAGATAGAATGCTTTTTCTATTTTGGAGTTGGAGTGATAAGGATAATAGATTTTTATGATTTATTAATTCCCACATTTTGATTTTTCTATTTTATGGACAAAGGGGCCCACTTGCACATTTGGAGGAATAAGACAAGAATAGAAGAAAATATAAATTAAAAAAAAAAATTATTTAATTTATGGACATGGTGAATAAATAAATAAAATAAATGATTTAATTTATTTATTAGAAGAAAAGACAAAATAATTAAATAAATCAAATTTATTTAATTAATTAAGGGTATGAAGAGGAAAATGAAATATAAGTGTGCTAGACAAAATGAAGGTATGCAGTGTGATATGAGTTTCATGCATACATAATGAAATGGCAGCACCCCCGAAACCTCCACCAATTTTTTATTATTTTATAAAGGTGTCAGGAGTTATTTTTCTATTGGCCAACATACAAAAATCCTATTTTTTGTAACTGACATAAGGCTTGATATAAATGGCTAAGGGTTAGGGTTTTCATTGATGTATTGTAGTATTTTGCAGCAGTATTGAGTTGCAAGGATTGCTGGTTGTAATCAGTTTGATTTACTAGATAATAATATTGGACTCTCTGTTGGTGGATGTAGCCTGAGTTTGGGTAAACCACGTTAAAACTTGTCTCTCTTGTTGTTATTATTTATGTGTATTTTTCATTCCTTTGTTTAATCTTTATTTGCATTTAAGTGATATCTTTTGCTGGCTAACCCTAACACTAAGTTTGTCCTACAATCATAGAGACTCATTATCAGATATTGGACCTTGATCTTCCCTACAATATCATTCTAGGTCACCCATGGATACATACCATGTAGGTCATGCCATCTACATACCATTAGTATCTCAAATTTCCATACAATGGTATGTAAATTACTATCTTGGGGGATCCTAACCCTTTTGAGTTTTGTCGAGCCATGCAAAGCTGACACTAGAATTCAAATCAAATCCCTAACAACATTGCAGCTCAATTGTCCTCCTACATTGATCCATCTACATTAACCAAAGACACATCTGATACACCTTTTCCTTAGATCTGTTAGGACTGGAAAAAACTCATATTTTTCACTAGCCACCATCCACTTATCCTCCACATATCATAGAAATTTAGCACACATTGATCTTATGATCAATACAAATTGTCAAAATTTGTGTGACAAGATCCATTTTGTAACCCATGATAACTAATGATTCCAGCTAAGCAGTTCCTGATCACAGTTGAGCAAAGAACTTTAAGAGCAATTGATCTTTATTAGGAAGACCATGTGCATGTCTTGCCAATCAAACAAGTCATAATTATCTAATGAACATTTTTATGCATATTAGGAAGACCTAAATGGAGTTACAGCGATAAAAAATCCCAGATGTAACTATTGTGCAACAACCAGGAAGACATTTCATATCGTTTCATCGATGAAAAACTCATCGGTGAAAGTAAGCTAGTCAAAGTAAAATTTTTAAATCATACCGAGCTCTTATGTTATACCGATAGATATCCTTTTGTCAAGAGACAAACAACCTTTCACCAATATGATAGGTTAACAAGTGCATTGGAAAGACATATATGATTGAAGTGAATTCCTCAAATCTCCTCGACCATATGGGTCACTCCGATTAGAAAGGCCGGAAGGTTTTTGGCGAGAGTCTCACAAATTTGTCCCAACAAACATAGCGATAGAAGAAACAGGTCGGGGAGACTTAATACATCGGAAGATTATCTTATTTTCTTAGAGATAGTATTTGTCATCCCAATGACTACAAAATGACTACTATTCATCATAAAAACACTTGCTGATGTTCAAAAGGATTTTCAACAGTCCAGACCACCCCTATATCGAGGTAAAATTCATGATGTCTCCCTGAAATATTAGAAATTGAAAAACAAGAAAAAGGGGATTTGTGCAAGGTCGATGAGAATATCAAGAAGTCTTCTTGATTGAATAAAAGAGCTAAAGGGACACTTCGTATCAGAAAGACATTAAGCTAATCATGGTGATCAGTTATGAACATATAAACAAAGATGGCACCAAATTGAGCATACAGATCAGCCTAAGACTAGATGAGTCTCACCGATGTGATCATAGAACATTGCTCTAACATTTTGAAATTTGAAAAACTCGCTGCATTCATTTCCAATAGTAGGCATTAATGGCCGCATGAACACACTTTAAATGGACATTCTTGATTGAAATACAATTAAACCAAAAGGAATGTTCAGAGGCTGCAGCAAAGAAAGGCAGGAGACTGAGCAGGATCCAAGGAATTTAGAGAGCCATAACATACAAGTAAGAATTCCTGCACTTAATAGATTGTAGTCCAATTTTGATACATGGTAAAGATAAAAAATGGAAAACCCTGCAAGAATGAAAACTAAGAAGCAACCAGGAGATAGTGGCCAATCTAAAAGTAAAAGGTAGAAAATAGAATCAAGACAGGAAATGAAAACAAAAGAGAGAAAATTGAACCAAGACCCTAAGACCAATTACCTAGTTCAGGACCAAAGGCTAGGAGTGTGAGGCCTACCTTTTTCATTCCCGTTCATTTGACTATTTACTTTACTTTTGTTGATACATTTAGACTTGTGGGATTGTTGATCCTGAATTCCCAGACTATTAGATTTTATGATGTTATGGGAAAACTAATTGGGTGATGTTAGATAGATGCTTTATATTATGAGAAAACAAATTGGGTGATATTAGATAGATGCTTTATATTATGATGTTAAAGGAAAACTAATTGGGTGATGTTAGATAGAAATTGGTTTATATTATGATGTTAAAGGAAAACTAATTGGGTGATGTTAGATAGAAATTGGTTTTGTGATTTAATTTTGGGAATGGATGTTTGAAATGCAGAATTCAGAATCTAATTGTAATGTGACTTCCTTTATGCTTATGTGAACTAGTGATATTTATGCGAGTGTATGTTTTAAATTTGCTTCAGCTATGATAATTATATGTGGAATTAACTTTGCAATTGAGTGCACAGGTATTTCTAACAAACCACAGAAATTGGAGGTCATCCCACACATGATGTTGAAATCCCTTGTGAGGCCGATCTAGTTCCAGGAGGAACCAAGATCAACTCTGTGTATGATGAAATTCTGTAATGTTAATTTGCATGTTGTTAATTGGGCTAAGTCTACCCCTCTTTTAAATTGAATTATAATTTGTGTTGTAATAATTTTGTATTTGAATTTCTTTTTTTTTTTAAATTTAAAATTTGGAGACCCTTTTCATGTGCTTTAACTTGACCCTGGGTGCTTTGACTAGGCTAAACTTGACCCTGGGTTGTACCCCATGGGTCTAGGGATCTTTTTGACTTGGGTAACGCTTGGTAAACCTCCATATGGTCACCTTAACTTCACCCTGAAGTTAAGTGACGAAATTGGAGGTATGGGAGGGAGAGGATGAGTGGTACCAACACTCAGCCCCATCCCTTTCCACTTCCCAAGGATGGAGATGTCTCCAAGACCCACCAATTTTGGAGGACTTGACTCCAAGTCTCTCTCACAATTGGTGAGGGTACCCTTGGAGTTGTGTGGTCCCTCTTGAGAGGAAAGGAAGGGATCACATGTGTCACCCATTCCCTCTTAAGCTCCTCTTTTCTCTCCCACATGTTGGAGAGAGGACAAGTGGTAAGGGGTGAGAGAGACTTGGGGATGGGTTAGTGACATGTGTCAACACCCATCCCTTGGGTCATGCTTGTAGTAGGGAGGAAGAGTGAGGAGGTGACAAGTGTCACCTCCCCATTACTCTAAGCTCATGGGTTGAGCTTATTTTAATCTCATTTGGGAGAAGGTGAGAGGTTGTTGAATTTTTGGGAATTTTAATTGTTTGAATTGGAATTTGGGGGAAAAAGATAGAGAGAGTTTTGTAGCTTATGTTGGAGGAGAATTTGGAGAAGCTCTACATCAAATTTCTTCCATAATTGGGCTTTTAAAGGTTGGTTTTCAAGGCTAAGGCCTCCCCTTTGTATTTTAGTTTGTTTGAATGGTGCATATGTGTGAGATTTATTTTCTTGAGTTATATTTTGTTATTGTGGGTAAATTTTGTAGGGTGTTGTAAGAGCCTCTCCCACTTGGGAGAAGATGCTCAACAAGTGTGGGGTAGGGGAGGAGTGATCCTCCTTGGGGTCATCACCTTGTTTTGTGGTGTTGCAAGCCTTGAGGGCAATATATGTGATTTTGAGAAATATGAGACATGGCTTGAGAGCCAAAATATGTAAACTTTTGGAAATTGTGTTAAATGTGTTGGCTTGAGGCCATAAGAGGAAATTGTATTGGGATATTTTGTAGGAGTGGCACTCTTGAGTTGAGTGTGTCCACTCCCCTACCCCTTTGAACTCACCTTGGTTGAGTTCATGTGTTGTGATTATCCATGGGTGTAAAAATTGTGTTTTGGTTGTTTTGAATGCCTTGTTGTGAAGTGGAATGAGTTCCCAAGTGTGTGGGTGACCTCCCTAGCTCAGGGGTGACCCTCTTGCGGGTCTACGATGGGGAGGAGAGCAAGATGTGTGGTTTTTCTTTCCCCTTGTTGTAATATGCAGGTTCATTGGACCTAAGTGTGAAGCTGGAGAAACTCCTTGTTCTTGGAGTTAATATTTTATTTTCCTTTACTCTTAAAGCTCTTGAGAGAGAGCTTGGCTTACTTAGGAGATTTTACCAATTGTTGGTTGTCAAAGATGAGAACTTGGTTCTCTCTTTTGTTGTAAAATGTATATTTATCAAGTAGTGTGTAAGCCATCTTTTTCATTGTATTGAAAGTCATAATATGTTGATTTAATTCTTATGCTTCAAAAAATTTTTGAATGAAGAACATTTTGTTTTATAAGATAATTCATTGTATGTAAATTTTAAGTATTTGTCAATTAGTAAATTTGTGGTTCTTATTTTGTGATAAATATGAAAATTGCTTATTGTTATTGTGACAAAAAGAGAAATTTAGTTGTTGTTATAGATTAAAACTATCTAAATTATTTGTATTATTCCGTCATTTAAACAAAAAAAAAGTGTTATTATTAACAATGCAATGAATATATTTTTGTTGCAAAAAATATGGATTTTTGCCTTATTGAAAATTTGATATAAAAAAAATATAGATACAAATCTTTGCTTATTGTTTAAAAAGAAAATTTGAAAGTGAATTGAAGGAAGGTTAAAGTTGAAAATATATAATTATATATATTGTGTGTGTTTTAAATGAATGTATTTACATGAATTTATAATATAAACTAAACTTCATTAATTCTGTAAATCAAATTTGAGGCTACATTATATATATAATAGTTTTTTTTTTTAATGCGCCTGGTAAACTTTTTAACGTGACCGGTGACACTGGTGCGACACGCCCTCCGGCTCCACGCGAATGCTTTTGCCCGGAGCAATGAACCGGTGAGGCCACAACTGGGGGACCTCATCCCCTAGGAAGAACACTTCAAACCCGCGAGCTCCTTGGCCTAGCAAAGGCGTAAAGCCTTGCGAGCTCATTGGCCCAGCGGGGGTTTGAACTCTGGTGGCCGCCACTACATCCTGAGCAACTTAACCACCGAACCATGCCATCATCGGCTACATTATATATATATAATAGTAAATATATATATATATATATAGTTATATTTTATTATTAATTAAATTGTGATTTGTATTGTTCTGTGATTCTGCTATATATATATGTATATATGTATGTATATGTATATATGTATGTATGTATATGTATATATATATGTACATATATATACATATATATACATATACATACATATATATACATATACATATGTATATATGTATATATGTATGTATGTATATATATATATGTATATGTATATATATATATATGTATGTATATGTATATATATGTATATATATGTACATATACATATACATACATACATACATACATACATACATACATACATACATACATACATATATATATATATATATATATATAGCAGAATCACAGAATAATACAAATCACAATTTAATTAATAATAAAATATAACTATATATATATATTTACTATTATATATATAATGTAGCCTCAAATTTGATTTACAGAATTAATGAAGTTTAGTTTATATTATAAAATCATGTAAATACATTCATTTAAAACACACACAATATATATAACTATATATTTTCAACTTTAACCTTCCTTCAATTCACTTTTAAATTTTCTTTTTAAACAATAGCAAAGATTTGTATCTATATTTTTTTTTATATCTAATTTTCAATAAGGCAAAAATCCATATTTTTCCAGCAAAAATCCATATTTTTCCAACAAAAATATATTCATTGCATTGTTAATAATAACACATTTTTTTTTGTTTAAATGAAGGAACAATACAAATAATTTAGATAGTTCTAATCTATAACAACAACTAAATTTCTCTTTTGTTATATATATATATATATATATTGTTAGATTCAGGACAGACAATTGAGAGGGGGGGTGAATCAGTTGTCCAAAAATTTCTTCCAATTAAACACTTAAATCCACTTTGTAATTTAGCAGCATAATAATAAATTAATCATGGAAAACATAATGCATTAAATTAAGAGCAGAAACACATTAACACATAAGACACCAAGATTTTGATGTGGAAAACCCGGTTAAGGGAAAAACCACAGGGTGACTAACCCAAGATTGTATTCTCTATTAGAAGAATAGAAAGAACAAAATGGCACATGCCAATTAGGGCTCACTGCCTGAGCACACTGTTCACAAGAGGCTCACTGCCTACGGGAGACACACTGTCTATAGAATAATAAGTATTACATACTTGAACTGAAGAATAGCATCTTCACCATGCTTGAGTCAGTTCCATTTAAGCCCAATACTTCTGCTCTGTCTTTCGCTCCTTTCCTCTCTACCACACTGTCATCTCCATAGATACAATTGAAATGACTTTACAACTCTTTATTTATACAAGACATCGACTTAGGGATCATCATCCAAGTCAGCAAACATTACAGAGTAAATACATAAATACAATATGATTAGTTACAAAAAGACTTCACGCGGATCAACACACTGTTGGCCACACAGATCAGAGACTTCAATCCTCCTTTAGGAACATGCCATTCTTCACAAAACATCTTCACGATCATCCATAGGATGTGTAACTAATCCAGTCGGCCAGACTTAGGAAGAACACCATCATCCAGAGGTAGTTCTTCAAATACGAGCTCAATCTTCAATGTGGACTGCCAAGAACTGGACACGATCCAAAGACCTCCACAAGCTTGCCTGAATCACCAAGATTATCCACACTACTTTTGTTTGCTGAATTCATTTTCAACTTCATCCAGAACCTCAAGAACACAGTCTGTCATCACTGTCATATTGGAATAGATGCTTGCAGACCTCTAGACCACAAACCAATTGAGTTGTTACTTAACATTGACTTCCTAAACATTCCACCAAATCTGCAGAACTGGATATTGCATTTCTGGATCTCACCAGACCTATCTGTATCACTCTGTCACCTCTGAACACCTATCAGAACCAGTTTTACTTAAGTGGCCATAACTTCTTCAGATCTTCATGCGGACCTCTGAAATCTTTATTGGATCATCTTAAGACACATATCTGCAAACCCTTTGAACCGCATCCTCTGATCTTCATCTTAGTTGGGATCTTTACTTCACTGTCTCCACTGATCCTCTCTGATCCTAAACAGGACTAAATCTCTCAATATCCTCAGCACAAAGCTCACCCAATCCTTATCATCAATGCAATAGGAGTATGTTGACATCAATGACAACACTGGTTGGGCCCATACTTGTAACAATCTCCCCCTTTGTCATTGATGGTAACATATGATGTGAAAAACTATTTTGACCATCAAGACAAGAACTTTTTCTTACTAACACAACTCCCCCTATCAACAACAACCATTCACATGTCTTCTCTTCCTTTACTGCTCCCCCTTTGATCATCAACCACTTGTTTTTCACATTTCTTCTCTCCCCCTTTGACATCAATGGCAAAGGGCACATACTTGCACCAATTCAGAATCATAACAACTGCTCCCCCTAAATGGCATCTTCCCAAACATCAATCTGGACCACAAGATATGACTGCGAGATCCACCAGACTGATGCACATCAGTGTACCTTAATTCAGAACTGGAGGGGTAATAACCCCTAACTTCTCCTTGAGAAACTTAAAAGATTCCTTAGGAAGAGGTTTAGTAAAAATATCTACAATCTGATCCTTGGAAGGTACAAACTCCAATCTAACTTCATTCTTGTTCACTTGCTCTCTCAAAAAGTGAAACTTGATGGATATATGTTTATTCTTTGAATGCAACACTGGATTCTTAGATATATTTATTGCACTTGAATTATCACAGAAGATTGTGATAGGCTCCTCATACTCCACTCTGATGTCTCTTAGCATTTGCTTCATCGACAAAACTTGAGTGCAACTACCTGTTGCTGCAATATATTCTGCTTCTGCAGTGGACAGAGATATTGCCTCTTGTTTCTTGCTTAGCCAAGAAACCAATCTCTTCCCCAAAAAGAATGCTCCACCACTGGTACTCTTCCAGTCATCCACATCTCCTGCTCAATCCGCATTTGTATATGCATGAAGATAGAAATCATGATCTCTAGGATACCATAGACCATACTCAACTATCCCTTTTAGATATCTAAAAATCCTCTTGATTGCCATGACATGAGATTCTTTAGGATCAACTTGGAATCTAGCAACAAGACTAACAACATTCATAATGTCAGGTCTAGTTTGAGTGAGATACAACAATCCTCCAATCATTAACCTGTACTTTTTCTGATCAGCCTTGGGAGAATCATCATCTTTGCTCATCTTACATCTAGTTGCCATGGGAGTACTCATTGGCTTTGAGTCTTCCATCCCAAACTTCTTCAACAATTCTTTCACATATTTGGTCTGAGAAATGAAGATTCCTTTCTTTGTTTGAGTGATTTGTAGACCCAAGAAGAAATTCATTTCCCCAAACATGGACATCTCAAATTCACTTTTCATTTGATTTATAAAAGTCTTGCACATACTATCTCTTCCTCCAAAAATGATATCATCAACAAACACTTCAACAATCAAGATATTTTCATGATCAATTTTGAAGTACAAATTACTATCAGCAGTACCTTTGTTGAAACCAATCTTCAAAAGATGCTTATCCAATCTTTCATACCAAGCTCTTGGGGCTTGCTTCAGTCCATACAGAGCTTTCTTCAGCTTGTAGACCATATCACCATGATCAGACAATTGAAATCCATCCGGTTGCTCAATGTATACTTTTTCTTCCAACTCACCATTCAGGAAGGTAGATTTGACATCCATCTGATATACTTTGAAATCCTTGAAGGCAAAAAATGCAAGAAATAGTCTGACTGCTTCAATTCTTGCCACTAGAGCAAAATTTTCTTCAAAATCAACTCCTTCTACTTGGGAGTAACCCTTGCAGACCAATCTGGCTTTGTTTCTGACTACTTCACCATCTTCATTCAGTTTGTTCCAGAAGACCCATTTGGTTCCAATCACATTCTTGTTTTTAGGTCTGGGAACAAGATCCCAAGTGTGATTTTTCTCAATTTGCATCAGCTCTTCCTCCATTGCTTTAGTCCAGTTTTCATCATTGCAAGCTTCATTCACTATCTTAAGTTCAATCTTTGAAATCAGACAATACTCTTCTGAATCTTGAACAATCCTTCATCTTGTTTGCACACCTTTTCTTTTATCACCTATGATCTGATCTTCAGAGTGATTCAGTCTTACATACCTGGGAACTTTGGGAGTTTCTTGCACTTCTGATTCCTAAACAGGTTCATTCAAACTTATCTCTTCTTCCTAATTTATCAGATTAGTCTAAATCTAAATCTCAGAAGGGGCTTGGATCAGTCTGAATTTGAATCTCAGAAGGGGCTTGGAAAACATCATTCTAATCATCTTCATCACATTCATAAAACCTTGAGGGTTTTTCAATCCCTTCATCAACCTTCACATTTGTACTTTCTATAATCTTCCTCAATCTCTTGTTATAACACCAGTATGCTTTGCTTTGAGTAGAATAACCCAAGAAAATTCCTTCATCACTTCTAGCATTAAATTTGCCTAAATATTCATCTCTCTTAATGTAACATTTGCTACCAAAAACTCTGAAATACCTCACAATGGGAATGATGCCAAACCAAAGTTCATAAGGAGTCTTACCGGTATTGCTTCTGATTTGTACTTGATTGAGAGTATAGACTGCAGTGCTTACAATTTCTCTCCAATAGATCTGAAGAACATTTGCTTCCATCATCATGGTTCTAGATGCCTCATGGATGGTTCGGTTCTTTCTCTCCACTACTCCATTCTGTTGTGGTGTCCTTGGAGGAAACAACTGTCTTTTTATTCCATGTTTCTCATAGAATTCTATGAACTCATCGGATGTGAATTCTCCACCTCTATCAAACCTCAGACACTTTAATTTTAATCCAGTTTCATTTTCAACCATAGCCTTGAATATTTTGAATTTCTCAAGAGCTTTTGATTTTTCTTTCAGAAAAGTTATCCACATCATCTGGGAATGATCATCAATTAATAACATGAAGTATCTATCACCTTGCACACTCCTGATTCTTGTTAGACCACATAGATCAGTATGAACTAGGTCCAATAATCCGGTAGAAGATTGTTCCTTGCTTTTGAATGAGATTCTACTTTGTTTACCCAACTAACATTCTTTGCACAAACTATTGGTAGGTTTTACCAATCTTGGAAGATCCCTTACAGCCTGAGTGTTGCTTATCTTGATGATATTATCAAAATTCACATGACACATTCTCCTATGTCATAACCAACTCTGATCAATTTGAACAAATAAGCAACTTTTACAGTACCAACCAAGTGGAAGATGTTACCTTTAGTTTGAGTACCGGATGCAATCTCTATTCCAAAGCTTTCAAAGATCTTGCATTTTCCATTTTTGAATTAGAGATCATAGCCTTTGTCCACCAACTGTCCAACACTGAGAAGATTGTGCTTTAGATCTTCAACATATAGTACATTACTGGTTTTGTTCTTTCCATCAAAAGAAATGGTTCCTCTACCTCTGATTCTGCCAGCAGAATTATCACCAAACTTCACCACTCCTCCTTCATACCTTTCCAAATCTATGAACTTATTTTTGTCACCTATCATATGGTGAGAGCATCCACTGTCAATGACCCAATCATCCTTTTCTTCAACTTGAGCGGCTAGAACTTTTTCTACAATTTCATGATTGACAGATTCAGAGGGCATTGGATCTTCTTCCTTGATGGCAATAAACACCCAGTCACTTCCAGATTTGTTTCCTTTTTATGATTCATCATCTGTTACTCCTTCATTATCATCATCTTCATGAACATAGTAACAATTCTTCTAGGACCTTGATCTATTAGGGTTTGGCCTTGAAAATCTTTCCAGACACCTTGAGGAAAAATGACCAATCTTATTGCAGTTAAAACATTTATAAGGCAATTTCCCTTCATACTTACCTTATCCTCTTGGAAGCCTTTTTGCAATAAGGGCTTCAAGTTGAGCAGCTTCTACTTCATCTTCTTCCAGGTCTTTTCTTGCTTTCTCATACCATGATAGTTTCTTTGAGGACTCCTCTCCCGGATCAAACTTTTGTTTTCCTTTAATAGAGGCACTAGCTTTGAATGCAGATTCAATCTTGGGGGGGGCATCTTCAAACTCAGTCAATTCAAATGCAGCCAATTTACCAACCAATTGATCTCTTGTGATACCTAAAATAGATCTTAATTCTTCAATAGCAACAACCTTGTATTTGTAAGAATCAGGAAGGGATCTGAGAACTTTGCCAACAATCTCATCTTCATCCAAGACTCCACTAGCACATCTAATGCCACAAATAAGGTCATTTACTCTTGGCATAAATGTGGTGATATTTTCATCTTCTCTCATCTTCAGATTTTCAAATTTTCCTTTCAGACTCTGTAGCTTGGCACATTTAACATATTTGTCTCCTTCATGCAGCATTTCCAATTTTTCCCAAATCTCAAAAGTAGTTTGTAGGTCAACAACATTTGTTAGCTCTGAATCAGACAAGGCACTTAGAAGATCTTCCTTAGTCCATAGATTGTTTTCAGCATCTTTGATTTCATCTACGGTTCTCAGACCATTCTGTGGAGGAGTATACTTCTTTGAAGCCATGATCCAATACTGCATTCCCATACATTGTAAGTGACATTCCATGAGACTTTTCCAAAGAGTGAAATTAGTTCCATCAAACCTTAGACTATCCTTCTTGTAGGACAACATCCTGGATCTCCTTAAGCGGTTAAGCCTTTTTAGAGGAACTTAGCTCTGATACCAATTGTTAGATTCAGGATAGACAACTGAGAGGGGGGGTGACTCAGTTGTCAAACACTTCCTTCAATTAAACACTTAAATCCATAGTAGCATATCAATTAATCAATCATGGAAAACATAATGCATTGAATCAAGAGCAGAAACACATCAACATATAAGACACCAAGATTTTGACGTGGAAAACCCGGTTAAGAGAAAAACCACAAGGTGATTAACCCAAGATTGTTAGAAGAATAGAAAGAACAAAGTGGCACATGCCAATTAGGGCTCACTGCCCGAGCACACTGTTCACAAGAGGTTCACTACCTACAAGAGACACACCGTCTACAAAATGATAAGTATCACCTACTTAAACTAGAAAATAGCATCTTCACCATGCTTGAATCAGTTCCATTTAAGCCCAAAACTTCTGCTCTGCCTTTTGTTCTCTTCCTCGCTACCACACTCTCATCTCCACAAGACACCTTTGAAATGAATTTACAATCCCTTATTTATACAAGGCATGGACTTAGGAATAATCATCTAAGTCAGCAAACATCTACTAGAACATCCGCAAGATGTGTAATACATCTGGTCGGCCAATCTCAGGAAGAACACCATCATCCAGAAGTTATTCTTCAATTGCAAACTCCAACTCTAATGCGGACCACCAAGATGAACTGGACACAATCCAAATACCTTCACAAGATTGCCTGAGTCACCAAGAACATCCACACTTCATCTGCTTACTGAAATCCTTATCTCCTTCATCCAGAACCTCAAGAACACAGTCTGTCATCACTGTCAAAATGGAATAGATGCTTGTGGACCTCCAGACCACTAACCAATTGAGTTATCACTTTACATGAGAACACTCCATCGAATCCGTAGAATAGGATATTGCATTTCTGGATCCCATTGGACCTATCTGTGTCACTCTGTCACCTCTGAACACCTGTCGGAACCAGTTTTACTTGAGTGGCCACAACTTCTTTAGAACTTCATGTGGACCTCTAAAATCTTGACTGGATCATCTTAAGACTCATATCTACAAACCCTTTGAACCACAACCTCTTATAGTCATCTTATCTTGGATCTTTACCTTACTGTCTTCACTATTCTTCTCTGTTCCTAATATGACTAATTTTCTCAATATCCTCAGCACATAGCTCATCCAATCCTTGTCATCACTACCACAGGAGTATGTTGACATCAATGACAACATCAGTTAGACCCATAGTTGCAACACTAATGTTATGAACTTGAGTGCGTACAACAAGCAATCATTCATGTCTAGCACATTATCTTTTGGAGATTTTACTATATTGTCAAGAGAAGGATATGATCTTATTTTGGATAAATTGTCACATTTCAATATGAGGAGAGCAGCACCAAGAAAAGATTTGATGCAAAAGGTTTTATTGATTTTGTAAGAAAGAAACAAAATTTGAGTGGATATGTTCATATACCATATCCTCATGATGATATCATCAGGAACCTAGAGGGCACAGAGGCTGATTTGGCCATTGATGAATATAGTCGAGAAGTTGAACATAAAATGAGGGAGACATAAGAGATAGAGGTGTTATCTTTTGACAATGAAGGATCTTCTGATGAAGGTAAATCCCAAGACCAACCTACTAAAATCCCCAAACTGAGAATTGAAGAGTATAGGCCTCCAAACAAAGAACAAGAAGTTGAGGAAACACCTGATATTGATGCTAGGCAATTGGCTTATAAAACTTTTGTCTCAGATGATCATTTCATTCAGTCTCCTGAATTTAAATCTTTCTTGTATAAACACAAAGGTAAAGCAATAAGAGAATCATTTACAGATATCACACCAAGCAATGAACACTAATTATTGAACACATTGAAAATAGATGTAGAAAATAAAATGAAGAACATGACTCCAGAGAGGAATAAAATTGTTAGAGTCTGGTGTGATGATCTTTCCTAGTTTGGATTTAGAGTCTGCTTTAGTTCTCGATAACTTTTTACATAATGATGATGCCAGACATAAACTCAGTCCAGAAGGTGCGTCAGAGGTATATATAGGGTCAAGATATAATCCTGATGAGAATTCTCTTATGATCTGGTCCCTATACCCTCCACACAAGAAGCTTGCAATTATTGATACAGAGAAGGCGTTCAGCCATGTAATGACACTAAAAGCAGGTGAAACTAATCTAATGGTTACAGTTGACATTGGCATAAATGTAGCCAAATTGAATAAAGCACAGATTCAAATGTTGATCAAAGAAAGGGATATGTATAAATTGAATTGTGAAAGAATGCATAAAGAAAATGATTTTCTAAGAGATTCAATTCCTACCAAAATGTTAACTCAAGGGGAAATCTCCTAGACAAAGGACAAGGGTGAAGCATCACAGGTGAATGCTTAGATAGTCCAGGCCAGGTTTGATGCACTTTCTACAGTGTTCCAAAAAAGATATGCTAATATGATGATATGGATGAGTAAGTTCTGGGTTACTTATTCCAAGAATCACACTGCTCTCCAAGAACATACAAGGTTAACTGACAAACTTCAAGAAAATCTCCAAGAAATACAGAACAAAGACACTCCTGATGCTAGGGCCATTACCAATGCCAAGGACCTGATCAAGAAACATACAGATTTTCATGAGGAACTTCAAGCAGAGGCTAAGGAATTCATTGATGCTTCCAAGGAAGGAGTGCCTGCATTGTTTAGTGGTAACAAAGATCTGAAAAGTCTGCAAGAATGGACAAAGGAATGCCAACTGATCCTATAGAAAGCCTTGGAAGCAGCTAAAAGTGAAGACCCAACATTGGGAGAGGCCTGTGAATGCATGGAGAAGATGATTGCCATGGAGTTTGCAACAAAGAATGCTGTGGAGTGTGTCGATACCCATTTAAGTCAAAAATACTTGGATCATGTTACTCAAGTCCATTTATGGCTCATTAGAGATTAATGATAATTTGTAATTGTTAATCAAAATCCCAAAAGATACTTATGAAGAGGCATGTCCTCTTTGAAATATTGCTATATAAGATGAACATGTGGTAGTGAAATAGAGGAATCATTCGAAGCAATAGTAGAAGAATAGAAATCATTGTAATAGATATTTCTCATTCCATCTTTCCTCAAATTTTAGAAACTTCTGCAATTAATGTTCATTTTTTCAATATAAATACAATGGAGAAGGTGTTTGCATAAATATTGATTTGCTTTCAAGTGTTCAACATTTGTATGGATTATTATGCTCATATGTTATTTGGTTTTCTCCAAAGTCGCTGTTTATGTTAATCAAATTAAGTGTGAAAATACATTTGATTTGTTAATACACATTTGCTGTAGTTGTGTGATGTTGCTGATTGGTTTTTGTGTGCAGAAGGATTAAATTACCTTTTAAGCAACCTTGTTTGATTGTCCTGTGTGGATTAAAATCCTTTTGAATCAACTGTCTTAATTGGTTTCTCCTCACATTTGAATTAAAATCCTTTCACAAACTTCATAGTAACATAAAGAGTTATCACTGGGATCATTAAGAAGAGTTCAAATAACTGATATACTTGCATGTCTATATAAGGTGTAGACATTTGAAAGTGCCCAACTATCTGAGTTAAGTTAAGAAGTGAATCTGCCTATCTTACAAAAGCTTATCTCCAATATCATAATCAACCCATTGACTCCATTTACCTAATAGATTAGGCACTAATCAACTTTAGAATACTCTATATAAAATTCAATCAACACTCTTAATACTCCTAGTACTTTCATTAGGAATTAATTATTTAGTTCTACAACTATTTCACATTTGTGTCCCATTGTGAGTAGATTTCTCAAATAGAATCCATTTAGACTTCAAATCTTTTTTATCATTCAGGTACACCCGCCTAGGTCTGATAGAGCCTAAAAGAGTAGGGGGTTTCCAATAGCATAAACCCTGTTTTGTTGACCAAAAATGTATTAAGGGATTGGCACCCTGTTATGGTTTAGGACATGTATTTTTGAGATCCAACAAGATCAAGGTCCAGTACAAAGATAAATGATTTGGTGAGTATGACCTACACAAATCCTATAATGTGGGAAATCTACCACTATCACCTAGATCTAATGGTAGACCACCTATACCAAAAGTAAGTCCAAAAGTTGTCATATAGGCTAACCCCATAGTATTCATTCATTGGGGATTTCTAGAAGATGAATCCTTTGAAGACATCTCATCTTGGCTATTCATAGAAGACCAATAGCTAGTTACATTACTAGTCAAGAGAAATATAGCATAGGTCTCCACATTGTTAAGGACATGGGTTAATAAGGCCAAGGTGGCCTTGGATTACATAGACAAGGAAGTATAGAACCCATTATGGTGAAAAATAAACATACTAGACAAGGGTTAGGATATGGTAAGGAGGTGCCATGGTCCTCAAACATTGAGTATATTATTGACGAAGTAGCGAAGGCTTTTCCTATAGTTGTACTATCCAACGAGGATACCATTGATGAATCCTATTTACACCTCACTGACTTATTCCATAAAACATCTATCTTCATGATATCCTCCATATCCCTCACATTTGCAACCATGACCCAGAGCCTTACACTTGTATACCCTGACCTTATCAATTAGGACCAACAAGAGACTCTCATTCTTGATATCTTTTAGAATGATGAGGCCATTGTAGAATTCATGTGACTACAAGATGATATTCCACTTGGTGACCACAAAGTAGGTTTCATTATGAACCTAGACCCCACAACATACTTTGGTGAGAAGACCAAATCCTCCAGTTGCAAAAGTAAAAATAAAAATGTCAGATCCCTTGGTGAAAACCACATCATGGCACCATTAGATCCTAAAATATGAAAAATAAAGTACATATCCAATGGGGAAAACCTCTCTGATGTGCCCCAGGATAGAGGATTTGACCTTCCTTTGACTTTAGTATATCAAGAAAAGTTTCCCCTTTGTTCGAGAAATCACAGGAAATCAATTTGGGTACTACATAGGATCCCAAGATCACCTTTCTAGTAGCATTTCTTTCAGAGCAGGAGAAAAAAGATTTTATAGCTTTCTTCATGAAAAGGACAGTTAACTTTGCTTGGTCATACACAGACATGCCTAGATTGGATCGCTCATTAGTGGTCCATCACTTAGCAATATTTCCTAATGCCAATCTACTCAAACAAAAGCTTCGAAAAATGCATCCCCAGATAGCACTGCTTTTTAAGAAAGAACTTCAGAAGTTTCTAGATGTAAAATTCATTTGTCCCATTGATTATCTAGAATGGGTTTCTAATTTTGTGCCTATATCCAAAATCACTGGGGGCATTCATATTGTACCAATTTCAAGGATCTAAACAAAGCATGCCCAACGGATGATTTTCCTCTACCTAATATTGACATCATAATAGACTTGACATCTAGTCATGAAATGCTTTCCTTAATGCATTGTTTTTCTTGTTATAATCAGATTCTTATAGCACCTGAAGACCAGCACACAAAAACTTTCACATGTCCTTGGGGCACCTATTGTTGGCAAGTCATGCCTTTTGGCTTGAAAAATGTAGGAGAAACATAACAATGGCAATGAATGTTATATTTTACAACCTTTTTTACACTATCATGGAAGAAATTATGTTGATGATCTATTAGGCAAATTAGTTACTAGAGATGATCATTTACAGGTCTTGGCACATATTTTTGATAGGTTAGACCAATATCAGGTTAGATTCAACCCCAATAAATGTGTATTTGGTGTTACATTAGGGAAATTGTTGAGATACATAGTGTCTCACACAGGAATTGAAGTAGACCCCACCAAAGTAAAATCTATAGTTGAGATGGATCCAACAACTAATTTGAAATAACTAAGAAGCCTCCAAGGTAAACTATAGTCTATCAGGCATTTTATAGCTCAACTTGCTAACAAATGTCAACCATTTTTGCACCTACTACGAAAGGATGTATCATTCATATGGGATATTGAGTGTCAACAAGCATTCAACCAATTGAAAAAGTATCTTGCTACACCACCTGTGTTGGTACCACCAATTTCAAAGTGAAATTTACTGCTATATATTTCTACCACAACGATTGCACTAGGTGCTCTCTTTGCTCAACATGATGAATCTAGAAAAGAACAAGTAATCTACTATATCAGTCGCATCTCAGTAGGATATGAGCTTAATTATACTCCTATGGAGCAGGCATGTCTAACTATTATGTTTGCTTCCCAAAAATTGTGACATTACACGCTAAATCAACAAACTAAGCTTATATCTAAAGTAGATCCATGAAATAGCTCCTATCTAAGGCAACTCTTATAGGTAGATTAGAAAAATGGGTCATGATCCTTAGTGAATTTGATATTGAGTATATTGATCATAGGGCAATGAAAGGACAAGTCATCGTCGATCAACTAGCAGAGACTCCAATCACATATACACATCTTATGATTTTAGATTTTCCATATGAAGGGATATTCAATGTCTATCCATTAGTCATATGGTAGTTCTACTATGATGGTTCATATACCCAATATGGTTCAGGAGCTGGAGTCCTTTTCACCACACCATAGGGTGACTCTATTCCGAAGTCATATCGGTTATCTTTTCCTTATATCAATAACATTTATGAGTATGAAGCCTTAATTACAAGACTCTAAATGGTAGTACAATGGAACATAAAATATCTACAAGTCTATAGAGATTCCCAGTTGGTCATTCAACATGTTACAAATGAATCTCAGAATAAAGATGACAAATTGCTTCCCTATAAAAGAATGGTCGACGACTTCAAGAAATATTTTTCCAAGATCTCTTTTGAACAGATTCCTTGATTGAACAACAAAACTGTAGATACTATGGAAACAATAAGATCCCTCATGGATATGCCAACTAATACTCAATGCTATGAATTCCTGGTTGAACAACTCTTAATACCATCTTTCGATGTTTTGCCTACTAAATTAATATACGAACTTGTTGGTCCTAATTCTCCCTCGTACCAAGACATCTATGATTACCTCACACTTTTCCATCAAACCTAACCAACACCTAGAAGAAAACCTTTATCTATCATGCTTCCCAATTTACTATCCTTGGTGATACCTTATATCAATGGAGTCTTGATGGTATCCTACTTAGATGTCTCAGCTTGGAAGAAGCCAACGTTTCTTTACGAGAAGTTCATGAAGGTGTTTGTGGGTCACATTCCATCGATCCAAACCTTGCTAAGAAGTTGTTGCATATAGGGTACTATTGGCCCACTATGGAACAAGATGCCCACCATTTTTCTAAGAAATGCTTTCAATGTCAGTAGCACAGAGACCTAATTCATGCACCAGTACATCAGTTGCAACCTATTACTACTCTTTGGCCATTTTCACAGTGGGGACTCGACCTCATAGGTAAAATCCATCCATAATCCCCTAATGGTAATAAGTTCATAATCACTGCCACTAAGTATTTTACGAAGTGGGTAGAAGCCATCCCTATAACCTACATTACTGGTAAATAGATAGCTAAGTTCATCTTGCATTACATCATTTGCAGATACAATATTCCACTCGCTATCATCATTGATAATGGTAGATCTTTAAGAACCAAGATATTAGTGCCTTGTGCACTTAGGTCCATATTCAACATCACTTTTCCACCCCTTACTATCAACAATGTAATGGCCAAGCTGAGGCTTCCAATAAAACTATATTGAAAGTCCTTAAGAAAACAATCAATGAAGCTAGTCGTGATTGGAATTTGTAGCTCAATCCTGCCTTATGGGCATACCGCACTAGTATCTGAACCCCAATCGGTACTACTCCATACACATTAGTCTATGGCACCGAGGCCATTTTACCTATGAGGTTGAGCTCCGTTCTCTTAAAGTTTCCATGCAACATCTATAACATCCTGCCCCGCAACCCCAAAGGGTAAGGGCCAAAAGAGGACAAGATAATTTTTTTTTTTGACATAAATAGAAAACATAGACATGATATGATTGCTAATTCAATATGTCGACAACATTTATGGCCAAGCATGGTTGAATGTACAACCCAAAGGAGAGGACTAATTCACTCTCTAGAGGAAACATTGTAAAAACTACATTCATTTTAAACACCAATTCAAATGTTCCTAATACCCATTTCCAATTATAAACATAGATCCATAATGATCATTATAGTATAAGTGGGTCTGATACCAACACCAGAAAACTATAAGCCAAATAACAAAACAACATCTCATTTCTTCTCATTAATATAATTTACATCATCCATCTCCAGAGTAAAATTACATAAAAGATTATACATAAGTACAATGGCATAGCCATGAATTTGATACAATAATTGAATGAGTACAACAACTGATAAAGCAATAGAGAGAGAACATCTCCAAACTGGTGCTCCAATAACCTGTACACCGGTCCCCAATGGCAATGCCAATGCTTCCCAACCATGTGGACTCATAGGAGACCACCCCAACGTACTCGGAGATAGTCACAAGGCCCAAACAAAAGAATAAAGGCAAGGAATACAATGGCCAACACTCACATCAGTCATGGAGAAGACACAACACACAATGCATAAAGCCAATGTCATAGCATAGAGGTCCTCATCCAATAACATGTCAGGTACCACTCATGACTACTAAGGCACTAGACACTAGACTGCAGATCAGATGGAGTGTCATCATGCATTCTCGAAGGAATGGCACCACATGTAATAAAGTACACTTCTCATACAGATGAGGAGACTCAGTCATGCCCTAATCAATGACCCGTAGATGGATAACTTGACGCTCCACAGACGGATCAGCCTTCTCATATGCATCCTTAGCCTTTACAAGCGCTCAAGGCCATGCACAAGGACTCAATATCCTAGACCTAAGCTCATCTCGTTTAACCAAATGAGGCATACAAAACCCAATTAAAACAATCCAATAACAATAGGTGACATGGTGAGTGTCCCATCTGCATCCCCAAAGTATTTGGAATAGCCATAGAGGGCAGGGGATGTGTCCCAAGGACACCACATATATAAACAACATAGCTCAACATCTACTATTTAGGGTTAGAAAATATTCTTTGATTATCTTTGTTATACTAAAAATTATAACTCAGACATTTATATCCAAACATCTCTACAACACTTCTAAGTTCTTGTTTTAATGTCAATGAAGTACTGAAAAATGTAGAATTTTAGTGGAAAGGAACATCCAAACATGCAACAAAACCATTTTAAACCATTAGTTTAGAATTCTTACTTATCTGTTCCAGAGAATTAACATATATAAATTCTTCACAATATCTCAATAACTAATATACAATTATAACTGTTTAAGAAATACTATACCCTATATTCTAGCATGGGAAATATTTTTTTTTACAATACTCACAGCTCAATTCAATTCTTAATTCACATTAACTGATGAGTTTATTTTACTATTTCACTCATGGAATGTAAAATGTTTGAGTAGTCTAGTTATAAGGAAAAACTACAAGGAATAGAATAATTAAAAACTAAATCTGATTTGGCAAGGGTTTGAGAATTCTTAGAGGCTCGCCCCTCCATGAATTTGGGCGCGGCCTCTCCCATACAAGGTCGTTCCTTTATATCTAAGAGAAAATAAACAAAACTTAAAGAGGTAATAAAATCTCTTTTAACATCTGTACTTAGTTGCCCTAGTCATGTACAGGGAAAGAAAATTAATAAGTTTCCTTAAGAGGATAAATCCTCTATATGAGGTGCAGCCTGGAGGGGCCTAATGATTTTGACAATATCAATCCAGACTCTATTTGGATGCCCATTTTATTGATTGAGAGATGAATGTTGTTTAATTTACCAATTTTCATGAGTTTAGTTCACCCCTATATAGGTACATACTAGATAGCTAAAACTAAAATAAAAATTAATACCTACTGCATATATGTCTACCAAAGCAATAGCAACTACAACATCTGACAAAATTCCTCTACCCTTTATGTTTGATGAACATCCATATAGGGTTTAAATATACCATTTTAAAGAAGTTTGCCCTTGTAATGAGGTGCAGCCATAGTCATTTGGCTGCCTAGATTCACTAGATAAAGAGGATTTAGTCCTCTTAAACTGCAAACAATTATTCTGACCTGGCCACCCCAATTTAGGAAAAAATCTTAATAGGAAGCTAGTAATACATCGTCCAATATTTTTATAGCCTGTGCATACTCCTATCACATGGCCGATCATGATGCCAGAGAATTATTGCTAATGATTTTAAATGTAAAATCCAAATGTTAAAGGTGTAGATTCAAACCAGAAATACTAGAGTGCATTCCATAGTTTCTCAAGGTGATGTCCTTTCATGTTATGTAATGATTGCGGGATATGCTGAAATGGATTCGTTGAAGCGACTGGGTGTCAAGGCATTCAAAACCCCCATTTCAAGCATCGACTCTCCCTACTTTTAATGCCCTGCTCAAAACTTGCTAATAACAGTACCACAAGCTCCTACTGGTCCTTTCGGGGATAAACAACTGCTGACCAATGGACACCAAGCTTCCTTAATGCATTTATGGGTATACCTTGCACCAGTCAAAAACTCCTATCCATTCCTGTGAGCCATAGCAAAAAGGATTTCATTCCTTCCTTTGTCTTAACTAGACTCTCTCTTTTCTCCCCCAGGCAGTCATTTCATTCACCTAACTTGCAGATATTTCTTTGGCTACATTAATCAATCTCACCCACCAATTCCCCCATGTGATTCCATGCCACGACTTCACTTCTATTGTTCTTTATTAAAAATGACTTGTTATGATATCTGATTTATGAGCAACAATTAAATATGTATTTTCTGATTAAAAATACCTAATACAAAAAAGTTTAGTGAACAAATAAATTTGTGAGCCCCCACTACAAGAAAATGTATATAGTCATAGGCCAAATGTTCCCTAGCCTAATCCACTACACCTAGTTAGTGTAGTGATTCTGTGATATGTGTTTACCTTCCAGTTACCCTGCGGTAATGTCCAGACTGCCCATCTAGTCTTATGTGGTTTGCTATTACTATCTATGGAGGTACCCCATTATGGGTTGTTAGGATTTTATTGTGGCTTCACATTATTGTATTATGTAGTTTATTTTGGTTATTAGTGATTTGATGTGGTTTCATTAAATCTTTATGTGGTTTTGTATGAGGTATTTTATAGTGTTTAATTATATGGAGATTTTAATTGTGATAACTATGTGGTTATAAATATTCTTGCCCTCTTTTGGCCCTTAACCTTCGGGGTTGTGGGGCAGGATGTTACATCTAGTATCAGAGCCCATGTTCACACACTGGGAGCTCTGGCATACTTGAGCCTTCTATGTTTCGCTGTGTTTGGCGCATGTGGCGTGAGCTTGTTATATTGTTTTTTTATAGTCTTAATTGCTTTCATGCCTTATAATGGCGTAGTGGGTTCAGTTACAACCCCATTCTTAGAAATCATGGAGGAAATGCCTCCTTGGCCTTACCTTACTCAATGGGACTAGAGTGTTGACCTTGGTTGAGAGTCTCCCATGGTTAAGAGTGATCACTCTCCCATGCCATAAGAAGGGGGTAGGGGGTAGGAATGTTCTACCTTGTGTGTTTACGGGTGAAGGTAACTTGGGTTGCCTAATTACCCTTGCTTGGAAATGCTCTCCTTGTGCCTTCCTTTATGTTGCTTGTGAATGAAATGACCCTAATTGGTCATGAATTGCTCTTGTAATTCTTTCTTGTAAGTGATGTATGATTTCTGATTTTTCTTACAACCTCTTAATGTGCTTGAGTTGATACAATTTATTGTTCTTGATAACATATTGAAGTCATTAGAATACCAATGGTGCCTTAAACATCCCCTCAGTAGAATTTGCATGTTCATATAATGAATATTGGATGGCATGTAATGTATTGACTTGAGATGAAATCTATCTTTCTCTCCTCTTCGTAGTTGTCAATAGTTGACAAGATGTTAGAATAATGGCATATGGATTTAATTAGTATGTTAAAATTACAATAAGTAAAAGATTTAGTGAGATAGCAGTGAAGAAGACCTTATGCTTGTTATGGTTATGTATTGAGAGTGATTACATGTTTATTGGTGCCTCCTTAATGAGTTTACATGAGAACGGTAATTGTTTGTGAATATATCTTGTTGATGAAAGTTGATCTTCTCAATTGCATTGTAGATTTCAATGAGACTTTATAGTTGAATGTTTGTATTTTAATGCAACTAAAAATACTTAATGTAGGGTAAAAAGAATGTTGCATATCCTACCTTGAGGGAGTAATTGAATGCCATTGACATAGCCAAGGTTACTTATGTTTATGCACTAATGTGAAGATGGTAGTGATGATGCTATACATTTTCATGCACTATTGTGTTATGTTGAAAGCATTGCAAGTGAATCTATGATGTTATGGGTAAATGAGTTGCCCTTATGCAAAGAGAAAATTGGTATGGATATTTGGGAATACTTATTATTGGGTAAAGTTGTATATTTTGCATCATGTTGCATAGTCATAGATGAACTATGGTATTGCCTGGGTAAGAGAAAATGTGGTTGTAGTCCTATGATGAGGACATCTAGTAATGTGCTCTTGCTGAGTGTTGTGATTAATCAGTACTTGAGATGTGTGTCCATGGGATGGTGATACTACATACCTATCCATGGAGGACATATTTGGATTATGTGTATGGGAGGAAACCATACCATATGTGTGTTTTCATGTTGTCACCCTATTAACTGTCAACCCGAGGGTTGTTGACAGGTCAATATGTGGAGGGTAGTAGCAACAAAGTTCCTTGGGAGGAAAATGCATGACATACGTATAATGGCGGCGCGAATTGACAGTGATTGTTTCAACCTCCCGGGAAAGTAATCACTACTTCCCCTTATAATGGACCAGATACTTGGTTCTTACAGTGTTAGCCTAATCCCCTCAGTTCTTGAGGATGACATTAGTTTATGGTATGAGCACCTGTATCAGTTGATCTTACCCTGATGTGATTGTATATGAGCTCCAACCTCTGTAGATGGATGTTGCCCCATGCTGAGAGGTATTCCATATTACTCGTGTCCCAACATGATGCCTTAGATATGATGCCACACCCCACTGATGTTTCGACACAGTGTTGGTGATGATGCCATGTTGTTGATGGTAGTGATCCGAGCTCGAGGACATGATGCCACATACATAGATCCATGAAGGAGCAGTATATATATACATGTTATGTTCCTACTTGTGTAGAGGAGTGAGTGCTAGCATAGAGTAGAGGGTTCACTCAAGATTGCCTCGATTTCGATCAGGTGGCATGCGAGTGGAACCTAGCCATGTGCACCTCTGGATCTGTACGTAGCCGCACGTGCTTTCTCTGTGGGTACACACTATGTGGGATGTTCCTATGAGTAGGACATTGCCATGTGATATATGGTCATTGCGTGCTTTCTCCGCTTGGCGTATACCATGAACGGTCGCACCGCATGAGGTATGTGACCTGGGAATTCTGACACATTACCTTTCCATGTGAGGGTTGTGTGAGTTGGCTGCACCCACATGAAAGACTGTGGAGACAGTCACGCTTGTTTTCTTCCTTCCTTGTACATGGTGACTAGCAAGTCATGTAGTGTTGTGATGTGTATATTTCAAAGATTGTGAATCTTCCTTTCGGTCATTGGTGACTTTTATTTTCCTTATGAGGACCAACAATTTATTTTATCTTGCTTATATTGGTTTAGCCATGGATGAATTTCTTGGCATGTAACTCTTGCAGTTACATTTGATTTATTGTTGAAGGTTATGTGCATTTTTCTTGCCTTATTGTTGGAATTGAGATTTAATCTTCCTTATTTATATTTTGGTGGCTAAACTCATTGGCTTTTCTATTTTTGAATTCTAGTCTTGTGTTGTGATGTGATTCCTCATCGGGTATGGTGAGATCCACCCATTTGAGAGTATACAAGGAAGTAGACGCAGGGAAAACCTTAAGGATGGGGTATGTGTGACCTATTCTAAGCTCTAAAACTACCTTCCTATTGTTTGACTATCTCTTGGAGGCTAAAACCCTTACACAAACAAGAGATATGTCATTGTGGGTTGTATGGAAGGGCTCACTAGGTGGGTCAATGCCATCAAGACACATGGATATGGACATTGGACATGGTTATTGGTTTTGGACTCATGAATATGTTGGATATGGATGGTACTATGACATCCACGTGAACCCCTAATGTAGCCTTGTGTTGTGATTGAGTATGTATGTTTATGTAGGTTGTACAATTTGCCATGTTTGTGGTTGCATACTAGAAGTGAAATCTACATCATCATACCTAGTAAAGAGACAATTTTTTTCCTTTAATGCATAGAGATGTCATGCATGCTATGAAATAAGAGGTTGAAATTATGTATATGTGTGTTTGTGTGCTCCATTTTATAGATAGCTGCATATGAAAAGTGAGAGAACTACAAATTTTATATATTGAAAAGTGCATTTTGCTGCAATTTATGAGAAAATTGTGTGGTTTATGTTGGTGTAATTGTGAAAATTGATAGTGTGAGCAAGTAATAGGTTGTTTGAGACAACTAATTTTGATAAAATTGATTGTTATGGCCTTATTCCTTGTTGAATTAAAGGAAATGATTACATGATAATGCATATTTTGTATGAAATGAGTGCCTTGCCTATTCCTTACCCATGTACTGGGACTGATTGCATGTAATTGTGCATGTGATAACCTGATTTTATATTTATATTGAATTTCATGGACTAATGTGTGCTATGGCTACATCTTAGCATATTGTAGGCTTCGAGGAATAAGCCTAGTCCTAGGGGGTAGGATGTAATGACCCCCATGTTCGCATTTTAGTTGTTGCTTTTCCTTGATGGATTCTGATACTATTATGATGTTGACATGATTGGTTATCATGCTGGATTACATGCTTATATGTTTATATACTGATATCATTGCTTTTGTATGATCATGGAAAAGAAAGGGATGATGTCATAACACTCATATCCGAGAGGCTTACGATGTCATGACCCTCTTCCTGATGTCCATTGATGCTTCGGCTATTATGTGATATATGAACATGTGCTTTGACATGGGATTGGAGTAATGCAGGTACTGAGTATCAACTCTACCTAGATTCACAGGCCTGAACATACTCTCATTCCCTGATGGTGGTTACTAGAGATAGTCACAGGCCAAATGTTCCCTAGCCTAGCCCACTGCACCTGGTTAGTGCAATGATTTTGTGATGTGTTTACCTTCCAGTTACCCTGCGGTAACATCCAGATTGCCCATCTGGTCTTTTGTGGTTTGCCAGTACTGTTTGTGGAGGTACCTCGTTATGGGTTGTCGGTATTTTATTGTGGCTTCACATTAATGTATTATGTAGTTTATTTTGGTTGTTGGTGATTTGATGTGGTTTCATTGATTCTTTACATGGTTCCGTATGTGGTATTTTATAGTGTTTAATTATATGGAAATTTAATTGTGATAACTATGTGGTTATAAATATTCTTGCCCTCTTTTGGCCCTTACCCTTCGGGGTTGCGGGGCGGGATGTTACAACATCTCATTAATGGAGAAGAGTACATAATTGCTAGATCACATGAGCTAGAATTACTAGACAAGAGGCATCTTACAACGCTTAATCACCTTCAGGTCTATCAAAATTGCCTTCGTCGAAGCTATAAAAAGATCAAGGTGATATGGTTTCAATTAGGTGATCTTGTCCTAAAAGAAAATCAGAGAAACCAACAACATCAAGACAAAAGGGGAAAGTTTGAACCTAATTGGTTGGGACCCTTCATTGTTACAACAACTTATGGATCAGGAGATTATACTTTATCAACACCTGAAGGCATTCCTTTAGATGGACCCATCAATAGTGTTCATCTTAAGAAACTCTATGCTTGATCCTTAGAGTATCCCTAAAAAAAACCAAAAATAAAAATAAAAACAAAAAAAACAAAAAAAAAAACTACAAAAAAAATCAAAAAATAGAAAAAAACCAAAAATAAAAATAATCCATCCTCTGGTGAAAACTTGGTAAACAGGTGCCTTGGATTAGTACCATAGTGAAAAATTGACAAATAGGTGATATGTGTAAGTGTTAGCATCCACCATCTATTAAGTCTTCATCCATATCACTCCATATCATCTTATAATAAACCCCTTCCATTCATCCATAATAAAGTTATTGACCTTTGCATTTCTGCATACCCATCTATCATGGCTTGGAAATTATTAGTGTCACTTGTTATCCATTAGTGTCACCCTTCATAGTAAGTCCATCCATTGCCATTTTACATAATAAATCTTGTACTTGACTGGGGGCATCTTTCCTTAACTAAGTTCTAGGAATGGATCCCTATTTTTTCTTGAGAGGACTTGTCACTTTCACATATTCCATAAACATTTATCCATCCACCACAACCCATAATAAATTCAAACTTTCACTTCATCCATCTATCACAATCCATCCTATTCACCTATCACCCCGACTTGACTAACTCACATAGAAAACAAACTAGGCATCCTTTGAAAATCTCAAGTACTTATCAAATCACAAACAAAAGACTACTCTTGAAGTAGTGCACTTGTCTGCATACCTCTCTCCTAATCTGCTAAATCCATTTATCCTAGTCCAAATGATGCAGGAGCATCCCTGCTTCAAGAGCAATCTTGCATCAACCAAAAACATTTGCATTTCAGTTTGTTTGTATTTTAGTTCTTTCATTTTCCAGTTTAGTCTAGGCAGTACAGTCAGAAGAAGTTCATCTTATGGTTTGGTATTGGCATTTCACACCTTGTGGATCTAGACTTAGCATCTACATTCATTCATCTTCATCATATCAAGAACTCAGAGCATTTGGATCAGTTACCGAAAAGATACCGCTATTAGAAGATCAGTTGTTTTCTCAGAGCAGAGCATTCTAATAGCTCCTGGTAATCAGCTAAAGGAGAAGGCTTGCAGATCCTAATGACACATCATTCAATGATCCTTGGTTTGAGGCTGATCTTCCCTAGAGGTCTGCACATTATTACATTCATTTAAGGAAGTGTTCTATGCATTTAGGTTTGACCTATCTGTGAACACGTTACAACTCTTCATTAGAGTTTGTGACCTTCTTGAGCCGACATGGAGGAATCTAATGGTCTGTAAATGATATATATTGATGTAATAGATCCTTAGGAAAGTAGTTCTGATATAGCTATTTGACATAAGAAAAATCTGATAGTTTAGATTTTGTGTGAAGGAGCTTCAAAGCTTTATCTTGTGCATGTATGTAATCAGGCCTATGAGTCAAATTGTAAAGCCAGCATGTTACTGGCTAGAATGTATTTGAATTCTTTGATATACGGAATGCCTAAATCTGTATTTGTTCCATCTCTTTGAGTTGTTTCCATTGTGTTTACTCTTGCTGCTTGGTCCGGATGGTTCATTCTGTGAAGCCTCCTACCATGACTGCACCAAGTGGTATCAAAGTGAAAGTTTGATTCTTTGGAGCGAATTGGCAAAGGGGATTCCATAAGATCTTGTTGTGAGTAGATCACCGATCTAAGGCAGGTTACTTGTGTCCAACCGATTGCTGATTCAGAGGTAGTTGTCGCTTGTAGCCTAATCACCAAATATGAGGTAGTTTGCACTTGATCCTAGGAAGATGCCACCCTGAAGAGTTCCTCCTATTGGTATAATGACTAATAGAATGGATGAGATGATGGAATTGTGAGAACAATGTGAATTCATTTGGATGTTGTTGAGGAAGATAGGTGAAGAGGAGTGACGCCAAGACCTAATGTTGAAAGTGATGATGAAGAAGAATTTCAATATGTTGAATAAATTGGCGAAACCCTAGAAGGTCATGAAGAAGACGAATTAGATCAGGTAAATATGTTGTGACCTATTTTAAAGATTGGAAAGAGACCTAGAGTTGATGTGCTGAACTATACTGGCAACTTGAATCTGAAAGAGTTGATTGATTGGATAAATAGCATGGAAGAATACTTTGAATATGAAGAAATTGAAGATTCAGAGAAGGTGAAATTTGCAAAAACAAAGTTTAAAGGACATGTTGCTATATGGTGGAAATAAGTTCAGTTGGAAAGGAATATGAGAGGAAAAGAAAAGATTACAAAGTGGGACCGGATGGTGACAAAGTTGAACAACCAGTTTATACCTGCTGACTATGAGTTGGAACTACTGAAGAGATTGCAAAACCTAAGGCATAAGAAGAAATCTGTGAAGGAGTACACTGAAGAATTTCATAAAATGATCATAAGGATAGGACATAGTGAAGCAAGAAAAGAGAAAGTGGTTAGATACATCAATGGACTGAGATTGAACATTCAAGAAGAACTAAGCTTGGTAAGGATAACATCTTTGGAGGAAGCATATCAATTTTCCCTAGAAGTTGAAGAGAAGTTGAATAAGAAGCATGATCAAAGACAGAGAGGTAGAGGAGGTAAATTTTAGAAAGGAAGATCATTTTCTAGATATGATAGATCATTTGTGGAGAAGAACAAGTTCAACAGTTTGTTGAAGAAGGATGATAGAGATAACATTGCTTACCAGAGAGATGACAGAAATTCTTACCGGAGAGGAAACCCTAGTGCATACCAGAATGAAGGATATAGAAGAGAAGGAAGAGGATTTGATAAAAGGGCATTCAAAGGTACTTGTTTCAAGTGTGGAGGTGAAGGACATAGAGCATTTGAGTGTAATCAGGCTAGTACAAGCAAGAAAATAGAAAATAGTGGAAGAGCAGCCTATGTTGAAGAAGAACCTGTTAGATCACCTAGTTCAGTTGGCAATCTGGATAAAGGAGAATCACTGGTAATGAGGAGAGCACTATTTCAAGTAGAGACAAATGAGGAACCATCATAGAGGAAAAGTCTATTCAGAACTAGATGCAAATCAGGAGGTAAGTGTTGTAAAGTTGTGATTAATAGTGGTAGTTTAGATAACCTAGTTTCAGAGGAGATGGTGAATAAGCTAAAGTTGGAAAGATTGAAACACCCTAAGCCTTATCAGATAGCATGGATTGAGGATGATCATAAGGCACTGGTCAGTGAATAATGTTTGGTGAAATTTCATATTGGATCTTATCATGATGAAGTCTTGTGTGATATTATGCCTATGGATGTTTGTCATATTTTGTTGGGTAGACCTTGGCAGTATGATAGAAAAGCTATGCATGATGGGAGAAAGAATACATATACTATAACAGCAAATGGAAAGAGAATTACCTTGATTCCTTTGGAGGATGATCCTAAGAATGAAGTATGTGGGAATGCTATAATTTGTTTGGTAGATGGAAGAATTTTTTTGGATGGTTTGAGACATGAGAATATGTGTTATGCCTTGATTCCTAAGATGCCTGAAGCATTGAAGAAGAAGACTGAAGAATCACAACCAGAAGAGATAAGAGAATTGCTGACAGAGTATCAAGACATCATATCAGATAATGTACCTGAAGGATTACCACCTATAAGGAGTATCAGTCATCACATGGATCTTATACCAGGAGCAAGTTTGCCTAACAAAGCAGCACATAGGATGACAACGGCAAAGAATGAAGAATTGAATAAATAGATACAAGAGTTGTTGAGGAAATGTTTGATTAGAGAAAGTTTGAGTCCTTGTGCAGTACCTGTAGTTTTGGCACTGAAGAAAGATGGAGAATGGAGAATGTGTACTTATTCCAGAGAAATAAACAAGATCACAGTTAAGTATAAATTTCCTTTACCTAGGATGGATGATATCATGGATTGTTTGAATGGAGCAAAATATTTCACAAAGATAGACTTGAAGAGTGGATACCATCAGATCAGAATCAGAGAAGGAGACGAATGGAAGACTGCTTTTAAGACAAATGAAGGACTATATGAGTGGTTAGTGATGCCTTTTAGATTGACAAATGCATCAAGTACTTTCGTGAGATTGATGAATGAGGTCTTGAAGAAATTATTGGGTAAGTTTGTGATTGTATACTTGGATGATATTCTGATTTTCAGTAAGACAAAAGAAGAACATTTGTGGCATATTATACAAGTTTTGCAAAGGTTGAGAGAAGAGAAATTGCTGATAAACATCAAGAAGTGTAGTTTCATAAAGGAAGAGTTGGTATATTTGGGATTTGTGATTTCTATGTTAGGATTGAAGATGGACCCTGAGAAAGTGAGAGCAATTGTTGAATGGCCTATACTAGAGAGCATTGGAGAGGTTAGATCATTTCATGGATTGGCTAGTTTCTACTGGAAGTTCATTAGAAAATTTAGTTTAGTTTGTAACCCTATGACATAGACAATGAGAGGTGACAGAAAAGATTTCAAGTGGACATCAGGAGAAGATAAAAGTTTTGAGTTGTTGAAGCAGAGTGACAGAGCAACCTATTTTGGCATTACCAAATTTTAATAAGGTATTTCAAGTTGATTGTGATGCAAGCGGCAATGCAATTGGAGCAGTGTTAAGTCAAGAAGGTAGACCTGTAGCATATTTCAGTGAGAAATTGAATGATGCAAGGAGAAGATATTCAATTTATGATCATGAGTTCTATGCCATAATTCAAGCCTTGAAGAATTGGAGACATTACTTGTTGCCTAAGGAGTTTGTGTTGTATACAGATCATCAATCTTTGCAGTATTTGAATAGTCAAGGTAAGTTGAATCAGAGACATATGAGATGGGTAGAGTTCATGCTGAGTTATACTTTTATGTTGAAGCATAGGAGTAGAAAATCAAACAAAGTTGTTGATGCATTGTGTAGAAGAAGAAACTTGTTGACAGAAATGAGAGTTGGAGTGTTGGGTTTTGATGAATTAAAGAACATGTATGAGGGAGACACTAATTTTACAAGACCTTGGAAAGCATGTAAGGAACCTGTTGTGACAGATAAGAGCAAATGGTTAGATTATTTTATTCGAGAAGATATGTTGTTCAAAGGAAGTCAGTTGTGCATACCTAGAAGTTCAATGAGAGATAATTTGATTAAGGAGAAGCATAGTGGTGGATTGTCAAGACATTTTGGCATTAACAAGATAGTGGCTTTAGTGAGTGAAAATTACTTTTGGCCTTAGATACATAAGGATGTTTTAAGATTTGTACAAAGTTGTAGAGTTTGTCAAGTTGCAAAAGGTGGTAGTCAGAACACTGGATTGTATAAACCTTTGATAGCACCAGACAGACCTTGGGAAGACATAAGCATGGATTTTGTAATGGGATTACCTAAGACATAAAGAGGACATGATTCGATATTTGTAGTGATTGATAGATTTTCAAAAATGGCTCATTTCATACCTTGTAAGAAGACAACTGATGCAGTGCATGTAGCTGATCTATTTTTCAAGGAGATTGTGAGATTGCATGGATTACCTAGGAGTATAGTTTCAGACAGAGATACAAAATTTGTTGGATACTTTTGGAAGACACTTTGGAAGAAGATGAAGACAGATTTGAAGTTCAGTTCAACTTTTCATCTATAGACAGATGGACAAATAGAGGTAGTGAATAGGAGTTTGGGAAACTTGTTGAGATGTTTGGTTGGAGAGAAAATTGGAAGTTGGGACTTGATTCTTTCACAAGTAGAGTTTGCATACAATAATTCAGTAAACAGGAGTACCAGAAGAACATCTTTTGAGATTGTTACTAGAGTGAATCCTAGAGGAGTTGCAGAACTAAGAGACATCAACATGGAAGAAAAGAGAAGTGTAGAAGTAGAAGAATTTGCTGATCATATGAAGATAATGCATAACCAGGTAAAGAAGCATTTGGAGAATATGAACAATAAGTACAAAGAGAATACAGATGAGAAGAGAAGACACAAGAATTTGAAGAGGGAGATGAAGTAATGGTACATTTGAGAAAAGAAAGATTTCCAGTTGGGACATATAAAAAGTTGAAGATGAAGAAGTTTGGACCTTGTAAGATACTTAGGAAATTTGATTCAAGAAATGCATATGAAATAGAGCTACCAGAGACATTGGGTATATCACCAATTTTCAACATTACAGACCTACATCAGTATCATGAAGCACAGTTTAGTGACAGCATGGAAGAAAAATTGAAGAAATAGTTATCACAGCAAGAACTGGAGCAGATGAAGACATTTTGGACAGTAGAGTTGGATGCAACACTAGAGGAAGATAATACAAAGAATACCATGTGAAGCGGAAAGGTAGACCAGAAGAAGATTCATCTTGGATTTTTTAGGCTGAGGTGGATCATCTGGGTTCTCCCTTAGCTCTGACAAAGTGAGGGACTCACTTTTTCAATAACCCCAGATGTCTGATGCAGAAGTATCCCTGGTTCAAGAGCAATCTTGCATCAACCAAAAACATTTGCATTTCAGTTTGTTTGTATTTCAGTTCTTTCATTTTCCAGTTCGGTCTAGGTAGTACAGTCAGAAGCAGTTCAACTTGTGGTCTGGTATTGGCATTTCACACCTTGTGGATCTGGACTTAACATCTACATTCATTCATCTTCATCATATCAAGAACTTAGAGCATTTGGATCAGTTCCAGAAAGATACTGCTATCAGAAGATTAGCTGTTTTCTCAGAATGGAGCATTCTAATAGTTCCTGATAATTAGCTAAAGGAGAAGGCTTGCAAATCACTCCTTGACTTGTGGATCCTAATGACACATCATTCAATGATCCTTGGTTCGAGGCCAACCTTCCCTAGAGGTCTGCACATTATTCCATTCATTTAAGGAAGTGTCCTATGCATTTAGATCTGACCTATATGTGAACACATTACAACTCTTCATTGGAGTTTGTGACCTTGAGCTGACGTGGAGGAATATAATGGTTTGGAAATGATATATATTGATGTAATAGATCCTTAGGAAAGTAGTTCTAATATAGCTATTTGGCATAAGAAAGATCTAATAGTTTAGATTTTGTGTAAAGGAGCTTCAAAGCTTTATCTTGCGCATGTATGTAATCAGGCCTGTGAGCCGAATTGTAAAGCCTGCATGTTGCTAGCTAGAATGTATTTAAATTCTTTGATATACTAAATGACTGAATATGCATTTATTCCACTTCTTTGAGTTGTTTCCGTTATGTTTACCCTTGCTGCACAGTCCAGACAGTTCATTCTGTGAACCCTCGTATTGTGACTACACCACCAAAGCCTTTAACGGATATATCTTTCCTACAATAAGGCCCAATCTAATATGAGCATCATCTTTAGCAAAAGATATGATGGTTGTGTATTTGTTTTGTCAATTGGTTGATTTCTTTTTAGTTTATCTTTTGTCCCTTTCTAATACCTAATCAAGACTACCTTGATCTTTATAAATCTTGGTACGTTGCAATAAAGTATGGACTAGGGCATAGTCATTGCTTTCATATGTTGTGTTTGTGGAATGTTCTTATTATCCTACCAAGGCTAATATTTTTCTTTTCCATGTTGGAATTAGCATCTTGCATATCAACATCCTTTACATCCAAGGTCTTGTAAAAGCCTTATGTGTATTAGGATCATTCTATGCTAAGGATATTTTCTATTCATGTATCCAATAATGTTCTATTATGTCTAGTATGAATAAGTTCAAACCATTTGTTTGCAGAGTCAACGTTTTATGCATTGGATACATGGTCACCTTGGTCTTATATAACCTGGTGCATAATATCCATATGCTATATAAAAATAAGGATTGCTCTTTAAATTTTATAAGGGATAACCAAAGAAAAATCCCTCCATCCATCCACCCATATGTCCTAATAAAATCTATAGCTTTGATAAAGATCAATCAACCATTGAACTTCTCTATGCTAGACATCATTTCTTCTATCCATAGTAACATAATCATCATCTTCTTCTCTTTCATCTACAAAACAAAAGTCCTACAAAAACATGCATGTTAGACATCACATCATAAGCATTATATAGCAATAGCATATCCATATAGTCTACCCATAGAAAAATCCATAAACATCCATAAACATCATGTATACATTATGAAATCATCCATCATCCATAGCATAAAATAAATAAAACCATCTAGCTAAGTACATGTCAATCATCCATAGCATCATATATAAGCATATCACCACATAAACCCATGATCATAGCACAGGTCAATCATATGATAATATCATCATCACATCATATATAAGCACTATAAGCATCATGTACATCATCCATAACTATGTAGGTCATCAAATCATGTCATCTCTCACAAATATAAAAAATAATAAGTGTCATGTACATGTCTATACAAAAGACGCTGCATGAGCTGTAAATATACAAAATTATACAAATAGCCCAAAGGCATCATCGTGTCATACATATATACATATACATCATTAATGCTATGCACAAGTGTCTATGTCAATCTCCCCTTTGAAGGCTTGGCCTCTACCCTTGATGGTGGTGGTCCTACTGGTGGGGGCTATTGTACCCCTACTGGCTATGGTGGCAGAGGCTCCATAACTGATCCTCTTGACCTCCTCGATGAGGAAGCCCTTGAACTATTCCTCTCCTTGAAGCTTTGCCACCTCTGATCCTGAGGCACAACACTGTGGTAGAGACCTCTGTAGTACTCAGCCTCTTAGGCCACCTTGGTCAACTCATGCTAAACTCTGGGTAACTCATTGACTAGGGCCATCATCAGCTAGTCAACACCAATCATAGCTCATGTAGTGTCTCGCTCCTGTGTCACCCTCTCCGTGAATGCAAAGAGATGGGGGACTAAAAAGTCACCACCATGGGACTTTTTGGTCCAAAAGTAAAAAAACACGTGAGCACATTATAATGTGCTTGCGTTTTGGTTTACTTTTGGACCAAAAAGTCCCATGGTGGTGACTTTTTGGTCCCCTATGCGCTTACATTTTGGTTTACTTAAAAGAAAAAAAAAGCCATTTCTCCTCATACAACCACGACCATTAAGAGAAACAACAGCAAAAAACTCAGTTCAAAGCATGATCGCGTTGAAGGGAAGCCTCTCCACGCGAATGTAAGAGAGAACAACAAATTCACGATGCCACCTCGCCACCAAAGACATCGTCAAGAAAATTTGGAGGGTCTAGCATAGAAAGAAGGTAGGGTTTGACTGATTTTTGCTAGTTTGAGAAGAATTTTTGAGTTTTGCAATGTTTGATTTGTTTTTATATTGCATTTACAGTTATTGGGGCAAGAGAAAACCCAAATCTAACCGAGGAGGGTGAAAATAACCCCCAAAACCCTCCAAACCCTCAAGACCCACCTTCACATCCTCACAATTTAAGGGATAGTCAAGAAAAGTACCTACAGATAACAAAAGAAAATAATAAACATCTTCAAACTGTTATTCAAACACTAAACAATCCAAGTGGAACCACCAATCGTAGGAGGGCACATGCAAAGTCACTAGAGGAGATTGTTTCCCACACCGATTTGGTGACAAAACAAATCACTGAATTCCAAGACTATAGGGAGAGGTGTCGACAATATTATGCTGACAAGTTGTCATATGAACAAGTCAAAAATGAAAAAATTATAAAATCTTAATTATGTGCACAATTTATTAATCCCAAAACCGGCCAAATATTAGAAGAAAGTTGCAAATAGTTTCCTATTCATTGGTGTAGGAATGAAGAAATATTTGAAAACTTTTGGTATAGATGGTACATGGTCTTCAATGAGCGCACATGCAACAATGATGAGGTACCACAATATTTCTTGAGGAAACTCCATTGCGAGTTTGTCCTCAAGAAGATTCCTAATTATTTTGACATTCATGAGTTCTAGGGTAGAGGTGGTGGCTCTGCCCAAGATAGACTTAGGGCTCAGCGAGATGAAAACCATGTGCTTGTACCCCTATTGAGGCTAGAATGTAGGTTACTCCCTTCAACTTTGAAGGAGAATGTTGAGGTGGAGACATTACATTCATTGACTACTCTCAACCAAACTCTATCACATCATGCTGATGATCTTACCCAGGCCGATGAGGGTGAGAGTAGTAGACGTCATGTGTCCCCACATTTGTGTAATTTATGTGGGAACCTATGTGATTATGGGATGTAGGACGCATGGCAGGACTCTCGACAGGATGCTACGATGCAGGATGCATGGTAGGATGTTGCGATGCAAGAGCAACATCCAATGATGGAGACAACCATATTGGATGACATTGTTCTCATCGATGATCTCTTATAGACTACATTTGGTATTGACTCTTAGGTAGTTTGTTACAAGTTTCATCTTGATTTAATATAATATTATTTGAAATTTGTAATTAATTTTATATGATTATCTATATTATAAGTCAAAAATAACACATATGTAATTGTCTGCACAATTAAATTTCAAGGTCAGAGTCTTCATCCTGCCTCTGTTAGTCATCCATTGGCAGGTTATGAGAGGAGGTCAAGTCAGTAGGTATGTAATTTATCACATGATCGTAATTATTGTAGATATGTCAATGGTAATATTATTTTGTGACAATTTGATGATTTCAACAGTCACTGACACCTGCACGATTTCCTTGGTCCCCTAGACACAAATCCACCACTTTTACAAAGGTAAATTTAACCATTTATAATCATTATGTATTTTTAAAATAATGTTATGTATTTATTTTGGTCGAATAATCTTGAACTTGATTTTCAGATGCTGAATGTGGAGACTCCTCCCCTTCTTCATGAGTCGGCACAGATAGGCATTGCTGCAGCCATGATGTCTTCAAATCCTTTGACCAAGGTATGAGCCAATAACATGAAAATGTCATAATTTTGTATTTCTTGTTTTATCTCATGTCATTTGATGTACATAAATAATATTTATGTTTAGTCAATTTTTCTTCTTGATGCTTCTCACAGGAGGTCACAACTCCAGCCTATCTAACTACAGATAAAGAATCTAGACACAAGATGATGGAGAGTGATCATCAGATGGTGGTAAGTGATTGATTACATCTGTGATGTTATATATTTTGAATGTACATTTTCTATAGTAATGTGCATATTGTTTGATTTTATTAATAGGTGGAGCTGCATGAAATTGAACTGTCGAAGAGGTCTACTCAATGACAGAGAGAAGATGAGTCACAGATTGGCTCTCCATCTTCACAGTCAAGGAAGGGCCACCGATTATTTCATAAAAGTCCATAGGAAACTAGTTTTTGGGACATTTTTTGTATGCCTACATGGCTTTGTATGTACGTACTTTTGTATGTTACTAATGTATATTTTTGTATATATGCCTGTATGGCTTTGTTTGGACATGCCTATATGGCTTTGTATGTAAACTAGATGTTATGTTCATGACATTATGTATATGACAGTTTATATTAAATATTTAATATGATCAATTATCATTACAGGAATTTGGTTTTATGCATGCCAATTGCATTTGCTTGAAAGTAACTTATAAATCATTTTTAAATAATCCATTTTGTGCATATCTTGCAATCATTGCATTCTATGGGACTATGCATTTCTTTGAGGCATCATTTCAAACAATTCACACACCTTGTCTATGCTTCCACACTTTCCATACATGTCAATAAGGGCAGCTACAAATACAATACATGTGACAAAATTCCTATATCATTTATGCTTTGAAGGTTGTCCACACCATGTTCCCTAGATCCCATTCTGGCATAGGAAAAGAGGAAGTTGGATAAGGTTGTGCAATTTGGTTTTAGACATGCCAAAATTTGCGTTTGGTTGAAATTTACTTTTGTGCATTTGCTTGAGAGTTTTTAAAGCCTTATGAAAAATCCATTCAGTGCATATCTTGTAGTCATTGCATTCCATGAGACAACATTTCTTTGAGGCATTGTGTCAAACAATTCACGTTTGTTGTATATGCTTCCACACTTTGCATACATGTCTTGCAGGGTACTTACAACTACAACATTTGAAAAAATTCCTATATCCTTTATAATTTGATGGATGTCTATACCGTGTTCCAAAGATACCACTTCTAAGGTTTTTGGAATTTAGATTTACGTGCTCACCAATTACATTTTCTTGAAACTTTCTAAAGGCTTATAAAAAAATCCATTAAATGTTCATATCTTGCAATCATTGCATTCCATGAGGTGGCATTTCTTTGAGGCATCATGCCAAATAGTTCATGTGCCTTGTCTATGCTTCCACACTTTGCATACATGTCTCTAAGGGCAGTTGCAACTACAACATCTAACAAAATTCCCATATGTTTTATCCTTTCATGGATGTCCATTTTGGCATAGGCAAGGAGGATACTGGCTAAGGTTGTGGAATTTTGATTTACACCCACCAATCACATTTGCTTGAAAGTTTCTAAAGCCTTATAAAAAAATCCATTTTGTCCATATCTTGCAATCATTTCATTCATTGAGGTGACATTTCTTTGGGGCATCATGCCAAATAGTTCATGTGCCTTGTCTATGCTTCCACACTTTGCATACATGTCTACAAGGGAAGCTACAAAATTATAGCATGTGACAAATTTCCTATATCCTTTATGCTTTAATGGTTGTCCATATGTTGTTCCAAACAATCTATTTTGGTGGATGTCCATACCCTATTCCAAAGATCCCATTTTGGCATTTACACCTGTCAATTGCTTTTTCTTGTATGTTTCTAAAGCCTTATCAAAAAATTCATTTTACGCATATCCTACAATCATGGCATTCCATGAGACCACATTTATTTGAGGCATCATGTCAAACAATTCACTTGTCTTATCTATGCTTCGACATTTTACATATATGTCTTCTAGGGAAGTTGCAACTACAACATCTATCAAAATTCCCATATCCTTTATGCTTTGATGGATGTCCATGTACCATGTTCCAAAGATCTCAGTTTGGCATAGGCAAAGAGGATGCAGTCAAAGGTTGTGGAATTTGGATTTACACCCGCCTATTGCTTTTGCTTGAGAGTTTCTAAAGCCATATCAACAAATCCATTTTGTGCATATTCTACAATAATGACATGTTCCATGAGACCACATTTCTTTGAGTCATCATTCCATGCAAGTACAATATTTGATGAAATCCCCATGTGCTTCCACCCACTGATTTCTTTTTCTTGAAAGTTTCTAAAGCCTTATCAACAAAACCATTTTGTGCATATCCTACAATCATGGCATTACATGAGATTCCATTTCTTTAAGGCATCATGTCAAACAATCCATTTGCCTTTTTCTATGCTTCCACATTTTGCATACATGTATCCTACGACAGTTGCAACTACAACATCTTACAAAATTCCCATATCCTTTACGATTGATGGATGTCCATGTACTGTGTTCCAAAGATCTTAGTTTGGCACTAGCAGAGAGGATGTAGTCAAAGGTTGTGGATTTTAGCTTTACACCCACCAATTGGTTTTGCTTGAAAGTTTCTAAAGCCTGATTGACAAATCCATTATTTGCATATCCTACAACCATACCATTCCATGAGACCACATTTCTTTGAGGCATCATGTCAAACCGTTCATTCACCTTCTCTATTCTTCTGCATTTTGCATACATGTCTTCTAGGGCAGTTGCAACTACAACATTTTTCAAAATTCCAATAGACCACATTTTTTGAGGCACCATTCAATGCAACTACGGCATTTGATAAAATTCCCATATGCATTTTGTAAGAATACATGAGATACTATATATTTCTGTACAATTACCCTAATTAGTAAGAATTAATAAGAAAGAAGCATAATGGCAATAATTAGCATTCAATGATTTCTAATGAAGACCTAGGGTTTTGGTGCCAATGGAAACTCACCAAACCCTCATATCAATCTTTATAAATGAAGATATTTTATGATTTAGACTAATACAGATGCTTGGGTATCTCATGATCATATTGAGATCTAATCATTGCTTTGTTTCTTGTAGGGTTTGTTTCTATGCTTCTAATCATAATAATCAAGGTTATGGAAATGCTCTTCCATTATTTGCATATCCTGCAACCATACCATTCCATGAGACCACATTTCTTTGAGGCAACATGTCAAACAATTCACTCACCTTCTCTATGCTTCCACATTTTGCATACATGTCTTCTAGGGCAGTTGCAACTACAACATTTTTCAAAATTTCGATAGACCACATTTTTTTGAGGCATCATTCAATGAAACTACAACATTTGATAAAATTCCCATATGCATTTTGTAAGAATACATGAGATACTATATATTCTATATGATTACCCTAATTAGTAAGAATTAATAAGAAAGAAGCATAATGGCAATAATTAGCATTCAAGGATTTCGAATGAAGACCTAGGGTTTGGGTGCCAATGGCAACTTGCCAAACCCTCAGATCAATCTTTATAAATGAAGAGATTTTATGATTTAGACTAATATAGATGCTTGGGTATCTCATGATCATATTGAGATATAATCATTGCTTTGTTTCTTGTATGGTTTGTTTCCATGCTTTTAATCATAATAATCAAGGTTATGGGACAACAAGGGTCTGGAATAGCTCTTCTCATGTCATATGAGGAGATCATGGTCACAATACCATCAAGATGTTGTGAATTTCAACAAAGAATTTCCATCTTTCCAAACCCTACCATCGTACACAGTCAAGAAGACACAAAACAATCAAAAGGATGGACGATCAAGGGACTATCATGAAATCATAAGGTTGTTATCCATAGGGGGATTGTCTTGAAAGATGTATGACCATGTTAAATTGCTCCTTATCAAGGCCATGATGTGTTAAAAAGGTGAAGTTATTGGGTGAATGTGAGAATTCAGTTTCAAAGAAGGTTTCAAAAGAGTATTTGCTACTGTCACAATCATGAAAGACTATCATTATGCCATCTTAGAGAGCCTATGACTCAAGAAATCACAATGAAAATAAGGTTGAGGTTGCTTGGCACACAAAATGAGACCTTCCCTAACATTTACCTACCCACCCTGATGCGTTGGCGCAATATGTTCAGCCTCACGATAAGCATATCAAAAAATAAGGCATCTGGCAAGGTTGTGGTACATGAAACTAAAGTATTTTGCAAGAATGAATTTGCTTTCAGCACGACCAAACAGATTGGAGTTGACCAAAATTGAGAGAGGTTATTGTATACAGACCCCACATGCATGTGTAGGTCTAAATGAAATGTTCCCACCTTCCACAAATTCCAAGAACTGCTTCGTCAAAGTTTGGTAGTTTTTTCGTCTTAGGGATCTTAAGGGACTTTGTTGGTAGCCTTTTGCCCCGAACAGCTGGGGTGCTTGGCACATGAAATAAGACCTCCCCTAGCATTTACCCACTGACCTCGATGCATTGGAAAAGTCCGTTCATCCCCACAAGCTATGGAATGCAAAATGTCACTCCTAGCACCTTTCCACTACATGAAACTAAAGCATTTTGCAAGAATGCATTTGATTTTGGCATGGTCAAATGGATTGGAGTTGACCAAGACCAAGAGAGGTTATTGTGGACAGACCCAACATGCACCTGTAGGCCCAAACAAAATGTTCCCAGCTGCCACAAATTCTGAGAACTGCTTCGTCAAAGTTTGGCAGTTTTTCGTCTTAAGGATCTTAAGTGACTTTACCGGTAGCCTGTTGTCCTGAATGACTAGGGTACTTGGCACACAAAATGAGACCTCCCCTAGCATTTAACCGCCCACCCCAACATGTTTGTGAAGTTCGTTCGGTAACACGAGCTATGGAATGCAAAACGTCACTCATAGCACGTTTCCACTACATGAAACTAAAGCATTTGATTTTGGCACGGTCAAACGGATTGGAGTTGACAAAAACTGAGAGAGGTTATTGTGGATGGACCTCATATGCACCTATAGGTCTAAACAAAACATTCCCAATTGCAACAAATTTTGAGAACTACTATGTTAAAGTTTGGCAATTCTTCGTCTTAGGGATCTTAAGTGACTTTGCCGGTAGCCTGTTGCCACGAATGATTGGGGCACTTGGCACACAAAATGAGACCTCCCCTAGCATTTACCCACCCACCCCAACACATTGACAAAGTTCATTGAGCCCCATGAGCTATGGAATGCAAAATGTCACTCCTAGCACCTTTCCACTACATGAAACTAAAGCATTTTGTAAGAATGCATTTGATTTCGGCACGGTCAAATGGATTGAAGTTGACCAAAACCAAGAGAGGTTATTGTGGAAGGACCCCACATGCACCTGTAGGTCTAAATGAAACATTCCCAACTACCATGAATTCTAAGAACTGCTTCATCAAAGTTTGGTAGTTTTTTGTCTTAGGGATCTTAAGGGACTTTGTCGGTAGCTTGCTGCCCCAAATGACTGGGGTGCTTGGCAGATGAAATGAGACCTACCTTGGCATTTACCTACCGACCTTGACATGTTGGCAAAGTCCGTTTGACCCCATGAGCTATGGGATGCAAAATGTCACTCCTAGCACCTTTCCACTGCATGAAACTAAAGTATTTTGTAAGAATGCATTTGATTTCAGCACAGTCAAATGGTTTGGAGTTGACCAAAGCTGAGAGATGTTATTGTGGATGGACCCCACATGCACTTGTAGGTCCAAATAAAATATTCCTAGCTGCCATGAATTTTGATAACTGCTCTATCAAATTTTGGTAGTTTTTCTGTCTTAGGGATCTTAAGGTACTTTGCCAGTAGCCTACTGCCCCAAACGATTGAGGCATTTAACACCATATTTTTTGATCAACATCAACATCATGAGGACATTGAAGAAATATTTAACACATGAAGACACTGAGAACACTGAAGACATGGAGGACAAAGTAGCATGAAGACATGAACAAACTCCTATCATGAGGAAGAACCACAACCTAATCCAACACTTGAAAGCATGACATGTTATGATAAAGAACCACAACCAAATCCAATGATCTAATGGCATGAACCAATGACATAAGCAACTATGTCCTACTATTGTAACATGATAAACATGAATGTTATGAACTAACATCCAAACCCTGTGACATCAATCTTGATATGACATGAGTGAAACATCAGTGAACATGATTAAGACCAATAAGGATCAACTTCATCCATCACTTAGATCTAACCCCATGAAGCATAACATGATGATGATGCAAACATCAAATGTATACCATAGAAAACAAATCAAACCAATCATGAGGCCTTCATTGCTGATCAAGTTCATACCACTGCTTGTCAAGTTCATACCACTCCTTGAGTGATATCTTCACTATTCAAGTTCATGCCTTGCCTTGAAGCACTACAACTCTATGCATCACATCACATACTCTATGAAGAAGCAAGTGTATTTATATCACAAAACCCAACAACATATCCTGAAATCATAATGGTACCATCAAATAATAGACACCAATAGACTTGCACAATTATGCATTCCTTACTTTCAAGCAAATGCAATTATAATTGATCATCATATTACATATTTAATATAAACTGTCATATACATAATGTCATGAACATAACACCTAATTTACATACAAATCCATACAGGCATGTCCAAACAAAGCCATACAGGCATATATACAAAAATATACATCGGTAACATACAAAAGTATGTATACAAAGCCATCTAGGCATACAAAAAATGTCCCAAAAACTAGTTTTCTATGGACTTTTATGAAATAATCGGTGGCCCTTGCTTGACCGTGAATATGGAGAACCAATCCTTGACTCATCCTCTCTCTGCCATTGAGTAGACCTCTTCGACAGTTCAAGTTTATGCAACTCCACCTGTTAATACAATCAAACAATATGCGCATTACTATAGAAAATGTACATGAAATATATAACATCACATATGTAATCGATCACTTACTGCCATCTAATGATCATTCTCCATCATCTTGTCTTTAGCTTCTTGGTTGGTAGTTGGACGGGCTGGAGTTGTGACCTCCTGTGAGAAGCATCAAGAAGCAAAATTGACTAAACATAAATATCATTTATGTACATAAAATGACATGAGATAAAACAAGAAATACAAAATTATGACATTTTCATGTTATTGGTTCATACCTTAGTCAAAGGATAGGAATCCTCAACAGAATGGATTGGTTGAAAGAAAGAATAGGATTGTTCAAGAAGCTGCAAGGACAATTGTAAGAGAAGCAAACCTACCAGATGTATACTAGAGGGAAGCAATTCATACTACTGTTTATATACAAAACAAAGTACAAGTAACCATCTAGGAAAGTTTTATGCATACTTACAAATTAATCCAATGAACCATCTGGGTCTTCTCTACTCTTTATTGTGTCAAATATTGCCTCATGGTTAGACTCACACACCTTCCACAAGGTCTTGTTCAAAGATCTACCTTGATATTGTATCAAATGAACATTGGTTGCCACGACAATGTTTGAGTAATGAAGAATCTTCTTATGCGTGTCAAAGTCCTCAAACAACCAAACATTAACACTCTTATGTGGGTACCTTCTAGGCCATGTTCTAGTAACAACCACTGAGCCTGTAGGGTAAATTAGATGTTTTCTCCATCTGTAACTGGGGCCTCCAATTTCTTTTTGGCCTCAACACAACGACACAAGTAATAATTTGTTCCCTCTTTGTTATCTTCATCTGCAATAACTATATAAACATGCTTTACATTGATATGTGTAGCAAATTAGATGAAATTAGTCAACATTACAAAAACACTACAAAGTAAGATAACATTAGGAATTTCAAAAACTATGCAAGTAGATATATTACCTAGTTGAACTAGATCTGATATGTGGTCAAAGTCAACAGATGATTCCATCTCTGTCAGTTCCAGTGCTGTCGGGGGTTGATACGTGTCAAGTGTGTTAAGATAACTTAACTACCATTCGTCAACCCACTCCTTTGACTCACTCTCATCCCGAGCTTGAATTGTACATAAAGAACAAAAGTATGCCATCGTCTGTGTATGGTTACTCCATGAACCTGCAATTGAGCTTCTGAAAGAGCATAGCTCACTTGATCCTATCAGTGTACAATAGTCATCATATGGTGCAATGTTAGTATCATCTATCAACCAAAAAATCTATGAACTAAAGACTTACCTTCATTCCCTGGACCCATCGAATAATTACACCACTTGATGATTGATTTTGCATCTGTCAACTTTGCATTGTCTTTATACTTTAACTCTTCTCATGCTATGGCTCTTTTGATACATGCTCTTGCACCATCATGCTCCCCCTTTCCATGATCAACCTCACAAAAGTTCCACATATGCTAAACACCTATAATATTATGCCTCTTGCTTAGCCAATAGAAATTCCATGAGTTCTTGAGTTGTGATGCACAGTTATCTGACCATATGATATACTGACTGAATGATATGCCCCTTCTAGCCAAATCATTATAGAACACCTAAAAGCAACCTTTCACGAACTCCGTAGAATGCGTATGATCATCACTAATATAAAAATGATACTCTCTTATGATCTTTCTGTCATCCTTTGTACTATCATTCGCATGAATGAATGCTATGTGCACACATATAGAAACCTGTGTCGAGTTGTAATATTTTGATTGCACCTCGCGTTGTGGCTATAGACTGTAGTTCTCTGCAAAGTTGACAACTAAAACAATGCTACCAAGTGGAAATGTGTCCTTACATAACTTGAATTGCAAGTCCAACCATCGAGCTCTATGGGTATGTCTTACATACTCATACACTATACTGTCATGAAATGTAGACATAAACTGATACATTGAAATATTTTCAATAACCAATTCACACCTCTTTGCTTCTTTACCATCTTTTGAATTGTAGGCCATTGTGTTATACTTGCTGAACTCTACTAGTTCATTTCCAATTGCATGTGTACTTTCCATATGTTCACATATTGGCATATGTTGCAAGCCACCACAATGCTAACATGTGCCATCCAAGCATAATTTCCTGTAGAATATTTGACCTTCCTCTCTTTCACATAAAATTATTGATATGAAGTCTCTTGAAGTAGTTGGTGGGGTACGTATGCCACAATCCTGCAAAACATTGTTAGTATGCAAATCTAAACATATAGACTGATAAACATAAAAATGGTTAGAAAATTCAATATGTAATCTACAAAAACAAGTAGTGCGTGTGTGATTTATTTTGACATAGAAAGGTTTTAGCATTTCAAAATATCTTTGAGAAATTTTAATTTGATGATACATCTCTAGAAATTTACCAAAAAACTGTGTTTGAGTCATATCCAAAAAATGCTTTGGATGTGGCTCATGGTTTGGACTACTGATTCTCCTTCTTACCACATCCCTTTGATTCAGAGATACCCTTGTGTAATTCTTCCAAAAGTCTTCAATTAGTGATCTCAAAGCTTCAACAACAACTTTGTCTTTCCGTGGGAGTCTCCCAGAGAATTCCCACAATTCATTAGTGTTTGGGTCCTCAACTCTTTCACATCTTCCAATGGCTCTCATTAGATTTTTTCTACTTATTTTCAATGCTTGACTTGTCTTTCTAATGAGGTGAGTTTTTTTTGTTTGTTGGCTTACTATTGTGAATATAATGACACGTCATGTGACATTACTATCCTTGGTGCATGAGGTGGAACCCACACTCTCATATGCACTCATTAGATTCTTGACAATTTATTTTTCACTTGAGGCATTCAATGTTCTTAGGCCAAGAATCTTCAAAGTGGGCCTAAATTTTAGATTTCTCATCAATTCAACAAAGAGTTGACATCTTCCGGTTTCATTTAAATTCTCAAAGAATAATTTCCATATCTTATTCGCATATCTTTGGCAAGTGCACATGGGAATCTTATCTTGCATGGGCTTCAATACATTCTCATCAATATTGATTAGAAACTTAGGCTTCCTATGCAAAATTCTAGGAGGCTTTTTAATTGGTAAAGTAGACTCAACATTAGGAATTTCTTCAATATTTACTTGAGATGGGTAGATGATGTACCTTCAATTGGAGGTGAAAAAGATGAAAATGACATACCTTCAACTTGACGTGTGAATGATGTCATGCCACCAACTTGAGAAGGAAATGCAGATGTACCTTCTACTTCGTCTATGAAAGATGGAGTGTCTCCAATTCGAGAAGTTAATGATGGTGTTCCTTCAACTTGACCTATAGATGATGGAGTGCATCCAACTTGGAGATTCACTTTCCTCATTGCATGGAGGTTTTGTATTTGTTCCCTTTGTGCCACCAATTCCATCTCTTTCTTAGCTTCATTAGATGTGTTATGTTCCTCTTCAATTGGCAATGGTAGAATGTCTTCTTGTATGGTTGACAATTTCCTACTTTCTCGAATTCGCCTCATTCTTTCTCTTTTCTTCTCATTCTCAGCTTCACACTCTTTTGGTTTTAGAGTCTTTGCTCATTTCCTCGGCATGATGAGGATTTATACAAACATGATGAATTTATAAGACAATGATGATTAGAACCTTTATAACGACAATGAATAATGGTCACAATGAAAAAATACAAAATAAGTTATCACATGTTTGGTGATTTGTATCACTTTAGGAGCTCCAATTTCTTGAAATTCATTTATGTCCTTGTTTATTAAGATATGATAGACCATGATCAAAGTTGAATCATAAATAGGACAAAAATCATTAAAAGATATGATAGACCAAAAAACTGTTCCAAAAAGCACTCAAATTCCTTGAATTGACAACATCAAGATAATGAGAAAACTTCCCTAATTATTGCTTATATTCATGTGTGAGTATTTCCTAGGCTAGGGCAGTATCATGGAGGTCTCTAAAATACTTTTGAACTCATCCAAATGCACAAATATCATGCACCTCCCCTTGTGGTGAAAGACTAGCTTGATTTATACCCATTTTCTCAACCAAATCAGCAACTTGTTCTTCATGTTCATGGCTATTGTAGGTTTGATAAAAAGTCATTTTTATGATGCCTAGGGTGTCCTAGACATGCATAAGGTTCATAACTTCTGAAAAATGATTTTGTAGTTCATTTTCTTGACCCATGAAAAAAGTTATAACTGTTGTCCCAAAGTCTAGAGGAAGACGTGTGAAGACAAAAATCATGACTTGAATGAATCCCTTTGCGAGTAGTTTCAAATGGGGCATGGGTATTTAATTAAACCCTAACTATGAAGAATAACATTATGAATAAAAGAGGAATGTGGATCTGGGAGGTCATCAAGATGTTGTCTTAGTAAGGATAATCATTATGAGGACTAAATATATTGCATGCTATTAAAGTATTTGTCTAAGCTCTAAAATGAGAAGAACTATACAAGGCTCATGGGACTGTCAACAAATCTTCTATGAATGTCATCCTATAAACCTCCAATCCTAATACAAAATGAAGATGGGGATTGTATTAAGTGTTTAATAGACTATTATGATGTGATTAAAACTCACACATGCTATCATCAAGATGCCAGTCATAATCATTACACTTGGTAGGTATTTATGTGATCATTATCATGTTACAATAAAGAATTACCAACAACCATAGGACAATCCCTAGATGACTATCATTAACCCTCATGATTGTCATGATACATTTACCCAAGGTGAGCCTATTTAGCATTAGAGAATTAGCCAAGATGATCACAATATGTTAAACTTTGTAGAAGGATTATCATGAAGGCAACTAGAAGGTAAGGGAAAGGGTTGTCATACCAAAATCATTGAGAATGATGGGACAGTTATGCATATCTCTTCCATAATAGTTGAAAATAGACATCTTCATAACCATCCATACTCTAGGGGTTGTTTTGGGTGTTATCTGTCTTAATCACCATACATAGGTCATATTGGATCTAAAGCATCATCAATTAGTTTCTAATAGCCATGGTGAGAATGGATTGGCAAGGCTGCCAATGAGTTGTGAAGCACACACACAAGTATGAGGACAACATGATAATTCTTTACGAATAATCATAATAGTTTTTGAACAAATCTATGAATAAATCTCTCCACACCTCAAGATTATTCTAGTGAAGTATGGGTCGAGTGACTCATGAGATCCTACAAGCTTGTGAAATAAGGAAGAATACTATCTTAATTAAGAAGAGATGTCATTCAGCTACTCCCTAGTCATGTCACAACAATGGCAAAAAGTAAGACAGTCTCATGAAAGATGTTGTGAATAGTAGTGACAAAATTATGCTTTGGATTAGTGTAGAGGGTGAAGAAGGAATATTGAGACAATTATTGAAGTCAAGGCTCATTAATATGACAATGCCAAACTCAAGTAGATAATCATATGCATAAGCTAAATTGCCATAGAGGCCACTATGAAGAAGAAGCAATTTGTTATCATAACCAACACTTAGGATAATCATGAATAGGTACAAATGCCTTGCTTAGGAGTGTTGTTGATCTTTGAAATGAGAATGTAGGTGAGGATGGGTGTTGCAGAAAGATATCCTAGACAAATTCATCGCATGGAGATATGACTGTCATATTCAAATGCAAATAAGACTATCACAGCTATGAGGGTAGTCATAACAGTCCTAACTATCTAAGACTATCACACCTAGTTCTAGAGACAATCATTACTGTTGATCACTTCATGTACATGATAATAACTTTATTCGTAAGGTTCTAAGAGGATTATTTTAGAGATTTTTCAATATAGACAAAAGGTCAAAGTTTGAAGAAGATTGACCAAGTACTCATAAAGGATTGTCATGCCATAACTGATTTATTCAAAAGGATAGTGATATTCATGAAATTTGGACTAAGTTTGATTTCATTTGAGGTGGTGTGATGGAGTCTAATTATGTTCAATAAGTTTCACATATGACTGTCCTAACACTACAAACCATTGAAACACACATGAAGGAAATCTAAATTGCTGAAATACATAGTGTACAATTCACAGAGTAGTCCTAGGGATAGCCATCTAGGGTTATTGTGATTAGATAATTATGGAATGATGAAGCCACTATGACATGATGAATAATACAAATCATGAAGACAATGATGGAGATCCATGGAGAAAACCAAGGAGGACAAGATAAGACACCAAATTTGTGAAGTTGCCAATGGTAACAAATTTACCACCTAGCTGTCCTTAACTAATCCATGATTGCAAATGGATGTATTTTAGCTTCTATTGACTAAAAGTGACTTATTTATGATGAATATAATGCTCTCAAAATTGTTTCTTACAGGTCTAAGAAGTTGGAAACAAGTGGCATTAGCTAGACCTATCTTGGAAACATGAATATTTGGAGACATACCTAGGTCTATCATAAAAATCATTAAACCGATCTCTGTAATTTAGGGTATTGAAAGGTATATATTCAATCAAGGTAACCACTATCATGTGTTAACAAAGGACAATTAGGAAATTTTGAAATATTATTCTATCATGTGCATACAAATCATCATGAATAGGTTCATAATAAATGTCCTAGACCAAGACACTAAAGAGGTCTCCATATCCTCCAACCTTCTCCAAGAGAATTCATACTATGAAACATGCATGGAGAAGTTATCAAAAGGACACCTAACAATTATGTCTAAATGATCAATAGAGACAAGTAGGATTGTCATAATAGGGGGCATAGGATAGTCTAAGATTCAAGCCATTGCATGGCTCTATTGAATGAATCATTATGCATATCAAGGAATAAATCCTTCTATATCATCCTAGGGCAAAAATTAAGAGTCTTCCAAAATCAATTTTGGCTCCATTGATCATGAATATGAGTATGACAAACAATTGTTCACTAAAATCATTTTATGAAGTATGTGATATTGTTTTTCTCTTGTATAGATGAAAATAGGTGAAATGAAGGACTGAAACAAGGTGGAAACATAAGGAATTTGGAGTCTCTTTGACTGAACTAATTGATATACCTAGACACATATATATCTTAGAACATAAAGAATGTAAAGAACATAAAGACATAAAGACATAAAGAACATAAGAACATATATGTGAATTAAAATGGACATAAGTTGAACATACCTTAGAATTTGATATTGCAGTTGACCAATTCTCCAAAATATGGCTTCAAAATCCTCAAATTCTTCTTTTTCACAAGTTTGATTATGAATTATATATAACTCTAGAATAGGATTAGTGAGATTTATGGAAAAAACAAATATATATATCATCAAATTCAATCTATATGTCAATGGTAATTAGCTTTGAAACAATATCACACATGAAACATAAAACTTTCAGTTTAAATAATCAAATTTTCTCCAAAAACATGCAAAATCAATTCTTCTACATTGAAAAAACAAAAAAGGTGGTGGATTGATAAAAAAATGATTCTCAATAAGTCAAACAACATGAAAAGCATTTTCTTGTCCTATCTACTGCATGAAAAGCAAGAATAACAGTAATGTGGGGTTTGAAACACGGATCCCACATGCTTTTTTCCCATTTTTCATGATTCCCAGAATGCACTTGCATTATAACACAAGCACATTCTAGGAAGCATGAAAACATAAAGCTTCATGCATGCAAAAATCATAACCTTCTCAATGTTGGTGCCAAAATCATGGTCTAGGATATCATGCTCTCACATAAAATATATTGTAACTATGCATGTAGTGCATTAAATAGGTAATCAAGTGATGGTACAAGAGTATTCCTAAACTCAAATAGCCATGTGGTTCATAAAATAGAACTTATCTATACTAGGAGGGACAAATGTAACCTTGTATCTACATGGGAGAGTCTCTCTCTCTCTATTTCTCTATCCTATATATAGAGATGGATCGGGAGACATGGAGAGATAGAGAGGGACATGGACATGGATAGGTAGAGAGCCTGGGGACATCTAGAAAGAGATGGAGAGATAGAGATAGAAGTAGAGAAAGGAAAAATATAGAAAGATGGGCAAATAGAGAGATAGAGAGGGATAGATGGAGATAAATATAGGGAGAGGGAGAGAGGGGGATTGAGATAGACAAAGGGATCTATAGAGGGAGAATGATAGAGATACATATATAGAGAGAGGGGAGATATAGGGAGATAGATCTAGCAAGGGAGAGATAGATAGGAAAATATAGAGAGAGGTAGAGAGGGATATATTAAGAGATAGGGTTTTGCGGATAGATAGAGATAGGGAAAGAGATGGAGAGTGTCTAGAGACATAGGGAGAGAGATTTCAAGAGGTAGAGGGATGGGGATAGAGATAGAGAGGAGGAGAGAGAGGTAGTGAGGGATAGAGATAGAGATAGGGATCCATATGTCTAGAGAGATAGAGATAGGGAAAGAGATCAAGAGATACAACTTCTAGAGACATAGGGAGATAAATTTGAGGTAGAGCGATTGGGAGAGTGATAGAGAGGTGGAGTGAGATAGTCAGGGAGGGAGAGATAGAAAGGTAGAGTTAGAGAGAGGGGATTGAAAGAGAGAGAAAGATAGAGAGACAAGGATAGAGAGATAGAGAGGTAGGTATAGTTAGAGAGGGATAGATGAGACAAAGATATCTCTCCCAAGCTCAATCTCTTCTATATTTCCCTATTCTCCTCTCTACCTAAAACATAAACCTAAACCTCTAGACCTTAACCCCTAACCCCTAAACTATAAATCCTAAACCCTAAATAATGCCGCTAAACCCCTAACCCCTAAACCATAAAACCTGGAAGCAACCTTAAACCTCTATCTCCCTATCTCTCCTAATCTCTATTGGCTCCCTCACTCTATCTTTCTCTAAACCCTAAACCCTAACCCCTAAACTCAAGAAACCCTAAACCCCTAACCCCTAAACCTGAAACCCTAAACTTGAGCATCCCTAAACCCCTAAAGCCTAAATTATTCCCCTAAACCCTAACCCTATACCCTAAACCCTATTTACTTGAGAAACCCTAAACTCATGTGAACCTCAAATAATGCCCCTAACCCGTAAACCCTAAACTTGAGTAACTAGGCTAAACACCTAAACATATAGTTCGATAGGAAATGTTGGAGGATCAATATGAAATGGATGTAGAATTCTTTGATCTTGATTAAATCATTATCCTCATTGGGATGTGATTTGATAGGATCCAAGTTATTTGTTTAATTATCTATGTTTTCTTGGGGATCAAGTATCTCATCATGGGATATTGATGGATAATGAATAGGACTAGTACGAGATGATGGATAGGAGTGATGCGGGTTCCTTGCTCATGGATAAGATCTTGAACATAGATAATAGCTTGATCACAAGGAGGATAAGAATGGATAGCGTGATATTAGATATGGATAGGGTAAGTGGGGATGCATTGATATCCATTGGATTGGGGAGTAAGAGGTGGTGATGGGGGTTCACTAGGAGATTTTGGAGGGTTGACCATGAGATGGTAAGGGAACAAAGATGGGATTAGATGGGATGTTTGGATTTTGGTTAGGATGGGTGGTTGGTGTTTCCACATGCTTTGGACTAGGCTCTTAATGTATAGCTATTAGGTTTCTTAGATGGATGTGATGGGTTGTTGGATGGGATCAATAATATTTGGATGTTTGACAACATGGCTACATGATGGGTTTGACTTGGACTTATGGTAGGAGACTCTTCAATGAAATGGATAGACATAGGAGTGGATGATGGTGTTGGAGTGGTAGACATGTTATTAGGAGGTTCTTTGTTAGGTTCAAGGATAGGAATTTGAGTACATGATGTTCTTAGATTCCTTGCTAATAGTCCTTGGGTCACATCCTTCATGGCTTCATGGGTTGATGGACTAGGATATACATATAGTTGATGGATAATGATGGAAGATGTTGTGGGGTTAGGATTAGGATTGAGTGAATGGATATAGGAGGCCCAGATGGATTAGGATTGGGAGTGTTAGAGGGGGATGAAATTGGATCAGTGGATTTGGATGGTTCCATATCTTTGCTTTTATTTTTGGATTTTGTAAAGACTCTTTGGAGAAACATTTTCAAGCATTCATGGGTTGATGGATTAGAGCTTAGAATGTTTGATGGTGGATTAGATGGTGATTTATATGGTGCTTGGATGATAGGGATTGATGGATTAGGAGATGGGTGGACTAATGCGTTAGGATTAGGAGGATTGGAGGGAAATTATAAAATAATTCCCCTTTAATCCTAACCCCTAAACCCTAAACTTAAGCAACCCTAGAAACTCATAAACCCTAAATAATTTACCCCTAAAGGTCTGAGAAACCCTAAATATGCCCCTAAACCTAAGAAACCCTAAACCTCTCTCTCCCAAAACCCCAAAACCCTAAATAATACCCCTAAAATCTAACCCCTAAAACCTAAATAATTCAACTAAACCCTAAACTTAAGAAACCCTAAACTCATAAACCCGACCAACCCTCTCTCTCTCTAAAACAAGAAAACTAGGACTCTCTCTCTCCCCTTATCACCCTATCTCTCCCCTTTCTCTCTCATCCATCTCCATCCTCTCTCCCTCTTCCTCCCTCTCCTCTCGCATGTTGACAAAGAATATGGAAACAAGACAACTAGGACATGCAAAGAGGTACAAGGATATATATTGGGATGATGAAATGGAAACGAGATAATTTATGAAATTTCATTGGATGCGAAGAATGATGAGGAGAGGTACAGAGGGGAGGGAAGTAGAGATTGAGAGAGAGGATAAGAGGTAGAGACAAGAGGGAAGTAGAGATTGGGAGAGGACCGTAGGAGGTAGACAGGGGAAGGAAGAAGAGAGAGAGGGTAGGGGGTAGACAGGGGAGGCAAGCAGAGACTGAGAGAGAGGGTAGGAGGTAGATAGAGGAGGGAAGTAGAAAGTGAGAGAGAGGGTAGGAGGTAGAGAGGGGGGAGAAGAGAGTGAGAGAGAAGGTAGGAGGTAGAGAGGCGAGGGAAGCAAAGACTCAGAAAGAGGGTAGGAGGTAGATAGGGGAAAGAAGTAGAGAGTGAGAGAGAGGGTAGAAGGTAGAGAGGGGAGGGAAGAAGAGAGTGAGAGAGAAGGTTGGAGGTAGAGAGGGGAGGGAAGCAGAAACTCAGAGAGAGTGTAGGACATAGAGAGGGGAGGGAAGTAGAGACTGAGAGAGATGATAGAAAGTGCAACTGCCCTTGTAGACATGTATGTAAAGTGTGGAAACATAGACAAGGCATGTCAATTGTATGACGTAACACCTCAAAGAGATGTTCTGTAATGGAATGCAATGATTGCAAGATATGCAAAAAATGGATTTTTTGAAAAGGCTTTAGAAACTTTGAAGCAAATGTAATTGGCATGTGTATAGCCAGTTATGCTCAGAATAATATGAGCATGTTATAATGTGCTTGCGTTATGTGAAATCACATAATGTAAGTGCATTATAATGCACTCACATTATTGACTTCACATAACATGAGCGCATTATAATGCACTCACATTATGCTCAGCTTTCTTTGGTGTATTTTTATCAATTTTCAGCAAAATCTAGAGATAATATGGAGCGTTCTCGCCATTAGGATGGCACTTTTTTCAATGAAAACTCAAAAAAAACCATCATAATCTTAAGCTCTCTGTTAGCTATCTAACTATATAATTTTTTTCACATTTTGAGTACGTTAAGGGTTTCATCTTGAATTTCTTTTATTAGTGTGTCCATTTTTTGTCAAAAACCAGTGTCTAGTATTTTTGACTTTTTTTTAACCGTTCATCAAAATTTGAAATAAGTTACATTTTTAGAAACTAGACTCCATTCTACATGTATTAAGAAAAATTGATTTGCGATTAGTTTTCAAACATTTTAGGGGGGGCCATGATCAAATTTCTATTTTTTAGAATGTGTCCACTTTAAAAATTACTAAAAAATCAATCATTCATTAAAAAATTATTAGAAAAATTAGGGATAAACTACATGGTGTTAGCTAATTTCTCACTAGAGCGATTATTTAAATACTAAAAAAAAGTTAACATTTTAGGGGGAGCACACCAGGCACTATGTTATGTTTTTTTGAGAAAAACATGACCAATTTGTGTGCTCCCCCTTTTTCAACCCCTTAATCTCAACCATTTTTAGAAAACAATTATTAGTTTAGAAACTAGATTCGGAGCACTATGACTCTTCTTTTTGTTCCATCTTCAAAATTTGAGTGTAGCTATCTTCAATTTCTCATCCAACATCAATGTTTCCTGATTTCAGAAAAAAAGTGGCATCTTAAGACCCCATTTTGGTCCCTCATCTTTGTGCACTTACACCTCTGTAGGGCCATCTCTTCCTAGATCCACATAGCTATGGCTTTATCCCTCTTTTCCATAAATCAGGTCATCTCCTCAAGGGCTGGTTTAGGTACCAGTATCTGTCCCTATGCCTTTCCCTATCCTGTAGCATGTGCCTGTTGTGTTGCCATCCTTGCATCATCTTACTATCGGTGGAGCCTCATTTCTAATAGCTCTGATCTCTATCGTCAGTGCACCTCCTCCTCTAGGAGATGTTGTAGCCTCTCTATCTCAGTCTCTCCCTCCTTTGCATCGTGCTCCCCTATAGGAGTGTCCTACTTGCCCATAGCCACATCTTGGTGGCCTACCTCCACCTCTACCTCCATCTCTGCCTACTCCTCCTTGGTCTCAATCCTCTATCTCTATGGTTGGGCCCTGCCTGGCCTTATGGTTAGCTCTCATCCTGCTAGCTCTCCTACCACCTATCTCTAACATCCACCCACCACATCAGGAATGGTCAGTCTAGTTGTCCTGTGTGCCAACCACTAGGCATCATAATCTAGTGTGGTACTTGGATATGTCTCTCCTCCTATAGGTCCCACTACACTGAGACAAGTACATCAAACTCCACCAGTATTATAGAAACCACAAACTCATGGCCCCAGTTAGCCACCTCCCTCCACATACATGCAAAAATGGCCTCCTACACCAGAACTAGTTGCGGCAATCCAAACTATCTCAGTACCCTATCAGGGAGGAATCTATCAATGATGTTCATGGTCCACCCAAATAGATATCTCCCCTATCGACAGTATACTAACTACTTTGCATCACCAAACCATGGGTCACAGTCTCACCATGGACACCATATCATTTGATCCAACTTGTACAAAGTCCAACGCCAATATGTTAGCTCCCTGTGCCACCTGTGTGTCATCGCTCCATCATATAAGTGTATTGAAGGGCCACCCGTACTCTTGATGTCACATTGAAATAGGGCATCACCGCTATATGATCTCATGCCCAAACATGAAGCAACATCACTCCAACAACAAAACGTGATCCATATCTATACACCACCTAGTGCATACCATGATACAACTATCCCAATAGACAAGGCCCCCGTGCATACCTGATGCCATTTGAAAACATCCCCTCTATAACATGGCCCCATCCAACTAAAAATCCATGAGAATGCCAGTTCAACATAAGTACCCCTCCTATCAACTCAACCACCACTAGTTGTATATTGTCAAATCACCTCTGCATCTAATGAGAGAGTATCTCTCCATCCTCAATCCCAAGGTCTAGTGTCATCAGTAACTGGGCAAGTACACCTTCCCCTGTGTCTATGTCATAAACCACTCTCACCCCATGAATAGGGATACGAAGTATCCTCCACACATCCTTAAGGGTGATCATGTTCTCCCTAGTAGGAAGTAAGAACGAGCTATGCTTGTTGTACCATCACTCCACTAGTGTTGTCATCATCACGTGGTGTGCCCTAATAGGTGACATGTGCGGGACATACTGTAAGCCCATAACCTCCAAGAACAAGTCCTCATCCTCATCTAGGTTTGTTACCAAGGCCAACATCATTGGATGTCACTCTTGAGACATCACCAGTGGAAGTACAACCTACAATCATAGTCACCAACTTGTCAATCCCTAGAAAACTTAGAAAACTTGCATGAAAAAACCAAAAGCAGCCTATTTTTAGAAAAAGCACCTAACTACTTTCATTATCGCCTAACTATTGACCAAAAGCACTTAACTATCTCTCAAAAGCACCTCACTATTTCCCATTTTTGCTACACTACCATTAGCACACATCTGTTGGTCATTTGTGTCATTATGTCCGCCATTTGTGCCACTCTAACCACCGTTTGCACCATTCTGCCTTATACACACACCTACACTAGTTACTCATATGCGACCTCTTTTAACAAATGCGCCATTCTAGGCACCATTTGCAGCTTGTTTTGTCACTAGCGCCACAATTTTGACCATTTGTGCCAAACTGTTGACCATTAGTGCAACTCTAGGCTAAACCTAAACCCTACCAAAAGTGACACCTTTTGCCAAAAGCACCATTGTGCGCTCCATTAGTGCCATTGCACTCATTAGCACCATGATTTTCACTAAATGTGTCATTATAGCTACTCGTTCACTTCCAAGAATACCTAGGACCTACCCCATTTAACTCTCATTAATGACCCTCATAAATGCATTATTAGGTTGACAAGAGGTACATAACACTCCTGGTGCTTCTATTGGTCAACTGTGTGTTTGGACCCTCTCTGCGCGATGATCTACTTGTGGAATCCTAGCCATCTCTACAAAGATTTCTGCTCTAAGCTCCTAAGATCTCCTAAGCACTAGTGGACAAATTTCTAAGCTCTGAGGATGCAAATGACTTGAAAGTGACCCCTTGGGCCCTACTTATAGCTTCCCAACCCTAATCTCTTCTCTCCCACGACCTAGTTTTTCTTCATGTCAACCCTTATTCTCCATCGTGTGAACCTCCACTTCCTTTTTCTGGTCCTTCCTATCCTATTTCTTCTACGTTGTCATCCTATTCTTCTTGTCGAGAGCCCACCCTGCCAAACTTTAATTTTTCTGGTTATCCTCTCGAGGGGGCATCCTACCTCTATCAACCATTACAATGGGGCATAGTAGTCGACACATTATTTATATCATCAATAATTCTTTTAAACAATGCCATGAAACACATTGTCTCAAAGAGGGGCAAAATGTAGACACCCAAAAATGACCATCTTATTTTCACCTTGCATTTGCATCATTCTTCTATGATTAATTCTTCTAAATCACCTTAATTTAACATTAATTAAATGATTATTAATTGTTTAATTAATTTCATCCTTTCATCAATTTATTTTTTTAATTTCAAATTAATTAAATAAACCAATTACTTAATTAATTCACCACTTTAATTCTTTTATCCACAACAATTAAATAATTTTAATTATTTAATTGGCTAATTATTCTTCCAAAATTAAATAAATTATTCTAATTTATTTAAGTTGACTTTTCTTATCTCCTAAATAAATAAAATCAATATTTTATTTATTTTCTTCCATCATGCACAACGAATTAAATAAATTTATTTAATTAATTTGTAATTATCTTCCCATCTCCTAAGTTTATATTTTTTTCTAAAATATCTTCCATGCACATAAATTAAATAATTTATTATTTAATTTTATCTTTTGCATGTTAAAAAGCAAATCAAAAATTGAGTTTATTTGGCTTTAAATCTTTATTTTTCTCAATCAATTCATTAAATAGGAAAAAGTATTTTATTTTATGAAAATCAATCCTATCTTTAGCCTAGAAAGCAATTAACTCTTTAAGTCAACATTTTGCATGTACACTTGTCATGTGCACATTCACTCAGGATCTCTCAATTTATATCATCTGTCCCACTGTTGATCGATCTCTTATGAACACTATAAATACATCCATTCTCACCTTCACAAAACCCTTCACAAACTTTGAGCAATTGGCATCCATATCTATAGCGCTTTGAGCATTCGTTGAAGCAATCTTGCATCCATTGAGCTTATCATCCATCCATCTTGCAATCATGGTCATTCTTTTAAAATTTGGAGCAATCCACATTTAAATACACCAAGGAATACATACAATCATAGGTGATAATATTCTTTGTTATTTGCATTGATTTGTGGTTATTGTACTTTGATTATTTCTTGAAGGTTGTAGGATTGGATTTGATTATTCTATGCTTAATCTCCTCAGTCCAATTTTACTCACACACACTACCTATCATAATTTAAAAAAATCCTCTTTAGTGTTATGCAATCATTTAAATTAAATATATAGTATCTATTAGTGTCTGCAAAATATTAAAATTGTGAAGAAAGGTAAATATTTTTTGAACTATTTTCAAATGAGACAAAAATTTGATGTATGAGGCCCTCAAGTGTTGGATGCCAATAAGGAGAGTCAATTCCCATTTACCTTATATATTATCCTACAAAGTGTACATAGGTCATATCCCTCTTTCTCAATCAAACTTCTTTTGTATGTTGTACAAACACCTTCATTAGTTTAACCACTTAGGACTACAAAATCTATATATAATCCCTACATAAATAACATAACCAATTCATCTTATTTTGGGATTATGAAAGTAAAAAATGTAAAGATATATAAATTTGTATGTTTCAACTTCGTATCCCTTGGACCTAGCCCTCAACCCATTCCACATTGTAACCCCCAAAATCTAAGAAAAAACATTAATATAATTACCCTCTCAACCCCTAATATGTAATGACATATCTATATATTTTTCCCCAATATTAAATACCCCATTATGCACTCATGTGCACTATGATATTGCCTATCTAGTGGAACCCACATGAATAAAATAAAGAGAGATAATGGCATGGCAATAAATTTTAATGTTAGAATGAAAGTGAATGTCACTAATTAGATTATTAAATCTAGTAATTTAACGATGCAAGTCAATGTGTGATTATATCAAAGGGTGTTCCTTGAATGCGTGCATTGACAATAGATGCTAATTGGTATAAAGAATTTGAATTTTTTTCTAACATATGACAATGAATGATTGATCTACACCTTAATGTACCTGTAAAAGAGGAGGAGAAGGCATACTCTTGTGAATGCATATTCAATTATTCATCCTTTGTTCAAAATGCATTTTGGTTAGCACTTACATTTTCTATCCCTTAGAATAGGCTTGTTGCATTTCTTAACATTTTTTTCTTTTTTGAAACAAGGCATAGAGATGGGCCTTTTGTTCATTTTTACCTATTTTAACCTATGATTTTGCATTTGTGCCGTCTTATAAAAAATTCAACAAAATTGAACACAAGGTACAATCAAGTGCAACGTAACGATCTTTGGATCAAAAGCTTATTTTAGTTTGATGCATGAGAGGACTTATCATTTTCACAAGGTTTCTAGTGTAGTACATGTTTCCACCTACTATGAAGTACTTGCCTTACTAATCATCTAGTACCTCTAAAATCATCTAAGCTAACACCTTTAAATACACATCCCTCAACAAAATGTATTCCAAAATTTGGAACCCATGTTGACAAATAATAGTCAAATCTTAGAAATCTCAACCTCAAAATACAAAATTTTGAATCTGATGGATGAGATCACACCAATGATCCTATCTAGGGGACATGGTCATGATTATGATCACATTTGAGATGAGTGAATAGTTGGAAGTTGGACCAATAGAGTTCTAAATAGGGCAATGTGGCATGCCAAATGATGGATCATTTTTTGGGCCTATGAGTGTTTTAAAATAGTCAAATCATATACTATAATCATACATTCAAAACATTAACTCAAAGTAATGTAGAGTTAAAGTGGATAAGTGTTAGCGCTCATGGGTACATCGGACAGTCAAGACATTGGAAAACACGAATGATGGTCGCAAGTTAGATTCCCTCGGATTACCGGCCGCATGGGTAGAGGGCAGCTCATGTAGATAGAGGTCATAGTGGTGCGCGTTAGAGCCTCACATTGCAGGTTGATTCCTCCACCTCCAAAAAAAAGAAAAAAGTGTTAAAGTATATACTTTTCTACTTTATTATGATATAATGAATTGACAAGAAGCTTATACTATTAAAAAATTAAAGATTATGAATCATTTCTATTGAATAATCAAATTGAATAGTGTAAGAGATATTTAGATATCATAATAAGAAAATCTTGAGGTGGTAGTGTTGTATTTAAAATTAGGACACATTAAGGCACTCTATATCTCTTGTATATAAAAAGACAAGATCAGATTATATTTATAAATTAAAGTGCCATGGCGCACACTGGCCCGTTCTATACAACTCTGGGTGCCGGCCATTATTATAATATATTGAAGAGTATTTTTGAAAAAGATCTATTACTTCTGTATCGCGTCTTCTCTGCTCAAATCAAGGGAGCTTTCGTTACTATTGTTACATGGAAATATGATAAATTTCTAAATTAATTATAATCGTGGGTCCGGCCAACATTGGATATAGGGATTACTGGAAATGACATCCATGTCAGATCCACTCAAATGTTAGTCTCTCCATTATTTAGATAACTGAGTAATGGAAGCTCACTAATATACACAATGACAATCTAGTCAGAAGTAATGGAAGAATTGAGAAATTGCAAAGAAGAAAGTCGCAATAAATCATAAAAACTCGTAAGCTTCATATGCCAATAATAATAGATTCTGAAGAGCACTCAACCAAATAGAAAATGAGGTTACAACATTATATAGGATTGCGAACTGATTGTGAACTGATATTTAGATTGGTTGATCGTTATCATGGTTGTCCTTTCGTGATAATGTAGTTCCATTCAGCTCCACCTTCATGTCCATTGCTACCTTTGTCTTCTCTCTATGGTTGCCTTCATTCAAGACGGATCCAAACATAGTAATGGAGAATTACTTACACAGGTGCCATATACATAAGAAGTGTAGTACAATTTCCTGTCGTTGTGGTACAAAACAACAATTATTAGCTAGTCATCTAGAAACAACAAAACAATAAGAACAAATATGTTATCAGCAAACAGATAAAACTAGCCCTTTTGCTGGCTTTACAAAACAAAAGAATTGAGGAAGAGAAAAGGAGACCCATAATTCTAACAGCAACACGCATTTGTTTCTCCATCTTTGAGTAAAAGAATGAAGATGGGCGTCCTTGCTTTGCCGAGTTTGTAAGCAGAGAAAAGCAAATATCTGCAAGCACTCCTCCCAGAAAGCTGAAAATAACTAAACAACACCACAAACTTTAATTCAACTAGGTGCTTAGAAACATTTTAGAATAGGACGAACTGCTATTTCCCAGTTTTTTAAAGGCCCCGTCACCACAAGTGGATTTGATTCCTTTCTTCGGATATTTTCTTACGTACTTAAATACTTTCTTATGCACGGTTTTAAAGCCTCATAATTGTTTGACCACGTTATTTTATGTTTGTGTATTAGAAATGTTGGTAAGTGTTGTATATTTTTCATGTTTAATAGTTGTAATGAGGTTAACTAAATTGCCCTGCAAAAATAAATAAATTTGGGTGCTACTTTGGGTGTTTCTATTTTCATCCATGTTTTAAAGGGCTTGTGATTATCTTTTGCATGATTCATGCAATGTAAAAACTACTTTTGATGTACCTATTTATATTCACACATACTTAAGGGTGAAATAACAGATTCATTATTGTATTGGAGAATGGTTAAGTTTTATGCAATAGAAAAGAATTTTAGTGTACTAGGTTGTTTTACCTAAAAGGGTTTTCCCAGGTGTACATACTACATATTGTCTTTGCTTCTCTTTATTCTATTATTATTTCATATTATATATGCACGACTTTTATTGAGCAGTCTTCATAACCTACAAGGTCGAAATCTTCCTACGCCATAGGATCGCGGTTATCTTTGCACCCATTCGACCCCTGGAGGTGTGAAGCAAAGGTGTAGGCTGCCATTTCTTAGCCACCCTGCCTGGTTTTGGCACTGCCAAAACCCCTGCAAATTTGGTTGCCTCTGCTCTCTTTTTGGGTTTCTTTTCCCTATTTTTTCCCCTTAGCGTAATATGTGCCCTAATTTTTGGGCTTTGTATTGCATAGGCCTTAGAATAGTATTTAAACTTTTGTTTTTTTAATAGACAAATGTTTATTAAAATACATTAGGAAATAAAATACAAATTCAAGGGGGAGTATTTAGAGGTTCTTTTAAAAATTGTTAGTGCTAAAATTGCAATTCTTGTAAAAGGCAATGTTTAAAATGCCAAAATTAGAGTTTGTAACAAAGGCTAAGTATTAAGGCTCAATTTTATCGACATGGTTAGACCTATAGCACTGCATGATAAAGTGTCAAATAGGGGGGTTGCATAATGTGTTGATTTTTATTGTCTAAAGGAGTTAACCTATTCTTAATCATGGGATATGATACTCACTCTTTTGTAATCAACCTAAACAAAGGTAATTATAAGTCTTGGTGTGATGGCATCCTAAAACATCTTAGGTACTGGATAATCTCATGCCATATCTATATGGACTTATCCCTGAACTAGGTAAACAATCTCAAAAGAATAAGTGGTTTAATACTCGTGATCATATTGTTGGATTAATCAGTTTACATATATCATATGCCATTTTGTATGTCATCATGGATATTGAATGTCCACATGCATTATGGATCAAAATTTGGGAGATATATGGAGACTCAATTATTTCTTCATTCTCACAGGATCCTGCTATGATCACAAATAACATCCCGCATCATGATACATGATGAAGGGGGTAGATCACAAAAAAATAACAACAGAAATTACACATAGAAAATAGAATGTTATTTTATTGATTTGGACAACTCATTACATTATAGAAGTTCAAATACAATTAGAGAACGAATCCTCCACAGGCTGCAACACATTACAGCTTCCAATGTCAAGACTCTGGAATCTTCTGCCTTATGTAACCCCAAATCTGCTAGGGTTTCTATTTTTCCACCTATTCTTGACTCTACACTTTCCCCCTTATCTCTACTACTACCAAGGGTTCCCAAAAATGGTCATAAATATCCCTTTTTGGTGGCCAACAGCTAAATTTTAAAATTTGCATCTCCCTCCAAAAATAGGTCAACTTTCGGGAGCCATAACTTTTGATCTGGGTGTCTGATTGATAAATCGTTTGAAGTGCCAGAAAGCTCATGGAGTGCTCTATGTACTAAGAACTTAATCTACTAGTTTTGCCCTTTTTGGGCCTATACGGGACCATTTAGTGCCTCAAAACTGACTTTGAATAATTTTTGGGGGTTTTTCAGAGAAACAAAAACTTTAATATCTTTTAGCTCACAAATGATCTTTGCCTGATTCCTTTGACAAATGTGTTATTTTTCATTTACGAAGCTTCCTGTAAATTTTCACTTCAATCTGTGCCCAAATGCAAACTTTAAAAAAATAGTGGTTTGCTATTTTTAGCAGTTTGAAAAAATTGAAGGTTCTACATCATTATTCAAGTGATTATGGAACTAGAAATACTAATTTTGAAAGAAATGGAAACAAAATCAATGATTTTGAATTAACATCTTTTTTTTGGGTGATGCAAGATTGCTCTTATACCTCTAGATGCTCCTGCATCAGACACCCAAGGTAATTTTGAGAAGTGACCTTGTCACATCTCGAGTGTTTGAGGAAAACCCCAAATGGTCCACTTCTACCTTAGATAACCAGGAAGAATCTTCATTAGGCCTTCCTTTCCACTTCACTAGATATTCTTCATATTGCCTATTCTGAGTACTCCTTCCCACACGGCTATCCAAGATCTCTTCTATCTCCTCCTTTGAAGTAGATGCTAGAATATTCCACTGTTCTTCTGTTGGTCCATCCTCTATTCCACCTTCATGATATTATGTTAAATTAGCAATGTTGAACATAGGGGAAATGTTGATCCCACTCAACAACTCTACCTCATATGCATTTCCTAAATCATGCTTCTTCAGAATCCTGTATGGTCCAATTTTTTCATTTTCAACTTATTATAAGTTCCAAATAGAAATCTCTCTTTCCTCAAGTGAACCATGACTTCATCTCCAACCTAGAATTTCTTATATCTTCTCTTCTTATTTGCCTTAGCCTTGTACTGAATGTTCATCTTATTAATGTGCTTTCTCACCTCTTCATGCAAATTCTTCAGATGTTCTACAAAGTCTTCAGCTTCCACATTTGTCTTTCTCCTTTGTCCATCTTTCTTAACTTTGAAGTATTTCTTCGACTATTGCCATATACAATTTTGAATGGTGATTTACTAGTACTCCTATTGACAGAATTGTTGTAAGAAAATTCTTCCTGTGGTAAAATCAAATCCCATCACTTGGGCTTATCTCCTACTAAGCATCGTAGAAGGTTACCCAAACTCCTATTCACCACTTCTGTCTATCCATCAGTCTGTGGATGGTGTGTAGAACTGAACTTCAAATCCGTCTTCAACTTCTTCCACAATGTCCTCTAGAAATAACCAATATACTTGGTATCTTGATTTGAAACTATGTTCTTAGGTAGACCATGTAGTCTCACCACCTCTCTAAAAAATAACTCTACAATATGAACAACATCATTAGTCTTCTTACAAGGAATAAAATGTGCCATCTTCGAGAATCTGTCCACCACAACAAAAATGGAATCATGTCCTCTTTGTGTCCTTGGTAAACTAAGAACAAAATCCATACTAATATCATCCCATGGCCTCTCTGGTATAGGTAATGGCTAATATAACCCTGTATTCTGACTTGTTCCTTTTGCCATCTGACACACTCTACAACTCTGCACATATTTCCTCACATCCTACTACAACTGTGGCCAATAATAATGCTCACCAACAATAGCAATGGTCTTATCTCAACCAAAGTGTCTAGCTAATCCCCCACTATGCTTCTCCTTAATCAGGTTCTCTCTCATGGAACTCCTTAGAATGCACAACTAGATTCTTCTAAATAGCATGCCATCTTGGATTATGAAATCCAACCATTTTGTCCTATCCAAAGTAATAGGTTCCAAACAAGCCTTCCAAGCCTCTACAAAATCTGGATCTCTAGGATACAAACTTTTGAGCTCATCGAAACCAACAACCTCTATCTACATTTTTGTCAACAAGTTTTGCCTTCTACCCAAGGCATCTACAACTCTGTTGGACTTCCCACTCCTATGCTTCAAAACAAAAGTATAACTCTACAAAAACTCAACCCATTTTAAGTGCCTTTGGCTCAACTTGTCTTGACTATTAAGATACTACAAAGCCTGATGATCAGTATATAAAACAAACTCTTTCGAAAACAAATAATGTCTCCATTTCTTCAAAGCCTGAACTATTGCATAAAACTCCTGATCATAAACATAATACTTTTTCTTGGCATCATTAAGGTTCTCATCGAAATAGGCAATGGGCTTACCTTCTTGACCTAAAACAACTCCTATGGCACTACCGTGCTAGCATCACAATCTACCTGAAATACCTTATTGAAATCTGGAAGTGCCAAAACAGGTTGCTCTATGACTTTCTTGTTGGCAAGAGACACTATATGGATTCATGATTATTGTCATTGATGGCAAAAAAGTTCATCGTACACATCCGCAGGACATGGTGTGTCTCTACTGGAAGTCAGAATGAAGATTGTTGAGGTCCGGTAAACAAGAATAGAGCATGTGGCAAGGTCCGACAGATAGGTCCGGATCTCTCAGAGGAAGTATCTTGGTGCAGTGCAGATTTGGGGAAGTTAAGAGGACTACCTTGAGTGCTATATTTCAAGGATTTAGCCTCCAGTGATAGATGAGGAAAAAGATATGAATAGTTGAGTACCAGATTCCTGAGTGACAGTGTGAACAGAGGAAGAACTAACTGACAAAACATCAGATTGCTTTCCGGATGTGTTACTGATGGTGTTAAAGGTTATGAAGGCATGAATCATGCTTGGCTAACATGATTAATAATTTCTATAAGTATATGTTTGATTTGCATTACTTGATGTGTAAGGATTAAGCCGACAGAACAGAGTTTGTGAGAAGATTGATTGTTCCAGGTGTTGACTAGAAAGATAATGAAATCACTTGTGCGAATATATATATAGGATGGATTTAGTTGTGAGAAGTGTAGTTGTGATATGTTATATGTGAATAAAAGCAGAGCAGAGCAGAAGCAGTAAGGAAGGTCCGGTATGTGAAAGAAAAGCAGCATAAGAGAAGAAGAAAGATGAAGTGTAGTAGATCAGTGTACTGAGCCTAATCGGAACTGAACTCCAGCATTTGTAGATGCTTCCAATCAGTTCAAGTATTGTATAACATTCTTTTGTAGACAGTGTGTCTCCTTGTAGGCAGTGTGCCTCCTTTGTGAGCAGTGTGCTCGGGCAGTGAGCCCTAATTGGCAAGTGCCATTTTGTATTTCCTTATTCTTCTAATAGAGAATAATCTTTGGGTTAATCACCCCGTGGTTTTCTCCCTTAACAGGGTTTCCACGTCAAAAATATTGTGTCATGTGTTTTTCCATTTCATGGTAATGTTTGCTTATTTGAATTAATGTTGCATTAATTAATGAGAAAGTTTAGAAAGAAGAAATAATTAGGATAATTGATTCACCCCCCTCTCAGTTATCAACAATTGGTATCAGAGCTAAGTTCCTCCTAACAGAGCCTAACAACTTGAGGAAGATCTGGGAGTTCAAATGGATGCATATGGTTTAAGGGAGCAACTCAAGACTACCCTTGAGGATCTTGAATAGTCAAACTCTGAAGTCAATGAATTAAAGGAAAGACTCAAACAGGCTGATGATTTCATGAGAGAACTAAAAGATAAATTAAGTCTCTCTATGAAAAAGAGAAAGGAGCTGCTTCAGCAATTGGCAAGACAAGGTGAAGAAAATAATGCAAATGAAGAGCTGACTGAGAAAACCAAGTTATGTGAAAAGTTATCAAAAGAAGTCATTATGGTAAGACATGAAATAGAATCAGGAGTTATTAAGTTTACTCAAGAGATTGAAGAGAAAAGAAAAACTGAAGACAATCTAAGACAATCTCTCAAAGAGAAATCAGAAGATTGCCACCAGATGGATAGAATTATCAGACATCTTGAATCTGATCTTGAAGATGCTAAAGATAATGAAGAAAAACTTGAGGATCAAATTGTCTCTCTTAAAAGAGATCTTCAAACAACAAATGAGTATAAAGAAAAATTCAAGATAAGTTCTGCTCAACTTGAAGTTCTTCTTGGAAGTCAAAAGAAGGTGGATGACAAATGTGGTTTGGGATATGAGAAAGGAGAAAGCTTTGGATCCGGTCAAAAGAATTATGGATCAGAAAATCCAAGGAACAGGCCTAGAAGACCTCTGGTAAGACAACCCAATGAACAAAGCTAATTAGTGCAGAAAGAGAATGAATCAGACTAATTCATTCTTCTCCGGACAGTGTTTTAACTGCAAAAGGTATGGTCACAAGTCTCATGAATGCAGAAATATGCAAATGAACAAATCATTCAATGGTAGATGCTTTGCATGCAATAGAGTAGGTCCTATGGCTAATCAATGTAGATCAAGAGGATATCAGTCAAATATGCAAAGAAATGTTGTTTGCCAAATCTGTAATAGGTATGATCATAATGCAAAATTCTATAGAAGCAAGAATCAGGGGAAAAGAGGTCCGGTATATCATAATCAAAATCAAGATAAGGGTAAACAAAAGGTGAATGCGGATGAAATTAGGAATGGGATGAACAAGATTTGGGTGAAGAAAAGTTTAGAGAATGTAGAGGTTCGATCCGCACCAGACTCTGGTGCTAATATTCCTTCCAGAAACTAAAAGTGAGCTCTGGCTCAGGGGGAGACACAAAGAAAACCTTGTTCCCCAAGCCAGTTAAGTGGTGCCTGAAATTGGCACATGAGAAGCTACGAATCAAAGGGTTTCTAGAGAAACATGTAAAGAAGGTCAGGTAAAGATCTGAGAGATCTGCAAGAAAAGTTGAAAAGTTTAATTCCTTCAAAATTGGTCCGGTTAAGCAAGTCTTCTGGTAAAACAGGTTTCTCACAAGATTGGCCCGATATGAATCCGAATTGATACAGCTTGATCTGCGGATACATAAGATGATCAGAAGGACAAGTGGATATGATGATTCATCACTAACATCGATCACAAGGGAATCATAATGATCCGGATGAGTTTCTTCCTCCTTGCACAAGGAAAACCAGGCAAACCAGAATAAATTAGGTTGCACATTTGTTACAGGGTGAAAATTAGGGCTTCTTGGAATAAAAGAGTTCATTTGTCTGTCATTTACACACTTGTACACACATGTGAAGAAGAAAGAAAAGGAACTCTGCAAACAACTTCTCCCAAAAGATCAAGGCAACTCTTCATACAGCTCTATTCAGATTTCTTCGTGTGCCCTAACCTACGTAAAAGGTATTTATCATTCTTGATATCCTTCAGTAAGATTGTTTGATAATGGCTACTCTAAATATAGTAAAGATCTCTGATAGACCTCGGCCCTCATTTAAGAAACATCCATATAAATCCTTGGAGGTAGATCCCCTAGGTGCATTTTCCAGTGTTCTGCATGGTGTATTGGACACCGAAGATATGAGGGTTTATATACATGCAAATGTTGAAGAGTTTGGGGAATTCAAACTAAGAGATATCTATCACAAACAACTGTTAGATGATTCATTTAAGCTCAAACCCGAATACATAGGCCTCTGGAACAAGCACTTTGCACAATACATACATTTCCCCTATTTTACGGAGGATGTATGGGTTAGGTACATTCTGAGCAGAATACATGACAACTTCATGTGGTTGAATGGACCATTCAAGATCACTAAGGATGCCATTAGGGTAGTTACCGGATTACACTCATCTAGTGGGATTCCTGTTCTTAAATCTATAAAGAACCAAATTGTGAGTGATGCTACCGGATCTAAGTTTGACAAAAGAGCAATGACAGTAGATGACATCACTGATCCGGATGTCAAGTTTGCTTCTATGATCATTAGATATAAGATATATCATTCTAGCAGAGAAAATTCTATACCTGGAACTGCCATCTATATTACTTATGAAATGTTAAGAAAGGATGCAGACTATGATCTTTGTCAGCTTCTCTTAAACCAACTCATGGAGAATCTACAGAAAATAAAGAAAGATAAAAAGAATTCATTCAAGTATGGTGGATTGATATTGTGCTTATTCTTCTACTTTATGAATGAGCTTCCCAGATCTAATGGCTGGGTATGGGAGAATGATAGACCGGTAGCTATCCAAGTCAGAGATTATTTACATGGACTTGGTGACAACAAAGCTCAAAATATAGCTCTGTGGGGATACTTCAAGAACTTTCAGAGCATGATGCAAGCAAGAGAAAGAATTCCTCAGTGTCTTGTTGAAAAATACAAAGACACAGTTTGCTTTATGGTAGAGACTGATCAATGCCTAATGGAGGCAGTAGAACCAAGAACTGTATGGATCATGCCCATGGGGTATGAGGTTGATGAACAAATTGTGGAGCTGCATGTTTAACACATGCTAAGTCAGCCTAAGGATCTAAAAGCAGAAAGGTTTGGAACCTTTGAGGAGCTGAGTATAAAAATTCATGTGGAACTCAGAGAGCCAGAGATGAAAAGAAAGGTGAGAAAAGAAGTAGAACATATTGCACAAGGCCTTGGGATCTCAAAGGAAGCACTTGATGCCAACCAGCAAAAGAGACAAAAAGTTGATGAGGAGAAGAAAGAGGCAGAAAAAGGAAGCAAGAAAAGTGCTCTGGTAGAAACTTCCACCCGGACCAGATCTTCAAAGAGATCAACACCTGTCACAGCCAAAAGCTCAAAACCAGAAGTCCAGGCATTCGGTAAAAGAGAGAAAAGATCCAAGACAAAAGCCACAAGGGCTTATGCAAGTCAAAAAGATGAAGAAGAAACTGAATCAGATGAGGGAGTAAAGGAAATAAAGAAGCAGAAGAAGAAAGGATCCGGTAAGCCCTCCATAGGCCAAGACAAGGAAGAAATGGCAGAGGAATTTGTTGAAAAGCCCACCCTGTCTCTAGAAAGTGTAATCAAATCAGTCACTGTGGATAGAAACCTTCAACCAATGGTTGAATTCTACGATGATTACAATGAGGCCGACCAAAAGATCCTGCAAGAAGCTACAATCAGGTATCTGAACATTTACAATAAAGCTTTTGTTGAAATTATCTCTCTAATCCCTAAGAGTCTAGAGAAGGAGTTGGAAATGAGAAAGACCAATGCCATGGCAAAAGACATTGAGATCAGGGAACAGATAGCTATTCAGCTATATCCTTCAATTGATCCTAAGACAATGAACATGGTATTCAAAGACTGCAAGGACGAATTCAGGAGCAAAGCAAGGATGAATCAACTTATGCTTGGTGAGACCGACAAGGTAGCCAAGGACACTGAAGAGATTCTCCGAAAAACCTTCAAAAGATTTAATCTTCCTATCATAGAGGACTTGGGTACTGACCCCTCCACTACAAATGTTGCAGAACAAACTCCTGAGAAAATGTCAGAAGAGGTGGGCCCCGAATAGACTAACATTTCTCCTCTGGTTTCCCCTACAGTCTCTGGATCTAAAGGAGAAGAAAAATCATAGGAGAAAGAAGCAGAGGTAAAAGAAAAAGAAGATGACAGTGCTAAGCTTGCAGAAGGAGAGAAAACTCAAAAGGATAGCTCCAAGATTGTAAAAGAGAAGAAACATCTGTCTCCAGCAAGAGACACTGCACAAACTGTTCAAGAATTCTTGACAAAAGCCACTATAGAAATTGATGAACCGGACCTACTAAAAGGACCATTAGATTTTGACTCTTTGTCACTGGTGCAAACAATGAAAATAGCCTCATTTGCAAATGAGAAAGTCAAAGAGAAACTACTGAAATCTCACATGGAAGACTGTGAGCTTATGGAGGTAGCATCCGGAGTGCTGGAAAAGATTATGCCATCTTTTTAGAAGGATCCCACAGCCTCCTCTTTCGGTAATCTCAAAACCTTAGTCAGCAGTGTTAGTACACATTTTGATTCTCTAGAAAAATTAGCTGAAGAAAAGGCCTGGAAGGAGTTTTTGGATAAAAGGTTCTCTGAGGTACAAGGCTTGAACATTAATGATAGGAGAAACATGAACGTTGGGATAAAGAGCTTAGAAAATGCTCTTAAGGAGGGCGGTGAAATATACAAATTTTGTATCTCCTGGTCCAAGGTAATAGAGGGGATTGAGAAGAAAATAAAAGAGCAAGAGGACAAACTGCTAAGCTTGTCTCAAAGTTTTGATCCTCTATCTTCCTCTATAACAAATCAAGAATGTTAGACTATTACAGTCTTGAGTGAAATCAAGAAATTGGAGAAGGAAAGGAAAAATAGAATAAGCAGGTTGAGTGAGCTCAGGGGGTTAATTGTCCCTAAGCTAGAGGCCATGCATGAGGCTATAACAGAAGCCCAAATTAAAGCCCAGACCAATGATTCGACCGATCTAAAAAGGGCAGATGCGTTTGCATTCTTGTTGAGTGGGCATATCTCAATTTTGGATAGGATGAAGCAAAGTTGGGTGACAGAAGTTGTACAATTGAAGAAAACTTTTGCAGACATACTTAAGTATATGTAAGTATGCCATATGTATATACTTATGTGGCTAAGTATAGTAAAATTTTTGAAAATTTTGGTGTGTGGACCCTACCCTTTGCCATTGATGTCAAAGGGGGAGTGAGGAGTAGTGAAAAATGAGGAATCTAACTAAGGGGGAGCTCCAGAAAATGTATATAAAGATAGAGCATCAGCCAACGGGGAGCATAGTGTAAACACTTAGTCATTTTTCACTAAGTGTTACCATCAATGCCAAAGGGGGAGATTGTTGGCAAGAGACACTATATGGATTCATGATTGTTGTCATTGATGGCAACAAAGTTCATCCCACACATCTGCAGGACATGGTGTGTCTCTACCGGAAGTCAGAATGAAGATTGTTAAGGTTCGGTAAACAAGAACAGAGCATGTGGTAAGGTCTGACAGATAGGTCCAGATCTCTCGAGGAAGTATCTTGGTGCAGTGTGGATTTGAGGAAGTCAAGAGGACTACCTTGAGTGGTATATTCCAAGGATTTAGCCTCCGGTGATAGATGAGGAAAAAGATATGAATAGTTGAGTACCGGATTCCTAAGTGACAGTGTGAATAGAGGAAGAACTGACTGACAGAACATTAGACTGCTTTCTGGATGTGTTACTGCTGGTGTTAAAGGTTATGAAGGCATGAATCATGCTTGGCTGACATGATTAATGATTTCTATAAGTATATGCTTGATCCGCATTACTTGATGTGTAAGGATTCAGCCGACAGAACAGAGTTTGTGAGAAGATTGACTGTTTTGGGTGCCAACTAGAAAGATAATGAAATCACTTGTGCGGATATATATATAGGATGGATTTAGTTGTGAGAAGTGTAGTTGTAATATGTTATATGTGAATAAAAGAAGAGCAGAGCAGAAGCAGTAAGGAAGGTCCGGTATGTGAAAGGAAAGTAGCATAAGAGAAGAAGAAAGATGAATTGCAGCAGATCAGTGTACTGAGCCTAACCGGAACTGAACTCCAGCATTTGTAGATGCTTCCAATCAGTTCAAGTATTGTATAACATTCTTTTGTAGATAGTGTGTCTCCTTGTAGGCAATGTGCCTCCTTTGTGAGCAGTGTGCTCAGGCAGTGAGCCCTAATTGGCAAGTGCCATTTTGTATTTCCTTATTCTTCTAACAGAGAATAATCTTTAGGTTAATCACCCCGTGGTTTTCTCCCTTAATAGGGTTTCCATGTCAAAAATACTGTGTCATGTGTTTTTCCATTTCATGGTAATGTTTGCTTATTTGAATTAATGTTGCATTAATTAATAAGAAAGTTTTGAAAGAAGAAATAATTAGGATAACTGATTCACCCTCCTCTCAGTTATCAACATTTCTATTTCAATGTATCAAAACTCCTAGCTGCTCCTATAGTACATTTAAACTCTTTTCTATCCCCTCTCATTGTCTTAGTTAGGGGTGCACAAATGATACTAAAATTCTTGATAAACTTTCTGTAAAAACTTGCCAAACCATGAAAAGATCGTAGCTCTGTAGCACTCCTTGGCATAGGCCATTCAATGATAGCCCTCACCTTCTCTGGGTCCATCTTAAGACCTTCCTCTGAGACAACAAATCCCAGGTATACCAACTCCTTCTTTGTAAAACTACATTTCTTTAGATTAATCAACAACTTCTCCTTCCTTAGTTTCTCTAAAAACCTTTTGATATGCATCAGATGCTCATCCCAAGTCTTACTAAAAATCAAAATGTCATCTAAATAAACAATAACAAAACTTCCCAAAAAATCTTTCAATACCTTGTTCATGAGCCGCATGAATGTGCTCAGTGCATTGGTTAGCCCAAATGGCATGACTAACCACTCATACAAACCTTCCTTTGTCTTGAAGGCTATCTTCCATTCATCTCCTTCTCTGATTTGGATCTAGTGATACCCACTCTTTAGGTCAATCTTCATGAAGTACTTTGCTCCACTCAAACAATCCATTATGTCATCCATTCTGGGCAATAGAAATTTGTACTTGATCGTGATCTTATTGATGGCTCAAGAATCTGTACACATTCTCCACTCTCCATCTTTCTTTGGTGCTAGTACTGTAGGTACCGTACATGGACTTAGGCTCTCCCTTATCAGTTCCTTCCTTAACAACTCCTGAACTTGTCTGTTTAGCTCTTCATTCTCTACATGGGTCATTCTATGGGCTGCCTTATTCTGTAAACTGGCTCCTAGTATCAAATCCATTTTATGACTTATCTTCCTCACTAGTGGTAAACCTTCTGGTACATTATCAGAGACAATGTCCTGAAATTCTTTCAACAAATCTAAGACTTTTGTTGGTACATCTTCACATTTCTCTTGATTAATCTTAGGAATCAATGCAAAGCAATGATGTTTATGCTTCATATTCTCCAAAAATTTCCTACCATCTACCAAGTAAATTCTGGCAGTACTATGTGCCTTTTCTTCCACCTCCTTCAAGGGATTCAACTTATGACGAACTCCATCCTTTGTTAGGGAATATGTGCTTGCATGGCCATCATGGACAGCGCACCTATCATGTATTGCCACGACCTCCCCAATAACATATGACATGCATCCATCGGTATGATGTCACACACACCTCATCATGGTAGTCACCAATCTTGAACTTGACTAAACATTGTTCATTAACCAAAGCTCTATGGTCCTTCTGCAACCATGCAATCCAATATGGATGTGGATGATTTCTTCTTGTCAACTTCAACTTGTTAACCATCTCCTCTGAAACAAGATTGTCAGTGCTTCCACTGTCAATAATAATATCACAAGTAGTTAAAGTACCAAACAATTGATCCCTAATATAATTATCCAAATTTTGAGCTTCTTCAATAGAAGAAACTTTAGCACTATAAGATTTTGGAAGAGTTCTTAGTACCTTCTTTACCACTTCATTTTCCTCCATCTTTCCACCAAGACCATTGATGGAATTGACAACTTCATCCATTATATGCATAAAGTTTGCAATATTTTCATCCTCTAACATCTTTAGACTTTCAAACTTGGTCTTTAAATTCTTCATCTTTTCTTGCTTGACCTTGGCATCTCCTTCATAAATACTTTCTAGCTTCTTCTAGATCTCATTAGCAGTTTTGTATCTCATTACTTTCACTAATTATGAATAAAAAAGGCTATTTAGAAGAACACTCCTTGTCTTGCCATTGTTCTCATAATCTTTAATCTCATCATCATCTTGTGGACCATCAGTAGGTATAGTATATTATTTTTCAACTAACTTCCATACACCATACCCTAATGAGACAAGAAAGCTTTCCATCCTAATCTTCCAGAAAGCATAATTTGTTTCATCAAACAAAGGAATCTCAATACCTTTCCTGTGTGCCATCCGGATCTACCCCAAGTAGTTAATCTTCTTCAAGGAACTTAGATCTGATACCAATTGTTAGATGCATAGGACAACTGAGAGGGGGATGAATCAGTTGTCATTAAAACATTAAACCCTCAATACTATTCCAACCCTTATTAGCCTTCAACCTCTTATCATGCATTAGTAGAATGTAAACATATGAGTCATCAATGCAAACACATCCAAACACATAAGAACACCAAATTTACATGGAAACCCCAAGAAGGGAAAAACCACGGTGAGGATTAGCTCACATATATATGAATAGCAACATTGAATACAACAGGTTCACTGCCAGAAGGACTCATTGTCCAAAAGAAGGAAGACTAGAGAAAGACTGTTACAGAGAGATTCACTATCTCATAGCAATAGGAGAATTCCACCATTGCAACCTTTGGCTGATTGCCTCCAGTAACTTCAAGCAGATTGAAATGTAGACACCTTTTTCTTACTACATCTAGAAGTCATAAGATTTTATGCTCTCACTCAAATCACCTTACTTAATTATGTTCACATCTTGTACTGTGTATGTAATCTAATCAAACTTCACCTTGCATTTATATCATCTGCAACTTGAAAAACATCTTGAAGTTGGCTACAAAGAGACATATGCACTTCAAACGTGCAAACACAAAATAGGTCAGTGCCAAACACCTCCGTGGTGGAAGGAAGTGAATTAAGGACCCAAATCAACATCAACATGTTACACCACACTTCCACAAGCAATGAAGCACATCTGCAATTAGCCCTAACACGCCATTTTGGCCAATCCTACATTAACACCCTTAAGCAATTAAGTTCCTGCTGAACATCTAGTCTAGAAACAACTTGTGGACCTCATAACAACATCATACAATATTCCTAAATATTTAGCTTCATTAGACTCTTTTGCAATGCTGCCTTAATCATTTAAAACAAAGAATGCCTTCATCCTACATATCAGGATGTACTACCACTTGAATTCCAACACAAGAACTAAACTTGTGGAGCGACCCAACACTAGAAACTCTAAAGGAAAGTAGATACAAACAATATAAGCATGTTCCTAGATCCGTAAGTCAAGAAACCTCAACGCGAAGAAATGCGGAGCAAGCTCATTTCTCTCAGACAACCTTCTTCATAGGCAAACACTCTGTCAAACACATCTTCCACTGCTGCATGGTCTAGAACTAGAAACTCTGGATATAACACCTCTAAACACCTCTGATCATCACTTCCAAACCGTACAAGCATATCTTCACCCATGAAGAAATGCAGAGCACAACACTGAACACACCTCTATCACACTACACTCTTTCATTCAAATTTTCTCAAAAGCACTTGAGACCAAGTGAACCATTTTCATCAGCAAAACTAAAAACACATTCTCAACATCCTTAAACACATCTCATCATGACTACACTAGAGGTTGACATCAGGCCATGATATAGATGACTTACATAGTGCAACATTCTTCAATAGTACTAACATTCTTCACACTATGGTTGATATCAATATGACATCAAACCATAACACATCCAATAACTCCAATGCTAGGGGTTGACATCAATGACAACACCAACAAGCTTCGAACAGTTTTCCATTTCTGTAAATGGGTAGTTTAGAGTTTAGCCTTTTGACTATTCGTGGACACTCATGTATATGTATATGTGTTATTATCCTTTTTTGGTATTTTGTAGTTTCACAATGTATATGTAATATATGTATGCATAGATGATGGACATGTATAGATGCACTTAGATTAGAATGTTAGTTTTACATAGCTATTACTTTGACTAGTATGGTTTTATTTATGACACTCATATTTTAATTATTGCATGGACACTATGGTTGGTCTTTGTGGGATTTTTGATCTAGGGGATTACACATTGACTAGCATAGGACTACTTACTAGGTTTCTAAACAAGAATGATAACTAAAGTGAAGATGAACTTTCAAGGAGCTAAAGATTAATCCTTCTCTAGACTAACCACTAGGCTAGCACCAGACACTAATACAAATAACAAGCTTTATAAGTATCTTCTAGACTTAGATATGAGATAGCCAACATGTCACGTTTAGGGTAGAGGAAAAATGTCAACAAGGATGACATTTCAAAGGTGATCAAGGCTCTTTGTTTGTTCATCTAACTTGTGCTTGTGTATAATTTGCTTATTTATTCAATTCTTGATGAATGACACCCTTGTAGCTTGGATTAAAGTATACACATAAGAATACAAACATTGGACCCCCTTAACTTAATGCCATGCTACTAGGAAGAAGTGAGGTCTCATTATTGAAGGTAAGGCAAGGGAAGTAAGGGGTTAGACACAACTAAGTGGCTACAAACTAGCTTCTAGGAAATCCCCCTTGCTAAGGAGATATAGGGAAAACTTACCTAGTAGCATCTAGAGGATATTGTAGGTTTGAGTACTTGTTTTGATTGGAATTAAGAACTAATTGTTACTAAGACTAGAATTAGTTTAAATATTTTTAATTGATTCACTTGAATTATTGGGAGTGTGAAGGAATAAGTGGTACATTATGTATTGGGAATCTCATGACCTAGTGAGAGAAATCTATATATTAGCAATTTTAAGACTCCTATACTAAACTAAATATTGAAAAAGTGAAACTCATGGACATGCGATAGGATGGAGTAAATATAATGCAACATGTTTTTCTTTTTGAATATATGTACATGTTTTTTGTTTTAGTTTTAGATATAATATTTCTTGAGATAAAAAACATTGATAGTTTTTCCAAACTCTTCACCCTCCATTGTGCACAAAAGGTATGTACCATTATTGACATCTTCCTTAAAATTAAATACAAACCTTTCTAGTCCTCATGAAACTTCCTTTTGTTCATGCACATCTCTTGGTCTATAAGCTTCCTTTTCTATGTACTAGATCTCCTCTTTTTAAGGGTTGGGATGAAGTTTCCCAAGTTTCACCTTAGCTTATCTTAGGAGGTTTGGGATTTATGGTAACTCACAAAATGAGAAAATATATTCACAATAAAACTCATTCCAAAGGGATGTTCTTCATTAATCAAAACATCATTTAGTAAGTTGAACTTGCATTTGAGATATATTTTGATATCATCATGATTTTAATGGATTTAAAAAATGATGTAGCTCATAGGGAGTTCAAGCATCTTCCCTTTCCTCTGGGAGAATAAAAATTATACTCATCTTACTATTTAGTTTAGGGTGTAAGTCCATGCAATAATCAAAATAATTTTTAGGACGTTCCAAGACCACTAGGTTTGTTGTCTCAATAGTTTTTTTATTAAACCTAGGTAAAGATTAGGTTTTGAAGGGGCCCTGGAAAGGCTTTATAGAAAGCAAAATATCAGTGAAAACATAGTTGACCCACATCCAAAACAAAACCAAAAAACAACAAAACACATAATAGAATAGAAAAAGAATAGACAACAAACTACAACTTCTTAAGGATATCATTTTCCTCTAACTTAGCAAGAAAGAGGCTATCATCTATCTCTTAAGGATCTTGAAGATTTTTCTTATCCCCCTCTTTCTGCTTCTTTTTTGTACTTCTAGTCCTGGTACTAGGTTTTGCATCCTCTTTGGTCTTCCCATCAACAAGAACACTGGTTCTCGTCCTTTTCATCTTATCATTGATTTTTTTGACCTCTGTGCTACATTAGTCTTGATGATCTTGTTAATATGATCTTTCATTTTTACCATGACCTATTCAAGAGAAACTAATCTAGCATCCTGGTTGTCTTGCCCTTTCATATATTCTTCTTCTAAAATATTAATTCTCTCCTTTTGGTTGGAGAGGTTGTCTTTTAGCTTGTTCCCATTGAGAACAATTCCCAAATTTTGGAAAATTCTCTTGTCCTCTTTAACTGATAGTTGGTTCTCTCCTCTCTATCTCTTCAGCACAATATCCATTTCTACATTAGTCATATTGATTTCAATATAGTACCATTTCATGAGGTTATGTTGCATCTCAAAAGACTGGTGTAGGGGCATGATAGGCTTAAAACAAATAGATCTTCAACCACCTACCACAAGGAAGAAGGATTGAGATGAGGGAGACTTAAATCCTTAGGGACTAGGGGGCAGGGATTCTCAATGCTAGGGAAATGTTCACTAATAACCAATTTAGGAAAGGATTTACCTTTCCCCTTATCTTGGGTGTAGAGGACTTTACTATCCTTTTGAGTAACATAGGACCTTTCCACACTCCCCACTACTATAGGGTGTTCACCTCTTTTCTTTTTATTATCCATCCTACTATCACTACTAGTCACCATGTCCTTAACTAGAGACTCACTTTCATTAGAGTTCTCTGAGTTTGACTTTGATCTTGAATTAGTTTCATTTTTATTCTAGTTGCTCACACCTTTCTCATCCATCTCCTCAAAGGCAAAGACAAAATAATCCACCACAACCTTTTTCCTTTCAACCTTCTTGAGGCTATGTTGAGTAATAGAAGGGTTCAACTATTTCACATGATTAACTATCAACAAAATTCAATTGTTTCACATGATTAACTATCAACAACATTAACGCCTAATATAAAGGAACAACAATAGAGTTTTTTAAGTCCTTCATAAACAATTCCAAGGAAGACAAAAGGTAGAAAGGAAAAGAGACTAATTTCTTTCTCATAAAATGATTCAACAATAAAAGTGGTAGGAATAAATATTTTAGGGTGCACTAAGTGCTTTAATATATTTAAAATTAGGCCACATTAAGGCACTATATATCTCTTGTATATAAAAAGTCTAGATCAGATCATATTTATAATGCTGGCCCGTTCTTTACAACTATGGGTGTCGGCCATTGTTTTTATAATATATAAGCATTATATTGAAGAGTGCACATGCTTTGACTAACAACACTAATACTAAAAACACTGAACTGTTGCACTAAGGAAACCCAAAAATGTGATTCGGAAAGTGGGCGGCAACAACAGCTAACGTACATAAAGAGATTCTATAAAATCTCATTTACGCTATAGTGGTGGGATGGAGCCAATATCAACTGTTTAGTCTTTTTCGCTAAAGCTTGAGAATTTTCGTTACAAATTTACGTCTGTACCGCGTCTTCCCTGGTCAAATCAAGATGATAAATTTCTGAATTAATTATAATCGTGGGTCTGGCCAACATTGGATATAAGGATTGCTGGAAATGGCATCCATGTCAGACCCACTCAAATGTTAGTCTCTGCATTATTTAGATAATGGAGTAATAGAAGTTATATAGGAAGCTCACTAACTATAATGCTAGCAAGGGGTCAAGTGTAATGGTTGAGCATTTTAACAAAAATTATTAAAAAGTCCAAAGCAAAAATATATATATATATATAATTAATCTATATTATAAAATGAAATTAAATAACTCTTAAGTAAACAAACTAATTAGAAAATAAATGTTAAAGTAAATAAAATAATTAGAAAAATCTATGTAAAAGATTTCCAAATATCATTTTCAAAGTGTGACTTATTTTTAAATGGATTTGTGATTTAAATAGAGAATGATATCTCTTGATATCTTTTACATAGATTTTTCTAAAGATATGTATACTAGTTAAAAACAATGGAAAAATAAAAAATTTGCAAAGAAAAAAGTCACAATAAATCATAAAAACTCTTATGCCAATAATAGATTCTGAAGAGCACCCAACCAAATAAGAAATGAGGTTACAACATTATAAAGGATTGCAGAATGCTGACATCTCATACGTGCGTTTTAGAAGGATTGCCAACTGATATTTACATTGGTTGATCGTTATCATGGTTGTCCATTCGTGATAATGTAGTTCCATTCAGCTCCACCTTCATGTCCATTGCTAGCTTTGTCTTCTCTCTATGGCTGCCTTTGATTCCTGCCTCTCCATCCTCCAAATTCAAGTTGTTCTCTGAAGTGCACATCTTTTTCTTCTTTCTATAAATGCAATACAATACCAATTGAGCGATTGCCAAAAGACAACCTATCACATTAGGAGTCTGCAAGCACAAAACATTCCAATTAAAGAATATTGAGCCAAGAACTATCTCATTGAAATATAAGAAATCAATGGATGTCAATGTAATATTACAGCAAGTAAGACGTCTTTGCTCAAGACACCGTAGGTCATCCACAAACTAGTGGTGAGAAAGCCGAAGAATGACAAGTAGAATGGCATGAACTCCACACTTTTTGTTGTAATCACCAATTTCTGCAATAAATGAAAACAAAGATATGGTGGCCGAAACATATATTGTATCCAAAACAAGTAGAGATATAAACAGTATTTTGCTTACCATAACTAGAAGTGGAGAACCAAACAGAGCGATGGATGATATGATTCCCACAATGCCCACAAAGTCCTTACGAGTCTTATGTTCATGAAGAGCAAAAGTAGACACCGTTGCCACTATTGTGAACAACACCACCACAGCTGCAACCATCTTCCCCACTCTTAGCTGGAAAGTAACCCAAAAAAACTCAACATATAAGAAGTAAAATTCAACTATAACCATATCCTAGCTACAATTAAAGGGTAAATAGGGTTATTCTTAAATATCATCCACTTTGACAGTCAAACATCAATCTTGGCCAATAAAAACATGACATATATTTACTACTTTTTGTTCTAAATGAGATGTAAAATTGCTATTGATAATTTAACCATTGAAATGAATGATATTTAAATAGAATGGGCAAATAGTGTATACCTTAGCCTTGGGCGGAGCAAGGACTAAGTATGTGCAGATGACAAAACACTCTGGAATAATGCCAGTGCCATTGACAGTGGAGACCAGAATGTTTTCCCACCCTTTACTTACCACAGGCATGCCATACCAGGTGTAAGTAAAACAGTTGAAGAGAGCAATCACATATGGGATGCAAGAGTACTGCCCCACTGATCTTTCTCTTATTACCTTCACGAATGTAGCCCTGCCCAAAAAGCATAAGTCTCACCTCATGTATTGAAGCCCTGTTGGATAAGATTAGCATAGTACAAGATCTGGCAATTAGAATTACTTACACAGGTGCCATATACAAAAGAAGTGAAGTGCAATTTCCTGTCGTTATGGTACAAAACAGCAATTGTTAGCTAGTCATCTAGAAACAATAAAACAACAAGAACAAATATGTTATCAGCAAACAAAGAAATTTAGCCTTTTTGCTGGCTTTACAAAACAAAAGAGTTGGGGAAGAGAAAAGGTGACCCATAATTCCAACAGCAACACGCATTTGTTTCTCCATCTTTGAGTAAAAGAATGAAGATGGGCGTCCTTGCTTTGCTGAGTTTGTAAGCAGAGAAAAGCAAATATATAGGCATAGGCCCATATCTGCAAGCACTTCTCCCAGAAAGCTGAAAACAACAAAACCAAAACTAGTTCTAAACAACCCCACAAACTTTAATTCAACTGGGTGCTTAGAAACATTTTAGAATATTGTCATTTCCTGGTTTTTTCAAGGCCCCGTTCCCGCAAGTGGAGTTAATTCTCTTTTTAGGATATTTTCTTTCTTACTTACGGTTTTAAAGGCCTCGTAATTGTTTGACCAGATTATTTTATATTTGCCTATTAGAAATGTTGGATAAGTGTTGTATGTTTTTCATGTTTAATAGTTGGAATGAGGCTAACTAATGGGAAAATTGTCTTGTAAAAATAAATCAATTTGGGTATTATTTTGGATTTTTCTATTTTCACTCATGTTTTAAAGCATTTGTGATTATCTTTTGCATGATTCATGTAATGTGTAAAATTGTGTAACGTCGAAAATTGCATACCCTTACAATTTCATGCTATGTTTCTCAACCACCTTAGTGCTTGCACTTTCTCTTTACATTATAGTGTTGGCAAGAGACACATTGAAGCTTCATGATTGTTGTCATTGATGGCAACAAAGTTCATCCCACACATCCGCAGGACATAATGTGCCTATACCGGAAGTCAGATTGAAGAGTGTTGTGGTCCGGTAAGCAAGAATAGAGTGTTGTGGCAAGGTCCGACAGTCAGGTCTAGATCTCTAAGAGGAAGTATATTTGGAAAGTGCGGATTATGGGAAGTCAATAGGAATACCTTGATTGGCAGATTCCAGGATTTGAGCCTCCAGTGATGAAAGAGTGAAGAGATATAAGCATTCAAGTATTGGGGTCCTGTTTAGCAGAGCAGACAGAGGCAGAACTGATCGGCAGAGCATCTGACACTATTCCGGAGGAGATGTTGATGGTAATCAAGATTATTAAGGTATCATTCAAGATTGGCCGACTTGTTAAATGACTTCTATAAGTATCTCTTTGATCTGCATCACTTGGTAAGCAAGGATTTAGTCGACAGACTAAAGTTTGGGAAATACTGACTATTCCGGATGCCGACTAAAAAGAGGATGAAATCCTTTTTGTGGATATATATACCAAATGGATTTCGATGAGAGGTGTCATCGTGGTGTAATTGTGAAGTGCGAATAAAAGCAGAAGAGTAGTGTGGAAGCAGTAAAGCAGGTCTGGTATGTGAAAGGACAGCAGCTCTAAAAGAAGAGAAAGGATGAAATGCAGTAGATCAGTATACTAAGCCTAACCGGAACTGAACTCCAGCATATGTGGATGCTTCTCATCAGTTCAAGTATCTTTTTACTCTGTTTATAACTTGTAGACAGTGAGTCTCTTGTAGGCAGTGAGCCTCTTATGAGCAGTGTGCTCGGGCAGTGAGCCCTAATTGGCAAGTGTCATTTTGTACTTCTATTCTTCTAATAGAGAATACATTCTTGGGTTAGTCACCCCGTGGTTTTTCCCTTAATAGGGCTTTCCACATCAAAATCATTGTGTTATGTGTATTGACTTTGTTTCTGCTTTCATGTTTATGAATGCTTATTTGCTTTGATGCTGCACTAGTTGTTAAAGAAGAACATAAAGTTAAATTAATCAAGATAACTGATTCACCCCCCTCTTAGTTATCAACAATTGGTATCAGAGCTAAGTTCCTCCAAACAGAGCCTAACAACTTGAGGAAGATCTGGGAATTAAGATGGATGTGTATGGTATGAGGGAGCAACTTCAATCTACCCTAGATGATCTTGAGCAATCTAATTTTGAAGTCAATGAATTAAAGGAAAGACTCAAACAGGCTGATGATTTCATAAATGAACTAAAAGGGAAACTAAGTCTCTCTATGAAAAAGAGAAAGGCGCTACTTCAGCAATTGACAAGTCAAAGTGAAGCAAATGATACAAATGGAGATCTGAAGGAGAAAACCAAGTTATGTGAAAAGTTATCAAAAGAGATCATTATGGTAAGACATGAAATGGAATCAGGAGTTATGAAATTTACTCAAGAAATTGAAGAAAAAAGAAAAACTGAAGATGATCTAAGACAATCTCTCAAGGAGAAATCTGAAGACTACCACAAGATGGATATAATAATCAGACATCTTGAATCTGATTTTGAAGATGCTAAAGATAATGAAGAAAAACTTGAGGATCAAATTATCTCTCTTAAAAGGGATCTTCAAATAGCAAATGAATACAAAGAGAAATTCAAGATAAGCTCTGCTCAACTTGAAGTTCTTCTTGGAAGCCAAAAGAGGGTAGATGACAAGTGTGGTTTGGGATATGAGAAAGGTGAAAGCTCCGGATCTGGTCAGAAGAAGTTTGGATCAAAAAATTCAAGGAATAGGCCTAGAAGACCTCTGATAAGGCAACCTAATGCTCAAAGATATCCATCCTTCAATGGATACTACTACAAATGCTATAACTTTGGTCACAAAGCTAATCAGTGCAGGAAAAGAATGAATCAGACTAATACATTCTTCTCTGAACAGTGGGGTAAGTGCAAGAAGATGGGGGGCCAAAAAAGGGGTCTTAAGTGGCCACTTTTTTTCTGAAATCAGGAAATACTGGCCTTGGATGAGAAATTGAGCATAGCTACACTCAAAATTTAGAGATGCAACCAAAACAATGTTCGTAGTGCTCCGAGTCTACTTTCTAAACTACTATTTTGTTTTGAAAATGGCATAGATTAAGGGGTTCAAAAGAGGGAGCCACAGAAATTGGTGTTGTTTCTATCAAAAAAACATAACATAGCATGTTTTGTGGCTCCCTCAAAAGGTCAACTTTTTTTTGGTATTTTTAAAATCGCTTCGGTGAGAAATTAGCTAATAGCATGTAGTTTATGCCCGATTTTTCTGATAATTTTTTGATGAATATTTGATTTTTTACTAATTTTTAAAGTGGACACATCCTAAAAAATAGAATTTTGGCCATGCTACCCCTATAAATTTTGAAAACTAATTGAAAATCATTTTTTTATTTTTTTAATATTTGTAGAATGGAGTCTAGTTTCTAAATATGTAATTTTTTTGAAATTTGAATGAATAGTTATTTTACAATGAAAAAAAGACCAAACAGTAGTTTTTGCATAAAAACGGACACACAAACAAAAGAAATTAAAGATGAAAGGCTTAACATTGTTAAAATGTGAAAAAAATCACATCGTCAAATAGCTAAGAGAAAGCCTAACATTACCCATGTGTTCGATTTGTTCAACCTTGAAACACGTGCAAATCTGAGGGTTAGCACGAATGAAATTATGTGAAATTTTGAAGAATACAGAAAAACACGTCTGTGACTGTTCATAAGGCACTCCAAGCCTTTGGGTTGGAAATCCAAAGCAAATCCCAAGCCCAAGGCTTGGGATTCCCAAAGCAAGAAATAACGCAAGCACGTTATAACGCGCTCGCGTTATTTATTGCCTTACATTTTTCCCGCAAGCCTGTCTTTTCCCATGTTCGACATAACGCGAGCGCGTTATAACGCGCTCGCGTTATGTCCCACTCAAATTTTTTTACATTCAAGGGTATTCATCATGAGGGTTAAGGCATAAAGGATAGAGTTGAAAGGTTTACCGATAAGGGATTAGCGTTTAAGGTATAGTATCGAGCCCGTTGAGGGTCTAGGAATAGGGATAGCGTTTAAGGTTTAGGGATGAGGGATGACAGATTACGGTTGAGGGTCGAGGGATCAAAGTTAAGGGTTGAGGGATTAGGGTTTGACATTAAGGGTTGAGGGTTGAGGTTCAAGGGTCAAGGGTTTAGGGATAGGGTTTAGGGTCGAGGGATTAGGGTTAAAGTAGAGTGTGGAGGGTGTAAGGATTAGGGATAGGGTTGGAGGGTTTAGGGATAAGGGATTAGGGTTTAAGGTATAGTATCAAGTCTGTTGAGAGTTTAGGAATAGGGATAGCATTTAGGGATTAGGGATGAGGGATTATAGTTGAGGGATGATGGATTAGGGTTGAGGGTTGAGGGATTAGGGTTTAGGGATAAGGTTTAGGGTTGAGGGTTTAGGATTAGGGTTTAGGGTTGACGGATTAGCATTTAATGTCGAGGTTAGGGTTAGAGTGTTGAGGGTAGAGGGATTAGGGATAGGGTTTAGGGTTTAAGGTTTAAGGATTGAGGGTTGAGGCTTTAGGGATGAGGGTTTAAGGCTTAAGATATAGTGTCAAGTGTTGAGGGTGTAGGGATAGGGTTTAAGTTTTAAGGGTTAAGGGTTGAGGGATATGGATTAGGGTTTAAGGTATAGTGTTGAGGGTCGAGGGATCAGAGTTAAGGGTTGAGGGATTAGGGTTTGACGTTGAGGGTTGAGGGTTGAGGTTTGAGGGTCAAGGGTTTAGGGATAGGGTTGAGGGTCGAGGAATTAGGGTTAAAGTAGAGTGTGGATGGTATAAGGATTAGGGATAGGGTTGGAGGGTTTATGGATAAGGGATTAGGGTTTAAGGTATAGTATCGATTCTGTTGAGGGTGTAGGAATAGGGATAGCATTTAGGGTTTAGGGATGAAGGATTAGAGTTGGGGGATGACAGATTAGGGTTGAGGGTTGAGGGATTAGGGTTTAGGGATAAGGTTTAGGGTTGAGGGATGAGGGATTAGGGTTTAAGGTATAGTGTTGAGGGTTTAGGGATAGGGTTTAGGGTTGAGGGATTAGGATTTGACGTTGAGGGTTGAGGGTTGAGGTTCGAGGGCCAAGGGTTTAGGGATAGGGTTGAGGGTCGAGGAATTAGGGTTAAAGTAGAGTGTGGAGGGATGACGGATGATAGATTAGGGTTGAGGGTTGATGGATTAGGGTTTGATGTTGAGGGTTGAGGGTTTAGGGTTAGGGTTGAGAGATGAGGGATCAGAGTTAAGGGTTGAGGGATTAGGGTTTGACGTCGAGGGCTGAGGTTCGAGGGTCAAGGGTTTAGGGATAGGGTTGAGGTTGAAGGGATTAGGGTTTAGGGACAAGGTTTAGGGTTAGGGTTGAGGGATTAGGGTTTAAGGTATAGTGTTGAGGGTTTAGGAATAGGGTTTAGCGTTGAGGGATTAGAGTGAAGGGTTGAGGGATTAGAATTTGGCGTTGAGGGTTTAGGGTTTAGGATCAGGGTTGAAGGTCGAGGGATTAGAGTTAAGGGTTGAGGGATTAGGGTTTGATGTTGAGGGTTGAGGGTTGAGGTTCCAGGGTCAAGGGTTTAGGGATAGGGTTGAGGGTCGAGGAATTAGGGTTAAAGTAGAGTGTGGAGGGATGACGGATGATAGATTAGGGTTGAGGGTTGAGGGATTAGGGTTTGATGTTGAGGGTTGAGGGTTTAGGGTTAGGGTTGAGAGATGAGGGATCAGAGTTAAGGGTTGAGGGATTAGGGTTTGACGTCGAGGGCTGAGGTTCGAGGGTCAAGGGTTTAGGGATAGGGTTGAGGTTGAAGGGATTAGGGTTTAGGGACAAGGTTTAGGGTTAGGGTTGAGGGATTAGGGTTTAAGGTATAGTGTTGAGGGTTTAGGGATAGGGTTTAGGGTTGAGGGATTAGAGTGAAGGGTTGAGGGATTAGAATTTGGCGTTGAGGGTTTAGGGTTTAAGGTATAGTGTTGAGGGTTTAGGGATAGGGTTTAGGGTTGAGGGATTAGGGTTTGACGTTGAGGGTTGAGGGCTGAGGTTTGAGGGTCAAGGGTTTAGGGATAGGGTTGAGGGTCGAGGAATTAGGGTTAAAGTAGAGTGTGGAGGGATGACGGATGATAGATTAGGGTTGAGGGTTGAGGGATTAGGGTTTGATGTTGAGGGTTGAGGGTTTAGGGTTAGGGTTGAGAGATGAGGGATCAGAGTTAAGGGTTGAGGGATTAGGGTTTGACGTCGAGGGCTGAGGTTCGAGGGTCAAGGGTTTAGGGATAGGGTTGAGGTTGAAGGGATTAGGGTTTAGGGACAAGGTTTAGGGTTAGGGTTGAGGGATTAGGGTTTAAGGTATAGTGTTGAGGGTTTAGGGATAGGGTCTAGGGTTGAGGGATTAGAGTGAAGGGTTGAGGGATTAGAATTTGGCGTTGAGGGTTTAGGGTTTAGGATCAGGGTTGAAGGTCGAGGGATTAGAGTTAAGGGTTGAGGGATTAGGGTTTGATGTTGAGGGTTGAGGGTTGAGGTTCGAGGGTCAAGGGTTTAGGGATAGGGTTGAGGGTCAAGGAATTAGGGTTAAAGTAGAGTGTGGAGGGATGACGGAGGGATGACGGATGATAGATTAGGGTTGAGGGTTGAGGGATTAGGGTTTGATGTTGAGGGTTGAGGGTTTAGGGTTAGGGTTGAGAGATGAGGGATCAGAGTTAAGGGTTGAGGGATTAGGGTTTGACGTCGAGGGCTGAGGTTCGAGGGTCAAGGGTTTAGAGATAGGGTTGAGGTTGAAGGGATTAGGGTTTAGGGACAAGGTTTAGGGTTAGGGTTGAGGGATTAGGGTTTAAGGTATAGTGTTGAGGGTTTAGGGATAGGGTTTAGGGTTGAGGGATTAGAGTGAAGGGTTGAGGGATTAGAATTTGGCGTTGAGGGTTTAGGGTTTAAGGTATAGTGTTGAGGGTTTAGGGATAGGGTTTAGGGTTGAGGGATTAGGGTTTGACGTTGAGGGTTGAGGGTTGAGGTTCGAGGGTCAAGGGTTTAGGGATAGGGTTGAGGGTCAAGGAATTAGGGTTAAAGTAGAGTGTGGAGGGATGACGGATGATAGATTAGGGTTGAGGGTTGAGGGATTAGGGTTTGATGTTGAGGGTTGAGGGTTTAGGGTTAGGGTTGAGAGATGAGGGATCAGAGTTAAGGGTTGAGGGATTAGGGTTTGACGTCGAGGGCTGAGGTTCGAGGGTCAAGGGTTTAGGGATAGGGTTGAGGTTGAAGGGATTAGGGTTTAGGGACAAGGTTTAGGGTTAGGGTTGAGGGATTAGGGTTTAAGGTATAGTGTTGAGGGTTTAGGGATAGGGTTTAGGGTTGAGGGATTAGAGTGAAGGGTTGAGGGATTAGAATTTGGCGTTGAGGGTTTAGGGTTTAGGATCAGGGTTGAAGGTCGAGGGATTAGAGTTAAGGGTTGAGGGATTAGGGTTTGATGTTGAGGGTTGAGGGTTGAGGTTCGAGGGTCAAGGGTTTAGGGATAGGGTTGAGGGTCGAGGAATTAGGGTTAAAGTAGAGTGTGGAGGGATGACGGATGATAGATTAGGGTTGAGGGTTGAGGGATTAGGGTTTGATGTTGAGGGTTGAGGGTTTAGGGTTAGGGTTGAGAGATGAGGGATCAGAGTTAAGGGTTGAGGGATTAGGGCTTGACGTCGAGGGCTGAGGTTCGAGGGTCAAGGGTTTAGAGATAGGGTTGAGGTTGAAGGGATTAGGGTTTTGGGACAAGGTTTAGGGTTAGGGTTGAGGGATTAGGGTTTAAGGTATAGTGTTGAGGGTTTAGGGATAGGGTTTAGGGTTGAGGGATTAGAGTGAAGGGTTGAGGGATTAGAATTTGGCGTTGAGGGTTTAGGGTTTAAGGTATAGTGTTGAGGGTTTAGGGATAGGGTTTAGGGTTGAGGGATTAGGGTTTGACGTTGAGGGTTGAGGGTTGAGGTTCGAGGGTCAAGGGTTTAGGGATAGGGTTGAGGGTCGAGGAATTAGGGTTAAAGTAGAGTGTGGAGGGATGACGGATGATAGATTAGGGTTGAGGGTTGAGGGATTAGGGTTTGATGTTGAGGGTTGAGGGTTTAGGGTTAGGGTTGAGAGATGAGGGATCAGAGTTAAGGGTTGAGGGATTAGGGTTTGACATCGAGGGCTGAGGTTCGAGGGTCAAGGGTTTAGGGATAGGGTTGAGGTTGAAGGGATTAGGGTTTAGGGACAATGTTTAGGGTTAGGGTTGAGGGATTAGGGTTTAAGGTATAGTGTTGAGGGTTTAGGGATAGGGTTTAGGGTTGAGGGATTAGAGTGAAGGGTTGAGGGATTAGAATTTGGCGTTGAGGGTTTAGGGTTTAGGATCAGGGTTGAAGGTCGAGGGATTAGAGTTAAGGGTTGAGGGATTAGGGTTTGATGTTGAGGGTTGAGGGTTGAGGTTCGAGGGTCAAGGGTTTAGGGATAGGGTTGAGGGTCGAGGAATTAGGGTTAAAGTAGAGTGTGGAGGGATGACAGATGATAGATTAGGGTTGAGGGTTGAGGGATTAGGGTTTGATGTTGAGGGTTGAGGGTTTAGGGTTAGGGTTGAGAGATGAGGGATCAGAGTTAAGGGTTGAGGGATTAGGGTTTGACGTCGAGGGCTGAGGTTCGAGGGTCAAGGGTTTAGGGATAGGGTTGAGGTTGAAGGGATTAGGGTTTAGGGACAAGGTTTAGGGTTAGGGTTGAGGGATTAGGGTTTAAGGTATAGTGTTGAGGGTTTAGGGATAGGGTTTAGGGTTGAGGGATTAGAGTGAAGGGTTGAGGGATTAGAATTTGGCGTTGAGGGTTTAGGGTTTAGGATCAGGGTTGAAGGTCGAGGGATTAGAGTTAAGGGTTGAGGGATTAGGGTTTGATGTTGAGGGTTGAGGGTTGAGGTTCGAGGGTCAAGGGTTTAGGGATAGGGTTGAGGGTCGAGGAATTAGGGTTAAAGTAGAGTGTGGAGGGATGACGGATGATAGATTAGGGTTGAGGGTTGAGGGATTAGGGTTTGATGTTGAGGGTTGAGGGTTTAGGGTTAGGGTTGAGAGATGAGGGATCAGAGTTAAGGGTTGAGGGATTAGGGCTTGACGTCGAGGGCTGAGGTTCGAGGGTCAAGGGTTTAGAGATAGGGTTGAGGTTGAAGGGATTAGGGTTTTGGGACAAGGTTTAGGGTTAGGGTTGAGGGATTAGGGTTTAAGGTATAGTGTTGAGGGTTTAGGGATAGGGTTTAGGGTTGAGGGATTAGAGTGAAGGGTTGAGGGATTAGAATTTGGCGTTGAGGGTTTAGGGTTTAGGATCAGGGTTGAAGGTCGAGGGATTAGAGTTAAGGGTTGAGGGATTAGGGTTTGATGTTGAGGGTTGAGGGTTGAGGTTCGAGGGTCAAGGGTTTAGGGATAGGGTTGAGGGTCGAGGAATTAGGGTTAAAGTAGAGTGTGGAGGGATGACGGATGATAGATTAGGGTTGAGGGTTGAGGGATTAGGGTTTGATGTTGAGGGTTGAGGGTTTAGGGTTAGGGTTGAGAGATGAGGGATCAGAGTTAAGGGTTGAGGGATTAGAGTTTGACGTCGAGGGCTGAGGTTCGAGGGTCAAGGGTTTAGGGATAGGGTTGAGGTTGAAGGGATTAGGGTTTAGGGACAAGGTTTAGGGTTAGGGTTGAGGGATTAGGGTTTAAGGTATAGTGTTGAGGGTTTAGGGATAGGGTTTAGGGTTGAGGGATTAGAGTGAAGGGTTGAGGGATTAGAATTTGGCGTTGAGGGTTTAGGGTTTAAGGTATAGTGTTGAGGGTTTAGGGATAGGGTTTAGGGTTGAGGGATTAGGGTTTGACGTTGAGGGTTGAGGGTTGAGGTTCGAGGGTCAAGGGTTTAGGGATAGGGTTGAGGGTCGAGGAATTAGGGTTAAAGTAGAGTGTGGAGGGATGACGGATGATAGATTAGGGTTGAGGGTTGAGGGATTAGGGTTTGATGTTGAGGGTTGAGGGTTTAGGGTTAGGGTTGAGAGATGAGGGATCAGAGTTAAGGGTTGAGGGATTAGGGTTTGACGTCGAGGGCTGAGGTTCGAGGGTCAAGGGTTTAGGGATAGGGTTGAGGTTGAAGGGATTAGGGTTTAGGGACAAGGTTTAGGGTTAGGGTTGAGGGATTAGGGTTTAAGGTATAGTGTTGAGGGTTTAGGGATAGGGTTTAGGGTTGAGGGATTAGAGTGAAGGGTTGAGGGATTAGAATTTGGCATTGAGGGTTTAGGGTTTAGGATCAGGGTTGAAGGTCGAGGGATTAGAGTTAAGGGTTGAGGGATTAGGGTTTGATGTTGAGGGTTGAGGGTTGAGGTTCGAGGGTCAAGGGTTTAGGGATAGGGTTGAGGGTCGAGGAATTAGGGTTAAAGTAGAGTGTGGAGGGATGACGGATGATAGATTAGGGTTGAGGGTTGAGGGATTAGGGTTTGATGTTGAGGGTTGAGGGTTTAGGGTTAGGGTTGAGAGATGAGGGATCAGAGTTAAGGGTTGAGGGATTAGGGTTTGACGTCGAGGGCTGAGGTTCGAGGGTCAAGGGTTTAGGGATAGGGTTGAGGTTGAAGGGATTGAATTACTTTATCATGCATTATCATACATGTTTAAAATAGACACATTTCCAATCAAGAAAGTAACCTACAATCTCACATGATGCCATGTATATTTTCTACACTTGGGCTCTTTAATAATTATGTGTAATAACTAATAAACAAACCTTAGTTCATACCATGATGTCAAACTATACAAGAATAAATCCTTACAACATAAAAAAAATACAATCCCACTATTATCATGTATTCATTTCTTAGGAACTAATAATGGTCTCTTTATCATGCTACAGACAAATTCTCCGTCATGCCGAGGAAATGATCAAGAATTAAACCAACACAGGAAGAGATAGAAGCTAAGAATGCAAAGAAAGCAATGGCTATGAGGGAACTTCGTGAGAAGAGGAAATTAGACACGATAAATGAAGACATACCAATTGAAGAGGAACCACAACCATCACAAAGAGATATGGTATTGGCGGCACAAAGAGAACGAATGCAAAAACTTCGTGGTACGAGAGATTTAAATACCATAGTTGGAGACACATCCTTTATCGCAAGACAACATGTAGGGACACCATCTACCACATCTCAAGTTGAGAGTACATCATCACTCACATGTGATGAAGGAGGTACGCCATCGTTCCCACCTCAACCTCAAGGTATGTCATCTATTCCATCTTCGATCAAAGGTATGCCATCTAACCCATCTCATTTAAATATTGATGAAATTCCTAATGTTGAGATGAATTTACCTAACTTGACACCACCTAGAATTTTGCATAGAAAGCCAAAGTATTTGATTGATATTGATGAGAATATTTTGCAGCCAATGGAAGGTAAGATTCCAAAATGCACTTGTAGAAGATATGCTAATAAGATTTGGAGATTGTTCTTTGAAAAGTTAAATGAGACTGCAAGATGTCAACTATTCGTTGAAATGATGCGAAGTATAAAGTATAGGTCTATCATGAAGATTCTTGGGTTGAGAACATCAGAGGCTTCAAGTGAAAAATCTATTGTCAAGAATCTAATGAGTGCGTATGAGAGTGTGGGTAACACCTCACGCACAAAAGATAGTAATGCAACACGGCGTGTGATTACATCGACTATAGTAAGTAGTCAAATGAGGAAAGCTCGTCTTATTAGAAAGACAAGTCAAAAATTGAGAATTAATAGGAAAACTTTATCAAGAGCCGTTGGAAGACGCCAAAGAATTGAGGACACTAATGCCAATGAATTATGGGCATTCTCGGGGAGACTACCACGAAAAGATAAACCAATTGTTGAAGCATTGAGGTCACTAATTGAAGACTTTTGGAAGAATTACACAAGGGTATCTCTGAATCAAAGGGATGTGGTAAGAAGGAGAATTGGTAGTCAGAACCGCGAGCCACATCCAAAGCATTTTTTGGATGAGACTCAAACACAGTTTTATGGTAAATTTCTAGAGAAGTATCCTCAAATTAAAATTTGTCAAAGATATTTTGAAATGCTAAAACCTTTCTATGTTAAGATAAATCACACACGCACTACTTGTTGTTGTAGATTACATATTGAATTTTCTAACCATTTTGATGCTTATAGGTCTATATGTTTAGATATGCATACTAACAATGATTTGCAGGGTTGTGCCATATGTGCCCCACCAACATCTTCAAGAGATTTCATATCAAGAATTTTATGTGAAAGAGAGGAAGGTCAAATATTCTACAAGAAATTATGCTTGGATGGCACATGTCATCGTTGCGGTGGCTTGCAACATTTGCCAATATGTGAACATATGGAAATAACACATGCGGTTGGAAATGAACTAGTAGAATTTGGCAAGTATAAAACAGTGGCATACAATACAAAAGATGGTAAAGAAGCAAAGAGGTGTGAATTAGTTATTGAAAAGATTCCAGTGTATCAGTTTATGCCTATATTTCATGACAGCATAGTGTATGAGTATGCAAGACATGCCCATAGAGCTCGATGGTTGGACTTGCAATTCAAGTTATGCAAGGACACATTTCCAGTTGGTAGCATTGTTTCAGTCGTCGACTTTGCAGAGAACTACAGTCTACAGCCACAGCGTGAGGTGCAATCACAATATTACAACTCCACACAGGTTTCTATATTTGTGCACATCGCATTCATTCATGCGAATGATAGTACAGAGGATGACAGAAAGATCATAAGGGAGTATCATTTCTATATTAGTGATGATCGCACGCATTCTATGGAGTTCGTGCAAGGTTGCTTTCAGGTGTTCTATAATGATTTGGCTAGAAGGGGCATATCGTTCAGTCAGCATATCATATGGTCGGATAATTCTGCATCACAATTCAAGAACTCGCGGAATTTCTATTGGCTGAGTAGGAGGCATAATTTTACAGGTATTCAACATATGTGGAACTTTTGTGAGGCCGGGCATGGAAAGGGGGAGCATGATGGTGCAGGAGCATGTATCAAAAGAGCCATAGCACGAGAAGAGTTAAAGTATAAAGACAATGCAAAGTTGACAGATGCAAAATCGATTGTCGAGTGGTGTAATGCTTCCATGGGTCCAGGTAATGAAGGTAAGTCTTTAGTTCGTAGATTTTTTTGGTTGATAGATGATACTAACATTGCACCATATGAGGATTGTTGTACACTGACAGGATCAAATGAGATGCACTCTTTCAGAAGTTCAATTGCAGGTTCATGGAGTATCCATACACGAAAGATGTCATGCTTTTGTTCTTCCTGTACAATTCAAGTCTGGGATGAGTGCGAGTCAAAGGAGTGGGTTGACGAATGGCAGTTAAGTTATCTTAGCCCACTTGACACGTATCGACCCCCGACGGCACTGGAACTAACACAGATGGAATCGTCAGTTGACTTTGACCACATATCAGATTTAGTTCAACCAGGTAATATAGGGCACATATATGCATCTAATTTCATCTAGTTCAACCAGGTAATGTCATCTTACTTTGTAGTGTTTTTGTAATGTTGACTAATTTCATCTAATTTGCTACACATATCAATGTAGGACACGTATATGCAGTTATTGCAGATGAAGATAATGAAGAGGGAACAGATTATTACTTATGCCGTTGTGTTGAGGCCAAAAAGAAATTGGAGGCCCCTGTTACAGATGGAGAAAACATCGAATACCCTACAGGATCAGTGGTTATTACTGGAACATGGCTTAGAAGGTACCCACATAAGAGTGTTAATATTTGGCTATTTCAGGACTTTGACATGCATCGAAAGATTCTTCATTACTCGAACCTTGTCGTGGCATCCAATGTTCATTTGATAAAGTATCGGGGTAGACCTTTGAACAAAATATTATGGAAGGTGCGTGAGTCTGACCATGAAGCAATACTTGACACAATAAAGAGTAGAGCAGATCCAGATGGTTCATTGGATTAATTTGTAAGTATTCACATTGATTTTGTAAAGTTATGTTACATTGAGTTGTAAGTATGCACATTAATTTGTAAGGTTTGTCTTTTTTTATTTCCTTCTGCATTTTTACACATATGTACACATTTTTCTATCATCATGTTATGCATTTTTGGTGTCCTGCTCCTGATGCGACCAAACTCATAACTCACCCTACTAGACACCATTTGATGATCTCTCCAACACTCTGGATCCAGGGCGCCCAATCATGATGATGACCTATATACCATTCTCCCAAGGTGCTCATAATGAATGAATGATAAGGAGCGCCTTGACCTCTATAATCAAGGTGATTTTAAGTCACTTTGAGTCATTTGGGGTCAGTTTGAGTCTTTGAGTCATGTTACAAAAAAGTGTCAATGTTGTCAAGTTGCACAAAGCAACCTTTGCATTTTTGGTGTCTTGCTCGTGATGTGACCAAACTGACTGTTCCAACGCATCTGAATGGGTACATTTATGCTAGGCATGGTCCTATTTCTCACCCAGACATGTCGAAACAGTCGGAGCTACATTGTACCGACGATATCCCTGAAGAGTCCAAAGTGCAAAAAGGCAGCAATCTTTGACGAGATGTTACTCAAAAATCATGCCACTTAGAAACATTCCGTCTGAGGCAACGGGATCACGTAGAGTGCCTCTACAATAACCTCTCTCGGTTTTTTATAGCTCTGAGGCATTTGCCCGTGGTGAAAGGTTTTCTGTTGCCCCAAAAATCGTCAGAAGGAGGCAGTGTAAAGTTGCAAAGGGGTGTAACTTTCGTCCTGCTCCTGATGCGACCAAACTGACTGTTCCAACGCGTCCGAATGGGTACATTTATGCTAGGCATGGTCCTATTTCTCACCCAAACATGTCGAAACAGTCGGAGCTACATTGTACCGACGATATCCCTGAAGAGTCCAAAGTGCAAAAAGGCAGCAATCTTTGACGAGATGTTACTCAAAAACTGTGTCACTTAGAAACATTCCGTCTGAGGCAACGGGATCACGTAGAGTGCCTCTACAATAACCTCTCTCGGTTTTTTATAGCTCTGAGGCATTTGCCCGTGGTGAAAGGTTTTCTGTTGCCCCAAAAATTGTCAAAAGGAGGCAGTGTAAAGTTGCAAAGGGGTGTAACTTTCGTCCTGCTCCTGATGCGACCAAACTGACTGTTCCAACGCGTCCGAATGGGTACATTTATGCTAGGCATGGTCCTATTTCTCACCCAAACATGTCGAAACAGTCGGAGCTACATTGTACCGACGATATCCATGAAGAGTCCAAAGTGCAAAAAGGCAGCAATCTTTGACGAGATGTTACTCGAAAATCGTGTCACTTAGAAACATTCTGTCTGAGGCAACGGGATCACGTAGAGTGCCTCTACAATAACCTCTCTCGGTTTTTTATAGCTCTGAGGCATTTGCCCGTGGTGAAAGGTTTTCTGTTGCCCCAAAAATCATCAGAAGGAGGCAGTGTAAAGTTGCAAAGGGGTGTAACTTTCGTCCTGCTCCTGATGCGACCAAACTGACTGTTCCAACGCGTCTGAATGGGTACATTTATGCTAGGCATGGTCCTATTTCTCACCCAAACATGTCGAAACAGTCGGAGCTACATTGTACCGACGATATCCATGAAGAGTCCAAAGTGCAAAAAGGCAGCAATCTTTGACGAGATGTTACTCAAAAATTGTATCACTTAGAAACATTCTGTCTGAGGCAACGGGATCACGTAGAGTGCCTCTACAATAACCTCTCTCAGTTTTTTATAGCTCTGAGGCATTTGCCCGTGGTGAAAGGTTTTCTGTTGCCCTAAAAATCGTCAGAAGGAGGCAGTGTAAAGTTGCAAAGGGGTGTAACTTTCGTCCTGCTCCTGATGCGACCAAACTGACTATTTCAACGCGTCCGAATGGGTACATTTATGCTAGGCATGGTCCTATTTCTCACCCAAACATGTCGAAACAGTCGGAGCTACATTGTACCGACGATATCCATGAAGAGTCCAAAGTGCAAAAAGGCAGCAATCTTTGACGAGACGTTACTCAAAAACCGTGTCACTTAGAAACATTCCGTCTGAGGCAACGGGATCACGTAGAGTGCCTCTACAATAACCTCTCTCAGTTTTTTATAGCTCTGAGGCATTTGCCCGTGGTGAAAGGTTTTCTGTTGCCCCAAAAATCGTCAGAAGGAGGCAGTGTAAAGTTGCAAAGGGGTGTAACTTTCATCCTGCTCCTAATGCGACCAAACTGACTATTTCAACGCGTCCGAATGGGTACATTTATGCTAGGCATGGTCCTATTTCTCACCCAAACATGTCGAAACAGTCGGAGCTACATTGTACCGACGATATCCATGAAGAGTCCAAAGTGCAAAAAGGCAGCAATCTTTGACGAGATGTTACTAAAAAACCGTGTCACTTAGAAACATTCCGTCTAAGGCAACGGGATCACGTAGAGTGCCTCTACAATAACCTCTCTCAGTTTTTTATAGCTCTGAGGCATTTGCCCGTGGTGAAAGGTTTTCTGTTGCCCCAAAAATCGTCAGAAGGAGGCAGTGTAAAGTTGCAAAGGGGTGTAACTTTCGTCCTGCTCCTGATGCGACCAAACTGACTATTCCAACGCGTCCGAATGGGTACATTTATGCTAGGCATGGTCCTATTTCTCACCCAAACATGTCGAAACAGTCGGAGCTACATTGTACCGACGATATCCCTGAAGAGTCCAAAGTGCAAAAAGGCAGCAATCTTTGACGAGATGTTACTCAAAAACTGTGTCACTTAGAAACATTCCGTCTAAGGGAACGGGATCACGTAGAGTGCCTCTACAATAACCTCTCTCGGTTTTTTATAGCTCTGAGGCATTTGCCCGTGGTGAAAGGTTTTCTGTTGCCCCAAAAATCGTCAGAAGGAGGCAGTGTAAAGTTGCAAAGGGGTGTAACTTTCATCCTGCTCCTGATGCGACCAAACTGACTGTTCCAACGCGTCCGAATGGGTACATTTATGCTAGGCATGGTCCTATTTCTCACCCAAACATGTCAAAACAGTCGGAGCTACATTGTACCGACGATATCCCTGAAGAGTCCAAAGTGCAAAAAGGCAGCAATCTTTGACGAGATGTTACTCGAAAATCGTGTCACTTAGAAACATTCTGTCTGAGGCAACGGGATCACGTAGAGTGCCTCTACAATAACCTCTCTCAGTTTTTTATAGCTCTGAGGCATTTGCCCGTGGTGAAAGGTTTTCTGTTGCCCCAAAAATCGTCAGAAGGAGGCAGTGTAAAGTTGCAAAGGGGTGTAACTTTCATCCTGCTCCTGATGCGACCAAACTGACTGTTCCAACGCGTCCGAATGGGTACATTTATGCTAGGCATGGTCCTATTTCTCACCCAAACATGTCGAAACAGTCGGAGCTACATTGTACCGACGATATCCCTGAAGAGTCCAAAGTGCAAAAAGGCAGCAATCTTTGACGAGATGTTACTCAAAAATTGTGTCACTTAGAAACATTCCGTCTGAGGCAACGGGATCACGTAGAGTGCCTCTACAATAACCTCTCTCAGTTTTTTATAGCTCTAAGGCATTTGCCCGTGGTGAAAGGTTTTCTGTTGCCCTAAAAATCGTCAGAAGGAGGCAGTGTAAAGTTGCAAAGGGGTGTAACTTTCGTCCTGCTCCTGATGCGACCAAACTGATTGTTTCAACGCATCCAAATGGGTACATTTATGCTAGGCATGGTCCTATTTCTCACCCAAACATGTCGAAACAGTCGGAGCTACATTGTACCGACGATATCCATGAAGAGTCCAAAGTGCAAAAAGGCAGCAATCTTTGACGAGATGTTACTCAAAAACTGTGTCACTTAGAAACATTCCGTCTGAGGCAACGGTATCACGTAGAGTGCCTCTACAATAACCTCTCTCGGTTTTTTATAGCTCTGAGGCATTTGCCCGTGGTGAAAGGTTTTCTGTTGCCCCAAAAATCGTCAGAAGGAGGTAGTGTAAAGTTGCAAAGGGGTGTAACTTTCGTCCTGCTCCTGATGGGACCAAACTGACTATTTCAACGCGTCCGAATGGGTACATTTATGCTAGGCATGGTCCTATTTCTCACCCAAACATGTCGAAACAGTCGGAGCTACATTGTACCGACGATATCCATGAAGAGTCCAAAGTGCAAAAAGGCAGCAATCTTTGACGAGATGTTACTAAAAAACTGTGTCACTTAGAAACATTCCGTCTGAGGCAACGGGATCACGTAGAGTGCCTCTACAATAACCTCTCTCGGTTTTTTATAGCTCTGAGGCATTTACCCGTGGTGAAAGGTTTTCTGTTGCCCCAAAAATCGTCAGAAGGAGGCAGTGTAAAGTTGCAAAGGGTTGTAACTTTCGTCCTGCTCCTGATGCGACCAAACTGACTGTTCCAACGCGTCCGAATGGGTACATTTATGCTAGGCATGGTCCTATTTCTCACCCAAACATGTCGAAACAGTCGGAGCTACATTGTACCGACGATATCCCTGAAGAGTCCAAAGTGCAAAAAGGCAGCAATCTTTGATGAGATGTTACTCAAAAACCGTGTCACTTAGAAACATTCTGTTTGAGGCAACAGGATCACGTAGAGTGCCTCTACAATAACCTCTCTCGGTTTTTTATAGCTCTGAGGCATTTACCCGTGGTGAAAGGTTTTCTGTTGCCCCAAAAATCGTCAGAAGGAGGCAGTGTAAAGTTGCAAAGGGGTGTAACTTTCGTCCTGCTCCTGATGCGACCAAACTGACTGTTCCAACGCGTCTGAATGGGTACATTTATGCTAGGCATGGTCCTATTTCTCACCCAAACATGTCGAAACAGTCGGAGCTACATTGTATCGACGATATCCCTGAAGAGTCCAAAGTGCAAAAAGGCAGCAATCTTTGACGAGATGTTACTCAAAAATCGTGTCACTTAGAAACATTCCGTCTGAGGCAACGGTATCACGTAGAGTGCCTCTACAATAACCTCTCTCGGTTTTTTATAGCTCTGAGGCATTTGCCCGTGGTGAAAGGTTTTCTGTTGCCCCAAAAATCGTCAGAAGGAGGCAGTGTAAAGTTGCAAAGGGGTGTAACTTTCGTCCTGCTCCTGATGCGACCAAACTGACTGTTCCAACGCGTCCGAATGGGTACATTTATGCTAGGCATGGTCCTATTTCTCACCCAAACATGTCGAAACAGTCGGAGCTACATTGTACCGACGATATCCCTGAAGAGTCCAAAGTGCAAAAAGGCAGCAATCTTTGACGAGATGTTACTCGAAAACCGTGTCACTTAGAAACATTCCGTCTGAGGCAACGGGATCACGTAGAGTGCCTCTACAATAACCTCTCTCGGTTTTTTATATCTCTGAGGCATTTGCCCGTGGTGAAAGGTTTTCTGCTGCCCCAAAAATCGTCAGAAGGAGGCAGTGTATTAAGTCAGGATGAAAGCCTATTCACTCTAGGCGCCTATTTTTGACCAAATCACACATGCGCCTTGAACAACTCTGTCTTCAAGGCGCTTTTCTCTAATCTCTGTAACTCTCCAAATCCACTAAGGCGCAAATTTTACCTCTTGGGCTCAAGATATAGGTTCTTCATCCAAGGCGCCAGAATGGTCCAAAGGTGCATTTCACCTCTAACCTCACCTCTGACCTTACTTGGAGGCACTAAACCTCATCTCATTGCTCTCCTCCATTACAAGCGCTCACTTACCTCAATCTTGGGCGCAGACCAACATCCCAACATCCAAATCACCTAGGCGCTCAAAACCTTCAAGACTCAAGGTGCATTTTATGATCAAACAAGGTATCTCCTGAACAAGGTGCTCATAGTCTCATAAGGGCGTTAATCATCATCATGAGCACTCATATTGTTCTAGGCGCACAGTTATCTCTGGAATGCTCAAGGCGCACATACCCTTCTCTAGGCTAGTTTACACTTATTCAAGGCGCTCATTCCAAACTTACATGAACTACTCATTACAAGACGCACAAACTAGATGATCCTAGGGCATAAGGGCGCTCATAGGAGTTGTTATGTGTCATTTTGGCCAAGGTTTTCTGGAGCAGTGAAGACATTAGGAAGGGGATGATCGTTTGGATAGTTTTGAATGCTTTATTTCTCCTTGTTTAAACTAGGCGCTCACTGAGGATTGGAGTAGCCTTTGCACCCTCACATCACGTTAATCGGCGTTTCAGAGGCAATCATAGTATAGGAAGATTTGCGCCTTGAAGAAGAGAGTTATCTGGTGAGTGCTTAGGAGTTCTGGCGCCTAGGGGAAAGGTCTAGGTAGAGTGCCTTCAGACTTTCACAGTGAAGTGCCTTAAGGAGTTGGATGATGTTTTTGCCTAGAGTGGAGATGATGTTTTTAGCGCCTTAAGGATGATGATGGAGCGCTTTGGAGTCAGGTTAGTCTGGAGCACCTTAAGAAGGTAAAGCACTTCAAATGTAAACACAAGTGTTTTGAGCGCCCTAATGAGAAGTTGTCTTGGCACCATAAGTTGTTCAAACGAAGATATGCGCCTTGGATAGTTGCAAAGACCTAATTTAGCGCCCAAGGTTGGAAGACTCTTTGTGAGCGCCCAGTGTTTGAAAGCTCTTTGTGTTTGGTGCATTAAAATGAATTTGGCACCTAAATAGTATTGAAACACTCAACTGAGCGCCTAAAGCCCATGAGAGAAGTGATATGCGCCTTGATAGGAATATCATGGAAGATGAGTTTACTGAATGGCGCCTTGAATGACTTGGTTGATTAAGTGTTTTAGCACCTAGATATGGGATGAATCATTGAGCGCCTTTGGTTGAGATGATGTCAGCACCTTTGAGATTATAACACCTTGGAGTCAAGTTCGAAGGAGCACCTTGAGAAGGTAAAACACTTCAAATGTTTTCAAGGAATTGGAGAAGTCACTTAGTGCCTAGAAGGAATTCCAGAGCAAGAGGGTTGGAGCGCCTTGAGCTTCAAGTCAGATATGCGCCTAGACCTCTACCCTTTAGCAAGTTGAAGCCCTCTGAGCCTTGACAACGTGAGAATGCCTTATAGTGAATATGCGCCTTGGGCAAGGTTGAATACAAAGTTGAGGAGTATATCATAATGAGTAAGTGCACTGTAGGGTTAGATGATAAAGACTAGTGCCTTGAGTGTCTTGGTCAAAATTTTGACGTGAGAAGTCTTGCAAGATCAAACCCTGGAGTGCGCCTTAGAGAGAACCTATTGATCCTTTGCTTTGACAAGATTTGGGCACCAGAATGATCCTTAATAAATGGAATGTATCTACACCAATTTTGCGCCTTTAGGGAAGTGATGGTGGCCAGAATGATCCTTAATCTCATGTTTGTGCGCCTAGGTCTAGAAGCAAGATTTGAGCGCCTTAGGATAGGGTTTTTTGCACCTTGTCTTGGAGAGTGAATTTGCGCCTTGGATGATGTTGAAGCACCTTGGGATGAAATGCGCCCAAACTTATAGAGGGCCTTCAGTGAGGGAGTTGAAGAGAGTGCTTAGAGGAAGGATAGCCTTAAGATCAAACTAAGTACTTAGAAACCTAAGATTAGCGCCTTATTTGAAGTTATACACCTATTCTGGCGCCAGAGAGTGAGTTTGAGTGTGAAGAAGTGAATGTCTGCGCCTTGAAGGGGATACAAAGGGAAGATGATGCACCTTGATGGGTTGATGATGGAAATTTGCGTTTTGGAGCTAAATGTGCGCCTTGAAGGAGATAGTGCATAGAGGTACAATGAATCTTCCGGAGAACATGGATAGACAACTAAGTCTCCAACTTGAGTCTTCTAAGTGAATTGGATAATGAAGAGAGTCTAGTCATTTTGGGCGCTAGTATCAGGATGAATCATCCAAAATGGGTGCCTAGAACTAGAAGGTGCCAATGCATGAGTTCAAGGATCCTCCATTGGAGCGCCTAGCCCAGATGGCTATAGATTGAAAGTTTTAAAGCTAAGTGATGTCTCTTACGTGAATTCCTAGCCCAGGTGCATGTGTTGGGAAAAACTCTTTGGCTCTGGCGCCTAGAATTGGGAGCTTTGTAAGATGCACCAATTGATGAAACATTTCCATTTTGCGCCTAGAATAGAACTCTCTCACATAGTTGAAATTGACTTGATAGAAGGAGATAAGTCTTAACGACTAGTTTGGCGCCTCACTTGCCTATCTCACCTTTGAAATGTGCTTTGGTTGATGATCATCATTGATGGAACCTAGTGAAATGTAAAGCTATTTGCATCTCCAGAGGATCAAAATTGGATTAGGAGATCATCCTTGCAGTTGAGATTGACAGAGAAGTGTTAAAGGAATCACTTCAAATGGGCGCCTAAGCTAGTTGAGGCGCATATCAATTCCACTGTAACTCCAGACTGACGCTTAGGATCCAGTCATCTCCTAAGGCGCAGTTCCATTCACCCATGACCTCGCTTGGCGTCTAAAACTTGGAAACTCCTTTGGAAAGCTCCTGTTGCGCCTAGAAGATGAGTTTGGGATATCAACTTGCAAAAGGCTTAGAAACTCTTCAAAGATGTTAGGCACAATCCCATGGCACTGGAGCTCAGTTTTGGTGCCTTCAAGGAATAGCACATGAAGGAACTTGGGAGGTCAGGTGCTTGTAAAAGGGAACACCTTGGAACATCTTCCAGGGGTTGAAGTAGTAAGAAAACATCAAGTGAGTCTAGGCGCACTCCCTTGTGTGAACAGTTTAGCTCTGGCGCCTAGCCACAGAGTGAGCCAGAAGAAGTAGTTTGGACATTAGAAGATAGGCGCTCATTCTACAATGAAGCATTCCACCTTCCTAATCAACAAAGACTTGCAAGAATTGACAAAGGAAGCTAAGGCGCACCTTCTACTTGTTTCCACCTCCAGAATGCGCCTAACCTTGAAAGGGGGTTCAAAGATGTTTGTTAGACCTTTTCACTCAAGGCACTCACCTTAGGCGCACTTTCTAAGTCCTTGTCACCTCAAGGAAACACCTAGTTTGGAAGGCGCTTGCCCTGTTCTCCACTCCTTTCAATTGGCGCCTAGAACACAGAATGCATGAAAGGAGCGCCTAGACTCCAGAGGGCTGATTTGGGCGCCTAGCATTTAAAACACTTTCATAATGATGATGTTTTGGCGCCTACTCTTGGAAACAATCCAGAGCATCCATAAAATCTAATTGGCACCTAATGTTGACAAGGCGCAACTTCAGGAGGAGGTCACCTCAACTTGGCGCCCAAGTCAGAAAAACCTGTAAATCCTTCAAATATGCGCCTACCTTGTGAGGTGATGAGTTGAACATTCCAAATCTTCAAATGTTGCTCAAATAAGGAAGACATTGTAACATCAAGGCTTCAAGGCCTGTCCTTGTATTTCCATTGAATGAGTTGTACTTCATGCTATTGAAAGCATTTTCCATGTAATAAGACATTGCAAGTTGATTGAATCAAGTAACAAGACAAGTACCCAACTCTAATGTTGTTTCATTCAAATAGTTATCTTGATGTATATCTTTATGTTATTGAAGTAGTTGATGAATTGTTAGCAAGTAAAAGTGTTTAAGTAAGGAAAATTTTTCGTAGAACTAGTTGGGTATCTTACACTTACACCATGCCTATCCATCAAACATCACAATGCAATCAAAATCCTAACAACATGCCCATGATCCAAGATCAAGTGCAATCATGCAAAGATATTATCAATCACAAGCCTATTAAGAATGAACTAGAGTCTTCTAGTACCATACTTTTCCATCAAACACCATCATGTAATCCATGGCCTATCAAGCCTATCAAAGAAAATGCAAACATCCTATGTAATACAATCAGACTTTAAATGTTTGAAGTAGCCATCTACAAATATCCATTCAAAAGTGGATTTATAATGCAATTATGGACGCCATCAATAAAAAAGATTTGTATTAACCAAATATCCATATACGCATACATCAATATCTGTCGATATAAGTATAACATATATACAAAATAGCCATATAGGCTTACAAGAATGCCATATAGGCATACAATGTCAACTATGTACAATACAAAATATATGTCCACAAATGCCATATAGGCATACAACAGAGGAACACAATAAAAAGTCATTCCCCTCTAGCTGGTGAAGAGAATAAATCACGAGTAGCCTTTGATCTTCTAGGGGATGGAGACATGCATGTGGGTGGTCTACTACGAACCCGAGGGCTACTTCTCCTATTTAGTTCTTCCTGCACCTTTACCTGTTACAAAAAAAAGTATAGATATTAATATATAGAAATTACATGTTATAAAAAAATGAAAGATTTAACAAAATAATCACTTACCGCTAACATATAATCTATCTGCTCGCTTGCCTCAGTAGCAGGAAAAGGCCCTGGTGATGTCATGTCCTATAGAAACCATCCAGATAGAAATTAAACTTCAAATCAATAATCTTTTGATTTTTCAAAAATAGACAACTATAACAATGAATGTAAATTGAAATTTACTAATCTGCCTCATACCCCTGTCAATGCCATAGAGCTATGAATCGCAGAGGCCACACCCTGCTCCATTGCCCTATGAACATGGGGAGGTGTATCCGCAGCCTGCATCATCTGGAAATAAAACAACATTATTCAATTACGAAAACTATAATAGTGATGCAAATCATGGCTCCTAACATACACACACGCTCATCTAAACATGGAAGTACACACAATAAAACACACAAATCACATACAAAAATTTAGTAAGTACAATTCATTCATTAAACTATTTATTTTATTACCTCCGTAAAGTTTTGAAGTCCACCACCGCTGGCAGGTGTTGCCATGAAATCTACAGTGTTAACCTATTCAACATCCAAAATCAAAAATTAGAATACCATTCATATAACGATGCTATTCACATGTAATATTTATAATTGTTTACTAGTTACATACCTCGACAGTAGATGATCTAGTGAAAAATGTAGGTGGAGAACCACTGAAAACTGCATCGACGCTATGACCCTGAAATTTCATTAAAATCATCAATTTAAATTAGTTAATCTTGTATTTCAAAAATAAAATTTAATAAATTAAATTCAATAAACTTGCTAATATTTACCTGAGTATCAAGGCCGAAAGTCTCACTCAGGAGGGTATCTGTCATCGCCATCTGCTCAGCTGCAGATGTAGCCTGTGCACCTGCGTCCTGACTGTCCATGGGGTCATAACCACAGGCTGACCCGCAAGCCTGGCAAGTATGCGGTGGGACCCTACTCCTCGCACTATCTCCCAACCCACTCTGTGTTGCAGGATCGGCATGCTCTATGATGCTCTGGGTCAAGGCACTAATCGACCTCAGTGTATCGACCTCAACACTCTCCTTCACAATGGAAGGAATAGAAACATGCTCGTGGGCTGGTCTGCTGATTACTCGTCTCACTACCCGCTGTGGGTCAAGACGTGCCCCTGGTCTATCCTGTGCTGAGCCCCCACCTCTACCCTGGAAGTCCCGCATATCAAAATAGTTTGGCACTTTATTGAGGACAAACTCGGAGTAGAGTTTCCTCAAAAAGTATTGCGGGACCTCATTGTTATTGCATGGAGGATGGTCAAAAACCATCCACCACCTCTGCCCGAAATTGTCCCTTATCGCTTGGTTGTTGCACCAATGGATAGGGAACCTCTTGCATGTAATGGGTGGAGGTTGATTTGTTTGTGGGTTTGTGAAAATTGAACACAAGTCTACTTTTGTAATTTGTAATTTTTTGACATCTTGATATGACAATTTATCTGCATAGTAATCTCTAAACTCTCTCTTTTTATCGGTCCAACTAGTTATTTGCTTGCTAATTGAATTTACATTTGATAACATAGACTCAAGAGATTCGGCAAGCGTGGACCTATGCAAGGTTGAAGTGGAAGGATCTTTCAACCTTGCAATTATATCTTCAATTTGTTTTTTGTTGTTTTCAATTTCCCCCATTATATTATCTTGTGTTCCAGGGGCATGTCGAGGAATGAATGGAGGAGGTTGTTGTTCTGCAGGTATTTCTTCCTCAAGATTTTGTGGATTTTGAGGATTTTGAGGAGGAGGAGGAGGTGCATTAACATTTCCTACAATTAATAAAATATGCATCAAAAATCAACACAAAACCTACCTATTTAGGAAGAAATTCAAACAAAAAAACAAAGATAACTCACCCCTTTGGCGTGCTCGACGTCGCGGCGGCATTTCGGCGATGAATCGACAAATCTATTGTGTTGAACGGTGTTTTGTAGAATGCGAGCGCGTTTTTGAAGGGTTTTAAGCCGCGGCGGAGGAAAAACTCACAATGAAATAAGATAAAATGAAATGACAGCGTTTTATATATATATATAAAGCGCTTTATAACGCGAGCGCGTTATGCCTAAATTTTTTTTGAAAATTTTTTGGCCACTTTTTGGCCCCCCATCTTTTTGCACTTACCCAGTGTTTTAATTGCAAAAGGTATAGTCACAAATCTCATGAATGTAGAAATATGCAAATGAAGAACTCATTCAATGGTAGATGCTTTGCATGCAATAAAATGGGTCATATGGCTAATCAATGCAGATCAAGAGGACATCAATCAAATATGCAAAGAAATGTTGTTTGCCACAATTGCAATAGATTCGGTCATATTGCCAAATTCTGTAGAAGCAAGAATCAGGACAAAAGGGGTCTGGTACATCATAACTAGAATCAAGACAAAGGAAAAAGAAAAGTGAATGCAGATGAAGTTCAAAGTGAGATGAATAAGATTTGGGTGAAGAGAAGTACATAAAATGTAGGGGATGGATCCACACCAGAATCTGGTGCTGATATTCCTTCCAGAAATTAAAAATTGAGCTCTGGCTCAGGGGAGACACAGGGAAAAACATTTTTCCCCCAGCCAGTTAATTGGTGCCAGAATTGGCATAAGGAGAGTTGCGGATTAAAGGGTTCTCAGAGAAAACATCTAAATAATCTATGGTTAAGATATGGAAGATCCACAATAAGTTTAGAACAATTTAATTTACCAAGATTGATCAGGTTCATCAAGTCATCCAAATAAGGAAAACAAGGCAAACTGGAATGACTTAAGTTGAGCATTTATTGCAACTTGAAATAAGGGTTTACAGAATAATATAAGGGTTTTCTTATCAAACACTTGTTCATCCTACATTCAAGAAGAAGCATAATAGAGCTCTACAACAAATCTCCTCAAGCCCATCAAAGATCATCTGCAGAAGTCGATTCATCCAGCAATCGATCCAGCTCACTCCATGGAACCTAGAAGCATAAAAGGTATTCTCCATTCTTAATATCTCTCTGTAAATCTTTGAAAGATGGCTACTCTGAATGTGGTGAAGATTTCTGATAGGCCACGCCCTAAATTTAAGAAGCACCCATACAAATCTCTAGAAGTGGATCCCTCAGGTGCATTTTCCAACATTCTGCATCGTATTTTGCATGTAGAAGATGTTAGGGTTTACATTCATGTGAACATTAAAGATTTTGGGGAATCCAAGCTAGCAGATATCTATCACAATCAATTAATAGATGATGCCTTTGAACTCAAACCACAGTACCATGCCATCTGGGATAAACATTTTGGTCAGTGCATTCATTTCCCCTATTTTGAAGAGGATGAATGGGTCCGGTATGTGTTGAGTAGAGTATATGATAACTTCTTATGGTTGAATAGACCATTTAAGATCACTAAGGATGAGATTAGGGCAGTAACTGGTTTGCACTCTTCCGGAGGGATACCAGTTCTCAAATCTGTCAAAAACCAAACTGTGAGTGAGGCTACCGGATCAAAATTTGATAAGAGAGCAATGACCATAGAAGATATCTCTGATCCGGATATCAAGTTTGCATCTATGATAATTGGTTATAAGATATATCACTCCAGTAGGGAGAATTCAGTACCTGGAACTGTTGTGTATACTTCTTATGAAATGTTGAGAAAGAATGCAGATTATGATCTCTATGAACTCCTAAGCTAATTGATGGAAAACTTACAGAAGATCAAGAAGGACAAGAAGAACTCTTTTAAGTATGGTGGACTGATATTGTGTTTGTTTTTCTACTTTATGAATGAGCTGCCCAGATCTAGTGGTTGGGTATGGCAGAATGATAGACTTGTTGCCATTCAAATCAGAGACTACCTGCATGGGCTTGGGAATACTAAGGCAAGAAATACAGCTATGTGGGGTTATTTCAAGAACTTTTAGAGTATGATGCAAGCAAGGGAGAGAATTCCCAAATCTCTAGTTGAAAAGTATAAGGATATAGTTTGCTTTATGGTAGAAACTGATCAGTGCCTAATGGAGGCTGTGGAGCCAAGGATAGTCTGGATCATGCCAATGGGGTATGAAGTAGATGAGAAAATTGTAGAGCTACATGTTCAACATATGCTTAGTCAACCCAAGGATCCCAAGGCAGAAAGGTTTGGAACCTTTGAAGAGTTGAGTGTAAAGATTCATGTGGAACTTAGACAACCAGAGATAAAGAGGAAAGTGAGAAGGGAAGTTGAAGAAGTCGCTAAGAAATTTGGAATATCCAAGGAGACACTTGATGCAAATAGAGAAAAGAAAGAAAGGGAAGAGAAAGAAAAAGCAAGAGCAGAGAAAGAAAGTACTCCAGTGGAAGTCCCCTCCTAGACCAGATCCTCTAAGAGATCTGCACCTACCACTGACAAGAGCTCAAAGACATCAAAACCAGAAGCAAAATCATCCAGTAAAGTAGAGAAAAGAACTAAGACAAAGGCCACAAGGTCTTATATCAGTTAGAAGGATGAAGAAGAGACATAATCTGATGAAGAGATCAAGAAGATGAAGAAAAAGAAGAAAGTATCCGGTGAAGATAAGGAGGCAGAGGTAGAAGAGTTTGTTGAAAGACCCACTCTGTCCTTAGATGATGTAGTTAAAGCAGTCACTATGTATGGGAACCTACAACCAATAACAGAATTCTATGATGCATACAATGATGTAGATAAAAAGATTCTGGAGGAAGCCACAGTTAAGTATTTGAACATATACAATAATGCTTTTATTGAAATCATATCTCTCATTCCCAAAAGCCTAGAGAAGGAATTAGAGATAAGAAAGAATAATGCTAGGGCAAAGGATCTTGAGATCCAGGAATAGATAGCCATTCAGCTCTTTCCTTCAATGACTCTGAAGCAAATGAATATGATCTTCAAAGATTGCAAGGATGAGTTCTGGAGCAAAGCAAGAATGAATCAACTTATGCTCAGTGAAACTGACAAAATAGGAAAAGAGACATAAGAGATTCTCTGGAATGCTTACAAAAGATTCAACATTCCCGTTGTAGAGGACTTAGGTGATGATCCCTCAGCTACAGATGAATCTAATGAGACAGTGGCAGAAGAGGTAAAGGAGACAGGTGAAGAAAAAAGTAAGGACTTAGATTCCTCTGCTCCAGAAGAGGAGGCCCATGATCAACCAAACATCTCTCCTCTGGTTTCCACTACTGACTCCAGATCTAAAAAAGAGAAAAGAGTAGAAGAAAAAGAAGCAGAGGAAAAGGAAAAACAAGATGACAGTAATAAGGGTGCAGAAGGAGAGAAATTTCCAAAAACCACAGATGATAGTGGTAAGGCTGAAAAATGGGACAAAATTCTATCTCTGGCAAAAGACATAGCAGAAGTAGTCAAAGAGTTCTTTACCAAAGAAATGATGGAACTTGATGAACTGGAATTGCTTCAAGGTCCATTCAATTTTGATTCACTCTCTCCGGTCCAAACCATGAAACTAGCTTCCTTCACTCAAGCTAAGGCAAAAGAAAAAATGCTGAAGTCTCACATGGAAGACTGTAAACTCATAGAAACTGCATCTGGTGTACTAGAAAAGATCATGCCATCCTTCCAAAAGGATCTTACAGCATCCACATCCGGTAATCTAAAGTCTCTTGTAAATTCTGTTAATACACATTTTGATTCTCTAGAGAAAGCAGTAGAAGAGAAAGTCCGGAAAGAGTTTTTGGATAAGAGATTCTCGAAGTTACAAGGGCTTATAACCAATGATAGGAGAAATATGGACATTGGGATGAAGAGCTTAGAAAATGCTCTTAAGGATGGAGGAAAAGTGTATAAATTTTGTATATCCTGAACTAAAGTAAAAAAGGATATCGAGAAGAAAGTGAAAGAACAAGAGGATAAACAGTCAAACCTCTCTCAGAATTTTGATCCTCTCACTGTATCCGTAATAAGCCAGGAATGTCAAACTATTGTAATCATGACTGAGATTAAGAAGCTTGAGAAGGAGAGGAAGAACATATTAAGCAGAATGGGTGAACTTAGAGGGATGATTATCCCTAAATTAGAGGCCATGCATGAAGCCCTAACTGATGCTTAGACCACAGCCCGGACTAGTGATCCGACAGATCTCAAGAGGGCAGAAGCTTTTGCATTCCTGTTGACTGGTCACATCTCAATTTTGGATAGGATGAAGCTGAGTTGGGCAACAGAATTTGTCTAGTTGAAGACATCTTTTGTAGATATACTTTAGTATATGTAAGTATAAGCATGTATATATACTTATGCGGCTAAGTATAGATTATTTTTAGAAAGTTTGGTATGCGGACCCTACCCTTTGCCATTGATGTCAAAGGGGGAGTGAGGAACAGTGAAAAATGTGGAATCCAACTAAGGGGGAGCTCCAAAAAAGTGTACATTTAGAAGAGAGCATCAACCAAGGGGGAGTATAGTATAACACTTAGTCATTTTTCACTAAGTGTTGCCATCAATGCCAAAGAGGGAGATTGTTAGCAAGAGACAAATTGGAGCTTCATGATTGTTGTCATTGATGGCAACAAAGTTCATCCCACACATCCGCAGGACATAATGTGCCTATATCGGAAGTCAGATTGAAGAGTGTTGTGGTCCGGTAAGCAAGAACAGAGTGTTGTGGCAAGGTCTGATAGTCAGGTCTGGATCTCTAAGAGGAAGTATCTTTGGAAAGTACGGACTTGGGGAAGTCAATAGGAATACCTTGACTGGCAGATTCCAGGATTTGAGCCTCCAGTGATGAAAGAGTGAAGAGATATAAGCATTCAAGTATTGGGGTCCTGTTTGGCAGAGAAGACAGAGGAAGAACTGACCGACAGAGCATCTGACACTATTCCAGAGGAGATGTTGATGGTGATCAAGATTATTAAGGTATCATTCAAGATTGGTCGACTTGTTAAATGACTTCTATAAGTATCTCTTTGATCTGTATCACTTGGTAAGCAAGGATTCAGCTGACAGACTAAAGTTTGGGAAATACTAACTATTTCGGATGCCGACTAGAAAGAGGATGAAATCCTTTGTGCGGATATATATACCAAATGGATTTCGTTGAGAGGTGTCATCGTGGTGTAATTGTGAAGTGTGAAGAAAAGTAGAAGAGTAGTGTGGAAGCAGTAAGGTAGGTCTGGTATGTGAAAGGACAACAGCTCTAAAAGAAGAGAAAGGATGAAATGCAGTAGATTAGTATACTGAGCCTAACCGGAACTGAACTCCAGCATATGTGGATGCTTCTCATTAGTTCAAGTATCTTGTTACTCTCTTTATAACTTGTAGACAATGAGTCTCTTATAGGCAGTGAGCCTCTTGTGAGCAGTGTGCTCGAGCAGTGAGCCCTAATTGGCAAGTGCCATTTTGTACTTCTATTCTTCTAATAGAGAATACATTCTTGGGTTAGTCACCCCGTGGTTTTTCCCTTAACAGGGCTTTCCACGTCAAAATCATTGTGTTATGTGTATTGACTTTGTTTCTGCTTTCATGTTTATGAATGCTTATTTGCTTTGATGCTGCACAAGTTGTTAAAGAAGAACAGAAAGTTAAATTAATCAAGATAACTGATTCACCCCCCTCTCAGTTATCAACATATAGGTTAAGATTTGTTAGATTTAGGCTTCTTTCTCTCATTTTCCTCAAATTTCATTTTGATGCTTAGATGATCATATGATTCTAAGGCACCCTATGTGACCAAGAGTTGGTTTTGTCTGGACCTGAGTGCTTCGCACAGATGTCGACACAACATGCTAGCGTCCCATGTTTGTTTGCCACCAAGTGACCAATGTTGAGCATTAGCATATGCCTGTAGTGATTACGAGACTTCTTAGTAATGCCCTCTGTAGTCACAAAATGTCTCTCAAGAAGCTATTTTGGGATTTTTTCCCTCTCTTGGTTGATTTTGGAAGATTTTGGAAAAGAAACTCTCTCATTCTCATTCACTCTCTCACACTCTCAAGCTCACAAGACTCTTGACTCTACTTTGCTCAAACTCTTGGCAAATTCACTCTTTATAGCAGCTATATAGATTTGAACACTCTCTCATGGTGTGATAGTATCTCCATTAGCTATTGCTGGATTTGAAACTGTATATCAGATGTGCACTCCTGAGAGATTACAACATTATTTCTTATGTTCAAATGGGTAAGATCATTTTATTGTGTTGCTAAATCTTTTTTCATTTAGATTGTTATGCATTGTGTAGATCATTGTAATGGTGTAGACCACTATTTTCTTCATTTTGCACTGGTTACATACTTGTGGGTTTCTTCCCCATAGACTAGGGAAGTAAAGCTTCTTAGTTTACTTGTTTTGTCACTACTCTTATCCTCTTAGATACACTTAGGATAGGAGCACACACTTTCATTTCCTTGTTGTTTTATACTCTTGATCAATCACTGCTCATGGAGGTAGGAAGATCAAAACAGGGACTTGACTTAGGCAAGTTCCTATGCATCTCTCTCTCTCTCTCTCTCTCTCTCTCTCTCTCTCTCTGTGCATGTATTTTTGGGAAGAGGACTTCAAAATCACACCGTGTGTTTCATTTCTCTTCCTCTTTCCCTTTGCTTTGTGTGATTTTCATAGCATAGTTGTTTCCTTAGTAAAATTGGTTTTATTTCAAGTTCTGTTTTACCTGGATAATGTTGGGTATATTTGGTATTGAAATATGTGCTATGCAAGTGTCCTAGATTTATATGGACTAGGACTTTTTATTTTATTTTTGGTACATTTCAGACTCTAGCGCTCAACACAGATGTCCTTGAGGTGCACTCTCATCCGTGGTAGTGAGCTCCTCCTTCTGGCTTCAGGTTCCATTTTCTTATCTTTTTCTACCTAGATACTATCATTTTCTCAATTATGTATGTAGTTATTCAATTTCAACATTTTTGTTCTTTTCCCTTCATAGTCAAGCATTTAGCTTAACTGTCTTGCTTTGATTGGGATGCATAGTGGTTCTATTAAGACCTAGACATCTAACACCTTAGGTATGAGAACCCTACTATAGTGTTTGTGAATAGCTCCCTTAATTGAAGACATTTGATTAAGGAGTAGTTTTTCCTGCGATACATTTTGGTGAACCCGACATGTTGAATTTGAACATCTTCTTCTTTGTTATGGTTCATCCTCTCATTGAGGTGAACTCACTATCCTGAAAAAAAAAAAATATTTTCCTTTCATCACTTAGTAATGTGTGTTGTGAAGCCTGAATGTGGTTTATGAGCTTCATGAGCTTGTCTTCAAATTCTCTATACATTGTGCATAGGAGTCTAAGAAATCACCGCATGACATTTTCCATGAATCCTAACACAACTATTCACTTTGCTCCTGATTTTACTCATTTCTCTTCTGAACAAGTTAACATCTCTAGTTCATCTCCTTCTCACAATGTAGCAATGAATACCTTTCATGATGTGGAGCCAATCTTCGATCATGAGGCAACCCTTGAATATGTCCCACAAGAAATATTAATGCTTTAGATCGCCACTTGGCCAATTTTTAGGAATTTCTGAGTCATGAGGACATGTCTTGTTCCGTTGTCCCTTTGGTTGATGCTCTTCGTGTTGTTAAATAATCATCCTCAGGGTATCAATCTCCTTTGAGCCATTGCTCACATAGTGCATAGTGATGCCCCACCATTGGTGAGTTACATTTTGGGTGCTTAGGATTCTCAGTCGAAAAATCTTGGCATTCAATTCTCTCTTCCTCTACCTACTACAGGTGTTCAAACTTTCACTTCTCTTCAGATGACTACCATTTCTGCTTACTCTCGTAACACAAGATTTGGCTTGTCTGTCAGTGTGACGAATCTTGTCAATCACTATGTATTTGTTCTGCCCTCAAGGCCCTTACAGTTAACTTTTCCTCTTCGTGCCCCTGGAGTTTCACAACTTTTACAATCTCTTGCTTCCGCTCCACTTACAACCATTGTCATAATAGGAGGGGATGAGTAACACATGACTATCTTGAAATGGTATCAAAGGTTTGCCTTGTTGTTACAGTTCATGACGTTGCCCTGAAGTCTTGGAACAGTCCTTTGCACCCTTGCAAAGATCTTTTTCCTTCACATCAAAAAGGTTTGTTATAGCTCAGAAAGATATTACCATAGAGTGTGTAGGAGATAACCAAAGGGTTATAAGGAGATTAAACACAAAAGGGAAGGGTTTATTCATGATTTAGGATTGTTACAGTCCTTGTAGCAGCTTGTTGTCCCAAAATAGCAACATTTATCCTCATGATAGTCTACAAAGTTTATCAAGATATTATGAAGATGCCTCATCAACATGTCAAGGAATGGAAGGAGAAGATTTTCCTAACCCTCAAAACTGTCCTAGTGGTTTCCCAAACACACCTACAATGACCTTTTGACAACCTAGAAACCCTAGGACAACCATGACAACATTCATTTCTGATTTTGATTTGACCTATGTGATGGATTCAAAGACCATTTTTAAGATGATAGGAGGCTTGAAAATGTAGTGAAGATGGAAGGTTCAAGAGGACACATGGAGAAACTAAGGGAAACAAGAGAAAACCACCAAATCTTTGAAGTTGCCCATGGCAAGAAATTTGACAACAAGCTATCCTTGACTGACCCATGAGAAAAAATGACTAGAATCATTTATTTTTGAAGAATTTAATGCTTGGATTTGTTTTCTGCAGGTCTAAGAGGCTGGAAACATGAAGATATCAGCTGGATCCATCTTGGAGGTGTTGGCACCCTCAAATTTTGCAAATTTGAAGTGCCTATCTCCTTTCGATATGTTGACAGAGGCTAGGTCAACATGCTGCTCAATCTACCCCGGAGGCCACCGTCGCCGATTAAAATCTTGCAACTCAGAGATCATCTTGCAAATCTGAATGGTAGAGAGTTTTTTGATACATATGGTAACATGTGTGTTCAGTTTCGCGCTTCTAGGATGAGTTTTAATGGGCTATTTAATGCTTTTCTGACTGCAATCGAGCTAAATTTGGTGTTCTAGAAAGTTGCAAATCTCACAATTCTGAGAGCAACCTATTTCTCGTTTTGGTCCAAAACTTCTCCACTTCTAGTTTCATCAAAATTGAAGACCATACAATGCATTATTTTAATGCATTTCAGTTACGGCGAGGGCACCTGGCAACCTAGTTTACAAAGGAGGTCCCTAAAATTTTTCGACAATGTGAATTTTGAGGAAATGGGTTTGCTCTAAATAATTGATAATGGCCCTACGCAAATTTTCACAGCCTCCGCATATCCAGTGTGCCCGAGGTGAGGATGCGCCATTTGCCTAGAAAAGGAAATTAAATATTTGCCATCTGCCTAAAGTTGAAAAATGTAAATTTGAAATTATTTATGGGAAAATGTAATATTTTAATGAGGAAGTATTTCATTATAAACATTGGTTTATAATGTTGATACTCTAGTAAAGGGCAAATAAATAATTTTTGGGGGATTTTGCAGCATCGCACGACCAGTTTAGCCTCCTTGCTTTTGCCCTACGATGATGCGAAATGGCTCCTTCTGTGTAGATTTTGACCTGCAATCTTCTCTACAGTGAGGATAGGCATGTTTTCTTCTCCGTGGAGGGTCTTCTGGGGTCTTTTGGGCCATATTCAAGTAGAGAGTTTTGCTTGATGAACTGTTGTTCACTTTTTTTATTTTTTGGCAAATTTTTGGGGGTCTTTTTGAGCTTAGAATTGTTGCTCCATGCTCTAAATTCATCCATTGACCATTTGTAATGCTTGGGTAGAGATTTTAAATGTATTTGAGGTATGTTTTGAGTGCCAAATTAGAAAAAAATGCCCAACATTGTCAAAAAATGACCCAGTAACAATGAAAAATTTGAATTTGAGGCTGCTGCAATGTTTTCTCCGTGGCTGGGTGTAGTCAAAGTGCCTTGAAAAGGGCCACGTGGCCTCATTTCCTAGCATCGTAACGGGAAGAGGGGTCTTCTGATGTGCGGCTGTGATGGTAAGAAAAGGTAGTGGTTTGGAAGAAAGCTTGGTGCCAGGCATTTGTAAATTGCAAAGGAGGCAGATGAGTCAAAGGGAAAATAGTTTAGAATTTATTTACTTTGTCCTCTCCTCTTTTGTGTATAATTTATTAATATTCCCAATGCTCATTGGTGGTGACTTGTGATGCAAAAACTCACCTAACCGCCGTATTGTATTTATTTTTCTGAGACCTTGTTCTATTGTCCATAAAGGAACAACTGGTAATTCATTATAGGTGTGGCTGGAGGATTTGGGAAATTTTGGAAAGGAGAATATAGACCATTTCTGGTAGTTTTCTATTTTTTTGTGTAGTGAGTTTTCTTCTTTCATTGTTGAATGTTTATTTTCATGAGCATTTTTATCAAGTTCAAGTTGAGCTTATATGAAAAATACCTATGATTATTTATTTCCAGTAACTGTCTCCTGTGTTACATGCATTTTTCTTTTGAAGGAAGATACTAAGGGTTTCTAAATTCGTTAATGTACATTTGCTATACTATTGGTCTAGTTTTGTTGCTCCTAATCAAGGATTAGGTTAAAACTGCTTTAAATCAGATTTGGGGGAAATTTGTTTTGCAACAAGAATATATATATATATATATATATATATATATATATATATATATATATATATATATATATATATATATATATATATATATATATATATATATATAAGTACAATTATTGGGGATACCCATTTGTGGATTATTTTTTGTAAGGTAGGGAACATAGGAAAATCCTTTGAATCTATGTGTTTGAAATGCTTGTGATAACTATTTTGTATTTGTAAGAGCACCCTAGGATTGGCACCAGTCAGAGTTGGGCTTATTTTCACCAAAATACCCATAGTCTAACAATCACACACATTTAAGAACAAAAACCCAAATCAACTTACCAATTTAAGGAGTAGGGTTTAGGATTTTAGATACCAAATCCTCTGACATACAATAATGAACTAATGTGCGAAGCTAGCCACTTTGCATTTATCTTACAATTTTGGTCTACTTAAGAGAGGATTTATCTACTTTTGTGTCAATACCTAGTTGAATTCAGGGTTTATTGTATGGGTATTGAATAAGGGAATACCCCCTAGGCCCTGTAGAGCCTGAAGTGCAGAGGAGACAGAGAGTCAGTCTCCTATTCATTGGCCACTGACCTAAGGATCCTATGGATGAAAGATGGCTACTTTTTAGGGAAACTCAGATAATCAGCTGGGAACACCAATAGATTGGCGACTCTACTAGGGATAGTGATAGATCTATGAGTAAAGAGTCAAAGAATTTGATGGGTTTGAACATTTGATTTAGATATTGAAGTTTTAGACCCAGACGGGGCTTTGTTGCAGCAAATTTAAAAGAGTTTATGTGTGATTCTATTGTTGAGGATAACCCAGAATGAAAGAAAGGCTGTAAGGAGCTTTGTGTTGTTTGAAGCTAAGTCCTCTGCTAAGAGGTGGCGACTCTATTTCAAAAACCTGATAAAGAATACAAAGAAGTTCCAGCACTCATAAATTCCAATCAGAGGAAGGGTAGTAGGTGCTACAATTGCTCCAGGTAATTCTACTTTGGTTTTCAAATAAGAGCTTATTGTGAAAATCATAGTATGTGAGTTTTAATGAAGTCCCTTATGAAGTGTTAGAGCACTAAAAGAGGGAAAGGGTAGTGATAGTCTGGCATACTTCTGGGTTATTAATTGCAGTCTCGTATTGTAAGATGAAGTGTGTGTTTCCCACGTTCTAGGAATTCTGCTCATTAAAAGATCTTAATGGTAGTTGTAACGAGTTATGTTTTTTGTAATTTTAAGATCTTGTTGTAAGAGAGAGTTGGTGAAAACTCTGGACAACATCATGATGCACCAATGTATGTATCATTTCATGTCTCCAAGTATAACCATGATAGGTGATCAGCCCCATCCATATAGTCAAAGAAATTTCAGTATTGAAAGGTATAGAGCTATAAATTTTAATGGCATTTGTGGTTTCCCAAATGTCGTACTATTTGAAATCATAGATAAGCTTCCAAAGTATGAGGGTACAAAGAATGAGTCTGCAGACAAACACTTGCAAGAATTCAATAATCTAATGGATGACTATGAGGTAGACCATGAGGATGTGATCATGAGGCTATTTGTTCAGTCTTTAAAAGGAGATGCAAAAGACTGGTTCTCTTATTTACCGACATGCTCTATCTATACTTGGGATGAGTTTAAGGTAATTTTTCTGAAGCAGTTTGGTGAGAGAATTGATGTAAGATCAACAATCAGTAATTTTATGGGCATTTAGAAATAAAAGGATGAGTTAGTCCCAGCATTTAACTTGAGGTTTGCTAAGACATTGAGGGACATTCCTGAAGCTATTAGACCAAATGATGCAATAAGTTTGGTTGTTTATTTAGGGGCTTTTGATAGAAAAATGAGCTACCAATTGAGAGACAAAAGTCCTATGACTTTGTATCAAGCTTATGAAATTGCCATGGATATTGAAAACAACTGGAAATATGGAATGTTCAAGGGCTACTTATCTACGAGTGTTTGTGACCCTAAGGTATTTTATGTTGATGAAAAATGTAGATCAAAAAATAGTAATGAGTGTCAGATCAACTATATCCCTACTGTCCCAAATTATACACCAGTCCATAATGTTGATCATGTAGAGCCCTGAACAAATTGTCAGCAGGCTGTATGCAATGATGATCCTATGGTTTTGGTTCAGGCTCTCCTTGACATGAGAAGACATGAAGGAGAATTAGGGTATTCTTTATTTTCTAGAATACTGGACACCTATATGGATATCCCTGTGGATCTTAGGCCTTAAGAAGTTGCATGCATTGATTTATTTTGTGAAATGTATGAATCGGGCTTAAGTTTATTTCCTCAGGAGTTAAAGCCAAGTAGTCTTGCTCAGATGGCTGAGTGGATAGACATGGTAGAGAATGCTCATATTCATGATGATAAAAAATGGTAAGCTTCATGTTGCTGATCACACTTGTCATATGGCTATAAATGATTCAAACAATGATGCAATGTTTGCAACTAAAGAAGACATGTTCCAAACTGAGATTATTTCTCGTGATGATGAGGAAAATATTGTCAAATATCCAAGAGACATGATTATACCTCATGTTGAACATCTGAATGATACATTGTTACCATCATTTGGTAGTCGTCTTGTGGAACCTAAGGAATTTCTAACCCTGCTATCTTAGATTATGTGGATATGGTAGAAATCTTAGATATGTCTGCTGAACAATCAAAGAATGAAATGAAAGACAATATTGGCTGCTATGATTTCAAGGTTAATTGTGATTATACTTGTGAAGAAGACATGGACTGTGGTGTTTCAAATTATAGTGATGCTGAGGAAGATTTGGAACTCCGTATGGAAGAGGTAGAAAGATTTGTAGCAAAAATGAATATAAGGCAAAACCCCTTATTTAATGAGCCTTCTTTTTCATCAGATGATAGAAATGACAATCCTTATTGGTGTAGAAATAATCCCGTCTTTGCAGATGACCAGGAGGATGAGGAATGTGAAGTGGAGCAACCCCAAAGGCCTAATGTATGCAGAAGCAATGATGAAGATGTTTAGCCATGTGAGGATAATGATTTCAGATTTGAAAAAAGTCTTGTTACATTTGAAGATGAGCTTCCTCTGCAGGCATTAAGATGCATGATAGAATTGGTGAGCCACTTGATTTGAAGGAACACATCTCCTTGACAATTCAAGTTAAAAGGTTCCCTATGGATGTGCATTTTCTATCATATGAAGGACAAAATTTAGGTGATCACTCTATTGATGTATCTTAGTCTTTTACCTTTGATCAGTGTGGTACGTTAGACACAAAGCTGGATTATGACTGTAATATGCCAGAGAAACATTATGTTGAGGTACTCTAAGAAGGTGTTACTCATGAATGCTTAAGGTTTGATATAAATGTGGTAGGTGAAGACAATGTTACTAATGCTGTTCATCTAGTGGACTATGAGTATTTTCACTTCTCTGCTTAGTTTGACAAAATTTTAAGTGTCCAAGAAGCTGACCATGCAGATTATTATGTCAATTGGCATGATATTTTGGGCCAGTATGCTATGCTTATGTTCTATTAAGATACATCTCAATCAGGATTCAAGTGTACAAATAAGAGAGGCACAAGACAGTTTGGAGGTGACACATTCAACAGTTTGGATGAGCAGGCATTCTGGGGAAGCATTTCAAATTTTTGCTTGAAACAGTCTGATGAAAACAAAGTATTTGATAGGGGAGGATACTAATTTTTCATTTTTGGGGGCCCGGGGCCACCCAATCAAGTTTGAAAATATGATTTTAATGCAAGATGGAGCATTTGCACAACATCCCAATGGACAAGGCACCTAGTCTATGTCCCAGAGATAATTGGAATCTCACCATGCCTGCAAGAGGTATACATCCCCAAGCATGAGCCACTATTGGCACCCTCAAATTTTGCAAATTTGAAGCACATATCTCCTCTCGATATGTCGACAGAGGCTAGGTTGACATGCTGCTCAATCTACCCGAGAGGCCACCGTTGCCGATTAAAATCTTACAACTCAGAGATCATCTTGCAAATCCGTATGGTAGAGAGTTTTTTGGTACATATGGTAACATGCCTGTTCACTTCTGCGCTTCCAGGATGAGTTTTGATGGGCTATTTAATGCTTTTCTGACTGCAACCAGGCTAGATTTGGTGTTCTAGAAAGTTGCAAATCTCACAATTCTAAGAGCAACCCATTTCTTGTTTTGGTCCAAAACTTCTCCAATTCTAGTTTCATCAAAATCAGAGATCATATGATGCATTATTTTAATGCATTTCAATTATGGCGAAGGCACCCAATAGAGCAGTTTACAAAGGAGGTCCCTCAAAGTTTTTGACAATGTGAATTTTGAGGAAATGGGTTTGTTCTAAATAATTGATAATTGCCCTACACAAATTTTCACAACCTCCAGATATCCAGTGTGCCCACGATGAGGATGCGTCGTTTGCTCGGAAAAGGAAATTAAATATTTACCATTTGCCAAAAGTTAAAAAATGTAATTTTAAAATTATTTATGGGCAAATGTAATAGTTTAATGAGGAAGTATTTCATTATAAACATTGGTTTATAGTGTTGATACTCTAGAAAAGGGAAAATAAATAATTTTTGGGGGATTTCGTAGCATCACATAGAGCCTCCTTGCTTCTGCCCTGCGATGATGCGAAATGGCTCCTTCTGTGCAGATTTTGACTTGCAATCTTCTCTGCAGTGAGGATAGGCATGTTTTCTTCTCTATGGAGGGTCTTCTAGGGTCTTTTGGGCCATATTCAAGCAGAAAGTTTTGTCTGATGGACTGTTGTTCACATTTTTTACTTTCTGGCAAATTTTTGGGGGTCTTTTTGAGCTCATAATTGTTGCTCCATGCTCCAAATTTGTTCATTGACCATTCTTAATGCTTGAGCAGAGATTTTAAATGTGTTTTTGGTATGTTTTGAATGCCAAATTGATAAAAAATGCCCAACATTGTCAAAAAATGACCCAGTAACAATGAAAAAACTAAATTGGAGGATGCTGCAATGTTTTCTCCATGGCTGGGTGTAGTCAAAATGCCTTGAAAAGGGCACATGGCCTCATTTTGTGGCATCGCAGTGGGAAGTGGGGCCTTCTAATGTGTGGCTATGACGGTGCGAAAAGGCAGTAGTTTGGAAGAAAGCTTGGTGCCAGGCATTTGCAAATTGCAAAGTAGGAGGTAGACGAGTCAAAGGAAAAATAGTTTAGAATTTATTTACTTTGTGCTCTCCTCTTTTGTGTATAATTTATTAATATTCCCAATGCTCATTGGCGGTGACTTTTGATGCAAAAACTCACCTAACTGTCATATTGTATTTATTTTTTTTGAGACCTTGTTCTGTTGTCCATAAAGGAACAGTTGGTAATTCATTGTATGTGTGGTTGGAGGATTCAGGAAATTTCAGAAAGGAGAATACATAGCAATTTTGGTGGTTTGCTATTTTTCTGTGTTGTGAGTTCTTTCTTCTTTCATTGTTGAATGTTTGTTTTCATGAGCATTTTTATCAGGTTCAAGTTGAGCTTATATGAAAAATGCCTCTGAGCATGTATTTCTAGTAACTGTCTCCTATGTTGCATGCATTTTTCTTTTGAAGGAAGATACTAAGGGTTTCTGAATTCATCAATGTACATTTGCTATATTGCTGGTCTAGTTTCTTGCTCCTAATCAAGGATTAGGTTAAAATTGCTTTAAATCAGATTTGGGGGAAATTTGTTTTGCAACAAGGATATATATATATATACACATATGTATATGTACATATACATATATATATATATATATATATATACATATATATATATACATACATATACATACATATATATATATATATATATATACATATATATATATATATATATATATATATATATATATATATATATATATATATATATATATATATATATATATATATATATATATATATATATATATATATATATATATATATATATAAGTAAGTAGAATTATTGGGGATACCCATTTGTGGATTGTTTTATGTAAGGCAGGGAGCATAGGAAAATCCTTTGAATCTATGTGTTTGAAATGCTCGTTATAACTATTTTGCATTTTTCAAGAGATTGACTCACACCCTAGGATTGGCACTAGTCAGAGTTGGGCTTATTTTCACCAAAATACCCATAATCTAATAATCACACACATTTAAGAACAAAAACCCAAATCAGCTTACCAATTTAAGGAGTAGGGTTTAGGATTTTAGATACCAAATCCTCTGACATACAACAATGAACTAATGTCCAAAGCTAGCTACTTTGCATTTATCATACAGTTTTGGTCTACTTAAGAGAGGATTTATCTGCTTTTGTGTCAATACCTAGTTGAATTCAGGGTTTATTGCATGGGTATTGAATAAGGGAATACCCCCTACGTCCTGGAGAGCCTGAAGTGCAGAGGAGACAGAGAGTCAGTCTCCTATTCGTTGGCCACTAACTAGAGGATCATGTGGATGAAAGATGGCTAATTTTTAGGGAAACTCAGATAATCAACTGGGAACACCAATAGGAGGAATGGAAACTTAAAGGCACGCTGTTGTCCCAGCTATGGAGAAATGTGATTTTCATGTCCAAACCACTACTGCACTTGCAAAATGAAGCCATTATGATGTCAAGGATGATGAATACAAAACTTAGGAGATATAACAACACAAAAATTAGACCTACATTAGTGTTGTACATGCACATTTAGAGTCCAAAATGATGGAAAATGAAGATAATGATGTCTTATGACTGTTGGAAGTTGAATTGTACCACCTTATACCTGATTTACAACCTTGTTCACGATTGATACAACCTTCTATAATTTCCCTACATGTTATTCCAAGTCTGAGATGTAGATTTGAGGTAGAAGAATGGTCGAAACATGATCGATTGGGGCTGGAAATACATTTTCTATGATGGAATTGGTGACTGGAGATTCATGTTTGCACATGAATAATGGATGCCTATAGCCACCTATGGTGGAGAAAATAACTTTCTACAGCTCCTTATGTATTTTTTATGAATATTTGTCATATTACAACAACTTGTTGGAGATGTAGTTGCAAATTTAATATTTTTGGCTTCCAAAAGTTACTTTTTGTCATATATGGAAAACTTAGTAACAAAAAGTAAACAAAATATTACTTTTTGATACTAAGGGAAGCTTGTTGAAAAAGCTACATGGGATGAAGTGAAATATTCCCTACCACCAAAGTTGACTTTGTGTTTAAGCAACAAATGTGAGCCATTGGATCAAATTGATCATAGCCATAGATTTTAGGGTGAAAAGCTAGTATGGAAAAGCTGATTTGAATATGTATATAACTGAAAACACATTATAAGAGGTTAGAATTAGTTAGAAGAAGTTAGAATTGGTGAAGAACTAGTGAGTTCTTGTTGGTGTTTTGGAAAAAATTCATTGGAAACTGTTGTGTGGTTGCACAACACGCCCCATTTTGACTTATCAAAACAGGGACCCAACTTTTGTTTTGGCTTGTGTTGTCTGCTTTCTGGCGGTTTGGTAAAAATAGGTCAGGTGCATCATCATCATGAAGGTTAGGATGAGGAAGGTCATCATCATGAGGTTAGTTTGTCAAAGTTCATATTTTGTTTCTATGACTTCATGGTTAGAAAGAGTTTGAAATTCCATGCAGGTTTGCCTTTTACATCACCCGAAAATTCGTCCATATGAAGGAGTTATGAGCAGTCAAAGTTTTGGTCAAACCTGATAATTGCTGTATGATGAACATCATCATCATGATATTTGAAAAGCTCCCCGATAATATCCTGAGGTCGAAACATCCGGACGTCAAGTTTAAGTCGTAGTAATCTTTTCCCGTCGGGCGGTCTTTTGTGTCGCCAAAGGTCATCATCATGATCTTACTCTATCACCTGATAAAAAAATCATGCAGTCCCGAAACATCCGGACGTCAATCTTAAGTCATAGTGAGCTTTTCCCGTCAAGCGACCCTGGAAACATCATCATCATCATGATATTCTAACATCATCAGCATCATGATATTTAAAATCACCCGATGTGATAATATCATGCTGATGATCATCGTCACCTTGCTTAAGAAATATGCCATCTGCATAATTATCGCGCGCACGTCAAAGTCCTTATGCGTGATCATCATCATCATGATCTTTCATGGTAGGATCACATTTCCTAATATCCTCCTGATCTCCTTTTTGCATGATCATGATGATCACCTTATCTTTCGAAGCGGAGGGTAATATTTCATTCCTTAGTCTTGTTGACATCATCATCATGATCTTTCTCTACCCGACAGTTCGTAATATCATCCTGCCGACAAGTATATCCTTTTGCAAATATGATGATGACGATGACGTCACCATCACCTTTCTCCTTCGGCAGGATATTTTCCAGGGCGTGATCCATTTCGCCAATATGATGATGACGATGACGTCATGTTCGAAGATTAACAAGAAGGCCCGGATATCCTGATGACGTCATCAGGACTTTCAGCAGGATCATGTTTTAGATCACCTAATGCAAATATGATGATGATGTTCATCATCCTAATCTTTCGAGCGGATAGCCTTGGCCGAAAAGGGTCATATTGCTTTCATCCACCTGATCATCTTCCTTAGAGGTGACCCGATATCCCGGTTATCTCCTGATCTTAACGAAACATGACGATGACGTCATCCCTTTGCATTTTAACCAAGCCTGATGATGACGATGACGTCATCATGATATTCCTCGGCGGCAGGATAATTTTTCCAAGTCCTCCTGTTTGCCTTCATCATGATGATGATGACGATGTCTTTCTTTCCCGAATATGCAAAAACAAAACATCCTGATGTGCTTTTCCTCAGAACATTCGGAGGCGTGGAGCATCATATTTCACAATATCCTGCGGCCGGACAGAGGGCATGTAGAGTTGGTCATCCTCATGATGTTTGGTGTCGGTATAACTGTTGCCGTCGGCCTAAGGTAAAACTGTCACCCTGATCATATGTAATTTCGCCGATGCAAATATGATGATGATGCAAAGCCGGATTCTAGGGATGGTTGAAAGGAAGTTATTTCCTTGTATAATCTGAGATCATCATCATCATATTCCGAACCCAATATACAAGAAAATGGGCAAAACATGAAGCGATAGAAATTTGAAAGCCCGACTGCCTGAATTTTGGTCAACGAGGGTTGACCTGGTTGTTTTTATGCTGTTTATGCATTTAGTGCATATTGTTCACGGGTAAAGCTTGATTGCCTGTAGCTGCACATTTTTGGGGGCTTGTTTTAATAAAACGTGTTTACTTCCTGTTGTTTATCCACATGATGACAAACTTAATGTTTGTCTGTTTATTTGCAGGAAGTCATCATGATGCTGCTGAGGCTGAACATTGAAGTCATGATGATGCTGCTGAAGCTGAGCGTGGAAATCATGATGATGCTGCTGAAGCTGATAATTACAAAGTTACGCATGGAGTCAACATGGACCAGACATGAAGAGGATATTGTCAAATATGCTGTTTGCCAGCTGGAGACCGAATCAAGTCGAAGATGCTGGAATATTCTGTGCCAGCTGTACATTTGCCAACTGATGAAGCATGTGCTTTTCATCTGGACCGTTGTTTGTTATGAGAGGATCCTGATCCTTGGATCATTGTAACCGTTTTCTGACAGTTGCTCTATATAAGAGCCAGAGCTTGTCATTTTAAAAAGAGAGGAGGAATACATTAGAATACACAGACGCATCTGGCGCAAAAAGCTAATTACTGTAGGATCAATTAGGAGATCAGATTACTGAGACTAATGAGGGTAGAATTGTTGAAATGTCAAGGTTCTTTCTTCAGATCACTGTAAATGTACCTATTCTTGAGCATACTGAATGAATATGAAGTTCCAGATTACATCCTGATTGTAAATTTTACGTAATCTTCTGTTGATTTCTGGATATGTACTGGTGAATGCTGTGTTCAACTGGAAGCGCTTTCATTTCATTACATGTTGTTGTCAACTGTTCCTTTGAAGCTTTGCACTAGATCATGCGGATTTGTGGAATGTCCTGGTGAAGTATGATTTCTAGTTTTTCTTCTTTTCATTGCAAGTATGGGAGCTTGTGTGTGAATCAGTGATCTAAGTCCAGTAATTTTGGGAATCTCACTCTCTAACCCTTTTCCTTTTTTCAATTTCATTAATTCATCACCATAACTGCAAATCATGATAAATAACAAGCAGAAACAGTGAAATATGCTGAAATCCCATAGGTAACTGAAGATCCTTAGCATATTTGAGTTAAATGCATGTAGTACTGAAAATATCATGCAAAGAATCATAGATAATGATAGAAATCATGCAAATATCGGCCTGTATGCACATTATTTGACTAAATTTACAGTGCAGAGGTAGAATTGTTGGAGCTTATGCAGAGCGAACATCCAGAGCAGGATATCTGAAGATGATGATGATGAACAGTGCAGAAACACGTAAGGCCCCTGAATGGAAAACAGCAACACACATCAACCACTGAGTAACGTCAGTAGATTAAGACCTAATCAACGGAGACTTGGGATCATGAATTCTTTGAATTCATCGTATCTTTCAAGATGAGTAAAGGTTGTTGTGTAACTTTTATTCTATGTTTGTGAATGACTAACATCATGACCAACATAAATTGGCGCTAGAAGGAGGGCCTGAGCTGTTTCTCAGCAAATAAATCCTGTTCAGTTGAAAGGATATCCCCTGCCTCAGTTTAGCAGCCCGCTTTAAATCTTGCTAACGTATCTGCAGGCCCCTCGCTTCTAACGCAACATAAATTGGCGCTAGAAGGAGGGCCGAACGGGAAAAGACACCATTGCTTCAGTCATCATTCATTTTATGCAGGCCCCTCGCTTCTAACGCAACATAAATTGGCGCTAGAAGGAGGGCCTGAGCTGTTTCTCAGCAAATAAATCCTGTTCAGTTGAAAGGATATCCCCTGCCTCAGTTTAGCAGCCCGCTTTAAATCTTGCTAACGTATCTACAGGCCCCTCGCTTCTAACGCAACATAAATTGGCGCTAGAAGGAGGACGGAAAATAGATCCTGGGCGTGAGCTGCAAATTTTTGGATTTCTGCAAATATTGCATAAATATTTCAGCATTTCAGTTAAATGTCTGCAAATATCTCTCACCTGAGATGTTTTGGTTGCACCTTTGCAAAGATCTAACCCAAAGCATCAAATATTTGTTTGATTTTCTGGACTTTCAAAGTTTTAGTCTGAGATATGATAGATCTCCTTAAAATTGCAAAATATAAAAAAATTGAAGAGTAGAGTCTCATTTTGATGGATGTATATGAAAATATTGGTCAAATTAACATTCCTTTATTTCAGGAAACTCTGAGTAGGCAGCTTTACCCTCACAATTTGTCTAACTTTGGTTTATCTACCTGTTGCAGGATACACCAGACTACAGAACACAGTGAAATAAATTGCTTAACTTTCCTTACAAGGTTGGATTTATATTTGAAAGGACTAATATTCTTTCTGGATGTGTTCAGGGTTGAAATTTGCCAAGAAAATGAAGAGATCTGCCAGGAAAAGGAAGAAATTCTGGAGCAACAAGCAGATGCAGCACCAGAAGTTATTAATTGTCCAGACACTGAAGTGGACAGATCTGAAGATTTTCAATTATATTTGTCTAGAAATATACAGTGTAGTCAAATATTAGGTTTGCCCATTGATGATGTCTTGATTGAAAGCTGGTGCAGATTACATGATGAAGAGCATTCAGAGAGAGATTGCTACCCTTGCTTGGTCATGTTGAAAAAGATTCTAGAAAATACAATAGCTGAGTCAGTTCCAGAAGGTAATGAAGAGGAAACATCTTTCCTGGATTCATTTTATGGTGAGATTGATAGGAGTTCTCTACTTCCTAATACAAGTAAGGACCAGTCAGTATGCAGGTATGAATCTTGTGAAAATTTTAGAGAAGAAATCACTCATCAGGATAATAGTTTTGATTCTGATCCTAATACTTTTGATAAAGAAGATGAAACATCTTTCCTGGAGTCATTCTATGGTAAAGAGAAGTGTAAACAGATAGTAGAGCAATTTAAATGCACTGCTGATGATGAAGTTCCTATGATAGTAACTCAGGGAGTCATAGAGAAGAAAATAAATGCTGATTTATTACCTGACTTCTTTGAATTAAATGATCAAATGCAAGAATGTTGCAGGTTAAAGGAACCAGATCCTCTAATAGATAGAAAATGTGAATTATTTAATGAACAATTCCTGAAAGATGAAGATGTAGAAGACTTTGGAGTTGTTGTGCATAATCAGATGTCACTCCAGAAATATTTTGAAAATGAAACAGGGGAGTGTCCTCACCAAGTGAAAGTTGTTTCTCCTTTACAGTCAAATGATTTAGAAATAATAAATTTCTGTATATCAGGTTGTGATAATAAAGATACTTATTTAGACACTGATGTGCAGGAAATTGAAGAAAATATTGAGAAGTTTCCTGAACTGGAGGATAAACTGAACATCCAGAATGGAGGGATAAGGTTGGATAAAGATGAAGAATTAACACATCAAAGGTCATACATCCTTCAATTCGAAGAGGGACCAGGCACTGAGCCAAGCAGTGAAAATATAATGACAAATGGAAGACCAACTGCCAATGAAGAAGCATGTCCAGCAAAGCCAGAAATACACCAGGTTGTATTTCTCCTTTCCACAGTAAATGATGTTGAATACCATTTTGATTATGGAAATTCAGGAGATAAGACATGCATATGGATTAATCATGAACATGATGAGCTTCCTCAGTTGCTGATCATCAAGAGTTGTTCTGTTGAATACAGTGAATTCAGAATACCAGAATATTCTTCAGAATATAAAGATAAACTTGCTAGGTTGAGAACCATAACTAATACCCTGATGCTCCTGCACAATCAAAAGAAGTATGCAAATTCAGGTGTCCTTAGGTCTTTTTCTGGTTTTTTGTTTGCCTGGTAGTGGTTTGTATATAATTTTTGTAGATTAGTTGTTTGTACAGTCTGCTTGTTTTGCTTTCTTGTTCTGTTCCTGTTGTTTCCTTTTTGTAGGTTGGTTGTTTGTGTAGTGTTGTTTCTGTTTTGTGTTGTTTTGGTTGAGTTTTGTTTTGGTAAGTCAGGATGATGCACTTCATCACCTAAGAAAATAACTAAATTGTTAGGATTCAAGTGATGAGATCAGATTTAGATATAGATTGTAATTCATTCTGATAAATACTCATGATCAGGTTTTATGATGTCTTTTCATCAGGGTACCTTTTCTTGTCCAAAGTGAATCAAACACAATGAAACACCTAACAGCCTTGGGCTTGTTGAAGATATGAGTATAGGTGTTAAGTGAAAAATCTAAAGGGACTCCCTTGCTACCAATACAATCTCCAACCTAAAGCTGCAAGTGGCTACACCTTGTACAAATGAGCTGACATGATGATATCAAATATAAGTATATAAATAGAAAATATATAAACAATAAACTTAGGCCATCTAAGTAACTCTACCGGGGCTATGGACGCCTGCTGGCAGTGGAGCCCTACTTAGGGAGATTGTATAGATAACCTTGCCGAGGCTATAGACGCCTGCTGGCAGCAAGGCTCTATCCAGGTTGGCTATGAGGGATGATCTCCAACTATGTAGTTTAACACCAGTTACTTATGTTTTCAACTTACTTTCAAGATGAGGATAATTAATCATATGCACACACATGATCCTTTGTTAGCACTGTTACCTTGATGAGACTTTATCATTCAAAGATCATGATGATTTTATTTAGAAGGAATTAGAATATTATAGATGAATAGGATCATATCACTTGAATTATTTGAATTTTGTTGTTTTCTTTGGTGGCAAGTTGTTGTGTGGTTGCACAACACGCCCCATTTTGACTTATCAAAACAGGGACCCAACTTTTGTTTTGGCTTGTGTTGTCTGCTTTCTGGCGGTTTGGTAAAAATAGGTCAGGTGCATCATCATCATGAAGGTCAGGATGAGGAAGGTCATCATCATGAGGTTAGTTTGTCAAAGTTCATATTTTGTTTCTATGACTTCATGGTTAGAAAGAGTTTGAAATTCCATGCAGGTTTGCCTTTTACATCACCCAAAAATTCGTCCATATGAAGGAGTTATGAGCAGTCAAAGTTTTGGTCAAACCTGATAATTGTTGTATGATGAACATCATCATCATGATATTTGAAAAGCTCCCCGATAATATCCTGAGGTCGAAACATCCGGACGTCAAGTTTAAGTCGTAGTAATCTTTTCCCGTCGGGCGGTCTTTTGTGTCGCCAAAGGTCATCATCATGATCTTACTCTATCACCTGATAAAAAAATCATGCAGTCCCGAAACATCCGGACGTCAATCTTAAGTCATAGTGAGCTTTTCCCGTCAAGCGACCCTGGAAACATCATCATCATCATGATATTCTAACATCATCAGCATCATGATATTTAAAATCACCCGATGTGATAATATCATGCTGATGATCATCGTCACCTTGCTTAAGAAATATGCCATCTGCATAATTATCGCGCGCACGTCAAAGTCCTTATGCGTGATCATCATCATCATGATCTTTCATGGCAGGATCACATTTCCTAATATCCTCCTGATCTCCTTTTTGCGTGATCATGATGATCACCTTATCTTTCGAAGCGGAGGGTAATATTTCATTCCTTAGTCTTGTTGACATCATCATCATGATCTTTCTCTACCCGACAGTTCGTAATATCATCCTGCCGACAAGTATATCCTTTTGCAAATATGATGATGACGATGACGTCACCATCACCTTTCTCCTTCGGCAGGATATTTTCCAGGGCGTGATCCATTTCGCCAATATGATGATGACGATGACGTCATGTTCGAAGATTAACAAGAAGGCCCGGATATCCTGATGACGTCATCAGGACTTTCAGCAGGATCATGTTTTAGATCACCTAATGCAAATATGATGATGATGTTCATCATCCTAATCTTTCGAGCGGATAGCCTTGGCCGAAAAGGGTCATATTGCTTTCATCCACCTGATCATCTTCCTTAGAGGTGACCCGATATTCCGGTTATCTCCTGATCTTAACGAAACATGACGATGACGTCATCCCTTTGCATTTTAACCAAGCCTGATGATGACGATGATGTCATCATGATATTCCTCGGCGGCAGGATAATTTTTCCAAGTCCTCCTGTTTGCCTTCATCATGATGATGATGACGATGTCTTTCTTTCCCGAATATGCAAAAACAAAACATCCTGATGTGCTTTTCCTCAGAACATTCGGAGGCGTGGAGCATCATATTTCACAATATCCTGCGGCCGGACAGAGGGCATGTAGAGTTGGTCATCCTCATGATGTTTGGCGTCGGTATAACTGTTGCCGTCGGCCTAAGGTAAAACTGTCACCCTGATCATATGTAATTTCGCCGATGCAAATATGATGATGATGCAAAGCCGGATTCTAGGGATGGTTGAAAGGAAGTTATTTCCTTGTATAATCTGAGATCATCATCATCATATTCCGAACCTGATATACAAGAAAATGGGCAAAACATGAAGCGATAGAAATTTGAAAGCCCGACTGCCTGAATTTTGGTCAACGAGGGTTGACCTGGTTGTTTTTATGCTGTTTATGCATTTAGTGCATATTGTTCACAGGTAAAGCTTGATTGCCTGTAGCTGCACATTTTTGGGGGCTTGTTTTAATAAAACGTGTTTACTTCCTGTTGTTTATCCACATGATGACAAACTTAATGTTTGTCTGTTTATTTGCAGGAAGTCATCATGATGCTGCTGAGGCTGAACATTGAAGTCATGATGATGCTGCTGAAGCTGAGCGTGGAAATCATGATGATGCTGCTGAAGCTGATAATTACAAAGTTACGCATGGAGTCAACATGGACCAGACATGAAGAGGATATTGTCAAATATGTTGTTTGCCAGCTGGAGACCGAATCAAGTCGAAGATGTTGGAATATTCTGTGCCAGCTGTACATTTGCCAACTGATGAAGCATGTGCTTTTCATCTGGACCGTTGTTTGTTATGAGAGGATCCTGATCCTTGGATCATTGTAACCGTTTTCTGACAGTTGCTCTATATAAGAGCCAGAGCTTGTCATTTTAAAAAGAGAGGAGGAATACATTAGAATACACAGACGCATCTGGCGCAAAAAGCTAATTACTGTAGGATCAATTAGGAGATCAGATTACTGAGACTAATGAGGGTAGAATTGTTGAAATGTCAAGGTTCTTTCTTCAGATCACTGTAAATGTACCTGTTCTTGAGCATACTGAATGAATATGAAGTTCCAGATTACATCCTGATTGTAAATTTTACGTAATCTTCTGTTGATTTCTGGATATGTACTGGTGAATGCTGTGTTCAACTAGAAGCGCTTTCATTTCATTACATGTTGTTGTCAACTGTTCCTTTGAAGCTTTGCACTAGATCATGCGGATTTGTGGAATGTCCTGGTGAAGTATGATTTCTAGTTTTTCTTCTTTTCATTGCAAGTATGGGAGCTTGTGTGTGAATCAGTGATCTAAGTCCAGTAATTTTGGGAATCTCACTCTCTAACCCTTTTCCTTTTTTCAATTTCATTAATTCATCACCATAACTGCAAATCATGATAAATAACAAGCAGAAACAGTGAAATATGCTGAAATCCCATAGGTAACTGAAGATCCTTAGCATATTTGAGTTAAATGCATGTAGTACTGAAAATATCATGCAAAGAATCATAGATAATGATAGAAATCATGCAAATATCGGCCTGTATGCACATTATTTGACTAAATTTACAGTGCAGAGGTAGAATTGTTGGAGCTTATGCAGAGCGAACATCCAGAGCAGGATATCTGAAGATGATGATGATGAACAGTGCAGAAACACGTAAGGCCCCTGAATGGAAAACAGCAACACACATCAACCACTGAGTAACGTCAGTAGATTAAGACCTAATCAACGGAGACTTGGGATCATGAATTCTTTGAATTCATCGTATCTTTCAAGATGAGTAAAGGTTGTTGTGTAACTTTTATTCTATGTTTGTGAATGACTAACATCATGACCAACAGAAACACATTGAAAAATATTTTTAATATTGGGATTTGAGAGCAAATACATAGTATTTTCTAATTTTTCATGATATTCTCATGGTTTTCTCTACACCAAGTTTAAATATTGTTGATGCTTGTAAATATTTTGAGCTGAATACAAGTTTAATTCATGGTTTCTAGTCAATAACTGTGAATAGAAATTATTGAATTAGTTAAACTTGTCATCATACAAAGTTTGTTTCATGATTTCTAAACACCAAGTTAAAGTATTTCCTTCATTTTTAGCTGAAGATTCATGAATATTTGATGGTTTTACAAAGTGTTCATAACACTAGTGGTTTGTTGATTGTAAATTGCTTTGTGTGGTTAGCCTAAACATCTAATTTCACCATTGATGATTACACCTCCTTGAATATTGATTGATGGATTTTCATGATCAAATTAAATGTGTTTGCAAACATGTCTATCCATTGTTGAAGCTGAAATGATTGAATGGGTTTAGAATTTAGTTAATTTTCTTGATAACCTTTATCTATTTTGCCTTGGCTTTGCACTTTTTTTTATCAGATTTGGTTAGTTTAGAGTTAAAATAGGACTTTTAAACTTGCATATTAATGTTGTAAGGTTGATATTTCATGAATGCAAGTGTATATATATTGTTGGATATGAGCTTAAATGATACATTTTATGGAAATATATGTTTGGATTAGTTTGTTTATGCATTATTAAATTTGAAAACTGATTGGTTTGTGTAATTTAGCCTTGTTTATTGAAGTTTTTCCTAATTCATGTAGGCCCCTTGATTGGGATAGAAAAAGACATCATACAATTGAGTTATCTTGTGAAGGACAAGACCTGGCAGTATAGACCTTGGGGTAGTCATTTTCCATTCCTTGGGGATTTGATTCCTTTGAGGAGAGATAAGATACTTGGTAGTTTATCTAAGTTGTTTTGTGCACCGATCAATAGATTGGCACCAGAAGGAGAGCAGAACAAAGACAATACTCCATTCATTTCATGCCCTTCTCCTCTTGATGCTCATCAACAAATTGGCTCTAGAAGGAAGGCTTGAATAGGAAATTTGGTACAAACTTTCACTTTCATTGGTTTATTGCACATTTTTTAGATGGATAAAACATCAAGGAGATTTAGTTCTAATGGATAGTCTTTCATATTTACCTATAGAATTTCCCTCTCAACTCCCTAGGGAGGCATATTTGTCACTTTTGAGAGAGGCACTAGATAAGAACATAGAAAAAATGGTCTCCACTAACATTACATTTGACATAGCCTCATCCAGAGAATGTAGGATGCATGCCATAGATGAACATACCATGATTGATTGCAAACTCTTTCTCATAAGGGTGGATTTGTCTCTAAGTGGAAAACTTCCCATTTGGAGCTGTTGATCTCTTAAACTGACAACAAGAGATACAACCTGTGGGAAGTTCTACAAATGGGGGACTAAGGTACGCTATGTAGAACAATCTCCAGGGTTTTAGAAGCCATCTCTTCAGAGGTCACTATGAGGGAGAAAAGGGGAAGAAGGGAAAATGATGAAACAAAACCTACATTAAGGCGATGCACCGAAACTGAGATAGTCCATTCACCAGACAACATAGTATGATTCTAGTTTAATTAGTTTCAAAGAAATTTGAAAGAGTATTAAACATGATTCAAAACTTCCTTATCATCACATAAACTAAAACTATAAAAAGTTAAAAGTAATAGTAAATGATCATAATAATTCTTTAACAGACACAGAGCGATATGCTAAGTAGCTTTAACAGAACATAACACAACATAGAGGCAAGAATTTGCATAGTTGATGTATTAGATTTCTATTCATAGCTCAAAATGCTAAGGTCTGAAAATGTATTACAATCAATTTAACTACCAAGATCTCCAAAATTATTCCTTTTCCAAAAAGTGATCAACCCCTTTAAAAACAACAATTTTCCCTTTTATAGAAAACCACTGGGACAAAGAGAGAGGGAACAACTGAAAAGATTCCCCCAAGCCAGCAAGACACCCATCATGGCTGTCGTTGCAACAACCAACTAAAAATAAAAGTGTGCTCTCCTTATCCAACTACTAGAGTCACCTATAGAAAATGTCATGAATTCATTGAGAAAAGGGATACACAACACGGCATTGATAAAACATGTTGCAACACTACATGCACTTGCCAGTAGCATTTGAAGAAAAGAACCAATAGCACATGAGAAGGCCCTTAGAGCCTTAGAAAAAATCCATCTTGCGCCTAGTGGACACGTGGTTTGTTCTGTTGCCTCCACACACTGCCAAAAAGAAAGCCTAATGCCTTTTCTAAACTGATAAAAGGATGGATACGTGGCACAACAATGTAACTGAGAGAAAACTTTGCCCCTTCTTTAGATAGAAAATGCATCGTGAAGACACGTGGTACCATCCATAGACTGCAAAGGATGCAAAGCAAAACTTGACCTCTCTAAAATATATTGTTTAGCAGTGCCACTATGTGGCACCCCCGCATAAGCTTGAAAAGAAAAAACTTTGTGAACACTAGAAAGCGCGCCGTGTAGACATGTGGCGCGATCTACCAATAGTATGATCTAGGAAATCCTCAAGGCCATGAAAAGGAAGAGAAAAACTAAAAGCCACTAAAAAAGAAGTGTACAACTCTTGGTGACTCTTTAGGGACCTCCGCCTGCTGAGGTAAGAACCCAGAAACCCTAGTTCCGTAAAAAGGAAAAAATGCTCAAAAGTATAACTTTGAGAGAGTTGATTGCAAAGGCTCCCAGTCAGTCTCTACAAGTTGGGTCTTCTGTTGGAGTGCCTCAATAGCCTAATCGAGATCAATCATTTCTTTGAAAGATAAAATGTGCAACATGGCTGATGCGGTCTCGATGTGGAACTTCAAATGTGCCAGAGGCTATAGAATTGAATCTACCTCTGGGGCACTTGGAGAGGAACTTAAGGCCTAGAAAATAGACCAATCTTGCTGTCGATGCTCTAAAAGTTGCTTGATTTGAGCCTCTGCCATTACTGACCCATCTGGGAGGAACGAGGAAGGAATTCCAAGTTGGACTAGCTGTTCAATATGCCCTTTCATCTATTTTACTATTTGTTTTAGGGTGCGGTGACATTCCTTGGCTTTCATGGCTGCTTTATTAGACTTGAACTCATTAGCCTTCTTTACCACTAGCCTCTTGTCATTTATTCCTATAGCTATCAAAGAATTATCAGAAGTGGTATACAACTTTTAGATTAATAATTGTGACTCGGCCACCTTCGGGGTGATGGAGTTCAAAATATGCTCACTAATGGAGTCGACCTTCACACTTAGCTCCTAATCATCCATGATGAAATACAAAACCAACCAAAGGGCCATGGCAACTGTCTTGATCTTCTTCGAATAATAAGAATATCGCACTTTGTAGGTATTGGATCTACAAATCCATGTCTTTCCCTTTGAGATGTAGCTTTGTAACTTGGTCCTCCATTGATTTCTTTCCACCAAGGCTTGCGAGGTGGTGTCCAAGAGGTTCTTTTGAACCTATGCTAGCTCCTGTTCCTTGCCCCATAGCCTTGCATTAAGGCTCTATTTCTCCTTCTTCTCTACAACAGATTCAACACAAACCTAGTCGAACTCTGATTGCAACCTACTCATTGTAGCTTGTTTAGCATCTAGAACCCCTTTCAAGATTTTATCATCCAATTCCTTCTGCAAGTAGGCAATTTTCACATCCTCTCCTTTATTCTCAGCATTGAGTTGCTGCATAGTGGCATTAACATTTTTTAGTTCCTGCTCACACTTTGCTACTTGTCTGCTAGCTTTCAAGTAATCTGTTGTGATGGCTCACTGAGTTTCTTCCATCATCTCAACTTTATCCTATGGGTAAGCCTAGCTAAGGTTGAGTTCAATGACGTGGATCGTGTAATCATCTGGCTGCATCTGACCCTCTAGCTTGCTAATTTTGGGGGGTCATAGATGCTATCAGCATAGTTTGATGTGCTTCATCATACACAATAGTCATCTTTGGGGCTACTAGCCTTTGTGCATCTTTTTTTTTCTTTTTTCTATTCTCTCCTCCCTAGCTTTCTTAGTTGCATCGATTTGACTACTGTATTGCCCAAGAGATTGAATATACTAGCCAACAAAAGGGGTGCCCGCATGAAGACCAAAAGGAATGTGTACAATAGAAGATGCTTCTTGTGTCCCCGTAGAGGTAGATAATGGGAAATTCAGAGTAGAAGGTGAAAAAGGCAGAATACTCTGCAAAGGGGCCATAGAGAAATGTGGAGGCGAATGAACAAATAGGGGGTGGATGAGGTCAGCAATGTCATGATGACCTGCATAGAGGATGAAACAAAAGGGGAAGAATACACAACAAGAGATATCGATATAGAGGTTGGGAACGAGGGCTACAAAACAACAGAAGAAATAACTACACTAGCAGATGTAGTAGCAGACACAACAGGAAAGCTAGAGATTGGGAAGAGAGAGGAGTAAAATATACCTGCATTGTAGGAGCCATGGAAGTTGCCATTGTATCAACAACATTCTCCTCTTCTGTCGGGTCACTTGAACCAACCTTTCTTTGCTTCCTTCTTTTCTCAGTCTAAGAGGATACCTTAGAAGGGGATCCCTCTATTGTGGAACTTAAAGAGACTACTTTTCTTCACTATGTCTACTAACTTTGTTGAGAATCTAGGTCATAAACTGTTGGTCCCTGGGGAGGAGGTGATTTTGTAGGCCTCTTAGGTCAACGCTCACCATCTGAGATTCAACTGCTATTCCTAGAGTAGCTGGTGTTTCATGCCCCTCATCCCATTTGGTATCGAATACGTCATTAGAATCAAGGGAGTCATAGGTAGAATTCAGGTCATTTATCTCCTGTTAATTCTCTAGAAAGTTGCAATCTTTTCATTATCCCAACCCTCATTCTCCAAATGGTTCTTTAGTCCCTTATGGATTTTAACCATGGGGTCAAAATCCCTCTTTGGTTTATAAAAAGAGAACCACACTGGTTTGGGTTGCTCTATGGGGATGTATGCCGAATCCATGAAAGTGGTAGGAGACTCAATACTCAGGGATCACCACTCATCCCAATACCTCTGCATCTTGTGCACAACCTACGTTGTGACTTTCATCTCTACGAAACATCCATTAGGATCAAAATTCCATTGGTCATTGATGATGTCTAGACAAAGCTCAACGAGTGTGAATGCAAGCAACTTTTCTAAAGCTCTCTTCTTTATGGTCACCTCTGCCCTCGTCAGTGGGGTGGGATGCATTGCTGCTTTCTTTCTTCCAGTGCCTCATTCTCCATCAACAATGCTTATCTACCAGGCCAGCTCCAAGGCCAGAGTCCTATCGATTAAGTAGGCAGGGAGCCTGAAGGACTCTTCTCTGAAACCATGCGTCTTGACAAAGGTAAAGTTGGTTCCGAAGAACCAGTTGGTGGGAGGACTACTTTTTTCATCCAAGCTTTCTGGTGGTCCGCAATCTTGGCCTGCTTAGTTTGGCAAGTTAGGTCAAAGAGTGTCAAAGCCAAAAATTAGTCAGAGAATGAATAATAATTGGAAGAAGTAGATAGGACATGAGTCCATGCAGATACTGGGATGGTCTTTGTAGGTTCAGACTTATCCACCACGTCTAAATCAATGAACGATGAGAAGAAATCAGTATTTTGGTGCAGCATCAAGTGGACTTTGAGAGAAGAATACCTGAAAGAAGATTGGTTGAAGAATTCCATCAGTTGAGTATGCATGACATCAACAATGATGTCTACAAAATCCATTTTGAATTCCTTCCTTTGTTGCCTCAAATGGAAACCTAAAGGTATATGGAATTCTTTGACCTGAGAGTCATTGTCCATGCCAAAGACAAAGGAAAGCATAAAAAAGACATCTTGCATTTTGGGATATCAGAAACTGGCGAGCGCAAGGGGCATGTTCAACATGGTTATATCTTCTCTCTCTCGGTCGAGCTCATGATTGAGAAACTTTAGCTGGTCCCTCCTTTAAGTCTAGTAGAACTTTAGCTTTTTCTGATCACATATTTCTAATGGCAGGCCAAAAGGAACACACAACATATCTTGGATGGCTTGAGCACTTACAAGAACCTTGAGAAGATGACCAGAATTGATCCTAGTGTCTGCATCATATGCTTGCACATAAGCATCTACCAATTCAGGGCAAGGGTGGAACACTAGGACAATGAACTGAGGGAGACCATAATTCCATAATCAGAAACCTAGAGACTCATAATCTTCTTTTACCTCTTTTGCTAATATCCTCTCATGGGTGCCTGAGCGGAGACTCCTTAAGCTTTTGTGTAGTCTAGGATCATAGATTTCATCTACATAATCTCCATTAAGAGACACATCTCTAGACTTGCCTTTAGGTAGAATTAACGTATTTGGCAACTATGTCTTTGGTGGTACAGGGATGGAAGCATATGATTTTCTCTTTGAAACATCAAGGAGGAAGCCTGTGGCTCCTACCTCAGTGCTGGTAGATGCTTTGACTGGGTCCATAATCACAAAACTTCCTTTCAAAAACCCTACTGTGTTTGATGAATTCATGATGTGGTGAATGATTGACACCCTACTCCAACACACACTTCTAGTGTTCAAATACTCCTAAAAACTCTATATAGACCTCATTATGCACTTCAAAAACACTAATGCACTAAAACATTCCACACTTAGATCGCTTCTACTTTGGGTGTTTCAATCGCTGAAAACTTCAAATGCTTGGAATGTTGTGAATGGGCTAAGGGAGAAGCATTTAACTGCCAATGCTTAATGCATTCATGCGAATTAAATTCAGTTTCCCTTGGGATGTACAGATTCATAATGGGCAAGTAAGCATGACTTGTAGCACCATCTTTTTTGGGAATGCGGAGCTAAGAGTATAGAGGGAAAGGACACGTGGAAGGTTACATTAAGTAGCCCAAGAGTGGCATGTGGAACATCTCTTTGAGGAAACCCAACTAGCCATGACTAAGTAGGCAAGACACCTGGCAGAAGGACAAAAGCAGGCACACAAGGTGCTTATTGGAAGGAAACACAAGGTGAAAGCAACAAGCAAACTATCTACAAGGGAAACTGAAAGAGAAGTAGCATTAATAAAAATGTTTCAGATGGATCCTGTTCACCGGAATCCCAGGGGCATTTCCTTCCAAATCTTCAAGTTCAAACACATTACTCTCCTTACAGTTAATAACCCAGAAAGGGCCCTTCCACAGCGAATCAAACTTGGCATGTTGGCCCAGCTTGGTAGCTCATTCATCATATTTTAGAACCAAATCCCCTTCATGAAAACCTAGATCCGATGTCTTTTTGTCAAACCATCTTTTGACTATTTGTTGGCGACTGATTAGGGCATTGTGAACATTTTCTCTAGCTTCTTGTACATTGATTAGTTCTACTAGTCTCATTTCCATAGTGTTGTTTTCTTTAGTTTCTAGAGATTTAAGCAATTGTAATGCTAGGATTTCCATAGAAATTAGTAGCACTACCTCCTTCCCATAGACTAACTCATACAGAGACATCTTCAAGACTTGTTTGGGAGTAATTCAGTCAATTTAGAGCACCATCTGCAAAAGTCTATACCATTATCTCTGGTGATCTGCGCCTATCCGCTTAATCAATCTGATCAAATTCTTGTTCATGGATTTCGCTAGCCCATTACCTTGTGGATAGTAGTTAGACGAAGTTTTGAGAAAGATCTTGCTGTTGAATGCAAAGTCTGATATCTTAGACCCTAGAAAAACTCTTGTATTATCTAAAATGATGGTTTTTGGGGGACCAAAATATGCCACTAAGTCTTCTAGGAAGTTAAGGATCTCCTTTTCTGTGGCATTTTTCAGCAGAACTGCTTCTAACCACCTGGTGAAGTAATCTATTGTTGTAAGGATCCATTTATGACTAGAACTAGATGCCGGGTTGATCATCCCAATAAAATCTAAACCCCACTAAGTGAAAGGTTCATCTACTATGATTGGGTTCAAAGGCATGGCCACATTCCTTCATTTGCTGATGAAGAATTGACACTGCTAACATTTCCAGGCATGATTATGGTAATCTGAGATAGAGTTGGCCAATAATATCATGTGTACATGATTTTGATTGCAGTCATTTTTGCTAAAAAATGACCGGCCACGGGGCTATTGTGAAATTCATGTAGGATTTTGATTGCTTGTAGATCATCCATGCATCAAAGGAAAACTCCATTGAAGTTCCTTTTGAATAGGACTCTTTCAATTAATGCATACCCAATTCCCTATAATCTATAGAATCTCTTTTTGTGAGAAGGGAGGTTGTAAGAGTACTTACCTGTTTCCATGAATCAGATTCTATCTGCAACCCATGATCGATTTGATTCAAATTGATTTATCAAGATCTTTTCTGGAATCTCTTCTACGATTGGGGATTCAATTGTGTGTGCTAGATATTCATAGAGCCATTTTCCTTTGATCATTTTTGTGGGTCTAACCTCTATATCACATTCTAGAATCTTTGTGGTCCAATTTGCTCCCTTATTAGTGATTTCTCCTTCCATGATGTACTCCTAGACACTTGATTGTGTAACATAAATCATTACATTGCCTCCCGCAATAAGGTGTTTGAATTTCTTCAAACCTTTCACTATAGCGAATGCTTGCTTTTCCACAAAATTATATTTAGCTTCATATTCATGCAGGGTCTTTGAATGGAAGGTGTGGGATGTTCTCCCTTTCATCTCTACATCTTTCTATGTTAATATTGCAGCAATACTATGTTTACTACCATAAACATACATAATGAAGTCTTTTGAAAAGTTAAGATTAACTAACACTGGGGCTGAAGAAATTTCCTTCTTGATATCTTCAAAAGCTGCTCTACCTTTGGGAGTCCACTTGGAAGCTTGATCCATTTTTAACATGAGGGTGATGGTCTAACTAGCCCAAAGAAATCAGATATGAATTTGTTGATGAAATTAATCTTTCTGAAGAAAGATTGGACTCCTTTCTTGTTCACAGGCAAGGATAATCCCTTGATAGCTTGCACCCTTTCAAGGTCTATAGAGATCCCTTCATTGGACACCACATATCCAAGTAGCTTCCCTTGCGAAACTCTGAATATGCATTTTTTTGGTTTAAAGATACCCCAAACTCCTGACATCTCTGGAAAACTTTCATTAAGTGATCTAAATGATCTTCTTTTAACTTAGAAAAGACTGTAAGGTCATCTAGGTAAATACGTATAATCACATTGATAAAAACTCTGAAAGCGATGTCCATTGCTCGTCGGAAGGTAGCTCTAGCATTTAAAAGGTTAAAGGGCATTTTAGCATATGTGAAGGTTCCCCACTTGGCAGTGAATGTGGTTTTGTGTTGGTCCTCTTCCTTTACCCAAACCTAGTTGTATCCAAAGAAGTGATCTAATAGAGAAAACATTTTAGTACCTACTATAATTTGTAAAATTTGTTCAATGGAAGGTAACAGATAATGATCCTTCAAGGACACCCTATTCAAATCTTTGAAGTCTACACATAACCTGATATCTCTATTTTTCTTTCCGATTGTAACTAGGTTGGATACCCAGGTAGAGTGCTTGATTAGATATATTATTTTTGAATCAACAATCTTCTTTAGCTCCTGAGCTATTAAAGGCTCTATCCTAAGATTGACTAGTCTATGTTTTTGTCAGATAGGTTTGGCCCCTTCTACTAGATCAATGGTATGTTGGATTACATTGCAATCATATCCCTTGATATCATCATAAGACCATGCTACTACTTTGTCATATTTATAAAAAAAGGATATCAGCCTTTCCTTGTCTCTTTGAGAGAAGTCTTTCCCAACTTTCAACTTCTTGCCACCTCTAATATCAAGATCAGCATAATCACCTTTATCTTCAACAAACTTTCTCTTGTCGTTCCTGGCATCATCACAATCAAATAGATTTTCTAGCATGATCAAACCTTTTGGGATCTTATTTGTTATGAGCTAAATGATCTGGTCTTCGTATGCTTCTTCGACCTTTGGGTACAGTTGTTCCACAAACTCACAGTATTGTTGGATAAACATGGTAATCTGGTTGTCGTTCTCAAAAACTTGCCAATTCTTATCATTGTCAGGGACCGCTGGTCTCACAATTACCTGTACAAAATGCCTATTGTCTTGGAGGTCTATGAATATGTCAAACTATGACCCAATCATGGCCAATCTATCAGCATCTGTGTTTCAAGATCTCAGGATCATTTGAATATTGAAGGCCTCAAAACTTTTGATCAGACCCCATACTCTATGGTCGTAGGATCGCATTTGCATATTTTTTGCTGCTAAGGTCCCTCTTGTTTTATTACTAGTTTAGAGTCACCAAAAATGCTCATCTGTTTCAATCCCATCTGTTTCACCAAATTGAGGCCTTGGACCAAGCCTTCATACTCAGCTTTGTTGTTGGTGTAGGTGAATTGGAAGAGGAAAGCCTGTAAAGTCTCTTCTACGACAGGAGATACTAATCAAATGCTGGCTCCCGAACCATTCTTGCATCTTGCACTATCAAAGTGCAGAGTCCATAGACCAGAATGATCACTGATATCTTTGTCATGCTTACCTTAGATTTTGGTGATGTCAGGAATGATTTGATCTTCATCGTAGATTACATAGGTCTTGAGGCCGGTAGCATGGTAATTGCCAAAAGGGTCTTCTTGCATGAAGGTATTGATTAGGGTTTCTTCTTCTTCACTTCTTTCTCCTGTCACTTCTTCATCTTCTAGGAGTTCTACTTAGTGTATTTCATCCTAAGAGAAAGATGTATGGGTAGCTTCAAAGTTTATCATTGCTTGGTCGGCTATATGCTCTGTGTGTAGCGGTTTAGACAACACCTTCATTTTAGACCCATATTTGGTCCTTAAGATTAGATGTGACCAATCAAGAGACATATATCCTCCAATTTTAGCAGTAAAATCTCTGGATAAGCATATGGAAAAAGTAGGGGGAATGTCTACTATGACCACTTCTTGAGACACTGTGATACTAGGGCATGAGAATAGGGTCATTGGGAGTCCTTTGATTATACCTAGAGTTTGAACCATCTTTCCATCAAGCTGCATAACTCCTTTATTTAAGGGTTCATATTGTAATTTTCATGCCTCAGCTATCTGCTTAGGCATGACCATAGTGCTAGCACATGAGTTCATCATGGAATTATGCAATAACTTGTTTCCTATAATAAGAGTTAGGTAAAAGGGAGTAGGTTTTGGCTTACCTATTTTTGTGACTGCTTGTCTCAGCCCACCTAGTTTTCTGATAACTAGCTCTTTATCTTTTATTTGAGTGCTTTCCACAGTTCTCTCCATTTGCATGGGCATTTCACCTCCTTCTAAAGCTTCTCGCAATAGAGATTTTTGCTCTGGGATGGCCAAAATGTCCCATAGAGATACATTGGTGGGAGCCTTTTTTAATTGTTTGACTATATTGAGTGATCCTAGAAGTTGAAACTTTGGATCCTTCGAATTGTAGGAGAATGCTTCTTTTGGATTTTGGAAGGGTTGGTCACCACCGGGGGACTAGAATTCTTTTCAAAGAATGGCCTGGGTTGTTGTTCCTGAGGTATAGGCTTGCCAGTGAGTCTTCTCTTAGAGCGGGTGTTGTAATCAAATTAAACCTAAGGGATCCTTGATGGGAAGATCCCATTTGCGAATACTACATCTTCTTCCTCCATCTAGTGAGAAAAGAGCATGGTCTGGGGTAATTTCCCTCTCCTATTCCAAGGACATTCCTTGGACCTGAGCTACAAGCACAACACTTTCTACCCCTGGGGATTGGTAAGGATAAACCCCTATGTCAGGTGTAAACCCTTGGCTTCATTGCTCTGCCACTTTCTACTGAAGGTTGCCTCTAGGGTAGTTGTGAGGTGTGTGTGGGGTGTTGCAAGGAAAGCACCATGCATTGACCTCATTTACTAAATTATTTTGGCCTGCCATCAGCTCATAGTTCTGATTTGGAGGTTTCGCCTGTAGTGGAATCAGGATCGATACTATCTGGTTTGGGGTTTGAGCTTGATTATAAGGGCACAAACCTCCTTGATAGTGATTATACTAGAAAGGGGGTCTTCTACCTTGATAGTTTTGATAAGGGGACTTCGGGGGCACTACCTATTGCCTTTTGAGGTTGATTATTTCATTCAAAAAATTCCACAACAAAGACTTCATGTCATTCATCTCTGCAGTTAGTGAAGATGAAGTAGGGGCATTTGTATGAGTACTAGGGTATACATACATGGAAGGTGGTGTAGTAGATGTACTCAAGGAAGCGTCTTCTGGAGACTAAGGTGATATTTCAGGGAATACAGGCATATGCGACCACAACATCAGCTTTCCAACGTCGATCAGGTTGTTTTCCACTCTAACAGCTAGATCATAAGCATCTGGGAGTGTTTGTCCTCCCAGTGACTCAATCATCATGGCTATGTTTGAGTTGAAGGCTTTTAAGTAGAAGACAAATGCCATATCACCGAGGGTTGTGCCACTATCAGGATTCTTTGCTAGGTCTTATGGAATTTGGTGTTGAAATCAGATACCATCTCCTGTGGTGCTCTCTTAAAGTTATTAGCTACTGTAGAAAGGAAGATTGGTCTCCTTTCTTTGTGAAACGTGCAAAGAAACAATCTCCTAGTTGGTCCCAGGTAGTGATAGAATTAGCGGGCAACAACTTGTACCAATCTTGGGCCTTCCCTTTAAAAGAAGTAGTAAGTAGCCTAAGTGCCACATTTTGCTGTGACATGGTGAATAGTGCAGACACTGGCTACATCTTGAAGATGTTCTGTGGGAGTTTTAGAACATTCTTCGGTAATAGGGAGTGCGTTTAAAGCATTGGTTGGAATAGGGTCCCATACTGCAGAAGGAACCGAAGGGATGAGCGGACTACCACTATTCCACTGGACAAAATTTCTAGGCGGCTAAATGGCCATACCTACCTGTGCTGGTGACACTTGACCATGGGTCTAAGTTTGATTCTGAGTCACTCCACCTTTTGCAATCTTTTGCCATCCCATAGCCACCAATGGTGGTAAGAGTAGTTCAAGAGAATATGCTGATGACCTTGTAATGGGCCTTTAGCTCATAAACTAGCTTCTAGACCAAGATAAGAGTAGGTCCCACTGAGCGTGCAAAAAAAGAACTGTTGATATCTTAAATTGACAACAAGAGATACAGCCTATGGGAAGTTCTTTAAATGGGGGACTAAGGTGCACTATGCAGAACAACCTCCAGGGTTTTAGAAGCTGGCTCTTTGGAGGTCACTAGGAATGAGAAATGGGGAAGAAGGGAAAATGATGAAACAAAACATACATTAAGGCGATGTGCTGAAACTGAGATAGTCCATTCACTAGACAACATAGTATGATTCCAGTTTTATTAGTTTCAAATAAATTTGAAAGAGTATTAAACATGATTCAAAACTTCCTTATCATCACATAAATTGAAACTATAAAATCTTAAAAGTAACAGTAAATGATCGTAATAATTCTTTAACAAACACAGAGCGATATACTAAGTAGCTTTAATAGAACATAATACAACACAAAGGCAAGAATTTGCATAGTTGATGTATTAGATTTCTATTCATAGCTCAAAATGCTAAGGTCTTAGGATGTATTACAATCAATTTAACTGCTAAGATCTCCAAAATTATTCCTTTTCCAAAAAGTGATCAACCCCTCTAAAAATAACAATTTTCCCTTTTATAGAAAACCACTGGGACAGAGAGTGAGGGAACAACTGAAAAGATTCCCCCAAGCCAACAAGATACCCATCATGGCTACCTTTGCAACAACCAGTTGAAAAAAAAGCATGCTCTCCTTATCCAATTGCTAAAGCCACTTGTAGAAAACATCAAGAATTCCTCAAGAAAAGGGATACGCGACATGGCATTGATAAAACATGTTACAATGATGCATGCACCTACTAGTGGCATACCAAGAAAAGAACCAATAGCACACAAGAAGGCCCTTAAAGCCTTAGAAAAACTCTAGCTTGCACTTGGTGGACACGTGGTTTGTTCTGCTGCTTCCACGCGCTGCCAAAAAGAATGCCAAATGCCTTTTTTAAACCAATAAAAGGCTGGATACGTGGCACAACAATGCAACTCAGAGAAAACTTTGCCCCTTCTTTAGATAGAAAATGCACCGTGAAGACATGTGGCATCATCTACAGACTACAAATGATGCAAAGCAAAACCTGACCTCTCCAAAATATATTGTTCAGTGGTACCACTACGTGGCGCCCTCACGCAAGATTAAAAAGAAAAAACTCCATGAACACTAGAAAGTGCACTGTGTAGACACATGGCATGATCTGCCAATAGTATGATCTAGGAAATCCTCGAGGCCGCGAAAAAGGAAGAGCAAAATTGAAAGCCACTAAAAAAGAAGTGTACAGGAGGTATACAAAGCTGAAAAGAAAATCTTCTTTGAGGATATTGAAGGTCCATTGGATAAACCATCTCATGAAAACAAGGAAGAAAGTGTGCCACCTCAATTATTCTTCATAAAAAAAAATCAAAGAGGTGATGGGCACATGGGTAATAGTGAAGTTCCTCAATTTGTTTGTCAAAATGAACATGAAATTGAGATTGGATGCACTAAGAATGATTCACTACATGGCTGTCCTAACAAATCAATTGATGGTATTGCTATTCCAAAGTGTGTAAATTCTGATTTTCAGTCATGAGACAATGAGAAGGACATTGGAAATGATGATTTTTTAAATCATAATTATGAAAACAAGTTGGTTGACAAGTTAGGCAAGCTAGATAGTCAAATAGAAAGTGTAGATCAACAAGAAGATGCTTGCCAAATCATGGATTTAGGGACTGATTTTGATGTTAAAGAAATTGAAAATGATTTATTTCAGTTTTCTAATGAATCTAAGTGTGAAATTAAATGTGAACAATAGTAGGATCAGTCCAATTTCATGGAAAAACAAGAAGATATCAACCTACCTAGTGAAGAAAATGTGTGGACAGTGAAGAGGGAAGTTGTCCCAAATGATATACATGAGGTACAATCTAATTTCTTAGAGGTAAATGATCAAATTCATGACTGTACCATCCTACTACATCATTGCAATCAGTCATATCAAACATGTGTTAGCATGTGGAGTGAGTTATAAGTTGATTTGAGCAAAGATGAAATAAAATGAAAGGTGGTACTTCCTAGTACTCCTATCATATGACTCAACTGGATTGAGGATTCAAGTATCTATACCGAGGCTATAGATGCATGGCTAGCAATAGAGCTATGCTTTGAGTGGAATCATAAAGACAACCTTGTCAGGGCTATAGATGCTTGATTGGTAGCAAGGCTATGTCCAGGTAGTTCATGAGGTGAGAATCATTCACATAGCTTAATGTAAAGGAACCTAGATGATCTTAGTTGCCAAGGGATGAGACTTAATGCATTTGCACACACTTGGATCTTGGGAATATGGATTGTTATGCTAGATTTTGAGTTTGATTCCTTGACCATGTTGTCATGTTTATTTGGCCTAATGTATGGGTGTACGTAGAGATTATGGGTTCTTGACTTGTATTTATCTTTGGAATGCTCAAAAGCATTCTCCCGGTAGAGTCATCATTTGTTGTGCCTTACACACATGCCTCATTATTTGCACATGAAAAATAGGGACCCCCCTCTTTTGACATGAATTTGGAGTGAGTTTTCTAGCCTCTTTCAGTTTTTTTAAGTTCATTATATGTGCTTCAACTTGGTTGTTCAATACGATTGATTGACATGATTATTATTACATTTGGATGGAATAGGTCCTGATTGGTAAGAAGTTTGATCTTCATGAGTCTTGGATGACTTATACGCTTTTGATGCTTTCATTTTCCATGATATACCTTATTTGAGTCAATTTGATGGTTTATCCACTTCATGGATTTTGGCATGTTATGGGTTTGATGAGTGTTGTTTGGACATGTTCTTTATTGCTTCACTTAATTTCTTGGTTTTTTATAAAAAGTTTGAGGATGCGTCTTAATTGATTTTACTTGAGTGATTATTTTCATGAGAATGTTTCTGTCCATTTTATGACAACTTGTAGGGCTACTAAAGAAAGTTTTTTGTTGAAAAAGAGATTTTGGATTTCAAATCTAGCTTTAGGCCTTGACAATGTTATTTTCAGTCCAATTTTTCTACTTTCAAATTGTTAGGATTTATTATTCCTATTATTGTTTTTAAATCACCCATAAGGGATGAAAGGTTTCACCAAGTAGTGATCTTGTTTCGGCCGCATGTTTGATCTTGGTACCTGACGGATGTTGGTTATGGATCATATTTCATTCCTGGGGTATGGGGGGTACCCCTCCTACAGGGTCTGGGGGCCATGCGCCCTCATGAAGGTTTGGGGATAGTGCCCCTAAAAGTCACATTATATATATTTTCATTGTAAATCTAGACCATTCATCATTAGGTCATAGATCTGATGGTAGAGGTTATGTTAGCTTTTCTTTTCCTAGAAGGCAACCCCTTTATGAGGATATTGTATTATGATTATGAATGAGAGAGTGGATAGTTGAGACTAGAAAATAGGTGTTAATGGATTGAAGACTGAAGAGGAGATTGATAGTGTTGTATTGCAAACTCTATTGAAGTTAATACAAACTGGTGCATCTCTTCTAGTGTGGAGTTATTCTCGAAAGGGTTTCTCCATGTCAACACTATATTACGTGTTTGATCTTCTATTCTGTTATTTCTTTATGTTGATTTTATACTATCTCCATTTTATTTCTATACAATTGGGTTAATGCACAAAGATGAGGGACCAAAAAGTGGCCTGATGCAGAGGCATCCACACTAAAACCTTAACATACAGCATGGATGTCTGCAACCCATCATCATCATCATCATCATCATCATCATGTTTTCCTTAACACTGTTAGCATCATCATATTTACTATCGCCGACCGATATCCTCCTGCAGACAAGCCTTCGCCCTTTCGCATGTCAACAGCATCATCATGTTCGGCAAGCACGAACATCCTCCTGACGTCCATTGTTCATCTCACCGACAACTTCGACCTTCACTATCTTCAGCATCATGATGTTCAACATCATGTTAATCAGCAGGATATGGAACATCCGGTTCCTCCCATATATCCTGATGATGACAAACCTTAACTCCTCGCACCGTCCCCTCGATGCTTAGGTCACCCCGATATCCTGATGACATATATCCTGATGACGATGACGTCACATGCAGCTCCTCAATATCCTACTGCTCCGAAATATCCTGATGACGTATATCCTGATGATGATGATGTCATATCCTGCTGTTGGCCAAACTTAACTTTTTTTCGGCCCGCGATCAACCTGATCTTCTTCCTTATGCCGATACGCTCCTCGGCACCTCCTGATGATGATCACCCCGACGTTCGTTCACTTCATGCAATTGAAAGCATCATGCTCATCTCCACTTATCTGGATGACGATGCCCGAAGCGACTGCAGGATATTCACCAAAATATCCTGATGATGCCATTTTGACAAATTTCCAGCCTTAGCGGATTTTCACCGTTCTGATCCGCCGAACCTCCTGGGATGACCCGATCCACTCTCAGGGTGATCTTCCAGACTCTATCAGCTCGACCTAGCACATACCCATGCTAGGGTTCTCAACATCTCTCGACGGTGATCCAGCACACCTGCATGCAAACAAACAAACAAACTCCTAACCTACTGTACATAACCATTCCACCGATTCGACGAATCAACCGGTGGAATGGATCAGCAAATCCATACAGCCACCAAACCAGCAAATCGATCAAATAATGGAATTCAACAGAGGATGAACACAAACAGGATCACTTTATTTGATTTCAAAAGATGCAAATACAATGATCAGTCTCTCTTTCTGTCTCACTCTCGCAAAGTCTGATCGATGATATCCAATACCAACCGATCCTCATGTATATATAGGTTTTCCTGCGAGTACTACTAACCCGACTCCAAGCGGCTGGGAAATCTCTCCAGGCGGCTGGGAGATCCAACCGGACCTACAGCATACAGCTGTCCTAACAAACTGGCTAAAAATAGCAAAGCATGGTCAGCATGATCTTAGCATGATCAGCATGACCTTATTACATGCATTTGGTCTTATCAGACCTTCTTGAAAACATAAACAAGACTCAAACTAACTAACTGCCTCATGAAGGCCAGCTGTCAGGTAGGTGCTCCTGCACCATACTCCCCAACAGAAAAGAACTCATGTCCCATGAGTTTGGGTTGTGGAAGTCCTCCACCTTTACACTTTGCCTTTGCAATATTCTGACCTGTTCCAGCTTTGTCCTCTGCTGGCTCTTGGCTGCTCCAAGACTTCTAAACTTGAACTTGCTTTCTGGCAAGTAAATCCTCATGCCTGTCAATGTAGGCCTTTCTCACACATACCCTGTGTTTGTCAAATTGTCTGACCAGAACCTCTGTCTGAACTGCCTCTTGAACTTCTGAAATGTTCAACTCTATCTTTCTGTCAACCTTTATAGGACAAGCAATAGTCCCAACTATAACAACATCCTTGTCAGTCCTCTCAACTGGTTGCTGTTTGCAAACCTGTTTCTGCACCTGCTGCTGACCTCTGTCAGTCAAAACTAAAACTTTCTTCAACCTGTTGTCCTGAACAACTCCTTTTCCTGCAGTATCCTCAACTGCCTTTATGCCTGCTCCTATAGGCATCTGCACATACTCCTTCTTTCCCATTAAAATGATTTTGGCTGCCCCCTGTACTGCAGCATCTGCCTGTAATGGCATCAACTTAATAGTCTTCCCATCTTTCTTGATGGTGTAGGTATTAGCATACCCATCATACAGTACCCTTCTATCAAACTGCCATGGTCTACCCAACAGTAGGTGACAACATTCCATGGGCAAAATGTCACACAAAACTCTATCATGATATGCTCCAATCTAAAAATCCACATATGCCTGTTCATAGACAAAAAGTGATTGACTATCACTCACCCAAGATGCCTTGTAAGGGTGTTGATGTGGAATCTTTTCCAAATGCAGTTTATCCACCATTTCCTGAGATACCATGTTGTCTGTTGAACCAGTATCAATGACAACCTTACATATTTTACCTTTGCTCTTACATATGGTCTTGAAAAGAGCTCTTCTTTGCATCATATCCTTTGATGCCTGCAAACTAATTCTCCTTAGCATCAATGCTTCTCCCTCCTCAGGATATGCATAATAGTCAGGCTCCTTATCTTTTTGATAAGTGTTTGAACTCTGCACACTTTGCTCTACTTTCTCTTCTTGTACAAGTTGTACTCTCTTGTCATTTGTTCTATCATTTCTGGATGATGAACCCTTGTTTTCTGGACATTTGAAAGATGGATGACCAAACTCACCACAGGTGTAACATTTTCCTGAAAATGGAGTAGAACCTCTACCACCTCCAAATCTGCCTCTATTACCTTTCCATCCACCTCTGAAATCAGACTGTCCCTGTCCTTTACCAGTGTCTTCTTGACCCTCATTGGTTTGCTTTTGTGTAGGGGCTGCTCCTCTTCCCCTCATATTGTTTCCTCTTCCTCTCATGGACTTATCTTGTCCCCTATTCATCTTTTCTTCAATCCTGATTGCCATTTGATAACAATCCTCCACATTCTTAGGGTTAGCTAAAACTAACTCATCCTGTATGTTCAATCTCAAACCAGCCAAGTACCTAGCCACCTTTTCTACCTCATTCTCATGATGACCAAATCTCATACTCAACTTATAAAACTCCTCAGTGTATGCCTTCACATCCCTTTCCTTCTGCCTTAAAAATTGCAGCTTCTTAAACATCTGAATTTCATAATCCCTTGGCAAGAATTTACCTTTTATCCTTGCTACCATCTTATCCCATGAAGTGAACCTTGACTTCCCTTGTTTCCTTCTCTCAGATTGTACATAATCCCACCATACCAAAGCATGACCTCCTAACTTGGTCTTTGCAATCTTTACCTTCTGATCCTCAGCAACATCTTCACATTCAAAGTGATTATCAAGTGCAGCAATCCAATCCAGCAACTCATCTTCATTCAAACTTCCATTATACTTGGAAACATCAACCTTTACCTTAGGTTTATCACTCTACACTGCCTTTAACAATTTTGCCAATCTCTGGTCTTCAGCATCCAGATCTTCAGCTACCTCTTCATACTCTTCTACAGCATCTTCATCTTCTTCAGACTCACTGTCTGCCACTTCCCTCTTTTTGTTCTTTTCCAGGGCTACAAGCCTGGCTTGAAGTGCTTCAGCAAGCTCCTTCATCTTCCTCATCTCTCTGGCATGTTTTTCCTTCATCTCCTGCAATTCCCTTGCAGTACCACTACCTTTTGGAGGCATTTTGTCAACCTCTCAACCAACACACAACACACAATCAACTCTACCTCTACCCTTTCGGTGACAGAATCAACACACAACAGCCCAGACCTTTTGCTGAGCTTTGATACCACTATGATGCAGAGGCATCCACACTAAAACCTTAACATACAGCATGGATGTCTGCAACCCATCATCATCATCATGTTTTCCTTAACACTGTCAGCATCATCATATTTACTGTCACCGACCGATATCCTCCTGCAGACAAGCCTTCGCCCTTTCACATGTCAACAGCATCATCATAACCGACTATCGGCAGCATCATCATGTTCGGCAAGCGCGAACATCCTTCTGATGTCCACTGTTCATCTCACCGACAACTTCGACCTTCACTATCTTCAGCATCATGATGTTCAACATCATGTTAATTAGCAGGATATGGAACATCCGGTTCCTCCCATATATCCTGATGATGACAAACCTTAACTCCTCACACCGTCCCCTCGATGCTTACGTCACCTCAATATCCTGATGACGTATATCCTGATGACGATGACATCACATGCAGCTCCTCAATATCCTGCTGCTCTGAAATATCCTGATGACGTATATCCTGATGATGATGACGTCATATCCTGCTGTTGGCCAAACTTAACTTTTTTTCGGCCCGCGATCAACCTGATCTTCTTCCTTATGCCAATACGCTCCTCCTCGGCACCTCCTGATGATGATCACCCCGACGTTCGTTCACTTCATGCAATCAAAAGCATCATGCTCATCTCCACTTATCCGGATGACGATGCCCGAAGCGACTGCAGGATATTCACCAAAATATCCTGATGATGCCGTTTTGACAAATTTCCAGCCTTAGCAGATTTTCACCGTTTTGATCCGCCGAACCTCCTGGGATGACCCGATCCACTCTCAGGGTGATCTTCCAGACTCTATCAGCTCGACCTAGCACATACCCATGCTAGGGTTCTCAACATCTCTCAACGGCGATCCAGCACACCTGCATGCAAACAAACAAACAAACTCCTAACCTACTGTACATAACCATTCCACCGATTCGACGAATCAACCGGTGGAATGGATCAGCAAATCCATACAGCCACCAAACCAGCAAATCAATCAAATAATGGAATTCAACAGAGGATGAACACAAACAGGATCACTTTATTTGATTTCAAAAGATGCAAATACAATGATCAGTCTCTCTTTCTGTCTCACTCTCGCAAAGTCTGATCGATGATATCCAATACCAACCGATCCTCATGTATATATAGGTTTTCCTGCGAGTACTACTGACCCGACTCCAAGCGGCTGGGAAATCTCTCCAGGCGGCTAGGAGATCCAACCGGACCTACAGCATACAGCTGTCCTAACAAACTAGCTAAAAATAGCAAAGCATGGTCAGCATGATCTTAGCATGATCAGCATGACCTTATTACATGCATTTGGTCTTATCAGACCTTCTTGAAAACATAAACAAGACTCAAACTAACTAACTGCCTCATGAAGGCCAGCTGTCAGGTAGGTGCTCCTGCACCATGGCCACAACCACTTTTTGGTCCCATATAAGATATAATATGAGTGTGTTATATTGTGAGCACGTTATAATGCATTTGCATTCTAGGTTTGTTAAAAAATAAAATAAAAACAACAAAAAGTGAAACCCGCGGGTCATTTACAAAAATTGGCCGCAGGTTTCACTTCGGCTACCAAGAGCACATTATAATAGACATAGAAACAATAATTTTAAAGAGAAATTAACGATTTCACCATGCCACCTTGCCAATCCTACTCCTGAGGACATCGTGAACAAGGTGTAGAGGGTGTAGTAATTAAACACGGTAGGATTTGATTTTTTTTTTGTGAATTTTAATTTTTTTAAAAAAATTTTCTAATGTTTTGGTTGGATTTTTATCTTGAATTTTCAGCCAATGAGCCACCACAAAACCCTAATCCAATAGAGGAGGCTCAAAATAACCCCCAACCCCCTCAAACTAAGGAGAACCCTCAAAATTGCCCACCTTCATGCCTTCACCATCAAAGACACACACAAGAGAGTGAATGAAGAAAACAAAAAACATCTTGAAACCCTAATTGAAACATTAAATACTCCAAATGCAAGCACCAATCATAGGAGAGCCCTTTATAAAACATTAGAGATCATTATTTTTCATATTGAATCAGTGACAAACCAAATCATCAAATGGAATGACTATAGGGAGAGGAGTCGACAATACTATGCTGACAAACTGTCTTACAAACAAGTTAAGGACAAAAAAATTACAAAATCTCAATTATGTTCACATTTTATCAATCCTAAAACTGGTCGAACTCTAGAAGAGAGTTGCAAATGATTTCAGATTCATTGGTGTGTGCACAATGGTATATCCCAAAACTTTTGGAATAGATGGTACATGGTCTTTGATGAGCATCCTTGTAATAACAATGAGGTGTCACTGATAGGCTGTCGTAAGGTCTGAGGCTATCTGCAATAGGGAGTTTGGATATTTGATTGAGAAATAGTTTTCTAGATGTATTAAAAAGTTGAAACAATACATGAAATGAAACAATAATTTTATCCTTCTACATAAAGCATTCAAATTCTATACTAAGAATCATGAAAACTCTAGACTAGAAAGCATATAAATTCTACACTTAAAATGCAGATAAATTCTACACTAGAAAGCAGATAAATTCTATGCTAATAATTCACAAATGCAATTTGCTAAGCTACAAGCACTCCAAATTCTAACTAAGGTAGATGTGCCGAAAAACTTCTAATGAACACAAAAAGTTTCAAACAACAGTTTAACTTTTAAACAACACACCCTGCAAGTTAACGATAGAAGCTAAACATAAACTATCTTCAACTAAATAAAAACATCCACAGAAATGAAAATACTTATCTATCCTACAGTCCCATGAGTGGCCAGCTCGTGGGAGAAGCTTGTCTTAATTTAGGTCACATTGAATCACTTTCACAACACATAATAACTCCATTCAAAACTTCATATTCCAAAAAAAAAACTCAGAACAACATCATTTGCATTCACTGAAAATTGCAAGTACACAATCTCTGATGATTTTGAAAAACTAAAGGATTGATTTTCATTCATCCATAGTGTCTATTTATATCCATATTTCAAGCAACAGTAAAAACTGAGCTTCAAAAACTCCTAAACTTCAAATGGCGGGAAAATGCCAATTGAAGAGGTCTTATAACTGAAAAACAAGATCTTAACTATTGTTGTCTTTTAAACATAAAAAGGACTCTAAGTGGAGTCATAATGTCTTTTGGGTAACCACAAAAATAGAAAAATAAAAACAAAGTCTTCATTAAATGCAAGCCTAAATTTTCTAGCACCCCCAACTTCCGGCGTACTCGTCCACAGTTGCATAATGTCCATTTCTTAGGCAACGCATTAACCTACACAATTACCCAGCTTTTCATGCCATTAAATCAACATTTAAAGCTAGTTTCAATCAATTTAGGAAATTAAGATTTGTATAATATTTTATTAAAAATAGATAAATATCGCTTATAAAAATAAATATATCGGCAAGGCTAGGGAATTGGATAGTGCAAAAAGGCTATTTGATCCATTAAAGAAATGAGGTTATTTATACCTCATCATTCCTCCCCTTCCTAACCTTGAGTAGGTCCTCCTGCTCTATGGTATACCCTTTGTCTCTCTATCTCCCTTTTCCTATTCAACTCATCAAACTTTGAGCTCAAGTCATATACCTCATCTACTTCTTCATCAATATGGTCAGGGACCTTTAGAAAACCTTTGTGAAGTTTGACTCTCAACTGCCAGGTATGTATGTCCCTTGGTTCTGGCTCTACAACTAAGACTGCAGGAGGTGGTTGTAAAAGGAGAGGTGGTCTGTATCTCATTCCTATCGATTTAGTCTTTAGTTGCTGAAGAATTTATGTCAATGCCTCTGCTCTTTTATATGAGCATCTGAGGTTAGTGGGGGAAATCATTTCTCTTCTTTTTAAATACATAGGCAAGGGGGTATACCTTTCCTCACAAGCATTCCAAGCTCTATCAATTAACTGTGGTCCATTGATCTTAAAATCTTCATTACAAATCCTAATGCTTTCATTGTATTTTTGTTTCATATGTTCATAACTCTTGACTCTCCTAAACTGAGCTTTGAAAGCAAAAGGTTTTCAATGGGAATACCTCATGTGTAGTCCTATAGTTCTCTCTGCATGAAGATATTATCTAGTTTTGTCTTGCCACTGAATCTAATTTTGCATATTTGACAGAAATGCCCTTAACTGGACTTCCCCCACAAACAGATGGATGAAGAAATCATTATGCTTCTCAAGAAATAAATAATGAATGAAGAACTCACATAATAAATTCTTTTACGCAGGAGATGCTTGTTTAAATGCCTCAAGGAATTGCTGGTCATCAGGATCATGTGGTAAATTGCCAGAGATTCTCAGGACTTCCATCTTAACAACTATTCATCAAGGAACATTGAATATAGTCTAGACGGTTTCCTGTAGGCAAGCAATAGCTCTCCAATCTGGCATGCATCCATCTTGGCCTGATATAATCTATCATAAGATTCCTTCAACAATACTATTTCTTTCTTTAACCTAGCATTGTCGGCTCCAGCTTTTCTTAAGAAATAATGAAATTCCATCCATTTGGTTATCAAGGGAGGAATGTGAACCTAAAACCATTCCATTTTAGTAGGTTCAATTTGAACCTCTTTTGATTCCACAGTTGGTTTAACATTAATTTCTTGTAAGTCTTGCTCCAGTTCCATAGTTCTACTTATGGCCTTATTCAATTCAAGTTTCTATTTCTCTTTCTCTTCTGCAAATGTCTTAAGGCATTGTTCTAAGTTGAAGGTGAGATTCTTGATTTGTCTATCTTTTTCAGCTAGACTATCCAGACAGTGCTTATCCCTTTGCTGCAATTAGGATTACATCTCTCTAATGGTCTGGTTCTTTGTCTCAAGAATCTCTTTTTGTTCTTCTATCTCTTATTGTTTCTTGTTCAACTGTTCTTCATTCAACTATATTTGATTCCTCAACTGCATAATTTATGTGTTTAATCTCTCTGTTTCTAGTGTCATAATTTTACCTTTGTTATCCTTGCATCTGTAGGGAAGGGAGTAATAAAAACTTCTCCTTCATTGCCAGATATATGTTCTTCATTAATTGCCTTAGATGGGCCTTGTTCTATATCATCCACATTATTTAAGGGAGACAATTGTCTCTCCTTAAGTACTGCATCAACTTCCTGAATATTTTCTAGCTGCTGGAATGAAGAAGTTGTTTCAACAGTCTCAAATTCTTGACCCTCTTCTTCTTCAACTAAGACATAATTAGGCATCTAATCACTAGTTTTCTCTTGTCATGTTTCTCCTTTTTCCTTAGGATCCTCCTTAGATGGGCCAATTGACAGTTTAGATGCAAGGGGTTCATCACTTTCCACAGTCTGAGTTATATCTGCACAATTTTGGGATACATTTTCATTAGATCGAGTCACTTTTTCATTGGGCTACCTTTCCTTTCTCTTTTTCTTGGGAACAAGGGGCAATTCATAGGCAGCAGCATAATTAGGCTCATCAGCTAACCATTTACTTCTTCTCAAAGGGGTAGATCTTTGCAGTTTTGTTTTGAGCCTCTTTTCCTTTTTACGGGGCCGAGTACCTTCCTCCTCTGAGTCTACTAAATCCACATTTTCTCATTTTTCTAGGGTTTTAGGTATATTTTGTGATTTGGGCCTTTCTTCATGGTCTGGAGGGTTTGGAGGATTTTCTGGAGCTTCGTTGCCAAGAGCTTGTCTATCATCATGGGGTGCAGGGGAAAGTTCTCTTATATTTTGGTCTGCCCTACCAGATGATTCACCTACCTCAAATTGTCTCAGAGGTCCAGGGGTTTCAATTTTTTGCAATTTTTTTTGCCATTTCTGATCAAGTTTCCTTTTTCTATGAAAATGATATTTGCAGACTAAATGTATAAGCCCGTGATGCTTTAAAGGCCTAGACCCAATTTTGAAACGTTCTATCATGCAGACAAGGGAATCATGAAGGAATATAGGTATGTTAACTCTCAATTTAGGATTTTCTAGACCATGACGCAAATGAATGAGTAGCCAAAAAGGGGGACCAACTACTATGGCACATTGTCCTTCACAGGTGAAATACTTAAGCCATAGTTCTGCAATGGACATTCTCTAAAATCCCTTATTTTTCCCTCGGGTATTGACAACTAATAATGGGTGAGGTTCCCCTTCCCGCACAAAAATCTCTATCATTTTTTGATATGAAATATTGGTAGTTTCAGACAAATTAATTCCTTCATTTCCAATAATAGATAATTTGGAGATGATTTGGGGATTTACCTTAAATTTCTTTCCACACACAATTGACTGCCCATCTGTAAAGTTCTTGGTGAATTCCTTGACCACCTGTGCATGGTCCCTCGAATTTATTTATGAAGTCTAGCGACCCTACTCTTTGAAATAGATCTGAAATATTCCCCAGTGCTAGCAGTTTATCCAGTGAAACTGGCTCAGACTTGTGTTTGGCTCCTCCTATATTGCTCAAAGACTTCTGAAATATCATAGCACCCAGAGTGGTAAAATTGCTTAGGAAACTGATAGGAAGATTAAAGGAAATGTAGATTTTGAGGACACTTGGGCTTCGGTACGTTAGTTTAGGATATTTGGTTTTTCAACAGTTAATTATTACTTTGCATGGGATGGAGTGAACGAGCTGCTACCTTCTCTAATGAAGGAGCAGTTCACACATTTGCTAAATTTGGAAAAGAAAGGGGTTCGTGCCAACTTATCTATCTTTACTTATAATAAATGATCTATTAAAAATAAAAGATGTACGTACCTTCCGTCCCATTATTGATTTGAAAGTGGCTTGTCTTTGCTAATGTAATAGCATCCTAGGTGGCGGTACTAACTGGTTTGAATGGAATGAATTTTATTATGATGTGATAATGGGGTGGCAAAATTTATTATGGTATGATGATAGGGTGGCTAAATTTTATTATGACGAAAGGTTGTCATAATAATGTTTATTTACTTATGGTCAGAAATGTCAAACTCATGATGGCTTTCACAGTGGATTGTAGGATGAATGGTGTGTTTTCAGATAATAGGAACATTTATAGGTATATTGATTTAAAGTTTACAATGATGGAAGAAGATATCAACATGATGGATAAGGGGAATGGAACAAAGTTTTGGAGCATCACTGAAAGATGCAGCTAGAATGAAGGAACAAAGTTCTAGAGCATCGCTGAAAGATGCGGCTGGAATGCACAGGAACAAAGTTCTAGAGCATCACTTAAAGATGCAGCTGAAATGTAGGAATAAAGTTCTAGAGCATCACTAAAAGATGCAGTTGGAATGTAGGAACAAAGTTCTGAAGCATTGCTGAAAGATACAACCAGAATGCAGGAACAAAGTTCTAGAACATCGCTGAAAGATGCAGCTGGAATGCAGGAACAAAGTTCCAGAGCATTGCTGAAAGATACAGCCAGAATGCAGGAACAAAGTTCTGGAGCATCGCTGAAAGATGTAGCCGGAATACAGGAACAAAGTGAGGGTATGGAACTTATTTAGACAACAAGTTCTGGAGCATTGTTGGAAGATGCGCCATAATTTGTAATACTTCTAAAAAGATGAAACCCTACAAAACAGAGATGAAATTTAGGAAAGTACTAAGAAGAAAATATGAAGAATTGTTCCTAAATACATATACACACATTCAAACATGAAATGATTTTTTTTTTTTGGAAAAACTAAAAGATATTTATGGTATTGTTTCTGTCGAAGCAAAATCAACACATTGAGTTTCTCCGTGTGTTTCTACCAGTCAAGTAAATTCTTCTTTGTTGACGGGTTTATGGTACATCCTGAGTCGATATCCATTGACTAAGAGGGTTCGAGAATCACCATCAATGGGTTTGAGTTGTACTACTTCATTTGGGAATACCTCAGAAATCTTGTATGGACCTAGCCAATGAGTTTTGAGTTTACCTTTCTGGGCCTTGTATCAAGAATCAAATAGCAGTGCCCAATCTTTGGAATGGAATTCTCTTTCTTTGATGTGTTTATCATGCCAAGCCTTTAGTTGTTGTTGAACTAGCCTAGTCTGACGAATGGTTTCTAAGAGGAGTTCATCTAGTTCACTAAGCTACAAGACTCTCTCTACTTGAGCTCGATTAAGGTCGAAGTCTAGCTCCATTGCTATTCTAAGCGTTTGGAGTTCAAATTCAATGGGAAGAAAAGGTTTCTTCCCAAAGACCAATTCATAAGGGGTACGACCAGTGGTGGATTTCCAAGTTGTATTGTAAGCCCAAACAGCCTCAGGCAATTTCTTGGCCCAATCCTTTCTTCCTAATGAAACTATTTTTGTTAGGATGTTTTCGAGCTCCCTATTAGTGACTTCTACTTGTCCATTTGCTTGCAGGTGATAGGGTGATGACTTTTTATGGCTTATCTGGAAATTATTGGTGAAGGCTAATAGAAATTTAGACATAAACTAAGGTCCCGGGTCTGTGACAATGGACCTAGGGGCTCTGAATCTAAGAAAAATTCTATTATATAGAAAGTCTACAACTTGTTCTTCTTCAGCAACTTTAAGGGCTTCGACTTCTGCCCATTTGGTAAGATAGTCCGTACAGACTAGAATATATTCTAAACCCTTGTGAAGGGGGATCTATAGGACCAATGAAATCCAATCCCCACTTTTTAAATAGTTCAAAAAGTACCTATGGGTGCAGAGGCATTTCATTGGATGATGTAGGTCTTACTACTCGTTGGCATTCATCACAATGGTGAATGTAGTTCTTCACATCCTTGTGCATTGAGGGCCAATAGTATCCAGCACCTAAAAATTTATGGGAAGTTCTTTTGGTAGAGTAGTGTCCACCAGATGGGTTGTCATGGCAAGCTCTAAGGATGCTGTATGTTTCATCTGGTCTGACGCAACGTCACAGGACTAAATCAGGCCCATATCGGAATAACATGCCATTAATCCATTTAAAGTGAGCACTTTCCCGAATAAGGCATTTCTTTTGTTTTGATGTGAAGTCTGGGGGAAGCTCTGAAGTGGCTAAGTAATTGGCAATGTCTGCAAACTAGGGTGTTTTAATGGAGACAACGAATAAATTTTCATCAAGAAATTCATCCTATACAGGAGTACAATCTTCATCATCTTGCTTTATCTAGGGTAGAAAATCTGCAACTATGTTGAATTTCCCAAGCTTATCCATTATGGTCACATTAAAATCTTGGAGAAGTAATAACCATTTGATTATGCGTCTATTCACTGAGGGTGTGTTCATCAGGTACTTGATAGCTGAATGGTCTGTGAATACAATCACTTTGTATCTTGTAATGTAATGCCAGAATTTGTTTATTTCTAGAAATTCCTTCTCCGTGGTAGTGCAATTTCATTCTGTGGGGCTCAAGTTTTTTCTAATGAAGTATATAGCGTATTTTTCTTCATTCTCATCTTCTTGGCCTAACACTGCTCCAATAGCATCATTGGAAGCATCAGCATATATATGGAAGGGAAGTTTCCAGTTAGGTCCTCATAAAACTAGGGCTGAGACAAGCTTTTCTTTAATAATGTCAAAAGATTTTTGACATTCTTCTATCTAGGTAAAATCCACATCTTTCTACAGAAGAGAGAACATTGGAGCTACAATCTTATTGAAATTTTCTATGAATCTTCGGTAATAACCAACATATCCTAAGAAACTTCTGATATCAGGTTGATTCTTTGGGGTTTCCAGCTATTGTATCACTTCAATCTTCTTAGGGTAAACCTTTATCCCTTCAGCTGAAATATGGTGTCCCAATACTATGCCTTGTTCTACCATTATGAGACATTTCTCATGGCTTAGGGATAGTTGATGATCTTCACATCGTTGTAACACTCTATCTAGATTTTTGAGACCTTCATCAAAAGTGGAACCATAGACTATGAAGTCATCCTTATAGACTTCTACACAGTCATTTACAAGCTTAGTAAAGATAGCCAAAATAACTCTTTGAAATGTGGTAGGAGCATTACAAAGCCCAAAGGGAAGAACCCGATATGCGAATGTTCCCCAAGGACAGTTGAAAGTAGTTTTGTCCTAGTCCTTTGCTACCACTTGTATTTGGTTATATCTGCTAAACCTATCTAGAAATGAGAAATACTCCCTTCCTACTAGATTATCCAAAACTTGGTCTATGAAGGGCAGTGGGAAATAATCTCTGTAGGTTGCTTTGTTGAGTTCTCGGTAGTCAACGCACACTCTCCATTTCCCATTTTTCTTTGGCACTACCACTAAGGGTGAAACCCATTTGCTATTTGAAATAGGTTAAATAAATCCCACTTGTAAGAGTTTCTCAATTTTAGTTTTGACAATATCTTTGAGAGTCGGATTGAGTCTTTGCTGGGGTTGATGGACTAGTCTAACATCTTCGGTACAGATGTGGTGGCTGCAAAAACTTGGGTGGATTCCTCTCATATCTATATAGTCCCAACCAAAAGCTTTGGACGTGTTCACCAAAACATCGAATAATTTGCATTCATCAGATTCTGTTAACCAACTATTGATATTTAAAGTCTTTCCTGGAAATAACATGATAGTCTTGGTTCTAGGGTAATTGGAGGTGACAGTGTGAACTTCTTTCGTTAATGTGTTGAGAGGACATCTATGTGGTATGATTCTATGTTTGGCAATATCTGAGAAGAAATGATTTGTTTTCAAGATGATATTTGCCAGGGGATAGGGTCGAGTTGTTAAGTTGGTATAATTATGTTCTTCATCGTTAATGTGGATTGGATATCCTAAAACTTTTCCACCTCTAAAGATTCTTCATCTTCTAAGCCTATGGAAATATCTTGGATGTTGTCTAATTCATCTTCCAGTTCTTTGTTGTATTGTTTAATAACCACCATGGCAAGTGAAGCTAAATTTTTTTGCTTATCGGATTCATTTGATTCATCCACCCAGACTTGGTTATATTCTACAGGTTGAGTGGGGGGTATAGACTTAGATGTTTTCTACTGAGACCATGTGAAATGACCATTTCTCCCATTCTACAGTCAATCTTGGCTGTGACTGTAGCTAACCATGGTCTACCCAGTATTACTGGGTAACTATCTTTGGGTGTGAGGGACTGGAGAACTTGGAAGTCTACTGGATATACCCAATCACCAACCTTGACATGGACATTTTCTAAGACTCCTTTGGGAATAGCTATGGCTTGATTTGCCATTTATAATATGGTAGTTGTGGGGTGAAGGTTAGTGAGTCCAAGTTTTTCCATAACATCCATTGTTATAACGTTAATGGCTGCTCCCAAGTCCACCAATGCATTAGGTATTGCCACTACATTAATTGTTATTATTATAAGTGGGCTACCTAGGTTGCCATCTTTTGGAGTTAAGGTTTTCCAAGCTAAAAGTTTAGCAAGATATCCATTAATGTGCACCATATTAATCTATTTTGGTTTCCTTCCTGGTGTTTTAATGCACAATTGTTTAACTAGCTGGTTTAGTTCAAAATTTTATTTGATTGCTTGTAACAGAGGAATCTCGATATGGAGTAGTTCAATTTCCTATATCAGAGTAGTTTAATTAGACAATGATACTTCTGGTGGGTTCTTAAGGACATTTGATCTGAGACATTCTAGAAAAGGTGCCTGGGTTTTCCTTCCTGACATGGGATTTTTTTTGGAATCGTTGGTGGTTGCTTAACAACTTCTTCTTGAGATGGTCCTACAGTAGGTGCTGAGGTTATTTGGGGTTTTGGTAAGGATGATTCCTCCTGAGTTTTCTTGGAGTCATGCTCTGTAGGTACAAGAGGAGTCTTTGGTTCTGCATTGAGTCCTTCGTCTAGGTCTTCTGTAACTTCAACAATGGTTAGTTGATTAAGTGTTTTTCCTGACCTCAATTGAAGGGTTCCACAATAGATAGCATTGACCCGTGCCATGTTACCCTGATCAATAGCATACACTGGGGCATTTTAACGTGTGTTCTTGGGATTAGGGACATGTTGTGTCGGCAATGGTGGTTCATTAACTTGTTCACTCTACTGAGGGTTTTGGGGAGTCGTTAGAAGGTTTTGTTGTGGATTTGGCATTCATCTAGGACCATTGTAGAATTGGTTTGGTTGTTGATTCCATTGTGGAGGTTGATTTTGAGGATGCCATTGCTGATTTGGCCATTGGGGGTTTCTCCAAGCTTGGTTCATCCATTCAAGTGGTCCCTAAGGTGGATAAGATCCCCATCCAGGTGGTACTGAAGGCCATGGAGCTGACCACTGAGTATTATTCCAAGGGTTTGGAGGTCTCCATGTAGGGTTCAAGTTCTAACCATACGAGAAATTTCCTCTAGGTCTCTGGCCTACGAAATTGATTTCTTCCTCAATGTGAGATGGTTTTTTTTAGAAGTCTTGATGGCATTTAGAATCTCACATTGATCAGTGGTATGACTCTTTTCACAAATTTGGCAAGTGTCAGCCTTGTCCAAAGGATATTCTCTTAATAGATGCTTATTTTGACACCTAGGACAATAGATGGATAAGGTATCAGAGTTACATGTTTTGGCTTGTATTCCATCCAAGGTAGTGTTCAGCTGAACAAGAATGTCAGTTTTTAGATTTGCTATTTCCTCTCCCAGTTTACCTATTTCATTGGAGCTCCTAACGAGGCTAGATTTTTAGATTCCTCCTCGAGTACGAGAAAAATTCTGGGATAACTTAGAGATATCAGTAAGTTTGAGTTGGGACACATCTCCTTTTCCCATTAAATCTATGCTTCTCCTCGCATCCTCATCAAGTCCTTTGAGGAATATAGTCTTTAGAATCTCTAGACTTATGGCCTCCTCACCACATCATTTGGTTAGATAGATAAACCTATCAAGATAATCTTCCAGGCTCTCATCCTCTTTTTCTCTTAGTTTGAATAGCTTTTCCTTTCTGTCACTAACTTTGCAATAACTCTGGTATTTTTCTAAGAAAATAGTTTTCATGTCATCCCAATTAGTTATTGATCCAGAAGCTGGTCCCATAAATCAACGCATTGTAGCATCTCTCAGAGTGGAGGGAAAAATTTTAAGCTTCTGATTGTCATTCCTATAGTCATATGTTTGACACACGACTTTGAACTCAAAGAGGAACTGGTTAGGATCTTCAAAAGAAAGTCCCTTGAAAGTCAGAAATATAGATGGTGAAATGTTTTTCATTGGTGCATCATCATCTTCATTGAGAGTGATAGGGTAAGTAAAGGTTCGTGTTGCTGGTCTTCTTGCCATATCATCATTATGGAGATTTTTAGCCATAATTTCAAAAGGAATGTTCTCTTCCTCAAAGACTAGGTTGGTTGGTTGAATATCTATCTCCTCAAAGATTGGGTCAACTAGAAAAATGTCTAGGGTATGATGGGAGGGCTCAGGTTGATCCTACTCGATCAATTCATAATTTAGTTCTTTAGCTGAGACTCCTTCCTCCCTATTTATGGTTGGAATTACTATTGGGGGGTTTTTTTGGTATGAATCTTTCGTGTGGGCCTTATTTTCTAACCATGCAGAAAGAGAGGTTTGGTAACTATTTTTAGGTGTTTACTACAAGAAATTCCCAAGCATGCCCTAATAACACTTAGAAACTATCACGTATCCCTGGAAATTGTGCCAAAAAGTGACAGAATGTCGTAAGGTCCTAACACTTTAGATGAAAATTATCAGTTTATCGACTGGGGTAGTGTCCAAGGCTGTCTGCAATAGGTAGTTTGGATATTTCATTGAGAAACAGTTTTCTAGATCTGTTAAAAAGTTGAAACAATGCATGAAATGAAACAATAATTTTATCCTTCTATAGAAAGCATTCAAATTCTATACTAAGAAGCATGAAAACTCTAGACTAGAAAGCATATGAATTCTACATTTAGAAAGTAGATAAATTCTACACTAGAAAGCAGATAAATTCTATGCTAACAATTCACAAATGCAATTTGCTAAGCTACAAGCACTCCAAATTCTAACCATCAGAAAATAGTAATTCTAACTAAGGCAGATGTGCCAGAAAACTTCTAATGAACACAAAAAGTTTCAAACAATAGTACACAACAATTTAACTTTTAAACAACACACCTTGTAGGTTAACGACAGAAGATAAACATAAACTATCTTCAACTAAATAAAAACATCCACAGAAATGAAAATACTTATCTATCCTACAGTCTCACGAGTGGCCAACTCATGGGAGAAGCTTGTCTAAATTCAGGTCACATTGAATCACTTTCATAGCACATAATAACTCCATTCAAAACTTCATATTTCCAAAAAAACCTCAGAACAACATCATTTGCATTCACTAAAAATTGCAAGTACACAAGCTCTGATGATTTTGAAAAACTAAAGGATTGATTTTCATTCATCCATAGTGTCTATTTATATCCATATTTCAAGCAACAACAAAAACTAAACTACTTCAAAAACTCCTAAACTTTAGATGGTGGGAAAATGCCAATTGAAGAGGTCTTATAACTGAAAAACAAGATCTTAACTACTGTTGTCTTTTAAACATAAAAAGGACTCCATGTGGAGTCATAATGTCTTTTGGGTCATCACATAAATAGCGAAATAAAAACAAAGTCCTCATTAAATGCAAGCCTAAAATTTCTGGCGCCCCCAACTTCCAGTGCACTTGTCCACAACTGCATAATGTCCACTTCTTAGGCAACGCATTAACCTACACAGTTACCCAACTTTTCATGCCATTAAATCAACATTTAAAGCTAGTTTCAATCAATTTAGGAAATTAGGATTTGTATAATATTTTATTAAAAATAGATAAATATCGCTTATAAAAATAAATAAATTGGCAAGGCTAGGGAATTGGATAGTGCCAAAAGGCTATTTGATCCATTAAAGAAATGAGGTTATTTATACCTCATCATCCGCAATATTTCTTAAGGAAACTCTATTGTGAGTTTGTCCTCAACCAGATTCCTAATTACTTTGACATTTGAGAGTTCCATGGCAAAGGTGGTGGCTTTGCCCAAGATAGACAGGGGCACATCAAGACCAAAACTACGTACCTAGACCCCTCATGAGGCCAACACATATCTCACTCCCTTCAGCTTTGAAGGAGAGTGTTGAGGTGGAGACATTGCATTCATTGAGTTCTCTCACCGAATCCCTAGCACAATATGGCAATGATCTTACCCAGGCCGATGAGGGTGAGAGAAGTAGGTGTTGTTGGTCCCCACATCTTTGTAGTTCATGTGGGAACTTGTGTGATGATGGGACCCATGAATCTTGCCATTTAGGCAATCTAGATGATGTTGTAGAGTGCTAAGACATTACGATGCAGGGTCAACAACCAATGATGGACACATCCATATTGGATGATATTTCCCTCACAAATGTTGACTTGCAGGAAACATTTGGTATTGACTCCCAGGTAATTTTTTACAAGGTTCAACTTGATTTAATATATTTGTATTTGAAATCTATAATTAATTATATGAGTATCTATATTATAGTTAAAAATTAATGTATGTAATTGTCTGCACTATGAAATTCCAGGGTCAAAGTATTCATCCTGCATCTATTAGCCATCCAATGTATAGTTATGGGAGGAGGTCAAGTCAACAGGTATGTAATTTATCACAAGATTATAAATATAGTACATATATTAATGGTAATCTTATTTAGTGACAAATGGATGATGAACAGGGAGCTTCACCAACACCACCACTATTTCCTTGGTTCCCTACATGCAAAAACACTTTCACTGAGGTAAATTTTACCATTTCTAATCATTATACATTTAAATAATGTTATTTATCTATTTTGGTCAAATAACCTTGAACTCTATTTTCAGATGTTGAATATGGAGACTCGTCATCTTTTTCAGTTAGTAGAGGTGGGTATTACTGCAACTATTTTGTCTGCAAATCATTTTACCGATGTAAGAGCCAGTAACATGTAAATGTCATTTTGTATTTCTAATTTTATCTCATGTCATTTAATGTACATAAATGATATTCATGTTTACTCAAATTTTCTTCTTCATGCTTCTCACAGGAGGTCACAACTCCAATCCATCTAGCTACAGATGAAGAGAGACAAAAAATGATTGAGTGGGATCACCAGCTAGTGGTAAGTGATCGATTACTATAGACACCCAAAAATAATCTTTGCATTACATCAATTCCTCCTAAATCACTTGCATATAACATTAATTAAATAATCTAATTATTTAATTAATTTCATCAATTTCTTCTAATTCTCCTAATTCCAACATTAATTGAATAAATTTTATTTATTTAATTAATTTCATTAAAATCCACTTTATTCTTCTAAATTAAATAATTTTAATTATTTAATTAAATCATTTCCCTTTCAAATCTTCAAATCCACATTAATTAAATAAATCTAATTATTTAATTAATTCATCACTTAATCCGATCTTATCCATAATTCAATAATTATTTAATTACCTAAATATTCTTCCAAATTTAAATAAATTATCTCAAATTTATGTAATTTGACTTTATCTTCTAAAAATAAATAAAACTAATATTTTATTTATATTCCTCTATCTTGCAAAATAAATTAAATAAGTTTATTTATTTAATTTGTTTTGAATCTTCATATTTTATCCTTTCTTCTATCATGCAAGATAAATTAGATAAATTTATTTATTTAATTTGTTTTTATCTCTCACATCTTCTTAAAATAATATTTTCTTCTATGTGCACAATCAGTCTTATTTTTAGCATGTCAAAAAGTAAATCTAAAGTTGAGTTAATTGGCTTTAATCATTATTATTTTTATCATCAACTTATAAATTAGAAAAAAAAAGTATTCTAAATTTATGAAATCAAATCTTATCTTTATCTAAGCAAACAGTTAACTCAACAAAGTAGCTTTAAAACATGACACTTGTCATGTGCACAGTAATGATGTCCTCTCAACTCATCTTGTCCATTGATTTCATTGATTTATCTCAACCATTGATCGATCTTTCTTGAAACCTATATACCCCCTTCATTGGATAAAAAATCCCCATCGATCATTTAAGTTTTGGGCATTCGTAATATCTATTTAAGCATCCTCGCATCATTGAGCACATATACCGCATCTTTGAGCACGTTATCTAAGACCATTTGTTGCAACATAGTTATGCAATGTATTGAGCAATCCACAAAGACCAAGAAAACAATACAATCTAAGTGAAAGATTTCTTTGTTTGTGTTATTGATTGATTATTGGTTATCATTTAGATCATTTTTCTTGAAGGTTATAGGATTGAGTTTGTTATTCATTATTGATCTTTATTCACTCAATTTTTACCTATACGCATTTTGGCATGCCCGATGGGACCCACTGTCATGCCCACATTTCCCATGTGGTCACAACACACAACACACGTCATATCCATATTTGTCATGTGGTCATGACACGAAATGTCAAAAAACTTTTCCACATGACTCTAGAACCTCCTCGCGCGCAACATGCACACTCAGTGGCATACACATAGGCGCAGAACGTCAATCAAACGTCGGGGTAATGCAAACACCTTTTGCAACCCTTGTGAAATGTAAGCCTACTAAGGGGGTTATGCAATGTGAAAAGCATCGCTAAGAGGGTAGATTTTGAAATGGGAACTAACCCTAGATTTTCTAGATGAGGTGAAGTGATTTCGTTAGGTATCCAAACCCAACCCTAAGAAACTATAACATAAATAAGATTAATTAATTTCAGCCAACTCAAAAATCAAATGCTCAATAACAATAAAAGTGATAAATTAACGCATAAATAAACCACTTAATTACCCTGTTCTAACCCAGGGAAAATCCAGTAGCATAACGCCACCTCACTAAAAATGAGGATTATTTAAAAAAAATAGCACCCTTGCTAAAACCATTTATAAAAGAAAATAATTTAAAACTAAATACACTCTTAAACCTAATTTTCTCCAACATTCCTTATTTGGCCAAGGTGATAAAATTAAATAATTTATTTACAATCTCTAAGTAAACAATTAATTAAAAATCCCCTTAAAGCTAAACAATAGCTCAAAATAAATTTAAAAAGGTAAAATAAATAATTTTCTAACATTATTTCCCACTTAACCCAACAAATCAAAAAGTATTAAAATGAGGAATAAAATGGTTTTAAATTAAATGAAACTCCTAACATTATTTCTCACCTCTAAAACCCCTTTGAAATATTCCACTAAAATTAATTTAAAAGCTTAGAGTAAAGTTTAATCCCACTAACTTAATAAATAAAAATAATAATGGAATAAAGAAAAAATAGATTTTAAGAGATGAACTTTAAATTTAAAACTCAAAGTCATAAAACCCACTATATTATTTTTTTTCCAACATTAAAAAGACACAAGTGGGGTGAGAAATGGAAATTAAAAAAAAAACTCACGTGCAACTCATTTACCCCAGAAATAGTTATTCTCATTATTAAAAATTCCCTCTAAAAAGCCCACTAAAAATAATTAAAAAGCCTAATTTTAAATAAACCAAAAGCAATAAAAATAAAGACAAAAATCTAAGTTTACAAAACAAAGGTCATTAAGTCCATTAAAATATCCTTCCCACAATAAAAGCTAAAAGGAATGAGAAGAGGGGAAATAAAATATTCATGTGCACACAAATTTTCCAAATATATTTATTTCCATATGCACCCCCAACCCTAAAAAGCTTTTTCCATTATTATATTTTTTTTTTCATAACCCTAATCTCATTTATCTTCTCCTATGTAACCCTAATCCTATTTTTTATTCTCTATTTCCCTCTTATTGTTTTCTATTCTTCTCCAATGAAACCCTAACCCTATTCTTTTTCTTTTCTTCTATTCTCCATATTGTTATGCTCTATTTTTTTTTCCTTTCAATTTATCAGGTTGAACAGGTTTGAAGGTTATTTCATGGAGGCCACTACTGTTGGGAAAGGTAAAATATAAGATTATTATTTTATTTTTGTAGAGCAGCATATATATATATATATATACTGTGAGTTATAGAGAAACCCTAGAGGATTAAATACCATATATATATTTTTGTTTTGCAAACTCTGTAAGTTGCAGAGATCAAAATATGTATTTATTTAATTTGTTTTTGCATACTGAGAGGGGTTTAAATATATATATCAATGCATGAAGTTGCAGGTTACAGGAAGGCTAACAGCAGCCAACGAAATGCACAGCGATAGATCAGATTTGGGGGTGTCAGGCACTAAAGGTGCAAAGAGATTGTGGGGGTGTGGGGCGGCCTCCCCACCCACCATCCATAGAGGGTGGAAGGGGGGGTCCATTTCCCCCCCAAACCACTGCAAAAACTATAAAAATAGCGGCGGCCATGGTCGCCACCCTCCTTGCCACATACTTGGGCTTCGGCCTCACTTAGTGCTTTCTACCCTACATTCAATACTATTTTGATATTTTTTTAAAAGTATTTTCTATTATGAAAACTATGAAATATGTATACTATATATACACACACACAAAGGTACACTTACTAGTATTTGTGAAATATAACAAAAATAGGATATACATATTCACATAAATATATACATTTCTGTTAAAAATACTTTTGTTGTTTGCAAATTAAAGCAAAACATAGTAATTTTAAATGTAAGGTTATATATAAATCTCATTCATCTCTGTTAAATAACTTTGCTATGGTAAAAGAAGAGAAAAAAAAACACAATATTATTAAATCAATTTTACACACACACACACACACACACACACACACACACACACACACACACACACACACACACACACACACACATTTAATTTTTACATCAACTATGCAACCCATTTTTCCTACTATCTAATTTTTGTTGAAAGTATATATGGAAAGGAACAACAAGATAATTTATCCACATGCAAATTACAATAAACTTATTTTCCTTTTTCAAACTACAAAGTTACATTTATATTTCCTTTCATAAACTATAATAACTTAAGTTTCTCCTTCTTTTCCAACATCAATATTTCATTTAAATGCAAGAGAGTAGGGGGAAGATTATCCTTTAATTCACACATAATATTTTTCTTTGAAACTATTGCAAGAAATAAATAGCTACCTCATATGTTAAAAATAACTTGAATACTTAGAAAAGTTTTCCTCTTTTTGTTTAAAACAATTACAAAGAGAGCTCACTCTCTTATAAGGTTACAACAAGGCCAACAAGGCATATGCCTGTCATAAAGCCAACTTAACAAAAATCACAAAATTACAACTTCCTCCAAAGCTCCCAAAACTTCAGAGTCCTCAGAAATGCAACAAACTAAACAAAGCCTTCACATGCTCATGGGGATGCTCGCCTCCCAACCGTAGACTCAAGAAGAATCACCTCTGCACTTGGAGGTCATCCAAGCAACCGGGTTCAAACCATAAGAACAACAAAACACCACGAAATACACTCACGTAAGCAAGAACAACCCACCCAAGCCTTGCATAATACAAATCCATTTGCATGGATATTAGGGGGTAGGAGAGTGGACTGCTCTCGACTCTAGAGGTGCACCAAAAAAAATCACAATACTCTTGTTTCTCATAACACAAGGCCTCTAGCCTTAACCTTTCTCAATTATCACATTTCCAAGGCACTCATGCCTTCACAAATTTTTCATTTCTCCCCAAAACACCTCATGGCAATCAATATCTCAATACAAATGGTGAGGGTGACCTCGAGGAGGTTCACTCCTCTTCCACCCCAAACATGATGAGCTCTCTTCAAAATGGAGAGCTTTATCCAAACTCCCACAAAGAAATCCACACAACACAAAAAATCAAACAACACAAACAATCACCATCACCATGAAATGTAAAACAAAGGGAAGGCTCATAGCCTTGAAGCTTACCTTTTAAAGCTTTAAAAATGGTGAGAGTTGATGGAGAGCTCCTCCAAATCTCCCTCCAAGCCTCTTGCCTTCACAATTTCTCCCAAAACTCTAGCTAACTCTCTCCCCACAACCATAATCAAGAAAATAAGGCAAAACAAGAACCCTCTCCCTCTCTCAAAGAGGGAGTTTAATAGCCTACACACCATAGCCTTGAGGAATGAGAAGGTGACACATGTCACCTTCTCCTTCCTCCTCACAATCCCACTCACCATCTCCAAGCGATGAGGAGGTGACACATGTCACACTCCTATCCCTCAATGTCACCTTCTCATTCCTCCTCACAATCCCACCTACCATCTCCAAGGGATGAGGAGGTGACACATGTCACACTCCTATCCCTCAAGGCCTCACATTCTCACACAAGTGCTCTCATACATGTGTGAGAGCATAGTGGAGATGTGAGTCCAACTTGGAGACTCCATGAGGATAAGAATGGGACACATGTCCACACCTTGTCCATCAAGGCAATCCCATTCCCTCCAAGATGCTCTCACACATGTGTGAGAGCATAGGGATGGGATCCTCTCACACTTGAATGTCTTGGGGGCTTCCCAAGCCTTCAAGATAAGGTAGACCAAACCAAGGGTAGTGGGGATGGTCAATGTGGACCCTTGACTTGCCAACCCATAACCAAATTCAAAAATTCGTCACTTTACTTCGAGGTAAAGTTAAAGTGACTCCATGGAAGTATAACTAAGGTTTAACATGTCCACATTGGCCCTAGACCCTAGGAGTATGACCTAGGGTCATTTTTAGGCAAAAATAAAGATCATAGGGTGCATAAAATCACTAGAAAAGGCCCATAAAAATAAATGACACTAAATGGTGCAAATTAAACAATACATATTTACAACACCTTAATAAAATAAATAAAAAGGGTGAACATTAATCAGAAATAACATAAATCTAGACATCAAGAAAGCATGATGCACCAACACATGTGACCTTGGTCCCTCCTAGGACTAGATCGGCTTAAACACGGTTTTCACATAGGGTTATGGGATGACCTCCGATTTTCCATGGGCATGGAAAATCACCTGCACAATGACACAAACAAATTAATAGCACATGTTCATCATAGCCAAAGTGAAAGGAAATACAAACACACACAATGTCGCATAATCATCTAAATCATCAATAGCAACACAACATTATTGGCAAGATTCATAATTTACTGCTTTTCTAAACATCAGTTCAAGATCAAACTTGCATAGTAATCCATTCCTTAACTCAAGAACTAATATCCCCATTAGCATCAAAATGAATGTCACATATCATGTAATTGTCAGTTAAATCTAACAAGTAAGATATAACCACATCACAACATACTCTATCTAATAGACTACATACCTATTAGCCTTTGCAATACTGTTTACAAAGTCTTCACCAAAATTTTGCTCTTCAGGTTGCAACCCCTTCTGGATAAACTCTTTGCTCCGAACCAAAAGGGTTTTGTCTCAAGGAGACAAATTTTGGATGCGGTGATCACCACCCATGAAATCACCCATTCCATCCATAGGAGCAATAACCCAAGTATGATATTCAAATTGGGCATTTCCAAAGCCTACGATAGGGCTAGTTGAGATTTTATGTTTAATGTCCTCAGGAAATTTGGCTTTAATGAGAAGATTGTCAATATTATTAAAGAATATATTACTATGGTGTGGTTCTCAGTGCTAGTCAATGGCTCTCCTAGAGGATTCTTCCCCTCAGGGAGAGGTCTTTGACAAGGTGACTCCCTCTCTCCATATATTTTCATATTGCTTGCTGAAGTGTTGGGTAGGAATGCTTGCAATTTGTTGTCGCAAGGGATTCTTCGGGGCATCAAACCTACCTCTACTGCTCAGATGGTGGTTATTCAACAGTTCATGGATGACACCATTCGATTTAGAAAAGACTCTATTGTAGAAGCTAGAAGATCTAAAGAGCTCCTCATCTCTTATGAGAGGGTCTCAGGGTAGAGCATTAACTTTGAGAAAAACCATGTCTATTTTCTGAACACCCCAGAGGACTTACAATAGAGGATCACTAGGGCTTTGGGTTGCTCTAGCAAAAAGCTTCCATCTATTTATATGGGCCTCTCTCTGACTACCTCTAAAGTTTCTGCTGATTTCTGGAAAGGGTTGTTGGAGAGAATGCAAAGGAAATTGGCTGGATGGAAAGGGGCCCTTCTGAGTCAAGCAGGGAAATTTCAACTCCTAAAAGCCTCCCTCCAAGGGATGCCTAACTATTCTCTAAGCCTCTTCAAGATTCCTAAGTTTGTGGTGGATAAGATAGAATAGATCTAGTAGAAATTCCTTTGGTCTGGGGTTGAGGAGAAATGGAGAATTGCCCTCATCGGGTGGGAAAAGGCTCGCACCCCCAGGTTTCAAGGAGGTCTTGGACTAAGAAGAATACATATGCTAAATCATGCCCTCTTATCCAAGGTGGGATGGAACCTTGTTTAGGGTAATACGGACTAGGGAGACATCATGGTTGCTAAATATCTTAATGGGGATGAGGGTAGAAGTTTACTCTCAGAGATTGGACTCCCCAAAGGCTTAGTTATCTAGAATGTGATCCTCAAGACCTGGGGTCTTCTTTGTCATGGCATCAGGTGGAAGATTGGGGATGGTACGGAAGTTCATTTCTAGAAGGATAGATGGCTGAAGGATAATCCTTTGATAGAGCTGGAGTATGGCAGAATTGTTGACAAGACTGGTAGGGTCTTTGGTCCTAGGTTTCTAATTATATAAGGTCTAATGGGGGTCTCAGGAACTGGATGGTTATGTCTATTGGTGATCTGGAAAGTGGGGAGGATGGTTGTTATCTCTATAGCTTTAGAAGGAAATGAATGACTACAAACTCTCCCTATTTCCTAAAAGAGATAGGATGATTTGGGATAAAGACAATAAAGGTTTGTTCATTGTCAAAAGTGCTTATGGTCTGCTGCTTGACCCAGGTGAAAATCCTTTATGGAGAAAAGTTTGGAAACCAAGACTTATAGCAAAAGTTATTTTCTTTTGGTAGATTCTGGTACATAATAGAATTCTAACCATAGACAATCTGAGAAAGAGGGGATTCCAACTACCGAGTAGATGCACTCTCTGTGGTTTAGAGGAAGAGATGATTGACCATCTTTTTCTTCATTGTAGCTTCACTTGGGAGGTGTGGGGTTTAGTTCTTGAAAAACTAGGTATGAATTAGACCTTCAACAACAATCTTGAAGCCTTGGTCTGGGATTGGAGGCCCCCCTTTAGACTGGTCCTCCCAGTGACCAGGGAGCTTTGGTCACAAATTCCTCCTCATTTAGCTTGGAGCCTATGGAAAGAATGCAATAACAAAATCTTTAGGTAGAAGTGCAGAACCCCTAAGGAGATCTTTCTAGGTTTCTATAGATTGATTATGGAGAACATTAGTTCATGCAAGTACAAATCTGCAGAGAACACTCTAGGAGGGGATGAGCAGAGGTTATTAAAATAGTGGAGCATTGGACCTAACTATTGTCATGTAGACAACTCAAAAGATTGCGAGGGCCAAAATCAGATGGGCCTTACCTCAGAAAGGGTGGTTGAAGCTCAATTTTGATGGAGCTACTAAGGGGAATCCGAGGGTGGCTAGTGGAGGAGGAATCATCAGGTCTGATGTGGGATCCTTTGTGGCTGCCTTTACGAGGGGAATTGGGTTAAAGAGCAACAATGAGCCTGAAGCACTTGCTATGCTATGGGGGATTAAGTTGGCCACCTCTCTAAACATAAAGTTTCTTCATGTTGAAGGAGATTCTCAGCTTATAGTTAATGCAACCCTGGGTTTGACTCAAATTGGGTGGAATTTAATGGACATTATGGGAGACATCAAACTGCTTTTGAACATAATGGAGGATTTCAAGATCTCGCATATCTACAAAGAAGGAAATACTATTGCTGATGCTTTGGCTAATGTGGGTAGTGGCAGAGAAGGATGAAGTTGCTGGAGGAGCTTATCCAACTTGCCTAAGGAAGTTCATACCCTTGTTCTGAAGGATGGTGATAGCCACAGAAATTAGGGAAGTTGGTGTTGTCGTCACTCTCTAGTGTTGGTGGGCGAGTGGCAGGATTAGTGGGTTTGGTTGCAGAAGGATGAAGAAAGATTGTTGTCTGATTCATAGGAGGGATGGGTCTAGCTTTGTGAACTTTCAAAATTGTATGCACAGGACTTTTCAAAACTATAAAGGTGGGAATGATGATGTCTTGGATAGGCTGTGGTCTAGTCAATGGATTGACAATCCTAAATGTGGTCATGAATATTACGTGGATTACAGGAGCGTCACTTCACCTATGGTCAGATAGACGGCCGAGATGATAGGATGGCACATCATTAGATTTACTAGTATCGAGAATAGGATCTTTTTAGAGATTGGGTATACCTGGTTAAAAAGGATGTCATGCAGTCAGTTGATTGAGTTATGGTGGGTTGATTGGATGGGTTTCTAGAGGGAAATTATATTTGGGTTATGACCATGGTGGATGACGTTCGTCTTCACATGAGGTGGTGGCAAAATTCTTTCCGCAAGGAGATGTTTTTAAGTGGCAAGGATGTAGTGTATCTCTTCATTATTTACGCTGTCATTATTACCTCTCTACTATGGCTTGATCATTATTACGGGCTTTCTTGTTTTAACGGGCCTATTGCTAATTACCTTAGCTACTTTAGTAACCATAAGCTCTACAGGCTCTATAATTTTCAAGATATCATGATGGGTAGAGATATCATCAAGATCAAACCCAACTCTACAAAGGAATTCAAATAGGACCCTATAGTGTGGCATATCATCCATGGGGGGGAGGTGGTTCCTTTATTAGAAGGGATGATTGGCCATGACAAGAATCTCTCACACCAGTTTGCGGAGTCTTGGGATGATGTTACCAGAGAAGTCAAGATTGGTGGCATTGGTTTTTAGGTGTCTGAAGAAGTGATGGGGTAGGCTAATAGGATATCAATCAGAGGGAAAAAGTACTTGGGACACAATAGGGTGGCCGACCCTAAACACATGGCTCTTTTCTTCAAAGAAGGGGAGGCGCATGTGAAGCTGCATGGAGGGTTCGAAAGAGAAAAGTTACCGGAGCCATGGGGGCAAATCTACCTCATGATTATGAAATTTTTCATGTTGGAGGGAAGATTCAAAGTTTTTTATCACTACCACTTTTCTCTCCTTATAGTAACCATTTTAGGAATAAGTTGGTAATTAGTTTTCCTTTCTTTCTCCTTTATTCTCTAGACAATTCTATCAAGTTAGTGTGAGAGATTAGAGCTAAAAATGCTAGTCATCTGCTTGTTCCCATCCATCAAGGCGTTATCCTGCATCTTTACCACTTCCACCTCACTCTGTGCCCCCTAAAACAAATTAAAGTCAAACCGCTTGAGCACCCACAGCCGTGTGTTTCCCCTGTTATTGTTGGAAAGGTGAAGACCTATGTGGTGACCCCTAAAATTGCTCTTAAAATCTCTAAGGGTGACCCTCGTACTAAGGAGGATACCCCTATTCGAACCCCTGCCACCTCTAAGAAGAAATCCCAGCAAGGCGCCACCCCGACGATTGGGAAGAAGCTGATCAAAAGAGATAGAGTGGAGATTGAGGATGAAGGGCCATCTACTGAGAAAAAAACCAAGAAAGGTAAGGAGACTATCTATGGTGAAGCCTGAGGAGGAAGGGGTTGCCACTAAGAAAAAAGCTAAAAAGGGTAAGGAGGCTGTGATTATGATGGAGTCTATGAAAATTATTGAGCTGGATTCTGGGACCAAGATTGTTGGTAGTGGGGAAGGTGCAGAGGCTGTTAACCTGGGGGTTTGACAATCTACCCACATTACTGGTAAACCTTCTGCTTCTCCTCAAGGGGTGAAGATATCTAATGAGTCACAGTTTGTCAAAGAAACTATGGAGGAGGGAGGGGAAGAAACCCCCATTGAGTCAGTTCATGAAGTGGAGGGGACCAACCACTTCACCTCCATGAATAAATCCAGCTCTGAGGAAGTGGGTGAAGCTACTAAAGAGTATGGGGGCCACGATAGCAAGGGTAATTTCTCTCTGTGTGTTAAGACTATTGAGGGCCTGAGGCATCTACATGAGAAGATGATGAGTATGCAAAATAAGTGGAAGATGATGGCAGAGTTTGCTGCTAAAGCCCTTCACAGGGCTGCGTTGACCTTCATGGCCGTCAAAGACTTGGATGATAAGGTTAAGTAGGTAGGACTGGAGAGCCTAGAAGATTACAAAGAAATGCTGGAATTTCTAGCCAAGTATGGGACAACTGACAGTCCCTAGTTTCTTGTTGTTTTTGCTACTTTTTCTATTTTTGATTAGTCATTTTTTGTCTAATGTCCTTGAACTATTAATGTGTTGTTAATGGGCTGTTTCTAGTAAACTTTTGGCTTTTTGCCCTGGGGACTATTTTGTATAGGGTTCAGGACCCTCTTTTCCTGCTGAACTAATAAAAAACATACTCTATCTAACAAATCAAAACATAGGGATAGAGTCAAGAAAGTGTGAATAATGGGATCAACAGTCCCAAATGTCCACATGCCAAAGATACCCTGAATAATAAGTCTCATTAAATAAAAAAAGTACAACACATGGTAGCCTCACATTACAACACTAAAGGTTCCTGTTTAAACACAAGTGATATTCCACCTCTACACTACATTGTCTCAAAGATAGAGTCACCCTTCCATAGATCAAACCCTTATCTTGGTGAAGCAAAAACCACATGGTCTAAATGTGCAACTAATCTAGTTGCACAAGGGCGAGCCTCACATCCTCCTCCCCTAGAGCTAAACTTCCTCCTGGAAGTTAACACAGAAGTATCGTAGAGTAACCCACCTACAAACCATTCTAACATGGCACTGAACTCAAATTGATTTTAACATAAAAGTAAGGAACCAATAAGAACTTAATAATTAATCACATGTCAATAATCTCAAAGATACCCTTCTCTGACTAGGAGGGGTCAAGAATCTAACCACAACACATACTCCAAATATGTTACAAACAACAAAAGGCATCGGGGCATTAGCTGCCCTATGATAGACCTCTAAGTAATTCAAGGTCAAGCAAGGTGGGGGCCAACCAAGAAGGTTAGCACTATGAGAGACCTTTCCATACACTAACTCAACTAGATCCTACTCCGAGCCTCTCTTAGCCATCCAGAACCTAACTAGCATAGAGCAACCCAAGGAAGCTGGGCCAAACAACTAGCCCCAAAACCACCATTCAAGCCCCAAACATGCATCAAACCAACTTACCATTGATGCTAAGCTACACATAAAAGATCCCAAGAAAAAATCTCAAGACTCTAAAGTCTCGGCTGCCCCATCGATCAACAGTTCCCAACTAGACTGCCTAGATCATACTTACAGAATAAGTAGGAACCAAACATGTCCAAGCGTCCCTAGCATAAAGGAACAAAACTAACACTGATGCCACTAAAAACAAACCCATGGGTCAACTTCAAAAGAAAGGAGCAACCACAAAGCCTCCTTCAATAGGGGCCAAAATTCTGAGGGTAGTGGGTCCACACAATGATAGGAGGATCATAAGGTCTTCCCAACCTATCTACTCAATCGAAACTCACTAGCACCCATATCTTGATTCTTAAAGATTCAGCCTCCCAACACAGGAAAGCACCTACACATTACTCAACACAACACAAGGTCAGCAAGGAAATTTTGAACCACCACAAGTGATCCACTAAACAACCTCAAGTTTACGACATCAACCAAGATTGACTATTCCCAACTTCCTCTCACCAAGCACTCCTTATGGGTAATGTAGGTTACATAGTTCATAACACTACATAGGTACTAGCAATACCAACAATAACAAATATCCTCAAAATAAAAGCTTACAAAAGATAAGTTTTGAATAAGTTTAATGAATAAAATTTAGAAGAATTAAGACCCAAAAGATAATTCAAATTTACAAGATAAGTCAAATTTAAAAGTGGTGCCAAATTTAACATTCAAAATTTAAATCAAATTACAATAAAATAAGTCCTTGAGGTAAGAAGACTACAAGAAGGTAAGTCAACTAAGAAGCCCAAATAAATTGACTCAAAACTACTAGTTTTGAAAATAATAAAAATTCATCAATAAGTAGATAACTATCTTCAACAATTTAACCAAAATTGCACATTACAACATTATACATATATAACACAGTTATGAAGGAGAGGAGAGGGATAGTGGTCACCTTCCTAACTAAGGTCATGAAACACCCCACTACACGTACACCCACAACTTCTAGGCAACCTAGTACATGCTTGGAAAAGATTGCCAAAAGTCATGTATCTTAAGAGTCACCTTCGAAGTGGGCCCTACGCACTTCCTGGAAGGAACACAAAACCACATCTGCATGGATACTACCAAAACCATCCGAAAAGAACTACTTCCATAATTCTAAAATAACCCAAGGTGGTTCACAATTTACTCACAAGTTTAAAATTGAGACCTTAATATTGCCCCAAAACAACCCATCGGATGCATCTATGTCAATCATAGGTGTCTATCACAACACTTAACCATTAACAACCAAAGGGTATCACAATTGTCCCACTAACATTCCCAAAACAAACTCAACTTTCCCACACATCCTTATAGTCCCTAACACCTCCAAGTGATAAACCACATTCATTTCCCTATAGCAAGGTGTGTGGGGCCTTTGTAAATACAACATCTAGAATCATCACATTTGATAAAAGAATTTAATATCTCTCTAACCATCATGATCCTCTACGAGGACTCATGCAATCAGCTGCACAAGGAACTTACCTCAAGAATTACCAAATCCAACACTGAAAGTTTTGTGTTGACACTCCAACTTATCTCATCGTGACACTATCTGATTACCTTAAGCATCTCATACGTTCTTCTCTACTACAAGGTAAGATGGCCCTACTAGAGTGTTTCCCCATTAACCCAAAAGGACAAACATAACTAAATCTTAACTTTCCTTACTACGACCATCAAAATGCTTCACTATAGCCTTCTAAGCACACAAGGACAAATGTTACTTCCAAGGAGAACTCATCACCCTGTCAAGACATAAAGGTGAGCAATTTCAATGAAACAAGGTGACAAGGAAGGGATAAAGTTACACTTAGGTTACTAATTAATAAGCAACTTAGGGAATTATACCTACAACTGGGTCTAACTCCTCGACTATCATAAAATGTTTCAACCTCATGCGCTTACACCACCTTTAAACCCTTAACCAAAGAGGTACCATACTTTAATTGAACAAAGCACATTACAAATTAAGGTGAAGGCAGTGCTTAGCCTAAATACCCGTTAGACACCAACATGTTACAAGGAGGTTAACTCGACGTAGCACAACAATGTCACAAGATTCACAACCACGAAGTGGTCCTTGAAGCCACTACTCATCCTTTCATTAAACCCAAGAGGAAAAACCCAAGAAAATAGCCATAAAAGGCCTTACATGCCAAACTCTTTTAACATCCACTTTTCCATCCTCCAAATGAGGGTACCAAGTGACTCTTATAAGATAATATACAATTTTATTCACTCTTTGAGTGACAACTACTCATCAGAGTAATTAAATCCTACAACAAGGTGAAATACAACTAAAGGTCCCCAACTACTTCATATCCCAACTAGAGGGTCATCTAAATAAGGCACATCTTACCCCATGATACAAAGGTTACTAGACGACACAAGGTGGATCTAATAAATGATTCGGGTACATGAGTCTTTGTCCAAGATAGTGTACCACACAAATACATTTCTTTCGTCATATGAGGTAGGATAATCACCATTCAATATTCATTAGGTTAACCTACAAGTTACCCATAAGAATAAAACTTTATCATAATACCACTCGTCCAAGGGTGCACTTACCATAGGTTGTCACGACCCTTATAGAAGGATCGCAATGCACCAACAACTAGGACTAGGAGCAAGGATTAGCTTGAACAAAACACTCAACATAACTCCACCAAACATTATTTTTGGATAGCACTATATCAAGAAGTTGACAATTTTCAAAGTCACGATTTGCAAGGTCCCTCAATTGCTCTATTCATCAAGAATACACTTCCCCAAGTACCTACAACACCAAGTCATACATGGGGGTTAGCGGAAGCAAAAATTGAGGGAAAACAAGCTATTCCCACGCAAGGTGTCTTACGAACTCATTGCTACACAAGCTAGAGTTAGACATGCAAAACAAGTATGCACGATCTATTATCAACCCAACTTAGCAATTATACACACCCAGAGATCCTAGTGTTTGAAACATAGGCTCTAATACCAAATGTCATGCCCACATTTCCCATGTGGTCACAACACACAACACACGTGTCATGTCCACATTTGTCATGTGGTCATGACATGAAATGTCAAAAAACTTTTCCATATGACTCTAGAACCCCCTCGCGCGCAACATGCACGCTCGGTGGCATATGCACAAAGGCGTAGAATGCCAATCAAACATCGGGGTAATGCAAACACCTTTCACAACCCTTGTGCAATGTAAGCCTACTAAGGGGGTTATGCGACGTGAGGAGCATCGCTAAGAGGGTAGATTTTGAAATGGGAAATAACCCTAGATTTTCTAGATGAGGTGAAGTGATTTCGTTAGGTATCGAAACCTAGCCCTAAGAATCTATAGCATAAATAAGATTAATTAATTTCAGCCAAGTCAAAAATCAAATGCTCAATAACAATAAAAGTGATAAATTAATGCATAAATAAACCACTTAATTATCCCTTTCTAACCCAGGGAAAATCTGGCAGCATAATGCCATCTCACTAAAAATGGGGATTATTTAAAAAAAATAGCACCCTTGCTAAAACCATTTATAAAAGAAAATAATTTAAAACTAAAAATACTCTTAAACCTAATTTTCTCCAACATTCCTTATTTGGCCAAGGCGATAAAATTAAATAATTTATTTATAATCTCCAAGTTAACAATTAATTAAAAATCCCCTTAAAGCTAAACACTAGCTCAAAATAAATTTAGAAAGGTAAAATAAATAATTTTCTAACATTATTTCCCACTTAACCCAACAAATAAAAAAGCATTAAAATGATGAATAAAATGGTTTTAAATTAAATGAAACTCCTAACATTATTTCTCACCTCTAAAACCCCTTTGAAATATTCCACTAAAATTAATTTAAAAGATTAGAGTAAAATTTAATCCCACTAACTTTATAAATAAATAAAAAAAACAATGGAATAAAGTAAAATTAGATTTTAAGAGATAAACTTTAAATTTAAAACTCAAAGTCATAAAATCCACTATATTATTTTTTTCAAACATTAAAAAGACACAGGTGGGGTGAGAAATGGAAATTAAAAAAAAACTCACGTGCAACTCATTTACCCCCAAAATAGTTATTCCCATTATTAAAAATTTCCTCTAAAAAGCCCACTAAAAATAATTAAAAAGCCTAAGTTTAAATAAATCCACCTAGCTAAATAAACCAAAAGCAATAAAAATAAGGGCAAAAATCTAAGTTTACAAAACAAAGGTCATTAAATCCATTAAAATATCCTTCCCACAATAAAAGCTAAAAGGAATGAGAAGAGTGAAATAAAATATTCCCGTGCACACAAATTTTCCAAATATATTTATTTCCTTATGCACCCCTAACCCTAAAAAGCTTTTTCCATTATTATATTTTTTTTTTCCATAACCCTAATCTCATTTATCTTCTCCTATGTAACCCTAATCCTGTTTTTTTATTCTCTATTTCCCTCTTATTGTTTTCTATTCTTCTCCAATGAAACCCTAACCCTATTCTTTTTCTTTTCTTCTACTCTCCATATTGCTATGCTCTATTTTTTTTCCTTTCAATTTCTCAGGTTGAACATGTTTGAAGGTTATTTCATGGAGGCCACTACTATTGGGAAAGGTATACACAGAGGTTTAAAATATACTCTTATTGTTTTATTTTTGTAGAGTAGCATATATATATATATAGTGAGTTATAGAGAAACCCCAGAGGATTAAATACTAGATATATATTTTTGTTTTGCAAACTGTGTAAGTTGAAGAGATCAAAATATGTATTTATTTATTTTGTTTTGGCATACTGAGAGGGGTTTAAATATATTTGTCAAATGTATATATATCAATGCATGAAGTTGCAGGTTACAGGAAGGCCGACGGTGGCCAACAGAATGCACAACGACAGATCAGATTTGGGGACGCTAGGCACCAAAGGTGCAAAGAGACTGTGGGAGGTGGTACAGCCTCCCCACCCACCTTCCATAGAGGGTGGATGGGGGGATCCGTCCCCCCTCAAACCACTGCAAAAACTATAAAAATGGTGGTGGCCACCTGGCCTTCGGCCTCACTTAGGGCTTTCTGCCCTACATTCAATACTATTTTGATATTTTTTTAAAAAGTATTTTCTATTTTGAAAACTATGAAATATATATATATATAGACACACACACACACAAACAAAGGTACACTTACTAGTATTTGTGAAATATAACAAAAATAGGATAAATGTAAGGTTATATATATATATATATATATATATATATATATATATATATATATATATATATATATATATATATATATATATATATATATATATATATATATATATATATCATTCATCTCTGTTAAATAACTTTGCTGTGGTAAAAGAAGAGAAAAAAAACACAGCATTATTAAATCAGTTTTATATATATAGACACACACACACACATACATATAATTTTTACATCAACTATGCAACCCATTTTTCCTACTGTCTATTTTTTTTTAAAGTATATATGGAAAGGAACAACAAGATAATTTATCCATATGCAAACTACAATAAACTTATTTTCCTTTTTCAAACTACAAAGTTACATTTATATTCCCTTTCATAAACTGTAATAACTTAAGTTTCTCTTTCTTTTCCAACATCAATATTTTTCCTTTAAAACTAAATTATCCTTTAATTCACACATAATATTTTTCTTTGAAACTAAATTGCAAGAAATAAACAGCAACCTCATATGTTAAAAATAACTTGAATACTTAGAAATGTTTTCCTCTTTTTGTTTACAACAATTACAAAGAGAGCTCACTCTCTTATAAGGTTACAACAAGGCCAACAAGGCCCATGGCTGTCATAAAGCCAACTTAACAAAAATCACAAAATCACAACTTCCTCCAAAGCTCCCAAAACTTCAAAGTCCTCAAACCTACAACAAACTAAACAAAGCCTTCACATACCCACCAGGATGCTCACCTCCCAACCGTAGACTCAAGAAGAATCACCCCTGAGCTTGGATGTCACCCAAGCAACCGGGTTTAAACCACAACAACAAGAAAACACCACGAAATACACTCACACAAGTAAGAACAACCCACCCAAGGCTTGCATAGTACAAATCCATTTGCATGGATATTAGGGGGTAGGAGAGTGTACTGCTCTTGACTCTAGAGGTGCACCAAAAAAATCTCAATACTCTTGTTTCTCATAACACAAGGTCTCTAGCCTTAACCTTTCTCAATTATCACATTTCCAAGGCACTCATGCCTTTACAAATTTTCTATTTCTCCCCAAAACACCTCATGGCCATCAATATCTCAATACAAATGGTGAGGGTGACCTCGAGGAGGTTCACTCTTCTCCCACCCCAAACATGATGAGATCTCTCCAAAATGGAGAGCTTCATCCAAACTCCCACAAAGAAACCCACACCACAACACAACAAATCAAACAACACAAACAATCACCATCACCATGAAATGTAAAACAAAGGGAAGGCTTATAGCCTTGAAGCTTACCTTTTAAAGCCCTAAAAATGGTGAGAGTTGATGGAGAGCTCCTCCAAATCTCCCTCCAAGCCTCTTGCCTTCACAATTTTTCTCAAAACTCTAGATAACTTTCTCCCCACAACGATAATCAAGAAAATAAGGTAAAAGAAGAACCCTCTCTCTCTCTCTCTCTCTCAAAGAGGGAGTTTAATAGGCTACACACCATAGCCTTGAGGAATGAGAAGGCATGACACATGTCACCTTCTCCTTCCTCCTCACAATTCCACTCACCATCTCCAAGGGATGAGGAGGTGACACATGTCACACTCCTATCCCTCAAGGCCTCACATTCTCACACAAGTGCTCTCACACATGTGTGAGAGCATAGTGGAGATGTGAGTCCAACTTGGAGACTCCATGAGGATAAGAATGGGACACATGTCCACACCTTGTCCATCAAGGTAATCCTATTCCCTCCAAGATGCTCTCACACATGTGTGAGAGAATAGGAATGGGATCCTCTCACACTTGAAGGTCTTGGGGGCTTCCCAAGCCTTCAAGATAAGCTAGACCAAACCAAGGGTAGTGGGGATGGTCAAGGTGGACCCTTGACTTGCCAACCCCATAACCAAATTCAAAACATCGTCACTTTACTTCGAGGCATAGTTAAAGTGACTCCATGGAGGTATAACTAAGGTTTAACATGTCCAAGTTGGCCCTAGACCCTACGAGTATGACCTAGGGTCATTTTTAGGCCAAAATAAACATCATAGGGTCCATAAAATCACTAGAAAAGGCCCATAAAAATAAATGACACAAATTGGTGCAAATTAAACAATACATATTTACAACACCTTAATAAAATAAATAAAAAGGGTGAACCTTAATCAAAAATAACATAAATGTAGACAGCACGAAAGCATCATGCACCAACACATGTGACCTTGGTCCCTCCTAGGACTAGATCGACTTAAACACAGATTTCACATAGGGTTACTGGATGACCTCCGATTTTCCATGGGCATGGAAAACCACCTGCACACTTACACAAATGGATTAATAGGACATGTTCATCATAGCCAAAGCAAAAGGAAATGCACGTACACACAATGTCGCATAATCATCTAAATCCTCAATAGCAACACATAGCATTATTGACAAGATTCATAATTTACTACTTTTCTAAACGTCAATTCAAGATCAAAATTCCATAGTAATCCATTCCTTAACTCAAGAACTAATATCCCCATTAGCATCAAAATGAATGTCACATATCATATAATTATCAGTGAAATCTAACAAGTAAGATATAACCACATCACAACATACTCTATCTAACAAATCAAAACATAGGGATAGAGTCAAGAAAGTTTGAGTAATAGGATCAACAGTCCCAAATGTCCACATGCCAAAGATACCCTGAATAATAAGTCTCATAAAATAAAACAAGAAGTACAACACATGGTAGCCTCACATTACAACACTAAATGTTCTAGTTTAAACACAACAGGTGATATTCCACCTCTACACTACATTGTCTCGAAGATAGAGTCACCCTCCCATAGATCGAACCCTTAGCTTGGCAAAGCAAAAACCACATGGTCTAAAAGTGCAATTAATCCAGTCGTACAAGGGTGATGCAGAGGTAGGAGGACCAAAACTATCCTCAATAACATTAACAAATAAAAATAAATAATCTAATTGCTTTGGTTAGATTGAAGAGAACATTAATACAGACTTTTCATCCTATTTTCATGAAGATCCAATGGTAGGAGAGAAAGTTATGACTCTTTTCCCAAAACTACAAATCCTAGGCAGCATTCAGACCTGCCCTCACCAAAAATGCCATAACTTATTCAAATCTTAATGAAATTTGATGCAACAAAAAGAAATGGAAAGTAGACTCAATAATTTTTCCAACCATATATGGATTGCTCCTGTATATGTCTGTACAAAACTGTACCAAACACTGCAATGGGACTGTTGCAGGAAAAATTAGAAAATTACAGTCCATAAAACACTCATATCTTTCACAAAACTAAATAAAAATGCATGGGACAAGAAGAAAATGGAAGGTGGTTGAAGGATATAATATTTTCAATCCATTATACATCCATTCAATTCCATACAAGGCCATACAATAGCAAAAGACAACAAGATTCTGAAGGAAAATACAGGAAAACATTGTTTTTTCTCATTCCATGCTCAAATCTTCAACCACCCACAAATTCTTCATGGTTACAAGGCCTTTTAAAGGCATTAAATCATGTCTCTTCAGTTCATAACTGATTTGGAGCAAACCAAGAGCCAAATGACTTTTCACCTTCCAACTTTGCATCTTTTTTCTAATTTTACACTGACAACCTTTACATGGTTTGCAATATTTTGCATTTTTGAAACTCCTAATGACCTAAACACATAAAAATGACTTGATAAACTTCATTACAATGTGGAAGCATACAAATTTAATCAAACTCAAAGATTTTTCTAGGGAAATATTAATTTGCCAAGGTGCTCCTGCACCATACAACCAACCAACAAAATTTTCAAGTCCCTTGGAAATGTATCTATAACAAAAGTCTCTTTCCTCTATCTTTATCTTCAATCTTCTCAGCTACAATCTTCCAATAAATAGAAATGGTGACCAACCAACCAACAAAACAAACTACCATCTTCACAGAGCATCCTTAGGCTCCTTCTACTCCCATCAGTGGAGTACTCTTTGGGCTGCAACATCAAGTGCTTCTTCAGGTATCCATCTCTCTCACTGCTTCACAACAAACCAACTCACCAAACCATTCATCTCACCCAACAGCAGATCCTGGTGATGCACCTACCACTCTCTCCTCAGTGGTTTCTCTATGCATCCTTCTCCAGCCAAATCTCTATTGGAGAATGGTCATGACAGACCTCATCTTGTCTGCCCACACACACAACCTCAGACAACATCCTTCTGCAGCTAGATGGATAAGCACCTGCAACCAAACAAATGAGCAACACAAAATCCAAAAGGTGTAGATTGCCTCCCTCAGAAATCTATCTACACAATCAAGATCTTCTCGCTCTTCACCTTCCTTCTCAGTGACAGGAACAAATACAACACCCAAATCTTTCGCCAGCTCTGATACCAATATGATGCAGAGGTAGGAGGACCAAAACTATCCTCAATAACATTAAAAAATAAAAGAAATAATCTAATTGCTTTGGTTAGATTGAATAGAACATTAATACAGACTTTTCATCCAATTTTCATGAAGATCCAATGGTAGGAGAGAAAGTTATGACTCTTTTCCCAAAACTACAAATCCTAGGCAGCATTCAGACTTGCCCTCACCAAAAATGCCATAACTTATTCAAATATTAATGAAATTTGATGCAACAAAAAGAAATGGAAAGTAGACTCAATAATCTTTCCAACCATATATGGATTGCTCCTATATATGTCCGTACAAAACTGTACCAAACGCTGCAATGGGACTGTTGTAGGAAAAATTAGAAAATTACAGTCCATAAAACACTCATATCTTTCACAAAACTAAATAAAAATGCATGGGACAAGAAGAAAATGGAAGGTGGTTGAAGGATATAACATTTTAAATCCATTACACATCCATTAAATTCTATACAAGGCCATACAATAGCAAAAGACAACAAATTTCTGAAGGAAAATACAGGAAAACATTATTTTTTCTCATTCCATGCTCAAATCTTCAACCACCCACAAATTCTTCATGGTTACAAGGCCTTTTAAAAGCATTAAAACATGTCTCTTTAGTTCATAACTGATTTGGAGCAAACCAAGAGCCAAATGACTTTTCACCTTCCAACTTTGCATCTTTTTCTAATTTTACACTGACAACCTTTACATGGTTTGCAATATTTTGCATTTTTGAAACTCCTAATGACCTAAACACATAAAAATGACTTGATAAACCTCATTACAATGTGGAAGTATACAAATTTAATCAAACTCAAAGATTTTTCTAGGGCAATATTAATTTGCCAAGGTGCTCCTGCACCAAAGGGTGGGCCTCACACCCACTAACTTGATTTGACCTTGCTTTGTTGAGAAAATTTGTTTTTTAGATACAGGTATAGAAAAGCACAATCGTAACCTAGAAATTTGCCTCTGAGCTATAAAAATATGCCTTCGGTTGATAGAAATGCACCTTCAAGTGATAGTTCTATGCCTTTGGTGCACAAAAATGCTCCTTTGCACCATATTGACTCGCCTTTGGTTTTCTAAAACTTCTAATTTATTATGTGGTTTTGACAAGAATTTCTAACATATTTCTAATCTTTCATTGTGTTAACAAGATGATTTATTTGTTAACACTCACTGTATTGTACTCTTAACCTAAATTATTTAAGGGTATTGTCTTGCTTTTTTACTAACCAAACATCTAAACTGGTTTATTGTTCGTTTTGGGTGTAGAAGTACATATCCCCATCATCCCCCAACATCCTGGCTCATCAATCAATCAATCAAGCGTTTGACTTAATTCTTTTGTTTTTTACAAGATCAGCACAGAAAAGCACTTTTACACAAGATTAATACACCTTTGCACCATAGTCATGCGCCTTTGCACCACAGTTCTACGCCTCTGCACAGTTTCAACATGCCTTTGGTAAATTTTGATGTGACTTTGCACCATAATAACTTGCTTTTGGTTCAGTCAATTATTTTCACTAATCACTTGCTTTCTTTGGAAATAATCAATTTGCACATCTTATCATTTAGTAAGAAGATAAATTGAAACCCTAACATATTTTTTGTAGGACAATTGTCAAAGGCACTATATTTTTCCACTAAGTCTTAGAAAACATTTCAATTTTTAAGGGAATTAATGACTATCTTCCGTGTTTGGAATTTCTGATGTACGCTCTTTCCTCGCACTGAAAAGTGACCTCAGAAATCAGAAACACTTAAGTCATTCATTTTACTTTTTTTCTATGCTTACATTCTCAGGGACTCAAGAGAACACATATGCTCTTCTCTCACATTGAAAGACGATCTTGAGATTCAAAAGTGATTGATATCCTCTCTAGGGGACTTTCTTGGGGATTTCATCAACTCAAGGGATGACCCCAACCTCATGTTCTAGTGTGGTATACAAATGTCATGAGTATCGAAAGACTCAACTTCAAAAGAAAGACCCTTTTAACTCCAAACAAAAAGCCTTCTAGATACTTGGTCCACCAAGACTTGTATGATTGAGTGTCAATTAATTAGGACACCCCCGTTCACAGATTTGTGTCTCCCTTACCTTGCATATATTGAGGACTCCCTAGAAGCTTTGTATACCTATATAAGACCATCAACCATTTTGTATTGTGATGCAAGGGATGCAGAACATACCCTAAAGTTACTCACCATCTCTACTACCTTGAGGACTAGATAGAAGGTTTCTTTGGGAAAGGTGTCAAGACCTCCAAGGAAAGAGATATTGGGTGTACACCTCTTATCTCTAGCTATCTATTCAAGGAGAAGTCTTCTTAGTTAGGTAAGAACATGGACAAGTATTCAATCATGTGGGCTCACAATATGACTCAATCCTACTTGAAAAATTTATAGGTTGTTGCATTAAAAGAAGTGTTTGAAGCATCTTCTATTATTTGTTGTTATCTACTCGTAATACCATTTGTTATCTATGGAGGTTAATAGTCTCACGCAACCAACACCATTGATTTAGTCCTCAGCCATCTTGTTTATTGTGTTTTCTCTTGCCACAAGAAATTTTCCAAAAATATATCAAAATCTAGCCTTGAAAAACACACTGTTACAGAAAACTCACCTTTGTACTACAGAACTACACCTTTGCACTATTTTGAAACACCTTTGTTCATTAGTTATATGCCTTTGGTCTATAGAAGTGTGCCTCTAGCTTGCAGAAATGTGCCTTTCTAGCGCAGAAACACACCTCTAGTGCATAGAAACATGCCTCTGGCTCTGTTAACCTTTTACACATTCTGTCAAAAAAACTCACCTTTGGATTATTCTGCTACACCTTTGAGCTAAAATAATATGCCTTTGAGCTATCCTGTTGTACCTCTGTTGAATAGAAATGTGCCTTTGAGCTATCATGACTCACCTTTGAGCCACAAAAACCTGCCTCTGAGCTACAATTATACGCCTTTGGTCTCTGCCTATTGCCTATCACCATTTTAGCCTAGAATCAAGAAACCCTTACTTTTGACAAATTTTAACCATTGAGCTATTATCCTACAACACATTTAGACCTATTCAAGGAACCATCAGATCATCCCCATCATTCATCATAGCAAAAACTTGGATTTTTAGAGCTATTATCCTCTTGAGATTACACCAATCATCATCATCACCAAACAAGCCTAGAATTTGTCCAAGCTTTCATAGCTTTAATTTGGCTTCTATCATAGTGTCTACATCACATGCCCTAATCTATCTTTGATTTGAGAAAGCTTTCTTGTCTTAGATCCTTGAAGGTAAATTAGTATCCATTAGTGGCTTTTATTAGCTTAGAGATCAATAGCCTTTTCTAAGTTGGTCAAATTCATTAAGCCTATTTTCCTTCCTTAAGGTCATTAGTCTACCTCTTTGAAGATCATCAAATACCCAAAATAACAAGTAATCTAGATCCTACTTATCTTCCATCAAGCAACTAATCCAAAAACATCATCTTAGTAGTCTCAACTCAATCACAAAAATCCAAAATCAGTCCATCCATCCCCCAATCTTTGTCATAGCACATTTGAGTAATATTATGACTATGACTAGAAAACAAAATTGATTAGCCATGGAGGCTTGTCAAAATATCCAAAACAATCCCCAACACACTCTCCTAAATAGTCCTCATGGAAATATTCAAAACATCTCCCAACAAAATCCTCAAAATAGTCCTCATGGTAATACCCAAAACAACCCTCAAGAGAGTAACTCTTCATTAATAGATGCTACTCAATTTACCATAGGGTTAAATCCTCATGACTTTCTACCAAAAGGGTATACCATAGGTTAATCATCGGCTCATCAATCTAGAATCCCTCAACAAGAAAAATATCTCAAGAGGATTCTCAAGACCTTGATGAGAGTATGCAAGAGCCCAAAGTCTTAGACACTTTAGACAAACTTTTAGCTTCCAATCCCAGTCATTTCTTTCATCTACTTGCTAAGAAAGGAACCAAATTACCTCAAGACTTTGACACATCTAATATCAAGGAGCAAGATTCCATCAATGATTCCATAAATGCCATGGGGAGACCACAAATCACCCCTACCCAAACTATGTCTACAATATCATCAATCATTCCTGATTCACCCTCACATGAGGTGCCTTTGACTCCCTTCACCACCAAATATGTCAACCGCCTTTATCAAAATCCCATAGGAGAAACATCACTCGAATTTGTTATTGTCCCAACAGATATTTACAAAAGGCAGTAAGAAAATCTAGAAAAATAAGTAAATCAATCCAATCCTTTCTTCACCACATCTACACCCACACCCCCTCAAAACCCTCCACAAACATCACAAATTCAAACCTCCATCCATAATATTGTTAGTGCCACTCCTCCACAAGGGGCCCGAGCTCAAACCTCCATATCTCATCTTGCTTATGCCACTCCACCATGCATGTTACAAGTATCAATTCCCATATCAAATCTTGCTTATGTCACTCCTCTACAAGTGTCACAAGTCCAAGCATCCATTCCTCAAAACACCTACATCACTCCACCTCAACATTCCTAAAATCAAAATACCTACATCACTCCACCTCAAAATCCAAACACCTATATCACTCCACCTCAAAATTCTCAAAGTCAACACTCCTATATCACTCCACCTCAAAATCAAAACACCTACATTATTCCACCTCAACAATACCTAAACCTACAATCTTATTGTAATCCCCCTCAACAATACCTAAACCTACAATCTTATTGTAATCCCCCTCAACACTCCTACATAACCCCTCCATCAAACTCATTAAACCAACATTTCTCCATAAATCAAACCCCAAACAACCCTCACAACTCATATGACCCATACAATCTCAATTCATTTGGACCCAATTCAAATATCACCTATGGGACACAACAACCACCATTCATCCAATAGAATCTTGCTCCACAAACACCCACATTAGATCTTGAGGTCAAATTTTTAGATTTACAAAAACAAATAACCGATCTTTAGTTTGGACACACAAAGAAAACTTTCTCCTTGGAGGAGGTTTGTCCATATCCATTTGATTGATCTTTATCCATGATCCCTTTTCCCCTTAATTTTGACATGCCTAAATGTGACAAATATAAGGGAAAAGGTAATCTAAAAGAACACCTTAGAGAGTTCTATATTGCTTGCTTAGAGATTGCTCATAAAGACACTTATCTTATGTGCCTCTTCCCTCATAGTCTTGGAGGGCAAGCCATAGAATGGTTTTCTCACCTACCCATGGGTATCAAAATATTCAATGAACTAGCCGAAAAGTATGCAACCCACTACTCCTACAATACTGAGCAGGAGATTTCTGTGATAGACTTGTGCAATAATAAACAACATAATGGGTAAACTTTTATCTCCTCCCTACAAAGATGGAGAGGTATGGCTAGTAAATTCCCATGGCCTATACCTGAAAAACAACTTGTTAGTATCTTTGTGCAAAATCTTAACCAAGAAATTGGTTTTCACTTACAAATTCAAAGTGCTACCTCATTTGAAAAAATCATCTCTAAGGGTACCAACATTGAAAAATCCCTTATTGTAAAGGGTTTAGTCAAAATCTTTAAAGAGACCAAAGATAATTCTCCCCAAGAATCTAATGACAAACCTCGATTTTGGTCAAAAAACAAGAATGTCATCAATGACGGTGTTGTAGACTCTAAACATATCCAAACCCTTCAAACACCAGTTAATTTCCAATCAAAACCTACCCAATCTACTCCATGTGAGCAACCAAAACAAGACTATCCCCCAAGATGCAGGTTCACTCCTTTGGGATAACCTATTGAATCAGTCCTTAAAAAACTTGTTCAAAGTGGACTTATCACATTGCCTTAAACACGTCAATATGATGAACCCACTTTCAAACCTAATTGGTACAAAGATAATGAGTATTGTGAGTACCACAGAGTGAAAGGCACAAAATGCCTGGCTGCATGAAGTTGAAAAACTTAATCCAGAATCTCATAGACCAAGGTGAAGTCATTGTTGACAATCCTCCTACCCATACCACCAACAAAGACCTAGATGTGTACAAGGATCCATTCCCTCAACATGGTAAAGGTAATAACTATGATAACGGTAAAAATGTCAATAAAACTTCCTCTTCTTATGACTCCATTGTGGGTCGTTTTGAAGAAAGTTGAGTATCCACCCTTACCATTAAGGGAAAAAACCATGACTTTGTTATCACACTCTTTGAGGTTGTGTTACCCTTCGTGGGCCTACAACAAATACTCCCATCAAATCTTCTTATAATATCATTGAACATTTAGGGAAGACTCCCACACAAATCTCTATATTAGACCTTCTGAAGTCGTCACCTGCCCACAAGGCAATGCTTGAAAAAGCCCTACAAGAGTCATTAGTTCCCAACAATATAGATGACACAGACTTTCAAGCCATGATAGGGCACATTGCATCACCTTACCATGTGGTCTTTTCTAAAAAAGATCTTCCATCTCATGATCCCTGTCATAATGATGCACTCCACATTGAAGTGCTCATCCATCAATGAAAAATAAAGCGTATACCTATAGATGGTGGTGTTGTTCTGAACATTTGTTCGTTCAAATTGATAAAACTATTAGGATACTCTAAGGATCATATAAATACTGAGCAATCTATTACTATCAAAGCTTATGATGATGCAAAGCGTCGGTCATAAGGTGTAATTCATTTTCCTATTCAAGTAGGCCTTGTCATGTTAGAAACAAGATGCCAAGTATTGGATATTGAGCTTCCATATAATATCATCTTAGGACTCCCATGGATTCATGCCATGCAAGTTGTACCCTCTACATACCATCAATCCTTCAAGTTCCCATTCAATGGTACTGAAATCATAATCCTAGGAGATCCTAATCCATTTGAGTTTTGCCACACCATGAAAGGGTGTTACTGCAATTGCAACCAAATACCAAACAATGTTGAAGCACCAATATCTCTATTATATATTGACCAAGATACTTTGCAAAAAGCCTCTATAGATAAACCCATTCCAGAGATCAAAGTCCATTTCAGGGACATAGGATTTGGAAATATGACATCTTAAAGTCTTGTTATGTGAGGAGAATGCCTCTTTCACTGAAATCATATGGCAAACCTCCCATAGAAAAGGTCATTAAAAAAGCAAAGCTACCAGCTTCTCTAACAAATTTAACTCATTGGGGTTCACTAGAAGAAGAAGCTATTGAAGATATCTCCTCATGGCTATATCAAGAAAAGGATCTAGTTACATTACCTGTCAAACAATATGGTACAGACCTCTGAATTTTCAAAAACATGGGATATAAGGTGGTCTTGGAAAGCATGGTCAAAGAACTCTAGAGCCTATTAGTGTGACCAAGAAATTCAACAAGAAAGGTTTAGGATATGGTAGGGAGGTAGGTTGTTCGTCATACATCAAGTTTATTCTCGACGAGCTAGTGAAGGCTTTTCCCGTAGTTTTGATCTCTGAAGAGGATACTATCGATGATTCTTCCCTACACCTAATAGACCTATTCCAAGAAACCTCGATATTCATGGTATCATCTATCTCACTCACCTCAAACATGAACACCTAGAATCTACCCCTCATCTACCCTAAACTCATTGATTGGGACCAACAAGAGGCCCCTGTTCTAGATCTCTTTCAGAATGATGAGGCCATAGCAGAATTTATGTGAATCTGGGATGGTATCCCACTTCGTGATCACAAAGCTAGATTTTTCATGGATTTAGATCAAGCTGCATACTTTGGGGAGAATGCAAAATCTTTCAGTTGTAAAAGAGAAAATAAAAATAGATCCCTAGGTGAAAACCACAATATGGCACCTTTTGATCATAAAATAGTAAAAATAAAAGACGTATCCAATGGTAAAAACCTCTCTGAGGCACCTAAGGATGGAGGATTTGACCTCCTACCAACAAAGTATCGAGAAAAATCAGCTCTCTTGGTAGAAGACTCCACAAAGATGAATCTAGGTAAAGATCAGAATCCTAAAATCACATTCCTTGTAGCATCATTAGCAGAACAAGAGAGGAAGGACTTCATAAAGTTCTTGTAAAGGACAATCAATTTTTCTTGGACATATGCTGACATGCCTGGGTTGGACCGTTCACTAGTGGTTCATCATTTAGTAGTCTCTCCAAACACCAAGCCCATAAAACAAAAGCTTTGCAAGATGCACCTGCAAATAGCCCTATTAGTCAAAGAAGAACTAGAGAAATTGCTAGATGCAAAATTCATATAACCTATTGATTATACATAGTGGGTCTCTAATCTTGTACCTATTGCTAAACCAAATGGGGGCATACACATATGCACAGACTTCATAGATCTCAATAAAGCATGTCCCAAAGATGACTTTCCACTTCCCAACATAGACATCATAGTGGATTTGACAGTAGGTCAAGAGATGCTTTCTCTAATGGATGGCTTCTCCAGATACAATCAGATCATGATAACTCCAAAAGACCAACACAAAATAGCTTTTACATGTCCTTTGGGTACCTACTATTGGCAAGTCACGCCTTTCAGTTTTAAGAATGCAGGAGCTACCTATCAATGTGCAATGACAGTGACATTCCATGACTTATTTCATACTATTATGGAAGACTATGTCGATGACATATTAGGCAAATCTTCTAGGGCAGATCATCTACAAGTTTTGGGATAGATATTTGACAGACTAGAGAAGTATCAAGTGAGGCTAAATCCTAAGAAATGTGTCTTCGACGTCACTTCAAGGAAACTATTGGGGTACATTGTATCTTGCAAAGGAGTTGAAGTGGGTCCAGCTAAAGTCAAAGATATCATTGAAATGCCTCCACCAAAGAATCTAAAAGCATTAAAGAGCCTTCAAGGGAGATTACAGTCCATCAGATAGTTTATTTCATAGCTAGCAGATAAATGTCAACCATTTCAACACTTGCTCTGCAAGGACATCTCATTTTGATGGGATAACAAGTGTCAACATGAATTTGATCAACTCAAGGACTATCTAGCTACACCTCCGGTTTTGGTACCACCAGTTCCTGATAGACCTTTGCTCCTCTATATCTCTACTACATCTACAACATTAGGCACTCTTCTCGCACAACATGATGTATCAGGTAAAGAACATGCCATCTACTATATCAACCACCCATTGGTTGGTTATGAACTCAACTACAATCCTATGGAAAGAACACATTTAGTAGTAGTGTTTTCTTCCCAAGAGTTGTGACATTACATGTTAAACTAACACACCAACCTCATCTCTAAGATTGATCCATTGAAGTATCTTTTATCCAAGGCAGCCCTCACAGGCAGACTAGCTAAATGGGTCATGATCCTAAGCAAATTTGACCTAGAGTATATTGATCAGAAAGCTATCAAGGGACAAGTTCTCATAGATCAACTAGCAGAAGCTCCAGTGACAGATGTAAACCCTTTAATCTCTAACTTTCCAAATGAAGGTCTATTCACTCTTACTACCTTAGTACAGTGGAAGTTATACTTTGATGGTTCCTACACACAACATGGTTCAGGGGCTGACATCCTATTTATTACACCTTAGAATGATTATATTCCAAAATCATATTGGATAGCATTTCCATGCACTAACAATATTGCTGAGTAAGAAGCACTCCTTACATATCGCCGTATAGCAGTGGAATAGAATATCAAAGAACTCCAAGCCTATGGGGATTCTCAACTGGTTATCCAACAAGTAACTGATAAGTACCAAACAAAATATGACAAGTTGATACCCTAAAAGTGATTGGTTGATACTTACAAGCCACATTTCTCTAGCATCTCTTTTGAACAAATCCAAAGGGTGCATAATAAAGTTGCATATTCTATGGCTACTATTGGATCACTTATGGATATGCCTACAAACACTCAGTGATGTGAATTCCTAATCGAGCAATTGTTGATACCAGCCATTGATGTTTCTCAAATAGAAATTATCTGCGAACTTGTTGGTCCCAACTCCCCTTGGTATGAAGATATATAGATATATATGAATACCTATGTCATGGTACATTTCCATTTGAACTATCCAGCACCCAACCTAAAAACTTCATCCATCAAGCCTCTCATTTCACTATTCTGGGTGATATCCTATACCGAAAGAGTCTCGATGGTATCCTTCTTAGATGTCTTAACTTGGACAAAGATAATGCTGCCTTAAGAGACGTACATGAAGGTGTTTGTGGATCACATTCTACCGGTCCTAACTTAGCTAAGAAGCTATTACGTACAAGATACTATTGGCCCACAATGGAAAAAGATGCACAACATTTTGCCAAGTGTCTTCAATGTCAGCACCATGGGGACCTAATACATGCACCAACACATGAGTTACAACCTGTTACGACTCTATGGCCTTTCTTATAGTGGGGACTCAACCTTGTTGGTAAAATCCATCCGTCCTCTTGATCCAACAACCATAATTTTATCATTACCGCCACTGAGTATTTTACGAAGTGGGTGGAAGCAATTCCCATGACCTATATCACTGACAAGAAAATAGCCAAGTTTATCCTAAACTACCTCATTTTTTGATATGGGATTCCCCAAGCTATAGTAACTGATAATGGTCGACCATTCAAACATCAAGATGGCTATGCCTTGTGCACACAATACCATATTTAGCACCGCTTTTCCACTCCATATTATCCTTAGAGTAATGGCCAAGCTGAGGCTTCAAACAAAACCATTCTAAAAATCCTAAAGAAAACTATCAATGAAGTTGGCCGTGACTAGCACTTGCAACTCAACCACACCTTATGGGCCTATCACACAAGCATTAGAACACCAACTGGTGCTACACTATATACCTTAGTTTATGGCACTGAAGCCATTTTACCAATCAAGGTCGAGATCCCATCTCTCAGAGTATCTATGCAACACCTGATTGATGGAGAGGAATACAGAGTTTCTAGATTAGTTGAGATAGAGTTACTAGATGAGAGGCATCTTGCAACACTTAACCATATTCATGTCTATCAAAACCACCTCTGTTGTAACTACAATAAGAAGATCAAGGAAAGATGGTTTCAGATAGGTGATCTTGTCCTTAAAGAAAATCAATGCAACCAACAAGATAGAGACAAGAAGGGTAAGTTTGAACTGAATTAGTTGGGTCCTTATGTTGTCACAATAGTCTACGGATTAGGAGCTTACACTTCGTCAACACCAAAAGGCATTCCCTTGGATGAACCCATCAACAGTGTTCATCTCAAGAAATTTTATGCTTGATCCTCAGAGTATCCTTAGAAAATCCAAAAAAATCCAAAAAAAAAAGAAAAATCCAAAAAAAATAAAAATAAAAATAATAGAAAAATCCAAAAATAATTCATCCTCTGGTGAAAACCTAGTAAACAGGCACATTGGATAAGTACCATAGTGAAAACCTGGCAAATAGGCACTATGCATAATGTCAGTATCCACCATCTCTTAAGTCGTACATCCATCTCATTCATATCAATCCATAATAAAACCTTCATTCATCCATATTGACTTTGCATTTCTAGTTTCCCATCTATCATGGCTTGGAAATTATCAATGTCAATTCATCCATAGTCAGTTCATCCATGTTTAGTTCATCCATCACCATCCATAATAAAACTTCTACCTGAATGGGGGCACGTTTCCTTAACCTATGGCTTGGAATGGATCCTTGTACAATAGAAAGTAGAAAATCCAAAAAATCCCAAAAACATTTAAATAAACCACAAAATCCCAAAAACATTTAGAAAACTCAAAATCTTCAAAAATCATCAACATCTACAAGAACTAAATATCATCATCACCTTCATCTTAATGTGCCTTTATCCTGTGGATACAAGGTATGTAGGTAGTCTGGAATACGAAGGAAGTATCCAGTACTCAGGTACATAGGATGCACCATTTCCCTATCTCAATCCATAATCATTTTCCCTGTCTCACTTCATCCATCTATTGCTACCCACCCTATTTATCCTTCACTTTCAAACAATCCCACATCATCACTAGCCAAAACAACATATTATCATCTTCACCTTCATGTGCCTTGATCCCGTGGATACAAGGTATGTAGGTAGTCTAGAATATGAAGGAAGTATCTAGTACTCAGGTACATATGATTCACCTTTTCTCCATCTCAATCCATTAACACTTCCATCTATCTCTTCTTTCATCTATCACTATCCATCCTATCACCTTGACTTGACTAACTAAAGCATAAATTGAACTATGCATCCTTCCAAATCTCAAGTACTTATAAAACCAAAAGTGAAAGACTACTCCTGAAGCCACATGATGTCTTGCATACCAATTGCCACATCTGCTACAACAATCCATCTATCCTAGATCAATAGCCTTTAACGGATATATCATTCCTACAATAAGGCTCCATCTACCCTGAGCAACCTCTTTGGCAAGAGAATATGTTGGCTATATGTTTGTTTTATCAGTCAATCTTTTTCTTTTTGATTTATCTTTTGTTCCTTTCTAATTACCTATTCAAGACTACCTTGATTTTCTACATCTTGGTATGTTGTGATGTAGTATGGATTGGGGCATAGTCATTGCTTTCGTATGTTGTGTTTGTTGGATGAGATTATTATCCTACTACAACTAGTATTTCTCTTGTTTGTGTTAAACTTAGCATCTTGCATATTAATATTCTTTTGCATTTAAGATTCTATCAAGGCCTTATGTGTATTAAGTTTATGTTATACTAAGGCTATTGTTCATTCACATATCCAACAAGGTTATATTATGTCTAGTAGAGTCAACGTCCTCGCATTGGATACAACAATATCTTGGTCTTATATACCATGGTGTATCATATCCATATGCTATATCAAAAATAAGGATTTCTCTTTATATTTAAAGCATAACCATTGCAACTACCTATCCATACATCCATCCATCTTTCCAAATCAAAATATAGTTTTCATAGAAAGATCAATCAATTATCTATCATTCTTTATTCTATATCATTTCTTCTATCCATTATCTAAGTCTCCTACATACCTGTAAAACCATACATGTTAGGCATCATCATCATGAACATCATAGTATATAATCACATAAATCCATGATCATAGTATAATGTCATCTCATCCATACATCTATAAGCATAGTATAAAAACCATAATCATAGTATATGTCATCACATCCATAAAATTATCACATCTAAACATCTCAACGTCCATAGCATATAGAAGTACATCATCATTATAAGCATATACACATCCATAACATCATCATGAATCATAGAACATCACGTATATCTCATATATATCTCATCAAGGTCATAAAAAAATAGTAATGTCCCATATATACATCATGTACATAAAAAATGAATGATATGATACAATAAGGCTATCATGAGCCATGAAAATGTACACCCAATGCTTGCAGGCATCATAGTCAAAATAAATACATCACTGATACAAATGATACAATATATATATATATATAACATGCCCTAGCCCTAACTCTGGGTAGAGCTCCCTGCAGGCTAATATCCCTGCACTCTACCTGTACCAAGTTGAGGGCCTCCTTCTGACCATCTGGGTGGACCCATAAAAAATGATCCTAACCATCCTAATCTGTGTGAGGCTAAGGCTCCTGACCTACTCCTCTCTCTAAAGCTTAGCTGGTGCTATTTTGCTGGCATAGCTCCATACTATAATCCTTTATAGTACTCAGTCTCATGCCCTGTAGCAGCCAACTCCCCCTGTACTCAAGTCAACTCACCCTAAACATGAGTAAACTCTCCTACCAGTATCACTATCACCTGGTCTGTACCCAGTGCCACTCTAGCCATGTCTCTCTCCCTGGTCACTCTCTAGAGTGTAGCCTCTACTCCCAATCTCACCTGCACGGTGGCATCTATCTCAGCTATCAATCTAGCTACAACCCCATCATCTACGAGAGCTGTTGCTGCCTACGCCTATAACTATCGGACCTCACCTTTGTTAGTATCTCTATCTCTCTACATCTTGATCAACCTCAGCTCTATCTATGTCCACCGCATGATCTCCCATTATAATAACCATTGTAGCCACTCTATCTTGGTCTCGATATACTGGACTGCATACTGAGGTACTCCAACATCCTACATCTCAATATTAGGCTACTCTAGCCTGTCCTATCCTCCTCCTTGTCCTCCATCATGGCCAAGTACATGTGCCTATGCAAGTACTACTGCCTGCACCTGTCTCCGCCTCTGCCAGGCCACTCGGTGAGCTCTCGTCTCCTGGCCTCTCCTTGTTACCTCACCTACTGCTCCTTCCACTCTTGGCACTATCAACGGCATAGGCCTGTGTTGTGCCCAATAAGCATCATACTCTAGTGTAGTACTAGGGTCTGCCTCCTCGAGAATCCAATCCCAGGCCACTGGGGCAAGTCCTGAAGCTTTGTTAATGCTGTCACCACCACAATCTTTGAACCCTAGTCTACCACCTCCCTCTGTGTCCGTGCATATATACCATCACACACAAGCTCTGGCTGGGGCAATCTAAACTACCATAGAACATGCTATCTCTTAATGATATAGATACTGTGGCTGAATAAACATCTGGCATGTCTGCAATATACAAGCTACTCTCCATCGTCAAACCATGACTTGTAGTCTCACCATGGAATGAAAGTGTCCATCTCATCGATCTGTCTCCTCTAGTAAGCTAATGCACGTAGTCACCTCTATGTAAGCTCTCCATCATACAAATAAACATATGGTTTGCCAGCCTCTCGATGGTGAAGAGAGATGGGCCTCATAATGGGAATGTGCTCGCATGCCCAAATGTGTAGCAAGGACAACTCCTTCAAACAAGTTGGTCCCATAATTGTAAGTGTAGTCATGTAGATCATGGTATAGCTGACCCAAAACATAGGGCCCCCATGCATATCTAATACCATAAGTAAATATGCCCTCCAGAATAGTCCCCCATCCAACTAAAAGTCCACGAGAGCATTGATCAGGAACTAGAAAGCCACTAATCAATGCCACCACGATCCCCTGAATCTAGTCACAGTCTCCAAACCCATCCCCATCTGATCTCATGCTCCTCAACACCTAGGTCAGGGGTCATAAATACCTCCCTAAGTGCCTCCTCACCTCGATCTGTGTCATAGTCAACTCAGGTGCCATGAATAGGGATCCTCAATATCCGCCATACATCCTCTAAAGTGATAGTCACCACTCCATTAGGGAATAAGAAGGTGTTATGCTCACTGTGCCATCGCTCCACTAATGGAGACATCAAAGATAAATGCACTCGTACTGGTCTCATATGGGCCACATGCCATAATCCCATCAGCTCAATAAAAACCTCCTCCTCCCACTCTAGGTTGGCCACCATGGCCGCATCGATGAAAAGTCACTCCCTAGATATCAATTGTGTGAGAATGACCTACATTCACACTAGTCAAACTTGTTATTCTTCACACATGACTTAGTCCAAACCAACTTGCTAAATCTATGTAAAATCCTAGTCAAACCAACTCAAACTACGTCAACCACTAGGTCAAACACTGCAAAAACCAAGTAAACCCCAGTCAACCTAAGTCAAACCTATCCTACTTGGTCAAATCAGTCAAAACTCTTATTTGCATCAAAGGTGCATCACTGTCTTACATATGCACATTTTTATCCTACCATAACCCTTCAAAGGCACATTTTTGTGTGTTAAAGGCACATAACTATGCGTCAAAGGTGCTTCAATATCAGCCAAATGCACTTCAAACCATAAACCTATTTCTAATCTACCAAAGACACTTCAACAATGCCAAAGGCATAGTTGCGCGCCTCAAAGGTGCCTCAACTTTCCAAAGGCACTTGTCTATGCACCTTAGGCGTATTTTTCCTAAAAACTTGCCTTTGGCTAAATTTTTAAACTACCTCATTTATTGCGCTAATAAATACACCTAAAGGAAAGTTTGAAGGTACATACCACTGCTGCTGCTCCCGTTGGTCATCCATAGGTCCTAGCGTGCTCACCTCGGTGTCTATGAACTGGAATCAACATCTCTGTAGTCAAAAAGCTCCTCTAATACTGTAAGCTCTCAACTAAGCACAAGATGACTAATCACTCTAAAATCTCTGAACTCTGAGTGTGCAAATGAGTTGAAAGTGACCTCTTGGGCCCTATTTATCGACTCCCAACCCTAATTCTTCCCTCCCATTATCCATTTTTTCTTCGTGTCAGCTTATTTCTCCATTGTGTCAACCTTCAAACATCCAATCTAGTCCTTCTAAGCCTATTTTTTTGCATCGCTATCCCTTTCTTCTAGTCATGAGTAAACCCAGTCCTTTTGTTGCTTCCCTGTCTTTCCTCTCTAGGGGGCATCTTACGCCCATTACACTGGGGCATAGTTGTAAAATCATATCTTCATCACTGTTTTCTATGAAACAATATTGTAAACTGCATTGTATCAAAGAGGGGCAAAATGTAGACACCCAAAAATTGTTAGAATCTTGAAAAAGAATATAACCTACAATCAAATTGAAAGAGCTAGAATCAATAAACTGTAATGCAAAAGAAATGAACAGCAGAACAATACTATGAGAGAATAATGTAAATGCTCCAATGGCATAATAGCATTATGGGAGAACTATAGCTCTAGCCTTCATCTTCTTCTTACTCATGAAGATACATACCTTTCTTATAAAGACAAGGTTGAAAGGTAAGAAGTTGTAGTCATGTGACAAGTGTCATATTCCTATTACATGTGACAACTAGAGGTCAAGATGCCAACTAGTTGATGTGTAGGATATGACAACTATAAGACAACTATCAACAACTATCAACAATTATCAACAACTAGAAGTATCTAGAAGGCTTACTAAGTCAATTTAACATGTGAATATGTGTGTGAATATTATTTAACTATTAAATAGTTAAATAATATGAATTATCCACACAACAAGGGAAATAACTAGTTAGGTAATATCCCTATTCACACTAACAAAAATAACCTTTGCATTACATCAATTCCTCCTAAATCACTTGCATCTAACAATAATTAAATAATCTAATTATTTAATTAATTTAATCAATTTCTTCTAATTCTCCTAATTCCAACATTAATTGAATAAATTTTATTTATTTAATTAATTTCATTAAAATCCACTTTATTCTTCTAAATTAAACAATTTTAATTATTTAATTAAATCATTTCCCTTTCAAATCTTCAAATCCACATTAATTAAATAAATCTAATTATTTAATTAATTCATCACTTAATCTCCTCTTATCCACAATTGAATAATTTTTGATTATTTAATTACCTAAATATTCTTCCAAATTTAAATAAATTATCTCAAATTTATTTAAGTTGACTTTATCTTCTAAAAATAAATAAAACTAGTATTCTATTTATATTCCTCTATCATGCAAAATGAATTAAATAAATTTATTTATTTAATTTTTTAATAAATCTTCATATTTTTCTATCATCCAAGATAAATTAAATAAATTTATTTATTTAATTTATTTTTATCTCTCACATCTTCTTAAAATAATATTTTCTTTTATGTGCACAATCATTCTTATTTTTAGCATGTCAAAAAGAAAATATAAAGTTGAGTTAATTGGCTTTAATCATTATTGTTTTTATCATCAACTCATAAATTAGAAGAAAAAAAACATTCTAAATTTATGAAATCAAATCTTATTTTTATCTAAACAAGCAATTAACTCAACAAAGTAGCTTTAAAACATGACACTTGTCGTGTGCATGCTCATCATGTCCTCTCAACTCATCTTGTCCATTGATTTCATTGATTTATCTCAACCATTGATCAATCTTTCTTGAAACCTACATATACCACCTTCATGGATAAAAAATCATCTTCAATCATTTAAGCTTTGGGCATTCGTAATAATGCTTTAAGCATCTTCGCATCATTGAGCACATATACCACATCTTTGAGCACGTTATCTAAGACTGCTTGTTGCAACATGGTTATGCAATGTATTGAGTAATCCACAAAGACCAAGGAAAAAATACAATCTAGGTGAAAGATTTCTTTGTTTTGTGTTATTCATTGATTATTGGTTATCATTTAGATCATTTTCTTGAAGGTTATAGGATTGAGTTTGTTATTCATTATTGATCTTTATTCACTCAATTTTTACCTATACACAATTACATAGGCCATATTATATATTTCATGTTTTATATATTAATGTGGATATTGTTTGATTGTATTAACAGGTGGAGCTTCAAAAATCTCTGTTGAGGAGGTCTAGTCAATGGGAGAGAGAAGATGAGTCACTGATTGATTGTCCATCTTCACAATCAAGCAAGGGTCATCAATTATTTGATAGCAGTTCATAGGAAATTTGATTTTGGGATATTTTTTTGTATGCCTAGATGGATTTATATACATACTTTTGTATTTTACTGATGTATATCTTTGTATATGCCTATATGGCTTTGTTTGTACATGCCTATATGGCTTTATATACACTATGTTATTTTCATGATATTATGTATATGACATTTTACACTAAATATAATATGATGATCAATTATGGTTACAAGATAGATATTGTATCATTCTTGAAAGTTTCAACATTGCGTATGTGTTCTTTAATGTTTCCATGAAATGATATTATGTTCAATTATAGTTCAATATATGTGTCAAGTATGGTTTGATTAATTCAAATATTTTGATAGCATCCTTGCAAAATACATTTTGTGCATATCTTGCAATCATTGCATTCTATGAGATTGCATTTATTTGAGGCATCATATCAAATAGTTCATGCACCTTGTCTATGCTTCCACACTTTGCATACATGTGATAAAATTCCTATATCCTTTATGCTTTGATGGTTGTCCACACCCTCTTCTGAAGATTCCATTTTGGCATAGGCAAGGAGGATGTTGGATAAGGTTGTGGAATTTGGCTTGACACTCGCCAATTGCATTTTCTTGAAAATTTCTTTAAAGCCTTATCAAAAAATCCATTTTGTGCATATCTTGCAATCATTGCATTCCATGAGACAACATTTCTTTGAATCATCATGTCAAATAGTTCACATACCTTGTCTATGCTTCCACAATTTGCATAGATGTCTACAAGGGTAGCTACAAATACAACATTTCACAAAATTCCTATATCCTTTACACTTTGATGGTTGTCCATACCCTATTCCAATGATCCTAATTTAGCACAGATAGGGAAGATGCTTGCAAAGGTTATGGAATTTGGTTTTACATGTGCCAATTGCATTTGATTGAAAGTTTATAAATCCATTCTATGCATATCTTACAATCATTACATTCCATGAGACTGTGCATTTCTTTGAGGCATCATGTCAAATAGTTCATGCACCTTATCTATGCTTCCACACTTTGGATACATGTCTACAAGGGCAGCTATAAATATAACATGTGAAAAAATTCCTATATCCTTTATGCTTTTATTGTTGTCCACATCCTGTTCTGAAGATCCCAATTTGGCATAGGCAAGGAGGATGTTGGATAAGGTTGTGGAATTTGGTTTTACACATGCCATTTGCATTTTATTGAAAGTTTCTTTTGTGCATTTGCTTGAAAGTTTCTAAAGTCTTTTTGAAAAAATCCATTTTGTGCAATATTGAAATCATTACATTCCATGAGACAACATTTCTTTGAGACATCATGTCAAATAGTTTATGTGCCTTGTCTATGCTTCCACACTTTTCATACCTCTTTCCTAGGGCAGTTGCAACTACAACATGTGTCAAAATTCCCATATCCTTTATTCTTTGATGGATGTCCATACCTTGTTCCAAAGATCCCACTTGGGCATAAACAAGGAGGATGCTAGCTAAGGTTGTGGAATTTGACTTTACACCCACCAATTGCATTTGCTTGAAAGTTTTTAAAGCATTATCAAAAAACCATTTTGTGCATATCTTGCAATCATTGCATTCCATTAGACAACATTTATTTGAGGCATCATGTTAAACAGTTCACCTACCTTGTCTATGCTTCATCACTTTGCATACATGTCTCATAGGGTAGTTGGAACTACAACATCTGACAAAATTACCATATCCTTTATGCTTTGATGGATGTCCATACCTTGTTTTGAAGATCCCATTTGGGCATAGACAAGGAGGATGCTGGCTAAGGTTGTGGAATTCCAATTGCATTTGCTTGAAAGTTTCTAAAGCATTATAAAAAAAACATTTTGTGCATATCTTGCAATCATTGCATCCTATGAGACAACATTTCTTTGAGGCATCATGTCAAATAGTTCATGTGCCTTGTCTATGCTTCCACACTTTACCTAAATGTCTCATAGGGCAGTTGCAACTACACCATCTAATGAAATTCCCATATCCTTTATGCTTTGATGGATGTCCATACCCTATTTCAAAGATCCCATTTGGGTATAGATAAGGAGGATGCTGGCTAAGGTTGTGGAATTTGGCTTTACACCCGCTAATTTCATTTGCTTGAAAGTTTCTAAAGCCTTATCAAAAAAATAGTTTGTACATATCCTGCAATCATTGCATTCCATGACACATCATTTCTTTGAGGCATCATGTCAAACAATTCACATGCCTTTTCTATGCTTCCTCACTTTGCATAGATATCTCATAGGGTAGTTGCAACTACAACATTTGATGAAATTCCCATATCCTTTATGCTTTGATGGATGTCCATACCCTGTTCTGAAGATCCCATTTGGGCACAGACAAGGAGGATTTTGGCTAAGGTTGTAGAATTTGGATTTACACCTGCCAATTGCATTTGCTTGAAAGTTTCTAAAGCCTTATCAAAAAACCATTTCGTACATATCTTGCAATTATTACATTCCATTAGACAACATTTATTTGAGCATCATGTTAAACAGTTCACCTACCTTGTCTATGCTTCATCACTTTGCATACATGTCTCTTAGGGCAGTTGGAACTACAACATTTGATGAAATTCCAATAGCCTTTATGCTTTGATGGATGTCCATACCTTGTTTTGAAGATCCCATTTGGGCATAGACAAGGAGGATGCTGGCTAAGGTTGTGGAATTTGACGTTACACCCACCAATTGCATTTGCTTGAAAGTTTCTAAAGCCTTATCAAAAAAACCATTTTGTGCATATCTTGCAATCATTGCATTCTATGAGACAACATTTCTTTGAGGCATCATGTCAAACAGTTCACGTGCCTTGTCTATGCTTCAACACTTTGCCTACATGTCTCATAGGGCAGTTGCAACTACACTATCTAATGATTCCCATATCCTTTATGCTTTGATGGATGTCCATACCCTATTTCAAAGATCACATTTGGGTATAGACAAGAAGGATGCTGGCTAAGGTTATGGAATTTGGCTTTACACCTACCAATTGTATTTTCTTGAAAGTTTCTAAAGCCTTATCAAAAAATAGTTTATGCATATCTTGCAATCATTGCATTCCATGACATAGTGTTTCTTTGAGCCATCATGAATAGGATCAAGTCACTTCCTACAATGTATCACTAATAATAACTATAGATTCTTAATATTTCTTTCCTTTTTCATATGTAGTCATACTAAGCCATAATGAGTAAGGATCTCAATCAGATAATAAAAGATCATTATAATCAAAGTTATGAATTCATAGATATAGTCATACATCTTTATCAAAACAAAAATTAATTGTAACTCATAGACTACAAGAACAAGTATTACCAACCCAAGTATCAACCCTAGTTTCCACTCAGCCACCCTCATAGTGGAGTATATAGTTTCACAAGGGTCATGATACAACATGCACAACCACTTATAATTTCTTAATAATTTGGACTATACAACAACTTCATCCATTAGATCCTTTCAAACCAATTATTTCCAAATCCTTACTTACGTCTATGCCTCACTTATTCAACACATTACCCATAGTTGACAAATTCATGCAAAACCTACATGACACACTAGTCCATTCCCTTCTACAAGACTAAGTGACATCTTAACTTAACTAGACTTAGATTTATTTATAACGAGGGTCATATCAACTCCAATGGGCCAAATTGCATGTGTACAAGGGAACACCTTAACAATCAAGGAAATAATATCTATCTACAACTAAAATGGTTTGTTGAATATAAGAGGCGGTGAGAGTAATAATTTGTTTAATAATATTCTTGATGAAGTGGACACAAGGTTTATGAATGAAAATTGTGTTGAGGTTGAAAAGGAGGATATAAATTTTGATTTCTCGCAGACTTTTTCAATTTCATAAACACCAAGAGTGGAAGAAACAAAGTTTCGTAATACCTCTATTAAAAGGAATAGGAAGCTAAAGCCACACAAGACTCGAGAAGAGATAAAAATAGGGATTTAGACAACCATTGAAACATGCTTGAGATCAGGGAGATTGCGTAGCTCTCCCTGGGGGAAATGAAAATCCTATCCTAGAATGTTAAGCAAAAATTTCAGCTACAAGAGCAATTAAATCAAATAAATGAGCATATTATTAAATGTGGCATGAATCAAGTTTCTTTTTATATTGTCAACTCTCTTTAGTCTTCTCTTGAAGAGGTTCTTGCAAGGGAGAAAATTTATTGGAGGCAAAAGTCTAGGGAGACTTGGTTAAGGGAAGGGGATATAAACACAAAATTATTTCATTCGTCTTCTATGATAAGGAGGCAAAGAAACACCATTCATTCAATAAAAGATGCTGCTGAACAAATGTTAGTGGAGCATTCACATATTCAAAAGGAAGGGGTCAAAATTTTCAGTAATTTGTTGTCAAAATCAAATATGTTGGATAATTCTGAAGATGTTCAAGAGGTAATTAAGAACATTCCTAATTTGATTTCAGATGAAGATAATAAGGAACTATTAAATAAATTCTCTTTAGATGAAGTAAAATCAGTGGTCTTCTCTCTTGATCTGGACAAGGCTCTAGGACCTGATGGCTTTACCCAATTATTTTTTCAAAAATGCTGGGAATTTGTTGGAAGGGAAGTTTGGTTGGTAGTGGAAGAGTCTCGTAGAAATGGGATAGTTCTTAAAGAAATCAATTCTACTTATATTGCTTTAATTCCAAAGATATGGGCCCCTAACTCTTTTTCAGATTTCAGACTTATTTCTTTGTGTAACACTATGTATAAGATCATTACTAAGGAAATTTATTTAAGGTTGGCAATCCTAATACCCAAAATTATTTTGGAGGAGCAAGGGGGTTTTGTTCCAGGTAAGGATACAATAGAAGGGGCATTGGTGGCACATGAAGTGTTGTATTCTATTCAAACACATAAGATAGTTGCAATGCTAATCAAGTTGGATATGATGATAGCCTATGACAAAGTGTCCTAGAATATTTTGCTTCGATTTGTAAGGTGTTTTGGTTTTTCTTACAAATGGTGCAAATGGATAATTATTTCCTTTTAGGTGCAAGTTTTTCATTACTTATAAATGGATGTCCAATTGATTTTTTTAAATCCTCCCAGGGTATTAGACAAGGTGATCCTATTTCCCCTTTCCTTTTCATCATTTTGGTAGAAGGTTTGAGTAGGGCCATTCAAAACCAAAATTCTCAAAATAATTGGAGGTATTAATATTCCCTAGAGTTCCATTTGCAATCACTCATGCACTATTTATTGATGATACAAGTGTTGTTGTTTGGGCATCCTTCATTAATGGAGGCAAAGATAATCAAGAGGGTGATTACTTTGTATTGTTCAACTTTAGGCCAACAGGTTAATCCCAATAAATCTAAGGTTTTTTTCTTCAATACAAGTCCCAACATTCAAGGTAGAATCACTAATATTCTAGGGTATAATGTGGACTCTCTTCCTTGTCAATATCTGGGTATACCTCTTTTTTTATGGGTCCCATAGAATCAACTTTTGGAAAAAATAGTTTATGTTGTTCAAGTAAAGATATCTTCATGAAAGGAAAATGGTTAACATTGGCAGATAGATTAACAATGATAAAATCAATGTTATGATCAGTTGTTCTTTTATATTTGTTATTAGTTTTGAAGATTCTGAAAGGCATTATTCATGATCTGGGAAGTATTTTTAGAAAGTTTCTTTGGAATGGTACTAATGAGGAAGGGGAAAAAGTCCCTTTAGTTCCTTGGGAAAAGCTCTGTGTTCCTAAAAACTAGGGGGGTCAGGTATCCATAACATTGAGACACAAAATAGAGCCCTTGGTGCAAAGATTACATGGTAAATGTATATAAAACTAGATTCAAAATGGTGTAAAATTATGCAATATAAGTACTTAGATTCAGCTTCCTTGGAGAGAATCTTTACAAAAGCAAATCCTGAGGAGGGGTCTAAAATTTGGAATTTTATAATGGAGTGTAGAAAGGTTATAACTCCTCATCTTTCATGGATAGTACACGATGGACAAACAACCACCTTTTGGGAGGACTCATGGAATAGTTATCCTCCATTATCTCATTTTGATGGTCTTCAAGAAGCTAAAGAAGTGTTGTGTCAAGTTTGGGGTTCTAAAGTAAAGGCTTATTTTAGTATTCCATTAGATTCAGCTTTATCAAGGGTACAGTGGAAGGATTTTTCAAAATTTCCATTCCCACATGAATAGAAGGATCAGTTAACAAGTCTACTAATGAACAAGAAAGTTTTTTTCACACCTAAGCAAGATGAATTGATCTGGGTTCCATCTAAATCTAGGAGGTATACAATTAAGCAGGGTTATCAAAGTATTATGTTTAAAGTAGCCGAGGAAGTTTATTTATGGCCTTATAATTTGTGTTGGAGTAGTTTATGCCTCCCAAAGGTAGGTGCTTTTGCATGGATTCCTTTAAAAAATAAGATTTTGACAAGTAATAGACTCCTTTATAAGCTAGGTATTTCTCAATCTTTTCATTGCCCACTTTGTCAGAATGAAGAGGAAGATATAAATCATTTGTTGGTAAATTGTTCATTTTCTTATCAAATTTGGGTTTGGTTATGCTCAAGATTGGGGTGGCAGGGTCCACTGCTAAATTCATTAGTAGATCTATTCTAAGGATGACCTTTGTTGCATAAAGATTCTACTTTTTCTGCACTATGGTTGATTTTGTTGAACACCCAAAATACTGAGAGGGGGGTGAATTAGTATTCTTTTAAACCATTCAAACATTGAACATCCAATTCTTTTAGCATTATTACTTGCAGTAAATGAAATGAAACATATTTTATGTAACAACCACACATAACTCATGAACACAAGGATTTTTATGTGGAAAACCCAAAACAGGAAAACTATGGTGAGGATTAGCTCACAATATATTATGATAAAGCAATTGGTTAAGGTTGATACAATTGGTGGACTCACTATCCAAGAATGCTCACTGCAGGTGGCTCACTATCAAAGGACTCACTATCCTAAAAGAAAAAGATAGAAGGAAATGAGTGGCTCACTACCAGAATTAAACTGTTATAATTGCATCTGACATATGCATGGGGTACAGTTCCAATGAAGTACAATATACAAGCTTAGCACACTTTTTCTAATTATGAACAACTTTCCTCTATTTTTGATCTTCTGCTCATCATCCACAAAAATTCACATTCACACACACACACATGATTCCATTCATAATCCACACATCCGTCTCTTCAAAACTTTAAAAGATCTCATATATATATATATGCAACAAGAACAATAATTAATTAGGTTAGACTCATTGAGTGTAATGGTCAAAATATCAAAGTATAACTTGTCGGCCCCAAACCTTCATGTACACGCTTTGCACCAAGATTCAAACTTTGAAGAAACTTGAAATAGGTTGGCAAGGACCAAATATAGCTCCCAATTAACTCTGCAAGCTTAATTACCTTCCACACACCTTCACACATATTAGGTCGGCTCCACTAAAGAACTAATACAAAAACCCTTTAGCTGTAGATCCACATACTAGCTTAAATCACATGAAAACTAGAAATTGTACTCTAATCACATCTATTAACATCCCCTTAAAACCACAAAAACAAAATCCAATCCATGGAGGAATGTGGGCTCTCCTACACACCTACTCTGAACTGGAAATACCTTTATTCTATCAAGCTGAACATCTATTACTCATAACTTTCAAACCATTTATCAAAAACATACAAAATTATGGATTTAGAAGCTTCTGACAACCAACAATAACATGCTAGAACTCCAGAGAAAAATCTTCAATAGCAAAGAAATGTGAACCAAAATACCAGATGCTCTGTAACTTAGAAATACAGAGTTTATAGCCAATTTCACAATACGTTTTCCTTACCAGATCACACTTTGGATCAAAACCCTCTTGGAAATTAGTGCCTTATGAAGGATTAAACCATCTTGCAAAGTAGAGAACCAAAATAATCTACATCATACCAAAATACAATGTTGACATCAATGACAACACTGTAATGCATAACTGTATGTTCCTTGTGCTCATGCTCATGTTGTCAATAGCATCATCAATGACAAAATAACTTCCCAAAGACATTCTTCCAACAATCTCCCCCTTTTTCATTGATGGAAACATGCCAAACTATCTCCAAAACCTCTCCCCCTTCGACATTAAGGGAAAAGGGTGTAAATAGATGTCTTTACTGGATCCCCTCTATCATCTATACTTATGTGCATATAAATTGAAAGATTTGAATTAACTCCCACTATGAAGCATATGTACAAACTAAAAAGGTGACTTGACTCCCCCTAAATCATGTGCCGGAGGTAGAACCAAAAGGGATTTTTACCAGAAGCTTCTCAAACCAATCCACATATATACAAGAAATCTGAAATAGAACAACTGTACATGCATAAAAAGTTTAATCACCCAAATGAAGAAGTTGTTTGCAACTTCTGCACTTGAGCATGCCAATCCTATTTTCCTTCATCCCAAACTTTATTAGCTTCTTCAAGTATTCTACAATTTGTTTCAATCTCCATTAGGGACTCTTCACCTTCTTTCGAAGTGCTTGGCATTGGATTTACCTGTGATACTTTATTAGCACTCAAAAGGGCTTTTGAAATAATCACAAATTTTTGATTTACCAGATCCCTTATTTCTCCAAACTACAAAATAATGTTTTCCTTTTGTACCTGCAGTTGAAAGTATTTCTTATGAAGGTCTTCAATTGCATTCCTTGTGTTTCCATCAAGATCTAGTGTCGGATCATAGGCACTAGAAGAATTATTGATTTGGGACTCAATGGAGTCCATCTCCTTTGTTATGCTTTTAGTGGATTCATGCCATTTTAGGCCAAATTGGAAAAGGGCCTTATCCTCTCTTACACAGTCTTGAGCATCTTTCTATTTTTCCTAAAATTTCTTATGTGTGATGGCACATTTCTTAGTAAGCTCCTTCATTTTCTTTTCATCTAACTTATTTTCAACCTCATCTTCTATTTGTTCCTTGAGTCCAGAGGCATACTATTTGAAAGAATCAATTAAAGATTTCAAATTCTCTATACCTGAAAGATATGTATCAATATCTGCACTAGGTATGGCATCTTGCAATGCCTTCACAACTTCATCAATTAAGTCTCCGCTTTTCTGATATCTCTATTACTTCTTTTCTAGTAGATGCAAGGAATAAGTCTCCTAGTTGTAGCTTTTGGAGAGGAGAAATCTTATCCATGTTTATGCTTCCCTATTACATTAGCAATTGTAGCACTTGTGAAGAAACAATAGGTTGGAAGTCAAGTTGAATACTCAATAAGTTCTTTAGGGAGTCTCTAGAGGAACTAGAGGAATCCACAACTTGCTCTTTCTCTTTACCTTTGTCAGAGTCCTTAAAGTTTTCTTCCTTTATTTCTAAATCTCTAAGAACCTCATTGTCTTTATCTTTCTCTTCTTCTTTATTATCTTCCAGTTCTTCTTTCTCCTTATCCTTATCCTTTTCTTCATCTTTCTTTGCATCATTTGCCTCTGAAGATTTCACCATGTTATCCAGAGGAGAAGTGGATGCATCTTCCTTAGCTCCTTGCTTACTGAGATTATCTGTAGGAGTTTTAGTTTCTAGATAAGTAATGGATACATTTTCCTTTTCATTATCCTTGCTGGTGGAAACCTCTTTTTCAAGGCTCTCCTCTACTTCTTTGTAAGCTAAGCTATATCTTTAAGTACTGGAGCAACAATGTTTGGATTCAATACATTGTCCATATCATGCTCATGTTGATCATCAATGTTTTTGACCTCTTTTTCATTTGCAACATCCAGGACACTGCTCTCTAAGAACATCCTATATTTTTGAGCTATGTTAGAAATCTTCTCTACAATTTCCTTTTTCAATTTCTCAAAATCATTTGGATCTCTACTCATTAGAGTATTTACCCTATGTTTTACTCTGAACTGAGTTAAATAAATCTAAGCTAAAGTAGCTCTAAATTCTCATCTACTAATGAAATGTCAACCTTTTGCAGAGCATATTCTTTTATTTTTCCTTCCTGTTGGATGGATTCTTGTCTCCTCTTCAACAAAATATCCCATAACTCTAGAGGAATTTGATACACTATATTCTTCATATCTACTTCCAAAACTATTATATATTTCACTATAGTTATGGTGGCCTTATCCACCTCATTAGCCTCATTATACAAAGCAGCTGTCTTGCCCAAAGTAGCTTGGATTTGTTCTTTATCTTCAATTGGAGACCTTTCTCTGCATGCTTCAATCTTCTTCTTTCTGGGTGTCACTTTCTTAGTGGCTTCTTTCTTCTTATCCTGCATATGTGCAACTAACCTTTTCTTTTCTTCTTTTGTGTCTTCTTCACTCTCAGATTCTATAGTTTGAGTCTTTCTTCTTTTTGTGCAGTTGCTTCACTTTGTGAAGCATCTTTTATCCACTTCCAGATCTGTTTAAGCTTAACTTCTTCTTCTTCCACTTCTTCTTCTTCATCTAAACTTGTGCTATCATCCTTCTTCCTAACTGTCTTTTTCTTGACACTTTTCTTGGCAGGAGGAGTAGGGGCAACTTCAATGGATGTTTTCTTCTTTTCAGCCTTTGTAACATGGGCTACCAGAGGATTTTTCTCCTTTACCGAAGTAGCTTTTCTCTTGTCACTAGTTGAGGGCACAATCTTGGAGGACTTCTAGAGGGTGGGAGGGGCGGTAGCAGTTCTACTAGATCTTCTTGAACTCTTTGAGCTCTCTCCAGTACTAGTTTCTCCCTTGGGTTGTGCTTTGGCTCTCTACACCAGTTATTTTGAGAATCCCATTCTCTTAGCATAGTCATCTACCATCCTCTCTACTTTCTTCTTTATTTCAGGCTTCTTATGCTCTAGGTGTACTTCAATAGATTTTTCTTCAAAAGTTCCAAACCTTGCCTTGGTAGTATCCTTAGGGATTTTTAGTAAGACATCAGCCAAACCATCTATTTCTTGCTCATAAATCTCATATCCCATAGTAGGTATCCACATAGTCCTCAGCTCAACTACTTCTAACATGCACTCATCATTAGAAACTAAAAATGTGATGTCATTTTGGTACTTTTCAACCATTTTCCTTGGAATCCTTTCTCTAGCCTACATCTTCTTTTGAAATACTATAAATAAAGTGATAAAGGCATCATCTTGGGCTTTTGAGTCACCAATACTTCTTATGAAATTTGCAATTCGGTGTACTACAGGCTTTCGTTGTATCCATCTAACATTCTAGGTTCCAGGAAGCTATTTTGTTTTCTTAAATGGATACTTCTCTTTTGTTTTCTTAAGATTTCCAAAAAATGTTGTTCCAACAACTCACACAAATCATAATCTGTACCTCTCTCTACCATCTCATAGGCCACATTAATTGTGGAGGCAGACACTGAATTTTCCTTGTTGGTAAAGTAAGTTTTATAACCAATTACCATTGAAGAATATCTTACTGCTAGATTCTAAATAGGGCTTATAGTGAGGGCCCTTTTGTCATAGGTTGCACCTGTTAGTTGCATCACTACCTCACTTTTTATTGACTTCAATGCTGGAATAGGTCCGATGGAACACATACTAGTAACTTCCCTTATCACTTTCTTAGTAATCATCCCAGGCACATCCAACCAAACAAATTTGTCATGGAACCTGCTTATTGCTAATCTAACCCACTTGTCATCAAAGAAAAAATTAGGGAACCATTGCCAAACATTGAGATTCTTTGCAATTAGGTTTTGATACTCATGTTTAAGTGCAAAATCATCTCCTGTAAGTTCCTTAACCCAGATGTCCCCAAGATTCCTATGGTCATATTCTTCTATTTTTCCATGAATATAAGTTATTATGTCTTCAATTGGAAAGACCCCATATGGAATGGAAGAAAATACTCCCAACAAATCATCCTCAATACATTTTGTAGGGAATTTCTTGAATTTAGATTGAGCCGTCTTTGTTACCTCAATAACTCTTGGAGTTACCATTGAAAATGCAAACAAACACTTCAAAAACAAAGATCTCTAAGAGATTAGGGCAAACTAGAAACTAAGAAATACCTTTTCTTCACTTTGTTGAACTAGGGTTTGGATACATTGAAATTTGAATCGCCTTGATCTCTTCTTCTGCTACTTAGTTCCCTTTGAATGCTTTTGTCAATGAATTTGCTGAGCAAAACCCCTTTTAAAACCCTTTAGATCTAACCTAATTCACATTTAATTCTTCAAACAATAAAGTTGTCAAACCTTTCCCTGTATACATAGTCACCTTCAAATGCTTAGCAAACTTCCACATTAGGAGATTTTCTACCAGAGTTTTCTTCAATAGTTCAAACAAGTTGAATTACACCATATATCCTCGTACTGAAGCATCAGCACCTTTTCTTTGGCAGGGGGTGAAAGATTTTCATTAAAGCTCCCCTTGAGCCAAAGCTCTCAAATTAGTTTCCAGAGGAAACTTCTGCATCAGATGTAAATTCATATATATCCTTAACCTCTATTTCTTCCTTCTTTCTCTAGATCTTTTCCATTTCCTCCTTTGTTTTTGTAGGATTAATCTTTTGCATTTGTTCATTCCTCTTGACCGATTTATCCTTCTTCATGTTTTTGCTTCTGCAAAACATAGAAATGTGTCCAGGCATATTGCAATTGTAGCATACAACATTCTTCAGACCAATATTCCTTTCATTCATTTTGGATCTGAATTGATTAACTTTATGCCCAAATCCATTGCATGCATAACAGTAGCCTTTGAAAGATTGAGCCATTCTACCACTGTTATAGTGATTCATCATCATACTTTTGCATTCACTAGATCTATGACCAAATCTTTGGCATGTTTAACATTGACCAGAGAAAGATGGAGCATTCTGATTCATTCATCTTCTACATTCTATTGCTTTGTGTCCAAATTTATTCCAAGAATAACAAAAACCATTGAAAGATGGGTACCTTTGTGCATTTGGTTGTCTGATTGGTGGTCTTCTAGCTTTATTTCTGTGATTTCGGAGCTATTTTCCATTGTTCTTATTTTCAACATTTGATGTCTAACTTGATTTTGAACTTTCACCCTTTTCAAGTCCTAAACCCTATTTATCATTAGGACCTTTCTGATTTGCAATCATTTCATCAAGCTTTATAGTACTCATCTTGATTTTATCTTCATGGCTCCTTGCTTTCTCCAGATTAGATTTTAGATTCACAACCTCTTGTTCAAGCCTTATACATTCTTCAAATTTTCTTTTCACAACTACATTAAGACATTCCTCAATTCTTTTCTTTTCTTCAACTTGTACTTTTAGACTGGTGATGGTTTCATTTGCTTGCCCCAATTATTCACTGGCCTCCCTATGCTTTTCTCCGAACTTCTTAATTTGCTCTATCAATTTCCTAATGTATTCATTTGCTTGCTTGACATTTTCTTTCAGATCTCCATTTTCATTTTCAATTCTTTTAAGATCTTCAAGGGCAACATTGAGTTCTCCTATCTTGTCAAGCATACCATCTTCCTCAGTGAAATTAACAGTAGGAATCTCTTCCGAAGGAATAGGTAATCTTCTAGTAGCCATGTGTTTAGTCTCCAAGATCTTCCTTGAGTGGTTAGGCTTCTGATACCAATTGTTGAACACCTAGAATATTGAGAGGGGGGGAGAATTAGTATTCTTTTAAACCAATCAAAATTGAACATCCAATCCTTTTAGCATAATTACTTGTAGTAAATGAAATGAAACATAATTCATGTAACAACCACACATAACACTTGAACACAAGGATTTTTACGTGGAAAACCTAAAATGGGAAAAACCACAGTGAGGATTAGCTCACAATATATTATGATAAAGGAACTAGTTAAGGTTGATACAATTGGTAGACTCACTATCCAAGAATGCTCACTGTAGGTGGCTCACTGTCCTAAAAGAAAAAAATAGAAGGAAATGGGTGGCTCACTACTAGAATTGAACTGTTATAATTGCATCTAACATATGCATGGATTACATTTCTAATGAAGTACACTATACAAGATTAGCACACTTTTCCTGATTATGAACAACTTTCCTCTATTTCTAATCTTCTGCTCATCATCCATAGAAATTCACATTCACACACACACACACATGATTCCATTTGTAATCCACACATCTGTATTTTCAAAACTTCAAAAAGATCTCATATATATCCACTATAAGCACAATCATCAATTAGGTTGGCCTAATTGAGTGTAACAGTCAAAATATCAAAGTATAACTTGTTAGCCCCAAATCTTCATGTACATGCTTCACACCAAGATTCAAACTTTGAAGCAACTTGAAATAGGTGAGCAAGGACCAAATATAGCCCCAATTAACTCCGCAAGCTTAATTACCTTCCACACACCTTCACACATATTAGGTCAGCTCTATTGAAGACCTAATACAAAAACCCTTCAACTGTATATCCACATATTGACCCAAATCACATGAAAATTGGAAATTGCACTCTAATCACATCTGTTAACATCCCCTTAAAACCGCAAAAACAAAATCCAATCCGTGGAGAAACACGGACTCTCCTACACACCTACTCTAAACTGGAAATACCTTTATTCTATCAAGACAAACATCTGTTAGTCATAACTTTCAAACCATAGTCAAAAACATACAAAATTATGGATTTAGAAGCTATTAAAAACCAACAATAACATTCTAGAACTGTAGAGCAAAATATTCAATAATGGAGAAATGCAGACCAAAATACCAGATGCTCTATAACTTAGAAATACAGAGTTTACACTTAGCCAATTTCACAATAAGTTTTCCTTACCAGATCACACTTTGGATCAAAACCCTCTTGAAAATTAGTGCCTTATGAAGGATCAAACCATCTTGCAAAGTAGAGAACCAAACTAATATGCATCAATGACAACACTGTAATGCATAACTGTATGTTCCTTGTGCTCATGCTCATGTTGTTTATAGCATCATCAATGACAAAATAACTTCCCAAAGACATTCTTCCAACATATTTCTCCCTCTATTGTGATTTGGAACATTTGGTTAGAGAGGAATAACAAAAATTTTAAGAAAGAAAGTTGTTCTAAAGATTAGACCATTTTAAAAGTTGAGAAGTCTATCTTGGAGGTCATTACTTATCACTTTCTTCTAAAGAACTTAACCTCTTTAATTTTTACTTCTTGGGATGCTGAAGTACTCCTAAAATGGAAATTATTGAAGCTCCCAAATTCAGGTTGCTTTCAACCTAAACAGAGAGTTGATGGGAGTCAAATAGCATGGATACCCCCCAGACTCTTTCATTAATCTAAATTTTGATGGTGCTTGCAAAGGAAATCTAGGTCTATTAGGTGCAAGGTGTGTTCTAAGGGATTGTAAAAGAAATGTAAAGGGGTCTCTTTCTATAAAATTAGGGATTTGCACTAATAATGATGTAGAAGCATTGACTCTAATTAATGACCTTAAACTTTCTTTAAAGCTTGGGGTAACCACTATTATTGTGGAAGGAGATTCCTTAAATGTTGTTAATGCACTAAAGAATAAGTTCTCTCCAAGCTGGAAGATTGCATATTTTCTATAGGATGTATGGGATCTATTGAATCGATTTGACTCCTTTGTAATCTAGCATACTTATAGGGAGGGTAATAGGTTCGCAGATTGTTTTTCAAACATAGCTTGTTACCAATGGGAAGATGAAATAGAATGGAATGATATGAATTTATTATCTAATTCTAAGGTGGCAGAAATATGGAAGATGGAAGGCTTTGAACAGGGTCGTGGGAAGTGTTTGAAGCTTAACATGGTTTAGCTGTATCTCTAATTTAGAGATGCAGTTGTTTTTTAACAAATTCTTGTTTTACTTTGGCAGGTGCTATTTTCAAGCTCTAATTTGTCTGATTTATTTGGGACATGTGCTATTCTTCTATCTCATGTTGGTGTGTGTGAGTTGGAATATTAAGTACAGACTAGTACTTCATTCATTTATGAAAAATAAATGAAATGCCATTTGCTCGATTTGTAATTGAGTTAAATCTTTTTGGCTTTGATCTCACACATATCACATTCATTATATGGTGGCTCCTCTTCATTATTTTGGCATTCAAGAGATAATTCATTTTCTTGAATTTGGGTTGTATCTTTATTTGTTGTTTATCCTTCAGCTCTGTGAAGCTTGGTTTGATATTACGGGCTCTATTCAAAGGAATGAAAGGTTATTCTTCCCAGTGCAAAAGTGGGAGAGACTGACTCAGGGAGTGTTGCATTATAACTTGTTGGCTGACATCTTCAAAGTCCATAATGATGATGGGGAGTGCACAGCAGAATCCACAAAACAAAAATCAAATTTGTCTTCCGTCAGCTAGACTCCACTTATTGGCCACCAATACACCTCGATTGGTCAGACAACAATGATCGGTATGACTTTCTCCAGTCTTACCGTTGATCAACCTTACGCTGATAGCTCAACTAAATTTATCATTGGCGAGATACTTCAGGACTCACACCGAGTTGATCTACTTTCCATCGTCGATGAGACGTGACTTTATCAGGAAACCCCTTTGATGTGTTTCTAATACGCTGAGGGCACTTGTCTTTGGTGAGACTCTTCACTATCGGTGAACTTTGGAACTATTTTATTGAACACCCAGTCTATCTGATACCTCCTGTTAGCGAGACTTCTTCTTCGTTCAGCTGACACTTATTTCAACAGTGGCCAACCTCTCATCACTATGACCCTTATCATTAGTGAGCACTTACAACCTCTTGCTAATACATCGATGATGGTTAAGTTCTGCCTCGTTTCAACCGTGATAGCTTCCACACCGATTGGACGCGACCTTATTGATGAGACCCTTTCCATCAGTGAAACTCTTAACTTGTCTCCCGATGTGCTGATGGCATTCACCTTCGGTGATACTTGTTCTGTCGGCAAACACTTGCAATCTTTGGCCGATGCACCGATGAATCAACACCCTCGGTGAGACTTGCTCTGTCAGTGGGACTTACTTCAGAGTTACCGATACATCGATCACTTTGATGTCACCTTTGACCTTCTCTCATTGGCATGACAATTACTATCAGCCATACTAGGGTTTACTTCGCCAATATGACATTGCACAGTCTACCTTCTCCCGAACCCTAGCACATGGAGATGCTAGGTCAACCTATTGTGCAACACGCACTGTCTGGATCCTCTGCACCACCAAACCATGAAATAAAACAAGAAAACAAAAGCAAACACTGCTCAACGAAGCCATTCCACTGATTTCGATAGATATCTTATAGGTGGAATGCTTCACATCGACATATTCTAACAACAAAAAGCACAGGAAGAAAGGAAATCTATAGCTATACAATTTGCAATTATAGGAAGCAGAAATCAAATTGACAGAACAGAATCATTTTATTTCTCTTTAGCACAATACATAATCACATTCACCTCCTCTATGATCTGATTACCCATTATTCATTTGGTTCATTCCTCTGGGTTTATAAACTCGCCCAGAGGAAAAGCAACCGATTCCAAATGGCTGGGAGAAAAACCAACCAATTCCAAGTGGCTGGGAGACCAACTGTCTAAAAACTAATAATTTGACAAAAGTGACCTAAGTCACTTGGGACTTACAAAATTGGTTCTAGATCTTGAAGAACCCAAATACAAACTGAAATTACATGCATTGGTCAAGATAGACCTTATTACAACATAAAACATGATTTCAAAACAAAACATGAACTTAAATGCCTCACGAAGGCCACCTTGTGTTAGGTGCTCCTGCACCATACACCCTGTTGACACTCATTTTGACCAGGGGTTGATTTGTCATGATCAGGAGGTTTCTTCATTTGAAGCCTTTATCTTCTTGCCCATTTTTTCTAAGTGTGGACCTCCTCAGCATTTTTTCAACTGCAGCATCATGTTTTCCTGAGAAGGAGGTCATCATCATCATCTTGTCTTCGATGGTCTGCATCATCATGTTCTTCGTCGACTGGGTTTTTCATCGTCATCATCATATTCAGTCATCAGGTGATGTTTGGTTTTTATCATGATGATGCTGCCGAGCTACAGTGCGCCCTCATCTGCTTGCGAGGGTGATGTTCCAAAGTCTCCGGTGATCTTCCATTTATCACCTTGCGCGAGCATGATGATGATGTTGCTTATTCTTTCAATTGCTCGACCTAACTTGTTTTTTCCTAAGGGTCGTGTTCATCATCATCATATTTCCAGTTATCATCCTGCTGCTTGCGGAGGTCATCATATTTTCTGCCTTCAGGATATTTCGCCGGGGTGATATTTTTATCATCGGGTGATCTTGGTTAACATCATCCTGATGATGTTGTTGAAGAGTTGTAATTGCGACCTGATATTCACTAGGGTCATCATATTTTGGAACGTCAGGATGATCTTAGTCAATATCATCCTGATGATGTTGTATCACTTCTTGTTCTTTGTTTCTCATCCTGATGATGCTGACGTCATCCGTATATCAGGGTGATATTTTTCTTTCTGCCTATCTGCATCATGATATTCGCGAAGGAGGGGGTGATACTTTCATATCACCCGGATATATGTTTGTTCGAACATCATGATGATGTTGATATCAAGGAGATATCCGCCTGCTGGTTTCGCGTGTTATCTATTGAGGGTGATCTTTTCAAGCAGCATCATCATGTTCAGTTTTCGCCCCGATCTTACAGAGGAGCTACAGTGCAACCTGATGTTCGAACGTCAGGAGGATATTTCCAAATATCCGGTTGTCTTCCGAATATCATGATGATGTTAATATGATGATGACGTCATCAAGGTCCGCGGGGGTCATATTTCTAACAACTGATCATCTTGAAGAGACCTCCTGATATTTGCAAACATGATGATGACGTCATCCGGATATGAGGAGGTGCGCAGTAGGCAGATATGATGATGACGTCAGCAGGATATGATGATGACGTCATCAGGATGTTCATCAGCCAGACTTTTGTTATAAGCTCAGCAGGAGGATGTTCCTCCGGAGGATCAGGTTGTGCCGATTATCATGAAGGTTATATTTCAAATATCATGATGACGTCAGGGTGATTTTTCGAGCAACAGGATATCATGCTGCTGGAAGATGATGATGATGAAGTCTATACTAGTGTCGTCAGGAGCAAAAGAACCGACATGATATATGCTCATGACCTAGTATATAAGGTGTTATTGAGGTCATCGCGGGGTGCATGTGGGATATTGTTATCCTGCATTTTCAAATATCATGATGATGAGTCTCGGCGGGAAAAGCTTGCGATGGTCTGTATGATGATTTTCCCTAGGCCGCGGGTTGGTGCGCCATTAATGGCGATTGTTGCAGAGGTGTGGGCGATGGCGTGGGTCGATCTTGTACCCGACTGGAGGTGTCAATCAGCGGGCAGGAGCGCGGGGCTCGAGAAATCTTCCTGTCTCCTCCCCTACCTGCTGCTTTCAAGTTTGGGCGCCAATCTGGTTGTGTTTGAGCACCATTTTCATGATACTGTGTATCTGGCGAAATTTTGGTCAACAATGTAATTAATTGCTGAGCACCTACCTGGCTGTTATAAGCAGGTTGTGTTGTTCATTTGTCGTTGTTGAAAGTTGATGATTTTGGCTCTGTAATGCATGACAAGCTGATCTGGTTGCTCTGTACAGCTTACCTGTGAGTTTATGTATCTCCTGTTGTTTGTTTTTGGCATGAACCCACTGATTTCATGATTAAACTTATATGAGAAATGCTGTTTGGCATGTGTTGTGTTAATTCTGTCTCCAGTATTGCATGTATTCTTCTTCTGAATCTGGATGTTTAGTAATGTTTAGATTCTAGAGCATAGAATTCCTATGTTGACTGTCTGATCTTTTAACTTCTACTCAAGGGGTAGATTAAACTGTTTTCAGGTTGAACATTGGGAGGGATATACTCCAGTAGGGATACCATAAGTAGAGATAACCTAACACTTTGTATTGGGAGATGCCTGTAAGGCAGGTATCACATAGATCCCCTTGAAATCCAGTTTTAGTTGTTTATGCTGATCATTCACAGGTGTATGTCTATTGAATTCGGGCCCTGGATAGGCACCAATCATGCTTTGTTTTGTGTTATAACCATATCCAGCTTTGCATCCACACTTAAACTCCAAAGCAAAATCTAAAACCAACACTAGGACATTAGAGTTAGTTTTAGGAACCTCAGTCCTCTGTCTACAACTGCAAATAGGCCCAAAGCTAGCCCCTTTGCCCTTATCTTTCAGTTTTGGTCTACTTACAGGAGGACTATCTGCTTTCTGTCAACATCCCAGCCTTGCATGCATATCCTCATGGATGTTGAGTAGGGAATACCCCCCTAGGTCTTGCAGAGCCTGAAGAAGAAGAGGAGATAAAATATAGAGTCTATCTCCTATACTGTTGACCCCCTGGCCCAGAGCTCCTGTTGATCACTGATGGCTACCTTGTAGGGATATCTGGGAATAAGCATCCAGTCTGGGAAAAAGTCAACAGAAATTGGCGACTCCGCTGGGGAGTGAGAAGTAAAAGACTATCTAATCATCTCCAGTGATATATGTGTGACCCATCTGAGTCAGCAATAGTAATCTACTCCCCTGGGGAACCTTGTGAAAGAACCCTGGTTTTCAGAAGAAAACAATTCCTAGCAATAGGTGGCGACTCCGAAGTAATCTCCCAACCGGTCAAAGTAAATTTATATGCAGGGGAGAAGATCCCAACAAAATCCTCTATTTGAAGAGTTACCATTAACAAAAAGAATGATGTATAGAAGAAAGGGAACTGTCTCAGCTAGTCATGAGAGCTCCCCCAAAAAAAGTGATGATGTACAAGATAACCCTAGGCCATCAGGACAGCATGCTCCTTATTTTTCAAGTGCAGAAGCAGATATCCAAGGTGCATATGAGAGGCAACAGGGTGGTAGTATGAGAATGAGGTCAGAGGTGTTCCAAGAACGCCCCTTTCTAGACCCAAGTGAAAGGTTTGAAGAGGCAGAGTCTCTGAGGGATGATGAGGATGATGACCAGAATGGCATGAGACCATCTACCTCCAGACCTAAGGATGAACAATTAGCTGAAGAAATCAAAAGCCTAAGAGCAGAATTAGAATACCTACAAGCCATGAAAATCAGAGATGATATACAGCAGAAAGTGCAAGCCTTGAGAACTGCCCAAAATAATTCAGTTCCTACTTTAGAGAATGCAAATATGCAAAGACATCAGCAAAGATATGAAATGCATCATCAGCATCATGATGACAGACAATATGTGAATGATGCTAGGATACCACTAAACAATGCAGGAAACCAAAATGCAAATAGAAATGTTAATGTTAATCAGCCAAACAGACAGCCTATGCAGCTAGACAGATTCAGGCAGCTGGTGTTTGATGGTATTCCTGGGTATCCTAACCCCATTGATAAGCATCTGAGGCTGCAAGTGCCTAAGTTTTCAGGAAACAACACAGTGTCAGGAGAAGATCATCTAAAGGCCTTCCAAAATGTCATGGATAATTTTGAGGTTGAGCATGAGGATGTTTTCATGAAGTCATTCATGCAATCCTTAATAGATGAGGCGAGAGAATGGTACAGGAATCTGCCTGACCGGAGCATATCATCATGGGATGATTTTAAGAGGATATTCAAGGAGCAATATGGTGATAAAACTGACCCTAGCTTCTTTGTAAATGAGTTCACCAGCATCACCAAAGGGTCAAATGAGCAGGTTGCAGACTTTAATGCAAGATTTACTAAAGTGTTGAACAAATTGCCACATCATATGAGGCCAAATGAACCAATGTGCATAATTTTGTACATCAATGCCTTTGATGCAAAGACTGCATATGGACTGAGAGATAAAGGTCCTGCCACTCTCAGGGATGCTTTCAGGATTGCAGTAAATATTGAAAACAATAGGAAAGCATCAGGCAAGACAAATAGAAGGGATGATGTAAAAATTCTGCAGAATCCAAATAAGCCTCAGAACACTCAAGGTAGTACATCTGCTCCTGAAGATAAGATAGACAAACTGGCAAATGTTGTTAAGGACCTGAGCTATAGATTAGCTAGAAGTGAAAAAGGGATGGGTCCTGATAGGCAAGTCTATCAAAGACAGGAAAAGAGGCCATCATTACATGATATGCCTTATAACACCAATTGGCATGATGGTAAGCCTGTATATCCACGTAACAACACAAGTCAGAGGGCTCAACATGCCAAGGAAACTCCTGATCCCCTGAAGAAAACTATAAATATTGCTGATGATGCTCCGTGGTGTATAATCTGTCAGATGCCACATTCACAGTCACAGTGCATGATTGCCCAATCTTTGTATGATAATGCTACATCTTGTAATGAGTGCAATGAGCCACATCATGTGTAGGATGATGATGTTAACATGATGTCCATAGGTAATGGATATACTCTATATGGTGCTGATGAGAAGACAGATGATCAGGTTCAGGCCTGCCAACAGTCCCCATATGATGAAGATCATGAAGATAATTATGTGTATGCTCAGAACTCACACAATTTTCTGAGTAGCTTACACCGACCTTCTGATGAGGAAATCAGAGCCTTCACAGCTGCAGCAGTTGCTCAGGTCAAGAGCAACTACAATCTCAGAGGTAAAAATCAGGTTGGCAGCCCACATCAGCCAGAGGATAGTTCTGCAGGTCAGCTGATGCATGGTCATAAAGGAACTGAACCACAAAAAAGGCAGTGGGTAAATAACAAGCAGAACTTTAGATACAGAACAGGTCATGATTTCCAAGGACCAGAAAACAAAACCCCTCAGGCTGAAGATCAAAGTAGAGGTTCCCAAGACAGAAATGATGATCAGGGAACTATGAAAATGAAAACTAAATCAGCTCAGGATAAAAGCAAGATTGTGGAGCAAGCTACAACTGCTGTACAAAACTGTGCTCCATTTGATATAGCCCAGATCCTCACTCAGGTAAAGGTCTCTGTTCCACTTATGGAACTCATGAAAGTGGAAGAGATCAAGAATAGAACAATATCCCTAATCTCAGGGGTACCTTTTCAAGTTAAGCAAAATGATCAGACCCAGGGTGAGAAACAGGTCATGTGCAATGAGGAAGATGAGACTCCTGAAGTCTATTTAGGAATGACCATGACAAAGTGTCCTTCACAGGTGGAACCATTTTATGTTTCCCTGGTTATAAATGGTAAAATAATTAGAAATTGTATGCTTGACTCTGGAGCATCCACAAATGTCATGCCTTTGGCTATCATGCAACAAACAGGATTAAAAATTGACAAGGCATGTGGAAAATGCTATGCAATGGATGCCAGAGAGGTACCAGTTATTGGAATCATGAAGGATGTGGATTTCAAACTGGCAGCATTTCCTGAAAAGAAATATAAGATGAATATAACAGTGGTTGACATCAAGCCACAGTATGGTATGCTGCTGTCAAGAAGATGGGCAGCACTAATAGGTGGAAGTATGCAGCTGGACCTATCATATGCCATGATTCCAATGAATGGCAGGGATGTCAAGTTAATCAGAGAGCAGAGATCATCAGAGACAGTGGAAGACCAAGAAGCAAATGAACAGGTATGCTTTGTGGACACTGACTGTGATAACTTCAGGGTTGTCTCAGATGATACAGAGGATGAAGAGAAAAATGTCTGCACTGAAGAGCTGGATCAGCAAGGATTGTGGACCATGTTTTTTGATGGAGCTTGTGCAAAAGAAGGTTCTGGAGCTGGAGTTGTCTTCCTGTCTCCAACTGGTAAGCTCCTCAAATCCTCTTTCTTGCTGAGGTTTGATTGCACAAATAATATTGCAGAATATGAGGCTTTACTTTTAGGCCTGAATATTGCTCTCAAACATGGAATTAAGATGTTAAGAGTATTTGGAGACTCTGAGCTGATTGTATCCCAAATCAGAAATAAGTATGCTGCAAAGAATAAAAGACTGAAACAATACAAGCATGCTGTTTGGGATACTATTGAGTTATTTGATGCATTTTCAATTGGCTGGGTAGAAAGGTCAAAAAATGTTATGGCTGATTTCTTAGCCAATGTTGCAATAAGGCCAGATGACATCACTCTGTCAGGTGTCACAGATGTAGAAGTTAAAATTAGGCCTACCATACCAGAAAACATATGCAGTTGGCAAGTTTTTAATGATGATAGGGATTTGCTGAAATTTTTGCACTGCATAGATGAGTATGAGAATCAACAGATTGATTTCCAAGCTTTTGTAGAGACTGTAGATGGAAAAGAGACTCTTGTAGGGAAGGAGATCATCCAGTTGAAGACTAACAAGATCCCTAGAGGGTTAGTGGCTTTGGAAAGAGCCTTTGACAGTAGAGACAGAATGGTCACAAAGACATCCCCCACAAATAAGGAGGATTTAGAAGAAATAAATTTGGGGACATCTCAGGCCCCTCAGAAGGTATATATTGGCAAACAGCTCAAACCACACATAAGAAGTATGCTGATTGCATTGCTAAAAAGGTATAAACATGTTTTTGCTTGGTCATATGAGGACCTAAAAGCTTATAGAGAAGACTTATTCCAGCATGAGATCCCACTGAAGCCTGAAGCTAAGCCATTTAGACAGAGGCAAAGGCCTATAAATCCTACCTTAGCTCCCAAAATGCAGGAAGAACTCAAAAGGCTCAGGGATGCTGGAATAATTGTGCCCATCAGACATTCAACTTGGGTGTCTAACCTTGTCCCAGTCAGGAAAAAGAATGGTGATATTAGGCTTTGTGTGGATTTCAGGAACTTGAATGTATCCTCTTTGAAGGATAACTATCCATTGCCTAATATGGAAGCTATGTTGCAGAAAGTGACTGGTTGTGAACTCCTATCCATGATGGATGGATTTTCAGGATATAATCAGGTAAAGGTAAAGGAATCAGAACAGTATAAGACTGCCTTTACCACTCCATGGGGAACATATGTGTATGTTAGAATGCCATTTGGACTAACAAATGTAGGTGCTACATTTCAAAGAGCAATGGATGTTGCTTTTGCAGGGCTGATTGATTCAATCCTGGCAGTATATCAGGATGACCTGACTGCCTACTCAAAGAAAGAAGAGCAGCATTGTATGCATCTGGAGCAGATCTTCATAAGAGCACTAGAATATGGTATTTCTTTAAACCCAAAGAAGTGTGCCTTTGGAGTAGTTGAAGGAAAACTTCTGGGACATATTGTTTCCAAGGATGGAGTCAGGATAGATCCAGAGAGAGTGGCAGCCATTGACAGGATCCAAATGCCAAAAACTGTGAAAGGAGTTCAGTCCTTCTTTGGACAGGTAAACTTTGTCAGAAGATTTGTTCCCAACTTTGCAGAGATCACAAGGAACATTTCCAAGATGATGAAGAAGGATGCAACCGTCAACTGGGAAAGGGAAGCAACAGAATCATTTCAGAATATCAAAGAGGCAATAAAGATGGCCCCTGTTCTTAAATCTCCTGATTTTTCTAGGCCATTTCAAGTGTTTTCTTTTGCTTCCTTTCATACTGTAGCTGCATGTTTGTTACAAAAAAATGAAGATGGTTTTGAACAGCCCATTGCCTTCTTCAGTATGTCCCTGCAGGCCTCTGAGTTGAAATATGACATTATGGAGAAGCAGGCATATGCACTTGTTAGGGCCATTAAAAGTTTCAGACCATACTTGGTAGGGTCACATATAATTGCATATGTACCTCATGCTACAGTCAAAGACATATTCACTCAGCAGGAGGTGACTGGAAGAAGGTGCAGATGGATAAACAAACTGCAGGAATTCAACATAGACATACAGGTTACTAAGTTGATAAGAGGACAAGGACTAGCCAAGATGATGGCACAGTCAAACTTGGAAGCATGCCAAGTTAATGCAGTCCAAGATGAGAATGTAAGTGCATCAGGATCTGAATGGTACAAGGATATTGTCTATTATTTGCAAAATCTGAATTGTCCCTCCCATTTCAGTGACAATCAAAAGAGGACTCTGAAGCTACATGCAATCAGGTATGTCATTGTTCAAGGTGAGCTGTACTGGAAAAATCCTGATGGTGTGCTGCTGAGATGTGTGGATAGGAATATGGCTAACAATATTTTGATTGACATGCATAAAGGATTGTGTGGTGGCCATTATACTGCCCAAACAACAGCTCATAAAATTCTCAGGGCAGGATATTGGTGGCCCACTCTCTTTTCAGATGCACAGAGGTTAGTAAGAAAATGTGACCCTTGCCAGAGATTCTCAGGAAAGCTGAAATATCATGGTGCTTTACCCCTCAGAACTGCACCTGTGGATGCTCCATTCCAGCAATGGGGAATTGATTTTATAGGGGAAATTGCAGACAAATCAAGTGGGGGACACAGTTGGATTTTGGTGGCAACTGACTACTTTACCAAATGGATTGAGGCCATTCCAACTAAAAGAGCTACAAGTAAGGTGGTGACAGACTTCATACTAGAGAACATCATCATCAGGTTTGGAGTACCATCTAAAATAATCACTGATAATGCTATGTGCTTCAGATCAGGTGAGTTTGTTGATTTTTGCAACAGGTATGGGATAAGCCTGTCATATACATCACCATATCACCCACAAGGAAATGGTCAAGCAGAATCAAGCAATAGGAGCATCATGAAAATTGTCAAGAGGATACTGGACAAGAACAAGAGAGCTTGGGACTCAAAGTTGAATTTAGCAGTATGGGCTGACAGAGTGACTGTGAAAAGGGCTATTGGGAAGTCACCTTTTGAGCTAGTATATGGTGCATCAGCTAGACTGCCCATAAACAATCTCCTACCAGTTTACAGGTTCATTCAGGAAAATGATGAGGACATTGAAGATCCCATGACAGAAAGGGTGAATCAGCTAGTTGCATTGGATGAAGACAGGAGGAGAGCCCACCAGATCAATCTCAAAAGACAACAGGATATGAAGTATCAGTTTGACAGGAGAACTACAAAAAGGAAGTTTCAAGTTAATGATCTGGTGCTTATTTGGAATGCTAAAGATCAGGAAAAGGGTAAACATGGCAAATTTCAGCCCTTATGGATGGGCCCATATCAGGTTTGCAATACTCATGGGGAGGATTCTTATTTCCTCCAGGCCCTAGATGGTGAAATTCTGGAATTGCCTGTGCATGGCCAATTCCTTAAGTCCTATTTTGCATGAATATCTGGTTGCTGTGCACATTTGTAAAATATGTATGTAGTGTAAATGCCTTGTACAGCTCGCGTTTTTTGGCTTTTTGTCAGGTCTGCCCGGAGATCTGGTTCTCGCTGCAGGTTTTCACCTGCACGTCCCCATTCGGAGCCACTGTTGACACTCATTTTGACCAGGGGTTGATTTGTCATGATCAGGAGGTTTCTTCATTTGAAGCCTTTATCTTCTTGCCCATTTTTTCTAAGTGTGGACCTCCTCAGCATTTTTTCAACTGCAGCATCATGTTTTCCTGAGAAGGAGGTCATCATCATCATCTTGTCTTCGATGGTCTGCATCATCATGTTCTTTGTCGACTGGGTTTTTCATCGTCATCATCATATTCAGTCATCAGGTGATGTTTGGTTTTTATCATGATGATGCTGCCGAGCTACAGTGCGCCCTCATCTGCTTGCGAGGGTGATGTTCCAAAGTCTCCGGTGATCTTCCATTTATCACCTTGCGTGAGCATGATGATGATGTTGCTTATTCTTTCAATTGCTCGACCTAACTTGTTTTTTCCTAAGGGTCGTGTTCATCATCATCATATTTCCAGTTATCATCCTGCTGCTTGCGGAGGTCATCATATTTTCTGCCTTCAGGATATTTCGCCGGGGTGATATTTTTATCATCGGGTGATCTTGGTTAACATCATCCTGATGATGTTGTTGAAGAGTTGTAATTGCGACCCGATATTCACTAGGGTCATCATATTTTGGAACGTCAGGATGATCTTAGTCAATATCATCCTGATGATGTTGTATCACTTCTTGTTCTTTGTTTCTCATCCTGATGATGCTGACGTCATCCGTATATCAGGGTGATATTTTTCTTTCTGCCTATCTGCATCATGATATTCGCGAAGGAGGGGGTGATACTTTCATATCACCCGGATATATGTTTGTTCGAACATCATGATGATGTTGATATCAAGGAGATATCCGCCTGCTGGTTTCGCGTGTTATCTATTGAGGGTGATCTTTTCAAGCAGCATCATCATGTTCAGTTTTCGCCCCGATCTTACAGAGGAGCTACAGTGCAACCTGATGTTCGAACGTCAGGAGGATATTTCCAAATATCCGGTTGTCTTCCGAATATCATGATGATGTTAATATGATGATGACGTCATCAAGGTCCGCGGGGGTCATATTTCTAACAACTGATCATCTTGAAGAGACCTCCTGATATTTGCAAACATGATGATGACGTCATCCGGATATGAGGAGGTGCGCAGTAGGCAGATATGATGATGACGTCAGCAGGATATGATGATGATGTCATCAGGATGTTCATCGGCCAGACTTTTGTTATAAGCTCAGCAGGAGGATGTTCCTCCGGAGGATCAGGTTGTGCCGATTATCATGAAGGTTATATTTCAAATATCATGATGACGTCAGGGTGATTTTTCGAGCAATAGGATATCATGCTGCTGGAAGATGATGATGATGAAGTCTATACTAGTGTCGTCAGGAGCAAAAGAACCGACATGATATATGCTCATGACCTAGTATATAAGGTGTTATTGAGGTCATCGCGGGGTGCATGTGGGATATTGTTATCCTGCATTTTCAAATATCATGATGATGAGTCTCGGCGGGAAAAGCTTGCGATGGTCTGTATGATGATTTTCCCTAGGCCGCGGGTTGGTGCGCCATTAATGGCGATTGTTGCAGAGGTGTGGGCGATGGCGTGGGTCGATCTTGTACCCGACTGGAGGTGTCAATCAGCGGGCAGGAGCGCGGGGCTCGAGAAATCTTCCTGTCTCCTCCCCTACCTGCTGCTTTCAAGTTTGGGCGCCAATCTGGTTGTGTTTGAGCGCCATTTTCATGATACTGTGTATCTGGCGAAATTTTGGTCAACAATGTAATTAATTGCTGAGCACCTACCTGGCTGTTATAAGCAGGTTGTGTTGTTCATTTGTCGTTGTTGAAAGTTGATGATTTTGGCTCTGTAATGCATGACAAGCTGATCTGGTTGCTCTGTACAGCTTACCTGTGAGTTTATGTATCTCCTGTTGTTTGTTTTTGGCATGAACCCACTGATTTCATGATTAAACTTATATGAGAAATGCTGTTTGGCATGTGTTGTGTTAATTCTGTCTCCAGTATTGCATGTATTCTTCTTCTGAATCTGGATGTTTAGTAATGTTTAGATTCTAGAGCATAGAATTCCTATGTTGACTGTCTGATCTTTTAACTTCTACTCAAGGGGTAGATTAAACTGTTTTCAGGTTGAACATTGGGAGGGATATACTGCAGTAGGGATACCATAAGTAGAGATAACCTAACACTTTGTATTGGGAGATGCCTGTAAGGCAGGTATCACATAGATCCCCTTGAAATCCAGTTTTAGTTGTTTATGCTGATCATTCACAGGTGTATGTCTATTGACTCCGGGCCCTGGATAGGCACCAATCATGCTTTGTTTTGTGTTATAACCATATCCAGCTTTGCATCCACACTTAAACTCCAAAGCAAAATCTAAAACCAACACTAGGACATTAGAGTTAGTTTTAGGAACCTCAGTCCTCTGTCTACAACTGCAAATAGGCCCAAAGCTAGCCCCTTTGCCCTTATCTTTCAGTTTTGGTCTACTTACAGGAGGACTATCTGCTTTCTGTCAACATCCCAGCCTTGCATGCATATCCTCATGGATGTTGAGTAGGGAATACCCCCCTAGGTCTTGCAGAGCCTGAAGAAGAAGAGGAGATAAAATATAGAGTCTATCTTCTATACTGTTGACCCCCTGGCCCAGAGCTCCTGTTGATCACTGATGGCTACCTTGTAGGGATATCTGGGAATAAGCATCCAGTCTGGGAAAAAGTCAACACACCCCACCCAGAAAAGAACTCATGCCACATGAGTTGAGTCTTTGTCTTGCTCCACCATTATCCTTTGTTGCCTCATGTCTTTGCCATGATCTCTGGACTACAACCTTATTCCATGGGAGGAAAAACTCATGCCTAGTATTGTAGGCTCTACTCACACCTTGCCATGGGTGAGTGTTTGCAATGAAACTTGGATGTTGCATTCCATGATTGCTTACTGTCATATCTACCTGAACTCCTCCATTCAAAACCTTGGTTGATACTATTGATATAGTAGAATATGATTGTCTTTTAACTCTTGTTGGCTCTAGAGGACAAACAATGGTCCCTACTATGATAGCATCTCCTTCTTTCCAACCACCTTGTGGTTGCTTGTAAACTTGATCTTTGACCTCCTTCTGTTCCATCTCAGACATCACCATTTGATCTCCATCATTCAAAGCTGAAATCACCTTGAAACTTTGGTCTTTGACAACCCCACTCCTTGAGGTATCCTCAACTATCCTTGTCTCTTCTTCATTGATGTTTACAAACTCTTTCTTACCCACCAAAATGACCTTGGTTGCCTTCTTTGCTTCAACATCCTCCTGTAGTGGTGTCATCAAAAAAGTCCTCCCATCCTTCTTGATGGTGTATGTGTTAGCATATCCATCATATAATGCTTGCCTATCAAATTGCCATGGCCTACCTAAAAGTAGGTGACAAAATTCCATTGGCAAAATGTCACATAAAATTCTATCCTTATATTCTCCAATATGAAAATCAACATATGCTTGTTCATCTACCAAAAGTGATTGACTATCACTTACCCAAGATGCTTTTTAAGGAGTTTGATGAGGAATCCTTTCTAGTTTCAATTTATCCACCATTTCCCTAGACACCATATTATCTATTGAACCATAATCTATTACTACCTTGCATATTTTACCTGTGCTTTTGCAATTGATCCTGAAAAGTGATCTCCTTTGTGACGGTTCAGTCTGCACTGGTTCTTTGAGCAACGTCCTCTTGATCATCAGATTTTCTCCCATCTTTGATGTCTAATTCACTTCAGGAGGTGTCACACTCCTTGCATCCTCTTGAGTCAATGTGGTTCTTCTCTCATTACCATGAGAAGTTGAGGCCTTCTCTAGACACTTATAAGCCAGGTGCCCTATCTGATTGCAGTTATAACATCTCATATTGGAGAACTTGAATCCTCTACCTAATCCATTTGTCCCACTGCTTCCATTAGGCCTTCTTCCTCGGTAGCCTCCTCTACTACTTGAGTCCCCAACATGTTCTTCTTGGCTAGACTCACCATTAGGCCTTTGGTTAGGACTTCTTCTTTCAAAACTGCCTCTGCCTCTAAAATTTATGCCACCTCCTCCTCTACCTTGCTACTCACCTTTCCTCTGTAGCTTCTCTTCAGCTCTTAATGCTACTTGAAAGCATTTTTCCATGGTTTCAGGGGTAAACAAACTTATCTCATCTTGAATATTGAACCTCAGACCATTTAGATACCTTGCTACCTTGGCTTTTTCATCCTCCATGTACCCACAATGAAGAGTATATTTGTGAAACTCTTTGATGTAAGTAGCTACATCCATATCTTTTTGCTTAAGGTTCTACATTTTCCTATAAATCTACACCTCATAGTTAGATGGAAGGAACTGGGATTTGATCTTCTCCAACATTCTGCTCCACGAAGATATCATACTCTTCCCATTCTTTACCCTTTCTCCTTGGATGTAATTCCACCATGTAAGGGCAACACTTTTGAGTTTAGTTTTTGCAAACTTAACTCTCTTACTTTCAAGAACTTCCTTGTATTCGAAGTAGTTGTTCAGAGCCTCAATCCATTCCATGACTTTGTCAGCATTCATCTTTCCACCGAACATGGGGATATCTATCTGAGCCTCCAAAGAGTCCTTGCCAATAGCCTTAATGGCTTCCAGGAAATGATTTTGATCAGCTGGTATCTCTGCCTCTTCTTGTTCCTCTCTTTCTTCCTCTTTCTCTTCCTCTTCATCTAAACCTTCCTCTATCCTTTTTCCTATCTTCAGTGCCTTCAATTCTACTTGGAGTGCTTCCTTGACTCCAGTCTTGATCATCTCTTCCATCTCCTTAAATTTCTTGACCACTTCGGTGGTCATCCCCTTTGGAGGCATATTGGTGCAGGAGCACATTCTCTGTAGTGCAGGGTTATCTTTTCTTTTGTTTTCTCATAAGGCTCTTAAGCCATTTCATTTTGTAATAAGGGTCAATTTGGTCCCATGAATGTAATTATGCAAGGCACACATGTAGTTTTGCTTGTATGAAGGGTAAACCAACAGCTAACTGATTTGAAAATCAGTTTGCACGGTTGGAGGGGATAACTGTTGTCTCTACATCTTCTTTAGAGGCAGTTGTATGTCACACGGAGCAGAGAGAGAAGTGTGTATTACAACAAGTTCTTTTTGATAACTAAATAAAGAGAGTTCTGGGTATGATCTGTGTTGATTTTCTTGGTTGTTCTTAGTGATTTGATATCTTTATCCTGATTTTGTAAATGGAACCCTAACCGGATGCTATCTGTCAATCCATAGTGACTCTGTAGTGTGCAGATGGTGTAAAACCCACGGTTCCACAGTGGCTGGTTCGTAACCTAGGAGTAGGGTTTTGATTCATACATGGAGGTCCTTTCCTCTGTCCACTGAAGCCCTGTATAGTATCAGTGTGATGGGGGAAAGACTTTTCACGTTTGTTGTTGTTGAATTCTTACCCAGGAAGCCAGCGAACTCAGTCAAGTTCGACTAGACATCGTCATGTGGCTAGTCGGGAAATCAGAGTGAAATTGGATAGTTTTGATGTGGGATCAGATTGCTACAAGTGATTGAGGGTTTGATATATGAAACGGCCAAATTCCATTGTTTGGTAGAAAGGAATTCTAGTTCGGCACCTCAGAACAGTTGGAGATCCATCGGCGTGAAAGGCTCTCCGTCTTGTCGAAGATTGTTATAGTGTCGGAGACACATACCCTTGTTATTCGCATCGGTGAGAGAAACGATATCGGGCTAAGGAAAATACACTTAGCCGACGGTATACAGTTTCACCGATCGGTGAGACATCCTCGGAGTATCACCGATAAAGAGTATCGGCATGAGGAACCTCGTCGGGGGAAGCCGAAGAAGTCACGGCGACCATTAGAGTCCCGCCGATAGAAGCTCATCAGGAGGAGTTCAAGAAGTCTCGCCGATAGAGACTCATCGGAATGAGATGAACCATCGGGGCTGCGAACTAGAGTCTCACCGAAGCGGAGGATCTGGCCGATGTGCCTGACGATATCGGCGAGAGACAAGGTGTCGGCGTAGGTGAAAGGAGTCTTACCGAAGGAGGAAGTCTGGCCGACGAAGATTGGTCATCAGAGTGATGGAGTATATCGGCCTAAGAAATTTCTCGTGGTCCAATAGTATGAGGTGTTGCCAATAAGCAACTAACCGTCACGGAGTTATCGGTGAGAACTTGGCCATCAGGATAAAAGAATAAGGAATGGCCGATGGTTCATGTCTTCCCGATAGAGAAGTCATTCTTGGCTTCGGTGAAACATTGGGAGACCTCTTGCGAATAGGGAAGATATAGTCAAATTTCATTCGCTTCTGCTGGCACTCTGCATCAAATTGGTATCAGAGCTAATATTCTGAATCACAGCCATGTATGTCAAACGAAGAATTGGAGATAGAAACAGAGGCTAGCACAATGCCTCCCAAGACGATGAGTAAAGCAGCCATCCAGAAGATGGTGGAAGAAATGCTCGAAGAGAGACTGAAGGAAGAAAGATCCAAAGAGAAGGATGGAAGCACTTCTGAGTCAGAGGAGGATGAAGAAGGAGAAACTGGGGAGAATCCTCAAGGAGAAGGTATGACTGCTGATCAAAAGGCATTTCTGAACGCACTCAAGGGTCATGGAGATAGTGGTGATCCGAAAATGGATGTTCCCACGTTCAATGGGAAACTGGATGGAGATACTCTTGTGGACTAGATTGAAGCCCTAAGTAATTACTTTGACTTCAAAGAGTATAGTGACAGTAAGAAAGTAAAGTTTGTAAAGACCAGACTAAGAGGTTCTGCATTGGTTTGGTGGAACTACACTCAATGTGAAAGGGAGAAGGTTGGAAAGAGTCCAATCACCAAGTGGAGCAGAATGGTGGCCATGCTGAGAGCCAAATTTCTACCATGTGATTATGATCTGCAGACTATCAGAAAGTTTAATCATCTTAGGTAGAAAGATATGGACGTGGCTACATACACTGAAGAATTCCACAGATTGAGCATGAGAGCCAATCACAGAGAAGAAGAAAAAGAGATGGTGGCCAGATACCTAGATGGTCTGAGGTACAATATACAGGATGAGTTTAGTATGGTGGTTCCCAAGACTGTGGATGAATGTTTTTAGTTAGCCTCTAGGGCAGAGGATAAACTGAAAAGGAGAGGTGATCAAAATAACAGAGGAAGAGGTAATTTTGGTAGAGGACAGCCAAACAAAGGGGAAAGTTCAAGTCAACAAGAATCACGTTCTGACACAGAACAGAAAGGTGGTGGTTTCAGAGGTTGGAGAAGACCTAATGGCAGAGGTAGAGGTGGTGGTGCAGGCAGAGGACGTGGAGTCTTCACTGGAAGATGTTACAATTGCAATCAAGTAGGCCACACTGCAAGTAAGTGCCCTGAGAAGGCATCTAGCTCTCATGATGGTGGGAGAAGGAACCAACTATTGCAGGAGGATGATTGTCAAAGTGTAAACTCACCAATTGGTAGTGCTGCACCAGTGCTTGAAGGAGAGAATATGATGATTAAGAGGACCCTCGTGAAGATGCCATTGAAGCAGGAGCCCCCACAAAGGAAGAATCTCTTCAGAACCCAAGGAATAGCATATGGTAAGCTCTGTAAAATCATTGTTGATTCAGGTTCTACTGAAAATGTAGTGTCTACTGAAATGGTAGAAAAGTGTAGACTGAAAAGATTACCCCATCTTAATCCTCACAAAATATCTTGGTTGAATAAGAATCAGAACTATTTGGTGGAAGAACAAACTTGGGTAGAGTTTGAACTAGGTGGTTATAGGGATAAGGTGCTATGTGAAATTATTCCTATGGATGCTTGTCACCTTCTTCTTGGACGACCTTGGCAGTATGATGTGAAGGCACAGCATGATGGTGAAAAGAATACATATATGATCACCAAGAATGGTAAGAAGTTTCAGATGGATCCCTTACCAGAGCAGGTTGGAGAGAAGAGCAATGACAACAGTGTCATGTTAGTGAGTGGCAAAGAGTTCCTACAACTCATGAAGGAGGAGGATACCCAAGGGTATGCACTGATGATGAAGCCTGTATCTAATCAACAAAGCAAACAGCAGAAGGAGATTCCATTGGAAGTGCAACAATTACTGGATAAGTACCAAGATCTTGTGGTAGAGGATACTCCTAACTCCTTACCACCTATGAGGGACATAAGTCATCAAATTGACTTGATTCCTAGAGCCACATTACCCAACAAAGCTGCCTACAAGTTGACACCATAGCAGAATGAAGAAGTAGGTAGACAGATTCAAGAACTTTTGGAGAAAGGTTTGATTAGGAAAAGTCTTAGTCCATGTGCAGTCCCTAGTGTACTTGCTCCTAAGAAAGATGGCAAATGGAGATTATGCACTGATTCAAGGGCTATCAATAAGATCACCATAAGGTATAGATTTCCTATGCCAAGAATTGAGGATCTGTTGGACTATCTTGCTGGTTCATGTTACTATTCCAAGATTGATTTGAAATCTGGTTATCACCAGATCAGAATAAGGCAGGGAGATGAATGGAAGGCTGCTTTCAAAACAAATGAAGGTCTCTATGAGTGGCTTGTCATGCCATTTGGTCTCAGTAATGCTCCAAGAACCTTCATGCAGTTGATGAATGAGGTACTTGTAGAATTTATTGGAAAATTTGTTATTGTTTATCTTGATGACATATTGATTTTCAGCAGGACCAAAGAAGAGCATGTGAAGCATCTTGGACAGGTGTTAAAGAAATTGCATGAGAGTAAGTTGATGATCAACTTGGATAAATGTGATTTTATGAAAACTAAACTAGTGTATCTTGGATTTGTGATTTCCAATGGCTGTTTGAAAATGGATCCTACAAAAGTTGAGGCTATTCTCAATTGGCCTACTCCTAAGATAGTGGGAGATGTAAGAAGTTTTCATGGTTTGGCAACTTTTTACAGGAAGTTCATTAAAGGGTTCAGTCACATAATTGCTCCTATTCTCAATACCATCAAGGGTGGAGTGAAGTGTAAATTTCAATGGACAAAACAAGCAGATGATAGTTTTGAACAGTTGAAACAGAAAGTGGCCGAGTTACCTACGTTGGTACTCCCTGATTTTGACAAAGTATTTGTTGTGGAATGTGATGCAAGCCAATAGGCTATAGGTGCTGTTCTTAGTCAGGAAGGACATCCAATAGCATTCTTTTCAGAGAAGTTGAATGAGGCCAAACAGAGGTATTCTACCTATGACCTAGAGTTGTATGCAATGGTGCAAGCTCTGAAAAAATGGAGACATTATTTACTGCCAAAAGAGTTCATTGTTTTTACTGACAACCATGCTCTTAGCTTCCTAAATAGTCAAGAAAAGTTGAATCATAGGCACGTCAAGTGGATGGAACAATTGCAGGCCTATACCTTCACTATTAAGCATAAGAAAGGTGTTGCCAACAAAGTGGCAGATGCTTTGAGTAGAAGGATACTGGTCATACAGGAAGTACAAATGGAACATATGGGTCTAGAATGTCTGAAGGAGTTGTACAAGGATGATGTAGATTTCAAGGCTGCCTATGAAGTGTGTGCAAGTTTGGCTAACACTTTTCATGGTGAGTATTCTGATTTTGTGCTGCAAGAAGGGCTCCTATTTAAAGGTAGTTTGTTGTGTGTTCCTAAATGTTCAATGAGGGACAATATCATCAAGGAGAAGCACAATGGAGCCTTAGGAGGACATTTTGGGTTGGACAAGACTTTGGAACAAGTCACCAGGTTCTATTATTGGCCCAAGGTACAGACAGATGTGAGGAGATATGTTGCAAGCTGTACCATATGTCAAAAGGCCAAGGGTATGTCTTCTAATGCTGGTTTGTACCAACCACTGCCCATTCCCACCAGACCTTGGGAAAGCATTAGTATGGACTTTGTGCTTGGTCTTCCTAGGACAGCAAGGGGTGTAGACAGTGTTTTTGTCATTGTGGATAGATTCAGTAAGATGGCTCATTTTGTGCCATGCAAATGCACAAATGATGCATCTCATATTGCTGGTCTCTTTTTCAGAGAAGTGGTCAGAATTCATGGTTTACCCCTATCAATTGTTACTGATAGAGACTCCAAATTTGTTGGTCATTTTTGGAGGACCCTATGGAGAAAATTGGGCACTCAGTTGTCTTTTTCATCAGCCTACCATCCCCAGACTGATGGTCAGATTGAGGTTGTTAATAGGTCCTTGGGAAACCTTTTGAGATGCCTTACCAAACAGCATGGATTGGCATGGGATTTAGTGATCAGTCAAGCTGAATATGCTTATAATGATTCAAGAAACAGACGTACTGGGAAAAGCCCTTTTGAAATAGTTTATGGTTTCCACCCAAGAGGACCACTTGAACTCAAAGACCTCCAAGGATGGGATAAAAGGAGTGCTCTAGGCGAAGACTTTGTTGCTACCATGAAAACAGTACATGATCAGGTCAAGCTTCAGTTGGAGAAAACTGTCTCCAAGTACAAGGATAGGGCAGATCTGAAGCGAAGGGAGGTACAGTTCAAGGTAGGAGATTTGGTGATGGCCTACCTTAGAAAGGAAAGATTACCTAAGGGGCAACCAACCAAATTGTTGATGAAGAAGATAGGACCTTGTAAGGTAGTGCATAAATTTGGTCCGAATGCATATGAGATAGAATTACCATCTGGCCTTGGTATCTCTCCCATTTTCAATGTTGCAGACCTGTTCCCTTTTAGACCTCCATTACATGTTGAAGATGGCTCAGATGCTGTGATTGAAGATGAAGACTGGATCAGAGATTTACCTCCAAGTAAGCCTTTGCAATTGGAATGCATTTTGGATTCCAAAATTGTCAAGAAGACAAGAAAAGGGGTATACAAAGACTACTTGGTCAAGTGGCAGGATCTTCCTGATTTAGAGGCAACCTGGATGAATGAAGCAGATATTCTAAAGCATGGGAAGACACTTCAGCAGTTAGCAACTCAAGGGACTTGAGTTTTTCCTGCAGGGGGAGTATGGTGTAGGAGCACATTCTCTGTAGTGCAGGGTTATCTTTTCTTTCTCATAAGGCTCTTAAGCCATTTCATTTTGTAATAAGGGTCAATTTGGTCCCATGAATGTAATTGTGCAAGGCACACATGTAGTTTTGCTTGTATGAAGGGTAAACCAACGGCTAACTGATTTGAAAATCAGTTTGCACGGTTGGAGGGGATAACTGCTGTCTCTACATCTTCTTTAGAGGCAGTTGTATGTCACACGGAGCAGAGAGAGAAGCGTGTATTACAACAAGTTCTTTTTGATAACTAAATAAAGAGAGTTCTGGGTATGATCTGTGTTGATTTTCTTGGTTGTTCTTAGTGATTTGATATCTTTATCCTGATTTTGTAAATGGAACCCTAACTGGATGCTATCTGTCAATCCATAGTGACTCTGTAGTGTGCAGACGGTGTAAAACCCATGGTTCCATAGTGGCTGGTTTGTAACCTAGGAGTAGGGTTTTGATTCATACATGGAGGCCCTTTCCTCTATCCACTGAAGCCCTGTATAGTATCAGTGTGATGGGGGAAAGACTTTTCACGTTTGTTGTTGTTGAATTCTTACCCAGGAAGCCAGCAAACTCAGTCAAGTTCGACTAGACATCGTCATGTGGCTAGTCAGGAAATCAGAGTGAAATTGGATAGTTTTGATGTGGGATTAGATTGCTACAAGTGATCGAGGGTTTGATATATGAAACGGCCAAATTCCATTGTTCGGTCGAAAGGAATTCTAGTTCGGCACCTCAGAACAGTTGGAGATCCATCGGCGTGAAAGGCTCTCTGTCTTGTCGAAGTTTGGTATAGTGTCAGAGACACATACCCTTGTTATTCGCATCGGTGAGAGAAATGATATCGGGCTAAGGAAAATACACTTAGCCGACGGTATACAGTTTCACCGATCGGTGAGACATCCTCGGAGTATCGTCGATAAAAAGTATTGGCATGAGGAACCTCGTCGGGGGAAGCCGAAGAAGTCACGGCGACCGTTAGAGTCCCGCCGATAGAAGCTCATCGGGAGGAGTTCAAGAAGTCTCACCGATAGAGACTCATCGGAATGAGATGAACCATCGGGGCTACGAACTGGAGTCTCACCGAAGCGGAGGATCTGGCCGATGTGCCTAACGATATCGGCGAGAGACAAGGTGTCGGCATAGGTGAAAGGAGTCTTACCGAAGGAGGAAGTCTGGCCGACGAAGATTGGTCATCGGAGTGATGGAGTATATCGGCCTAAGAAATTTCTCGTGGTCTGATAGTATGAGGTGTTGCCGATAAGCAACTAACCATCACGGAGTTATCGGTGAGAACTTGGCCATCGGGATAAAAGAATAAGGAACGGCCAATGGTTCATGTCTTCCCGATAGAGAAGTCATTCTTAGCTTCGGTGAAACATTGGGAGACCTCTTGCCAATAGGGAAGATATAGTCAAATTTCATTCACTTCTGCTGGCACTCTGCATCACATATTGCTAGCCTCTCCTTCACTTTCTTTGTTTGACATACACTTATTCACAGACAGCACCCAACACTCCTACAAATCCTCAATTTGACTTGCCATCTGAATCTTTTCATGCTCTGATACCAATATGATGGGGAGTGCACAGTAGAAACTGCAGAACAAAAATCAAATTTGTCTTCCGTCGGCCAGACTCCACTTACTGGCCACCGATACTCCTTGATTGGTTAGACAACAATGATCGGTATGACTTTCTCCAGTCTTACCGTTGATCAATCTTACACTGATAGCTCAACTAAATTTATCATCGGCGAGATACTTTAGGACTCACACAATCTACTTTCCATCATCGGTGAGACGTGACTTTATCAGGAAACCCCTTTGATGTGTTTCTGATATGCCGATGGCACTTATCTTCGGTGAGACTCTTCACTATCGGAGAACTTTGGAACTATTTTACCGAACACCTAGTCTGTCTGATACCTCCTGTCGATGAGACTTCTTCTTCGTTCGGCTGACACTTATTTCAATAGTGGCCAACCTCTCATTGCTGTGACCCTTATCATCAGCCAGCACTTACAACCTCTTGCCGATACACTGATGATGGTTAAGTTCTACCTCGTTTCAACCGTGACGGCTTCCACACCAATTGGACGCGACCTTATCGGTGAGACCCTTTTCGTCAATGAAACTTTTAACTTGTCTCCCAATGCGCCGATGGCATTTACCTTTGGTGAGACTTGTTCTGTTAGAAAACACTTGCAATCTTTGGCCGATGCATCGATGAATCAAACCCTTGGTGAGACTTGCTCTATCGGTGGGACTTACTCCGGAGCTATCAATACGCCAATCACTCCGATGTCACCTTTGACCTTCTCTCGTTGACATGACAATTACTATCGGCCATACTAGGGTTTACTTCACCGATACACCGATACACTGTTGCACAGTCTACCTTCTCTTGAACCCTAGCACATGGAGATGCTAGGTCAACCTATTGTGCAACACACACTGTCTGGATCCTCTGCATCACCAAACCATGAAACAAAACGAGAAAACAAAAGTAAACATTGTTCAACGAAGCCATTCCACTGATTTCAACAGAAATCTTACTAGTGGAATGCTTCACATCGACATATTGCAACAACGGAAAGCACAGGAAGAAAGGAAATCTATAGTTATACAATTTACAATTACAGGAAGAAGAAATCAAATTGATGGAACATAATTGTTCTATTTCTCTTTAGCACAATACACAATCACATTCACCTCCTCTACGATTTGATTACCCATTATTCATTTGGTTCATTCCTCTGGGTTTATAAACTCACCCAGAGGAAAACCAACCAATTCCAAATGGCTGGGAGAAAAACCAACCGATTCCAAGCGGCTGGGAGACCAACCGTCTAAAAACTAACAATTTGAAAAAAGTGACCTAAGTCGCTTGGGACTTACAAAATTGGTTCTAGATCTTGAAGAACCCAGATACAAATTGAAATTACATGTATTGGTCAAGATAGACCTTATTACAACACAAAACATGATTTCAAAACAAAACATGAACTTAAATGCTTCATGGAGGACACCTTGTGTTAGGTGCTCCTGCACCAAACGAGGAGGTGGAAAATGCAATTATATAGGTTTACGGCCAAGGGGTACTTTGTTTCCCCAGATCTATCTATCTGTCATAGGTAGTGACTCATTTTCTATCTAAATCGATGGATTTAATTCAAAACTATGAGATGGTTATGGATCTTGCACTCAAGTTTGTTAAAGATTTTCTATTCTCTGCTAAAAAATTTGGGGAAGCAATGAAAAATAATGATTTGCAAAGGTCGAGCATGGTGATTTTGCACTCTACATTGTATGAGAAGTGGGCAAATTTTTTTTCTAAAATATTGGCAAAGGTGGAGATGGATCCATGAGGCAAGTACATAAAGCATTCGAGGGCTTGACCTCCTAAGCTTCATGGGAAAAGATGAAGGATGAATTGGTCATCATAGGCTACTTCTTGGCATGCCATGAAGAATTCATTGATGTAGTCATGAAGATCTCCTTTTCGTTCATACTTATCAAATTTGGGCATGTCAAGATGTTGAGGAAAATGTATGATTGTCATATTTCGATCATAAGGATAGGAGCATAAGTCATTAAACTTATAATGTTTCTTTTGGGTCCCTAGTTGGATATTTTTTAGAGCATTTTGATCTCTTTCCATTCTTGATCGAAAGGATTAGCAAGATGATGTTGCAATGTGGATTGAAGAGGTGGTTGTTGTGTTTGTTGATGGAATGATGTTTGTTGTTGATTATATGGAGGTAGGCCTATAGTTTGTGAATAAACATGAGACCCATATGTTTGATGTTGTGGTTGGGTGTGAGTGGATGCATGATACATATGTTGGGTTTGGAAAGGCAGTTGTTGATATTGAGTGACATGTTGATGCTACATGGAAGTACCATGGGGAGGTTGTTGATGGGTGGTTGAATCATATGTTTGAGTGGGATTCATGTAGCTTATGAATGGGTTTTGAGGTTGATGTGGTGGTTGTGATGTTAATGGATGTTGAGATTGGAGATAAGTTTGAAGGTACAGTAGGGGTTAACATTGTTTGGGAGATTATTGTCCTTTGAGGAATATTTAAAGGAGGAAGTGTTTGAGGAATATTAATGGCATTAGATGTGTTTTGAGGGACGGTGGTGATATTGGAAGAGTTTTGAGGGACGTTGGATGTGTTTTGAGGAATTTTGGATGCAGTTTGAGGGATACTGATACGTAGATTAGTGGGCATGTTGGAGTTGGGCATTAAATGCGATGGCATGCCATAAGGTTGTTCCAATACTTGTGGTTTTGAAATAGTATTACCCCCTACATGTTGATCAATGGTATGGACAACATTTGTATTTGTGGTGTAGTTGGCCCATGGATTGTCATAGATGAGATTGTTAGGATTAGGGACATGGCCTCATGGTTGATCAAGGATGGGTGATGGTGGTTTGTCATGAAAGATTGTCTTGAGATTATCATGGTCAAATGAACAGGGGAGGTGTGCTCCATGTTTGATGAGGCGTTCATCGAATTCATCCTTATATTTGTTAAGGAATTGATCAAATTTTCATGCAATCCCCTTTCATTAAGGAAATCGATGAAGGTGGGGGAATACATGTGGTAATGTATAATTGCTTTACTCATTTCAGGTTGGTTGACATACCCCTCCATATTACTTGTGGTGGAGTCATGTGGAGAGAGGGGTTGATAGCAGGCATCCATCTTTCTCTTAGCTTGTGATCGCATGATGGGAGGCATAAAAGGAGAACTTTGATCAGATTTGGATGATGAGGTCCCAATGGTTAGGGATGGGGATTGTTTTAATTTCAAAATGTTGATCACTATGGATGAGTATCAAGTATTATCCCTACATACCTAGGGTGGACAAAGAGCCTAAGAAAAAGGATAATGGGATTATCTTACTTGGGGCAGACAAGACACACCAAGTAAGATGGGATTCTTGAAGTCTACTAACTTAGGAATTGTCTAAGTTTCCAAGCTAATTTGTCCAAGGGGTGTGATTTCGAGTTTATACTAAACTTAAGATAGAAAAATTCTTAATCCTACTATAAACAAGAGGATGGATTGATATAGACTTTAACCTTAGAGAATTTGGATTTGGATTTGGATGGATGATTTGATTGGATTTAGATAATGAAGGATTGATTGAGTTTGGATGATTTGGATTTGATTTGATTTTTGGATAAGGGATTTTGGATAAGGTTGGATCACAAGCTAATTGTCAAATGGACATAGATGATGATGATATGGATAGATTTGGGGGTGAAATGATCTTGGATGAGGTGGGGAAACTAATTTTGACAATCAAAATGATAAATACTCTAATTTTTGGGGGCTTTGAATTTGGGCACTAAAACAAATAGTTTAGGCACTGACAGAGAGGGACTAGGCACTGAAGAAGATGGAAATGGGCACTAAATTAGGTGGCTAGGTGCTGATAGGGACTGGGCACGTGCTGACAGGGGCCAACTAGGTGCTGACAGGGATTGACTAGGCATGAATGGAAATGGTTAGCAGACAAGGACCAGGGTCTAACTAGGCACTGACAGAATCCAACTAGGCGCTAATGGGGATGTACTAGGTGCTAAAAGGTGAAAAGTAGGCACTAATTGATGTATGGGTGAATGATGATTAGGATCAAACTAGGTGCTAACAAAGATGAGTTAGGCACCAACAGAGAGTGAATGAGTGTTGAAATATGGAAAATGGGTGTTGATTTGAATTGAATTGATTTGGAAGGGGTTTGTCTTGAAAATTATGGCAAGATTATCAAACATCAAACTCAATGGCTACTTTGACTGACTTGGAATTAGGTGCGAGAGGTTGTTAGCCTCCACAGATTATACGTGGATTGTATGGGTATATCACATGGAAGACATGCCAAACACTTGTTTACAACCTAGTAATTATTCAAGTAGGTGTGACATATCTTGTGGATCTCACAAAGTGGTCGTGGGTCAATCTCAACTCAAAATGGAACCGAGATTCCCACCCCATTAATACCATAATTCTATAGCTTGGATAGATAGGGAATCTATGGTCAGGGACCACCATATACCCCTTCCCTTGGAGACTTTTGCCTTGTTGAAAGCAGCTCCTATCTCAAGTATAAACGTATGGTGAGCATCTTCCCCTCCTACTACAGCAATACACCATAAGATATGATAGTTGAAAGGTCTTATCTAGGCTTCACAAGGCTTCTAGGGGATGTCCCAATATATGTGAGGTATGGGGGACATGTACATGAATGGGGATGTCCCAATCCAGCCAAGCTCCAACCAAACACAAGTCTCGATGGACCAAGGGTCTTAGGGTTTTTGCAAGGGGGGAGATGGTCTTTCCTTTAAAGTGATTCTTTTGATTCTCACAATATTTATGTCCCACACTGGAACATGCCATTGAGGTCATCCCTAGGGGGATGAAATCCCCTAGTAGGCCCCCTAAGAAGAAACTACTTCCCACTTTTGATCACCCAAGATCACATGAAGCACAAGGGGAGAGCATACGTGGAAAAGTAACCCCTTAAGGATACAAGTAAACAAGAAAGTTTGCAAATAGAATTTTTATCCCCAAGATCACCCTAAGGTGCAAGGGGAGAGAATACATCCAAGATCAAACCACAAACAAAACAAACAAGATTAATTACCCCTACTTTAACCTTAATGTGCAACTACAATTAGTGAAAAATGCAACTTTCACCGCGGGGTTACACAAAAGATGTTAGTAGTTTGTTTATATGCTCTTGGACTAATGAAAAATGTTGCAAAATAGGAGTTAGACTGAGAAAAATTAAAATATATGAAAGATGATGTGTACATATATTGGGCGCACTAAAACAGTCTGCCCAGGGGCTGACATGGCCAAGTGCTAAGGCAAAAAGTCTAGGCACTGAAGGAAATCAACTAGGCACTACAACAGAAAATCTAAGCAATGAAACACAAAAATTTATACCTTCCACTTTCAGTGTAGATGCAGAAAGGTTAGGCGTGACTGTGTTTCTGGTGGGTGCTAAAGTGACACAGGTGGTATTACGGCTTGTAATTTAATGTTTCTCTGCAAAACTAAGAGTTAACTTATGCAAAAAAAATTGTTAGCATGATTAGTGTCCCTTAAAACCTAAAAACTTAGAAATTAACCCTTTGATAGATGGAAACACAAAGTTTAAAAGGCTTCTGAATTGGATGCTAATATGTCTGATCTAGGCACTAAAGCTTGCAACCTCGGTACTAAAGTGAAATGGACAACATGCCCACCTGTACCTACATATTTTTCTACAAAAATGAGAACTAAATGTGCCAAAAATGTTGTTAAGAAGGTTAGTTAACACATGTACCTGCAATAGATTTTTTAAATTGACTAAAAATGACCATAAAACTGCTTTTAGACCTTCATAGAGTTAGGCATTGATGTAGGAAAACAAGGCACTGATGTAGAAGAACTTAGCAATGAAAGGCCAAAACCAAGCGCTGATGGAAGTCTAGACCGTCAGTGGATTTCATCGCTGATGCAAAGAGGTTGAGCATTGATAGAGGATGACGCGACACAACTCTATGAAATCTAGGCACCGATTTGACCTACAAACACAAACACAATGCAAATTTCCACACAAAAAGATGGTTAAAGGTGGTGGGGGTCCCACCGAGCGTGCCAACAATGTCTACAATGGAAATGAGAACACCTAGGATGAGCTAAAACTAATTTAACTACCCAATTCTGAAATTTAAAGGACCTCAAGACTAGACTAACTAGCAATGCATACTAAAACTAAATTGTACCCTATCTATATGCACTATTAGTGATATGTCCTAAATATGATATGTTATACTAGATAATTTTCCTAATTAGCTAGATGTTGATTGCTTAAAATGATAGAATTTCTTTGCATACAAATTGCTTATGGGAAATGGAAGGGAAGACCTTAATTTATAGATCTTTAGGGATGAAAATGGAGGGCTAGGATTGAATTGAAGGATCAAGGGCTGAAATTCCTTGAGGATCCTCAAGCAAGGAGAATTGGACAAATGGCATAAGGAGATTGGATGAGAGAATTGCTCCAAGATTCAAGAGATGATCAATGGATACGATTGAGTGGTTGAATGAATCAATGGCTAGGATTGGCTAGGTGTATGACATGTAAGGTCTCATTTATGGAAATACATGGTTTGGATTTTGTGAGAAATTTAAAATTATGAGAAGAGGACAAGTGTGTAGACACCCAAATTTGTCCATGTCTTGCAACACCTAGTCAAATATATTATTAGAGACATCATGTAGCATTTTGTCCTAATCCCACTCCTAATCCCACTTATCCCATTAGCCAATTAATTAAATAAATCTTATTTATTTAATTAATTTCCCATCATAATCCCATCCCATCCTAATCACCTAGCCAATTACTTAAATAAATCTTATTTATTTAATTAATTTCCCTCACATATTCCAACTAATTCAAATAGAATATTTGAATTAGGTCCTCACCTTTCATCTCATTGCAACACTTGTCCACCTCTCAATTGAATCATGTGTGGTAGTACAACTTTCATTTAATATCCTTCACATGTACAACTAATAAGACCTAATTTTATTAAATAAAAGTTTTTGTGTACATGATCACACATGAACTTTATTCTCCTCCCTACACTTGTCACATGACTACAACTCCCTTGAAGAGTGGGAATAACTAATGAATCCTATCTATCCACACCATTCATTTAGCCTTTCAATCTCAACCATCCATTCAAATCAACCCTTACCTATAAATCAACCCTTTCACAAGCCATTTGATAATCTAATCTTCAAGTACCCTTATTCTGTTGAATTTGCAAGGCATATAATCTTCAAGTATCCTTATGCTGTCAAAATCTCTCCACAATCTTTCATCCATTATCTTTTCATCTATCACCTTCCATCTATCATCTTCATCTTAATGTTATGCTGTTGAATTGAGCAACCAACATATCAAATCACTCAATTAATCAATCTTGCTTGCATCTATCTAAGGTATTGAAGATTTGGGTCAACGTAATGCATTTTATTATTTTATCATTTGTATTTATCCAAATTTTTCATATACATTTCTGGTGAACACGACGTGAACATGCTCCAAGGATCTAATCAATAGTTTTTGCAAGGTTTTTGTTGGAAAAATTTGCATACTTCTAACACTAGTTTGTCAAGTTTTAGGAGTGAATTGTTGCAAGTTACCTCCTAGGCTGAAATTGACATCACCATTGCGTCTGCTAGGCCATTTCCATGAATTTTGACTATAAACTTGCCTAGGTTTGGTGACTATGAAATTTTTGGAAAAAAAATTAAATTTTTTTAGTTCATAGGGCATACCGTACGGATCCATATGGAGCCGTACGACCTGTATAGGGGTCTGTGATTGATTTCCTAGTTCTCATCATATTTTTGTGGCTAACATTGTTCTTCTGGTCGATGTTTGTGTGAATTCTTTGTAGGTGTATGGGTTACAGATTTAAATTACAGTTGATCACTAGTTCGCAAACCCTAATCCACCGGTTGTAGTTTAAGATCCCTCTATCATTGTTTTAAAAACCCTTGGCCTATTGTTCCCATGTTTGATCTCCACAAAAAAAAAACTTCACAGTGATCAACATCTTATCAACTATCCATGCTCAAATCCCTGAATATACCCTAAACACCATTTGCCAACCGTCGTTGTTCAAGAAAACTACCTTAAAACCACCCATGATCTCTACTGCCATCTGATCATCCAAACCCTAATACTCGCTATTGCCTAAGAAATCTAAGAGTCTATGTGCCTTTTGCCTATGGTTTCACACTACCATTGGTGGTGATTGGGTCAAATCTCTGTTTTTGATCTTGTGTCACCACTCATAAAAATCCCGCCACCACCGGATGTAAAACCCTTACTAGCACCTAAAACCCCTGTCGATAGTCCTTTCTCTGCCTAGATTTTGGGTCACCTTCACCTATTTAGCCTCCTCTGCTACCTCATAACCCCATTTCAAGATCAATCATTGCCCACTCAAAACCAACGCCACCATTGGATCTCTAGTCTCCGCCAGTAAAACGCATCACCAACTTTGACATCTACCTCTAAACATCCTCCTAACCCTAACTGCATGATCCTTGAACCTTGATGCTTTAGTGTTTAGGTTTTAATCTTAGTTCTGTGGTCACATAGGCGACTAGGCCTGTGGAGGGGGGGCCTTTTATAATCTTTTTTCATTGTTTTTTGTGGTGTTCAAGCCCGCTCCGTTGAGCCAAACCCCCAAATAGACTATCAAAACCAATTGCAACCAGCGCATGTGACCAGACTGGGCTAACTTCTAGTGGTCAAGTTTAAACTGCCAGTTTGCCTTGTGCTTCTATATGCCCTAGAAGGGCATTTTTTTCTCATTTTGTTATAACTTGGTCAAAATAGGTCAAATGTTTGCATGAAAGGACTCATTGGAAAGCTAGTTCACCTAGCTTCGGTGTGGCAATGAAATTTTTAGGTGATTTTATCATTTTATTAGGTATTTTTCTAGTCAAAGTTCAACTTCTTTTCAAACTTTGATTGAGCATAACTTGAATAAAATTGATCCAATTTCAATGATTTTTTTTTAAAGTGCATGATATTTTCTAAATTTTCTATTTATACAATTTAGTCAACTGTATCAAGTCATCTTAATTAGATTTTATTAGACTTCATTTTTTTTCACATAACGGTCTTCTATGCAAGTTTACTTGTTTCTTTTTCAATTTTGTGGCTTTTAGGTGAATCAAAGGAGCTAGAATAGTGTTTAGATCAGCCACAACAACAACTTGGAAAGAAAAAATAATCAAGTGCGCATTCATTCTAATCTCTCATCTTTTTATTTCAATCAATTTTGTTTACAAACACACTTTGACTTGGGCTCTTAAAATTAATCTTGTTTGTAATCACACTTGGAAATTGGGCTTAAAATGAACAATTGTCTTCAATCACACAACTTAACTTTGGATCTAAAAAGAACAAGTGCTTGAACTGTTTCCACACATCTCAGTTTTCTAAGGAGAAATTAACAAGTGCGAGTGTGAATCAAGTGTGCATGTGTATGCTCTCTCCTTGCACTACAAGGTGATCTTGGAGATCAAAAACACCTCACTTGGTTTGCTTTTGTCATACCCTTCTTAGGAGGCCTGCTTGGAGACACACCACTCCAAGGGATGACCTCAACTGAGATGTGAATCAAAAGACACCCTCTTTGGAAGTTGAAGTCTTGTCACTCTTGGCTAAGCCCCAAAGAACTTTATACCTTTGGGAAGTGAAGGTGAAGGGTGGGTTACCCCTTTCTCCCGACTGTGTGGCAGGATTTCACTTTCATTGCATTTCCTTAGTCAACCTTGTGTATCCTAGAGTAAGACATAATTGGCCATACCCCACTTGACTAGTTTTAGGGCTTGTTCATGTGTCTTCAAGTGTGTGCTTAATCATCACATTTAATATTGAAAGACAAATTTATCATTGTGTTTGGTGTGTGTTCATGCATTCACATGTGAGATCTTGTATTTGATATTGCCCAAGTCAAACTTCCAATAAACACTTGCCACATCATCCTCAACCTACATGTCATAATACGCATCCTAAGTCACATCATCCAATCATTCCAAGCCAAATCATCCTAATCACTTCATCCTAGTGATCCAAACAAATCACTTTCATCCAAATCATTCTACATCATCATCATAATCCTAGTCAAGCACTTTCCAAAAGGGTCTTAATCCTTAAACACAAGTGTGATACCATGCCAACATTAGAAGACCTAGCACAAGACCTCATTCACCTACTTCACCAAATTCCACTACCTCTAGACCAATAAACCATTCAAAAGTTCCATGACATGATCCAACAACTTCAACTTCAAGCAAGCCAATCTCCTCAAGTATAACAAATCCTAGCACAAGCCCAAAACTTCTTAGCCACTTGTCAAATCCAACAAGCACATCATCCTCTATCCATTCACTATCAACAACCTCCATCTCCATCCCATGTGTCACCTACATCATCATATCAACCTCATCCATCCACATGTGACATCAATCCTTCATCAACCTATCACACCTCTTCCAATGTCAACCCTTATCTATATCAATCCATATCTCAACAACCATTATCCTATGAAACCCCTCCATCATCATCACATCAACAATTCCCATCACAACAACATCAACTAATTCAACAATTCCAACCACAACATCAACACATTCACCAACACAACAACAACAAGTCATATCACAACAACAAGTCCAAACACCATCCCAGCCTCAACAAATTCCACCTCAATTCTATGTGTCACCCCCCTCAATGTCATACCAATCTAATCCATCCACCTATCATATCAATTCTGCATCAACCTATGCCACATCAACCTATCAACGTCCACCCTAAGATTATCCAATTCCTCATTCTAACATTCCAACACACCACCAAACCTATCCACAAGGCAATGAAGTGTCCTCACAAGAAGCACATACAAGTCCAAGTTGCCCTTCATATATAGATCAATATCCTTTACAAGAAGTATATGCAAGTCCAAGTGGCCCCTTGTACATAAATCAAGTGTCCTTAAGTCCACATTTGGAGCAAGACCTAATATCCTTTGACAAGGGAGATACCAATCTAGCCAATGCATCCTATAAGTCACCTCCACCATCCAATCACATGCCAACACATGAGCACACTAGTCCTATCCTAACACCTTCATGTGATCCCAATCCTAGTCCATTGGTCCATCAACCTTCATTAAAAGATTCCATGGAGATAGTGTTAGAAAGATTGGTCCAAGCAAATTTGATTGAGCTATTACTGCTAAGATCATATTCTCCACCTCTTTTTAAACCTAATTGGTATAAAGATGACGAATATTGTACATACCATAGGTGTAAGGGTCATTCCATATCCACTTGTATAGAGTTTAAAAGATTGGTCAAGAACCATGAAAATGGTGGTAAGATCGTGTTAGATAAAACCAATCTATCTAATTCCATTATTCTTCCATCTAGGCCAAGTCCCAATCCATCTAATCCCACTATCCATCCAATAAGTCCTAATCATAAGGCTACAACACCATCCACCCTTATTATCCACCCACTATATTGTCTATACACCCATGTACTTGCAAAGGATGTGATCCAATGGCTACTAGCACAGAATAAACCATCTCCATGTCAAACACCCATTCATGAGCCTATCAAAGAATCTCCCAACACCTTGTCCAATCCTACGTCCCCTTCATGTGGTCCACAACCCATTGAGTCTATTGATGAGTCTCTAACTATAAGTCTAAGTCAAGATTCATCATGCCCTCATGTTGATAACCCTCAAGAGCATGCCAAGACTATCTAAGAGCCTTTCCAAGAGTCTCCCACTTCCACTCCCATTCAAGTAACTCAAGAGGTATGTCAAGAGTATAATCCAAAGCATGTAGAAACATCAACCCCTCATCCAAATCAAGATCAAAGCATCTCTAAGTTCAACTTATCCATGAACTATATATTTTCTATGATCGAGATATTATCTATGATCATGATTGTATTCATGAGCAAATTTATCCCATTCATATTACATTTCATCCTGTTTATGCTCACATTTATGATCAAGGTTCTATCTATGATCATGAAAACCATGATGAGCCTCTTAGTAAAACTTTATGCATTATATGATCAAGATGATATCTATGATGAAGAATCTATCCATGAGCACCTTGATCCTATCGCTACTCACATAACCATCCATGAGAAAGATATCAAAATTGCATATTCATCCTCCATCTAGCCCAATCCATCATCCACAAACATCCACTTGTCATGATGAGACACTTGGCTTCCAAGAAAACATAGAAGATCAAACCAATAGCTTGGATCTAAATGAACATAATTAAGGTCCTAATCATCCTTCCACATCTGCCATCGACCCCATTCCAAGTCCACCAACATATCCTATTGGTCTATCCACCTTCATCCATGAATTTTATCCTTGGGACAACAACAACCATTGTCTTCCAAAGTCCCTCCATGCTCATATGGCCTTGGATACACACCCCAAGGTACACAATCTAAAGATGTTGGTACCTCCTCCATTCATCCTAAGTCCACCACTTTCCATCAAAAATCCTATCACATAGCCAAAATATATGTTGCCATTCCACCTCCCCCATCCTACAAATGTCAAAATCATGTGACCATATACCTTCCACCATCCAATTTACCTCCATTTCTTCCAACTCTTACTATCCCTCCATCCACTTTGCCTCCACTTTTACCAATGCCTAATTACCCACTTATCCATAAATTCCCTCATATCCCTAATCATGATAAACAAATGCACATATTATCTAAACATGAAGCTTCCACTCATTCCACCAAACCCATGGGATTCCAAAATAAAAATTTGGATGCCTCTACCTATAAAGCCAAAAATCCAACCAAAAATCCTAAAGATCCTTATGCCTTAGAGCATAAATGCAAAGAATAAAAAAAAATCTATCTAAAGGGTTACCTAAGCTGAAACCTTCAAAAGAAAAGGTAAAAACTAAAATGGTTTGGGTCCCTAAGCAAAAATCAAGCAAGTCAAATGAGGCATCTACATCTCAAAAATCCCAACCATCCTCTTCCATCCAAAATTCCCATTCCATTCAAAAGTTTCAAATTCCTTCATCCCACATCAAAAGAAAAATTCATAAAAATACTAAGTCTATGTGGATCCTTAAATCACTACATCACCCATCTCCTAGGCAAACATCTTCATTGCTTACTACATTGTCTTCCCATCAAAAGCTTCAATGTTTATCATGGTGTGTGCAACCATTGGTCATGGTTCCATTCCATTCTGCAATATTCCCACATACCTCCACCTCCCCACCTTTCATCCATTATCCTACATATCTTCCCCATCACTTCCCTATGGTCCATGCTTTGGCATAAGCCTTTCATACACTCCTACATGATCCACTATGTGTCCCTACATAATCCATTATCCTACCCTACCATAAACCTCATAATTCACTATCCTTCCATATATAATCCACATCATAATCCACTATCCCCCATCCATCCTTGCATGAAACTTCCATAATCCACATCATAGTCCACTATCTACCTAATCCATCTCCCTTTCATGCAATCCCCTAATAACATCTATGAGCATAATGACATGGTCCATGCGAGGAAATCCATCTCTAATGGGACTGTCACCTTTCATGAAACTAGATGCTTGAGTCCCCACCATCTTCCAAATCCTCCTATCCATATCCACTTATCCCATCCAAATATTCCTAAAAAATCAAAAAAGTCAAAATAAAGAAAAAAAAATCAAAATAGTAAAGAGAAATCCTTTCGTCCAATAGTGAAAACCATCCTTGGTGGCACCTTGGATAAGTACCATGATGAAAACCTGGCAAACAAGCGTCATGTGTAGGTTGATCTTCTATGTTACTTACACTTGGGGGCATGTTGTCTCATCCAAACTATCTATCCCATCATATCATTACCATACCATCCTACCATCCATATCCATTACACCCACATACACATACCTATCCTATTGAATCCATTCATCCTGCCTTCCTCTTTTGATCTTGATAAAGATATGGGGGAAAAATGTTGACAAATGCTTTGGATATCACTTGATATACCTCATCCTTTCCATTCATCCATCCTATCATCCTATTGTCATGAGCTTTGTCATGTAAAATCCTAAGTATTACACCAAGAACTGGGCATATTATTCCTATGCGACATAGTCTTTAGAGATCACATCCTAGCTCCATTATGATGTATACGTCCATTCCACTATGGTATATCCTTTTACCCACCCATATATCATGAGTCTTCCATCGCATCCATCTATCATGAAGCTTACATCCCATTTACTATCAGCCATCCTTTTATCCATCCATCCTACCTTGATCCTTGCATCTAGACTTAGTTTTCCCTTGTCATTGGTGTCTAGCATAAAGGCTATCAAAATTGTCATCCAGTGCCATCCCAAAAATCCAAAAAAAATAAAACATGTCCAAAATCCAAAGAAAATCAAAACATTTCAAAAATCCAAAAAAAATCAAAACATGTCAAAAATCCAAAAAAAAAATCAAATATTCTCAAAAACACAAAAGAACAAAAAAAAATCAAAACATTTCAAAAATCCAAAAAAATCAAAACATTCAAAAATCCACAAAAAATCTAATCATCAAAATCCATCACATTAATCCAATCAAATAATCAAAATCCAATTCTTCAATCACTCAAATCAATTCATCAAATCAATAAAATCATCATCATCATCACATGAAATCAATCCATAAATCCCAATCAACTCAATCCATCAATTCTTCCAATCAAATCAATTCATTCAATCAAATCATCCAATTCTTCAATCACTCAAATCAATTCATCAAATCATCATTCAAACCAAATCAATTCAATCAAATCAATTCATCACATCAAACTCAAATCAAATCACTTCTTCAAATCAATCTCCTCATTTCAATCATCCTTCAAATCCATCAAGTCAATCCAAGCAATGATCCAAATGCATGTCGATCCTCCAAATCCATACCAATCAAGTCAATCATTTTTGTCAAATTATTCAATCACATCAATGGTCTTGATCCTAATCTTGTCGTAAACCAAATCAATCAATCAATCAATCATCATCATCATCAATGAGATATATCATTCCCACATCCTTGTGTTGATCTAGGGATATATCATTCCCTGCAATGAGAACACTATCATCATCAATCAATCAATTAATCATTGGTTTATAGCTTGACAGGGGGAATACCTTGTTTGTTTTTGTATCATTTTTGCATGCTTTCTTTCTTGCTTGTGTGTGTTATCTTTTTCTCTTGCATTTGTATCAAATCTGTATCTTCTTGCAAATATTCATATCTTGTGTATGTTGGAATAGCTTTTTGCATTATCGTTTGCATCGAAGGTCATATCATACCTTTTGTGCATTAGGACTTTAATGCTCTATGTTTACTTCCTCATACATTAGACAAGGTTGTATTATGCTAGTGCACAAGACACACAGTCACCTTGGTCCTTATACCTTGGTTTATAACATCTCGTGCTATATCAAACATCACGGTTTCTCACCTTTCATTGCAGCATAACGCATCATTCATTTCTTCTATCCATTCCCTTATCTTTCTTGACCAATCCCTTTCATTTCGAGAGCCTACCCCTGTTTGTCCAACCTACCTATCCTCTCAAGAGGGCATCATCATCCTATCTTTCCATCATCACCCTATCCATTTTCCTCTATCCATACCTTAGCTTCTTTGAAATGATGTTACTCAACAAAAATCTCATCATCTCAAACATCATCTCAAAGAGGGGCAAAATGTAGACACCCAAATTTGTCCATGTCTTGCAACACCTAATCAAATACATTATTAGAGACATCATGTAGCATTTTGTCCTAATCCCACTCCTAATCCCACTTATCCCATTAGCCAATTAATTAAATAAATCTTATTTAATTAATTTCCCTCACATATTCCAACTAATTCAAATAAAATATTTGAATTAGGTCCTCACCATTCATCTCATTGCAACACTTGTCCACATCTCAATTGAATCATGTGTGGTAGTACAACTTTCATTTAATATCCTTCACATGTACAACTAATAAGACCTAATTTTATTAAATAAAAGTTTTTGTGTACACAATCACACATGAACTTTATTCTCCTCCCTACACTTGTCACATGACTACAACTCCCTTGAAAAGTGGGAATAACTAATCGATCCTAGCTATCCACATCATTCATATAGTCTTTCAATCTCAACCATCCATTAAAATCAACCCTTGCCTATAAATCAACCCTTTCACAAGCCATTTGATAATCTAATCTTCAAGTACCCTTATTTTGTCGAATTTGTAAGGCATCTAATCTTCAAGTATCCTTATATTGTCAAAATCTCTCAACAATCTTTCATCCATTGTCTTTTCATCTATCACCTTCCATCTATCATCTTTATCTTGATCAATCCTCTCTCAAAATCTAGAATATCCTAGTTAGTTTGAATAGTGAGAAAACCCCATCAGATCTTGACAAAGTCTTTTTTTAAAGAAAACCCCAAAGCTTTTACAACAATGCACATAGCAAAAGACTCATCAAAGGCCTTACCATCATTAAATTTGACATGATTTTTAATCATTAAGATGAGGAATACATCTGATGCTTAATCTATCCTTTAGGTAACAATTAAGTATGACCACCTCCACCCACATAAGCTCATTAGTTATAATGATTATGAACATCATTTAGACTAAGAAACAAAATTTTCTTAGGAAAAGAGTTTGTCGACCAAAAGGAAGCCCCTTCTTCTCGAACCCCCCAATTTGCTAGACAATTGGCCACTTGATTAGCTTCCTTATAAACATGCCTAATCTTCATCTTTTTTATTTTTATTTATAATGTCTAGGGAGTATTTGATAAGATTTTTAATGGTCCAACTAGTAATATATTTTCTACTTAGGCAATTGATTATATTCAAGGAATCACCTTCTAACACAAAATTTTACACCCCAACTTTGTTGTGCCATTTTGAGGGAATTATAGGTAGTAGTATCTTTTGTAAAATGACTAGTCTAAATCCCAAGGTTTATAGCACACGTTGTTACTAAGTTACTCCTTGAATCTCTTAGGACACCACCCTTGGTAGACCCCGAATTCCATTTTTCTACCTCATCAAAATTTAGTTTGAACTAGTTTGGATAAGAGGGGACCAAGAAATATTTTATCTCTAATCTTCACTCCCTTTGAATGCTAAAGAAATGTCAAAATCAAGCTTCCAAGATTGACAACCTCAAGTTACACTTTTGAGATGAACTTTGGAAGCAGATGTAGCCTTAGTTCTTAAATTCACCATAAAGTTCACCTTTATTATAGAGAATATTTTGAAAAGAACCCTAATAGTTGGGGACTTTTGATTCCTGAAGACAATTATTTCTTTCTTTCCATAGACCCCACCAAACATAAGGTAGGACCAAGCCCCATAGGAATTTTAAGGTGGGGTTTTTAAAGGGGGAGTTATATTGTTCAATCAAGCTCTAAATATCCCTAGGAGGCACCTAACATAGTTTAAGGAGGGAGAGTGTTGGCAAGAGAGACTACTATGTTGAATAATTGAGTGTTGTCATTGATGGCAACAAGGAAAAGAGGGTACATTAGTATGACAAGAAGACATCATTCCAGAAGACCAACTGGATTTTACAATAAGGCACAAGAGTATTCAAGACCAAAATGCTAGAATGATTAAGTATGGACAGTATTCAGAGTAAGGGATAGAAAGTGGATTAGTATGCCTCTGCAAATGAAGAGCTGCAAATGCAGTTTAGATATGATGAATCATAGCTACTTGATGATGATATAATCTAGTTTTTAGGTCATAACTTCCTCCTAAAGTCATTTGAAGAAAATATCTAAGACTAGATGAACAGAAGTAAGGTAGGGACAGTGTATATTGCAAAGTAAAATGATCCGCATTTCTTCACAAGCGCATATTTTGTTATGCAGTTTTGAGGTGTTGTAAACACTTGTATGTAGTTCTAAATCTAGAGTTGTAAGATCTAAAGTCCACCGAAAAGATAGTTACAATCTGCTAAGCATCGCTACAGCGTTTGACAAAGTTTGACTGTGACAGAGTTTGAGTTCTGTTGGTCCACATTTTTCTGCTATAGAATATTTTGCTTTGTAGTTCTAAAGGTATGATTAGTAATGTATGAGGAGTCCTTGATATGATTTTGAGCAAGCCCTGTGGTTCCCAGTAAAAGATGTAGTCTGACAGTTGAACTGAACCAGTAGCAGTCTGAGTTTGAGGCCGACATGATAGTTTGATTTATGTGCGGTAAGTTCTATTGATTAGAACTTTATTCTAAGTGGTTCTATAGTTGGAGCCGACATATGAGAAGATGTTTCAAATGTTATTTGGGTCCATTATGTATTTTGATGAATGAATTTGGCCGACAAGCTACAAGTTTATTAACTATACACTTCATCTAAGTATGTTGAACTAATATGAAGATCATAAGTGTTGTGGATATATATGTGGGATTGAATTCAGTGTTTGGTGTGTGTGTGTGTGTGTGATACGAATGTGAACTAGGCGAAGAAGTATTGTGGATGTGATTGACACGAATAGCAGAGTAGAAATAGAAGATCAGTGATGATAAAGACTCAAGATTCAGTATTCAATTGCTAAATGACTACACCCTGGCATACTGACAGATGCTATTGCAGTATTAATATTTCTTATATAATTTCACTTGTACTTGGTAGTGATCCTAGCTGTAAGCAACCAGTAGGGTTTAATAGCCCTCATTGTAATCTTTCTAGGTTTAGGGTTGTGGTAGTGAGCCTACTAGATCTAGTTGTACTTCATGGTAGTGAGCTAACATGTTCTAGGCCCGTGGAGTGACCAAGCCTGAACATCACATTTGTAAAAGATTGCAGTATATATTGAGAGCTAATCCTCTCCATGGTTTTTCCCTTTCTTGGGTTTTCCACATAAAAATTTGGTGTCTATGTGTCATGTTTATATGGCGTGTATTTTTGTGGTTACTTTTCTTTCTAATTATTAAAGTTGGTATTTGGTTTAATTGTTTAAATCTTAGAATACTGATTCACCCACCTCTCGGTATTCAACAATTGGTATCAGAGCCAAGTTCCTTGGAAGAAGCTTAACAACTTAAGGAAGATCTGGGGTAATATAATCATGGCAGCAAGAAGATTTGGAAATTATGAAAACAACAAGGAACTATAAGAAAATCTTATTGATCTGGAATAATTTAAAGTAGAAGTCAGGGATCTAAAGGATAACTTAAAAGAAGCTGATGAATGCATCTCAAAATTAAAAGAACAAGTTAAGAAATTCAAAGACAAATACAAAGAAGTTAGTAATCAACTGATATCAGCAAATGAAACTCTGAATGATTTGGAAGCTGAAGTTATAGAAAGAACAAAAGTAGAAGAAGATCTGAATTTAATGATGAAAAGCAAATCATAGGATTGTGCCAAACTTGAAAAAGAAATTATGAGTCTAAACGTAGACTTGGAAAAAGCCAAGAGCTATGAAGAAAAGTTCAAGTTAAGTTCTACAAAGCTTGATAAGATGATTGCTAGTCAAAAGAGTGCTGATAATAAGCAAGGTTGGGATTTGAGATAGGAGAAAGTTCAAAATCTGGTCAAACAAACACTGAGTTAAAGAAAAATAGAGGAAACTAGTTCAGAAATCAAAGAAGAAGACCTAGAAGACCTCTGGTCAGACAACCAAATGCTCAAAGGTATCCATATTTCAATGGCCATTGTTTTAACTGCAATAAGTTTGGTCATAAAGCCATTCAATGCAGGAGTAGAGTAAATTAGAATGTTCCATCATTCTCTGGTCAATGTTTCAATTGCAAGAAAATTGGTCACAAATCAAATGAATGCATAAATCTGGTAAGAAATGGGTATTACAATGCAAGGAATAGTTAATCATTCAATGGAAGTGTTTTGCATGTAATAGATTTGGAAATATGGCTAATCAATTTAGATCAAGGATAAGGAAACATTGTATGCTTCAATTGCAACAAATTTGGACATGTTGCAAGATTTTGCAGAAGCAAAAATGTAAAAGGGAATTACCATACTAAAAACAAGAAAACAGAGCAAGGAATGATAAAGGAAAAGAAAAGGTGAATTCAATTGAAACCAAGAAGGAAATGGACAAGATTTTGATCAAGAAGAAGTAATTAAGGAAGAGGATAGATCCACACCAGCATCTGGTACATATACTTCCTCCAGGAAGTAAATTGGGAGCTCTGGCTCAGGGGGAGCAATGTTGAAAATCCAAACCCCAAGCTAGATAGTTAGTGCTAGAGTCTGACACAAAGATATCTGGTAGAATATGATATGGAAGATCTTATGGAAGTAAATCTAGAAGAAAATGAGTCAATATGGCACACTACAAAGCAATTTTGATCGTCTGTATCTATCAAAGTAAAGTCAGGAAGCTTTTGAGAATGAGCATTTATGATAACTAGGTCAAGTGTGGAGGATAAAAAAAACTTATTTGCCTTCTAATTCACTTTGTATTCAAGCTATTAGATATCCAATAGAGATTGAAGTGAGATTTCAAGTGTCAACAGAGATTCAAAGAACTTAGAGTGATCCAGGAGAAGAAAACCCTAATTCAGCATAACAAGGTATTTACCATTGGAACTTTATTTAAATCTTTGCAATGGCAACCCCCAAGTTATTGATGTTACTAAGTGACCAAGACCCAAATTCAAGAAACATCCCTTCAAAGCAACCGAAGTTGATCCAATGGGTATATTTTTGAAAATACCATACAGAGTTATGTATGTGGAAGATGTTAGGGTATATATCCATGTTGCCCTAGATGAGCTCGGCGGTGACAAATTCTCAGATTTATATCTAAAGCATTTAAGCAATGATCACTTTGACCTAAAGGAAGAATACAAAATCTTAGAAGAAAATAAATTCATCCAGTATGTAGAGTTTCTTGCATTCACAAAGGATGAATTGGTTTGGTATATCCTAAGTTGAATTCACGATGAATTCATGTGGTTAGGGTAGCCCTTCAAAATCACCAAGGAAGCGATTAGGGCAGTAACAAGGTTAAATTCCACCAGAGGTGTACCCTTGCTAAAAGCTGTGAAGAATCAAACTATTACAGAGGCTACTGGAGCCCAATTTGACAAAAGGGCATTAACCATAAATGACATCACAAACCATGTGGTAAGATTTTCTTCTATGGTCATAGGCTACAAGATCTATTTCTCAAAATGGGAGAACTTTGTCTCTGGAACTGCGATATACACTGCATATCAAATGGTCAAAGAGAATGCTGATTATGATTTGTGTGATTTGTTGATAATCCAACTGCTAGAGAATCTAAAGAAGATCAAGGAAAGAAAAAACTATCCCTTCAAATTCGGTACGCTGATTATCTATCTATTCTTCTATTTTATGAATGAGTTGCCAAAAATGAAGAATCTATTTTGGCTAACTAGCAAACCCGTAGTTGTCCAAATTAGAAATCATTTAAGTAGAATTGGAAGTCATGATGAGAAAAAAGTAGCCTATGGGGGTACTTTTAAAATTTTCAAAGCATGATGCATTCAAGAGAAAGAATTCTTGAGAAAATTGTTGAGAAGTATAAGGATACTATATGTTTTATGGTTACAAAAGATCAATGCTTGATGGAGGCTGTTGAGCCTAGGATGGTCTGGATAATGCCAATGGGTTATGAAGTGGATGGAAAAATATTAGATAACTATGGTCAACACATTCTGAGCAAACCCAAGGATAGTAGAGAAGAAAGGTTTGAAACCTATGTAGAGTTATCAGTGAAATTACATGTTGAACTCAGGAAACCTAAAATCTCTAGGAAAGTGAGGAAGGAGGTAGAAGTAGTTGCATTGAAATATGGTTTCTCTAAAGAAAAGATCAGAGAAGTAAGAGAAAAAGCACAAGCAGAAAGGGAAGCAAGAGAAAAGAAAGAGAGTCAACTGATTAAGACTCTGGAGGAGCCTAAAAGGAAACAAGAAAAGTCTAAAGCAACTCAAAGGTCCACAAGAAGCTCTGCTACTTTCTCAGGTCCCACACCATTTGCAAGTGTGGAGCAATTGTCCAAGAAATTTACTAATAAAGGCACAAAGAGACAGAAAGTGAAAGGAAGAAGGAGGTTTGTCAGTATAGGAAGAATTGACAAAGAAGAAATAGAGTCTGATGAAGAAGTGAAAAAGATGAAAGCTAAAGTTACAAAGTCTTTCAAAACCAGCAAAAAGAAACCTTCCAGTAAGGGTAAAGCTGTAAAAAGGCAAAAGCAAGATGTGCCCCTGACAGAGGAAGAAACCATAAGTCTTGAAGATGTTCTCAAAGCCATAATAGTGGATGGAAATCTAAAGCCTATTGCACAATTATATGATGAATATAATGATTTGGACAAGAAAATCATTGAGACTGATGTTGTAGAATATCTAAACATCTACAACAAGGCCCTAATTGAAATAATTGATGATCTTCCACATAGCCTAGCAAGCATAATGTCTGTAAGAAAGGAAGCGGCCCATGTAAAGGATGTTGAACTAAGAGAGCACTCTTTAATAAAACCATGTCTAGAAATCACTCCAGAAGAAAAAGTAAAAATATCTAATGCAATTCACAACAAATTCATGTCAAAGAAAAGAGTGAATGCTCTAATGTTAGGAGAAATTGTAAAAGTGGTAAAGGAAACTAAAGAAGCCACTCTATATGCAATAAGAGAATTCAATCTTCTAACCATTTGTGACAATGAAGAAATAGATGCTGGAAATGACACATCTATTTCAGAAGTAAAACTTGATTAAGAAATAGATGAAAGTGTCAAAGTGACTAAGGAGAAACAAGTTCCTACTGAAACAAGATTTTCTCCATAACATAAAGCTGAAGATAAAATTGACAAGGAGAGGACCAAGGAGGAACATGTAAAGGCAAATCCTTCATTGGAACAGAAGGAGGACTCTAATAAGGACATGGATCTAGATGATCCAAAGCAAAGCCTAAAAGAAGAAGTCTCTACTGCACCAAGAGACACTGCAAAATTGGTTAAAGAACTGTTGGAGAAAGAGAAACAAGTTTTGGATGAGCCTGATTTTTTGTATGGTCCAATAAACTTGGACATATGTTCCCTATACATAAAATTCACATTAGCATCAATTGCACAGGCAAAGGCAAGAGAGGAAATGTTAAAGTCTCACATAGAGGATAGTGAGCTTATTGGTGAAGCATCTAGCATTTTGGAGAAGCTGATGCCAACATACCAGAAGGATACTTCTCTATCATTGTAAAATCATCTCAAAGGACTTATAAACTCTGTAAGTAAACATTTTGAATCCTTTGACAAATCCAGAGACATAAAAGTTAGGCAAGAGTTTAATGGGAAGAGATTGAATGAGTTGAAGGAAATGATAACTAATGACAAAGCCCAGCTAGAAAATAGAATAAAAAGCATTCAAAGTGCCATTAAAGAAGCTGGTGACATATACAAATTTTGTTTATCCTAGCCGAAAGTCACAAAGAAAATAGAAGAAAAGATCAAGGAGTTGGAGTAGAAACTAATGAACACTTCTAAGGCATATGATCCGGTGACAAAATCGGTAAGCAACACGGAAAGTCAAGTCATCAACCTTCATGATGACTTGAACAATCTAATAAATGAGGGATAAAATTAGAAATAAAATGTGTCAGCTAAGAAGAACAATCTATCATAAGTTAGATTCTATGTTTAACCTAGTAGCTGAAGCACAAGTAGATTTATGATCTGACATACCCTCTGATCTTCACAAGGCAGAGACTATATTTTTTCTACTCAGTAGTCATATTCAAATTTTACATAAAGCCAAGAAAAGATGGGATGGTGAGCTAGCTCAAATAAAGAACATTTTCAATGACATCCTTTAGCACATGTAAAATAAAGTTGAAGATTGTACCTGTACATATGTGGCAAAGTTTAGAAAAGTTTGTAATTTTGATAAATTTTTTACTCCGGAACCCCCACCTTTGCCATTGATGTCAAAGGGGGAGAAGATGATTAGTGAAAAATGGGCAAACATCTCAGGGGGAGAAGAAATATAGAATGTATATAGAAAGGGGAGCAATCAAGGCAGTCAAACATTTTTCACTAAGTGTTGCCATCAATGCCAAAGGGGGAGATTGTTGTCTGCTATGTTGAATAATTGAGTGTTGTCATTGATGGAAACAAGGCAAAGAGGGTACATCAGTATGACAAGAACACATCATTCCGGAAGACCAACTGAATTTGGCAACAAGGCACAAGTGTATTCAATACCGAAAGGCCAGAATGACTAAGTATAGACAGTATTCAGAGTGAGGGACATAAAGTGGATCAGTATACCTCCACAAATGAAGACCTGCAAATGCAATTTAGGTATGATGACTCATAGCTACTTGATGATGATATAATCTAGTGTTCAGGTCATGGCTTCCTCCGAAACTCATTTGAAGAAAATATCCAAGTCTGGATGAACATAAGTAAGACAGGGACAGTGTATAGTGCAAAGTAAAATTATCTACATTTCTCTGCAAGTGCATATTTTGCTATGCAATTTTGAAGTGTTGTAAACATTTGTATGTAGTGTCTAAATCTAGAGTTGTAAGATTTGAAGTCCACCGGAAAGAAAGTTGCAATCTGCTGAGCATTGCTACAGTGTTTGACAGAGTTTGACTATGACAAAGTCTGAGTTCTATTGGTCTGCGTCTTGCCGCTAAAGAATATTTTGCTCTGTGGTTTTGAAGGTATTATTGGTAATGTCTAAGGAGTCCTTGATATGATTTTGAGAAAGCCTTGTGATCTACAGTAAAAGATGTAGTCTGATAGTTGAACTGAACTAGTAGCAGTCTGAGTTTGAGGCTGACATGATAGTTTGATTTATGTGCGGTAAGTTCTATTGATTAGAACTTTATCCTAAGTGGTTCTATAGTTGGATCTGACACATGAGAATATGTTTCAAATGTTATTTTGGTTCGTTATGTATTTTGATGAATGGATTTGGTTGACTATACACTTCATCTAAGTATGTCGACCTAATATGAAGATCTTAAGTGTTGCAGATATATATGTGGGATTGAATTCAGTGTTTGGTGTGTGTGTGTGTGATGTGAATGTGAAGTGTGTGAAGAGGTATTGTGGATGTGATTGATGTGAATAGCAGAGAAAAAATAAAAGATTAGTGATGATGAAGACTCAGGATTCAGTATTCAGTTGCTAAATGACTACACCCTAGCATACTGATAGATGTTGTTGCAGTATTCATATTTCATATATAATTTCACTTGTACTTGGTAGTGAGCCTAGCTGTAAGCAATCATTAGGGTTTAATAGTCCTCATTGTAATCTTTCTAGGTTTAGGGTTGTGGTAGTGAGCCTACTAGACCTAGTTATACTTCATGGTAGTGAGCCAGCATGTTTTAGGCTCGTGGAGTGACCAACCCTGAACATCATCATTTGTAAAAGATTGTAATATATATTGAGAGCTAATCCTCTCTGTCGTTTTTCCCTTTCTTGGGTTTTCCATGTAAAGATCTAGTGTCTATGTGTCATGTTTATATGGCTTGTATTTCTGTGGTTACTTTGCTTTTTGATTATTAAAGTTGGTATTTGGTTCAATTATTTAAATCTCAATACCGATTCACCCCCCCTCTCAGTATTCAACAGAGAGAATCATTCCCTACACTTCCCAAGAAAAGAGACAATCCAACAACAAATGAGCAACTATTTTTTCTACATTATCACATAGGAAACAACTATTTGGCAAGGAAAAACCTCTTTTCATTAAGTTATCAATAGTTAGAACATTTTTTTGGGCTAGGAACTAGAAGAAGATGTTGATCATCAATATCATGTGGGAATACCAAATATTTGACCAAACGGGAGGTGGACCTTGTTTCATAAGCAAGGAGATGCTTGAGGCAGTTGAAAAACATTTTGAAGGAGAGGTAACCTAGACCAGTTGATCTCTCTTGGGACATTGAGGGATGTGAAAAGAGTTTAGTAGAGAACCAAGCTAATAAAGGGTATCTCTAGACATACTAAATATTAGAGCTAGTTTCTTCCAAGTCCTAACTCCATTAACCACATGAATATAATCAGCCACTTTATGACCCATAGAAGATTTAAAAATTTCCACCATAGAAGCTATCCAATCCAAATCACCTAGGGTACTATTGCAAAGCCAAGTATCATCTTAAAAAGTTTATCGAAGAACCATTTCCCAATTTCTATCTCATACCTTTATTAAGGATAAACTTACTATTCATCACACTCTTCCATATTGAGGAAACTTGATAAATGAGATATTATTCCTGTAATTTCCCTACAATTACTTTCTTGATATGATGAACGCCCATTATTTTCCCTAATTGATTAGTCTCCAAGTGATTTTTTTATTCAAGACTAGATTGAACTCTGATTATTCTTAGACCCAAACCTACCTTCCTTTTGGGTTTTCACACCAAGTCCCAAGAAAAAAATGTGAGGCATTTCCTTTCTTTAGTACCAAACCACAAAAACCTTTTTTGAATTTTCCCTGTTTTATTCATAATACTTCCTAAAATATGAAGCAAGATCATGTAATACATGAGAATATTTTTCAATGTAGCTTTAGTTAATTGGACCTTACTTGCTTGGCTAAGAATTCAACCTTTCTATCTATTGAAAGTTTACATTGAAAACAATCCACCAGCTCATTCCAAAAGGAATTAGGAACAACCCCCACAAACAAATGAAGGCCAAGATAGGACAAAGGAAGACATCCAATTTGACAACCTAGTTGAGAGGCAATCTTTGTTGTCTATTTAGAGGAGTGTTGAGGGAAAAAAAAGTACTTTTAGGCATGATAATATTTTTGCCTAAGGCATTCTCATAGAAGAATATAATTTTCTTTTGTTCTCTTACTTCTTTCCTTGTGGCTTCCCTTGTAACAATCCTACACCAACAAACTATTGATGTGATAGAGGATTATAAGAGGATGTAGGTTTAACTCCTCTAAATCTTTCAAGAGAGTCCACATGTTGAATGCTTCTACCCAAGGCTTCTTCCATAACAATAAATAGTAAAGGGGATATAGGATACCCTTAGCGAATACCTTTTAAACTTCTAAAAAAACTAGAGGCGATGTTGTTAACAATAACTAAGAACTTTGGAGTGGAGATGCACTCCATCATGAGGTTCTAAAATTTATCCTTGAAACCAAATCTTTCCATGACTTTATTGAGGAACTCTTAGAAGACACAATCATAAGCTTTCATTAGATCAATTTTTAGAATGAAACTATCTTTTTTTTTTATCTCTATCAAATGAAGAACTTCATGAATAAATATAATTGAGTCTAGGATCTACCTCCCTTGAAAAAAACCACTCTATTGAGGGAGATCATCTTAGGAAGGATATGATGCATTCTCAAAGCTATAATCTTGGTAAAAATTTTATATACCAAAGTGTAAAGGATTATGGGTCCAAAATAAAAAAATAACTCCATCTTTCTTAGGAACAAGGACAAGGACAAGGACAGTGGAGTTTAGTTCTTTAAGAATTTTACCCTTCTGAAAGAATTCTTTAGCTATTGCTAACAGATCCTTAGCCATAATATTCCAATACATTTAGTAGCAGAAATGAGGAAACCTTTCAGGACTGGGGCTTTGTTTCATTCAAAGGAGAAGACCACCTATTTAATTTCTTCCTTTGATAAAGGCTTAAGCAGCTCCATGCTAATAAAGTCATCAACAATGGAAGGAATCCATAATGCCATGCTATAGCCAAGGGTCCAACACACTATCCTCTCCAAGGAGGTTACTAAAGAAGCCCATAAATTTATCTCTAATGGTGTTTTCCTCATAAAATTGATCATTATCAACCCTTATCTCTTTAATTTTTTTTACATACCCAACTTATGATTTAGCTTAATCTTGATTGTGTGGTAATCAAGATGATTAATCATAGTTTAATTATTTGATGTTTATGGAAAATATCAGATAGACTCATTGATTATATGAATATTGACTAATGCTAGTTAGAAATGAGATTACATGTTGATACGATTATTTAATTATTATGATTTACAAATCAAATGATGATACACTAATCATGGTTATATGATTGTGAGTGTGATCAGGAAAAGAATCTTCTTTCAAGGACAAAAGAAGAGTATCATCTGGGAGGAGGAGATAGATGTTTGGAAAAAGGTCAGATTGCCATCTGAGTATCGAAATTAGTCCTTGTGAGCCCTTGCAGGGTAGAGTAAGTTTGCTTCTTTTCCTTGATAGTCATTGTCATTTCTATGTCAGCGTGACAATTTGAGTTATCTCGATGTCACCTATGTCGATTTGACTTAATGATGTTTGTAGAACGTCAATGTAAGTCAATAGATAATCTGGTTAGGTTGTTGAGTACTTCCTTGTTTCTTTATCTATTTCCGTATTAGGGTTTTGTGACTATTATTTCTTTTAATATATTACTTATGGTCATTATGACAAAGAAGAGGGAGTGGTACTCGACCCCAAATTCACATTTTGGTTGTGCCACCCTTTCAATGATGTCATGAATTAGTGACATCTTGGATTATTTTGTTTACCCTTAAACATCATTAAGATGCAAGGGAAACTTTGTATCATATATTATTCTAGCCCTTGTGATCAAGCACCTTAATATTATTAATGTAAATGTCATATGTTGGTAGGCCAACCACCACCCACAATGAGTGGAGTGAGTGGACACTGATTTGAGCCTATCTTAATCTCTATCCTCACTACCCATTCCATCATGGATGATGATGGACTGTTGGAGCCCAAAGGTCACGGGGTGGTGGAGTTGGTTATCAATTTTTACCTCTATGTGGAGAAAAAGGTGGCAGACTTTGTTGCATGTGATGCATACAAAAGTATTGACCATGCCTTTGTTTGAGTTATGTTTTTAGTATGCTCTTGGCCAAGCAAGAATAGATTGGAAAATTGGGGTTTCTATAAGAAAAGACTGCTACAATAGTAGCAAGGTGTTGAGAGCATGCAAGCTCTGGATAGAGCTATCGAAAGATAGTCAAGAGTTGTCACTTGACAAGCCAACTCCATTGTATAGTCCTCAACAGGTATGAAGCTTAGACTTCGATATGAACAAATATTTGGTTTGGCAAGTAAATATTGCTACTGCATTCTGTATGTGGTTGACTTTATCAACATAAGATAGTAAATGGATACTGTGTTATCCTTGATAGGCCTTCGAGATTGTAGACATTGATCTAATTAAACTATGATACTTCATTAACTATGAAGTTATCTTTATAGGCCTTCAGGTTCGTAAATGCATTGATATTGTAAAGCTTATAAGCATTGTTTGATATTTAAGTTGGCCAAGGCCATAAGGCTGAGTCCATGCATTGTTGTTTCATGCAAGAAGCGTAAGTGCCGATATGGCAAGGGTTTAAAATAATATCTTATATTCCTTGAATCTCTCATTGTTATGATTTGAGACAATTATGCTCACTATTGAGAGTATATTGAACCATAATGACAGTGTATGTGTGCTATGAAGTTGTGTTGGGAGTAGGCTGAGAGCCTTACTCGAGGCATGATAAAATTATCATTAATCTTTAACCTTTGACTCTGCATGAGGCAATTAGTAATCGGTCAAGAGGACTGCAAATAATAATGCTTGACTATTAATGATAGTTATTACGATAACCGTGGTGAATTCTATGTATTTAAAAGGATATATTGACTCCTCATTGAAGAAGTCAAATTTGATAAGAGGTAAATTGTATTGCTATCTAGGCAGCATTAAGTGCATGTCAGGTTTATTGGAGAAATTATTCCTCCTTGATAATTAGTTTCTTATGAGAATGAATACTATGTTTAGTATGAAACTCTTGTGTTTTAATGTATATGAAATCCATCTATTTTCGAATGGTCATACTTCATGAATGAGGTATAAGATATCAAATAATCATGTGGATACTTGAGATAGGGTCTTTTTAATAAGGCCATCTTATTAGACTATTATGATATATGTCTTAGATGACATGAATTTGAATGTAAACTTTGTGATAAGATAAACATGAAGCCATGAACCTAGAAAGGTCATAAGTTGGAAAACATGATTAGGCTATTATCATTTTGAAAAGAAGGGAATAGAGTGACATGGAGTCAGGTTCCCCATTGCGAAAGCAATGTAACATAACTGAATGTAGTCCCAAGATAGGAGTCGATTGTCCTAGAATTGGACTAAGAATGAAATGAACTTACCTTTTCTAGACCTAGAGAGGTTGAATTATGAATAATGTAGGATGAGACAACTTCTAAGTCGAGTTGAGGTGGTAGACATATGACTACGTTCATTGTGAAACGTATATGTATGTAAATCTTTGGCCAAAGTAATGCATCTATCTCTGCATGCATTAGTCAGTCCACAATGATCCAAATGGCATAATGTTTCTAGTAGTGTCATACATAGAGTGGATCTATAGTTGTAAGACTGAGAGACATTATGAAGGACACAACACTAGATACTTAGATGGAAAACATAATGGTTCCTTATGTCTATACCCTTTGTGAAGGGTAGGTCCGCTTCTAGGTAGGAAGTTGTGCGGGGGACTGCCAGTCTATGGTTGGAGGAAAAGCACTCAGGTGATGCTCTCCTTCCCAAGCAGAAGACAAGTCGAGACTTATGAAGATAGATGTCAAAGTTCCAGATACAGTGCACTCTTTATATGACTTGATAGTCAGTTATTATGTATATTTTTATAAATGATGTCATGAGCATAGCTTTGTACATGTATATTGAAGGTTATTCACTAAAAGTTATGTATGGATGTTGTAAATATAAGTTTTTGAATTATTCAGAAAAGAATAGCATGTTTAATTATCATGATGATATTGATTCATTCTTTCTTAACTGTGATTATGTCAATCATGATGTATTCTCAACCTTAATTAAGATGGTTAATTATGGTTAATTTTGGGTAATGTGAGATTGCATGTTACATATGTTATTAGAGCTACCAGGTTCAATACATGGACCTATGAGCTCACTACATAATGATTTTCTTCATCCAACATTAATGGTTGCTAATGTTTGGATGTTCTTATGCTAGAATGGTAAGAATAAGAACGACACCCAGAAAGAAGGTAACGAGAAATGGACATTACCTTAAGGCCTTGAGAGAGGGAGCCTCAAGAAGGAAATGCCTTGAACAAATTGGTTACTTTTTAGGCGCATGGTTGGCTGATGATGAAACCTTCACTGATGTTGTTAAACACATCAAGCAGGAGATGAGGAAAGTAGTTAGGGTTACTACTCCTATCTCTGAAAATAAATCAGTGGAACTCTCTATACCTAAGGAACCAAACTTGGAAAATGATCATAAGGATCCTAATGCTAATAAGGAGGTTGTGGATGAGTACCTACGAGTACATCCACATCCTAAAATTGATTTGATACATCTCAAGGATGAAAACTAGGTAAGTGCAAAAAAGATGGGCAACCAAAAGGGGGTCTTAAGATGCCACATTTTCTCTAGAATTGGGAAACATTGATGTTGGATGAGAAATTGAAGATAGTTACACTCAAAATTTGAAGATGCAATCAAAATAAGAGTCGTAGTGCTCCGAATCTAGTTTCTAAACTACTGCTTTTTTTCAAAAATGGTTGAGATTAAGGGGTTCAAAAAGGGGGAGCACACAAATTGGTCCTATTTTTCAGTGTCTGGTGTGCTCCCCCTAAAATGTTAACTTTTTTTTAGTATTTCAAAAATCACTTCGATGAGAAATTAGCCAACACCATGTAGTTTATCCCTAATTTTTTTAATAATTTTTTAAAGTTTATAAAGCCTTTTCAACCAATGCATTTTTTACATATCTTGCAATCATTGCATTCCATTACAGAACATTTCTTTGATGTGGTAGGTCAAACAATTGACATGCCTTCTCTATGCTTCCACACTTTACATACATGTCTACAAGGGCAACTGTACTTCCTACCATCTCTCTCTACTTCCCTCCCCTCTCTACCTCCTACCCTCTCTCTGAGTCTCTGCTTCCCTCCTCTCTCTACCTCGTAGCCTCTCTCTAAGTCTCTACTTCCCTCCCCTCTCTACCTTTTACCTTCTTTCTCACTCTCTTCTTCCCTCCCCTCTCTACCTCCTACCCTCTCTCTCACTCTCTACTTCCCTCCCCTGTCTACCTTCTACCCTCTTTCTAAGTCTTTGCTTCCCTCACCTCTCTACCTCCTATCTTCTCTCTCACTCTCTTCTCCCTCCTCTCTACCTCCTACCCTCTCACTCTCTACTTCCCTCCCCTCTCTACCTCCTACCCTCTTTCTAAGTCTCTACTTCCCTCCCCTCTCTACCTCCTACATTCTCTCTCACTCTCTTCTTCCCTCCCCTCTCTACCTCCTACCCTCTTTCTGAGTCTCTTCTTCCCTTGCCTCTCTACCTCCTACCTTCTCTCTCACTCTCTTTTCCCCCCTCTCTACCTCCTACCATCTCTCTCACTCCTTACTTCCCTCCCCTCTCTACCTCCTACCCTCTCTCACTCTCTACTTCCCTCCCCTCTCTACCTCTTACCCTCCCTCTCACTATCTTCTTCCCTCACCTCTCTACCTCCTACGCTCTCTCACACTCTCTACTTCCCTCCCCTCTCTACCTACTACCCTCTTTGTTACTCTATTCTTCCCTCCACTCTATACCTCCCACCCTCTCTCTCACTCTCTACTTCCCTCCCCTCTCTACCTCCTACCCTCTCTCTTACTCTTTTCTTCCCTACCCTCCCTACCTTCTACCCTCTCTCTGATTCTCTACTTCCCTTCCATCTGTACCTCATACCTTCTCTCTTGGAGCACTCTCTACTTCCCTCCCCTCTCTACCTCCTACCCTCTCTCTCACTCTCTACTTCTCTCCCCTCTCTACCTCCTACCTTCTCTCACTCTCTACTTTGCTCCCCTCTCTACATCCTTCGCACTCTCTCACTCTCTTCTTCCCTCCCCTCTACCTCCTACCCTCTCTCCCACTCTCTAATTCCCTCCCCTCTCTACCTCCTACCCTCTCTCTTGCTCTCTTCTTCCCTCCCCTCTCTACCTCCTACCCTCTCTCCCACTCTCTACTTCCCTCCCCTCTCTACCTCATACCCTTTCTCACTCTCTACTTCCCTCCTCTCTCTACCTCCTACCCTCTCTCACTCTCTACTTCCCTCCCGTCTCCACCTCCTACCCTCTCTCTCTCTTACTCTCTACTTCCCTCTCCTCTCTACCTCTCCTCATCATTCTTCCCATCCAATTAAATTTCATAAATTATCTTGTTTCCATTTCATCATCCCAATTTATATCCCCATCCCTCTTTACATGTCCTAGTTTTCTTGTTTCTATGTTCTTTATCGACAAGAGAGAGGGAGAGAGAGGAAGAGGGAGAGAGGGGAGAGATAGGGTAATAGGGAGGGAGAGAGTCTCCTAGTTTTCTTGTTTTGGAGCTTGAGAGAGAGAGGGTTGGTCAGGTTTATGAGTTTAGGGTTGCTTAAGTTTAGGGTTTAGGGTTTATCATTTAGGGGTTAGGATTTAGGGGCATTATTTAGGGTTTAGGGGTTTTGAGAGAGAGAGAGAGAGAGGTGTTTAGGGTTGCTCAGGTTTAGGGGCATTATTTAGGGTTTATGATTTTAGGGGTTAGGGTTAAAGGGGAATTATTTATGGTTTAGGGGTTTAGTGTGGTTGCTCTAGTTTAGGGTTTAGGGATGGGGGGCATTATTTGAGATTTATGAGTTTAGGGTTTAGGGTTTATTATTTAGGGTTTAGGGTGAGGGACATGGCTAGAGACATAAGTAGAGAGATTGAGAGGTAGAGGGATGATAGAGACAAGGAGATAGGGTTTAGGGTTGATTGGGTTTATGGTTTAGGGGTTAGGAGTTTAGAGAGGGAGAGATAGGGAGATAGAGGGTGAGGGACATGGCCAGAAACATAGGCAGAGAGATTAAGAAGTAGAGGGATGATAGAGACAAGGAGATAGAGGCTTATGGTTGATCAAGTTTAGGGGTTAGGAGTTTAGAGAGGGAGAGTAGGGAGATAGAGGGTGAGGGACATGGCTAGATACATAGGTAGAGAGATTGAGAAGTAGAGGGATGATAGAGACAAGGAGACAGGGGTTTAGGGCTGATCAGGTTTAGGGTTTAGGGGTTAGGAGTTTAGAGAGGTAGATATAGGGAGATAGAGGGTGAGTGACATGGCCAGAGACATAGGTAGAGAGATTGAGAGGTAGAGGGATGATAGATATAAGGAGATAGGGGTTTAGGGTTGATCGGGTTTAAGGTTGATTAGGTTTAGGGTTTAGGGGTTAGGAGTTTAGAGCAGAAGAGATAGGGAGATAGAGGGTGAGGGACAAGGCCAAAGACATAGGTAGAGAGATTGAGAGGTAGACGGATGATAAAGATAAGGAGATAGGGGTTTAGGGTTTAGGGGTTAGGAGTTTAGAGAGGGAGAGATAGGGAGATAGAGTGTGAGGGACATGGCCAAAGACATAGGCAAAGAGATTAAGAGGTAGATGGATGATAGAGATAAGGTGATATGGTTTAGGGTTGATCAGATTTAGGGTTGATTAGGTTTAGGCTTTAGGGGTTAGGAGTTTAGAGAGGGAGAGATAGGGAGATAGATGGTGAGGGACATGGCCAGATACATAGGTAGAGAGATTGAGAGGTAGAGGGATGATAGAGACAAGGAGATAGGGGTTTAGGGTTCATCAAGTTTAGGGTTGATCGGGTTAGGAGTTTAGAGAGAGAGAGATAGAGAGATAGAGGGTGAGGGACATGGCCAAAGAAATAGACAGAGAGATTGAGATGTAGAGGGATGATAGAGACAAGGGGATAGGGGTTTAGGGTTGATCAAGTTTAGGGTTGATCGAGTTTTGGGTTTAGGGGTTAGGAGTTTAGAGATGGAGAGATAGGGAGATAGAGGGTGAGGGACATGGCCAGAGACATAGGAAGAGAGATTGAAAGGTAGAGGGATGATAGAGACAAGGAGATAGGGGTTTAGGGTTGATCAGGTTTAGGGTTTAGTGGTTTAGAGAGGGAGAATAGGGAGATAGAGGGTGAGGGACATGGCCAGAGACATAAGCAGAGAGATTAAGAAGTAGAGGGATGATAGAGATGATATATACTTATAGATATATAGTTATAGATATATACTTATAATATATACTTATGCATCTAGACAGAAAAACTAAATTTACTTGTTTGCATGCATGAAAGCTTAATGTTTTCATGCCTCCAAAATGTGCTCGTGTTATAACGTGCTAGCATTATGGGAAGCAAAGAAAATAGCCAAAAACCATGTGGGATCTGTGATTGAGACCCAACTTATATGTTATTCCCTTGCTTTTCATGTGTGCTATCGAACAAGAAAACACTTTTTCATGTTGTTTGACATATTAAGAATCATTTTTTGACCAATCCACCACCTTTTTTGTTTTTTCAACATAGAATAACTGATTTTGCATGTTTTTGGACAAAATTTGATTATTTAAACTGAAAGTTTCATGTTTCATATTGTTTCAATGCTAAGTACCATTGATATAGATTGAATTTGATGATATATGTTTGTTTTTTCCATAAATTTCACTAATCCTATTCTGGAGTTATATAGAATTCATAATCAAACTTCTGAAAAAGAACAATTTGAGGATTTTGAAGGAAATTTTTGGATTGGTCAAATTGAATATCTAATTTTAAGGTATGTTCTTTATGTCCAATTTAATTCACTTTATGTTCTTTAGAACACTCACAATCACTAATGTAACCAGTTTTATTAACATTTAAAATATAGTGAGCTATTGATGGTACAAATTTGATATATATTTGGTTCTCATATTGCATATTTTGAATATCTTACATTAATAGTGATCTAGAGTTTCATGATAGTCTTCTCTGTTTATGATGTGATAGTCTATGTGGTTGTTTGTAATAATCATAGTGCAATTTGACTCTCAATGCATGGTTACGACTTAGGCTTCTATCACTATCTTATCAATTTATGATCCAACTCTTCAACAAGATCTTGAACAATCCACAAATTTCTTAGTATGTAACAAGTTCAATTCCTTAAAGGTCATATAACCAATTTGTATCCTCAAGAGTTGCTTTTAGAAAAGATCTATTTTTAATAAACACATTTGCTTGATAGAAACATTCTATTTACATTGTCATGAGAACTTCTTCCTTAGATCTTCTATTTATTGTCATGAGAACTTCTTCCTTAGATATTAATTAGATCTTCTTCCTTGTAATCTTCTCATCATTATATTCTTCTTTAATAACCTATTCCACCATTTATCCTTCAATGATCTTGTGATTGCCCTTGTAATGCACCAATTTGCTTATGAAAGCCCTAGGGTTTGATCATTCTTATTTTGGACTACTGTTCGAACAATGTCATGTGATATTCCTGAAGTTACAATATTGTCCTATACATTTATGATTCCTAGAAAACCCCTCCTTTACTCCTTGACAAGATATGAAATTATCTTCATAGGGTTTGATGTTCCTATTGACTATCATGATAGTCCTAGTTGTGTTGATAGTCCATTTAAGGTGCTTGATAATTCTAATATGTATATAATCAGTCCTTTTCATCATTTTCATCTCTTACCTTGTAACCCTAAGGAGTACCATATAATATAGGTGACCATGCATTGATATCCTCATAATCATCCAAACTTAGGAGAAAAATAACTATCCATAAACCTAGGCATGATAGACTAACAAGTAGTTTGTTTCTAGGTGTTCTTAGGTCACTAGATATTTTGCATATAATTGGTAACGTTCTTAGGATTTGATACAATCTATTAGGGATTTATTCTTAGGGTTATCTTTTCATGATACATAACAAACAATATGAAATGAGAAGAACTTGAAACATGACTGTTATTTAAAGTGTGCATTTGTTCAACTTACAAACTATGATTGTCTTCTCCCAAAGTGCCAATACCTTTGAATTTGATATAGTATATGCATTCTACAACCTATTTGAAGCCACCACTACCTACCACTCATAATAGGCATTAAATTCCTACCTTAATCCTTTGCAGCAGATTATTTTTCTACCAACATCTACTCAACTATCCTTTTTTTTCATCCTTCCTTGAATGGATTCCTTCAATGTTGTTGCAACTTCCTTTTCCACCTAATCATGGCCTCCAAATAGCTCTTAAAATCTCTTTGTCATAAATCACACTACTTGCAATGTCCTTCCATAATCATGGCTCCGTATTGGCACCCTTTCTACTATTTTGCTGCCTTCATGTAGCCTCTTGATCTCCTTCATAGATATTTTGTGCACCTCACAACCATGAAGCCAACTTGTACCTTCATTACACAACTAATGCAACCACATCAACAACCAAAATTTCCACTACCACCTCTTCATCTTCATGACCCGCTCTTATTTGGTTGCTTCTACTCTACTAGCAAGCATGTACTCTTCAAGCATGAAATACCAAACTCCTCATTGTTGATCTTGCAACCTCTCTTTATCCACATGAGAACTCTCATTATGCTACCTTTGTTGCATGTGTGTGTGCAATACCATCACTCCTCTTCATGACCCCTTGGCCACCTTGCAACATTGCCTCTTATGCTACCCTCAAACCTCAGCAATCACCCTATTTTAGCAAGTGTGCCTACCCCAAGTACCTGATTCCTTTTATTGCAAGTGCCCATCACTCCATGGGTACACCTCAAGTTGTTGCAAGTAGGCTCTACTTTACTATAACTTCTTGTTGTTGCAAGTGAGACATTGCTCACTCTCTCTTTTGCTACAAGTCCTATGGGTAAAAGTAGCCACCTTATACTTTATCTCCCAATTGTTGCAAGTGAAGTAATGCTCACACTCTCCTTTTGTTGCAATTCCTATGGCTACAAGTAGCCACCTTTCCTACAAGTGTATTTTCACTATGGTGACTCCCTTGCCAATTGTTGTATGTAAAAATACCTATAGTCACTGCAAGTGCTCTTTCTCCTCCAAATTTAACTAGTTCTATGCATGCTAACTATCAATCCGTTTCATCATTGTCATCTCTTATCTTGTAATCCTAAGGAGTACCATACAACATATTGATATCCTCATAATCTTTAATTTGATATAGTAATCTATCATGTGAATAGGGTAATGAGATCCTATTGCATATTTTGAATATCTAACCTTAATAGTGATCTAGAGTTTCATGATAGTCTTCTATGTTTATGATGTGACAGTCTATGTGGTTGTTTGTAATAGTCATAGCGCAATTTGATAGTCTTTTCCCTCAACATCACCTCCATAATAAATTTGTCTATCATTGTATATGATAATGTTCACATATGGGATTGTTACGTCAAAAAATGTCCCCTTGGGGACTTTTCCCTCTTAAGGTTTAGATCCCAGGTCTTGTTTATTCATTTAGAGCATCTTGCATGTTAATTTTACATCTCGATGAGAAAACCCTGAAGTTTCATGGCAATTTGGACTCAGGGGATGCACTTAACAATAATCCTGCCTGAAATAGGGGGGAGGACTTGGATGCCCGCACCCTAGTGTAACCTTGTTTTAGGTCAGGCCTAATTTCAAAGTGTCAGTTTGTGACTGTTATTTAGGTCCTATGCCGACACGGTAAGTTTCAATTACAAAATTCTTAGCGGGAATGTTTGTAGTTGCATATATAAGCATGTTTAGGCATTCATTTGTAAACTAGATGGAAACTAGATGGATATTACAAACTTGTGGCTTATGTGAAAGTGATTCAAGGCATTCATTGTGTGTTACAGAGTAGAATTTTTGTTGTTGTTGTGTTTGTATTTGTAGATTTGGAATCCATCTCCGCATGGCATGATGAGCATCTTCCTTCCATGAGATCTTTACTACAAGGTGATATCAATTGTGTTTCCAATCATTTATCATTTGGATTTTGCCTCTATCCCGCAGGGATATGCACTCTTTATCTGACAATAGTGTTCATAAGTATTGAATGTCTCTCTAAGGCTTGACTGAGGCAAGCCTCTAAACACCACAACCCCCAACCCATTTTTCCATGATTACAGGTTACAGTTTGCAGGAGCATAAAAAGTGGAGTTGCAGGAGAGCAGTGCAGATTGTTGAAATTGCAGATCAAAGAAGAAAATAGGCACCTAGACTCAGGCACTCGCTCATTAGTCCTCTGGATCCCACAAATGAAGAATCTCTAGAACAACAAAAACATGTTGCAGACAAGGTTTCTAGATCCTGACAAAAAGTATGGCACTAGACTAGGGCACTCGATCATTAGTTCCTGACTATTCCACATTCTAAACTTTGAAATATGGTACACATTTGATTATCATTTAACATCTCTTTGTGCGAGCATTTTTCATGATTTGTTTGTTTGCTGTCGAATTTGCATAATTAGGATTTTCAGCATAATTGGGCTTAATTAAACAACTAAATCACACAATTCCAATTTTTTCTACATTCCAAGTGACTGAAAGCCTGATAGTAGACTTCCTACTTCGCTAAAGTCCTTGAATGCTTGAGGTGAAAGGAGGATTCATACAAATTAACCATAAACACAAACAAATCCTCTTTCATCAAATTTCACCTTAAATTTTTTGGTGAACCCATGTTTTAATGAATCGTGCACCTTGGTGAGTGTTCTGCTTCAGATTTACATTCATTCATTTCATTGTTCATCTTATTATATTTGGAAAATTACAAAAAAAATTGAAAAATTTGGCATTTTTAGCTTGTATTTTCATGAAATTTGGATTAGTTTGCATTTAATTTCAATAAATTTATGTCATTAGCATCAGATTTGATTTAAACTACAGAAAATTTTCATTCATCATTCATTTAGATTGCATTTTCATGCTTAATTTGTTGAAAATTGCTTGAAATTGTGCATTTTTTCATATAACATAGTTTTGCATTAGCTAGGGTTTGTAGTCAAAATCTTGTTTCAGATTTTACTACCCTTTTAAAACACTCATTAAGATTGATTTCTATCTTTAGTGTTGCATCATAGTGATTTGCTTGCAAAATTTCATGCCTAGGGTTTGAAAACCTTGATTTTTCACTAGATTTGGCCTTATTGTCTCTCTAGATTTGCACCGTAGGCATGTTGTAAAGGATTTTTCTACACTAACTAGATCTTATTAGGGTTATTATCTTCTTTCCCTCCTCAAATTATTTACAACACCTTTTTATTGGCCTCTTACAGTGGAAATTCGGTGAAAAATTGCATATTTTAGCTATATTTTCCCTAGGGTTTGACCTTGAGTTGCACTATAAGCATGTTGTGACAGATTTTTTGGCATTAGGTGGCTATTATTATTTTTATAATTTTTTGTCCATCATGATTTTCCTCACAAAACCCTTTTTCATACTCTTTTGCATTGAAATTTGGTGAAAATTTGCATATTTTAGCTATATGTGCCCTAGGGTTTGACCTAGATTTGCACTCCAAGTGTGTTGTGAAAGATTTTATGGCTTTAGGTGACTGATATTACTAGTATTATCTTCTGCACCTCCTAAACTTCTTTACAACACTCCTTTTATTGGGTCTTTGCATTGAAAACTTGTGAAAAATTGTATGTTTTAGTGTATTTTCACTAGGTTTTGACATGTCATCATCTTAGATTTGCATCAAAAGTGTGTTGTGAAGGATATTATTTATTTATTGGGTTGATAACAGACATATTATTTTCTGCCCCTAATCAATTTCCTTACAACACCTTTTCTTTCACTTATTTGCATTGAAAAAAAATCAAGCATTTTAGGTCATTTTCATACATAGTGTTGCACTTGTCTTTTCCATAAATTTTGAAAAGATTTTAAAATTTGATCTTGAATTGATTTGGAAACTCATACATGGCTTCTAATTGGAACAATAACAATAGGTTCCCTCCTAGGACATACATGAAAAGAAGGGTCCCCGAACTTGAAATTGTGTTTACACCTTATGATAAAATAATTGGAGAAATTGAAGGTCCTCTCTATATCACTGTGAAAATAATGAGAAGTCATGTGGACAGAACCCTTATTAATCCTAATTGCATGACTAATATCACCATAGAAGAGTTCCTCTTTTCACATCAATTAATGCAAGGCTCTTATGACCCTTCGGATATGATGATTAAGACACATAAGGGAACCTTTGTAAACACTTCTGGGAAGATATCTCTATTGGTCATTGTATTTGAGAAACATGTAGAACAATGGTTTGATGTTGTTTCCATTTCTGACTTCTTTCGCATAAAATTGGGACATCCCTGGTTAAAGGCTATGAAAGTTGTCCCTTCAACAATTCATAACTGTGTCAAATTTCCTTTGAATTGACAAGTGATTACTATACCTCGCAATAAGTATACACCTTTCGTTACAAGACAACATTGTACACTGGATTATGTTTGGGAATTATTTGAGGTGTAACTAGAGCCACAAATAGACTTTAACTTCTTGGGCTATAGAAACTACAAAACAAAACTATTACATCAAGTGACCGGTCCTTCTGCAAGAAACAACAAGAGACGAACAACCTACATTTGAAGAGAATCCTAGACCAAAAGGAAATGGACCCTATGCTAAGGTTCCTCCCTCACCATCTTTACAAGGATTGGGAGGTAGTCATCGACAACAAAACATTCCACCTAGACAAATAAGATTTGATCCTGGTGCTTCCTCCTCTAAAACACAAAAACCTATGAAAGAGAATAACACTATCTTACAAGAGATAAGTGGTAGGACAAAAAGAAATAGACAAGCAAGAGAAAGGAGGAAGAGACAACAGGAATATGCCCAGTGAGTTGCATCTCAACAAGAAAACATCTCACCAAACATTGAACGATCTTAAGAATGGACAACTTGAAAATAGGAACAAGAGTTGGGCTATGGTAGCTTATGTGCCACTTTCCTCTAACATTTGGGAATGGGAAGATGACAATGATTTGCTTGATGACAACACTTAGTTCAATGATCCTCACAGGTAAGTATCTCTAACCCTTTATCTCTCATGTCATGTTTCCCCCATGACGTGTTATGTGTTGTTTAGGCCTCCTGGGATGACCCTTGATTCTCTTGTAAGGTCTAGGATACTAGGAGACCGCCTCTGTTGTGACCTTCTTCTATTTGTATCATCATTCTTCTATATTACTTCTCCTCTATTTTTCACTGTTGTGTGTTGTGTCTTATAGACATAGCATTGTGGTTGGTGACTTGGGGGCACCCTCCTATGTGACTGTCCATAAGGCACTTGTTTAGCCTCTCTTGATTTATTGTTTCCCTTCCTCTAGTGTTTCTATCTAGCGGGTGGATGACGAAAAGCATTTTAGACTGATGTGGACCTAGTATCCCTTTAGCGAGAAATCAAAAATTGGACTTAGTCCCTATATGACGATGGGGTTGATATATATTATCCAACACTTGGCTAGTAGAATCACTCTGTGCACTTTGTCATGTGATATTGATGTTGTCTTATCGCACTTATAAAACCATAACAATACTATTGCTCCATGCACTTTGTTTGTCTTTGAATCTCACCTTGGGTACACTCAGTTTTGAGATTTTTGCGGTATAGCCCCATAGTTATACTCGGTCTCTGAATTCATAGTATAACCTTGGCTCTTTGTGTGAATGATCATATGCATTGTTGTTTATCATGATTATATGGACACTAACACTTTTTTGCAGGGATGTGTTTGTGGGAACATTTGGTGGTCGTAAAGTACATGTCACCTCCGGGGGGCATGGGCTTTATGAGAGCTCATGTTCCCTTGTGTGTTTTCTTCCTACCTTAACGTGCTTGATATCAATACCTGATATCAACCACCTTAAGGTGGGGGCATATATAAGGTAAGTTGTTTATTGTAGATGTTAGCAATGTGCTTGTTCTCAGGTGCAGTCTTAAAGACTGGTGGCGATGAGTCCCTCCTACATTTTGAGATTTGTTTGAAATCAACTTGCAATCATTTAAGCCCTCTACAGAGGCAGGGATATTGCATCCCTTTTTCTATCTTAAGCCCTCATCATGAGGCGGGGATGGTGTATTTCTCATGGAGAGTGCACATCTTGTCATTTTAAAAAAGTCCTCATCACAAGGCGGGGACTAGTTCTGTGACTAACTCAACCCTTAAGCATGTCTTCAGCAATTGTTGTGGTGAAGCCCAATCATCGGTGTGTACCTATAATGTGCCTGAGATGGTGATGAACCTAGAAATAGGAACACTCCATCGCATGTTTGCCGTGTTTTCTCCATGTCTTCCAAGTGTGTGTGTATTGCATGTTTGTTCCCAAGCAGTCTTAAAGACTGGTGGCAATGAGTCCCTCCTGCATTATGGGTGGTGTGTTTACTTTCCTTGTACTTGCATCTGTGTTTCATATATATGAAAATGAAAAAGAAAAAGAAAATCATCTTTATCTTCACTACATTCACTATATTCACTATGTTTTGTGTATCTTCAATACTGTATTCTTTGTGTTTTGTGTGACTGTAACTATCTTCTCCATGTTTTGCATTCCTATTACTGTCTTCTTTGTGATTGGCGTGTCTTCTCCGTGCTTGGTGTGTTTTCTGTGTTTGTTGACTATACTTTAATGCATGTATTGGCCTTGTGTTTATACATACATTAAAGTGGGGGCTAAATGTTATGTTGGAAAATGTCCCCTTTAGGGCTTTTCCCTCTTAAGGTTTAGCTCATGGGTCATGTTTATGCATTTAGAGCATCTTGCATGTTAATTTGACATCCTGATGAGAAAACCCTAAAGTTTCATGGCAATTTAGACTCAGGGGATGCACTTAACAATAATCATGCCTGAAATAGGGGACAGGACTTGGGTGTCCGCACCCTAGTCCTGCCCTATTTTAGGTCAGGTCTAATTTCAAAGTGTTGGTTTGTGATCGTTATTTAGGTCCTATGCCAACACGGTAAGTTTCAATTATGAAATTCTTAGTGGGAATGTTTGTAGTTGCATATATAAGCATGTTTAGGAATTCATTTGTAAACTAGATGGAAACTAGATGGATATTGCGAACTTGTGGCTTATGTGAAAGTGATTAAAGGCATTCATTATGTGTTGCAGAGTAGAATTTGTGTTGTTCTTATGTTAGTATTTGCAGATTTGGCATCCATCTCCTCATGGCATGAAGAGCATCTTCCTTCCATGAGATCTATATTACAAGGTGATATCAATTGTATTTTCAATCATTTATCATTTGGATTTTGCCTCTATCCTGCAAGGATATGCAATCTTTATCTGACAACGGTGTTCGAAAGACTTGAATGTCTCTCCAGAGCTTGACTAAGGCAAGCCTCTAAACACCATAACCCCCAACCCATTTTTTCGTGATTGCAGGTTACAAGTTGCAGGAACAGAAATAGTGGAGTTTGAGAGTAGTGTAGACTATCAGAATTGCAGATCAAAGAAGAAAATAGGGACCTGGACTCAGGCGCCCATTCATTAGTCCTCCAGCTCTTGCAACTAAAGAATCTCTGGAACAATAGAAATAGGTTGCAGACAAGGTTTCTAGATCCTGACAAAAAGTATGGTACTGGACTAGGGTGCCTTCTCATTAGTCCCTAACTATTCCACTTTCTAAACTTCAAAATCTGGTAAGCATTTGATTATCATTTAACATCTCTGTGTGCAAGCAATTTTCATGATTTGTCTGTTTGCTTCCGAATTTGCATAATTAGGGTTTTGAGCATAATCAGACTTAATTAAACAACTAAATCACACAATTCCAATTTTCCCTACATTCCAAGTGACTGAAAGCTTGATAGTAGACTTCCTACTTGGTTGAAGTCCTTGAATGTTTGAGGTGAAAGGAAGATTCATACAAATTAACCCTAAACAAAAACAAATCCTCTTTCATCAAATTTCACCTTAAACAAGGATATACTCAAAATATAGTTTAGGACAACTTGTTTTGCATGAAATGATGATCTTTAGTCAAGTATATCATGATAATCCTAAATACCTCCAATAATTTTTATGATAGTGGCAGCTATCTTTTCATCATGGGACAATACATTTTCATCTTAGGGTGATGGTTATGTATTACTTGTGATAATTTATCTTGGAAACCTCATGCTAATGATCTACCTTCACCTTATTGATACCTATGGAAAAATATCAAAGATATTTGGACAAGGCATTATAAACAACTTCATGACAGTCATGGTTGATAGGATGGTGCTAAAACTCACAAAATATCCTCCTTTACAAGTAGGTCATCATGAAACAAAACTCTGCCCTAAATTTCTGCACCTTGTTATTCTGTCCTAACCCTTACTCTACTGAAAATTAGACTTGTTATTCTACCCTTACCCAAACTCTACTATCATGAATCAACTATTATTCATTGTCATTATCAGCTATTGATAAAGGATAGGCTTCGTTGTCATGAATTAGATGTTATTCATTGTCATAATTAGTTGTTCATAAAGGATATGCTTTTTGTCATGAATCAACTGTTATTCATTGTCATTATCAGCTATTTATAAAGGATATGCTCTGCTATTATGAATCAGTTGTTATTCATTGTCATTATCAAAGTTCTATTTATCATTGTCTTATTCATCATGCTTGTAGAAATCATCATCATGTTGAGGAAACAAGTAAAGACTCTAACACCAAAAGAGCATGAAGCTGAGAATGAGAGGAAAAGAGAAAGAGGTGAATTCGTGAAAGTAGGAAATTGTCAACCATACAAGAAGACATTCCACCATTTCCAATTAAAGAGGAACATGACACATCTAATGAAGCTAAGAGAGAGATAGAATTGGTGGCACAAAGGGAACAAATGAAAAACCTCTGTTCAATAAAGAAAGTGAATCTCCAAGTTGGAGGCACTCCATCATCTACAGGTCAAGTTGAAGGAACACCATCATTATCTTCTTGAATTGGAGACACTCCATCTTTTGCAAGTGAAGTAGAAGGTACATCTTCATTTTCTTCTCAAGTTGGTGGCACATCTTTCACATGTCAAGTTGAAGGTACACCATCTTCTCCATCTCAACTTCAAGCCTTTTCATCTTTTTCATCTCCAATTGAAGGTACATCATCTATCCCATCTCAAGTAAATATTGAATAAATTCCTAATGTTGAGTCAACTTTACCAATAAAAAAGCCTCCTAGAATTTTGCATAGAAAGCCTAAGTTTCTAATCGATATTGATGATAATGTGTTGAAGCCCATGCAAGATAAGATTCCCAAGCGCACTTGCCAAAGATATGTGAATAAGATATGGAAATTATTCTTTGAGAATTTAAATGAAACTGGAACATGTCAACTATTTGTTGAATTGATAAGAAATCTAAAATTTAGGCCCACAATGAATATTCTTGGCCTAAGAACATTGGATGCCTTAAGTGAAAAATCAATTGTCAAGAATCTAATGAGTGCATATGAGAGTGTGAGTTCCACCTCACGCACCAAGGATAGTAATGTCACATGATGTGTCATTACATTGACAATAGTAAGCCAACAAACAAAGAAAGCTCACCTCATTAGAAAGACAAGTCAAGCATTGAAAATAGAGTAGAAAAACTCTAATGAGAGCCATTGGAAGATGTGAAAGAGTTGAGGACCCAAACACCAATGAACTGTGGGAATTCTTAAGGAGACTCCCACAGAAAGACAAAATTGTTGTTGAAGCCTTGAGATCCATCATTGAAGAATTTTAGAAAAATAACACAAGGGTATCTCCTAATGCAAGAGATGTTGTGAGAAGGACAATTGGTTGTCGAAACTATGAGCCGCATCCAAAGCATTTTTGGATGTGACCCAAACACAATTTTTTAAGAAATTTCAAGAGATGTATCCTCAAATTAAAATTTGTCAAAGATATTTTGAAATGCTAAAACCTTTCTATGTCAAAATAAATGACACACGCACTACTTGTTGTATATTACATATTGAATTTTCTAACCATTTTGATGTTTATCGGTCTATATGTGAAAGAAAGGAAGGTCAAATATTCTACATGAAATTATGTTTGGATAGCACATGTCAGGATTGTAGTGGTTTGCAATGTATCCCAATATGTGAAGATATGGAAAGCACACATGTGGCTGGAAATGAACTAGTAGAGTTTGACAAGTAGAAAATAGTGGCCTACAATACAAAAGATGGTAAAGAAATGAGGTGTGATTTGGTTATTCAAAATATTCCAGTGTATCAATTTATGTCTACATTTCGTGACTATATAGCGTACGAGTATGCAAGGCATACCCATAGAGCTCGATGGTTGGACTTACAATTCAAGTTATGCAAGGACACATTTCCACTTGGTACCATCATTTCAATTGTTGACTTTGCAAAGAGCTACACACTATAGCCACAGAATGAGGTGTAATCACAGTATTACAACTCTACGTAGGTTGCTATATTTGTTCAAATAGCATTCATTCATGTAGAAGATAGTACAGAGGATGCCAAGAAGATCTTGAGGGAATGTAATTTTTATATTAGTGATGATCACACACATTCTATGAAGTTTGTACAAGGTTGCTTTCATATGTTCTACCATGATTTAGCTAGCAGGAACATATCATTTCATCAGCATATCATATGGTCAGATAATTATGCATCACAATTCAAGAATGCATAGATGCTCTATTGGTTGACTAGGATGCATATGATGAATGGTGTTCAACATATGTGGAATTTTTGTTAGGCCGAGCATTGAAAGGAGAAGCATGATGGTGTAGGAGCATGTATCAAAAGAGCATTGACATGAGAAGAGTTGAAGTACAAAGACAATGTAAAGTTGAGAGATGCGAGATCTATTGTTGAATGGTGTAACACTACTGTGTATAGGAATAAAATTGAGATCAAATGATAATCAAAATAAAGAAATAATCAAAAACTCAATCCTATAACATCAAGCTAACGATCTAAGCAAACAACCAAATAATTAATGAATAATACAGAAAATAATGAAAGCTTTCACCTAGATTGTATTATTATCTTTGTCGAATGTGGATTGCTTTATAAATTGTGAAACCATGTTTGCAACAAGCGGATGTAGATTGTGTTTGTGCTCAATGTGCTCAAAGTGCTCAATGTGCTCAATGATGCAATGAATGCTCAATGTGTTGTAGGGAGGAAAAAGCTTAAATTATTGAAGAGAATTTGTTATGAAGATGAGGGGGGTTTATATAGGTTTCAATAAAGATCGGTCAATGGTCCAGATAATTCCATAGAATTAATGGATGAGATAAATCTAGGATTCATGATGAATGTGCATCTGACATGTGTCACACAAAAAGATATTTTTGTTAAGATAATTTATTGATTTGGCTAAAAGACATGGAACAAACATGATAAAGATAGATTTGATTTCATAAATTAGAATGTTTTTTTATAATTTATGAGTTGGTGATAAAAACAATAATAATTAAGTCAATTAACTCAACTTATAATTTTCTTTTTGCATGATTTGAGATAAATTAAATAATAAATTATTTAGTTTTGTGTCCATGATGAATAAGATTTATTTTTAGAAGAATTTGAAGATATTTAAAGCAAATTAAATAAATAAATTTATTTAATTGTTTGTGCATGATAGAAGACATAGAATGGATTTGAATATTTAAATAAATTAAACAAATAAATTGATTTAATTTATTTTGCATGATGAAGGATAAATAAAATATTTTATTTTATTTTATTTTTAGAAGAGAGATTCAATTTAAATAAATTTGAATGATTTATTTAAATTTGGAAGAATAATTGATTTAATTAAATAATTAATTTATTCAATTGATGTAGATTTGAAAATTGGAAGATGATAATGATTTAATTAAATAATTGAAATTATTTAATTTTGGAAGAATAAAGTTGATTTTGATGAAATTACTTAAATAAATAGAATGTATTCAATTAATGTCAAATTTAGGAGATTTGGAAGAATTTGATGATTTTGATGAAGTTAATTAAATAATTTGATTATTTAATTAACGTTGAAATGCAGTTGATTTGATGAAATGCAAGTGATGTAGTGACATGGTCATTTTTAGGTGTCTACATTTTGCCCCTCTTTGATGCAATGCAGTTTATAGTGTTGCTTCAAAGAAAATGATTGTTGAAGACATGATACAATTTTGATGCCCCAGTGTAGCTAGCTACCCCTGTGTAGCTGGCGTAGGTGGATGTAGATTGTGTTTGTGCTCAACGATGTGATGAATGCTCAATGCACTGTATGGATGCCTAAGAATAAATGATCGAAGATGATTTGTTATGAAGATGAGGGGGGTTTATATAGATTTCAATAAAGATTGATCAACAATCCATATAATTCCATAGAATCAATGGACGAGATAAATCTAGGATTGATGATGATTGTGCACCTGACATGTGTCACACAAAAAGATATTTTTGTTAAGATAATTGATTGATTTGGCTAAAAGACATGGAATAGACATGATAAAGATAGATTTGATTTTATATATTAGAATGTTTTTTTTCTAATTTATGAGTTGGTGATAAAAACAATAATAATTAAATCAATTAACTCAACTTATAATTTGTTTTTTGCATGGTTTGAGATAAATTAAATAATAAATTATTTAATTTTGTGTGCATGATGAATAAGATTTATTTTTAGAAGAATTTGAAGATATTTAAAGCAAATTAAATAAATAAATTTATTTAATTGTTTGTGCATGATAGAAGACATAGAATAAATTTGAAAATTTAAATAAATTAAACAAATAAATTGATTTAATTTATTTTGCATGATGAAGGATAAATAAAATATTTGATTTGATTTTATTTTATTTTTAGAAGAGAGATTCAATTTAAATAAATTTCAATGATTTATTTAAATTTGGAAGAATAATTGATTTAATTAAATAATTGAAATTATTTAATTATAGATAAGAGGATTTAAATGATAAGTTAATTAAATAATTAATTTATTCAATTGATGTGGGTTTGAAAATTGGAAGATGATAATGATTTAATTAATTAATTGAAATTATTTAATTTTGGAATAATAAGGTTGATTTTGATGAAATTAATTAAATAAATAAAATTTATTCAATTAATGTCAAATTTAGGAGATTTGGAAGAATTTGATGATTTTGATGAAGTTAATTAAATAATTTATTATTTAATTAATGTTGAAATGCAGGTGATTTGATGAAATGCAAGTGATGCAGTGACATGGTCATTTTTAGGTGTCTACATTTTGCCCCTCTTTGATGCAATGCAATTTATAGTGTTGATTCAAAGAAAATGATTGTTGAAGACATGATACAATTTTGATGCCCCAGTGTAGCTAGCTTCCCTTGTGTAGTTGGCGTAGGATGCCCCCACGAGAGGAAAAATAGGGAAGTAACAGAAGAACTAGGTTGACACTTGACTAGAAGATTGTGTTGGAGAGAGATGAGGTTGGATAGATGGAGGCTGACATATGGTGATGCAGGTATGCGGAAGACTTGGACAATAGATTAGAAGATAGTGGAGATAGAAAAGGACATGATAGAAAAGCCTGTTGGTTGATCTTTGCTTGAAAAACTATATGATGATATGGATAGATGGATGGTTCAATGGATAAGCTTGTTGCAACAGTTTCAAAAATGTTTATAAAGAGCAATCCTTATTTTTGATATAGCACATGGATAGTTTGCCACCAAGGTATAAAAGACCAAGGTGTTGTGATATCCTAGTGCGAGGACGTCAACTCTACAAGCAAGTGGTTTGAACTTAGATCCCTTAGACATATTATAATCTTGTTGGATATGTGAGATGATAGGTTGTAACACATGCACAAGATAAATATGCTGCTAATAAAGATACTAAAGATCATTCCTATGACTATGCCTCCAATCTGTACTGCATTGCAACATACCAAGATATTGATAAATCAAGGTAGTCTTAAATAGGTAATGGAAGGGAAGAAAAAGATAAACCAAAAATTAAAATTGACTCACTTACAAAGTAAACATACAGCCAACATATTCTCTTTCCAAAGAGGTTGCTCAGGATAGATTGGATTGACATGGTAAATAGGATAGATAACAGCCTTATTGTAGGAATGATATATCTGTTAAAGGGTGTTGATTTATTGATAGGATAAGTTGATTGAAGTAGCAGATGTTGGCAATCAATGTGTAGGATAGCATATGGCTCTTCAAGTAGGTGTTTTTGCTTCAGGTTGTGTAAGGACTTTTTCTTTGAAAGAATGTGTTGTTTGTTTTTGTTTTGCTACTTGAGTTAATCAAGTCGAGGTGATAGGATGGATTTTGATAGATGGTAGACTAGAAAGATGGAGTGTCCATGGATTGAGATGGGTGAAGAATGATGAATCATATGTGCTTGAGTATTGGATACTTCGTTCGTATTCCAGACTGCCTACATACCTTGTATCCACAGGATCGAGGCACATTACAATGAAAGATGAATGTGATAAGATGTAGTTCTAGGTAGAGTGATGAGTGGGTCAAGGTGATTGAGCTTGAATAAGTGAAATGATGATAACTTATGTACCTAAGTACTGGATACTTCCTTTGTATTCCAATCTGCCTACATACCCATATCCATGGGATCGAGGTACCTTAAGATTGAGATGAGAAGATATGTAGTTCTAGTTTTGTTTGATGATGTAAGATTGGATGAAGTGAGGGGATATGATGATATCTTATGTACCTGAGTACTAGAAACTTCCTTCGTATTCTAGACTACCTACATACCCATATCCATGGGATTAAGGTACCTTAAGATTGAGATGAGATAATATGTAGTTCTGGATGTGTGTTTGATGATTGATAATGATAGTGTTGTCATTGTGGGGAATGATATATCCCTAGATCAACACAAGGATGAAGACACCTAGTCTGGTTTTGAGAGTGTGACAATCTGTATAAGATAATTAATATGAATGATGGATTGTTTGATGTGGTTTTGTTTTTGTTTGAAGGTAGATGTGTTTTTGTTTTTTTGTTTGAAGTATTTTTTGCTTTTGTTTGAGATGGCTGATCAACCGCGAACAAGGATCCATTCTTAGACCTAGGTTGAGGAAATAGTTGCCCCCATTTTGGTAGATGTGTTATTATGGATGACTGACATAGGATAACTAACAATGACATGGATAACTTGACACAGGATAACGCTGACGATTGACATGGATAACTTGACATAGGATAATGTTGACGATTGTCATGGATAACCTGACATAGGATAACGTTGACGATTGACATGGATAACTAGACATAGGATAAGATGACGATGACATGGATAACTTTGACATAGGATAAGCTGACGATTGACATGGATAACTTTCCATAGGATAACGATGATGGACATGGATAACTTGACATAGGTTAACGATGATGGAGATTGACAAATTTCTAAGCTATTCTAGACAGGAAAATGGAAATGCAAAAAAAAAGTCAATGGTTTTATTATGGATGAATGGATGAAGTTTATTATGAAATGGACATGGAATGAACAAGACTTGATATAGTTGATGGATGATGACTCTACACATAGCACCTGTTTGCCAAGATTTCACTATGGTACTTATCCAAGGTGCTTGTTTACCAAGTTTTCACCAGAGGATGAATTATTATTATTATTTTTTTTTGAAATTTTTTGTTTTGACATGGATACTTTGAGGATCAGGCAAATAACTTCTTGAGATGAACACTATTGAGTGGCTCATCTAGAGGAATGCCTTCAGGTGTTGCTAAAGTATAAGCTCTTGATCCATATGCTGTTGTGATAACAAAGGGTCCTAACCAATTAGGCTCAAACTTGCCCTTCTTTTCTCGATCTGCTTGATTTCTTTGATTTTCCTTTAAGACAAGATCACCAACTTGAAACTGTCTTTCTTTGATATTCTTGTTATAGTTGCACCAGAGGTAGTTTTGATAGCCATGAAGATGATTAAGTGTGACAATGCACCTCTCATCTAATAGTTCTAGCTCAGCTACTCTGGAAGTGCGATACTCTTCTCCATCAATTAGGTGCTGCATGGATACTCTGACGGATGGGATCTCGACCTCTATAGGTAGAATGGCTTCAGAGCCATAGACCAAGGCATAGGGTGTTGCAAAAATTGGTGTTCTGATACTAGTATGGTAGGCCCATAGGGCAAGATTAAGTTGTAGGTGCCAATTATGACTAGCTTCATTGACCATTTTCTTGAGGATTTTGAGAATGGTTTTGTTGGAAGCCTCAACTTGGCCATTACTCTGCAGATAGTAGGGAGTGGAGAAGAGATGTTGGATATTGTATTGGGTGCATAAGGCACAAACATCTTGATTCTTGAATGGTCTCCCATTATCAGTGACAATGGCTTGGGGGATACCATACCGGCAATTGAGGTAGTTAAGGATAAACTTGGCTATTTGCTTGCCAATGATATAAATCATGGGAATAACTTCTAGCCACTTCATGAAGTACTCAGTGGTGGTAATGATAAATTTATGGCCATTGGATGAGGATGGGTGGATTTGTCCTATGAGGTCAAGACCCCATTGTGAAAAAGGCCATGGAGTTGTCACAAGTTGTAGTTCATGAGATGGTGTGTGAATCAAGTCTCCATGCTGCTGGCATTGTAAACACTTCTTAGCAAACTGTAAAGCATCTTGTTCTATGGTAGGCTAGTAATAACCTATTATGAGTATCTTTTAGTGAGGTTAGGACTGATAGAATGTGCACCATAGACACCTTCGTGTATTTCTCGTAAGGTAGCATCGACTTCTTCTACATTAAGACATCGTAAGAGGATACCATTGAGACTCTGATGATATAGTGTATCACCCAGAATGGTGTAATGGGAGACTCAGTGGATAAAGGTTTTGCATTGGGTTGTAGATAGCTTAAAGGGAAAGGTACCATTTTAAAGGTATTCATAGATATCTTCATACCATGGGGAATTGGGACCAACAAGTTCGCATATGATTTCAGTAGTTGGAACATCGACGGTTGGTATCAACAATTGCTCGATCAAGAATTCAAATTTCTGTGTATTTGCAGGCATGTCTATAAGTGACCCCATGGAAGCCATAGAATTTGCATCTTTGTTATGCTCTCTTGGAATTTGGTCAAAAGTGATGCTAGAAAAGTGTGGTTTGTAGGCATCCACTAGTTGCTTGTAAGGGACCAACTTTTCATCTTTTGTTTGGTACTCATCAGTGACTTGTCGAATGAATAGTTGTGAGTCTCCATATACCTATAGTTCTTTGATTTCCCATTGGAATGTTATATGGATACCTATGAGGAGTGCTCCATACTCGGCTATGTTGTTGGTGCAAGGAAATGCAAGCCGATATGACTTTGAGATATAGTCATTTTATGGTGTGATAAAAAGGATGTCGGCCCCTAATCCATGCTGTGTGTAGGAACCATCAAAATACAATTTCTACTTTACTGAGGTAGAAAGAGTGAAGAGATTCTCATCCAGAAAGTCAGATACCATAGGATGTACATCTGTCATGGGTGCTTTTGCCAGTTGATTTGCTAGCGCTTCTCCCTTGATTGCTTTACGATCCACATACTCAATGTCAAACTCACTAAGGATCATGACCCATTTAGCTAGTCTACCTGTGAGAGCCGCTTTTGCTAGTAGATACTTCAATGGATCAATTTTGGCTATTAGATTTGTGTGGTGGTTTAGCATGTATTGACACAACTTTTGGGAAGCGAACACTAAGGCTAAACAAGCTCTTTCCATAGGTGAATAATTGAGTTCATAACCCACCAAGGATCGATTGATATAATAGATTGCATGCTCTTTTCCTGATTCGTCATGTTGTGCTAGAAGAGCCCCTAGGGCTGCAGTTGTAGTTGAGATGTACAAGATATTCCTTGAGCCAATCAAATGCTGCTTGACACGTAGCATCCCATCGAAATGAGATATCCTTTCGGAGCAAGTGTTGGAATGGTTGACATTTATCTGCAAGTTGTGAGATAAATCGTCTAATGGATTGTAACCTTCCTTGAAGGCTGCTTAATGCTTTCAGATTCTTTGGTGGAGGCATCTCTACTATAGCCTTGACTTTCACTAGATCCACTTTAATGCATTTGTGAGATACTATGTATCCCAACAACTTTCCTGAAGTTACCTTGAAGACACATTTCTTTGGATTGAGTCTTACTTGATATTTTTTGAGTCTATCAAAGATTTGGCTTAGAACCTATATGTGATCTTGCCTAGAATATTTTACTAAGATATCATCAACACGGTCCTCCATGATGTGATGAAAGAGATTATGGAATATTACTGTCATTGCTCTTTGATAGGTTGCACCTATGTTCTTAAGACCAAATGGCATGACGCACCAACAATAGGTACCCCAAGGACAAGTAAAAGTTGTTATATGCTGACCTTCTTCTACTATCATTATCTAATTATAGGCAGAAAATCCATCCATTAGAGAAAGCATTTCATGTCCAATAGTCAAGTCTACTATGAGATCAATGTTTGGAAGTGGAAAGTCATCTTCGGGACATAGTTTGTTGAGATCTCTAAAGTCGGAACACATGCGGATGCCCCCATTTGGTTTAGCCACAAGTACAATGTTTGAGACCCATTCTAGATAGTCAATAGGCTTGATAAATTTTGCATCTAGTAACTTCTGTATTTCAACTTTCACCAAGAGAGTGATCTGTGCATCTTTCTTAGCTTCTATTTGACTAGTTTAGCTTTTGGATCAACAGTGAGATAGTGAACTACTAGTGAAGGGTCCAACCCTAGCATCAACATAGGTCCACACAAAGCTGATGGTTTGTTGTAAGAAGAAGTTGGTAAGATTCTTGTGCTTTTGTTCTGATAATGATGCTGTAAGAAATGTAGTCTTAGGATGTTGCTCTATACCAAGATTTATCTCTATAGAATCTTTCACTAGGAGAGCTAATTTCTCTTGATACTTAGATGGTAGGGGAAGGTCAAATCCTCCATCTTTAGGTGCCATAATTGGGTTTTCACCTTCGGATACATCCTTTATTTTTACTATTTTCTAATCAGGAGGTGCCACAGTGTGGTTTTCACCTAGAGATCTTTCTTTATTTTTATTTTTGTGACTAGAGGATTTGGCATTCTCACCAAAACAAGCAGTTTGATCTTGTTCCATTAAAAAACTAGCTTTGTGATCACCAAGAGGGATACCATCCCGGAGTCCCATGAACTCAGCAATAGCTTCATCATTCTAAAAAACATCTAGAACAAGGGACCCTTGTTGGTCCCAATTCAAAAGTTTAGGGTAGACAAGTGTTTCAATTTTGGTAATGGTGGTGGATGTTAAGGATATGGATGATAGCATAAATATGGAGGATTTAGTGAATAGGTCAGTCATATGGAGGTAAGAGGCATTGATGATATCCTCTTTAGATGTGAAATATGTGAGAGAAGTTCGTGCTACCTCGTCGAGAATACCCTCAATGTCCAAGGCGCGTGGTACCTTCCTACCGAATCCTAACCCCTTCTTGTCTAGCTTCTTCTTCACAATAATGGGTTCTATGTCACCTTGATTATCTTTCCCAAGGCCACCTTTGCCTTTATAGCCCATGTTTTTTCACAACTCTTAGGCCATTGCCATATTGTTTAACTGGTATGGTGACTGGTTCTTTCTCTTTGTAGAGCCAAGATAAGATGACTTCAATAGTTTCCTCTGCCAATAATTGTCCCTCTTAGAATTGGGTTAGAGATGCTGGTGGAGGAATAGTTTCTTTCTTAGTTACTTTAGCTATGGGCAGTTGGCCATAGGATTTAGGGGATAAAGGCATCTGCCCTACACAACAAGATTTTGAGATATCAAATTCACCAAAGCCTATATCGCAGATGTGAATTGTGATTTCAGGAATATGATTAGGATTGGGTTTAACTTCAGAGGCTTTTTTTAATTTTTAGAATTGACATACAATGGCGATTCATAGGTTTTTTCATTGTTTAGCACTTGGTTGCTATTCTTGTAACTGCCTTGCAAGTTATGACAGAATTCAAAGGGATTAGGGTCTCATGGGATAGTGATCTCCATACCATTAAATGGGAATTTGAGAGACTGATGGCATGTGGAGGGAACAACTTTCATGGAATGGATCCATGGGCATCCTAAGATAATGTTATAAGGTTTGTCAATGTCGAGGACTTGGCACCTAGTTTCAAGCATGATGGGGCCTACTTGTATAGGCAAGTGGATAACACCTTTTGAATGACGTTTAGCATCATGATACCCCTTGATTGTAATGATTTGATCAATGTTGACATGATCCTCAGAGTATCCCAATTGTTTAAGTCACTTGAGAGAATATATATTGAGACCAACACCACCATCTATAAGTATGCATTTGATCTTTTGTTTATGGATGAAAACTTCAATGTGAAGGGCATCATTGTGACATGGATCATGGGATTGGAGGTCCTTTTTAGAGAAGACCACATTGTAAGGTGAGGCGATGTTACCTATTATAGCTTGGAAATCTGTAACTGCTATGTTATTAGGAACATAAGACTCTTGTAAGGCTTTTTTCCAAAATAGAGATCTGTGCAGCAGTTTTCCCTAGATGTTCGACAAGATTGTAATCAGATTGGGTTGGGAGACTTGGTGTAGGCCCACAAAGGGTAACACAACCACGATGAGTTTTGATTGCACAATCCATAGATTTACCTTGGATAGTGAGGGTAGAAACATGACTTTCTTCAAAGTGACTGACAATAGAGTCATAGGAAGTTGAGGCTTTGTTAATACATTTACCTTTATCAGGATTTTGACCCTGACCATGGTTAGGGAATGGCTCCTTGTACATGTTGAGGTCTTTGTTGGTGTTTTGATTAGGAGGTGCATCAAAAGTGACTTTGCCTCTACCAATAAGGTTTTGGATCATGTTCTTGAGTTTCATGCATGATATGGTTCTGTATCCTTTGGTCCTATGCTATTCAAAATATTCATTGTCTTTGTACCATGTGGGTTTGAAATTAGGTTCGCCATATGGGGGAGTGTCTGGTAGCATGACAAGTCCATTTTGCACAAGTTTCTTTAGAACCAACTCTATAGGCTCTCCCAAGGGAGTGAACTTATGTCTAGGAGGGTAATTTTGGGGAGTCTACTCTTGTTGATGTTGTTGGGTTTGGTTTTGTTGTCATTGTTGTTGTTGTTGTTGAGGCAGAGGTTGGTTTTGTTTGGATGAACGATTAAGGGGTGTTTGTAGTGTTTGAACATGTTTAGAATCCACCACACCATCATTGACCACATTTTTGTTTTTGTTCTAGTATTTGGGCTTATCATTCAATTGCTATTGTGGAGGATTGTCTTTATTGTCTTTGAAGATTTTGACCATGCCTTTAGCAATGAGGGCTTTTTCGATGTTGATGCCTTTATAGGTAATCTCGTCAAAGGCTGTAGCACTTAGTATTTGCAAATGGAAACCCAATTCTTGGTTAAGGTTCTGCACAAATATGCTAACAAGCTACTTTTAGGTATTTTAAATGGGAATTTTCTATCCATGTGTCTCCATCTTTGAAGGAAGGAGATAAGAGTTTCCCTATTTTTCTATTTATTGTTACATAAATCGATCATAGAGACTTCATGTTCTATGTTGTATGAGAAATGGGTGGCAAATTTTTCTGTAAGCTCGTTAAAAGATTTTATACCCGTAGGTAGATGTGAGAACCATACTATAGCTTGACCTCTAAGACTGTGAGGGAAGATGTGCATGAGATATGTGTCATTATGTGCAACCTCTAAGCAAGTGAGATAGAATTCTCTAAGGTGGTCTTTTAGGTCTCCTCTTCCCTTGTATTTATCAAATTTGGGTATAGTGAAGTTGGGAGGAAAAGGGATCATTTGCAATGACTGATCAAATGGATAAGGACAAACCTCCTCCAAGGAGAAGGTTTCCTTAGTGTGAACAAATGTTAAATCGACTACTTGTTGTTGTACCTCGGCAAGTTTAAGCTCCATAGTTGTTGGGGGTGTTGGAAGAGTCTCTTGTTGCACGAATGGTGGTTGTTGTTGCCCATAGGGAAGATTGTAGTTGAAGCCATAGGAATTAGTGTTATATGGGTCGTATGATTTGTTTGGGTCATTTGTGTTGTATGTTGGATTTGGATTGGGTTGGGTTTGGTTGTTTTGATTTTGGACATGTGGACGTGGTGCTAGATAAGAATGTTGGCTCTGTGATTTTTTGCGGAGGGATGACGAAAGAGTTTTATCATTGATATTATTGAGGAGGGGTGATGAAAGGATTTTGTGGAGGAAAGCTAAAGTTTGTTGGGTTTGGTTGTGATGGTGGGGTATAGCCATAGGATGATTGGATTTGAGAATATTGAGGGTTATTGAGATAGGTGTTGGTGAGTTTGAGTGTGGATGAACATTGTGGTGGAGAGGCATAGGTAGATGGGTTTTGTGATGGTTGGGGTTGATTGAAATATGTGAGGTTGAGTGTTGATGATTGTTGTGGTGGAGGGATATAGTTTGTGTTGATATTTTGGGAGTGTTGTGGGGGAGTGATGATGTTTGTGTTGATGTTTTGGGAATGTTGTGGGGGAGTGATGATGTTTGTGTTGATGTTTTGGGAATGTTGTGGTTGCATGACATTGCTTGGATTAGTGATATGGAGGGTTGATGATGTTTGGGGTAGTGTCTGTTGTGACCCTTGTTGCATGGCTACATAAGTGTTTTCTAGATTCTAATTTGGTGGAAAACTATCTCGTGATGGGGTGGCCAATGTTCCTTTTCTGATTGATGTGGGCATTTGTGATATGCTAGGAGGTTATTGTTGGTTTTGTTTAGCTAGAGTGGCTTGTCTTGTTAATTCTACATGATGATGAAGAGTCTCTTGTTGGTGTTTGTAAATCTCCATAGGAGTCATGAGTGGTGTGATGGATCTTTCTGCTGTTGGATTTTGATAAAGAGGATTCTCATATTAAGCGTCAAAAGGTTTAGTCATTCTCCCTTGTGAGCTTTGTTTAGGTATGGGAGTCGTCACAGTTGACATAGTTTGGATAGTAGTCATAGTGTCATGGGATTTATTTTGCTCTTTAAGATTAGATAGATCAAAGTCTTGGGGTAGTTTAGCACCTTGTTCCGCAAGCAAACGAAAGAAATGATCTTGATTTTCACTAAGGAGTTTGTCAAATGCAGCTATTGCTCTAGGATCTTGCATGATTTCGTCAAGGTCTTGTTTATCTTCTTGAGAGGATTGACCTTCTTGAAAGTTTCACTCTTCTTGAGACGGGACTTGAACCATGGTATAACTAGGTGTAGAAAAATCATGAGGCATGCTGGTAGTGAATTGAGTTACCTCTACCAAAGGAACATTACTCTCTTGCGTATTAGCTAGTGGGTCATGTTGTGGCCTGTTTTAAAAGTTGGTTGGTTTTCCATTGGTGTTTGGGGAGTACCCTTTTGAGACATGTTGGATTAACTTCGTTGAGGTGTATGTGGTGGTGATTTTCACTTCTTTAGGGCAATTTTCTTAGCCTTCATAGATTGTTGGAGTCTAGTGGTGACCATGGGATGCACTAGAACAATATGTTTGAGATTTTACTGAGATAGTTTGATGGACAGTTTACTGGACCAAAGGTACTGGACTGTGCTGCAAAGACACGAGACTGTTATACCAAAGGCGGGTTATTGTGTTTTAGAAGCGTTGGACTATGTTCCCAGAGGTGCTGGACTATTATATCAAAAGCGCTGGACTACGCTACAAACGCGCTAGGTTGTGTTTCGAAGGCGCTGAAATGGTGTCAGTGATGTTTATGAGGCAAATTTTGATAGATTTTGGATTGGATTTGCTTTGACAAGAGAAAACACATCAAACAAAGTGGAAAAAAGGACTGACACAACAGATAGTGTATGTTCTAGGCTCATGAAATAGCCCAATGTTTCCATGGGTATTAGACAATTGCAAATAATTCAAGTACTTTTTATCCCTAGAGACATGGTTTCATTGCGGTAGATTAGCTCACAACTTAATTCTTCATCGACCAAATGTCATTCCACATAGGTAGGGATATCTCACCCTCCCCTCAAAAAGCCTCAAGTAGGTCACAAGAGCTTTATGGCCACTCGGGAATACTATCTCTTCTCAAGGGAGGCAATGGTGAGTAATCTTGGGGGTTTATATTGATTTCCCTTGCACTGATGATTACCGTAATGTTCAAAGGTTAAATGGGTAGTCACTATCTAGATGGTTCTTAGTAGCTTTGAGGGACCAACGCCTTATGAGCATGTGGAAAGCTACTAAAATCTTTAACCAAACCTACTAAGAGTTTCAAACACTTCACACAATGTGAAAATCATTTTTACAAAGTGCTAGTACACCTCTTTTCGATTTGGCACCTCAAGGCAAGGATGACGTCGATTAGGACTTGGCTTTCGCCTTATCCCTCTTATTTAGTGGTTCAAAAGAAAACTCTGCTTAGGGTTATCTCTTTTGGATGAAGTGTAATCCAAAAGTAGCCCCTTCTAAAGGAATAACTGAAAAGTAAGATTAAGCATGTCAAACAAAGGTTCAATTGTCTCGTTATAAGAAAAATAAGGTTCAACTAGATTAGGCACACACACGATTGTAGTTGTCAATTGTCCCTTATGAAATTTAAGTGTTTTGCATTCATGTCAATTGTCCCTTAAGAAATTGAAGTCTTTATGCATTTGTGTCCATTATCCCTTAAGAAAGCAATATGTTAATAAGACTTAGATTGCAAAAGATGATTGTTCAATTGTCCCTTAAGAAAGTAATATGTTTCTAAGACTTAGTGCAATAGATTTGTCAATTTCTTCAAAGATCATCCTGCATGAACATGTTAGAAAAACCCATTTGCTCTGTTTGAGTAATAAGAGGCTGCAAAAAGATGATTAGTTCCACACAAACTCAATAGTTAGCAAATTGACCAAAAGAGCTTTACTGAGTTACTGAAGGCATGATGTGTTACCGAAAGCATTGTACTATTCTGCCAAAGACGCGCTGCTTCTGACCAAAGGCCCAGGACTATTCTTTAAAGGTGTTGCACTGTGATGCAAAGGCGTGATATTGCTCCAAATCTAAAAAACTCAATATTTCATCAAAAAGCTAGATTTGAAAGATGATGTCATGATTATAGGATGATCTAGAATGTTTGATAAGGTTGAGATCTGCAGCTAATGATCAAAAAATATGACAAGTTAGAACCCTGCAAATCAAAAAACAAAACAGAAACCTTAAGAAACCAAAGGTGATCTACTGCTATGCAAAGGTGCGAGACTGCATACCAAAGGCATTTTACTGCACGCTAGAGGTGCATTACTATCCCCCAAAGGTGCTTTCCTTACCTACCAGAGGCACTTTACTATGATGCAGATGTGCTTTTCTATGTTTGATTACATTGTTTCATATTGCACTTCAAAAAAAATAATTTTTTTAACAGAAAGCAATGATTAATGGGTCCCACCGGGCATGCCAGAATGTGTATAGGAATAAAATCAAGATCGAATGATAATCAAAACAATGAAATAATCAACAACTCAATCCTATAGCATCAAGATAATGATCTAAGCAAACAAACAAATAATCAATAAATAATACTAAAAACAATGAAAGCTTTCACCTAGATTGTATTTTTATCTTGGTCGAATGTGGATTGCTCTATAAATTGTGAAACCATGTTTGCAACAAGTAGATGTAGATTGTGTTTGTGCTCAAAGTGCGCAATGTGCTCAACGATGCGATGAATGCTAAATGTGCTGTAGGGAGGCAAAAGCTTAAATGATCGAAGAGGATTTGTTATGAAGATGAGGGGGGTTTATATAGGTTTCAATAAAAATTGATCAATAGTCCAAATAATTCCATAGAATCAATGAATGAGATAAATCTAGGATTCATGATGAATGTGCACCTGACATGTGGCCCACAAAAAGATATTTTTGTTAAGATAATTGATTGATTTGGCTAAAAGACATGGAACAGACATGATAAAGATAGATTTGATTTCATAAATTAGAATGCTATTTTCTAATTTGAGTTGGTGATAAAAATAATAATAATTAAGTTAATTAACTCAACTTATAATTTGTTTTTTACATTATTTAAGATAAATTAAATAATAAATTATTTAATTTTGTGTGCATGATAAATAAGATTTATTTTTAGAAGAATTGAAGATATTTAAAGCAAATTAAATAAATAAATTTATTTAATTGTTTGTGCATGATAGAAGACATAGAATGAATTTAAATATTTAAATAAATTAAACAAATAAGTTGATTTAATTTATTTTGTATGATGAAGGATAAATAAAATATTTTATTTTATTTTATTTTTAGAAGAGAGATTCAATTTAAATAAATTTCAATGATTTATTTAAATTTAGAAGAATAATTGATTTAATTAAATAATTAAAATTATTTAATTATAGATAAGAGGATTTAAATGATAAATTAATTAAAAAATTAATTTATTCAATTGATGTGGATTTGAAAATTGGAAGATGATAATGATTTAATTAAATAATTGAAATTATTTAATTTTGGAAGAATAAAGTTGATTTTGATGAAATTAATTAAATAAATAGAATGTATTCAATTAATGTCAAATTTAGGAGATTCAGAAGAATTTGATGATTTGGATGGAATTAATTAAATAATTCAATTATTTAATTAACGTTGAAATGCAGGTGATTTGATGAAATGCAAGTGATGCAGTGACATGGTCATTTTTAGGTGTCTACAACTACAATAGGTCGAGGTAATGAAGCTAAGTCTATAGTTCGTAGATATTTTTGGTTGGTTGATGATACTAACATTGCAATATATGAGGACTATTGTACATTGACATGATCAAGTGAGCTACGCTCTTTTCGAAGCTCTAATATAGGTTCATGGAGTATTCATACGCGACATAGGGCATGCTTTTGTTCTTCATGTACATATGAAGCTTGGTATGATTTTGAGTCAAAGGAGTGGGTTGATGATTGGTGTACAAGAGGCATATGCCTGATTGACCATTATCAACTACTGATGACACTACAAATGACATAGATTGAGTCATTGGTTGATTTTGACTATGTTTTATATTTAGTTCAACCAAGTATTATCAGCATTCTAATTTAATAAAATTCAATATGCCATCTTATTTTGTATATTTTCTTGTATTGTTGACTATATTCATCCAATTGAATGCACGTATCAATGTAGGGCATGTTTATGCAGTTATTGCAGCTAAAGACAATGAAGAAGGAATGTATTATTATTGTTGGTGTTATGTTGAGGCAAAAAAGAAATTAGATTCCCCTGTTATAGATGGAGAAAACATCGAGTACCCTATAGGATCAGTGGTTGTTACTGGAACATGGCTTAGAAGGTGCCCACTAAAGAAGTTTGATGTGTGGGTGTTCGAGGACTTTCACACACATAAGGAGATTCTTCATTACTCTAACCTTGTTGTGGCTTCAAACATTCATTTGATCAAATATGGGGGTAGAACATTGAACATGACCTTGTGGAAGGTTTCTAAGTCTGATCACGAGGCAATACTCAACATAATAAAGAGTAGAGTAGACCTTGATGGTTCATTGGATTGAATTAGTGGAATGACAAAAAGGTATGTTATTTTTCTTTGCTATCCTAATTTCACCTTGTATAATTTAGCTAAATAGTGCAATTGCATTTGCATGCAGGATTTTACTATGATGGTGGTAGGCATAATCCTTATGAAGTGGCCTTTGGAAGGAAAGTAAGGTAGGTTTTCATGATTATTTCATGATGATATGTCATTTATTTTCTGTTTCATAATGATTTTTAATAATGTTTCTATGAGTTTTAATTCGTTTTAATGATGTTACTATTTCATAATGAGTCTTAATGAGTTTTAATGACAAACAATTGATAGTAGTGGTAAGGGTAGCCTCAATTGATGCCCTACAAGACATTGGATCAAGTGAGAACACCTTTATAGTACTAAATTTTCATCTACCAGAAGGTATTATGACTAAATTTTTACATTCAACATCTCCTAGGGCCAAATGGATGGTGCCAACACATCTAGGTGGGAGGGTAAATGCTAGGGGGGATGTCTTTTCGTTGGCAAAGCCTCATGGTCCTTCTTGGCTATATCGAACGTAGACAATCTCTCAAGAGCCCTAAGAAAAAATGTGACAAACTTTAGATCAACTATTCCATCAAACTATGACACCTAGGAACATCTTTTTTACATGTCTAGGTGGATGTCAGGTCCACCTACAAACACCTACCTTAATTTTTGCTAAATCAATTTCGTTTGCCTATGGTGGCAAGGAACACATTGTTCCAAAATGCTTCATTTCCATGCAGTGGAAAGGTCCTAGGAGTGACATTTTGCATTCCATATCTCGTGGGGCCAAACAAATTTTACCAACGAGTCAGGGTGGGTGGGTAAATGCTAGGGGAGGTCTCATTTCATGTTCCAAGCACTCCAGTCATTCAGGTTAGCATACTATCAGCAAAGTCCCTTAAGATCCCTAAGACCAACAAATTGCCAAACTTTGATGGAGCAGTCTCAAAATTAGGGGTAGCTGGGAATGTTTCATTTGGAACTATAGGTGCATGTGAGGTCTATCCACAATAACCTCTCTCAGTTTTGGTCAACTCGAGTCTGTTTGATCGTGCCAAAATCAAATGCATTCTTGTAAAATGCTTTAGTTTCATGCAGTGGAAGGGTGCTAGGAGTGCCATTTTGTATTCCATAGCTCATGGGGTTGAACTAAATTTGCCAACATGTCCAGGTGGGTGGGTAAATGCTAGGGGAGGTTTCGTTTTGTGTGCCAAGTGTCTCAGTCGTTTTGGGTTGCAAGCTACCGACAAAGTTGTAAGGTGCTAGGAGTGTCATTTTGTATTCCATAGCTTGTGGGGCCAAACGGACTTCACAAACATGTCAGGCTAGGTGGGTAAGTGCCAGGGGAGGTTTTGTTTTGTGTGCCAAGAACCCCAGTCATTCAGGGTAGTAGGCTACTAGCAAAGTCCCTTAAAATCCCTAAGACCAAAAAACTACCAAACTTTGGCAAACCAGTTCTTAGAATTCAGAGTAGTTGGGAACATTCTATTTGGCCTACATGTGCACATGGGGTCCATCCACAATAACCTCTATCGATATTGGTCAACTCTAGTCCATTTGACCATGCCGAAATCAAATGCATTCTTGCAAAATGCTTCAGTTCCATGCAGTGGAAAGGTGTTAGGAGTGACATTTTGCATTCCATAGCTTGTAGGGCTAAATGAACTTTGCTAACACATTAGGGTGGGTGGGTAAATGCCAAGGGAGGTCTCATTTCGTGTGCCAAGAGTCCCAATTGTTCAGGACAATAGGCTGCTGGCAAAGTCACTTAAGATCCTAAGACTAAAAACTACCAAACTTTGACTGAGCAGTTCTCAGAATTTGTCGCAACTGGGAATGTTTTGTTTAGACCTACAGGTGCATGTGGGGTTTGTCCATAATAACCTCTCTCAGTTTTGGTCAACTCTAGTCCATTTGACCGTGCCAAAATCAAATGTAATCCTATAAAATGCTTCAATTTCGTGCAGCACAACATTGTTAGGTGCCATATTTTTTGTTCTACTCATCGTGGGGCCAAAACAAATGCACCAACACATTGGGGTGGGTGGGAAAATGTTAGGGGAGATCTCGTTTCATGTGCCAAGTATCCTAGTCATTCCAGGTTGTAAGCTACCAAAAAAGTAGAAAGTTGCTAAGACTAAACTTTTGCATTCCGCAACATGTGGGGTTGAACCGACTATGCCAACATGTCTAGGTGGCCAAGTAAATGCTAGGGGAGGTCTCATTTTGTGTGTCAAGTGTCTCAGTCATTCCAGGCTGCAAGTTACCGGCAAAGTCAAAAGGTGCTAGGAGTGACCCTTCAACAAGTGGATTAAATCATTGTCTCACATTTTTGTAAAATTAAATAATTTCCATTGTCATAACTTAATGTATTCTATTTTTTGTATTGACAACAGAACTAAGATTAAAACCTCAACACCTATTTGTGACCACAAAACTAAGATTAAAACCTAAACATACAATGGAGCAAGATCATAGGACCTATTTGACCACAGAACTAAGATTAAAACCCTTCTATATTCTCTCTAATCTTAGTACCTCCTACAGGACTAACATTTGCACCTATGTTCACATAGGTCCTATGATCTACCTCCTACATTCTCTCTCACTCTCTTCTTCCCTCCCCTCTCTACCTCCTACCCTCTTTCTGAGCCTCTTCTTCTCTCACCTCTCTACCTCCTACCTTCTCTCTCACTCTCTTTTCCCCCCTCTCTACCTCCTACCATCTATCTCAATCTCTACTTCCCTCCCCTCTCTCACTCTCTACTTCCCTCCCCTCTCTACCTCTTACCCTCCCTCTCACTATCTTCTTCCCTCCCCTCTCTACCTCCTATGCTCTCTCACACTCTCTACTTCCCTCCCCTCTCTACCTCATACCCTCTTTGTTACTTTCTTCTTCCCTCCACTTTCTACCTCCCACCCTCTCTCTCACTCTCTACTTCCCTCCCCTCTCTACCTCCTACCCTCTCTCTCACTCTTTTCTTCCCTCCCCTCCCTACCTCCTACCCTCTCTCTGATTCTCTACTTCCCTTCCATCTCTACCTCATACCTTCTCTCTTGGAGCACTCTCTACTTCCCTCCCCTCTCTACCTCCTACCCTCTCTCTCACTCTCTACTTCTCTAAATACTAGATATAAATACTAGATATGGTTTCAAAGATGACCTTATGAATGTGTTTGTATTTGGATTTAAAAAATTCAACTAACTCCATATCTTTGTCTTAACACATTCATCATCTCTCCTGCTATTCCTTTGAATCCAGATGCTAAATTGTTTCACCAAAGATAAAGACCTATAAATGCTTTATTGGAACATCTAATTTTCAAGGAAGTGCAATTTTTTTTATCAACTAGAATCATTATTCTAGTTAGGAATTCCACATGAATTTCTAATTTTGTTCTTGTTTATAAGAAAAATAGAGAAATGATTATGTGTTGATTTCAAGAATTTGAACATAGCTTAAAAGAAACATAACTATTTTCTCTCATCACTAGACAAAAGTGTTGTAGGTGGTAAATGGCTCACAAATGATGCAATTTTAGATGTATATTTTAGATACAATCAAGTTATGGTAAATTATGAAGATCAAATCAAAACAATATTTAACATAAAATGGGTCATATTTACATATAGGAGAATGGATTTTGGTCTTATAAATGCAGATGTCACTTTCCAACAAGCTATGGGAATTGCCTTCAAGGATCTTGAAGTTAAGTGCATTATTATTTACATGGATGATCTTACTTTTTTTCTAAGAATTGGGTAGACCAAGTAGAATATCTCAAGAAAGTATTGCAAAGATGTAGAGAGCACAATATTTCCTTAAATCCAAAGAATTGCATTTTTGGACTTATTGAAGGCATGTTGTTGGGTCATGCTATTTTTGAGAGAGGTATACTAGTGGGTCCAAAATGAATTGAAGCAAATTTTGAAAATCCCTCTTCTAGGGAGTACATAAGAATTGAAACCATTTTTTGGAAAATTTAATTTTGTGTGGAAATTTGTTTCTAGCTTTGTTAAGATAGTTAGACCTTTAAATGTTATTCTAAAGAATGACACAAAAATACAATGGACCCTTGAAGTCTAGGATATGTTTTTAGAATTTAAAAAAATCCCCTGTAAATATTCAAGTTTTGATTACCAACTTATACCCAACTTTTTATATTTATTTTTTGATTCTAAACATTCAAGTTTTAGTGTCTTCACTCAGAAAAGGGAAGCTAGTGATGAAAGACATGTTGAATTTATGAGATCTCCATTCAATAATTTTCTAAAATCAACCAATCAATAATTAAAAAATAAACATTTGTATTGATCAAATCTTTTTTTAAATTTAAATATTATATCCTATGCAACAAAGTGTTTGCAATTATGCCTAATCCTACTATGAAAGTTATACCAATGCAAAATGAGATAGGTGAACACAGAGGTAAGTGGATGACCATTTTGCAAGAATTTAACTTACATATTCAACTAATGAAAATAGTGAGAGGACAAGGATTGAGCAAAGCTTTGGCTAAAAATTCTCAAATTTTGTGCCAACAACATAGTATACAATCAATTACTAATGACGTCTGGTATCAATATTTGATTTACTATATGTCAAACAATAAGTGTCCCAATCATTTGAATTTGACCCAAAGAATAGCCCTACACCTAAACAATGCTAATTTTATGACCAAATCAAAAACTTTATGTAGGAAAAAACATGAGGGAATTTATTTAAGGTGCTTGAACATGAGGTGATAGAAGTATTAAAGGATCTTCATGAAAATTTTGGGATTGGACATGGTTCAAGAAGTGCTATAGTACGTCAAATACTAAAAGCAATTCATTATTGGTCACATGTTTTTGAAGACACTCATATGCATGATTGGAATTGCCACATTTTTCAAGTTACAACTCACATAGAATGTAGGCCTTCCATGCCTTTGCAATATGTTATTGAAGATTTCCCTTTTTCATAATGGAGCTTAATTTTATTGGAGCAATTAATCCCAATTCTTCAATTAAACACTCATTTATTTTGACTATAATTGATTATTGTACATGTTGGACTAAATCTTAGGCACTTAAAATAACACAATGGAGATCATGAGCAAATTATTTGAAGAACATATTGTCACTAGGTTTGGAATGCCCTATGCTTTGGTATGTGACAATGGATCTACTTTTTCTTCCAAGAATATTACTAAATGAGCCTATGAGAACAAGGTAATGTTAAAACTTTCCTCTAATTAATATCCATAAGGTAGTGGAGATATTGAACCAACAAACTAAAATTTTCTAGATGTGACTAAGAAAATTTTAGATAAGAACCCAAGGGATTGACACAATATGTTGAAGTACACACTTTGGTTTGATAGGACAAGTATTAAGTCTTCCATAGGCATATGATCCCATCAACTTGTCTATGGTCAGGATCTATTTTTCTTACAAACCTAAGATCCCTACCTTATAATCCATGAAAGATTACATAGGAATGGATGAAAAGGTTGAAGCTATATTGCTAAATTTGATTCAATTAGAAGAAAGACAAGATGTAACCTTGCAATATTTTAGCAAACAATGGGTTGTGAAATGGTGGTTTGATAAAGAGCTAGAGTAAAAGTTTTTAGGATTTATAATTTATATTTTCTCTAGGATAAAGTGCATAAGAATGGAGGAGATAAAGCATGAGAAGAGAGGAGACCATGGAAAATTTGATTTTCTTTAGTTAGGGCCCTTTCACATTTCAAAAAATTTGTGTTTCGAAAGCACATTTAGGCTTCAAAGTTTGGTTGGAGAGGATGTTTGATTACCTGTAAATGGACAATTCCTCAAGAATTATTTCCATGCCTAAAGTATTTTAGTTCTATCTTATACATAGTTTTGCATTTGTTTGTTATTTTGGAGTGTGTTAAATTAGCCTTCTAAGTGATTTGCTAGTTTGTTTTAGTGTGTTGGTTAACTTTAGTGTTTAATAGTTGTTTTAGTTTACTTAGTGAGTTTCTTTTGAGTTATTTTTGAATTAGTTTGTTATTTTTCTTTCTTGTTTTAGTCTGTTGTTATTGATAGATCATGATTTTTAACCTTGCTTTTCTAATTTAGATCTATTTTGGATAATTGAAATACCTTGTGATCTACAAAGGGACTATTAGTAAATTTAACAATATTGGTTTCTTTGATGGTGGTTATTTTTAGTATTTTAAGATAAAAGTTCTATTTATAATCCATATTTGTTGTTCATGACAGTGATGTGTATAATGAATTTATTAATGTTTTAATGAGTTTGGATGAACTATTTAGAGATGTCAAAATATCTTTCTTAACCTCTCACAAAATTACACTTTAAATATTTTTGATGTAACAAGTAAGTTCTAATGAGCAAAAAGAATACCCAATTTTAACTTAATAAACACTTATCGGTTGCATACCACAATATTTTTTTAATGAAAAAATAATAAATATACATAAATCACTATTTTAATTCATAATGCAACCAAAACTAAATTTATCAATTACATTATTTTCCAAAATAGTCATTACATTGATCTAGATTTAATATGAATCCTATAACTCATTACAAAACTATCTTATAACAATCACATGTAAGATTATACAAAGTAATTTCAAATTCTATAAAAATTACACAATCATAAAATTTCGTGAGTACAATTCTAAATTTTTGTCATTACAATATCATAATCCATATTCCTTCGAGTTCAAGCTTCATGGCAATCTGTCTAGCTACATGGAGGGAGATCACATTTAGGTACTTTTCCTCCATCCATAGATTGGCAGTCCTCCACACACCTTCCTGCTGGTAGTGGTCCTACCCTTCATGAGGGTGACATATAAAGACACATGTAAATGTACCATGTCCATCCGATAACCAAGTGTATAATGTACTGACATAATTACATGCAATCTTCCTTATAGCCCTAGATACTATTGAACACCTGGAATACATACTATTGAACACCTGGAATACTGAGAGGGGGGTGAATCAGTATTCTCTTAAACCAATTAAGCATAAAACATTTCAATCCATTTAGCATATTCAATTGTAGTGAAGTAAATTATGCGTGAAACATGAAACCATAAACCATAACACATAGACACCGGGATTTTTACGTGGAAAACCTAAAAAGGGAAAAACCACAGTGAGGACTAGATCACAATACATATTATGTAGTAGCAACACTGAATTACAAAAGGCTCATTGTCCAGAAGAAAGAAAGAAAGAAAGAAAGAAAGTGGTGGCTCAATGCTAGAGTTTTGAACTGCTATAATTGCATCTAACTTATGCATGAAGTACAGTTCCATTGAAGCTCAAAGTAATATTCAATACTCTATTCTCAAATCTTAGATTATACTGCTATGCCTTTACTCAATTCACATTCCTGATCATTTTCTGATTATTTAAATTAGATACACATCATGTCACTAGATACCAAAAACATTCCTCTATATATATCTACAGCATCCACAACACCAATTAAGTCGACCTAATTGAGTGTAATGGTCAAAATATCAAACTTGCAAGTAGTCAACCCCAAGTCTTCATGCACATGCTCCACACCAAGATTCAAACTAGGAAACAACTTCAAATAGGTCAGGATGGACCTAAAATAGCTCCCACTTACATCAACAAAACATTAGCACAATTAGGTCAGCCACATTAGCAAGACAACACTGGAACCTATCTATCATTTCACAAACTTGTATGTGGACCTCTAGAATGCTTGAAACTTTGAATATGCATACTACAGACATCCATAGTCTTATCCTCCAATCCGTAAAAAAACCATTCACATGCAGAGTAACTGAAATCATCATTGTCATTGTCAAAGCATTGTCCAGTTAGAGTACGATACTCAGATAATTGTATCTATCAATCCGAAGGACTTCAAAACTTGAAATTTTGGATTTACAATCTTTGGACATGTGTTTACAACACCTCACAACCACATAGCATAATGTTCTATACTAGAGGAATGCAAACCAAAATACTAAGGCTCTATTTACTAAATATAGTATACTGACACTTAGCCAAAAATCTCAACAAGTTCCTTACCAGATCAATTCTCTTTGCACAATTGACTTCTAAGAGGGAATAGGTGAGGCTGTATGAGAGAGGATCAAATCCTCTCACAAAATTTCCCAATTATGAACAACTTTCCTCTGTTTCTGATCTTTTGCTAACCATCCATAGAAATTCACATTCACACACACACATGATTCCATTCATAATCCACACATCCGTATCTTCAAAACATCAAAAAGATCTCCTATATATATATCTACTACAAGAACAATAATCAATTAGGTCAGACTAATTGAGTGTAATGGTCAAAATATCAAAGTATAACTTGTCGGCCCCAAACCTTCATGTACACGCTTCGCACCAAGATTCAAACTTTGAAGCAACTTGAAATTGGTTGGCAAGGACCAAATATAGCTCCCAATTAACTCCGCAAGCTTAATTACCTTCCACACACCTTCACACATATTAGGTCGACTCCACTGAAGAACTAATACAAAAACCCTTTAGCTGTAGATCCACATACTAACCTAAATCACATGAAAACTAGAAATTGTACTCTAATCACATCTATTAACATCCCCTTAAAACCACAAAAACAAAATCCAATCCATGGAGGAATGCGGACTCTCCTACACACCTACTATGAACTGGAAATACTTTTATTTCTTTCAAGTTGAACATCTGTTACTCATAACATTCAAACCATATATCAAAAACATACAAAATTATAGATTTAGAAGCTTTTGAAAACCAACAATAACATGCTAGAACTATAGAGCAAAATATTCAATAGCGAAGAAATGCAGACCAAAATACTAGATGCTTTGTAACTTAGAAATAAAGAGTTTATACTTACCCAATTTAACAATAAGTTTTCCTTACCAGCTCACACTTTAGATCAAAACCCTCTTGCAAATTAGTGCCTTATGAAGGATCAAACCATCTTGCAAAGTACAGAACCAAACTAATCTGTATCATACCAAAATACAATGTTGACATCAATGACAACACTGTAATGCATAACTGTATGTTCCTTGTGCTCATGTTCATGTTGTCAATAGCATCATCAATGACAAAATAACTTCCCAAAGATATTCTTCCAACAATCTCCCCCTTTTTCATTGATGGAGACATGCCAAACTATCTCCAAAACCTCTCCCCCTTTGACATCAAGGGCAAAGGGTGTAAATAGATGTCTTTACTAAATCTCCCCCTATTATCTATACTTATGTACATATAAATGGAAAGATTTGAATTAACTCCCACCGAGAAGCATATGTACAAACTGAAAAGGTGACTTGACTCCCCCTAAATCATGTGCCGGAGGTACAACCAAAAGGGAGTTGTACTGGAAACTGCTCTAACCAATTCACATATATACAGGAAATTTGAAACAGAACAACTATACATGTATAAAAAGTTTTATCACCCAGATGAACAAGGTGTCTGCAACTTCTGCACTTGAGCTTCCCAATCCTATTTTCCTTCATCCAAAACTTTATTAGCTTCTTCAAGTATTCTACAATTTCTTTCAATCTCCATCAGGGACTCTTCACCTTCTTTCGAAGTGCTTGGCATTGGATTTACCTATGATACTTTATTAGCACTCAAAAGGGCTTTTGAAATAATCACAAATTTTTGATTTACCAGATCCCTTATTACTCCAAACTACAAAATAACGTTTTCCTTTTGTACCTGTAGTTGAAAGTATTTCTTAGGAAGGTCTTCAATTACATTCCTTGTGCTTCCATCAAGATCTAGTGCCAGATCATAGGCACCAGAATAATTATTGATTTGGGACTCAATGGAGTCCATCTCCTTTCTTATGCTTTGAGTGGATTCGTGCCATTTTAGACCAAACTGGAAAAGGCCCTTATCCTGTCTTATGTGTGATGGCACATTGCTAACTAAGCTCCTTCATTTTATTTTCATCTAACTTATTTTCAACCTCATCTTCTATTTGTTCCTTGAGTCCGGAGGCATACTATTTGAAAGAATCAATTAAAGATTTCAAATTCTCTATACCTGAAAGAGATGTATCAATATTTCCACCAGGTATAGCATCTTACACTGCCTTCACAACTTCATCAATTAAGTCTCTGCTTTTCTAATATGTCTCTATTACTTCTTTTCTAGTGGATGCAAGGAATAAGTCTCCTAGTTGTAGCTTTTGGAGAGGAGAAATCTTATCCATGTTTATGCTTCCCTGTTGCATTGGTAATTGTAGCACTTGTGAAGAAACAACAGGTTAGAAGTCAAGTTGAATACTCAATAAGTTCTTCATGGAGTCTCTAAAGGAACTAGAGGAATCCACAACTTGCTCTTTCTCTTTACCTTTATCAGAGTCCTTAAAGTTTTCTTCCTTTATTTATGAATCTCCAAGAACCTCATTGTCTTTATCTTTCTCTTCTTCTTTATTATCTTCTTGTTCTTCTTTGTCCTTATCCTTGTCCTTTTCTTCATCTTTCTTTGCATCATTTGCCTCTGAAGATTTCACCATGTTATCCGGAGGAGAAGTGGATGCATCTTCCTTAGCTCCTTGCTTACTGAGATTATCTCCAGGGGTTTTAGTTCCTAGATAAGTAATGGATACATTTTCCTTTTCATTATCCTTTCTGGTGGCAACCTCTAATTCAAGGTTCTCCTCTACTTCTTTATAATCTAAGCTATATCTTTTAGTATTGGAGCAACAATGTCTGGATTCTGTACATTGTCCATATCATGCTCATGTTGATCATCAATATTTTTGACCTCTTTTTCATTTGCAACATCCAGAACACTGCTCTCTAAGAACATCCTATATTTTTGAGCTATGTCAGAAATCTTCTCTACAATTTCCTTTTTCAATTTCTCAAAATCATTTGCATCTCTACTCATTAGAGTAGTTACCCTTTGTTTTACTCTAAACTGAGTTGAATAAAGCTGAGCTAATATAGCTTTGTTCTCATCTAACAATGAAATGTCAACCTTTTGCAGATCATATTCTTTTATTTTTCCTTTCTGTTGGATGGCTTCTTGTCTCCTCTTCAACAAAATATCCCATAACTCTAGAGGAATTTGATCCACTATATTCTTCATATCTACTTCCAAAAATATTATATATTTCACTATAGTTATGGTGGCCTTATCGACCTCGTTAGCCTCATTATACAAAGCAGTTGTCTCTTCCAAAGCAGCTTGGCTGTGTTCTTTATCTTTAATCAGAGACCTTTCTCTGCATGCTTCAGTCTTCTTCTTTCTGGGTGTCACTTTCTTGGTGGCTTCTTTCTTCTTATCCCGCATATGTGCAACTAACCTTTTCTTTTCTTCTTTTGTATCTTCTTCACTCTCAGATTCTACAGTCCGAGTCTTTCTTCTTTTTATGTAGTTGTTTCACTTTGTGAAGCATCTTTTATCCACTTCCAGATCTGTTTAAGCTCAACTTCTTCTTCTTCTTCCACTTCTTCTTCATCTAAACTTGTGCTATCATCCTTCTTCCTAACTACCTTTGTCTTGACTCTTTTCTTGGCAGGAGCAGTAGGGGCATCTTCAATCAATGTTTTCTTCTTTTCAGCCTTTGTAACTTGGGCTACCAGAGGATTTTTCTCCTTTACCAGAGCAACTTTTCTCTTCTCACCAGTTGAGGGCACAATCTTGGAGGACTTCTGGAGGGTGGGAGGGGCAGTAGTAGTTCTACTGGATCTTCTTGAACTCTTTGATCTCTCTCCAGTACTGGTTTCTCCCTTACCTTGTGCTTTGGCTCTCTACACATGTTCTTTTGAGAATCCCATTCTCTTAGCATAGTCATCTACCATCTTCTCTATTTTCTTCTTTATTTCAGGCTTCTTATGCTCTAGGTGTACTTCAATAGATTTTTCTTCAAAAGTTCCAAACCTTGCCTTGGTAGTATCCTTAGGGATTTTCAGCAATACATTAGCCAAACCATCTATTTGTTGCTCATAAATCTCATATCCCATAGCAAGTATCCACACAGTCCTCAGCTCAACTACTTCTAACATGCACTCATTAGTAGAAACTAAAAATGTGATGTCATTTTGGTACTTTTCAACCATTTTCCTTGGAATCCTTTCTCTAGCCCGCATCTTCTTTTGAAATACTGCAAAGAAAGCGATAAAGGCATCATCCTGGGCTTTTGAGTCACCAGTACTTCTTATGAAATTTGTAATTTGGTGTGCCACAGGCTTTCGTTGTATCCATCTAACATTCTAGGTTCCAGGAAGCTATTGTAAAAAATAGGAAAGTTTGCAAATGGCAAGAGGTTCGAACTTAAATGGATACTTCTTCTCTTTTGTTTGCTTAAGATTTTCTAAAAAATGTTATTTCAACATCTCACATAGATCATAATCTGTACCTCTCTCTACCATCTCATAAGCCACATTAATTGCAGTGGTAGACACTGAATTTTCCCTATTGGTAAAGTAAGTTTTGTAACCAATTACCATTGAAGCATATCTTACTACTAGATTCCAAATAGGGATTACAGTGAGGGCCCTTTTGTCATAGGTTGCACCTGTTAGCTGCATCACTACCTCATTTTTTATTGACTTCAATACTAGAACAGGTCCGGTGGAACACATACTAGTAACTTCCCTTATCACTTTCTTAGTAATCATCCTAGGCACATCCAACCAAACAAATTTTTCATGGAACCTACTTATTGCTAATCTAACCCACTTGTCATCAAAGAAAAAAATAGGGAACCATTTCCAAACATTAAGATTCTTTGCAATTAGGTTTTGATACTTAGGTTTAAGTGCAAAATCATCTCCTATAAGTTCCTTAACCCAGATGTCCCCAAGCTTCCTATGGTCATATTCTTCTATTTTGCCATGAATATAAGTTCTTATGTCTTCAGTCGGCAAGTCCCCATATGGAATGGAAGAAAATGCTCCCAACAGATCATCCTCAATACATTTTGTAGGGAATTTCTTGAATTTAGGTTGAGCCTTCTCTGTTACCTCAATAACTCTTCGAGTTTCCATTGAAAATGCAAACACACACTTCAAAAACAAAGATCTCTAAGAGATTAAGGAAAACTAGAAACTGAGAAATACCTTTTCTTCACTTTGTTGAACTAGGGTTTGGATACATTAAAATTTGAATCAACTTGATCTCTTCTTCTTCTACTCAGTTGTCTTTGCATGATTTTTTAAATTAATTTGCTGAGAAAAATCCCTTTTAAAACCCTTTAGATCTGACCTAATTCACATTTAATTCTTCAAACAATAAAGTTGTCAAACCTTTCCTTGTATACACAGTCACCTTCAAATGCTTAGCAAACTTCCACATTAGGAGATTTTCTACCAAAGTTTTTTTCAATAGTTCAAACAAGTTGAATTACACCATATATCCTCATACTAAAGCATTAGCACCTTTTCTTTGGCAAGGGGTGAAAGATTTTCATTAAAGCTCCCCTTGAGCCAAAGCTCTCAACTTAGTTTCTAGAGGAAACTTCTACATTAGAGGTAACTTCATATATATCCTTAACCTCTATTTCTTCCTTCTTTCTCTAGATCTTTTCCATTTCCTCCTTTGTTTTTGTAGGATCAATCTTTTGCATTGGTTCATTCCTCTCAACTACTTTATCCTTCTTCATGTTTTTGCTTCTGCAAAACTTACAAATGTGTCCAGGCATATTGCAATTGTAGCATACAACATTCTTCAGACCAATATTCCTTTCATTCATTTTGGATCTGAATTGATTAACTTTATGTCCAAATCCATTGCATGCATAACAGTATCCTTTGAAAGATTGATCCATTCTACCACTGTTATAGCCATTCATCATCTGACTTTTGCATTCACTAGCTCTATGACCAAATGTTTTGCATGTTTAACATTGACTAGAGCAAGAGAATTTTGATTCATTCTTCTTCTACATTCTATTGCTTTGTGTCCAAATTTATTGTAAGAATAACAAAAACCATTGAAAGATGGGTACCTTTGTGCATTTGGTTGTCTGATCGGTGGTCTTCTAGCTTTATTTCTGTGATTCTGGAGTTGTTTTCCATTGTTCTTTTTATTTTCAACATTTGATGTTTGACCTAATTTTGAACTTTCACCCTTTTCAAATCCTAAACCCTATTTATCATTAGGACCTTTCTGATTTGCAATCATTTCATCAAGCTTTGTAGTACTTATCTTGATTTTAGCTTCATGGCTCCTTGCTTTCTCCAGATCAGATTCTAGATTCACAACCTCTTGTTCAAGCCTTGTACATTCTCTAGATTTGCTTTTCACAACTACATTAAGACATTCCTCAATTCTTTTCTTTTCTTCAACTTGTACTTTTAGACTGGTGATGGTTTCATTTGCTTGCCCTAATTGTTCACTAACCTCCCTATGCTTTTCTCTAAACTTCTTGATTTGCTCTTTCAATTTCCTAATGTATTCATTTGCTTCCTTGACATTTTCAATTCTTTTAAGATCTTCAAGGGCAACATTGAGTTCTCCTATCTTGTCAACCATACCATCTTCTTCAGTGAAATTAACAGTAGGAATCTCTTCTGAAGGAATAGGTAATCTTCTAGCAGCCATGTGTTTAGTCTCTAAGATCTTCCTTGAGTGGTTAGGCTTTTGATACCAATTGTTGAACACCTAGAATACTAAGAGGGGGGTGAATTAATATTCCTTTAAACCAATCAAACATTGATCATCCAATCCTTTTAGCATAATTACTTGCAGTAAATGAAATGAAACATAATTCATGTAACAACCACATATAACACTTGAACACAAGGACTTTTACGTGGAAAACCTAAAATGGGAAAAACCACAGTGAGGATTAGCTCAAAATATATTATGATAAAGAAACTAGTTAACTTTGATACAATTGGTGGACTCACTATCCAAGAATGCTCACTGCAGGTGGCTCACTATCCTGAAAGAAAAAAATAGAAGGAAATGGGTGGCTCACTGCTAGAATTGAACTGTTATAATTGCATCTAACATATGCATGGAGTACATTTCCAATGAATTACAATATACAAGCTTTGCACACTTTTCCTAATTATGAACAACTTTCCTCTATTTTTAATCTTCTACTCATCATCCATAGAAATTCACATTCACACACACATGATTCCATTCATAATCCACACATCTGTATCTTCAAAACTTCAAAAAGATCTCATATATATCCACTATAAGCACAATCATCAATTAGGTCAGCCTAAATGAGTGTAACAGTCAAAATATCAAAGTATAACTTGTCAACCCCAAACCTTCATGTACATGCTTCATGCCAATATTCAAACTTTGAAGCAACTTGAAACAGGTTGGCAAGGACCAAATATAGCTCCCAATTAACTCTGCAAGCTTAATTACCTTCCACACACCTTCACACATATTAGGTCAGCTCCGTTGAAGACCTAATATAAAAACCCTTCAACTGTAGATCCACATACTGACCCAAATCACATGAAAATTGGAAATTGCACTCTAATCACATCTATTAACATCCCATTAAAACCACAAAAACAAAATCCAATCCATGGAGAAATACGGACTCTCCTACACACCTACTCTGAACTAGAAATACCTTTATTCTGTCAAGACAAACATTTGTTAGTCATAACTTTCAAACCATATGTCAAAAACATACAAAATTATGGATTTAGAAGCTATTGAAAACCAACAATAACATTCTAGAACCGTAGACCAAAATAGTCAATAGCGGAGAAATGCAGACCAAAATATCAGATGTTCTATAACTTAGAAATACAGAGTTTATACTTAGCCAATTTCACAATAAGTTTTCCTTACCGGATCACACTTTGGATCAAAACCCTCTTGAAAATTAGTGCCTTATGAAGGATCAAACCATCTTATAAAGTAGAGAACCAAACTAATTTGCATCAATGACAACACTGTAATGCATAACTATAAGTTCCTTATGCTCAAGCTCATGTTGTTAGTAGTATCATCAATGACAAAATAACTTCCCAAAGACATTCTTCCAACATATTTCTCCCTCTATTGTGATTTGGAACATTTGGTTAGAGAGGAATAACAAAATTTTTAGGAGAGAAAGTTGTTCTAAAGATTAGATCATTTTAAAAGTTGAGAAGTCTATCTTGGAGGTCATTATGTATCACTTGCTTCTAAAGAACTCAGCTTCTTTAATTTTTACTTCTTGGGATGCTGAAGTACTTCTGAAATGGAAATTATTGAAGCTCCCAAATTTAGGTTGCTTTCAAGCTAAACATAGAGTTGATGGGAGTCAAATAGCATGGATACCCCCCTAGACTCTTTCATTAAGCTAAATTTTGATGGTGCTTGTAGAGGAAATCTAGGTCTATTAGGTGCAGGGTGTGTTCTAAGGGATTGTAAAGGAAATGTAAAGGGGTCTCTTTCTATAAAATTAGGGATCTGCACTAATAATGAAGCAAAAGCATTGACTCTAATTAATGACCTTAAACTTGCTTTAAAGATTGGGGTAACCAATATTATTGTGGAAGGAGATTCCTTAAATGTTGTTAATGCAGTAAAGAAGAAGTTCTCTCCAAGCTAGAAGATTGTGTATTTTCTATAGGATGTATGGAAACTATTGAATCAATTTGACTCCTTTGTAATCCAGCATACTTATAGGGAGGGTAATAGGTTCGCGGATTGTTTGTCAAACATAGCTTGTGACCAAGGGGAAGATGAAATAGAATGGAATGATATGAATTTATTATGTAATTCTAAGGTGGTAGAAATATGGAAGATGGAAGGATTTGAACAGGGTGCTGGGAAGTGTTCGAAGCTTAACATGGTTTAGCTATATCTCTAATTTAGAGACGCAATTGTTTTTTAACTAATTCTTGTTTTATTTTGGCAGGTGCTATTTTTAGGATCTAATTTATCAGATTTATTTGGGACATGTGCTATTTTGCTATCTCCTATTGGTGTGTGTGAGCATGAATATTAAGTATAGACTAGTACTTCATTCATTTATGAAAAATATATGAAATGTCATTTGCTCAATTTGTAATTGAGTTAAATCTTTATGGCTTTGATCTCACACATATCACATTCATTATATGGTGGCTCCTCTTCATTATTTTGGTATTCAAGAGATAATTCATTTTCTTGAGTTTGGGTTGTATCTTTATTTGTTGTTTATCCTTTGGCTCTGTGAAGATTATTTTGATATTATGGGCTCTGTTTAAAGGAATAGAAGGTTATTCTTCCCAGTGCAAAAGTGGGAGAGACTGACTCAGGGAGTGTTGCATTATAACTTGTTGGCTGACATCTTCAAAGTCCATAACGAGGAGGTGGAAAATGCAATTATATAGGTTTGTGGCCAAGAGGTACTTTGCTTCCCCATATCTATCTATCTGTCACAAGTAGTGACTCATTTTCTATCTAAATCGATGGATTTAATTCAAAACTCTGAGATGGTTATGAATCTTGCACTCAAGTTTGTTAAAGATTTTCTATTCTCTACTAAAAAATTTGGGGAAGCAATGGAAAATTATGATTTGCAAAGGTCGAGCATGGTGATTTCATGCTCTACATTGTATAAGAATTGGGCAACAATTTTTTCTAAAAGATTGGCAAAGGTGGAGATGGAGCCATGAGGCAAGTGCATAAACCATTTGAGGGCTTGACCTCCTAAGCTTCATGGGAAAAGATGAAGGATGAATTGGTCATCATAGGTTACTTCTGGGCATGCCATGAAGAATTCATTGATGTGGTCACAAAGATCTCCTTTTCCTTCATACTTATCAAATTTGGGCATTTCAAAATGTTGAGGAAAAGGTATGATTGTCATATTTTGATCATAAGGATAGGGGCATAAGTCTTTAAACTTATAATGTTTCTTTTGGGTCCCTGGTTGGATGTTTTTTAGAGCATTTTGATCTCTTTCCATTCTTGATCAAAAGGATTAGCAAGAGGATGTTGCAATGTGGATTCAAGAGGCGGTTGTTGTGTTTGTTGATGGAATGATGTTTGTTGTTGATTATATGGAGGTAGGACTATAGTTTGTGAATAAACATGAGACCCATATGTTTGATGTTGTGGTTGGGTGTGAGTGGATACATGATACATATGTTGGGTTTGGAAAGGCAGTTGTTGATATTGAGTGACATGTTGATGCTGCATGGAAGTACCATGGGGAGGTTGTTGATGGGTGGTTGAATGATATGTTTTAGTGGGATTCATGTATCTTGTGAATGGGTATTGAGGTTGATGTGGTGGTTGTGATGTTAATGGATGTTGAGATTGGAGATAAGTTTGTGAAGGTACTATAGGGGGTAACATTGTTTGGGAGATGATTGTCCTTTGAGGAATATTTAAAGGAGGAAGTGTTTGAGGAATATTAATGACATTGGATGTGTTTTGAGGGATGGCGGTGATATTGGAAGAGTTTTGAGGGATGTTGGATGTGTTTTGAGGAATGTTGGATGTAGTTTGAGGGATACTGATATGTAGATTAGTGGGCATGTTGGAGTTGGGCATTAAATGTGATGGCATGCCATAAGGTTGTTCTAATACTTGTGGTTTTGAAATAGTATTATGCCCTACATGTTGATCAATGGTATGGACAACATTTGTATTTGTGGTGTAGTTGGCCCATAGATTGTCATAGACAAGATTGTTAGGATTAGGGACATGGCCCCATGGTTGATCGAGGATGGGTGATGGTGGTTTGTCATGAAAGATTGTCTTGAGATTGTCATGGTCAAATGAATGGGGGAGGTGTACTCCATGTTTGATGAGGCATTCATGGAATTCATCCTTATGGTTGTTAAGGAATTGATCAAATTTTCATGCAATCCCCTTTCATTAAGGAAATCGATGAAGGTGGGGGAATACATGTGGTGATGTATAATTGCTTTACTCATTTCAGGTTGGTCGACATACCCCTCCATATTACTTGTGGTGGAGTCATGTGGAGAGAGGGGTTGATAGAAGGCGTCCATCTTTCTCTTAGCTTGTGATCATGTGATGGGAGGCATAAAAGGAGAACTTTGATCAGATTTGGATGATGAGGTCCCAATGGTTAGGGATGGGGATTGTTCTAATTTCAAAATCTTGATCACTATGGATGAGTATCAAGTATTATCCCTACATACCTAGGGTGGACAAAGAGCCTAAGAAAAAGGATAATGGGATTATCTTACTTGGGGTAGACAAGATGCACCAAGTAAGATGGGATTCTTGAAGTCTACTAACTTAGGAATTGTCTAAGTTTCCAAGCTAATTTGTCCAAGGGGTGTGATTTCGAGTTTATACTAAACTTAAGATAGAAAATTTCTTAATCCTACTATAAACAAGAGGATGGATTGATATAGACTTTAACCTTAGAGAATTTGGATTTGGATTTGGATGGATGATTTGATTGGATTTAGATAATTAAGGATTGGTTAAGTTTGGATGATTTGGATTTGATTTGATTTTTTGGATAATGGATTTGATTTTATTTTTGGATAAAGGATTTTGGATAAGGTTGGATCACAAGATAATGGTCAAATGGACATAGATGATGATTATATGGATACATTTGGGGGTGAAATGATCTTGGATGAGGTGGGGAAACCAATTTTGACAATCAAAATGATAAATACTCTAATTTTTGGGGTATCTAAATTTGGGTGCTAAAACAAACAGTTTAGGCACTGACAGAGAGGGACTGGGTGCTAATGAAGATGGAAATGGGCACTAAATTAGGCAGCTAGGTGTTGATAGGGACTGGCCACGTGTTGATAGGGGCTGACTAGGTGCTGACAGGGATTGACTAGGCGTGAATGGAAATGGGGGCAGACAAGGAGCAGGATCTAACTAGGCATTGATAGAAGCCAACTAGGCACTAATGGGGATGGACTAGGTGCTAAAAGGTGAAAAGTGGGCACTAATTGATGTATGGGTGAATGATGATTAGGATCAAACTGGGTGCTAACAGAGATGAGTTAGGTGCCAACATAGAGCGAATGAGTGTTGAAATGTGGAAAATGGGTGCTAATTTGAATTCAATTGATTTGGAAGGGGTTTGTCTTGAAAATTATGTCAAGATTCTCAAACATCAAACACAATGGCTAATTTGATTAACTTGGAATTAGGTGTGAGAGGTTGTTAGCCTCCACAAATTATACATGGCTTATATGGGTATATCACATGGAAGACATGCCAAACACTTGTATACAACCTAGTAATTATTCAAGTAGGTATGACATATCTTGTGGATCTCACAAAGTGGGCGTGGGTCAATCTCAACTCAAAATAGAACCGAGATTCCCACCCCCATTAATACCATAATTCTATAGCTTGGATAGATAGGGAATATATGGTTAGGGACCACCATATATCCCTTACCTTGGAGACTTTCATCTTGCCAAAAGTAGCCCCTATCTCAAGTATAAAGGTACGGTGAGCATCTTCCCCTCCTACTGCAGCAATACACCACAAGATATGATAGTCAAAAGGTCTTATCTAGGCTTCACAAGGCTTCTAGGGGATGTCCCAATATATGTTAGGTACGGGGGACATGTACATGAATGGGGGTGTTCCAATCCAACCAAGCTCCAACCAAACACAAGTCTCGCTGGACCAAGGGTCTTAGGGTTTTTGCAAGGGGGAGAGGATCTTTCCTTTAAAGTGAGTCTTTCGATTCTCACAATATTTATTTCCCACACCAGAACATGCCATTGAGGTCATCCCTAGGGGGATGAAATCCCCTAGTAGGCCCCCTAAGAAAAAACTACTTCCCACTTTTGATCACCCAAGATCGCATGAAGCGCAAGGGGAGAGCATATGTGGAAAAGTAACCCCTTCAGGATACAAGTAAACAAGAAAGTTTGCAAATGGAATTTTTATCCCCAAGATCGCCCTAAGGTGCGAGGGGAGAGCATACGTCCAAGATCAAACTACAAACAAAGAAAACAATATTGATTACCCCTACTTTAACCTTAATGTGCAACTATAATTAGTGAAAAATGTAACTTTCACTGTAGGGTTACACAAAAGATGTTAGTAGTTTGTTTATATGCTCTTGGACCAATGTAAAATGCTGTAAAATAGGAGTTAGACTGAGAAAAAAGTAAAATATATGAAAGACAATGTGTACATATATTGGGCATGCTAAGACAGTCTGCCCAGGAGCTGACAGGGCCAAGTGCTAAGGCAAAAAGTCTAGGCACTGAAGGAAATCAACTAGGCACTACAACAGAAAATCTAAGCACTGAAACACATAAATTTATACCTTCCACTTTCAGTGTGGATGCAGAAAGGTTAGGCGCGACTGTGTTTCTGGTGGGTGCTGAAGTGACATAGGTGGTATTACGGCTTGTAATTTGATGTTTCTCTGCAAAACCAAGAGTTAACTTATGCAAAAAAAAATTGTTAGCATGATTAGTGTCCCTTAAACCCTAAAAACTTAGAAATTAACCCTTTGATAGATGGAAACACAAAGTTTAAAAGGCTTATGAATTGGGTGCTAATCTATCTAATCTGGGCACTAAAGCTTGTAACCTCGGCACTAAAGTGAAATGGACAACATGCCCACCTGTACCTACATATTTTTCTACAAAAACAAGAGCTAAATGTGCCAAAAATGTTGTTAAGAAGGTTAGTTAACACATGTACATGCAATAGATTTTTCAAATTGACTAAAAATGACCATAAAACCACTTTTAGACCTTCGTAGAGTTAGGCATTGATGTAGGAAAACATGGCGCTGATGCAGAAGAACTTTGCGCTGAAAGGCCAAAACTAAGCGCTGAAGGAAGTCCAGACTGTCTGTGGATTTCATCATTGATGCAGACAGGTTGAGCATTGATAGAGGATGACTCAACGCAAATCTGTAAAATCCAGGCACCGATCCAACTTGCAAACACAAACACAATGCAAATTTCCACACAAAAAGATGGTTAAAGGTGGTGGGGGTCCCACCGAGCATGCCAACAATGTCTACAATGGAAATGAGAACATGTAGGATGAGCTAAAACTAATTTAACTACCCAATTCCCAAATTTAAAGGACCTCAAGACTAGACTAACTAACAATGCATACTAAAACCAAATTGTACCATATCTATATGCACTATTAGTGATATGTCCTAAATATGATATGTTATACTAGATAATTTTCCTAATTAGCTAAATGTTGAGTCCTCAAAATGATATAATTTCTTTGCATACAAATTGCTTATGGGAAATGGAGGGGAAAACCTTAATTTATAGATTTTTGGGGATGAAAATGGAGGGCTAGGATTGAATTGAAGGATCAAGGGCTGAAATTGCTTGAGGATCCTCAAGTAAGGAGAATTGCACAAATGACATAAGGAGATTGGATGAGAGAATTTCTCCAAGATTCAAGGGATGATCAATGGATGAGATTAAGTGGTTGAATGAATGAATGTCTAGGATTGGGTAGGTGTATGACATGTAAGGTCTCATTTATGGAAAGACATGGCTTGGATTTTGTGAGAAATTTAAAATTATGAGAAGAGGACAAGTGTGTAGACAACCAAATTTGTCCATGTCTTGCAACACCTAGTCAAATACATTATTAGAGACATCATGTAACATTTTGTCCTAATCCCACTTATCCCATTAGTCAATTAATTAAATAAATCTTATTTATTTAATTAATTTCCCATCATAATCCCATCCCATCCTAATCACCTAGCCAATTAGTTAAATAAATCTTATTTATTTAATTAATTTACCTCACATATTCCAACTAATTCAAATAAAATATTTGAATTAGGTCCTCACCTTTCATCTCATTGTAACACTTGTCCACCTCTCAATTGAATCACGTGTGCTAGTACAACTTTCATTTAATATCCTTCACATGTACAACTAATAAGACCTAATTTTATTAAATAAAAGTTTTGGTGTACATGATCACACATGAACTTTATTCTCCTCCCTACACTTGTCACATGATTACAACTCCCTTGAAGAGTGGGAATAACTAATCACTCCTAGCCATCCACATCATTCATTTAGCCTTTCAATCTCAACCATCCATTCAAATCAACCCTTGCCTATAAATCAACCCTTTCACAAGCCATTTGATAATCTAATCTTCAAGTACCCTTATTCTGTCAAATTTGCAAGGCATATAATTTTCAAGTATCCTTATGCTGTCAAAATCTCTCCACAATCTTTCATCCATTGTCTTTTCATCTATCACCTTCCATCTATCATCTTCATCTTAATGTTATGCTATTGAATTGTGAAACCAATATATCAGATCACTCACTCAATCAATCTTTCTTGCATCTATCTGAGGTATTGAAGATTTGGGTCAACATAATGCATTTTATTGTTTTATCGTTTGTATTTATCCAATTTTTTCGTATATATTTCTGGTGAACCCGACGTGAACATGCTCCAAGGATCTAATCAATAGTTTTTGCAATTTACATGCTTCTAACCATAGTTTGTCAAATTTTAGGAGTGAATTGTTGCAGGTGACCTCCTGGGCTGAAATTGACCTAACCATTGCGTTCGGGAGGCCATTTCCATGAATTTTGACCATAAACTTGCCTAGGTTTGGTAACTATGAAAGTTTTGGAAAAAAATTAAATTTTTTTAACTCACAGGCCATACCATACAGATCTGTATGGGGCCGTACAACTTGCGTAGAGGTCTATGATTGATTTCCTAACTCTCATCATATTTTTGTGGCTAACATTGTTCTTCTGGTCAATGTTTGTGTGAATGCTTTGCAGGTGTATGGGTTGCAAATTTAAATTATAGTCGATCAGTGGTTCACAAACCCTAATCCATCGGTTGCAATTTAAGATCCCTCTATCATTGTTTTAAAAACCCTCATCCTATTGTTCCCACGTTTGATCTCCACAAAAAAAAACTTCACAGTGGTCGACATCTTATCAACTATCCATGCTCAAATCCCTGATATAGCCTAAACACCATTTGCCAACTGTTGTTGTTCAAGAAAACCACCTTAAAACCACCCGTGATCTCTGTTACCATCTAATCGTGCAAACCCTAATACCTGCAATTGCCTAAGAAATCTAAGAGTCTATGTGCCTTCTGCCTATGGTTTCACACTACCATTGGTGGTGATTGGGTCAAATCTCTGCTTTCGATCTTGTGTCACCACTCATAAAAATCCTGCCACCACCAAATACAAAACCCTTACCAACACCTAAAACCCCCGTCGATAGTCCTTTCTCTGCCTAGATTTTGGGTCACCTTCACCTATTTAGCCTCCTCTGCCGCCTCATAACCCCATTTCAAGATCAGTCACTGCCCACTCAAAACTGACGCCACCATTGGATCTCTGGTCATCGCCAGCAAAATGCATCGCCAACTTTGACATCCACCTCTAAACTTCCTCCTAACCCTAATTGCATGATCCTTGAACCTTGATGCTTTAGTGTTTAGGTTTTAATCTTAGTTCTGTGGTCACATAGGTGACCAGGCCCGTGGAGGGGGGCCTTTTATAATCTTTTTTTTTAATTTTTTGTCGTGTTCGAGCCCACTCTACTGAGCCAACCCCCCAAATAGACTGTCAACACTAACTGTGACCAGTGCATGTGACCAGACTGGGCTAACTTCCAGTGGTCAAGTTTAAACTGCCAGTTTGCCTTGTGCTTCCATATACCCTAGAAGGGCATTTTTTTCTCGTTTTGTCATAACTTGGTCAAAATAGGTCAAATTTTTGCATGAAAGGACTTGTTGGAAAGGTGGTTCACCCAGCTTCACTATGGTGATGAAATTTTTAGGTGATTTTATCATTTTATTAGTTATTTTTGTTGTCAAAGTTCAAATTCTTTTCAAACTTTGATTGAGCATAACTTGAGCAAAATTGATCCAATTTCAACGATTTTTTTTTAAAGTGCATGATATCTTCTAAATTTTTTGTTTATGCAATTTAGTCAGCTGTATCAAGTCATCTTAATTAGATGTTATTAGACTTCATCTTTTTCACATAACGGTCTTCTATGCAAGTTTACTTGTTTCTTTTTCAAATTTGTGGCTTGTAGGTGAATCAAAGGAGCTGGAACAGTGTTTGGATCAGCCACAATAGCAACTTGGAAAGAAAAAATAATCAGGTACATTCATTCTAATCTTTCATCTTTTTATTTCAATCAATTTTGTCTTAAAATGAACAATTGTCTTCAATCACACATCTTAACTTTGGATCTAAAAAGAACAAGTGCTTGAACTGTTTCCACACATCTCATTTTTCTAAGGAGAAATTAACAAGTGTGAGTGTGAATCAATTGTGCATGTGTATGCTCTCTCCTTGCACTCTCAAGGTGATCTTGGAGATCAAAAACACCTCACTTGGTTCTCTTTTATCATACCCTTCTTAGGAGGGCTGCTTGGAGACACACCACTCCAAGGGATGACCTTAATTGAGGTGTGAATCAAAGACACCCTCTTTGGAAGTTGAAATCTTGTCACTCTTGGCTAAGCCCCAAAGAACTTTATACCTTTGGGAAGTGAAGGTGAAGGGTGGGTTACCCCTTTCTCTCAGCTGTGTGGAAAGATTTCACTTTCATTGCATTTCCTTAGGCAACCTTGTGTATCCTAGAGTAAGACCTAATTGGCCATACCCCACTTGACTAGTTTTAGGGCTTGTTGATGTGTCTTCAAGTGTGTGCTTAATCATCACATTTAATATTGAAAGATAAATTTATCATCGTGTTTTGTGTGTGTGTTCATGCATTCACATGTGAGATCTTGTGTTTGATATTTCCCAAGTTAAACTTCCAATAAACACTTGCCACATCATCCTCAACCTACTTCTCATAACACGCATCCTAAGTCACATCATCCAATCATTCCAAGCCAAATCATCTTAATCACTTCATCCTAGTCATCCAAGCAAATCACTTTCATCCAAATCATTCTACATCATCATCATAATCCTAGTCAAGCACTTGCCAAAAGGGTCTTAATCCTTAAAAACAAGTGTGATACCATGCCAACATTAGAAGACCTAGTACAAGACCTCATTCACCTACTTCACCAAATTCCACTACCTCTAGACCAACAAACCATTCAAAAGTTCCATGACATGATCCAACAACTTCAACTTCAAGCAAGCCAATCACCTCAAGTACAACAAATCCTAGCACAAGCCCAAAACTTCTTAGCCACTTGTCAAATCCAACAAGCATATCATCCTCTATCCATTCACTATCAACAACCTCCATCTCCATCCCATGTGTCACCTACATCATCATATCAACCGCATCCATCCACATGTCATATCAATCCTTCATCAACCTATCACACCTCTTCCAATGTCAACCCTTATCCATATCAATTCATATCTCAACAACCATTATCCTATGCAACCCCTCCATCATCATCACATCAACAATTCCCATCACAACAACATCAACCAATTCAACAATTCCAACCACAACATCAACACATTCACCAACAACAACAACAAGTCCAAACACCATCCTAGCCTCAACAAATTCCACCTCAATCCTATGTGTCACCCCCCTCAATGTCATACCAATCTAATCCATCCACCTATCATATCAATTCCGCATCAACCTATGCTACATCAACCTATCAACGTCCACCCCAAGATTATCCAATTCCTCATTCTAACATTCCAACACACTTCCAAACCTTTCCACAAGGCAACAAAGTGTCCTCACAAGAAGCACATGCAAGTCCAAGTTGCCATTCATATATAGATTAATATCCTTTACAAGAAGTATATTCAAGTGGCCCCTTGTACATAAATCAAGTGTCCTTAAGTCCACATTTGGAGCAAGACCTAATATCCTTTGACAAGGGAGATACCAATCTAGCCAATGCATCCTATAAGTCACCTCCACCATCCAATCACATGCCAACACATGAGCCAACTAGTCCTATCCTAACACCTTCATGTGATCCCAATCCTAGTCCATTGGTCCATCAATCTTCATTAAACTATTCCAAGGAGATACTTTTAGAAAGATTGGTCCAAGCAAATTTGATTGAGCTATTACCACTAAGATCATATTCTCCACCTCTTTTGAAACCTAATTGGTATAAAGATGATGAATATTGTACATACCATAGGTGTAAGGGTCATTCCATATCCACTTGTATAGAGTTTAAAAGATTAGTCAAGAACCTAGAAGATGGTGGTAAGATCATGTTAGATAAAACCAATCTATCTAATTCCATTATTCTTCCATCTAGCCCAAGTCCCAATCCATCTAATCCCACTATCGATCCAATAAGTCCTAATCCTAAGCCTACAACACCATCCACCCTTATTATCCACCCACTATATTGTCCATACACCCATGTACTTGCAAAGGATGTGATCCAATGGCTACTAGCACAGAATAAACCATCTCCATGTCAAACACCCATTCATGAGCCTATCAAAGAATCTCCCAACACCTTGTCCAATCCTACATCCCCTTCATGTGGCCCACAACCCATCGAGCCTATTGATGAGTCTCTAACTATAAGTCAAAGTCAAGATTCATCATGCCCTCATATTGATAACCCTCAAGAGAATGTCAAGCCTATCTAAGAGCCTTTCCAAGAGTCTCCCACTTCCACTCCCATTCAAGCAAGTCAAGAGGTATGTCAAGAGTATAATCCAAAGCATGTGGAAACATCAACCCCTCATCAAAATCAAGATCAAAGCATCTCTAAGTTCAACTTATCCATGAACTATATATTTTCTATGATCAAGATATTATCTATGATCATGATTCTATTCATGAGCAAATTTATCCCATTCATACCACATTTCATCCTATTTATGCTCACATTTATGATCAAGGTTCTATCTATGATCATGAAAACCATAATGACCCTCTTAGTCAAACTTTATGCATTATATGATCAAGACGATATCTATGATGAAGAAGCTATCCATGAGCACCTTGATCCTATCCCTACTCCCATAACCATCCATGAGAAAGATATAAAAATTGCATATTCATCCTCCATCTAGCCCAATTCATGATCCACAAGCAATCCACTTGCCATGATGAGACACTTGGCTCCCAAGAAAACATAGAAGATCAAACCAATAGCTTGGATCTAAATGAACATAATTAAGGTCCTAATTATCCTTCCACATCCGCTATCGACCCCATTTCAAGTCCACCAACATATCCTATAGGTCTATCCACCTTCATCCATGAATGTTATTCCTTAGGACAACAACAACCATTGTCTTCCAAAGTCCCTCCACGCTCATATGGCCTTGGATACACACCCCAAGGTACACAGTATAAAGATGTTGGTACCTCCTCCATTCATCCTAAGTCCACCACTTTCCATCACAAATCCTATCACATACCCAAAATATATGTTTCCATTCCACCTCCCCCATCCTACAAATGTCAAAATCATGTGACCATATACCTTCCACCATCCAATTTACCTCCATTACTTCCAACTCTTACTATCCCTCCATCCACTTTGCCTCCACTTTTACCAACACCTAATTACCCACTTATCCATAAATTCCCTCATATCCCTAATCATGATAAACAAATGCACATATTGTCTAAACATGAAGCTTCCACTCATTCCACCAAACCCATGGGATTCCAAAATAAAAATTTGGATGCCTCTACCTATAAAGCCAAAAATCCAACCAAAAATCCTAAAGATCCTTATGCCTTAGAGCATCAATGCAAAGAATCAAAACAAAATCTATCTAAAAGGTTACCTAAGCTGAAACCTTCAAAAGAAAAGGCAAAAACTAAAATGGTTTGGGTCCCTAAGAAAAAATCAAGGAAGTCAAATGAGGCATCTACATCTCAAAAATCCCAACCATTCTCTTCCATCCAAAATTCCCATTCCATTCAAAAGTTTCAAATTCCTTCATCCCACATCAAAAGAAAAAGTCATAAAAATACTAAGTCTATGTGGGTCCTTAAATCACTACATCACCCATCTCCTAAGCAAACATCTTCATTGCTTCATACATCATCTTCCCATCAAAAGCTTCAATGTTTATCATGGTGTGTGCAACTGTTGGTCATGGTTCCATTCCATTCCGCAACATTCCCAAATACCTCCACCTCCCCACATTTCATCCATTATCCTACATATCTTCCCGATCACTTCCCTATGATCCATGCTTTGGCATAAGCCTTTCATACACTCCTACATGATCCACTATGTGTCCCTACATAATCCACATCATAATCCACTATCCTACCCTACCATAAACCTCATAATTCACTGTCCTTCCATTTATAATCCACATCATAATCCACTATCCCCCATCCATCCTTGCTTGAAACTTCCATAATCCACATCATATTCCACTATCTACCTAATCCATCTCTATTTCATGCAATCCCCTAACAACATCTATGAGCATAATGGCATGGTCCATGCGAGGAAATCCATCTCTAATGGGACTATCACCTTTCATGTAACTAGATGCTTGAGTCCCCACCATCTTCCAAATCCTCCTATCCATATCCACTTATCCCATCTAAATATTCCTAAAAAAACAAAAAAAAAATCAAAATAGTAAAGAGAAATCCTTTCGTCCAATGGTGAAAACCATCCTTGGTGGCACCTTGGATAAGTACCATGATGAAAACCTAGCAAACAAGCATTATGTGTAGGTTGATCTTCTATGTAACTTACACTTGGGGGCATGTTGTCTCATCCAAACTATCTCTCCCATCATATCATTACCATACCCTCCTACCATCCTTATCCATTACACCCACATACACATACCTATCCTATTGAATCCATTCATCCCCCCTTCCTCTTTTGATCTTGATAAAGATATGGGGGAAAAATGTTGACAAATGCTTTGGATATCACTTGATATACCTTATCCTTTCCTATCATCCTATTGTCATGAGCTTTGTCATGTAAAATCCTAAGTATTACAACAAGAATTGGGCATATTATTCCTATGCGACATAGTCTTTGGAGATCACATCTTAGCTCCATTATGATGTATACATCCATTCCACTATGGTCTATCCTCTTACCCACCCATATATCATGAGTCTTCCATCCCATCCATCTATCATGAGCCTTCCATCTCATTTACTATCAACCATCCTTTTATCCATCCATCCTACCTCGATCCTTGCATCTAGACTTAGTTTTCCCTTGTCATTAGTGTCTAGCATAAAGGCTATCAAAATTGTCATCCAATGCCATCCCAAAAATCAAAAAAAAAAAAACATGTTGAAAATCCAAAAAAATCAAAACATTTCAAAAATTAAAGAAAAATCAAAACATGTCAAAAATCCAAAAATTTAAAACATGTCAAAAATCCAAAAAAAATCAAATATTCTAAAAAACACAAATTTAAAAAATAAAAAATAAAAACATTTCAGAAATACAAAAAAAAAATCAAAACATTCAAAAATCCACAAAAAATCTAATCATTAAAATCCATCACATTAGTCCAATCAAATAATCAAAATCCAATTCTTCAATCACTTGAATCAATTCATCAAATCAATAAAATCAACATCATCACATCAAATCATTCCATCAATCCCAATCAACTCAATCCATCAATTCTTCCAATCAAATCAATTCATTCAATCAAATCATCCAATTCTTCAATCACTCAAATCAATTCACCAAATCATCATTCAAACCAAATCAATTCAATCAAATCAATTCATCACATCAAACTCAAATCAAATCACTTCTTCAAATCAATCTCCTCATTTCAATCATCCTTCAAATCCATCAAGTCAATCCAAGCAATGATCCAAATTCATGTCGATCCTCCAAATCCATACCAATCAAGTCAATCAATCTTGTCAAATTATCCAATCACATCAACGGTCTTGATCCTAATCTTGTTGTAAACCAAATCAATAAATCAATCAACATCATCATCAATGGGATATATCATTCCCACATCCTTGTGTTGATCTAGGGATATATCGTTCCCCGCAATGACAACACTATCATCATCAATCAATCAATTAATCATTTGTTTACAGCTTGACAGGGAGAATACCTTTTTTGTTTTTGTATCATTTTTGCATGCTTTCTTGCTTGCTTGTGTGTGTTATCTTTTTATCTTGCATTTGTATCAAATTTATATCTTTCCAGCTAATATTCATATCTTGTGTATGTTGGAATAGTTTTTTGCATTATCCTTTGCATCTAAAGTCATATCATACCTTTTGTGCATTAGGACTTTAATGCGCTAAGTTTACTTCCTCATACGTTAGACAAGGTTGTACTATGTTGGTGCACAAGACACATCGTCACCTTGGTCCTTATACCTTGGTGCATAACATCTCCTGCTATATCAAACATCATGGTTTCTCACCTTTCATTGTAGCATAACGTATCATTCATTTCTTCTATCCATTCCCTTATCTTTCTTGACCAATCCCTTTCATTTCGAGAGCCTACCTGTGTTTATTCAACCTACCTATCCTCTCGAGGGGGCATCATCATCCTATCCATTTTCCTCTATCCATACCTTAGCTTCTTTGAAATGATGTTACTCAACACAAATCTCATCATCTCGAACATCATCTCAAAGAGGGGCAAAATGTAGACACCCAAATTTGTCCATGTCTTGCAACACCTAGTCAAATACATTATTAGAGACATCATGTAGCATTTTGTCCTAATCCCACTTATCTCATTAGCCAATTAATTAAATAAATCTTATTTATTTAATTAATTTCCCTCAAATATTCTAACTAATTCAAATAAAATATTTGAATTAAGTCCTCACCTTTCATCTCATTGCAACATGTCCACCTCTCAATTGAATCATGTGTGGTAGTACAACTTTCATTTAATATCCTTCACATGTACAACTAATAAGACCTAATTTTATTAAATAAAAAATTTTGTGTACACGATCACACATGAACTTTATTCTCCTACCTACATTTGTCACATGACTACAACTCCTCTGAAAAGTGGGAATAACTAATCAATCCTAGTCATCCACATCGTTCATTTAGTCTTTCAATCTCAACCATCCATTCAAATCAACCCTTGCCTATAAATCAACCCTTTCACAAGCCATTTGATAATCTAATCTTCAAGTATCCTTATGTTGTCAAAATCTCTCCACAATCTTTCATCCATTGTCTTTTCATCTATCACCTTCCATCTATCAGCTTCATCTTAATGTTATGCTACTGAATTGAGCAACCAACATATCAAATCACTCAATCAATCAATCCTGCATGCATCTATCTAAGGTATTGAAGATTTGGGTTAAGGTAATGCATTTTATTGTTTTATCATTTGTATTTATCCAAATTTTTTGTATACAAAGTGGAATTTAAAATTGAGTGAATACTGGATGAATAGTGCCACATGGAATTTAAAATTCCACGAATAGTAACACTTTGAGTGGGGTAGAAGAAGTATGACAAATGTACACTTTTTTGGAAGATTTGTCCATGCTTCCAAAGTACCACTTGTCATGTACATGTATGTACATTGAATGACAAGTGGACTTATAGAAACATGGGGAGTTGTAATTGTGAGTTAATTTTAATTAATTCATGTGGACATGTTTTAGAAGAAAATAATGAGGAGTACTAAAAGTAATCAAAAGTTGATAAAATAGGGTATTAAATAAATAGGAATATTAATTTAATTTTTTGGGAATGGATGAACTGTAGTTGTTAAAATATTTAATTGTTGAACTATAGTAGAAGAAATTTTGATTTTTGGTGAAGGGGTAAAGGTGAGGAAAAATATTAATTAAATAATTACAAAATATTTTATTAATGTGTGCAATGGATGAGATGGGGTGAATTGTCGGGTTTGAATGCAAAAGATGGATGAAATTGGTTGTGACATTTTTAGGTGTCTACATCTACCATCAAACTTATGGATGTCTATTTTGGGTAGGTTTAATTTTGGACTTTGAAAAGGTTGTCCTATTCCTTGATTTTGTCTATTAGGGTTGTACCCACCTTGATGGCTTTTTTGGGGTTTTAATTCAAACAATATGTCTTCTTTAAACTTTTGAAGACCGTCATTTAAGGATGTTATAATTGGGTTATATAAATTATCCTTAATAAAATGTACCATTGTTTCGCATCCTAGTGGAATTATTTCGATGATTTTAGGTGGTGTACAATATTCGTTAGAAAAAAGTCCTCTTATCCTAAAGATGACATGTTTTCTTATGTGTCTATATTTTGAACTCTAGATTTTTCTTTATTAAGTAATGGAGGATAGCATCTAGTGCGAGTTGTAACCATAAAATTTTAGAACATGGGCTATGACTTAATTTGATGTTTGTCCTTTTGTTCAAAATTTTGACCACTAAATTATGGAATTTTTTTACTAAAAATTTATAAATAAATAAACCTTCCTAAGTTTTCAATATCTTTCCAAAAATTCCAAAAATTGTGGCCTATAGAGTAGAATAATAAAATATTTTGACCTAACTTTGACCACTAAGTTATAGACTATATTTAATATTTAATAATAAAATACAAAGAATTGACCCAACCTAATTTTTCATAAGCTTTCTAAAAATGTAAATGTTTTAAAAATTTTCCAAAATTTGTGGCTTTTAGAGCTAATTAATGAGAAAAAAAAATTAAAATAACTTGCATAAAAATTATGATAGAAATTTGATTTTTTACCCAGAACCTTACCTACCACATACCTCAAAACCTAGAAAAAATTAGGTCCAAATTCACAGCGGTTTGAAATTTATGGCAAAAACAAAAATCTTGGCCCAATCATAGCTCTAATACCACTTGTTAGGATGTTTCTTGGAAATAAATATAAAAATTAGTAAAATAGTCGACCACTTCAAGGGGGTGACCTCCAATAATAAAAAAATAATATATGAATTCAATATTTGCATATATGATGGTTTGGGAGAGTCTTTCTCTTCCTTTTTTATATGTATAACTATGTAGGGACACACCCCTTCATCCTAACAAGTTATCGTAAGGAATAACTAAGACTAATAAATGAATCTATTAAGGTTAAGAATGCCACAAGTGCTTAACTTACTATATTAGAAGGATAGAATATTAGGAACCTAACAAATTAACTATCAACAACATTAGCCCCTAATGCAGGGGAACTGTAGTAGGGTAATTTATAGTCCTTCATAGAAAATTCCAATAAAGAAAAAAGGTAGAAAGGAAAAGAGACTAACTTTTATCTCATAAAGTGATTTAGCAAGAAAAAGTGGTAGGAATAAATAGATTTGAAGCACCCCTCTAGGGTAATGTACCTCATAAGCTAAAGGGCTATTTCATCCCATGGCTATTTGAGAGTACTCCTAGCATAACCTGAGTATAATTTTCAAGGTTTTTATCCTTATTGAGGTTAGGTGGACATGGCCTCCTCCCCCATCCACCTATATTTAAATACTTTATCCTCATTCATGGAAAGGCTAGTGGCCTCTACCACTAATTCCTCTGAGACCAAAAACTCTAAAACTTTCATAAATTTTGTAGTTAGGGTTGATGAGTCATGTCCCCACAATCTCTCCCTAAAGGGGCTAAATCCACCTTTCTCCAAAATCCACCACACACTAGCATTCTGCTTCCATTTCCTATAGATTACAGGTTCAACCCTATTCATATCACCTCCCATCTTGATCAGTCCTCTCTCAAAATCTAGAATATCCTAGTTAGTTTGAATAGTGAGAAAGCCCCATCAAATCTTGACAAAGTCTTTTTTTAAATAAAACCCCAAAGCTTTTACAACAATGAACATAGCAAAAGACTCATCAAAGGCCTTACCATCATTAAATTTGACATGATTTCTCATCATTAAGATGACGATATACATCTGATGTTTAATCTATCCTTTAGGTAACAATTAAGTATGACCACCTCCACCCACATAAGCTCATTAGTTATAATGATTATTAACATCATTTAGACTAAGAAACACAATTTTCTTAGGAAAAGAGTTTGTCGACCAAAAGGAGGCCCCTTCTTCTCGAACCCCCCCAATTTGCTAGACAATTGGCCACTTGATTAGCTTATAAACATGCCTTATCTTCATCTTTTTTATTTTATTTATAATGTCTAGGGAGTATTTGATAAGATTTTTAATGGTCCAACTAGTAATATATTTTCTACTTAGGCAATTGATTATATTCAAGGAATCACCTTCTAACACAAAATTTTACACCCCAACTTTGTTGTACCATTTTGAGGGAATTATAGGTAGTAGTATCTTTGTAAAATGACTAGTCTATATCCCAAGGTTTATGGCACATGTTGTGACTAAGTTACTCCTTGAATCTCTTAAGACACCTCCACCCCTAGTAGACCCCGAATTCTATTTTTCTACCTCATCAAAATTTAGTTTGAACTAGTTTGGATAAGGGGGACCAAGAAATATTTTATCTCTAATCTTCACTCCCTTTAAATGCCAAAGAAATGTCAAAATCAAGCTTCAGAGATTGACAACCTCAAGTTACACTTTTGAGATGAAATTTGGAAGAGGATGTAGCCTTAGTTCTTAAATTCACCATAAAGTTGACCTTTATTATAGATAATATTTTGAAAAGAACCCTAATAGTTGGGGACTTTTGATTCCTAAAGACAATTATTTCTTTCTTTCCATAGACCCCACTAAACATGACGTAGGACCAAGTCCCATAGGAATTTTAAGGAGGGGTTTTTAAAGGGGGAGTTATATTATTCAATCAAGCTCTAAATATCCCTAGGAGGCACCCAACATAGTTTAAGGAGGGAGAGTGTTGGCAAGAGAGACTGCTATGTTGAATAATTGAGTGTAGTCATTGATGGCAACAAGGAAAAGAGGGTACATTAGTATGACAAGAAGACATCATTCCAGAAGACCAACTAGATTTTGCAACAAGGCACAAGAGTATTCAAGACCAAAAGGCCAGAATGGCTAAGTATGGACAGTATTCAGAGTAAGGGATAGAAAGTGGATCAGTATGCCTCCACAGATGAAGACCTAAAAATGTAGTTTAGGTATGATGACTCATAGTTACTTGATGATGATATAATCCAGTGTTTAGTTCATGACTTCCTCCAAAAGTCATTTGAATAAAATATCTAAGACTAGATGAACAGAAGTAAGATAGGGACAGTGTATAGTGCAAAGTAAAATGATCCACATTTCTTCACAAGTGCATATTTTGTTATACAATTTTGAGGTGTTGTAAACACTTGTATGTAGTATCTAAATCCAGAGTTGTAAGATCTAAAGTCCATCAAAAAGATAGTTGCAATCTGCTGAGCATTGCTACAGTGTTTGATAGAGTTTGACTGTGACAGAGTCTAAGTTCTGTTGGTCCGCATTTTGCTACTATAGAATATTTTGCTCTATAGTTCTAAAGGTATGATTGGTAATGTATCAGGAGTCCTTAATATGATTTTGAGCAAGCCCTGTGGTCCATAGTAAAAGATGTAGTCTGACAGTTTAACTGAACCAGTAGCAATCTGAGTTTGAGGCCAACATGATAGTTTGATTTATGTGCGGTAAGTTCTATTGATTAGAACTTTATCCTAAGTGGTTCTATAGTTCGAGCTAACACATGAGAAGATGTTTCAAATGTTATTTGGGTCTATTATGTATTTTGATGAATGGATTTCACTGACAAGCTACAAGTTTATTAACTATACACTTCATCTGAGTATGTTGACCTAATATGAAGATCTTAAGTATTACAGATATATATGTGGGATCAAATTCAGTGTGTGTGTGTGTGTGTGATGTGAATTTGAAGTGTGTGAAGAAGTATTGTGGATGTGATTGACATGAATAGCAAACCAGAAATAAAAGATCAGTGATAATGAAGACTCAGGAATCAATATTCAATTGCTAAATGACTACATCTTGGCATACTGACAGATAATGTTGTAGTATTAATATTTCTTATATAGTTTCACTTGTACTTGGTAGTGAGCCTAGCTATAAGAAACCAGTAGGGTTTAATAGCCCTCATTATAATCTTTCTAGGTTTAGGGTTGTGGCAATGAGCCTACTAGATCTAGTTGTACTTCATGGCAGTGAGCCAACATGTTCTAGGCCTATGGAGTGACCAAGCCTGAACATCATCATTTGTAAAAGATTGCAATATATATTGAGAGCTAATCCTCTCTGTGGTTTTTCCCTTTCTTGGGTTTTCCACATAAAAATCTGGTGTCTATGTGTCATATTTATATGGCTTATATTTTTGTGGTTACTTTGCTTTCTAATTATTAAAGTTGGTATTTGGTTCAATTGTTTAAATCTTAGAATACTGATTGGCCCCCCCTCTCAGTATTCAACAATTGGTATTAGAGCCAAGTTCCTTGGAAGAAGCTTAACAACTTAAGGAAGATCTAGGGTAATATAATCATGGTAGCAAGAAGATTTGGAAATTATGAAAGCAATGAGGAACTAGAAGCAACTCTTATTGATCTAGAACAATCTAAAGCAGAAGTCAGGGATCTAAAGGATAACTTACAAGAAGCTGATGAATGCATCTCAAAATTAAAAGAACAAGTTAACAAATTCAAAGACAAATACAAAGAAGTTAGTGATCAATTGATATCAACAAATGAACTCTAAATGATTTGGAAGCTGAAGTTATAGAAAGAACAAAATTAGAATAAGATCTGAATTTAATGATGAAAAGAAAATCATAACATTGTGTCAAACTTGAAAAAGAAATTATGAGTCTAAACATAGACTTGGAAAAAGCCAAGAGCTATGAAGAAAAGTTCAAGTTAAGTTCTACAAAGCTTGATGAGATGATTTCTAGTCAAAAGAGTGTTGATGATAAGAAAGGTTTGGGATTTGAGAAAGGAGAAAGTTCAAAATATGGTCAAACAAACACTAAGTTAAAGCAAAACAAAGGAAACTAGTTCAGAAATCAAAGAAGAAGACCTAGAAGACCTCCAGTCAGACAACCAAATGCCCAAAGTTATCCATCTTTCAATGGCCATTGTTTTAACTGCAATAAGTTTGGTCATAAAGCAATTCAATGTAGGAGTAGAGTAAATCAGAATGTTCCATCATTCTCTGGTCAATGTTTCAATTACAAGAAAATTGGTCACAAATCAAATGAATGTAGAAATCTGGTAAGAAATGGGTCTTACAATGCAAGGAATAGTCAATCATTCAATGGAAAGTATTTTGCATGTAATAGATTTGGACATATGACTAATCAATGTAGATCAAGGATGAATTCATTCAGAGGAAGGAATCAAGGATAAGGAAACATTATGTGCTTCAGTTGCAACAAGTTTGGACATGTTGCAAGATTCTACAGAAGCAAAAATGTAAAAGGGAATTACCATATTGAAAACAAGAAAACAGAGCAAAGGAATGATAAAGAAAAGAAAAGGTGAATCCGGTTGAAACCAAGAAGGAAATGGACAAGATCTAGATCAAGAAAGAAGTAATTAAGGAAAAAGATAGATCCACACTACCATCTGGTGCAGATACTTCCTCTGGGAAGTAAATTGGGAGCTCTGGCTCAAGGGGAGCAATGTTGAAAATCCAAACCTCCAGCCAGATAGTTAGTGCTAGAGTCCAGCACGAAGATATCTGGTAGAATTTGATATGGAAGATCTTATGGAAGTAAATCCAGAAGAAAATGAGTCAATACGGTACACTACAGAGGCAATTTTGATTGACTGTATCTATCAAAGTAAAGTCAGGAAACTTTTGAGAATGAGCATTTATGACAACTAGGTCAAGTGCAGAGGATAAAAAGAAACTTATTTGCCTTCTAATTCACTTTATATTCAAGCTATCAGATATCCAAGAGAGTTTGAAGTGAGATTTCAAGTGTCAACAGAGATTCAAAGAACTTAGAGCGATCCAAGAGAAGAAAACCCTAATTTGGCATAAAAAGGTATTTACCGTTGGAAGTTCATTTAAATCTTTGCAATGGCAACCCCACAAGTTGTTGATGTTACTAAGTGACCAAGACCCAAATTCAAGAAACATCCCTTCAAAGCAACCAAAGTTGATCCAATGGGTGTATTTTCAAAAATACTGTACAGAGTTATGTATGTGGAAGACATTAGGGCATATATCCATGTTGCCCTAGATGAGCTCAGCGGTGACAAATTCTCAGACTTATACCTGAAGCATTTAAGCAATGATCAATTTGACCTAAAGGAAGAATACAAAGTCTTAGAAGAAAAGAAATTCATCCAGTATGTAGAGTTTCCTACATTCACAAAGGTTGAATGGGTTTGGTATATCCTAAGTCAAATTCATGATGAAATCATGTGGTTAGGGCAGCCCTTCAAAATCACCAAGGAAGCGATTAGGGCACTAACAAGGTTAAATTCCACCGGAGGTGTACCCTTGCTGAAAGCTGTGAAGAATCAAACTATTACAGAGGCTACCGGAGCCCAATTTGACAAAAGGGCATTAACCATAAATGACATCACAAACCATGTGATAAGATTTGCTTCTATGGTCATAGGCTACAAGATCTATTTCTCAAACCAGGAGAACTTTGTCTCTGGTACTATGATATACACCGCATATCAAATGGTCAAAGAGAATGTTGATTATGATTTGTGTGATTTACTGAGAATCTAAAGCAAATCAAGGAAAGAAAAAACTATCCCTTCAAATTTGGTACGCTGATTATCTGTCTATTCTTCTATTTTATGAATGAGTTGCCAAAAATGAAGAATCTATTCTGGCTAACTAGAAAACCCATAGCTATCCAAATTAGAAATCATTTAAGTAGCATTGGAAGCCATTATGAGAAAAAAGTAGCCTTATGGGGGTACTTTTAGAATTTTCAAAGCATGATGCATTTAAGAGAAAGAATTCCTGAGAAAATTGTTGAGAAGTATAAGGATACTATATGTTTTATGGTTACAAAAGATCAATGCTTGATGGAGGCTATTAAGCCTAGGACAGTCTAAATAATGCCAATGGGTTATGAAGTGGATGGAAAAATATTAGATAACTATGCTTAACACATGCTGAGCAAACCCAGAGATAGCAGAGAAGAAAGGTTTGGAACCTATGAAGAGTTATAGGTGAAATTACATGTTGAACTTAGGAAACCTAAAATATCTAGGAAAGTGAGGAAGGAGGTAGAAGAAGTTACATTGAAATATGGTTTCTCTAAAGAATAGATCAAAGAAGTAAGAGAAAAAGAACAAGCAGAAAGGGAAGTAAGAGAAAAGAAAGAGAGTGAACTGGTTAAGACTCTGGAGGAGCTTAAATGGAAACAAGAAAAGTCTAAAGCAACTCAGAGGTCCACAAGAAGCTCTGCTACTTTCTCAGGTCCCACACCATCTGCAAGTTTGGAGCAACCATCCAAGAAATCCACTGATAAAGGTACAAAGAGACAGAAAGTGAAAGGAAGAAGGAGATTTCTTAGTATAGGAAGAATTGATGAAGAAGAAACAGAGTATGATGAAGAAGTGAAAAAGATGAAAGTTGAAGTTACAAAATCTTCTGAAACTAGCAAAAAGAAACCTTCCAATAAGGGTAAAGCTGTAAAAAGGCAAAAGCAAGATGTGCCCCTAACAGAGGAAGCAACCATAAGTCTTGAAGATGTTCTCAAAGCCATAATAGTGGATGGCAATCTAAAGCCTATTGCACAATTATATGATGAATATAATGATCCGGACAAGAAAATCATTGAGACTGATGTTGTAGAGATTCTGAACATCTACAACAGGGCCCTAATTGAAATAATTGATGATCTTCCACATAGCCTAGCAAGCATAATGTCTACAAGAAAGGAAGTGGCCCAGGCAAAGGATGTTGAACTAAGAGAGCACTCTTTAATAAAACCATGTTCAGAAATCACTCTAGAAGAAAAAGTTAAAATATCCAAAGCAATTCACAACAAATTCAGGTCAAAGAAAAGGGTGAATGCCCCAATGTTACAAGAAATTGAAAAAGTGGTAAAGGAAACTGAAGAAGGCATTAAGAGAATTCAATCTTCCAACCATTTATGACAATGAAGAAACATATGCTAGAAATGACACATCTGTTTCGGAAGTAAAACTTGATTAAGAAATAAATGAAAGTGTCAAAGTGACTGAGGAGAAAAAAGTTCCTGCTAAAACTAGATTTTCTCCAGAACATCAAGCTGAAGATAAAATTGGCAAGGAGAGGACTGAGGAGGAACATGTAAAGGAAAATCCTTCACCAGAATAGAAGGAGTACTCTAATAAGGATGTGGATCTAGATGATCTAGAGCAAAGTCTAAAAGAAGTCTCTACTGCACCAAGAGACACTGCAGAATCGGTTAAAGAATTCTTGAAGAAAGAGAAACAAGTTTTGGATGAGCCTAAGTTTTTGCATGGTCCAATAAACTTGGACACAATGTCCCCTATACAAAAATTTAGATTGACGGCAAGAGAGGAAATGTTAAAGTCTCACATAGAGGATAGTGAGCTTATTGGTGAAGTATCTAGCATTTTGGAGAAGCTGATGTTGACATACCATAAGGATGCTTCTCTATCATTGGAAAATCATCTCAAAGGACTTATAAACTCTATAAGTAAACATTTTGAATCCTTTGAGAAATCCATAGACATAAAAGTTAGGCAAGAGTTTAATGAGAAGAGATTGAATGAGTTGAAGGAAATGATAACTAATGACAAAGCCCAACTAGAAAATAGAATAAAAAGCATTCAAAGTGTCATTAAAGAAGCTGGTGACATATATAAATTTTGTTTATCCTGGCTGAAAGTCACAAAGAAAACAAAAGAAAAGATCAAGGAGTTGGAGTAGAAACTGATGAACACTTCTAAGGCATATGATCCAGTGACAGAATCGGTAAGCAGCAAGGAAAGTCAAGTCATCAACCTTCATGATGAATTGAACAATCTAATAAATGAGAGGGATAAAATTAGAAATAAAATGTGTCAGCTAAGAAGAACAATCTGTCCTAAGTTAGATTCTATGTTTAACCTAGCAGCTGAACCACAAGTAGCTTTACGATCTGACATACCCTCTAATCTTCACAAGGCAGAGACTATATTTTTTCTACTTAGTAGTCATATTCAAATTTTGGACAAAGCCAAGAAAAGATTGGATGGTGAGCTAGCTCAAATAAAGAACATTTTCAATGACATCCTTCAGTACATGTAAAATAAAGTTGAAGATTGTACCTGTACATATGCAGCAGAGTGTAGAAAATTTTACAATTTTGATAAATTTTTGACTCCGGAACCCCCACCTTTGCCATTGATGTTAAAGGGGGAGAAGATGATTGGTGAAAAATGAGAAAACATCTCAGGGGGAGAAGAAATATAGAATGTATATAGAAAGGGGAGGAGTCAAGGGAGTCAAACATTTTTCACTAAGTGTTGCCATCAATGCCAAAGGGGGAGATTGTTAGCAAGAGACACTGTTATGTTGAATAAATGAGTGTTGTCATTGATGGAAACAAGGAAAAGAGGGTACATCAGTATGACAAGAAGACATCATTATGGAAGACCAACTGGATTTGGCAACAAGGAACAAGTGTATTCAAGACCGAAAGGCCAGAATGACTAAGTATAGACAGTATTCAGAGTGAAGGACAGAAAGTGGATCAGTATGCCTCCATAGATGAAGACTTGCAAATGCAGTTCATGTATGATGACTCATAGCTACTTGATGATGATATAATCCAATGTTTAGGTCATGACTTCCTCTGGAAGTCATTTGAATAAAATATCTAAGTCTAGATGAACATAAGTAAGACAAGGACAGTGTACAGTACAAAGTAAAATGATCCACATTTCTCTGCAAGTGCATATTTTGTTATGCGGTTTTGAGGTGTTGTAGATAGTTGTATGTAGTGTCTAAATCTAGAGTTGTAAGATCTGAAGTCCACCAGAAAGATAGTTGCAAGCTGCTAAGTATTGCTACAGTGTTTGACAGAGTTTGACTGTGACAGAGTCTAAGTTCTATTGGTCCACATTTTTCTGCTAAAGAATATTTTGCTCTACGGTTTTGAAGTTATGATTAGTAATGTCTAAGGAGTCCTTGATATGATTTTGAGCAAGCCTTGTGGTCTATAGTAAAAGATGTAGTATGACAGTTGAACTGAACCTGTAGCAGTCTGAGTTTGAGGCCGACATGATAGTTTGATTTATGTGCGGTAAGTTCTATTGATTAGAACTTTATCCTAAGTGGTTCTATAGTTGGAGCTGACATATGAGGAGATGTTTCAAATGTTATTTGGGTCTGTTATGTATTTGGATGAATGGATTTGGTCAACAAGCCACAAGTTTATTAACTATACACTTTATCTAAGTATGCCGACCTAATATGAAGATCTTAAGTGTTACGGATATATATGTGGGATCAAATTTAGTGTTTGGTGTGTGTCTGTGGTGCAAATGTGAAGAAGTATTGTGGATGTGATTGATGTGAATAGCAGAGCAAAAATAAAAGATCAATGATGATGAAGACTCGGGATTCAATATTCAGTTGCTAAATTACTGCACCCTAGCATACTGATAGCTGTTGTTGTAGTATTCATATTTCTTTTATAATTTTACTTGTACTTGGAAGTGAGCCTGGCTATAAGCAACCAATAGGGTTTAATAGCCCTCATTGTAATCTTTCTAGGTTTAGGGTTGTGGCAATGAGCATGCTAGACCTAGTTGTACTTCATGGCAGTGCGCCAGCATGTTCTAGGCTCATGGAGTGACCAAGCCTGAACATCATCATTTGTAAAAGATTGCAATATATATTGAGAGCTAATCCTCTCCATGGTTTTTCCCTTTCTTGGGTTTTCCATGTAAAAATATGGTGTCTATGTGTCATGTTTATATGGCTTGTATTTTTGTGGTTAATTTGCTTTCTGATTATTAAAGTTGGTATTTGGTTCAATTGTTTAAATCTTAGAATACTGATCCACCCCCCTCTCAGTATTCAATAGAGAGAATCATTCCCTACACTTCCCAAGAAAAGAGAAAATCCAACAACAAATGAGCAACTATTTGTTCTACATTATCACATAGGAAACACCTATTTGGCAAGGAAAAACCTTTTTTCATCAAGTTATCAATAGTTAGAACATTGTTTTGGACTAGAAACTAGAAGAAGGTGTTGATCTTCAATATCATGTGGGAATACCAAATATTTGACCAAACGGGAGGTGGACCTTGTTTCATAAGCAAGGAGATGCTTGAGGCAATTGAAAAACTTTTTGAAGGAGAGGTAACCTAGACTAGTTCATATCTCTTGGGACATTGAGGGATGTGAAAAGAGTTTAGTAGAGAATCAAGCTAATAAAGGGTATCTCTAGACATATTAAATATTAGAGCCAATTTCTTCCAAGTCCTAACTCCATTAACCACATGAATATAATCAGCCACTTTATGACCCATAGAAGATTTAAAAATTTCCACCATAGAAGCCATCCAATCCAAATCACCTAGGGTACTATTGCAAATCCAAGCATCATCTCAAAAAGTTTATCGAAGAACCATCTCCCAATTTCTATCTCATACCTTTATTAAGGATAAACTTACTATTCATCATACTCTTCCATATTGAGGAACCTTGAGGTAGCTTAATAAATGAGATAATATTCTTGTAATTTCCCTACAATTACTTTCTTGATATGATGAAAGCCCATTCTTTTCCCTAATTGATTAGTCTCCAAGTGATTTTTTTATTCAAGGCTAAATTGAACTCTGATTATTCTTAGACCCAAACCTACCTTCTTTTTGGGTTTTCACACCAAGTCCCAAGAAAAAAATGTGAGGCATTTCCTTTCTTTAGTACAAAACCACAAAAACCTTTTTTGAATTTTACTTGTTTTATTCATAATACTTCCTAGCATATGAAGCAAGATCATGCAATACATGAGAATATTTTGCAATGTAGCTTTAGTTAATTGGACCTTACTTGCTTGGCTAAGAAGTGAGCCTTTCTATCTATTGAAAGTTTACATTGAAAATAATCCACCAGCTCATTCAAAAAGGAATTAGGAACAACCCCCACAAACAAATGAAGGCCAAGATAGGACAAAGGAAGACATCCAATTTGACAACCTAGCAGAGACGTGACCTTTGTTTTCTATTTAGAGGAGTGTTGAGGGAAAAAAAAGTACTTTTAGGCACAATAATATTTTGGCCTAAGGCATTCTCATAGAAGAATATAATTTTCTTTTGTTCTCTTACTTCTTTCCTTGTGGCTTTTGATGAGTGCCAAGTTGCACTCATGAAATACATCTTTTTGCCTCTCTTTTTCTCCTTCCTAAGTCCATCTTTCCCAATGTCTGCTCCCAAATAAGCTAGCAAGATCGTTCTATTTTATGATTAATTGAGATAGATTACTTAAGATTATAATTTCTGATTGAGTGACTAATGTGCGTGGAATTGATGGAAAAATGCAAAAACTTCTCTCTTTTTAAATCAACAGGTGTAGATGCTAGGAACAACAATTTTGTGCATCTTCGGAGATAGTCTTCAATGATCTCTGGAGACAATACCAAAGTACCATGACACCTGAAGTTTTGAAGAAATGAGGAATGCCTCTCCGGAGCTCTGTGAGAGTCTGGAGTATCTCCAGAGCTGCAGATAGGAATAGTTATCTCTGGCACCTCCTGAGAGCAAGGCATATTTCCAGCATAGCTACCAACCAGGCACTCTCAGCAGTGATCTTAATACCCCTCATTTCACTCAAATAATCACCTGAGTGGTGAAGGGTCAACTTTAGTTAAACTACTAAAGTTTTATCTTTTCAAAGTTTTTGCATGAGTTATGGATGGAACTAATCCAATATCCTTATTTTTAGGGCCTCGATGCCCAAGTGTATTAAGACTCAAACTTAGACTTTTGAGTGGACTTCTGTCCCACTCAAGTCTACCACTTTTTGCATGATTATTTTTCATAGTTATATAGTTAAGTACAATAAAGAGATGGGTGTCATCTCATAGAAGAACTGGTAGATAAGTTCAGTGATATATCATCACTCATTTATATATATATACTCTTAGAAACAGTAGAGGAGATATACAATAATTGAATTATTCTGACTCTCAGAGATCTAAGTTTTGTATTAGCAATATTTTCATGAATGCAGAGTGAATGAATTGGATTGAATCTAGTTGTGATCTTCTTCTATGTTGATTTCTTACTGTAGCCTTTAGCCCCAAGGGTGTGGAGCAAGGGCCCACTCTCACCACTAAGGCAGGAGGCTAGTACCACTATTTTATTGTTTCAGCTTTTTATTATGCAAGTGTTTACTACTTTTAATAGATAGATGCATGTTACTGTTTTAAGATTGCTTTGAGTAACTTTCCTGTTTTATTCTATTTTTCTAGCACTCATTAAAATTTTTCAGCAAGTAGATAGATTAATCTTTTCAAATTATAGAAACTATTAGGATTAGCTATAAACTGGTAACTAAAGAATCCCTAGTTACAGACAGCTGTGGACCTAGCCCCTAGTTTTTGACATCTAAAAATAGATTAAATGATGAGGTATAATGACACCTTGTCATTTTTGGCTCTGTTGCTAGGGATAACTTTGTGTTAATTAGGGAGACCAAGTTAAAGCAGTTTTTAGGATAGATCTGTATGGTTAGAACTAGAGATCTAAAAGGAAGATATATTAAGAAGACACCCCAACAACAAACCATAGGGGAAAGCAGTGGGGTGGTACAAAATCTTGTTGAGGAGAGAAACATAGAGCCTAATCTGGAACCTGCACCTCAAAACAACAATCCCTTAGATCCTCCAGATATTCCACTTGCCAATTATATCCAGGAATTACATCAGAAGTTTCAGGCAGACCCTTTAATAGAACCTAATTTCCTAGAGCCTCAGAGAGAAGAACCAGTACTAAAAATGGAAAATGATAATCATGAGGAAGAAGAAAATCAAGATCCAAGAACCTTCTCATATCCTATTGTTTTGGGTGCTGGAGACAATGCTCCTATGAAGAATATCTCACCAGCACACCTGCCAAATTTTAGAGGACTTCCTTCTGAGGATCCAGATCAGTTCTTGTTTGAGTTCAAAGTAGTCTACCAAACTTATGATTATGGATCAGATAACCAGAAACTCAAACTATTCCCTTCAACCCTGAAAGATTCTGCAATGAGATGGTTTATAGGTTTACCCCAGAATTCTATCCATTCTTGGGATCAAATGGAAACAGAGTTTTTGGAAAAATACCAAGATTACTATAGATCTAGTAATAAAAATGAAGAATTGTTTAAAATTAGGCAGGGGGAGGAAGAATCCTTAGAGGACTATGTGGATAGGTTTAATTTTGCCTTGAGAAGGTATGGCAATCCAGTGGATCACTCCTTGGCCAGAACCCTGTTTATAAAATGATTGGATAAAGAATCAAAATAGGCACTAGACCTAATGGGAAAAGGGAACATTAACAAAATGGAAATACCTGATATAGAAGAACTCTGCAGGAACTATTCCAGAACCCAAAATGGAGTGAAGTCATCCAAAACTTTTAAAAGGAAGAATGAAATAGGACAGTTGATGGAGGAGATTGCAAATCTAAAAATAGACATTTTGGTCCAATTAAATACCACCTTGGATGGAATTCAAGCAAAAACTAGAACAACTGATCAAAATAGAGCAACTAAACCACTCTCCATCTATTGTCCTAGGTGTAGAAACAAACATCTGTTGAGAGAATTCCCTTTGGACAAATCAGAGATTTGTCAGATCTGTGATAGGGAACATCCTACCAGTCAGTGTAGTCAACTTCTAGCCTTGAAAAGATTGAGTAAAAAGAATGCTATAATAGAAGAGGAGTTGAACTATGTGGGACAAAAAGAAACTAGAAATTTTCCTTATAATCAGTATCCAAACCAGCCTTCTTACAGGGGTCCTTCTAATTGGGGAAATAATCAGTGGAATCCAACTTGGCATGGGCCTCAAAATAATCCTCCTTGGGGACAACAGGAGTGGCCAAGTCAACATTGGCAAAACCAAAATTGGCAAAACCAGCCTTGGGGAAATCAACAGTGGCCACCACAGTTTGGATCACAAAACATGCAAACTCAATGGGGTTCTCAATAGGGATATAATCAACAATACCAGGGACAACCTAGATGTTTCCAACCTCAACAGTAGGCTTTACTAACTGGACCCTCCAACACCCAAGGTCAAACACAAAATGAACCAGTTAGCCAACCACCTTTACCAACTCAGCCTATACCAAACCCACGGAATAAACAAGGAGCAGCTGTCTACATGATAGAGCAAGAAAATCTGGCTGGAATTAATGCTATATATTCAAATAATCTCTAGCTGAAAGCATTCCCAAGACCATCTCCTCCAACTATAGTTGAAATAACCAATGATGAGGAACCTGAAAATCCATCCACTCAACCCTCGGAGGAGATTACTAACGAAAGAGTGCTAAAGGAATCATCCTTGGACAACTCCAGAGTTGCTCCTAAAAGACTGACTCTAGAGAATATTCCTGAACACAATTCTGACAAGAGCTCCGGAGATGCTTCAAAGATGGAAAAACTAGCACCATACCCAGAACGGCTTAAACAAAATGTTCCCCAAAAAAATATCTTACAAAACAAGTCCAAACCAACCTGGAATCAGAACTTTTACGAGAAATCAAGCAACTAAACATTGAAATTCCTCTCCTCCAGGCAATCAGAGATGCCCCAGAACTAAATCAGTTAATTAAATAGCATTGTATCAAAATGCAGGGTAGAAAGAAAAACTTTCCCTCCACAATACAGGTGGAAAGAAAAGTAGTGGATCTATTGATGGGAGAAATTCTCCTTCCAAAATATGGAGACCCTGGAAACCCTGTCATAACTATTTTCATCTTAGGAGTAGAAATTTCAAATGTTCTGGTTGATTTGGGAGCAACAATTAATGTGATGATAGTTCACACAATGGACAAATTAGCTCTATCAAGTATCCAATCCACAACTACAATTCTCCAACTAGCTGACCAGTCAGTAGCTGTTCCAAAAGGAGTAATCATCGATGTACCAGTTGTGATAGATTCATGGGAATTCCCAGCGGACTTCTTGATACTAGAACCGAGAAACCAGAGAAATGCTTATCCGCTGATTTTAGGAAGACCATGGCTAGCTACAGCAGTAGAATCTATTGATTGTCAAACTAGAGATATGGTCATTTCCAATGGGATAGATCTAAAGAAAATATCTCTATATCCTCTAGCTAAACCATCAGTGCATTATACAGGAAGAGTATGGGTGGATGAACCAGAGAACAATGAAAATAGTGCCTCAATAGATATGGTAACCATCAAAGAACATCTAGGAGAATTAGAAGAAGAAGTATACTATGATACAATAGAAGACTTCACTCGCATCCTAATCAATAAGGATGTGTGGAACTCGCCCAATATTTCAAAGAGAACTTCTTACTTCATCTCATTGTACCCTTGCCAACATCATTCCTTGTGGGGAAACCTTTTACAAGGACTTAGCCACTTCCCACATGTTGCTTCCACATTCTTTTCCTCTCAATACCATGACCCCAATGTATGGATTAACTACATCTATGGATCAAATCACAAAATAGGTCATGATTCTACTAGGGAAAACACTTAATATCAATACTCAGTTAACAACAAATCAGGAAGAAAAATGTATCCAACTTCTGGTTTCCCATTTAGCATCTTGTGCCTGGGAATAACAAGATATGAAAGACATACCTGCTGAGATCTGTATGCATCATATATACATTGAGGATATTAAACCTGTCAGGCAGCCACAAAGAAGATTGAATCCTGCTTTAAAGGACATTGTCAAAACTGAAATAGAAAAATTACTTCAAGCAGGGTTTATATATCCAATCTTAGACAATCAATGGGTCTCACCCCTTGTCATTGTGCCTAAAAAGAATGGGAAATGAAGGGTGTGTATTGATTATAGAGAACTCAACAAGGCCACAAAAAAGGACTACTTTCCCTTACCATTCATTGACCAAGTTCTGGACAACCTTGCTGGGAGAAAGTATTTTTCTTTTTTAGATGGATTCAGTGGGTATAATCAAACTCAAGTAGCACCTGAAGACCAAGACAAAACCACCTTCACATGCTCTTGGGGAACCTTTGCTTATAAATTTCTTCCCTTTGGGCTATGCAATACCCTAGCTACATTTTAGAGACTGGTTCTAGCTATTTTTTGCTGAACTAGCTAATGAATGCATGGAGGTCTACATGGATGACTTTACTGTGTATGGGGATAATTTTGAGGAAGCTCTCACAAACCTTGAAAAAGTACTAAAATATCGTGAGAAAAATCAATTGTCCCTTAGCCATGAAAAGTGCTTTATGATGGTGGAGGAAGGAATTGTTTTGGGACACCATATTTCAAAGAAAGGGATCAAAGTGGATCAAAACAAGATAGAAGTAATCACATAGTTGCCTTCACCCAAAAATTAGACAGACGTTAGAAGTTTTCTAGGTCATGCAGGCTACTATAGGAGGTTCATAGAAAATTTTAGTAGAATAGCTGCCCCCTGTTTACCCTGCTTAACAAAGACACAGAATTTCTATGGACAAAAGAATGTCAATCAGCATTTGAAACCTTGAAAGAGAAGCTTACTGTCACACCAATTCTAAGAGGACCTAATTGGACTTTACCATTTCACATACAGACTGATGCTTCAAATGAGTCCATTAGGGCAGTTTTAGGACAAAAAGAGGAAGGAGAAAGTATGCATGCCATCTATTATATCAGTAAAAACCTTACCTCTGCAAAAAGAAATTACACCACAACTGAAAAAGAATTTTTGGCAGTCATCTATGCTATAAACAAATTTAGGTACTATATCACTGGATATAAGATATTTGTACACACTGATCATGTAGCCATCAAGTACCTAATGAATAAACCAGTAGTAGGCACAAGGATCATCAGGTGGTGATTGCTATTGCAAGAATTTGATATTACCATAGTTGATAATCCAAGAAAGTTTAATTTGGTTGCTGATTTTCTGTCAAGATTGCATACAGGAGGAGAAAACCAACCAGTGGAGGACAAGTTCCCAGATGAACATCTTTTTGCTATCTCCTCTACTGCACCTTGGTTTGCTGACATAGCTAATCTTTTAGCTATAGGCTTGTATCCATCCCATTTTACTTCAAAACAAAGAAAATGTTTAGTTAAGGAAAGTTTATCATACAAATGGTTGAATGGCTTACTATTTAAATGTGGTCCTGATTTCATTCTACGTAGATGTTTAAAGGCTGATGAGACTTTTGATGTGTTGAGAGCATGTCATGATGAACCATTTGGTGGTCATTACTCTTTCCACCAGACAGTCCACAAGATCCTTGGAGCTAGCTACTACTGGCCCTCTCTTCATAAAGATACAAAGAAGTATGTGCAGCACTGTGACCAGTGCCAAAGGATGGGATAGCTAACCTTTACCCAGGAGATGTTACTACATCCTCAAATCATGATGGAACCATTTGAGCAATGGGGTCTAGACTTTGTGGGACCAATTTCACCACCATCATCAGGCAAGGAGTACATTCTAGTATGCACAGACTATGTTATAAGTGGGTTGAGGTTCAAGCATTACAGTTTGCAAGAGAAGAAAAAGTTTCTGATTTCCTTTACAATAAAATTTTCTTAAGATTTGGAGCCCCCCGATCAATAGTTTCAGACAGAGGACCTTAGTTTACTTCACAAGTAATCAAGGCATTCACAGATTTATATCAAGTCAAGCACAGAAAATCTTCACCTTACCATCCTCAAGCAAATGGACAGGTGGAAGTGACTAATAGGGAACTTGAAAATATTATGACAAGGATAGTAGCAATGAACAGAAAAGATTGGGCTAGTAGATTACCTGAAGCAGTTTGGGCTTACAATACCACTTGGAAGTCCACAACAAAGTTCTCACCATATGAATTGGTTTATGGGAAAAAGCCTATATTGTTTATAGAATTTGAACTCCAGACACTTAAAACTATATTGGATGTTGGTCTACCATTGTCTATAACCTAGCAGAACATAATTCTTTAGCTTAATGAGTTGGATGAAATTTGGACATAGGCCATTCAGCAAACAGAACTGGTTCAGTATCAGAGGAAGCAATGGCATGACCAACACATCAAGAGGAGAACATTTAAACAAGGTGATTGGGTTCTTCTCTACGATTCTAAATTCAAGGAGTTTAGGGAGAAATTGCAAACTCACTGGCTGGGTCCATATCAAATAAAAGAAGTGTTTGAAAATGGAACTATATTATTACAACCTATTAATGGAAGCACAGATACCTTTCTAGTAAATGGTCACCAAATCAGGCTCTACAAAAGACCATCTACTAAAGAGGAGTTTTTGAATAATTTGTGTTTTGATAGAGGGGATACCTCCTCTGTCACAGTGTTGGATTGAAAAAAAAAAAGGAAGATTGAAAACCAGCAATGGCTGCCTTCTAAAAAATTATAAAAAAAAAGAGAAAGATGGAAAACTAGCAAATGGCTATCTTTCTCGATCATGGGAGTTGAAAACTAGTAAATGGCAGTTCCCTTCTTCAGGACAGTTGAAACAGCTGAGCTCCAGAGATGATCAGTTGTCAGGAGTTAGTCAAATACACCTCCGACGTTTCTCCAACTAGGAGCACCTTTGGTGCTCTGTCAATAATGTCGTCAGTCTCAATAATAAGGGAGGGGACCCACCTCTCCAGGGGGTAAAGTAGACACATCACATGATGAGGTCATCATGACTCATCCTCTACTTTATCACAAAGAATAAATTAAATTAGCATAATAATCATTTGCAAGAGTGTTCACAAGCTGGTGCTGACATCACCTAAGGAGCGTGGATTCTCAAACCACTCAGCGTAATTTGATTGCAGGTTGCATACAAATGGGATGGTGGGCATCATCTCAAGTTGCAGCTCAATTGCCACAACATGTGCAGTCTCCAAAATGATGCAGCATCTCTGCCATGTACATCACCCTCATCATTAAAACTAATCCAGGTAACTCTATCCTTAATTAATCGTTATTATTAACTGTCTTGTCTTTCTATTTTGGGTGCTGCCATGATGACACGTCCTCCCACCATCATCTCCTTTCCCAAATTCACGCATGCCACCAACTATGTTGTACTGCCACCTTACCTCTGGAGTGCCCTGTCAGTCTGTTACATTTATGACTGCCTCAGTAACCTATCTAGTCTTCAAATCTTGCATAAACCAAAACACAGAAATGTCCTAACCATTCAAACTTCTAGAATTCAATGAACAATAGAGCAATTGAACAGTCCTCTGGAGCCCACAGAGCAATTGAATAGCCCTCCGGTCTACAAAGCAATTTGAATAGTAATCCAGAGCCTACTGAGATAGGAGGAAAGGATAGTCTGTAGATTGAGGAGGTGAGGAATAAGCACAGAAGGTAGAGCAAATTCAGCAATGGGAGTCAAGAAGAAGTCTAAGCTAGAGAGTACGGTGGGTCTTCTGCGGGATGTAGCTATAGCAAACATTCTAAGAGTTGCAGGATAGTTAGACTTCCTAGAAAAATTTGAAGGGTTTCAGGAAGATGTTGTGGAAGAATTCCTCAGGAATTTAAGGGATAACCAGATAGCTGTAAGAGGAGTACAAAACAATTTCTCCTCAGCCATTATCAGCCACATTTCTAGACTTCCCAAACAAGGTGAGAGGTTTTACCACTTGAAAACCTTATACACTGATTTGACTAAAAATTTCTCTATTCGTGGTGAACCTGCTATTCAATTGCATTTGAATAAAAATGAAGTCAAAGGAATTCTGAGATCCACACTCCCAAACCCTTGGGCATCTCTTGCCACATGATTAATGAAATACTTTACTTGTGATGGTCAATTTTCTCTACTTTTAGGGCCAATCATGAAAATGCTGATTTATTTAAGACATGGGAATGCACACCTTGACTATAGCATAAATATCCCCAATTTCCTATATTCTACCATCAGGGTAACTGCAGAGAAATATCAGCAGAATAAGGGACCCATGAAGCATCATGGCCTCATCTTTCTGGTAGTCAAGCACCACTTCCTATCTCAGGCCAATGGGAAAGAATTATGGAAAAACTTTCTTGAGCAGAGCCCCCAGGTTAGAGAACTAGAGATGGCACAACCAGGAGGTGAGAGTTCTCTTTCTCACCAAGATAAGGAAACTGAGTCTTTAGCCTCCTCCACGACTGTTAACAAAGGGAAGTTACCCTCACAGGAGGCCACTTCATCTGTAGCCCTTGTTCCTGACAAAAAGAGGAAAGGCAAACAAATTGCAGAACCTGCTCCTACACAAACCCTATATATGACTTGGTTAGTTAGGAGAAAGATGAGTCTAACTAAGGAATCTTGCCCTAAGGAATTAACAGAGGGAAGGTCAGGACATGGAATAGAGGAAACTTGGTGGGCTGAAGAACCATCCCATGATTCAGATGAGATCCCTTTGGTCAGGAAGAAGAAATAAAGAGAAATTTCTCCAACACCATCTATTCATCTAGAGGCAAGCCCAGTTTCAGAACCACCATGTGCTCCAGAGACAGAAAACATACAAACCTTTACTATTTCCTCAGATTCTGAGGAAGAGAGACTTGCTCCGGAGGCACCTACCCCACCTTTACTCCGGAGAAGAAAAAGGAAGAGACAACTCTCACAAGCTGAAAAAGATACTTCCCTACTCGTTGAGGTACTCCTAGAATTGAGAACATGTGAGGATAAGGCTAGGCCTTCATCGGTGCCAGTAGAAGTAGAGGAACCCTAAGAGGATCCTTAGGACAGGCAGTTTGAAGAAGAAGAAATAGGGCGAATGGATATAGTGGGCAGAGCAGGGTAGATGGCCATGAAGAACCTTGATGATCAGCCAACAACCATAGAAACAGAAACAGAAGCAGAAGCAGAAACCCTCTCTCATCCCTCTGATCAAGAGGATGTAGAAATTCTAAAAGAACAACAATTGATGGAAGAAATTGAAAATTTAAAGAGATTTCTCTGGGGAAAGAATTTGATTATTACTGACCTCAAGAAGGTCAAAGTAGAGGTGGAGATGGAGCAAAAACAAACCATTGAAAAGCTCCAAATAGAACTCCAAAGCAAGGATAAGATCATCTAGGAGCAAGAGGCAGAGTTGGAGGAATAGAAAAGTGAGGCAGCCAAATTCGTGGAAGAAAAAGAGAAAGAAGCAGCACATAGTGTTTCTAAGATCACCATGGCCAGAGACAATAGCCTCATAATAATGGCAGCACTGATTGATAAAGTATAAAGCCAGGATAGACAGTTAACTTGGGCCAATAACAGACTAGATGACCAGGAAAAATATATTCAAGAATTGGCTGGCCCAAGGGCAACCAATGAGTAGGAAATACAAACAAATGCCTATGTGGGTCCAATCCCCATTGACATTCCCAAAGCCTTGTTTCATTGGGAGAGGAGGTATAGAGAATATGAGGCTTCCAAGCCTATGTTGCAGTTACAAAGGGCAGTCACTACCACAACAAAGAGGATAGCAACTCTAGAAGGCAAAGTCATCAAAATGGCCTCCCTTTCTTCAGAACTTCTATCCTGTAGGCCTCCAAGTGCCGGCTATTCAATGTTCTTATAGGAAAGGGTACTGCAAAGGAAACTCTCTTTAGTCCTTTCTAACTTGGTTGAAGATACAGAGACAACTGAAGGATTCATGACAGCTTATACAAGAAGTAATGATGAGGACAAAAACTTCCTATGTGAATTATACCTGCATGGATTCTGTGTTAATGACATAACCTTCATTCTTAATCATTTTGTGGGGGAATGCCAGCTTAAGGCATTCATGTCCCTAATGAGGAATCACCAGATCTAGAATGAAAGGATGGAAGATCATCTTCAGAAAGATTTAAAAACAGAGCTTTTCATCAGGAAGGAATGTCCCAATCCTAATGCTTTCATGATTCAATTCAGGTCCCTTATCTATCATCCTGATAATATGAACAAACTTTTACCATTATACCTAAAAAGTTTGCAGGACTGCTCTATCGATTTTGGTCTTTTTATGATCAATTCAGTAAATCCAGTACTTGCTGTAGCAAACAAGAGATGGAATATTTTGACCCCAGAGCAAAAACTGAGAGAGGTTGTCACCCTTGCAAACTTGAGATTATTCATGAGAAAGGCAAAGTTGATATCCAAACTGATGGATAAATATAAGTAGGAATGGATAGGTGGATGGTTCAGGCCTCCTCTAATAATTGAACCACTCCCTATCTGGGTAGAACAAATGGAAGATGACAAATTGTAGGACTAGATGAAGTAGGTTGATCAGTACAGAGGCAATGGTACTATCAACAGGACAACTTCGACTACCTATGTCCAGGATTATAGCTTGACTGACAAGATGTTTTGCCAAAATAAATCCAGGATGTGAGATGCAGGAGGACCTGCCAAACTTTAGGTATGGGGGGGATGATGAGTGCCAAGTTGCACTCATGAAATACATCTTTTTGCCTCTCTTTTTCTCCTTCCTAAGTCCATCTTTCCTAATGTCTGCACCCAAATAAGCTAGCAAGATCATTCTATTTTATGATTAATTGAGATAGATTACTTAAGATTATAATTTCTGATTGAGTGACTAATGTGCGTGGAATTGATGGAAAAATGCAGAAACATCTCTCTTTTTGAATCAACATGTGTAGATGCCAGGAACAACAATTTTGTGCATCTCCGGAGATAGTCTTCAATGATATTCGGAGACAATACCAAAGTACCATGACACCTGAAGTTTTGAAGAAATGAGGAATGCCTCTCCGGAGCTCTGTGAGAGTCTGGAGTATCTTCGGAGCTGCAAACAGGAACAGTTATCTCCAGTGCCTCCTGAGAGCAAGGCATATTTCCAGCATAGCTACCGACCAGGTACTCTCAACAGTGATCTTAATACCCCTCATTTCACTCAAATCATCACCTGAGTGGTGAAGGGTCAACTTTAGTTAAACTGGTGGAGTTTTATCTTTTCAATGTTTTTGCATGAGTTACAGATGGAACTAATCAAATATCCTGATTTTTAGGGCTTCGATGCCCAAGTGTATTAAGACTCAAACTTAGACTTCTAAGTGGACTTTTGTTCCACTCAAGTCTACCACTTTTTGCATGATTATTTTTCATAGTTACAATTAAGTACAATAAAGAGATGGGTGTCATCTCATAGAAGAACTGGTAGATAAGTTTAGTGATATATCATCACTCATTTATATATATACTCTCAGAAATAGTAGAGGAGATATACAATAATTAAATTATTCTAACTCTCAGAGATCTCAGTTATGTGTTAGCAATATTTTCATGAATGTAGAGTGAATGAATTGGATTGAATCTAGTTGTGATCTTCTTCTGTGCTAATTTCGTACTGTAGCCTTCAGCCCCAAGGGTGTGCAACAAGGGCCCACTCTCACCACTAAGGCAGGAGGCTAGTACCACTATTTTATTGTTTCAACTTTTTATTATGCAAGTGTTTACTACTTTTAATAGATAGATGCATGTTATTGTTTTAAGATTGCTTTGAGTAGCTTTCCTGTTTTATTCTATTTTTCCAGCACTCATTAAAATTATTCAGCAAGTAGATAGATTAATCTTTTCAAATTATAGAAACTATTAGGATTAGCTATAAACTGGTAACTAAAGAATCCCTAGTTGCAGATAGCCATGGACACAGCCCTTAGTTTTTGACATCTGAAAATAGATTAAATGATGAGGTATAACGACACCTTGTCAGCTTCCCTTGTAACAATCCTATCACCAACAAACTATTGATGTGATAGAGGATTATAAGAGGATGTAGGTTTAACTCTTCTAAATCTTTCAAGAGAGTCCACATGTTGAATGCTTCTACCCAAGGCTTCTTCCATAACAATAAATAGGAAAGGGGATATTAGATACCCTTGGTGAATACCTTTTAAACTTCTAAAAAAACTAGAGGGGATGTTGTTAACAATAACTGAGAACTTTGGAGTGGAGATGCACTCCATCATGAGGTTCTAAAATTTATCCTTGAAACCAAATCTTTCCATGACTTTATTGAGAAACTCTTAGAAGACACAATCATAATCTTTCATTAGATCAATTTTTAGAATGAAACTATCTTTTTTTTATCTCTATCGAATGAAAAACTTCATGAATAAATATAATTGAGTCTAGGATCTACCTCCCTTGAAAAAAACCACTCTATTGAGGGAGATCATCTTAGGAAGGATATGATGCATTCTCAAAGCTATAATCTTGGTAAAAATTTTGTATACCAAAGTGTAAAGGATTATGGGTCCAAAATAAAAAAATAACTCCATCTTTCTTAGGAATAAGGACAAGGACAATGGAATTCAGTTCTTTAAGAATTTTACCCTTCTGAAAGAATTCTTTAGCTATCATGAACAGATCCTTAGCCATAATATTTCAATACATTTAGTAGCAGAAATGAGGAAACCTTTCAGGACTAGGGGCTTTGTTTCATTCAAAGGAGAAGACCACCTATTTAATTTCTTCCTTTGATAAAGGCTTAAGTAGCTTCATGTTATAAAAGTCATCAACAATGGAAGGAATCCATAATGCCATGCTATAGGCAAGGGTCCAACACACTATCCTCTCCAAGGAGGTTACTAAAGAAGCCCATAACTTTATCTCTAATGGTGTTTTCCTCATAAAATTGATCATTATCAACCCTTATCTCTTTAATTTTTGTTACATCCCCAACTTATGATTTAGCTTAATCTTGCTTTTGTGTGGTAATCAAGATGATTAATCATAGTTTAATGATTTGATGTTTATGGAAAATATCAGATAGAATCATTGATTATATGAATATTCACTAATGCTAGTTAGACATGAGATTACATGTTGATACGATTATTTAATTATTATGATTTATGAATCGAATGATGATACACTAATCATGGTTATAAGATTGTGAGTGTGATCAGGAAAAGAATCTTCCTTCAAGGATGGAAGGAGAGTATCATCCGGGAGGAGATAGATGTTTGGAAAAAGGTCAGATTGCCATCTAAGTATCAAAATTAGTCCTTGTGAGCCCTTGCAAGGTAGAGTAAGTTTGCATCTTTTCCTTTATAGTTGTTTTCATTTCTAGGTCAGCATGACAATTTGAGTTATCTCGATGTCACCTATGTTGATTTGACAAAATGATGCTCTTTGAACGTCAATGTAAGTCGATAGATAATCTCATCAGGTTGTCGAGTACTTCCTTGTTTCTTTATGTATTTCCGTATTAGGGTTTTGTGACTATTATTTCTTTTTTATATATTACTTATGGTCATTATGATGAAGAAGGGGGAGTGGTACTCAACCCCAAAGTCGCATTTTGGTTGTGCCACCCTTTCAATGATGTCATCAATTGGTGACATCTTGGATTATTTTGTTTACCCTTAAACATCATTAAGATGCAAGGGAAACTTTGTATCATATATTATTCTAGCCCTTGTGATCGAGCAACTTAATATTATTAATGTAAATGTCATTTGTTGGTAGGCCAACCACCACCCACGATGAGTGGAGTGAGTGGAGGCTGATTTGAGCCTATCTTAATCTCTATCCTCATTGTCCATTCCATCATGGATGATGATGGACTGTTGGAGCCCAAAGGTCATGGGGTGGTGGAGTTGGTTATCGATTCTTACCTCTATGTGGAGAAAAAGGTGGCAAACTTTGTTGCATGCGATGCATGCAAAAGTATCAACCATGCCTTTGTTTGAGTTATGTTTTTAGTATGCTCTTGGCTGAGCAAGAACAGATTGGAAAATTAGGGTTTCTGTAAGAAAAGACTGCTACAATAGTAGCAAGGTGTTGAGAGGACGCAAGCTCAGGATAGAGCTATCGAAAGACAGTCAGGAGTTGTCACTCGACAAGCCAACTCCATTGTATAATCCTCAATAGGTATGAAGCTTAGACTTTAATATTTGGTTTGGAAAGTAAATATTGCTACTGCATTCTATATGTGGTTGACTTTATCAACATAAGATAGTAAATGGATATTGTGTTATCCTTTATAGGCCTTCGAGGTTGTAGACATTGATAGATTAAACTATGATACTCCATACACTATGGAGTTATCTTTATAGGCCTTCAGGGCCGTAAATGCATTTAAATTGTAAAGCTTGTAAGAATTGTTTGATATTTAAGTTGGCCATGGCCATAAGGCTGAGTCCGTGTATTGTTGTTGCATGCAAGAAGCCTATGTGCCAATATGGCAATGGTTTAAAATAATATCTTATATTCCTTGAATCTCTCATTGTTATGATTTGAGCCAACTATGCTCATTATTGAGAGTATATTGAACCATAATGACTGTGTATGTGTGTTATGAAGTTGTCTTGGGAGTAGGCTGAGAGCCTTACTCGAGCCATGATAACATTATCATTAATCTTTAACCTTTGACTATGCATGAGGCACTTAGTAATCGGTCACAAGGACTGCAAATAACAGTGCTCGACTATTAATGATAGTTATTATGATAACCATGGTGCATCCTATGTATTTAAAAGGATATATTGACTCCTCATTGAAGAAGTCAAATATCATAAGAGGTAAATTGTATTGCTATATAGGCAGCATTAAGTGCATGTCGGGTTTATTGGAGAAATTATTCCTCCTTGATAATTAGTTTCTTATGAGAATGAATACTATGTTTAGTATGAAACTCTTGTGTTTTAATGTATATGAAAGGCATTTATTTTCGAATGGTCATACTTCACGAATGAGGTATAAGATATCAAATAATCATGTGGATACTTGAGATAGGGTCTTTTTAATAAGACCATCTTATTAGACTATTATGATATATGTCTTTGATGACATGAATTTGAATGTAAACCATGTGATAAGGTAAACATGAAGCTATTGTCATTTTGAAAAGAAGGGAATAGAGTGACATGGAGTCAGGTTCCCCATTGTGAAAACAATGTAACATAACTGAATGTAGTCCCAAGATAGGAGTCGATTGTCCTATAATTGGACTAAGAATGAATTGAACTTACCTTTCCTAGACCTAGAGAGGTTGAATTATGAATAACATAGGATGAGACAACTTCTAAGTCAAGTCGAGGTGGTGGACATATGACTACGTTCATTGTGAAACATATATGTACGTAAATCTTAGGCCAAAGTAATGCATCCATCTCTGCGTGCATTAGTTGGTCCACAGTGATCCAGATGGCATAATGTTTCCAGTAGTGTCATAAATAGTTAGAGTGGATCTATAGTTGTATGACTGAGAGACATTATGAAGGACACAACACTAGATACTCAGATGGTAAACCTAATAGTTCCCTATATCTGTAGCCTCTGTGAAGGGTAGGTCCGCTTCTAGGTAGGAAGTTGTGTGGGGGACTACCAGTCTATGGTTGGAGGAAAAGTATTCAAGTGATGCTCTCCTTCCCAAGCAGAAGACAAGCTGATACTTATGAAGATAGATGTCAAAGTTCCAGATACAGTGCACTCTTTATATGACTTGATAGTCAGTTATTATGTATATTTTTATAAATGATGTCATAAGCATAGCTTTGTGCATGTATAGTGAAGGTTATTCACTAAAAGTTATGTATGGATGTTGTAAATATAAGTTTTTGAATTATTCAGAAAAGAATAGCATGTTTAATTATCATGATGATATTGATTCATTCTTTCTTAACTGTGATTGTGTCAATCATGATGTATTCTCAACCTTAATTAAGATAGTTAATTATGGTTAATTTTGGGTAATGTGAGATTGCATGTTACATATGGTATCAGAGCTACCAGGTTCAATACATGGACCTATGAGCTCACTACATAATGATTTTCTTTATCCAACATTAATGGTTGCTAATGTTTGGATGTTCTTATGCCAGAATGGTAAGAATAAGAATGAAACCTAGAAATAAGGTAATGAGAAATGGACATTACCTTAAGGCCTTGAGAGAGGGAGCCTCAAGAATGAAATGCCTTGAACAAACTGGTTGCTTTATAGGTGCATGGTTGGTTGATGAACCTTCATTGATGTTGTTAAGTGCATCAAGCAGGAGATGAGGAAAGTAGTTAGGGTTACTACTCCTATCTCTAAAAATAAATCAGTGGAACTCTCTGCACCTAAGGAACCAAACTTGGAAAATGATCATAAGGATCCTAATGTTAATAAGGAGGTTGTGGATGAGTATCTGCGCATACGTCCACCTCCTAAAATTGATTTGATACATTTCAAGGATGAAAAATAGGTAAGTACAAAAAAGATGGGGGACCAAAAGGGGGTCTTAAGATGCCACTTTTTCTCTAGAATCAGGAAACATTGATGTTGGATGAGAAATTGAAGATAGTTACACTCAAAATTTGAAAATGCAATCAAAACAAGAGTTGTAGTGCTCTGAATCTAGTTTCTAAACTACTATTTTTTTTTAAAAATGGTTGAGATTAAGGGGTTCAAAAAGGGGGAGCACATAAATTGGTCTTGTTTTTCTCAAAAAAACAAAACATAGTGTCTGGTGTGCTCCCCCTAAAATGTTAACTTTTTTTAGTATTTCAAAAATCACTTCGGTGAGAAATTAGCCAACACCATGTAGTTTATCCGTTATTTTTCTAATAATTTTTAAAAGTTTCTAAAGCCTTTTCAACCAATGCATTTTTACATATCTTACAATCATTGCATTCCATTACAGAACATCTCTTTGAGGTGGTAGGTCAAACAGTTGAGATGCCTTGTCTATGCTTCCACACTTTACATACATGTCTACAAGGGCAACTACACTTCCTACCATCTCTCTCACTCTCTACTTCCCTCCCCTCTCTACCTCCTACCCTCTCTGAGTCTCTGCTTCCCTCCCCTCTCTACCTCCTACCCTCTCTCTGAGTCTCTACTTCCCTCCCCTCTCTACCTTTTACCTTCTCTCTCACTCTCTTCTTCCCTCCCCTCTCTACCACCTACCCTCTCTCTCACTCTCTACTTCCCTCCCCTGTCTACCTTCTACCCTCTTTCTAAGTCTCTGCTTCCCTTGCCTCTCTACCTCCTACCTTCTCTCTCACTCTCTTCTCCCCCCTTTCTACCTCCTATCCTCTCTCTCACTCTCTACTTCCCTCCCCTCTCTACCTCCTACCCTCTCTCTGAGTCTATGATTCCCTCCCCTCTCTACCTCCTACATTCTCTCTCACTCTCTTCTTCCCTCCCCTCTCTACCTCCTGCCCTCTTTTCAAGTCTCTTCTTCCCTCACCTCTCTACCTCCTACCTTCTCTCTCACTCTCTTTTCCCCCCTCTCTACCTCCTACCATCTTTCTCACTCTCTACTTCCCTCCCCTCTCTACCTCCTACCCTCTCTCACTCTCTACTTCCCTCCCCTCTCTACCTCTTACCCTCCGTCTCACTATCTTCTTCCCTCCCCTCTCTACCTCCTATGCTCTCTCTGTTGATAACTGAGAGGGGGGGTGAATCAGTTATCCTAATTATTTCTTCTTTCTGAACTTTCTTATTAGTCAATGCAGCATTAATTCAAACAAGCAAACATTATCATGAAATGGAAAAACACATGACACAGTATTTTGATGTGGAAACCCTGTTAAGGGAAAAAAACCATGGGGTGATTAACCCAAAGATTATTCTCTGTTAGAAGAATAAGGACATACAAAAATGGCACTTACCAATTAGGGCTTACTGCCTGAGCACACTGCTCACAAGGAGGTACACTGCCTACAAGAGACACACTGTCTACAAAAGAGTGTTATACAATACTTGAACTGATTGGAGGCATCCACATATGCTGGAGTTCAATTCCAGTTAGGCTCAGTACACTGATCTGCTGCACTTCATCTTTCCTCTTCTCTTCTGCTACTTTCCTTTCACATACCAGACCTTCCTTACTGCTTCTGCTCAAATCTACTTTTATTCACATATCACATATCACCATGACACTTCTCACAACTAAATCCATCCTATATATATCCGCACAAGTGATTTCATTATCTTTCTAGTCAGCACCCAGAACAGTCAATCTTCTCACAAACTCTATTCTGTCGGCTGAATCCTTGCACATCAAGTAATGAGGATCAAGCATATGCTTGTAGAGATCATTAATCATGTCAGCCAAACATGATTCATGCCTTCATAACCTTTACCACCATCAGTAACACATCCGAAAAGTAGTCTGATGTTCTGTCAGTCAGTTCTTCCTCTGTTCACACTGTCACTCAAGAATCCAGTACTCAACTATTCATATCTTTTTCCTTGTCCATCACCAGAGGCTAAATCTTTGGAATCTATTACTCAAGGTAGTCCTCTTGACTTTCCCAAATCTGTACTTCACCAAGATACTTCCTCTGAGAGATCCAGATCTGTCTGTCGGACCTTGCCACAAGCTCTGTTCTTGTTTACCAGACCTCAACAATCTTCATTCTGACTTCTGGTAGAGACACACCATGTCCTGCGGATGTGTGGGATGAACTTTGTTGCCATCAATAACAACAATCATGAATCCATATAGTGTCTCTTGCCAACACTCTCACACTCTCTACTTCCCTCCCCTCTCTACCTCCTACCCTCTCTCTCACTCTTTTCTTCCCTCCCCTCCCTACCTCCTACCCTCTCTCTGATTCTCTACTTCCCTTCCATCTCTACCTCATACCTTCTCTCTTGGAGCACTCTCTACTTCCCTCCCCTCTCTACCTTCTACCCTATCTCTCACTCTCTACTTCTCTCCCCTCTCTACCTCCTACCTTCTCTCACTCTCTACTTCCCTCCCCTCTCTACCTCCTTCCCTCTCTCTCACTCTCTTCTTCCCTCCCCTCTCTACTTCCTACCCTCTCTCCCACTCTCTAATTCCCTCCCCTCTCTACCTCCTACCCTCTCTCTCACTCTCTTCTTCCCTCCCCTCTCTACCTCCTACCCTTTCTCCCACTCTCTACTTCCCTCCCCTCTCTACCTCATAGCCTTTCTCACTCTCTACTTCCCTCCCCTCTCTACCTCCTACCCTCTCTCACTCTCTTCTTCCTTCCCCATCTACCTCCTACCCTCTCTCACTCTCTACTTCCCTTCCATCTCCACCTCCTACCCTATCTCTCTCACTCTCTACTTCCCTCCCCTCTCTACCTCTCCTCATCATTCTTCCCATCCAATGAAATTTCATAAATTATCTTGTTTCCATTTCATCATCCCAATTTATATCCTCATCCCTCTTTGCATGTCCTAGTTTTCTCATTTCTATGTTCTTTGTCGACAAGGGAGAGGGAGAGGGAGGAAGAGGGAGAGAGGGGAGAGATAGGGTGATAGGGAGAGAGACAGTCCTAGTTTTCTTGTTTTGGAGCTTGAGAGAGAGAGAGGGTTGGTTAGGTTTATGAGTTTAGGGTTTAGGGGTTTAGAGTTGCTCAGGTTTACGGGCATTATTTAGGGTTTAGGGGTTTTGAGAGAGAGAGAGAGAGGTTTAGGGTTGCTCAAGTTTAGGGGCATTATTTAGGGTTTATGAGTTTAGGGTTTCTCAAGTTTAGGGTTTAGGGGTTAGGGTTAAAGTGGAAATATTTATGGTTTAGGGGTTTAGTGTGGTTGCTCTAGTTTAGGGTTTAGGGATTAGGGGCATTATTTGAGGTTTATGAGTTTAGGTTTTAGGGTTTATTATTTAGGGTTTAGGGGTTTGGGGTTGCTTGGGTTTAGGGTGAGGGACATGGCCAGAGACATAAGTAGAGAGATTGAGAGGTAGATGGATGATAGAGACAAGGAGATAGGGTTTAGGGTTGATCGGGTTTAGGGTTTAGGGGTTAGGAGTTTAGAGAGGGAGAGATATGGAGATAGAGGGTGAGGGACATGGCTAGAAACATATGTAGAGAGATTGAGAGATAGAGGGATGATAGAGACAAGGAGATAGGGGTTTATGGTTGATCGAGTTTAGGGTTTAGGGTTTAGGGGTAAGGAGTTTAGAGAGGGAGAGTAGGGAGATAGAGGGTGAGGGACATGGCTAGAGACATAGGAAGAGAGATTGAGAGGTAGAGGGATGATAGAGATAAGGAGACAGGGGTTTAGGGTTTAGGGGTTAGGAGTTTAGAGAGGGAGAGATAGGGAGATAGAGGGTGAGTGACATGGCCAGAGACATAGGTAGAGATATTGAGAGGTAGAGGGATGATAGAGACAAGGAGACAGGGGTTTAGGGTTGATCGGGTTTAAGGTTGATCAGGTTTAGGGTTTAGGGGTTAGGAGTTTAGAGCATAAGATAGGGAGATAGAGGGTGAGGGACAAGGCCAGAGACATAGGTAGAGAGATTGAGAGGTAGAGGGATGATAAAGACAAGGAGACAGGGGTTTAGGGTTGATCAAATTTAGGGTTTAAGGGTTAGGAGTTTAGAGAGGGAGAGATAGGGAGATAGAGGGTGAGGGACATGGCCAAAGACATAGGCAGAGAGATTAAGAGGTAGATGGATGATAGAGACATGGAGATAGGGTTTAGGTTTGATTAGGTTTATGCTTTAGGGGTTAGGAGTTTAGAGAGGGAGACATAGGGAGATAGATGGTGAGGGACATGGCCAGATACATATGCAGAGAGATTGAGAGGTAGAGGGATGATAGAGACAAGGAGATAGGGTTTTAGGGTTGATCAGGTTAGGAGTTTAGAGAGAGAGAGATAGGGAGATAGAGGGTGAGGGACATGGCCAGAGAAATAGACAGAGAGATTGAGAGGTAGAGGGATGATAGAGACAAGGGGATAGGGGTTTAGGGTTGATCAGGTTTAGGGTTGATCAGTTTTTGGGTTTAGGGGTTAGGAGTTTAGAGATGGAGAGATAGGGAGATAGAGGGTGAGGGACATGGCCAGAGACATAGGTAGAGAGATTGAGAGGTAGAGGGATGATAGAGACAAGGAGATAGGGGTTTAGGGTTGATCAGGTTTAGGGTTTAGTGGTTTAGAGGGGGAGAATAGGGAGATAGAGGGTGAGAGACATGGCCAGAGACATAAGCAGAGAGATTGAGAAGTAGAGGGATGATAGAGATGATTTATACTTATAGATATATACTTGTACATCTAGAGATAAAAACTAAATTTACTTGTTTGCATGCATGAAAGCTTAATGTTTTCATGCTTCCCAAAACGCACTCGTGTTATAATGCGCTAGCGTTATGGGAAGCAAAGAAAATGGCCAAAAACCATGTGGGATCTATGATTGAGACCCCACATATATGTTATTCCCTTACTTTTCATGTGTTCTATCAAGCAAGAAAACATGTTTTCATGTTGTTTGACATATTAAGAATCATTTTTTGACCAATCCACCACCTTTTTTGTTTTTTCAACATAGAAGAACTGATTTTGCATGTTTTTGGACAAAATTTGATTATTTAAACTAAAATTTTCATGTTTCATATTGTTTCAATGCTAATTACCATTGATATAGATTGAATTTGATGATATATGTTTGTTTTTTCCATAAATTTCACTAATCCTATTCTAGAGTTATATAGAATTCATAATCAAACTTGCGAAAAAGAATAATTTGAGGATTTTGAAGGAAAATTTTGGAGGATTGCAACTTGAATATATAACTCTAAGGTATGTTCTTTATGTCCAATTTAATTCACTTTATGTTCTTTAGAACACTCACAATCACTAATGTAACCAGTTTTATTAACATTGAAAATATAGTGAGCTATTGATGCTACAAATCTTATATATATTTGGTTCTCATATTGCATATTTTGAATATCTTACCTTAATAGTTGTCTAGAGTTTCATGATAGTCTTCTCTGTTTATGATGTGACAATCTATGTGGTTGTTTGTAATAGTCATAGTGCAATTGGACTCTCAATGCATGGTTACGACTTAGGCTTCTATCACTATCTTATCAATTTATGATCAAACTCTTCAATAAGATCTTGAACAATCCACAAATTTCTTAGTATGTAACAAGTTCAATTCATTAAAGGTCATATAACCAATTTGTATCCTCAAGAGTTGCTTTTAGAGTAGATCTATTTTTAATAAACACATTTGCTTGATAGAAACATTCTATTTACATTGTCATGAGAACTTCTTCCTTACATCTTCTATTTATTGTCATGAGAACTTCTTAGATATTCATTAGATCTTCTTCCTTGTCATCTTCTCATCATTATATTCTTCTTTAATAACCTATCCCACCATTTATCCTTCAATGATCTTGTGATTGCCCTTGTAATGCACCAATTTGTTTATGAAAGCCCTAGGGTTTGATCATTCTTATTTTGGACTACCATTCGAACAATGTCATGTGATATACCTAAGGTTACAATGATTGTCCTATACATTTATGATTCCTAGAAAACCCCTCCTTTACTCCTTGACAAGATATGAAATTATCTTCATAGGGTTTGATGTTCCTATTGACTATCATGAAAGTCCTAGTTGTGTTGATAGTCCATTTAAGGTGGTTGACAATTCTAATATGTATATAATCAGTCATTTATATCATTTTCATCTCTTACCTTGTAATCCTAAGGAGTACCATACAATATAGGTGACCTTGTATTGATATCCTAATAATCATCCAAAATTAGTAGAAAAATAACTATCCATAAACCTAGGCATGATAGACTAACAAGTAGTTTGTTTCTAGGTGTTCTTAGGTCACTAGTTATTTTGCATATAATTGGTAATGTTCCTAGGATTTGATACAATCTATGAGGGATTTATTCTTAGGGTTATCTTTTCAAGATACATAACAAATAATATGAAATGAGCACAACTTGAAACATGACTGTTATTTATAGTGTGCATTTGTTCAACTTACAAACTATGGTTGTCTTCTCCCAAAGTGCCAATACCTTTGCATTTGATATAGTATATGTATTCTACAACTTCTTGAAGCCACCACTACCTACCACTCATAATAGGCATTAAATTCCTACCTTCATCCTTTGCAGCTGATTATTTTGCTACCAACATCTACTCAACTATCATTTTTTTTCATCCTTCCTTGAATGGATTCCTTCAATGTTGTTGCAACTTCCTTTGCCACCCAATCATAGCCTCTAAATAGCTCTTAAAATCTCTTTGTCATAAATCACACTACTTGCAATGTCCTTCCATAATCATGGCTCCGTATTGCCACCCTTTCTACTATTTTGCTGCCTTCATGTGGCCTCTTGATCTCCTTCTTAGATCTTTTGTGCACCTCACACCCATGAAACCAACTTGTACCTTCATTACACAACTAATGCAACCACATCAACAACCAAAATTTCTACTACCACCTCTTCATCTTCAAGACCCATTCTTATTTGGTTGCTTCTACTCTACTAGAAAGCATGTACTCTTCAAGCATGAAATACCAAACTCCTCATTGTTGATCTTGCAACCTTTCTTTCTCCACATGAGAACTCTCATTATGCTACCTTTGTTGCATGTGTGTGTGCAACACCATCACTCCTCTTCATGACCCCTTGGCCACCTTGCAACATTGCCTCTTATGCTACCCTCAAACCTCAGCAATCTCCCTATTTTAGCAAGTGTACCTACCCCAAGCACCTGATTCCTTTTGTTGCAAGTGCCCATCACTCCATGGGTACACCTCAAATTGTTGCAAGTAGGCTCTACTTTACTATAACTTCTTGTTGTTGCAAGTGAGACATTGCTCACTCTCTCTTTTGCTACAAGTCCTATGGGTACAAGTATCCACCTTATACTTTATCTCCCAATTGTTGCAAGTGAAGTAATGCTCACACTCTCCTTTTGTTGCAATTCCTATGGTTGCAAGAAGCCACCTTTCCTACAAGTGTATTTTCACTATGGTGACTCCCTTGCCAATTGTTGTATGTAAAAATACCTATAGTAGCTGCAAGTGCTCTTTCTCCTCCAAATTTGAGTAGTTCTATGCATGCTAACTACCAATCCTTTTCATCATTGTCATCTCTTATCTTGCAATCCTAAGGAGTACCATACAACATATTGATATCCTCATAATCTTTCATTTGATATAGTAATATGTCATGTGAATAGGGTAGTGAGATCCTATTGCATATTTTGAATATCTGGCCTTAATAGTGATCTAGAGTTTCATGATAGTCTTCTATGTTTATGATGTGACAGTCTATGTGGTTGTTTGTAATAGTCATAGTACAATTTGATAGTCTTTTCCCTCAACATCACCTCCATAAGAAATTTCTCTATCATTGTATACATGATAATGTTTACATATGGGATTGTTACGTTAGAAAATGTCCCCTTAGGGGCTTTTCCCTCTTAAGGTTTAGCTCCCAGGTCCTGTTTATGCATTTAGAGCATCTTGCATGTTAATTTACATCCCGATGAGAAAACCCTGAAGTTTCATGACAATTTGGACTTAAGGGATGCACTTAACAATAATCCTGCTTGAAATAGGGGGGAGGACTTGGGCGCCCGCACCCTAGACCTGCCCTATTTTAGGTCAGGCCTAATTTTAAAGTGTCTATTTGTGACTGTTATTTAGGTTCTATGCCGACACGGTAAGTTTCAATTACGAAATTCTTAGCAGGAATGTTTGTAGTTGCATATATAATCATGTTTAGGCATTCATTTGTAAACTAGATGGAAACTAGATGGATATTGCAAACTTGTGGCTTATGTGAAAGTGATTCAAGGCATTCATTGTGTGTTGCAGAATAGAATTTTTGTTATTCTTGTGTTTGTATTTGCATATTTGGAATTCATCTTCTCATGGCATGAAGAGCATCTTCCTTCCATGAGATCTTTACTACAAAGTGATATAAATTGTGTTTTCAATCATTTATCATTTGGATTTTGCCTCTATCCCATAGGGATATGCACTCTTTATCTGACAATAGTGTTCAGAAGAATTGAATGTCTCTCTGAGGCTTGACTGAGGCAAGCCTCTAAACACCACAACCCCCAACCCATTTTTCTGTGATTGTAGGTTATAGATTGTAGGAGTAGAAAAAGTTGAGTTGTAGGAAAGCAGTGCAGATTGTTGAAATTGCAGATCAAAGAAGAAAATAGGGACTTGGACTCAGGCACTCGCTCATTAGTCCTCCAGATCCAACAACTAAAGAATCTCTAGAACAATAGAAACATGTTGCAGACAAGGTTTCCAGATCCCGACAAAAAGTATGGCACTAGACTAGGGTGCCCACTCATTAGTCCCCGACTGTTCCACTTTCCAAACTTTGAAATCTGGTATGTATTTTATTATCATTTAACATCTCTGTGTGTGAGGACTTTCTGTGATTTGTCTGTTTGCTTCTGACTTTACATAATTAGGGTTTTGAGCATAATCGGGCTTAATTGAACAACTAAATCACACAATTCCAATTTTCTCTACATTCCAAGTGACTAAAAGCCTGATGGTAGACTTCCTACTCAGCTAAAGTCCTTCAATGTTTGAGGTGAAAGGAGGCTTCATACAATTTAACCCTAAACACAAACAAATCCTCTTTCATCAAATTTTAGCTTAAAATTTTCGGTGAACCCATGTTTTAATGAATCTTGCACCTTGGTGAGTGTTGTTCTTCAGATTTACATTCATTCATTTCATTGTTAATCTTATTGCATTTGGAAAATTACAAAAAAAATTGAAAATTTTGGAAAAATTTGAAAAAATTAGCATTTTTAGCTTGCATTTTTATGAAATTTGGATTAGTTTGCATTTAATTTAAATAAATTTCTGTCATTAGAATCAGATCTAATTTAAACTACAGAAAATTTTATTCATCATTCATTTAGATTGCATTTTCATGCTTAATTTGTTGAAAATTACTTGAAATTGTGCATTTTTTTCATATAACCTAGTTTTGCATTAGCTAGGGTTTGTAGTCAAAATCTTGTTTCAGATTTTACTACAATTTTAAAACACTCATTAGGATTGATTTGTAACTTTAGTGTTGCATCATAGTGATTTTCTTGCAAAATTTCATGCCTAAGGTTTGAAAACCTTGATTTTTCACTAGATTTGGCCTTATTGTTTCTCTAGATTTGCACCGTAGGTGTGTTGTAAAGGATTTTTATGCACTAATTAGATTTTATTAGGGTTATTATCTGATTTACCTCCTCAAATTCTTTACAACACCTTTTTATTGGCCTCTTACATTGGAAATTCGGTGAAAATTTACATATTTTAGCTATATTTTCCCTAGGGTTTGACCTTGAGTTGCACTATAAGCGTGTTGTGACAGATGTTTTGGAATTAGGTGGTTGTTATTATTTTTATAATTTAATGTCCATCATCATTTTCCTCACAAAACCCTTTGTCATACTCTTTTGCATTGAAATTTGGTGAAATTTTGCATATTTTGGCTATATTTGCCCTAGGGTTTGACCTAGATTTACACTCCAAGTGTGTTGTGAAAGATTTTATGGCTTTAGGTGACTGATATTACTGCTATTATATTCTATACCTCTTAGAATTCTTTACAACACTCCTTTTATTGGGTCTTTGCATTGAAAACTTGTGAAAAATTACATGTTTTAGTGTATTTTCACTAGGTTTTGACATGTCATCATCTTAGATTTGCATCAAAAGTGTGTTGTGAAGGATATTATTTATTTATTGGGTTGATATCAGACATATTATTTTCTTTCCCTGATCAATTTCCTTACAACACCTTTTCTTTCACTTATTAGCATTGAAAAAAATCAAGCATTTTAGGTCATTTTCATACATAGTGTTGCACTTGTCTTTTCCATAAATTTTGAAAAGATTTTAAAATCTGATCTTGCATTGATTTGGAAACTCATACATGGCTTCTAATCGCAACAATAACAATAGGTTCCCTCCTAGGATATACATGAAAAGAAAGGTCCCCGAACCTAAAATTGTGTTTACACCTCATGATAGAACAATTAGAGAAACTGAAGGGCCTCTCTATATCACTGTGAAAATAATGAGAAATCATGTGGATGGAACCCTTATTAATCTTAATTGCATGACTAATGTTGCCACAAAAGAGTTCATCTTTTAACATCAATTAATGCAAGGCTCTTATGACCCTTCGGATATGATGATTAAGACACATAAGGGAACCTTTGTAAACACTTATGGGAAGATATCTCTATTGGTCACTATATTTGAGAAACATGTAGAACAATGGTTTGATGTTGTTCCCATTTCTAACCTCTTTCACATAAAATTGGGACATCCCTAGTTAAAGGCTATGAAAGTTGTCCCTTCAACAATTCATAACTGTGTCAAATTTCCTTTGAATGGACAAGTGATTACTATACCTCGCAATAAGTATAAACCTTTCGTTACAAGACAACATTGTACAGTGGATTACTTTTGGGAAAGATCTGAGGTAGAACCAGAGCCACAAACAAACTTTAACTTCTTGGGCTATAGAAACTACAAAACAAAACTATTACATCAAGTGGCCAGTCCCTCTATGCAAGGAACAACAAGAGACGAACAACCTGCATTTGAAGAGAATCCTGGACCGAAAGGAAATGGGCCCTATGTTGAGGTTCCTCCCCCGCCATCCTTACAAGGATTGGGAGGTAGTCATCGACAAAAAAACATTCCACCTAGACAAATAAGATTTGATCCTAGTGCTTCCTCCTCTAAAACACAAAAACCTATGAAAGAGAAAAACACTATCTTACAAGAGATAAGTGGTAGGACAAAAAGAAATAGACAAGCAAGAGAAAGGAAGAAGAGATGACAAGAATATGCCCAGCGAGTTACATCTCAACAAGAAAACATCTCACCAAACATTGAACCAAACCAAGAAGATCTTAAGAATGGACAACTTAAAAACAAGAACAAGAGTTTTCTCCATGTCCTCCAAGAGTATGTGTATTGCATGTTTGTTCCCAAGCATAGTCTTAAAGACTAGTAGCAATGAGTCCCTCCTACATTATGGGTGGTGTGTTTACTTTCCTTGTACTTGCATTTACATTTCATATATATGAAAATGAAAAAGAAAATCATCTTTGTCTTCACTGCATTCACTGTATTCACTATGTTTTGTGTGTCTTCAATATTGTATTCTCTGTGTTTTGTGTGACTGTAACTATCTTCTCCATGTTTTGCATGCTTGTTACTATCTTCTTATTATTGGCATGTCTTCCCTGTGCTTGGCGTGTTTTCTGTGTTTGTTGACTCTACTTTAATGCATGCATTGGCCTTGTTTTTATACATACATTAAAGTGGGGGCTAAATGTTATGTCAGAAAATGTCCCCTTTATGGCTTTTCCCTCTTAAGGTTTAGCTCACAGGTCATGTTTATGCATTTAGAGCATCTTGCATGTTAATTTGACATCCCGATGAGAAAACCCTGAAGTTTCATGGCAATTTGGACTTAGAGGCAGGACTTGGGCGTCCGTGCCCTAGTCTTGCCTTATTTTAGGTCAGGTCTAATTTCAAAGGGTCAGTTTGTGACCGTTATTTAGGTCCTATGCCAATAGGGTAAGTTTTAATTATGAAATTCTTAGCGGGAATGTTTGTAGTTGCATATATAAGCATGTTTAGGCATTCATTTGTAAACTAATGGAAACTAGATGGATATTGCGAACTTGTGGCTCATGTGAAAGTGATTCAAGGCATTCATTATGTGTTGTAGAGCAGAATTTGTGTTGTTCTTGTGTTTGGATTTGTAGATTTGGCATCATCTCCTCATGGCATGAAGAGCATCTTCCTTCCATGAGATCTTCACTACAAGGTGATATCAATTGTGTTTTCAATCATTTATCATTTGGATTTTGCCTCTATCCTATAGGGATATGCACTCTTTATTTGACAACAGTGTTCAAAAGACTTGAATGTCTCTCCGGGGCTTAGCTAAGAAAAGCCTCTAAGCACCACAACCGCCAACCCATTTTTCTGTGATTACAGATTACCGGAGCAGAAAAAGTGGAGTTGTAGGAGAGCAGTGCAGACTGTCAGAATTGTAGATCAAAGAAGAAAATAGGGACCTGGACTCAGGCGTCCACTCATTAGTCCTCTGGATCTCACAACTAAAGAATCTCTGGAACAACAAAAATAGGTTGTAGACAAGGTTTCCAGATCTTGATAAAAAAGTATGGCACTGGACTAGGGCACTCGCTCATTAGTCCCCGACTGTTCCACTTTCTGAATGTCAAAATCTGGTAAGCATTTGATTATCATTTAACATCTTTGTGTGCGAGCATTCTTCATGATTTGTCCATTTGCTTCTGAATTTGCATAATCAAACTTGATTGAACAACTAAATCACACAATTCCAATTTTCCCTACATTCCAAGTGACTGAAAGCCTGATAGTAGACTTCCTACTTGGCTGAAGTCCTTGAATGTTTGAGGTAAAAGGAAGATTCATACAAATTAACCCTAAAGAAAAACAAATCCTCTTTCATCAAATTTCACCTTAAACAAGGATATACTCAAAATATAGTTTAGGACAACTTGTTTTGCATGAAATGATGATCTTAGGTCAAGTATATCATGATAATCCTAAATACCTCCAATAGTTTTTATGATAGTTCTTTTCATCATGGGACAATACGTTTGCATCTTAGGGTGATGGTTATGTATTACTTGTGATAATTTATCTTGGAAACCTCATGCTAATGATCTACCTTCACCTTATTGATACCTATGGAAAAATATCAAAGATATTTGGACAAGGCATTATAAACAACTTCATGATAGTCATGATCGATAGGATAGTGCTAAAACTCACAAAAGATCCTCCTTTACAAGTAGGCCATCATGAAACAAAACTCTACCCTGAATTTCTACACCTTGTTATTCTACCCTAACCCTTACTCTACTAAAAATTAGACTTGTTATTCTACCCTAACCCAAACTCTACTATCATGAATCAACTGTTATTTATTGTCATTATCAGCTATTGATAAAGGCTAGGCTCTGTTGTCATGAATCAGATGTTATTCATTGTTATAACTAGTTGTTCATAAAGGACAGGCTCTGCTGTCATGAATCAACTATTATTCATTGTCATTATTAGTTGTTTATAAAGGATAGGCTTTGTTGTTATGAATCACTTGTTATTCATTGTCATTATCAAAGTTCTAATTATCATTGTCTTATTCATCATGCTTGTAGAAATCATCATCATGTTGAGGAAACAAGTAAAGACTCTAACACCAGAAGAGCATGAAGCTGAGAATGAGAGGAAAAGAGAAAGAATGAGGCGAATTCGCAAAAATAGGAAATTCTCAACCATACAAGAAGACATTCCACCATTTCCAATTGAAGAGGAACATGACACATCTAATGAAGCTAAGAGAGAGATGGAATTGGCAGCACAAAGGGAATAAATGCAAAACCTCTGTTCAATGACAAAAGTGAATCTCCAAGTTGGAGGAACTCCATCGTCTATAGGTCAAGTTGAAGGAACACCATCATTATCTTCTTGAATTGGAGACACTCCATCTTTCGCAGGTGAAGTAGAAGGTACATCTTCATTTTCTTCTCTAGTTGGTGGCACGACATCTTTCACACATCAAGTTGAAGCTACACCATCTTCTCCATCTCAACTTCAAGCCTTTTCATCTTTTTCATCTCCAATTGAAGGTACATCATCTATCTCATCTCAAGTAAATATTGAATAAATTCCTAATGTTGAGTCAACTTTACCAATGAAAAAGCCTCCTACAATTTTGCATAGGAAGCGTAAGTTTCTAATTGATATTGATGAGAATGTGTTGAAGCCCATGTAGGATAAGATTCCCAAGCACACTTGCCAAAGATATGTGAATAAGATATGAAAATTATTCTTTGAGAATTTAAATGAAACTGGAAGATGTCAACTATTTGTTGAATTGAAAAGAAATCTAAAATCTAGGCCCACTATGAATATTCTTGGCCTAAGAACATCAGATGCCTCAAGTGAAAAATCAATTGCCAAGAATCTAATGAGTGCATATGAGAGTGTGGGTTCCACCTCACGCACCAAGGATAGTAATGTCACATGATGTGTCATTACATCGACAATAGTAAGCCAACAAACAAAGAAAGCTCACCTCATTAGAAAGACAAGTCAAGCATTGAAAATAAGTAGAAAAACTCTAATGAGAGTTGTTGGAAGATGTGAAAGAGTTGAGGACCCAAACACCAATGAACTATGGGCATTCTTTGGGAGACTCCCACAGAAAGACAAAGTTGTTGTTGAAGCCTTGAGATCCATCATTGAAGAATTTTAGGAAAATAACACAAGGGTATCTCCTAATGCAAGAGATGTTATGAGAAGGAGAACTGGTTGTCGAAACTGTGAGCCACATCCAAAGCATTTTTGGATGTGACCCAAACACAAATTTTCAAGAAATTTCAAGAGATGTATCCTCAAATTAAAATTTGTCAAAGATATTTTGAAATGCTAAAACCTTTCTATGTCAAAATAAATCACACACGCACTACTTGTTGTATATTACATATTGAATTTTCTAACTATTTTAATATTTATCGGTCTATATGTTTAGATTTGCATACTAACAATGTTTTGCAGGATTGTGGCATACGTGCGCCACCAACTACTTCAAGGGACTTCAAATCAACAATTTTATGTGAAAGAGAGGAAGGTCAAATATTCTACAGGAAATTATGCTTGGATGGCACATGTCAGGATTGTAGTGGCTTGCAACGTATGCCAATATGTGAACATATGGAAAGCACACATGTGGCTAGAAATGAACTAGCAGAGTTTGACAAGTATAAAATAGTGGCCTACAATACAAAAGATGGTAAAGAAGTAAAGAGGTGTGATTTGGTTATTCAAAATATTCTAGTGTATCAGTTTATGTCTACATTTCGTGACAATATAGTGTACGAGTATGCAAGGCATACCCATAGAGCTCGATGGTTGGACTTGCAATTCAAGTTATGCAAGGATATGTTTCCACTTGGTACCATCGTTTCAATTTTTGACTTTGTAGAGAGCTACACAATATAGACACATAATGAGGTGCAATCACAATATTACAACTCTACGTAGATTGCTATATTTGTGCAAATAGCATTCATTCATGTAGAAGATAGTACAGAGGATGACAAGAAGATCTTAAGGGAATATCATTTTTATATTAGTGATGATTGTACACATTCTATGAAGTTTGTGCAAGGTTGCTTTCATATGCTCTACCATGATTTGGCTAGCAGGAACATATCATTTTGTCAGATAATTGTGCATCACAATTCAAGAATGCGCAGATATTCTATTGGTTGAGCAGGATGCATATGATGAATGGTGTTCAACATATGTGGAATTTTTGTGAGACCGAGCATGGAAAGGAGGAGCATGATGGTGCAGGAGCATGTATCAAAAGAGCATTGACATGAGAAGAGTTGAAGTACAAAGACAATGCAAAGTTGACAGATGCGAGATCTATTGTTGAATGGTGTAACACTACTATGTATAGGAATAAAATCAAGATCGAATGATAATCAAAACAATGAAATAATCAACAACTCAATCCTATAACATCAAGATAATGATCTAAGTAAACAACCAAATAATCAATGAATAATACCAAAAATAATGAAAGCTTTCACCTAGATTGTATTATTATCTTTGTCGAATGTGGATTGCTCTATAAATTGTGAAACCATGTTTGCAATAAGCGGATGTAGATTGTGTTTGTGCTCAAAGTGCTCAACGATGTGATGAATGCTCAATGTGTTGTAGGGAGGTAAAAGATTAAATTATTGAAGATAATTTGTTATAAAGATGAGGGGGGTTTATATAGGTTTCAATAAAGATTGATCAACAGTCCAGATAATTCCATAGAATCAATCGATGAGATAAATCTAGGATTCACAATGAATGTGCACCTAACATGTGTCACACAAAAAGATATTTTTGTTAAGATAATTGATTGATTTGGCTAAAAGACATGGAACAAACATGATAAAGATAGATTTGATTTCATAAATTAGAATGTTTTTTTCTAATTTATGAGTTGGTGATAAAAACAATAATAATTAAGTCAATTAACTCAACTTATAATTTGCTTTTTGCATGATTTGAGATAAATTAAATATTAAATTATTTAATTTTGTGTCCATGATGAATAAGATTTATTTTTAGAAGAATTTGAAGATATTTAAAGCAAATTAAATAAATAAATTTATTTAATTGTTTGTGCATGATAGAAGACATAGAATGGATTTCAATATTTAAATAAATTAAACAAATAAATTGATTTAATTTATTTTGCATGATGAAGGATAAATAAAATATTTTATTTTATTTTATTTTATTTTTAGAAGAGAGATTCAATTTAAATAAATTTGAATGATTTATTTAAATTTGGAAGAATAATTGATTTAATTAAATAATTGAAATTATTTAATTTTAGAAGAATAAAGTTGATTTTGATGAAATTACTTAAATAAATAGAATTTATTCAATTAATGTCAAATTTAGGAGATTTGGAAGAATTTGATGATTTTGATGAAGTTAATTAAATAATTTGATTATTTAATTAACGTTGAAATGCAGGTGATTTGATGAAATGCAAGTGATGCGATGACATGGTCATTTTTAGGTGTCTACATTTTGCCCCTCTTTGATGCAATGTAGTTTATAGTGTTGCTTCAAAGAAAATGATTGTTGAAGACATGATACAATTTTGATGCCCCTGTATAGCTGGCATAGGTAGATGTAGATTGTGTTTGTGCTCAAAAGGTAGAAGTGCTCAATGATGCGATGAATGCTCAATGCGCTGTATGGATGCCTAAGAATAAATGATCGAAGAGGATTTGTTATGAAGATGAGGGGGGTTTATATAGGTTTCAATAAAGATCGATCAATGATCTAGATAATTCCATAGAATCAATGGATGAGAAAAATCTAGGATTCATGATGAATGTGCACCTGACATGTGTCACACAAAAAAATATTTTTGTTAAGATAATTGATTGATTTAGCTAAAAGATATGGAACATACATGATAAAGATAGATTTGATTTTATAAATTAGAATGTTTTTTTCTAATTTATGAGTTGGTGATAAAAACAATAATAATTAAGTCAATTAACTCAACTTATAATTTACTTTTTGCATGATTCGAGACAAATTAAATAATAAATTATTTAATTTTGTGTGCATGATGAATAAAATTTATTTTTAGAAGAATTTGAAGATATTTAAAGAAAATTAAATAAATAAATTTATTTAATTGTTTGTGCATGATAGAAGACATAGAATGGATTTGAAGATTTAAATAAATTAAACAAATAAATTGATTTAATTTATTTTGTATGATGAAGGATAAATAAAATATTTGATTTGATTTTATTTTATTTTTAGAAGAGAGATTCAATTTAAATAAATTTCAATGATTTATTCAAATTTGGAAGAATAATGCATTTAATTAAATAATTGAAATTATTTAATTTTGGAAGAATAAAGTTGATTTTGATGAAATTAATAAAATAAATAAAATTTATTCAATTAATGTCGAATTTAGGAGATTTGGAAGAATTTGATGATTTTGATGAAATTAATTAAATAATTCAATTATTTAATTAACGTTGAAATGCAAGTGATTTGATGAAATGCAAGTGATGTAGTGACATGTTCATTTTTAGGTGTCTACATTTTGCCCCTCTTTGATGCAATGCAGTTTATAGTGTTGCTTCAAAGAAAATGATTGTTGAAGACATGATACAATTTTGATGCCCTAGTGTAGCTAGCTGCCCCTGTGTAGCTAGCGTAGGATGCCCCCTCGAGAGGAAAAATAGGGAAATGACAGAAGAATTGGGTTGACGCTTAACTAGAAAATTGTGTTGGAGAGAGATAGGGTTGGATATATGGAGGCTGACATATGGTGATGCAGGTATGCGGAAGACTTGGATGATAGATTAGAAGATAGTGGAGATAGAAAAGGACATGATAGAAAAGTCTGTTGGTCAATCATTGCTTGAAAAACTATATGATGACATGGATAGATGGATGGTTCAATGGATAAGCTTGTTGCAGCAGTTTCACAAATGTTTATAAAGAGCAACCCTTATTTTTGATATAGCACATGGATAGTTTTCCACCAAGTTATAAAAGACCAAGGTGTTGTGATATCCTAGTGTGAGGATGTTGACTCTGCAAGCAAGTGGTTTGAACTTAGATCTTTTAGACATAATATAATCTTGTTGGATATGTGAATGAGCCATAGTCTTGATTATACAATAAACTTCAATACATGAATGCAAGAAGAATATTAATATGTAAGATGAGAGGTTGTAACACACGCACAAGATAAATATGATGCTAAGAAAGATACTAAAGATCATTCCTCAAACACAGCACACAAAAGCAATGACTATGCCTCCAATCCATATTGCATTGCAATATACCAAGATATTGATAAATCAAGGTAGTCTTGAATAGGTAATGGAAGAGAAGAAAAAGATAAACCAAAAAGTAAAATTGACTGACTTACAAAGTAAACATACAACCAACACATTCTTTTGCCAAAGAGGTTGCTCAGGATAGATAACAGCCTTATTGCAGGAACAATATATCCATTAAAGGGTGTTGATCTATTGATAGGATAAGTTGATTGAAGTAGCAGATGTTAGGACAGCATATGGCTCTGCAAGTAGGTGTTTTTGCTTCAGGTTGTTTAATGACTTTTCCTTTGAAAGAATGCATTGTTTGTTTTTATTTTTCTACTTGAGTTAGTCAAGTCGAGGTGATAGGATGGATTTTGATAGATGACAGACTAGAAAGATGGAGTGTCCATGGATTGAGATGGGTGAAGAATGATGAATCATATGTGCCTGAGTACTGGATACTTCCTTCATATTCCATACTACCTACATACCCTGTATCCACAGGATCAAGGCACATTATGATGAAAGATGAATGTGATAAGATGTAGTTCTGGGTAGAATGATGAGTGCATCAAGGTGATTGAGATTGAATAGGTGAAATGATGATATCTTATGTACCTGAGTACTAGATACTTCCATCGTATTCAAAACTGCCTACATACCCATATCCATGGGATCAAGGTACCTTAAGATTGAGATGAGAAGATATGTAGTTTTGGTTTTGTTTGATGATGTAAGATTGGATGAAGTGAGGGGATATGATGATATCTTATGTACCTAAGTACTAGTAACTTCCTTCGTATTCTAGACTGCTTACATACCCATATCCATGGGATCAGGGTACCTTAAGATTGAGATGAGATAATATGTAGTTCTGGATGTGTGTTTGATGATTGATAATGATAGTGTTGTCATTGTGGGGAACGATATATCCCTAGATCAACACAAGGATGAAGGTGTCTGGTTTCAGAAATGAAATACCTCGTATAAGACACCTAGTCTGGTTTCGAGAGTGTGACAATCTGTATAAGATAATTGATATGAATGATGGATTGGGTGATGTGTTTTTGTTTTTGTGTGAGATGGTTGAAGTGTTTTTGTTTTTGTTTGAGATGGTTGAAGTGTTATTTTTTTTGTTTTGAAGTGTTTTTGCTTTTGTTTGAAATGGTTGATCAACCGTGAACATGGATCCATTCCTAGACCTAGGTTGAGGAAAGAGTTACCCCCATTTCGGTAGAGGTGTTATTATGGATGACTGACATAGGATAACTAACAATGACATGGATAATTTGACATAGGATAATGCTGATGATTGACATGGATAACTAGACATAGGATAAGCTGACGATGACATGGATAACTTGACATAGGATAAGTTGACAATGACATGGATAACTTGACATAGGATAAGCTGACGATGACATGGATAACTTTGACATAGGATAAGCTAACAATTGACATGGATAACTTGCCATAGGATAATGATGATGGACATGGATAACTTGACATAGGTTAATGATGATGGACATTGACAAATTTCTAAGCTATTCTAGATAGGGAAATGGAAATGTAAAAAAAAGTCAATGGTTTTATTATGGATGGATGGATGAAGTTTATTATGAAATGGATATGGAATGAACAAGACTTGATATAGATGATGGATGATGACTCTACACATAGCACCTGTTTGCTAGGTTTTCAATATGGTACTAATCCAAGGTGCCTATTTACCAGGTTTTCACTAGAGGATGAATTATTTTTTTTGTTTTTGTTTTTGTTTTTTTTTCATTTTTTTTCATTTTTTTGTTTTGACATGGATACTCTGAGGATCAGGCAAAGAACTTCTTGAGATGAACACTATTGAGTGGCTCCTCTAGAGGAATGCCTTTAGGTGTTGCTAAAGTATAATCTCCTGATCCATATGCTATTGTGATAACAAAGGGTTCTAACCAATTAGGCTCAAACTTGCCCTTCTTTTCTTGACCTGCTTGATTTCTTTGATTTTCCTTTAAGACAAGATCACCAACTTGAAACCATCTTTCTTTGATCTTCTTGTTATAGTTGTGTCGGAGGTAGTTTTGATAGACATGGAGATGATTAAGCGTGATAATGCGCCTCTCATCTAATAGTTCTAGCTCAGCTAATCTAGAAGTGCGATACTCCTCTCCATCAATCAAGTGCTGCATGGATACTTTGAGGGATGGGATCTCAACCTCTATAGGTAGAATGGATTTAGAGCCATAGACCAAGGCATAAGGTGTTACACCAATTGGTGTTCTGATACTAGTGCGGTAGGCCCATAGGGCAGGATTGAGTTGCAGGTGCTAATGATGACCAACTACAATGACTGTTTTCTTGAGGATTTTAAGAATAGTTTTGTTGGAAGCCTCAGCTTGGCTGTTACTCTATGGATAGTAGGGAGTGGAAAAGTGATGTTAGATATTGTATTGAGTGCATAAGGCATGAACATCTTGATTCTTGAATGGTCTCCCATTATCAGTGACAATGGCTTGGGGGATACCATACCGGAAAATGAGGTAGTTAAGGATAAACTTGGCTATTTGCTTGCCAGTGATATAAATCATGGGAATGGCTTCTACCCACTTCGTGAAGTACTCAGTGGCAGTAATGATAAATTTATGGCCATTGGATGAGGATGGGTGGATTTGTCCTATGAGGTCAAGACCCCATTGTGAAAAAGGCCATGGAGTTATCACAGGTTGTAATTCCTAAGTTGGTGTGTGAATCGAGTCTCCATGCTGCTGGCATTGTAGACACTTCTTAGCAAACTATAAAGCATCTTGTTCTATGATAGGCCAGTAATAACCTATTATGAGTATCTTTTTAGTGAGGTTAGGACTAGTAGAATGTGTACCACAGACACCTTCGTGTATGTCTTGTAAGGTAGCATTGGCTTCTTCTACGTTAAGACATCATAAGAGGATACCATCGAGACTCTGATGATATAGTGTATCACCTAGAATGGTGTAATGGGAGGCTCGACGGATAAAGGTTTTGCATTGGGTTGTAGATAGCTCAAAGGGAAAGGTACCATTTTTAAGGTATTCATAGATATCTTCATACCATGGGGAATTGGGACCAACAAGTTTGCAGATGATTTCAGTAGTTGGAACATCAATGGCTAGTATCAACAATTGCTTGATCAAGAATTCACATTTCTGTGTACTTGAAGGCATGTATATAAGTGGCCCCATGGAAGCCATAGAATCTGCAACTTTGTTATGCTCTCTTGGAATTTGCTCAAAAGTGATGCTAGAAAAGTGTGGTTTGTAGGCATCCACTAGTTGCTTGTAAGGGACCAACTTTTCATCTTTTGTTTGGTACTCATCAGTAACTTGTCGAATGAATAGTTGTGAGTCTCCATATTGTGTATGAAGAAAATTGAGAGGTTGAATGATAAAATCAAAACTATGATAATAACCAAATCAATAACCCATAACATAAAGAGATCTATCTAAATAAAAAGTCATGATCAATGAATAAATCAAATAAAACAAGAAAGCTTTTACCAGATTGTATTGTTCTCTTTTGTTGAATGTGGATTGCTCAAATATGTTGCAAAACCATGTTTGCAACAAGTGAATGCTCAAAGTGCTCAAAGTGCTCAAAGATCAATGTCAAAAGATCGTAAAAGTGCTCAACGATGTGATGTATGCTCAAAGCACTGTAAAGGATGCCTAAGAATAAGTGATCGAAGAGGATTTGTGAAGGAGATGTGGGGGGTTTATATAGGTTTCAAAACATGATCGATCAGTGGATGAAATAAATCCATAGAATGAATGGTTGAGATAAATCAAATAACTCATGCTGAATGTGCAAATGACATGTGTCAGTTCATAAGGATATTTTTATTAAGATATGATGAAAACAAGATTGATTGAATAGATAACTCAACTTGTAATTTTGCCTTTTTTAGAGTTCTAAAAATAAGACTGATTGTGCACATGAGTTAACAAGATATTTTTAGAGGAATTGGAAGATAACTAAAATTAAATAAATAAATATATTTATTTAATTGTGCATGATTGAGGCATATAAAGATTATAAATAAAATACTTGATTTTATTTATTTTTAGAGGTTTGAGATAATTTAAATAAATTTGCATAATTTATTTAAATTTAGAAGAACAAGTGATTTAATTAAATAATGTCAATTATTTAATTATAGATAAGAGGGAATTTGATGAATTAATTAAATAATGGGATTTATTTAATTAATGTGGACTTGAAATTTGAAAGAGGATAATGATTTTAATTAAATAATAAAAATTATTTAATTTTGGAAGAATAAGGTTGATTTTGCTAAAATTAATTAAATAAAGAGGATTTATTTAATTAATGTTGAATTTTGGAGTTTTGGAAGAATTTGATGAAATTAATTAAATAATTAGATTATTTAATTAATGTTTGAATGTAGGTGATTAGATAGATTAAATGAAAATGCAAGTGATGTGACGACTTGGTCATTTTAGGGTGTCTACATTTTGCCCCTCTTTGATGCAATGCAGTTTACAATGTTGCATCAAAGAAAATGATTGTTGAAGACATGATACAATTTTGATGACCTAGTGTAGCTAGTTGCCCTAGTGTAGCTAGCTGCCCCAGTGTATGCCCAATCGAGAGGAAAGACAGGGAAGCTATAGAAGGACTGGATTGACTCTTGACTAGAAGATTATGTGACAATGTAGAAGAAAAAGCATGTGGTGGGAAGAAAAAAATGGGAGGGACACTATAAATAGGTCCCAAGGGGACCACAATCCTCACTTTACACACTAAGAGTTGCTAAAATTAGAGCTTAGAACCTCCTAGCTTAGTGTGTGAGTTGAGTGGAGAAGGAGTTTGTAGCATAGAGAGATGCCGATCACAGTGCATAAGCATCGAGTGGAGTTGGTGCGGACATATGGGAGACCAACGAGAGCATCGGCAGCGGTAAGTGCTCGATAACCTCTTTGTATTTGAATTTGTAGGTCATTTTTAGGGTTGTGTCTAGGTAGGTTTCTAGGTCAGCCAAAAGCATTGCGCCATGTTAGGGCACGCTTGGTAGTTGGTTAAAGCACGTTTAGCACACTACAGCACAATTGGTAGGTCAGTAGAGTGCATTTGGTCAAAAATTAGCACTATTGGCTTTGAGACGTCACGCCACAGTGCATTTGGTAGAGTCTCGCATCACTATTGTCATAGCAATATAGCGTGGTTGGTTAGGTAGTTAGGTGCAGTTGGCATGGGGGTACAAAAAATAAGTCACCTTTGCAAGTGCAGTGAGGTGCGGATGGATAAACAGTTCAACGCACCTATGTAAAATAGGTCACTTTTGGCATTTAGCAAGAAAGTGTGGTTGGATGCACAAATCAACGCTTTGGGTAGAACAATGGAGCACACTTGGATAAAACAAGGCGCTTTTGGTTAGGTTAGAATAGTGAAGTGGTTAGGGTTGACCGAGGGGCTAACCACTTTGATTAGAGAAGTGCAAAGTTGGTCTTAGGGTTTTTGTCATAGGGTAGATGTCGGTAGGGACTTGGGGAATTGATGAGGAGCGCACAGTGGAAGCAGACACTTTATCAAAAAAAATTTAACCTTTGAACTGTTGAATCGTTGAACCTTTTTGTATTCGGCAACACTTTCCAACTTATCTTCCCGAAGTCTTATTCACTCTGATGTGAGGTTCAACACTCTTTTTCTATCGGCAAGAAAAGTGCTATCAGCTACTTTAGACTCTACTTCACTGATACACCGATCATTGCAGTGGCTCATCAGCTAGACAAATGCTATTGGACAAAACTTAAGATCTCTTGCCGCTAGCCGATTTCTCCTAATGGATCTCCATTGGTATCACTTATCTCTTACCACCCTGATACGCCTTGATCAGTAAGAGATATGCTGATGGCATTCGTCTTCAGTGAGACTCCTCTCATCAGTGAGCACTTACAGATTCTGGCCGATGCACCAATAGATTCAAAACTCGCACAATTTACTTTCTCCTTTTCAGCTAAACCCTAGCACATGGAGATGCTAGGTCAATCTACTATGTAGAAACACTCTGTCTGGATCCTTTGCATCATCGAACACAAAACAAAATAAGAAAACAAAAGAAAATACTGTACAACGAAGCCATTCCACTGATTCTGACAGAAATCATCTAGTGGAATGCTTCACGTCGACATACTATAACAATGGAATGCACATAAAGTACTACACTTTGAATAGAAATCTACAATTATAGAAAACATAAACTAGATTGACAGAAAAAAATGATTTTATTTCTCTTCAGAACAATGCATGAGTACATTCACTCCTCTTCTTCTCCTCCTTTTTTGGTTTTTATCAACCCAACCTGCCAGCAGTTGGAAAACCAACCGATGCAAACAGTTGGAAGACCAACTGATCCAACTGCCTCAAACTATCCTACTGCCCTGTTTTGGCACTACGTGAATACAATATGACAAAAATGTGTTTTAAGTTACTTAGGACTTACAAAATGGGTTTTAGGTCCTGAAGGACCTAGAGACAAACTGAAATGAAAAAGCATTGGTCAAATAGACCTTATTACAAAAGAAAATAGGATTTTCTAGGTGCTCCTACACCATACTCCCCAAGTGAAAGTTGTCTCAAGTCCTCTTAGAGACTAACTACTGCAAATCACCACCCTGTTTTATTATGTCTACTTCCAGCATCCATGTGGCTTCTGAGTCTAGAAGTCCTTGCCATTTGACTAAGTGCTCAAAATAGGTCTAATCTCTTGTCTTCTTGGTTGTCCTGCTATCCAAGATGCACTCCATCTTTGGTGGTTCCTTAGGTGGTAAATGCTGCACCCACTCTGCATTGTCTTGGACAGAATCTGCAATACCTTCTCCTATATCAGGACTCCTATATAATGTTAGATCAGCAACATTAAATATAGGTGAAATAGCAATATCATCATGGAGTTCAATTTTGTAAGCATTAGGACCATATTTCTCTAATATCTTACAAGGTCCAATTTTTCTCATCATCAACTTGTTGTGGCTTCCCTTGGGTAGTCTGTTCTTGTTGAGATGAACCATGACCATATCTCCTATTTGGTACTGCACATCCCTTCTCCTTTGATCCACTCTAGCCTTGATCTTCTGACTATTCTTGTGTAGAGTATATCTGACTTGTTGATGGATCTCTTTCATAGCCTTTGCAAATGTATCAGCATGTCCACTCCTTTTATCCAACCCTTGAACATCTCTCAATTTAAAAATTCCTCTAGGATGACTACCATAGGTAACTTCAAAAGGACTTAGATCTGTACTTCTATTTGTAGAATCATTATAGGCATATCCTGCTTGTGGGAGTACCACATCCCAACTACTTTCATGTTCTCTTGTCAAACATCTCAATAGATTGCCTAATGACCTATTCACAACCTTAGTTTGGCCATTAGTCTGGGGATGATAGGCTGAACTAAAGGACAAATTTGTACCCAATCTTTTCCACAAGGTTCTCCAAAAATGTCCCACAAATTTGTTGTCTCTGTCAGATACAATACTCAAAGGCAATCCATGAATCTTGACAATATATTTAAAGAACAAACATGCAATGTAGCTAGCATCATTGGTGGTTTACAAGGAATAAAATGTGCCATTTTGCTGAATCTATCTACCACAACAAACACACTATCACAACTTGTCCTTGTCTTGGGCAATCCCATCACAAAATCCATACTCAAACTTTCCCAAGGTCTGTCTGGTATGGGAAAAGGTTGGTATAGTCCTGCATTAGTTGAGACCCCCTTTGCTCTTTGGCATACCATACAACTCTCAACAAACCTTCTAATATTAGATTGCATCTTTGGCCAAAAGTAAAATCTTCTTACTAGATCTAAGGTCTTATTGAGCCTAAAATGTCCTCCTAAACCACCACTATGTTTCTCCTTCACTATATTATCCCTCATTGAACCTTAGGGATACATAGTTGACTCCCTTTAAACAAAAGTCCATCCTGCAATGTATAATCTAAAAATTCACTGTGGAAAGCATTGGTAAACTCACTACATACCTTGTAAATCTCCTTGATAGCTTGGTCCTCTTCATACAATCCTTTGAGTGCCTCAATACCCATGCTTTGTAGCTGCACTTCTTGCATTATCAACACCCTTCTGCTTAAGGCATCAGCAACCTTATTGGTTATCCCTTTCTTATGTTTGATGATGAAGGTGTATGCTTGAAGACTTTCCACCCACTTCATGTGTCTATGACTGAGCTTTTCCTGTCCATTCAAAAAACTAAGAGCATCATTGTCAGTGTATGCAATAATTCTTTAGGAAGCAAGTAGTGCCTCCACTTCTTCAGAGCTTGTACCATGGCATACAACTCTAAATCATAAGAGGAGTACTTCCTCTTAGCTTCATTCAATTTTTCATTGAAAAATGCTACTGGTCTGCCTTCTTGACTCAACACTACTCCTATGGCCAACCCACTTGCATCACATTCAATGGAAGTATTAAGACTGGATACTTGGCAACTTTTTGCTTCAGACTTTCAATACTCTAGTCTGCCTCTTTTGTCCACACAAATTTCACCTTACCACCACCCTTGATGGTCTCTAACATAGGTGCACAAATATCACTGTAGTTCTTAATAAATTTTCTGTAAAATGTGGCCAAGCCATGAAAACTTCTGACCTCTCCTGCTATCCTAGGTGTAGGCCAATTCAAAATAGCTTCTACCTTGGAAGAATCCATTTTCAAATCACCCTTAGAGATGACAAAACCTACGTACACCAATTCTTGTTTCATGAAGTCACACTTTTCCAAGTTTATCATTAGCTGCTGATCTTGCAGCCTCTTCAAGACTATCTCCAAATGTTTCAAGTGTTCTTCCTTGCTCTTACTAAACACCAAGATATCATCAAGGTAGACTACCACAAATTTCCCTATGAATTCCTGCAACACCTCATTCATTAGTCTCATAAAGGTGCACGGGGAATTTGAAAGACCAAAAGGCATCACAAGCCACTCATACAACCCTTCATTGGTTTTGAATGCCATCTTCCACTCATCCCCCTCTCTTATCCTTATCTGGTGATACCCACTCTTTAAGCCTATCTTGGTGAAATAAGTAGCCCCTCCCAAACAATCCATTAGATCTTCTATTCTAGGAATAGGAAACCTATACCTGATGGTTATCCTATTTAAAGCCCTAGAATTGGTACAAAGCCTCCATTTCCCATCCTTTTTTGGGGCTAAAATAGTAGGTACTATACATGGGCTAAGGCTTTTCCTTATCAGTCCTTTGTTTAGGAGTTATTGAACCTAATTTGCTATCTCTTCATTCTGCTGAGGGGTCATTTTATATGCTGCCTTATTAGGGAGTATTGCTCCAGGTATGAGGTCTATCTAATGGCTAATGTCTCTGATAGGTGGTAGGGAATCAGGTATATCTTTTGCAATGACTCCTTTGTAACTCTCAAGCAAATCTCTGACCTCCTTAGGCCCTCCTTCCCTCACACTTTCCTTCTTTTTCCCCTTAGGCTTCACAATCAAAGCAAAACCTACTCCACCACCTTCCTTTAGTGTATCCATAAATTCTTTTTCTCCTACCAGCATTACACTAGATCCCCTTCTACCAATGACTATATCCTATAAGTTACACCATCCTTTTGGAATGAGTAAGCATTCTTTTCCCCATCATGATGAGCCTTTCTATCAAACTGCCATGGTCTGCCTAACAAAAGATGGCAAGCATCCATTGGAAGGATGTCACATAAGATTTTATCTCTATACCCCCCAATACTAAATTCTACCCATGCTTGTTCATTGATGAGTATGTGATGTCCCTTGTTTAACCAACTGACTTTATATGGACTGCTATGGGGTATCCTTTCTAACTTCAACTTATCCACTACTTCCAAAGATATGATATTATTAGTAGAACCAGAGTCAATAATAACTTTACAAACCTTACCTTGGATCTTGCAGTTGATTCTAAACAAATCCCTTCTTTGAGACGTTTCAGTCTGCACTGGTTCCTTGAGCAACGTCCTCTTGATCATTAGATTTTCTCCCAATTCAGATGCTAGATTCACTTCAGGAGATGTCACACTCCTTGCATCTTCTTGAATCAAAGTGGTTCTCTTCTCACCACCATGAGAAGTTGAGGCCTTCTCTGGACACTTGTATGCCAGGTGCCCTATCTGATTGTAGTTATAGCATCTCATATTGGAGAACTTGGATCCTCTACCCAATCCATTTGTCCCACCTCTTTCATTAGGCCTTCTTCCTCGGTAGCCTCCTCTGCTACTTGAGTCCCCAACTTGCTCTTCTTGGCTAGACTCACCACTAGGCCTCTGGTTAGGACTTCTTCCTCCAAAACTGCCTCTGCCTCTAAAACTTCTTCCTCCTCTACCTCTATTATTCTACTCACTCTTTCTCTTTATCTTCTCTTCAACCCTTAAGGCCATTTGGAAACACTTGTTCACTATTTCTAGTGCTAAGATGCTGATCTCATCTTGGATGTTCATCCTTAGGCCATTCAGATACCTTGCCACCTTCTCTGACTCTTCTTCTTGTCTCTTTGATCTGAGACTAAGTTTATGAAACTCTTGTGTGTATGCATTCACATCAAGGTCTCTTTGTCTAAGGTTCTACAATTTTTTATACATTTGCACGTTATAGTCCAGAGGTAAGAATTGTGCCTTGATTTTGGTCTTCATCCTTTCCCAGGAGGTTATCATTTTCTTCCCCTCCTTGACTCTCTCTCCTTCCTCATAATTCCACCATGCAAGAGCAGACCCCTTCAACCTTGCCTTTGCTAATTTAACCCTTTTATCATCAGGGACTTCTTTGTATTCGAAATGATTGTTCAATGCCTCAATCCAATCAATCACCTCTTTAGCTTTCACACTTCCACTATACATGGGTAACCCATCTATGGTGTCCCTATTGACTAACTTCAAAGCATCTGCAAATGCCCTTTGGTCTACTAGTATCTCCTTTGTCCTCTTATTAGTTCCCTCAATTTCTGTATCTTCTTCATCGCTGTCACTTTCATCTTCCCTATCCTTACCCTTGGTTCCTTTTAGTTCCTCGAGCTTGGATTCAAACATCTCTTCGATCAATTTCTTCACTGCATCTTGTGACATGCTTTTAGGAGGCATCATGTCAATGTCTGCTTCACTTTCCTTGTCTGACATACACCAAGACCACACCACCCAAGTGATCGTCAAAACTCGCTCTAATACCAATATGATGAGGGTCGCACAGTGGAAGTGGACACTTTATAAAAAAAAAATTTAACCTTTGAGCCGTTGAACTATTGAACCTTTTTGTATTCGGTAACACTTTCCAACTTATCTTCCTGAAGTCTTATTCACTTCGATGTGAGGTTCAACAATTTTTCTCTATTGGCAAGAAAAGTGCTATCGGCTACTTTAGACTCTACTTCACTGATACACTGATCACTGTAGTCACTCATCGGCCAGACGAATGTTATCAGCTAAAACTTAAGATCTCTTGCTGCTAGCTGATTTCTCCTAATGGATCTCCGTCGGTATCACTTATCCCTTACCACCTTGATACACCTCGATCGGTAAGAGAGATGCCAATGGCATTCGTCTTTGGTGAGACTCCTCTCATCAGCGAGCACTTACAGATTCTGGCTGATGCACCGATAGATTCAAAACTTGCACAGTTTACTTTCTCCTTTTTAGCTGAACCCTAGCACATGGAGATGCTAGGTCAATCTACTGTGCAGAAACACTCTGTCTGGATCCTCTACACTGTCAAACACAAAACAAAACAAGAAAACAAAAACAAATACTGTACAACAAAGCCATTCCACTGATTCTGATAGAAATCATACTAGTGGAATGCTTCATGTTGACATACTGCAATAGTGGAACACACATAAAGAACTACACTTCGAACAGAAATCTACAGTTACACAATTTATAGTTACAAAAAATAGAAACTAGATTGACAGAACAGAACGATTTTATTTCTCTTCAGAACAATGCACGATTACATTCACTCCTCTTCTTCTCCTCCTTTTTTGGTTTTTATCAACCCAACCTGCCAACAGTTGGAAAACCAACCGATGCAAACAGTTGGAAGACCAACCGATCCAACTGCCTCAAACTGTCCTACTGCCCTGTTTTGGCACTACCTGAATACATTATGACAAAAATGTGTTTTAAGTTACTTAGGACTTACAAAATGGGTTCTAGGTCTTGAAGGACCTAGAGATAAAAACTGAAATGAAAAAGCATTGGTCAAATAGACCTTATTACAAAAGACAATAGGATTTTCTAGGTGCTCATGCACCAGGAATGTGCAAAAGGTCTGACAAGTGGTTTTGTGGATGTAGAGGATGATGCCCCTGCTGATGTCGAGAGAGTGATACCACATCATTGCTAATGAGGTGGTGCAGATTAGTTGGGAGGAGGATGCATTCCTAGAGTAGATGGGATTGTGGCATGTGGCACACCTGACACATATTAGGGTGAATCTTGCCCTTTTGACAGCAGTTGTGGAGAGATATCATAGTGAGACATGTTCATTTCACTTTCTGACAGGGGAGGCTACAATGACACTTGAGGATGTGTATCGCATCCTCAAGATCCTAATTGATGGAGAGAGAGTTAACTTTGACCCAGGGTGAGGTGAGGCTGGCATGATAGAGATATTCTGCAAAGATGACTTGCAAATAGAGGATGGTGAGATTCAATGGGTGGACGTGCCGAGACTATGACAGGATCAGATGGATTGTGGCTTCATTGGTTGGCGGCTTCCTCTGCCTAGATAGGTGATCTCGAGGACTATCTATAGGATGGGGCACTGTATTTTGAGGGATGTTTACACATGGCATCCATTATACATGGGCCCCATGTATGTTGGGGCAATTGTATCGAGATATGCATGCTTGTGTATACAGGAGAGGCCAGAGTCTATCAGCAGGTGTGACTCTACTATAGGTGTGGACATGGGAGCACATCCCAGTTATCAGACTAATTACACAATGTCGCTGTGAGAGGGGGGAGCCATATGCATTTTTGTATGAGGGAGTGATTACACATAGGCGGCTCAGATCTATTAGCCACTGGAGGTGACAGATTAACGAGATGGATCTATTTATTTTGTGACCATGGTTACTATGCGAGGCATGGGAGGATGAGCATGAATAGTTGATGTACTGCAGACATACATGATACCTATTTGGGAGACGCGTAGACACTATTGAGAGATACTTGCCAGAGCAGGTACTCTGACAGTTTACATTGCCACAGGGGTTTCTTGTTGGAGAGGCGACACATGCAAGGACACGGTGGGAGGTTGGGAACTGGGATGTAGAGATTCTAGTGGCTACAACCTTGAAAGAGTTGTGGGGATTAGTTCCAGTGAGATGGGATTGGGATTTGGGATTGGCAGACCCAAGTACATTGCCAAAGTATGACAGGTACTGGCAGACACACAAGCCAGTGAGACTAACTACACCAGGTGCGGCAGGGGCAGTGGGAGAGGTATTGGTCCTAGGTGGAGAGGTGAGGATGAGACAACATGCTAGAGAGGCTAGACAGTAGGCCAGTGGAGATGACAGGGGCTAGCAGGCTGATGTAGAGATGGCATAGGATGATGATCCAGTTGTAGAGACTGAGCTATAGCAGATAGAGTGGCTTCTATAGGAGGAGATCGTATGGAGGACTCATCTAGAGCTTTGAATGGTGAGGCTGAGGAGAGATAGGATGTAACGAGGGCAGAGGCGAGACAAGCCAAGGCCCTAGTACAGGTACATGCACAGATAGCCACAGTGGCAAAGATAGTGTTGGCAGTGACACAGACATCTTTGAATGAGGCACAGGCCATGGTAAAACCGGTAGCAGATGATGGGAAGCTAGCCCAGGTGACTTCAGAGAGGGATGCAGTAGTATAGTTGCATCTGATAGTAGAGGCCACCCTATAGAGGGTTAAGTGGGAGAGAGATGAGGCACGCCGTGCACTGAGTGCCGATCAGAGGACACTCTATAGTGAGCTCATCCATCTGCAGGGAGAGCTAGTGTCAGTAGGTAGAGAGGCTAAGTACTACAAGGGTCTCTATGTTGGTGTGGTGTCGGCAGCTCAGCAAGCACCTAGCTACAGAGAACGGAGCCGGTTAGGGGTGTCATGATCATGCAGGACAAGGCAGTCAGTGTCCTTAGTTAGAGGACCCTTTGTGCCACCAAGGGGAGGAGGACTGGTAGGGGGACCTTCGCCGAGTACAGGCGGAGGACAGGGACCATAGCAGGAGGGCAGCTCTACCCACTAGCTGCCACCTAGAGCATGCATTTTGTATATTGTATCATTTTTGCATCATGATGTCCACTGTATATTTAGATTGATGCTTGCAGGCATCCGATGTATATTTTGCAAGCTCTTGATAGCCATGATGTGCTTATTGATGTATATTTAGATGTATACATATGGACTATTGATGTAGACATGAACATTTGTATGTTTGATGACCTTCACATGATGATATATGATGACATATGATGCTCATTGATGTTCATGCTTTTTGTTTATACATTTCTTGATGACATGGATGTGATGACATGTATATATGATTATGGATTTATATTGATGATGTATATGATTATATGATGCTCATAGATGTATGACATATGATGACATGATGATAATATAGATATGAGGTTATAGATGTTATGACATGCGATATCTAACATGTGGTTTTTGCAGATATGCACTAGATAGAAGAAAGGTAGAGATGGAAGAGAGAGCCTATTGATTGATCATTGCTTGAAAACTATATAAGGCCATGGGTAAATAGATGGGTAAATGAATGAGCTTGTTGCATTGGTTTCACAATTGTTTATAAAGAGCAATCCTTATTTTTGATATAGCACATGGATAGTTTGCCACCAAGGTATAAATGACCAAGGTGCTGTGATATCCGAGTGCGTGGATGTTGACTCTGCAAGAAAGAGGTTTGAACTTAGATCCCTTAGACATAATATAACCTTCTTGTACATGTGAATGAGCCATAGTCTTGAACATAAAATAAACTTCAATACATGTAAATGCTAGAAGAATATTAATATGTAAGATGCTAGGTTGTAACACACACAAGATAAATATGCTGCCAAGACAGATGCTAAAGATCATTCCTCAAACACGGCATACAAAAGAAATGACTATGCCCCCAATCTGTATTGCATCGCAACATACCAAGATTATAGATAAATCAAGGTAGCCTTAAACAGGTAATGGACAAAGGAGCAAAATATAAACCATAAAGCAAATTGACTGACTTACAAAGTAAACATATAGCCAACATATTCTCTTGCCAAAGAGGTTGCTCAAGATAGATTGGAAAGGAAAGATAACAGCCTTATCATAGGAGTGATGTGTCCATTAAAGGGTGTTATCTGTTGAAAAGATAATGTCTGGTTTTAGGAAATGCCACATGTTGTATAAGACATGTGTGTTGGTCTCGATCATGGAACACCCTATATAAGACAAGTTTACTAATCTATTGCTTGGTTGAGATTGATTTAGATGATGGTGGCAATCAATATGTAGGACAACATATGGCTTTGTAAGTAAGCATCTTTATTATAGGTTTGTTAAGGAATTTTGCTTTGAAAGGATGCGTGTGTTTTTTGTTTTGCTACTTGAGTTAGTCAAATCGAGGTGAATGGATTTTGATAAACAGAAGACTAGAAAGATGTAATGTCAATGGATTGAGGTGGGTGAAGAATGATGAATCATATGTGCCTGAGTACTGGATACATCCTTCATATTCCAGACTGTCTACATACCATGTATCCATGGGATCAAGGCACATTAAGATGAAAGATGAAAATGATAATATGTAGTTCTGGGTAGAGTGATGAGATGGGTCAAGCTATTTAAGCTTGGGTTGGGGAAATGATGAGATCTTACGTACCTGAGTATTGGATACTTCCTTCATATGCCAGACTACCTACATACCCATATCCATGGGATCAAGGTACCTTAAGATTGAAATGAGATTATATGTAGTTCTAATTGGTGTGATGATGTAGGAAAAGTGTTGGGAAGATAACAACCTTATCGTAGGAGCGATGTGTCCATTAAAGGGTGTTATCTATTGAAAGGAGAATGATTGGAGTGTTTGCATTGATGTGAAGTGTATTATGTGTTGTGAACCATGAACAAGAAGCCATTCCGAGACCTAGGTTAAGGAAAGAGTTTCCCCCATTTTGGTAGAGGTATTTGCATTGGTGATGGATGAAGAAGACATAGAAAGTTTGACCTAGTACAAGATAGTGATAATTGTTGACATAGATCAAGACATGGGATGACGATGATGGACATTGACAAATTTCCAAGCTATTCTAGATAGGGAGATGGAAATGCAAACAAGCTTAATGGTTTTATTATGGATGGATGGATGAATATTTTTGTGAAATGGACATGGAATGAATAGGACTCGATAGATGATGGATGCTGACTCTACACATAGTGCCTGTTTGCCAGGTTTTCACTATGGTACTTATCCAAGGCACCTATTTACCAGGTTTTCACCAGAGGACGATTTTTTTTTTATACTCTAAGGATCAGTCATATAACTTATTGAGATGAACACTATTAAGTGGTTCATCTAGAGGAATGCTGTCAGGTGTAGCTAAAGTATAAGCTCCTAATCCATATGCTACTATGACAATAAAGGGGCCTAACCAGTTAGACTCAAACTTGCCCTTCTTTTCTCGATCTGCTTGATTTCTCTGATTTTCTTTTAAGACAAGATCACCAACTTGAAATTGTCTTTCTTTGATATTTTTGTTGTAATTACGCCAGAGGCATTTTTGATAGACATGGAGATGATTAAGTACAACAAGGCATCTCTCATCTAGTAATTCTAGCTCAGCTAATCTAGAAGTGCGATACTCCTCTCCATCAATCAGGTTTTGCATGGATACTTTGAGGGATGGGATCTCGACCTCTATAGGTAAGATGGCTTTAGAGCCATAGACCAAGGCATATGGTGTGGCACTAGTTGGTGTTCTGATACTAGTGTGGTAGGCCCTTAGGGTGGGATTGAGTTGTAGGTGCCAATCACGACCAGCTTCATTGACTGTTTTCTTGAGGATTTTGAGAATGGTTTTGTTGGAAGCCTCAGCTTGGCTGTTACTTTACGGATAGAAGGGAGTTGAAAAGTGATGCTAGATATTGTATTGTGTGCATAAGGCATGAACATCTTGATTCTTGAATGGCCTCCCATTATTAGTGACAATGGCTTTGGGGATACCATACCAGCAAATGAGGTAGTTAAGGATAAACATGGCTATTTGTTTACCAGAGATATAGGTCATGGGAATGGCTTCAACCCACTTTGTGAAATACTCAGTGGCGGTAATGATAAACTTGTGGCCATTAGATGAGGATGGGTGGATTTGTCCTACAAGGTCAAGACCCCATTGAGAAAAAGGCCATGGAGTAGTCACAGGTTGTAGTTCATGAGCTGGTGCGTGAATCAAATCTCCATGCTGCTAGCATTGTAGACACTTCTTAGCAAATTGTAAAGCATCTTTCTCTATTGTAGGCCAGTAGTAACCTGTTCTGAGTATCTTCGAGAGAGATTAGGACCCATAGAATGTGTGCCATAGAGACCTTTGTGTATGTCTTGTAAGGTAGCTTCAGCTTCTTCCACATTAAGACATCGTAAGAGGATACCATCGAGACTCCTGCGATAAAGTGTATCACCTAGAATAGTGTAACGAAAGGATCGACAGATAAAGGTTTTGCGTTGGGTTGCGGATAGGTCAATGGGAAAGGTACCATTTTTAAGGTAGTCATAGATATCATCATGCCATGGGGAATTGGGACCAACAAGTTTGCAGATGATTTTAGTAACTGGACCATTGATGGCTAGTATCAACAATTGCTTGATCAAGATTTCACATTTCTATGTGTTTGCAGGCATGTCTATAAGTGACCCCACAGAAGCCATAGAATCTGCCGCTTTGTTATGCTCTCTTGGAATTTGTTCAAATGTAATTCTAGAAAAGTGTGGTTTGTAGGCATCCACTAGTTGCTTGTAGGGGATCAACTTTTCATCTTTTGTTTGGTACTCATCTGTGACCTGTCGAATGACTAGTTGTGAGTCTCCATATACCTATAATTCTGTGATGTCCCATTGAACTTCTATATTGAGACCTATGAGGAGTGCTTCATACTCAACTTTGTTGTTGGTGCAAGGAAATACAAGCCGATATGACTTTGGAATATAGTCATTTTGAGGTTTGATTAATAAGATGCTAGCCCTTGATCCATGTTGTGTGTAGGAACCATCAAAGTACAATTTCCACATTATTGAGGTAGAAAGAGTGAAAAGATTCTAATCTGGAAAGTCAGATACCATAGGATGTATATCTGTCATAGGTGTTGTTACTAGTTGATCCTCTAGGGCTTGCCCCTTGATTACTTTATGGTCCACATACTCAATGTCAAACTCACTAAAGATCATAACCCATTTAGCTAGTCTACCTATGAGAGCTACTTTTGCTAGTAGATACTTCAATGGATCAATTTTTTCTATGAGATTAGTGTGTTGGTTTAGCATGTAATGCCACAACTTTTGGGAAGCAAACATTACTGTTAAACAAGCTCTTTCCATAGGTGAATAATTGAGTTCATATGCCACCAAGGTTCGACTGATATAATAGATTGCATGCTATTTTCCTGACTCATCATGTTGTGCTAGAAGAGCCCCTAGGATTGCAAGTGTAGTTGAGATGTACAAGATCAACGGTCTATCGGCGACTGGTGGTACCAAGACAGGAGGTGTAGCTAGATATTCCTTGAGTTGATCAAATGCTACTTGACACTTATTGTCCCATCGAAATGATACATCCTTTCAGAGTAAGTGTTGAAATGGTTGACATTTATCTTCTAGCTATGAGATAAAACACCTAATAGATTGTTTTAGGTCTAAAAAATGCAGGTTGCTAATCCTAAGAGGATGCTAGGCTCTATGCTTAAATTTGCAACATTTTTGAACTAATGCAATGGAATCAACCTTTAGGGTTTGATGAGTCCCTGCACTTTAGGTCTTGTTAAACCTAGGCAGGTGAACCTTGAAAACTAAAGCAGATTAAGTGTAAGTATTTTGACTAAGTAAATGGATCTACCTATAGTGGCAAATGGTGTAGAATAGATGAGAGCTTGCTAATTAATCCTATGTCTAATATCTGATGGATGATTGGTATAAATTGTATAAGCAATATCAAGGTAAATTTTATGACTGTGCTTGAATAATAAAAAGGTTTTTAGATGATGAATTAAGATAAGACCAGTGCCTTGTTGGGTAAATAGAGTCAAATGGAAGATAAAGACTAGTAGCTTATAGTGGGCAGTAACTCTAACTGTTTGGCATAATACTTTAGTTTATAACTTATATAAACATGCAGGGAAATGACTGACAAACTCTTCTTTGTAATCCAAAAGATAAAATCAGGTTTCTTGTTATTCACCAGAAGGAATTTTAATCCTTTCTTAAAGGAACCAATTGAATGAAATGCACAAGAATAACAAATAATATCAACTTGGAGACAACATGACAATCCTAATTATATGGTTCTACTTAATGATCCAGATTAACACTCCTAGATTACTGTGACTGACAAGAAGGATTTTAATTCCTTTAGGGAAACCAATTAATCAAATCACACAAGTACAACAAATGTGCATTGACAAATTAAATATATACTTGATATATTAATTTGAATAACAAGGAAATGTAGAACTGGAGACAACCAAATAACTGAATAATTTTAACAAACAATTGATGCCAAAATAAGACCACAGAATCAGAGAACTTCAATTTACTTCTTCAATATAATGCTTGCAACATGGTCTTTTAAAACATTTTAAACTTCATGTATTATATCCTACTGCTGATGATAATTCAGCATAATATGTTTCAACTTATATAGAAATACTTATGAAGAGACATAACTCTTCAAAATGTCTTTTGGGAATCAACATGATTAACATGACAAGAATAAAAATAACAATGCTTAAGCTCTATTCAACCACAGGTATATTTGAGTAATGTGATCCAAATACTCCTAGCTACGATGTGTATCAGTGAATTCAATAGCATTTCTTGTGATCACATCCATCATTACCATCTTCTCCAGATGCTTGCAGGCTTCCCCAGATGTAGAGTCTTTGTCCTTGAGAGCTTCTAAGGCTTCATGCAATATCTTTTGACAGTCTTCACTCCATTCATCTTTGCTCTTCAATTCTTTATCATTCCTAAATAACATGGGCACTCTTGCTTTTGAAGCCTTAACACATTCTTTAGCATCATTCTTAAGCTGATCATAATATTTCTGGTGCTACTCAATCAGATCTTTTGCACTGGAAGTACCTGCAGTATCAGAAACATCTTTACTCTGTGTCTCATGGATTTTCTCCTACAACCTGTTGTGGAGCCTCTCATGTTCTTGGATCACTTTATAATTTCCAAAATAAATATCCCAAAATTGGTTCATCCAATGCATCATGTTGGCATGCCTGTTCTAGAACACTGTTGCAAGTGTGGCAGTCTGGATTTGAGCTATCTGGTAATAGATGGTGATTGGGCACTTTGTGAGCTTTCTCCTCAAGTTAATATTTTCACTGACCCTCCGAAGGTGCTCTTAATAGTATCTTTCAAATAATCATTTTCTTTTGTTAATCTCTCACAACTCAGTTTATATGCATCTCGTTCTTTGATCAGCATCTGATCTTGTGCCTTATTCAACTTTGCAATGTTAATGCCAATGTCTGCAATGATCAAAGGGTCAGTTTCTCCTGCCTTCAAATTCATGACATGCCCAAAAGTCTTCTCAATGTCTATAATAGTTGTCTTCTTATGGGGAGGATACAAGGCCCATATCATTAGTGAATTTTCATCATTGTTATATTTGGTGCCCATATACACTGCTATGACACCCTCTGGAGTGAGCTTATAGTTGTCATCTGTGTTATGCAAAAAACTATCAAATACCAAAGTAGAATTCAAATCAAGACCAGGGAATATCATAACACCTGCTTCTCTGAGCAGTTGTCTACCCTTACTAGGAGTCATGTCTTGCAATTCACTATCCACTGTTGTTTTCAACATATCAAGTAATTGTCTTTCATTCCTGGCTGAGATATCATCAACTGACTCCCTGATTTATTTCCCCTTGCATTTATATAAAAAAGATTTAAATTCTTTAGAATGGATAAATTTATCATCTGAAATAAAAGAATCATATGCTACTTGTCTTGGATCCTCATCAGCAGACCCCTCCTCATCATGTTCCATACTAGGAGAGTGATAGCATTGCATTTTTCATTTAGATATCATAGTTGCTTGTTGATGTGGTTCTTCTTCTTTTGCAGGCCCTTCATCACCAGAGGACAACAACTCTATTTTTGCAAGCTATTTCCTCTTCTCATCTAAGTCCCTGTTATATTTCTCAACCACTAATTCAACTTTAGTCTCTTCCAAATTCTTGATGACATCATCATGTGGATATGGGACATGTATGTATCCACTAAGGTTTTGTTTTCTCCGAGCAAGGTCAATGAAACCCTCAGGATCAAATCCTTTTCTTGCCTCAGCACATCTCATATTGTAATGCATCAGTTTATCCATAATGAGGCTATAACCCTCCTTGGATACCACAGTAAAATCTCCAAAGAGTAGAGTACTAGGCATAAAAGATTGTTTGCCATAGGAGCTCAAATGCATCACATTAAAACAACTCATTTGCCTAATTATTTCTAAGTTAGCAATTCTGTCAGGAACAATCTTAGGCAATATGAAAGGGGTGTCCTCAAAGCCATAAACTTTGACCATGGTAGCATCCTCAAAACAATACCAGTCTCCCCAATTGTGGGTAATAGTAGGAGGACCACCAAAATCTTTAGATCTGAGAAACCTCTTTATTTCATTTGATAATGAATACTCACAGGGATGACTGAAATATCTATATAACACTTTCACACAATATTCTTCAAAATGAACATAGCTAGAATGGACATACCTACTATCCCATATTCTGGTCCACATTTGCATGGGTGACTTTTGCCCCCTCTGGTCCATTAGAACAACTTTGAATTCATTTGGCCATAATCCCACTTCCTAGCCATAATAAAGCACCATGTGCATGAGGAGTGAGTAGTGTTCAAAGGAAACTGATGGTGCATTGTTCTTTATTGCGGTCAGACCAGAATCAATTCTACCAAAAACATAAGCAACATAGTCAAACTGCCTGGCATTGTGGCACTGGATCTCTGTGGCTATCACCATCAGAGGAATTGTCATGAAATCAAGGACCTCTAATCCTAGGACTTGGCCCATAGAGTAGTATGTGTATTGTATGTATGGTTCAAATAATGACACATGAAATGGAGGTCCATCACTCTCATTGAGAGGCACTATTTCTCCCTCTACCCTAGGCCTATGAATAGGCAATATCCATCCATTATATGTAGTATCCATTCTCTAGTACTCTTTATCTAAATCTTCATAAACAATGGGGACAGTACATAAATCATCTAAGTCAAAAACTTCACAGATGGCATTCTTAGACAAATGTATAATACGCTCCCCTTGCGGGTTGCATATGGCCTTGAGGCTTGGATTATATTGCTTAGCTAGGAGTTTGAGGAGTTTGGCATTCAGAAACCTCATCAGGAATGACCAGTTTGGCCAAATTCAAGTGCCATGGGTTAGACACTAGGAAATTCATGAATCTTCTGTTGTAGTGGAATTTGAACAATTCGTAACCTCTGATTGGAGTCCACACGTTTCCAAAATATTTACATTTGTTTTCCAATTTCTCTACTTCTGCCCTAAGTTGTGTAGACCTTCGGGCTTTAGGAGTTGATCCAGGCAATTGGTCAATTAAGTCTTGATTTAGTTTCCTGTCTTTTATTTTCTCATCAGGGCTTTTATCATTTTTTTTTTTAGGTTTACTAGTCTCACCCTATTGTTTTCTACCTTTTCCTTTCACTGGAGTCTCAATTTTAATCTTGGACAACAAATTTGAATTGTAAGCTATTGCATAGAAGTTTGTGTATGTGTACCTATTATCAGAGGTGATGATCGAACTCCCCTATTTTTTCCTTGCAATTCTATGCTTGTGTGCTCCTCTCAGACAATTATTTCAAACTTAATTGCAATGATTTCAAATGGCATTTCAGAGGATCTCTTTCCTGTCTACAATTAATTGTTCCAGAGTTTTAATTTTTGTGATCATTGTGAGATGTCACATCGTCATAACTTCTCTCATCGGTATGATTTTTGTAATGTCAGGGCAATTTAATATCTTCTTATGGTGCAAACATTTTCTTATGGATCAATCGTTGTGACCTTTCATCTATCTACTCGATGTCATCTTTCATATGTGAGTTGGTATCAGCAAGATATTTTCAAGATCTACATGATATAGAAGTGGGCATGGTTATCATCGGCCTGACTTTCTTTATCATCGTGGGAATAACATTCTTTTCTGATATCTTAAGTGTCTCCGATATGACTATCGGTGAGAGTCTTGTCGATGAACATGGTCATTGTTGTCATTGGAATGAGATATGACATCAGGATGACTTATTTCAAGTTATCCGATCATGGTTGTTTCCCCGATAGTCCTTTTATATCCTTCATCAGAGTGACCATTCACAATATGTCACCAATATCTTTATTGTTATGACCATTGGTTCGGAAAGACTTATAAACTTCGTTCCAACTTGTTCAGCTTCACCAATGGTTCTTATCCTCCATACATATTGGTGTGAGCAATGATGAAACAATCCCTTTGGTCATTGAAACATCAATGTGTCGGAGACACTTTATTTCCTCTCTTCGATGTTCATCTCCTGCTGATGATCACTAATTCCATCCATTCCATGGGTTGTTCGGTGAGAGTCCTACCGAATCCCTTTATCGGTATGATCTATATTATCAGGGGGTCTTTGGAGTATTCCTTGATAATGCTTTCTCATACCGATTGGTGTGACTAGGAATTTTCTTTCCGACGAAGGGTCATTGATGTCACTCCTTTTATCGAAGATCTCTGAAATTCTCTCTCTGACCAACACTCTCTTATCGATACTCATTTCAACCAATTTCTCATAGAGGATGGATTGGTATAACAAAAGTGAGGTCTTGCTGAAATTAAAAAATTGAGGCCCTTCATTATATCACATTTTGAGGGGTGATACACCCATTTGTGATGAAAATCATGTGATTTTTATGGGATATACCAGTTGTTACTATGATTTTAGGTGTGATGTTTTCTGATTTGGTTAGACATGTATAGGTAGGAATATAAGAAAATTTTAAATTTTTCTGTCCCAATAGACTGTAACCTTCCTTGTAGGCTCCTTATTACTTTTAGATTCTTTGGTGGAGGCATTTCTACTATAGCCTTGACTTTTGCTGGATCTACTTCGATGCCTCTACGAGATACTATGTATCCCAACATTTTTCCTAATGTTACCCCGAAGACACACTTTTTTTGATTGAGTCTTAGTATTTCTTGAGCTTGTCAAAGATCTATCCTAGAACTTGTATGTATCTTCCCTAGAAGATTTTGCTAGTATATCATCCACATAGTTCTCCATGATATGATGAAAGAGATCGTGGAATATCACTGTCATTGCTCTCTGATAGGTTGCCCCTACATTGTTTCGACCAAATGGCATGATGCACCAATAATAGTTACCCTAAGGACAAGTGAAAGTTGTTTTATGCTGATCTTCTTCCATTATCATTATCTGATTGTAGCCTGAGAATCCATCCATGAGAGAAAGCAATGGGAAATCATATTTGGGGCACACTTTGTTAAGATCTCTGAAGTTCGTACACATGTGGATGCCCCCATTTGGTTTAGACACAGGTACAATGTTTGAGACCCATTCTGGATAATCAATAGGCTTGATGAATTTGGCATCTAGCAACTTCTGTATTTCCACTTTCACCAAGAGAGCTATCTATGGATGCATCTTCCTTAGCTTTTTCTTGATTGGTTTAACTGTTGGATCAACTGTGAGATAGTGAACTACTAGCTTAGGGTCTAACCCTAGCATATCAGCATAGGTCCACGTAAAGTTGATGGTTCTTTGTAAGAAGAAGTTGTTAAGATTCTTGTGCTCTGTTTCTGATAATGATGCTGCAAGGAATGTGGTCCTAGGATTTTTCTCTGTGCCAAGATTTATCTCTGTAGAATCTTCCACTAGGAGTGCTAATTTCTCTTGATACTTAGCTGGTAGGGGAAGGTCAAATCCTCCATCTTTAGGTACCATAGTTGGGTTTTCACCTTTGGATACGTCCTTTGTTTTTACTATTTTGTGATCAGGAGGTGCCATGGTGTGGTTTTCACCTAGAGATCTTTCTTTATTTTTACTTTTGCGACTGGAGGATTTGGCATTCTCACCAAAATAAGTAGTTGGTTCTAATTCCATTACAAAACCATCTTTGTGATCGCCAAGAGGGATACTCTCCTGAAGTCCCATGAACTCAGCAATAGCTTCATCATTCTGAAAGACATCTAGAACGAGGGCCCCTTGTTGGTCCCAATCAATAAGTTTAGGATAGACAAGTGTTACAATCTGGGTGCTGGTGGTTGATGTTAAGGATACGGATGATAGCATAAATATGGAGGATTTTGTAAATAGGTCAGTCATATGGAGGGAAGAGTCATCGATGATATCCTCATTAGACATCGAATCGGCAGGAAAAGTTTCCCAAGGCCACCTTTGCCTAACCCCTTTTTGTCTAGTTTCTTTCTCACAATAATGGGTTCCATTGTTCCTTGATTCTGTTTCCCAAGGCCACCTTTGCCTTTATAACCCATGTTTTTGACTATCCTTAAGTCATTGCCATATTGCTTGATTGGTATTGTGATTGGTTCTTTCTCCTTATAGAGCCAAGAAGAGATGTCTTCAATAGTTTCCTCGGCCAATAATTTTTCCTCTTGAAATTGAGTTAGAGATGCTGGGGGAGGAACTGTTGCTTTCTTAGTTACTTTGGCAATGGGCGGTTGGTCGTAGGATTTAGGGGATAAAGGCATCCACCCTACACAACAAGATTTTGAGATATCATATTCTCCAAATCCAATATCACAGATGTGAGCTTTGATTTCAAGAATAGGATGAGGATTGGGTTCACTTTGCAGAGGCTTTTGTCATATTTTTTAGGGTTAATATACAGTGGGGATTCAAGGGCTTTGTCATTATTGGGCACTTGGTTGCAATTCTTATAACTACCTTGCAAGACACGATAGAATTCAAAAGGATTAGGGTCACCTGGGATAGTGATCTCCATACCATTGAATGGGAACTTGAGAGACTAATGATACATTGAGGGAATAGCTTTCATGGCATGGATCCATAGGCATCCTAGGATAATGTTATAAGGCAACTCAATGTCAAGGACTTGGCATCAAGTTTTAAGCATGATAGGGCCTACTTGTATAGGCAAGTGGATAACACCTTCTGACCGGCATTCAACATCATCATACCCCTTGATTGTAATGCTTTGATCAATGTTGACTTGATCCTCAGAGTATCCCAATTGTTTGAGTAACTTTAGAGAATAGATGTTGAGACCAACACCACCATCTATGAGTATGTGTTTGATCTTGCGTTTATGGATGAGAACCTCAATGTGAAGGGCATCATTGTGACATGGATCATGGGATGGGAGGTCTTTTTCAGAGAAGACCACATTTGTAGGGTGAGGCAATGTTACCTATTATAGCTTGGAAATCTGTGACCGCTATGTTGATAGGAACTGAAGACTCTTGTAGGGCTTTTTTGAGCATAGCTTTATGTGCAGATGACGACCTTAGAAGGTCCAAGATAGAGATCTGTGCAAGGGTTTTCCCTAGATGTTCAACAAGATTGTAATCCGATTAGGTTGGGAGACTTGGTGTTGGACCACAAATGGTGACACGACCACGATGAGTTGTAACAGCTAAATCCATAGATTTACCTTTGATTGTGAGGGTAGATACACGACTCTCTTCAAAACAACCCACAATGGAGTCATAGGAAATCGAAGCTTTATTAACACCTTTACCTTTATCTAGAGGAGGACCTTGGCCATGGTTAGGGAATGGTTCCTTGTATATGTTGAGGTCTTTGTTCATGTGTTGAGTTGGTGGTTCATCCTCAAAAGAGATTAGGTTGCCTTCGATAAGATTTTGAATTATGTGTTAGAGTTTCATGCATGATGCAGTTTTGTGTCCTTTGCTCCTATGGAAGTCACAATATTCATTGTCTCTATACCATGTGGTTTTGTAAACAGGTTCACCATATGGGGGAGCATCCAGTAAGGTGATGAGTCCCTTGTGTAAAAGTTTTTGTAGAATAGACTCTATGGGTTCTCCCAAGGGAGTGAATTGATGCCGCGGAGGGTAATCTTGTTGAGGCCACTCTTGTGGTCGTTGTTGTTGGTTTTGGCATGGTTGTCTTTTTTGATTCTGTTGTTGAGGCAAAGGTTGATTTGGTTTGGAAAGTTGAAGGGGTGTTTGCAGTGTTTGGACATGTTTAGAATCAACCACACCATCATTGACCACATTTTTATTTTTGTTCCAAAATTTGGGTTTATCATTTGATTTTTGTTGAGGAGCATTGTCTTTGTTATCTTTAAAGATTTTGACCACGCAGCAATGAGGGCTTTCTCAATGTTGATTCCCTTGTAGGTAATTTCATCGAAGGTTGTAGCACTAAGAATTTGCAAATGGAAACCCAATTCTTGGTTGAGGTTTTGCACAAATATGCTAACAAGCTGCTTTTCAGGTATCTTGAATGGGAATTTACTAGCCATTTGTCTCCATCTTTGTAGGAATGAAATGAAAGTTTCTCCATTTTTCTGTTTATTATTGCATAGGTCAGTCATGGAGATCTCATGTTCTATGTTGTAGGAGAAATGGGCGGCAAATTTCTCTGCAAGCTCATTAAAAGATTTGATACCGGTGGGTAGGTGTGAGAACCATTCTATTGCTTGACCTCCAAGACTACAAGGGCAAAGATGCCTAAGATATGTGTTGTTATGTGAGACCTCAAAGCAAGCGAGATAGAATTCTCTAAGATGGTCTTTTGGGTCTCCTTTTCCTTTGTATTTATCAAATTTGGGAATAGTGAAATTGTGAGGAAAAGGGATCATGGGTAATGACTGATCAAATGGATAAGGACAAACTTCTTCCAAAGAGAAGGTTTTCTTGGTGTGGCCAAATGTAAGATCAAATATTTGTTGTTGAACCTCCGCAAGTTTTAGCTCCATAGTTGTGGGAGGGGTTGGAAACATCTCCTGTTGTCCAAGAGGTGGTTGTTGTTGCCCATATGGAAGATTGTAGTGGAAGCCATGGGTATTGGTGTTATAAGGGTCGTATGATTGGTTGGGGTCATATGCATTGTATGTTGGGTGTAGATTGGTTTGGAATTGGGCATTTTGATATTGGGGAGGTGGGGGTGGCGCTAGGTAAGAATGTACACTTTGTGATTGTTGTTGATAAGAGTTTGGTGGAGGAAAGCTAAAGTTTGTTTATGGTTGCGGTGGTGGACCATAACTTTGGGAAGTTTCATTTTGGGAATGTTGAGGGTGGTTGGGAAATGTGTTGAAAAAGGTTAGTGTCGATGATCATTGTGGTGGGGGGACATAAGTAGATGTGTTTTGTGATGGTGGAGGTTGATTGGGGAATGTGTTAAAAAAGGTTAGTGTCGATGAATGTTGTGATAGAGGGATATAAGTAGATGTGTTTTGCTATGGTGGAGGTTGATTGGGATTGTGTGGTTGAAGGATATGAAGGGTAGATGATGTTGGTGGGGGTGTTTGTTGAGACCCTTATTGCATGGCTACATAAGTGTTTCCCAGATTGTAATTTGGTGGAAAACCTTCTCGTGATGGGGTAGCCAAAGTTCCACTTGCGATTGGTGTGGGCATTTTGGGAGGTTGTTGTGTGTTTAATTTTGCTAGAGCGGCCTGTCTTGCTAGTTCAACTTGACGATGTAAAGTTTCTTGTTGGTGTTTGTAAATTTCCATAGGAGTCAGGAGTGGTGATATGGGTCTCTCTACCGTTGGATTTTGATAAAGAGGATTCTCATATTGTGTAATTTTTCTCCCTTGTGAGCGTTGTTCGGGTATGGGTGTGGTAACAGTTGACATGGTTTGGACCATTGTTATAGTGTCTTGGATGTTATTAGGGTCGCTAAGATTTGATAGATCAAAACCTTTGGGTAATTTGGCTCCTTGCTTTGCTAGCAAGTGAAAGAAATGATCTTGGTTCTCGCTAAGGATTTTGTCAAAGGCGGCCATGGCTCTAGGATCTTGTATGATTTCATCAAGGTCTTGTCTATCTTCTTGAGAGGATTGACCTATTTCAAAGTGTTGCTCTTCTTGAAAAGGGACTTGACCTATAGTATAACCAGATGTAGAAAAATCATGAGGCATGCTAGTAGTAAATTGAGTTACATCAATCAAAGGGACATTACCTTCTTGAGGATTGTTTGGTTGGTCCTGTTGTGGCATGTTTTGAGAGTTGGTTGATTTTTCCATTGGTGTCTTTGGAGTAACTTTGGGAGTCATGTTGGATTGGCTTGGTTGAGGCGTAGGAGGCAGTTTATGCTTCCTTGGGGTGACGTGCTTAGCCTTCATAGTTTACTGTAGTCTAGTGGTTACCATGGGAGACACTAGGTCAATATGATTTGTTTTGCTATGGTTTTGCTTATATTTTTGGGAATGATTGTTTTGATGCATAGTTTACTAGACCAAAGGCACTGTACTATTTGACCAAAGGCATAGGACTATGTTACCAAAAGAGAGTTACTATGTTACCAAAGACATTGGACTGAACTGCCAAAGGCGAGGTACTGCTATACCAAAGGTGAACTACTGTTAGACCAAAAGCAAGCTGCTGTTATACCCAGGGTGATGATGTAGGTTTTCCAGAGGTGAGGTACTGTTACACCAAAGGTGAGCTACTGTTATACCAAAGGCCAGCTGTTGTTATACCAGAGGCACTGAAGTAGTGTCAGTGTTTTATAAGGCAAATTTTGATAGTTTTGGATTTGATTTTGATTGGATTTGCTTTGGCAAGAGAAAACACAGCAAACAAAAGTGGCAAAAAGGATTGACACAACAGATAGTGTATGTTCGAGGCTCATAAAAGAGCCCAATGTTTCCATGGGTATAAGACAATTACAAATAATATCAAGTACTTTTTATCCCTAGAGACAAGGTTTCATTGCAGTAGAATAGCTCACAACTTAATACTCTGTCGACCAAATGTCATTCCATAAAGGTGTTAGAAATTTGTATCTTTGCAAGAGACGATAGGTAGGGATATCTCACCCTCCCCTTAGAAAGCTCAAGTAGGTCACAAGAGCTTTATGGCTAAGGGAATACTCTCTCTTCTCAAGGGAGCCAATGGTGAGTATCTTGAGGGCTTAAATTGATTCCCCTTCCACTGATGATTACTGTAATGTTCAGAGGTGGATCAAGTAGTTGCTATCTAGATGGTTCTTAGTAACTTTGAGGGAACAACACCTTACGAGAAATGTGACAAGCTACTAAAAGCTTTAACCAATCCTACTAAGAGTATCAAACACTTCACTCAATGTGAAAATCATTTCCACAAAGAGCTAGTACACCTCTTTTTAGTTTGGAACCATAAGGTAAGGCTAACGTCGGTTAGGACTTGGCTTTTGCCTTATCCCTCTTATATAGCGGTTCAAAGGAAAACTTTGCTTAGGGTCATTCCTTTTGGATGAAGCACAATCCAAAATCAGGCCCTTCTAAAGGAATAACTAAAATGTAAGAGCAAGCATGTCAAACAAAGGTTCAATTGTCCCGTTATAAGAAAAATAAGGTGCAACTAAATTAGGCACACACACCATTGTAGTTGTCAATTGTCCCTTATGAAATTGAATTGTTTGGCATTCATGTCCTTTGTCCCTTAGAAAATTGAAGTGTTTTTGCATTCATGTCCATTGTCCCTTAAGAAAACAATATGTTCCTAAGACTTAGATTGCCAAAAAATGATTTATTTAATTGTCCCTTAAGAAAGCAATATGTTTCTAAGACTTAGTGCAATAGATTGAGTTTCTTCAATGCTCGTCCTGCATGAATATGTTAGGGAAACCCATTTGCTCTATGTGAGTGATAAGAAGCTACAACAAGTTGATTAGTTCCACAAAAACTCACAAGTTTAGTAAAAATAAATGAATTTGACCAAAAGTGCTTGACTGTATTACCAAAGGTGACTTACTCTATTGCTGAAAGCGCTGCACTGTGTTACTGAAGGTGAGTTATTGTAGAATCAAAAGAGACCCACTATGCTACCATAAGCATTGTACTGTGCTATCAAAAGCACAGTGTTGTGCTACCAAAAGTGCTTTACTGTCCCTAATCTAAAAAAAGTTGTATTTTGTCGAAAAAGTTAGGTAAAAAGATGATTTCATGTTTGGATTTGTAGATATGGGATGTATGGTTGATAGGATCTGTACCCTAGAATCAAAAACCACTCAAGGATGTTGCAAGAAGATGGGTTAACTCAAAAAAGTGTAAATACTCCTAAATGCCTCAGCTTAGGAAGTAAACAAGATAATTGAAAGACAAAAAAATTAGCTTGCTAATCAATAAATGATAGATATGTGAGTAAAAAACCCTAATTTTCCCAAAAGTGCCTTACTACTATGCCAAAAGTGTTGCACTATGCTACTAATAGTGCGCTACTATGCTACTAGAGGCGCTACAGTATTGCCCAAAGGTGCTATACTGTACTGCCAAAAGTGCTTCACGGTACTGCCAAAGGTACTTTTCTATATCTTTTGCATTGTTCCATATTGTACTTAAAAAAAATCAATTTCTCAAAGAAAAAGAGGGATTAGTGGGTCCCACCAGGTGTGCCAGAATGTGTATGAGGAAAATTGAGAGGTCGAATGATAAAATCAAAACTATGATAATAACTAAATCAATAACCCATAACATAAAGAGATCTATCTAAATAAAAACCCATGATCAATGAATAAATCAAATAAAACAAGAAAGCTTTACTAGATTGTATTGTTCTCTTTTGTCAAATGTGGATTGCTCAAATATGTTGTGAAACCATGTTTGCAACAAGTGAATGCTCAAAGTGCTCAAAGTGCTCAAAGATCAATGTCAAAAGATCGTAAAAGTGCTCAACGATACGATGTATGCTCAAAGTGCTGTAAAGGATGCCTAAGAATAAGTGATTGACGAGGATTTGTGAAGGAGATGTGGGGGGTTTATATAGGTTTCAAAACATGATCGATCAATGGATGAAACAAATCCATAGAATGAATGGTTGAGATAAATCAAATAACTCATGCTGAATGTGCACATGACATGTGTCAATCCATAAGGATATTTTTATTAAGATATGATGAAAACAAGATTGATTGAATAGATAACTCAACTTGTAATTTTTCCTTTTTTAGAGTTCTAAAAATAAGACTGATTGTGCACGAGTTAACAAGATATTTTTAGAGGAATTGGAAGATAACTGAAATTAAATAAATAAATTTATTTATTTAATTGTGCATGATTGAGGCATATAAAGATTATAAATAAAATACTTGATTTTATTTATTTTTAGAGGTTTGAGATAATTTAAATAAATTTGCATGATTTATTTAAATTTAGAAGAACAAGTGATTTAATTAAATAATGTCAATTATTTAATTATAGATAAGAGGGAATTTGATGAATTAATTAAATAATGGGATTTATTTAATTAATGTGGACTTGAAATTTGAAAGAGGATAATGATTTTAATTAAATAATAAAAATTATTTAATTTTGGAAGAATAAGGTTGATTTTGCTGAAATTAATTAAATAAAGAGGATTTATTTAATTAATGTTGAATTTTAGAGTTTTGGAAGAATTTGATGAAATTAATTAAATAATTAGATTATTTAATTAATGTTTGAATGCAGGTGATTAGACAGATTAAATGAAAATGCAAGTGATGTGACGACTTGGTCATTTTAGGGTGTCTACACATATACCTGTAGTTCTTTGATTTCCCATTTGACTATTATATGGAGACCTATGAGGAGTGCTTCATACTCGGCTATGTTGTTGGTGCAAGGAAATGCAAGCTGATATGACTTTGGGATATAGTCACTTTGTGGTGTGATAAAAAGTATGTCGGCCCCTGATCCATGTTGTGTGTAGGAACCATCAAAATATAATTTCTACATTACTGAGGTAGAAAGAGTGAAGAGATTCTCATCCAGAAAGTCAGATACCATAGGATGTACATCTGACATTGGCACTTTTGCTAGTTGATTTGCTAGGGCTTGTCCCTTGATTGCTTTATGATCCACATACTCAATGTCAAACTCACTAAGGATCATGACCCATTTAGCTAGTCTGCCTGTGAGAGCTACTTTTGCTAGTAGATACTTCAATGGATCAATTTTGGCTATTAGATTTGTGTGTTGGTTTAGCATGTAATGACACAACTTTTGGGAAGCGAACACTAAGGCTAAACAAGCTCTTTCCATAGATGAGTAATTGAGTTCATAACCCACCAAGGTTCGACTGATATAATAGATTGCATGCTCTTTTTTTGATTCATCATGTGCTAGAAGAGCCCCTAGGGTTGTAGTTGTAGTTGAGATGTACAAAATATTCCTTGAGCTGATCAAATGTTGCTTGATACTTAGCATCCCATCGAAATGAGACATCCTTTCGGAGCAAGTGTTGGAATGGTTGACATTTATCTGCAAGTTGTGAGATAAATCATCTAATAGATTGTAACCTTCCTTGAAGGCTCCTTAATGCTTTCAGATTCTTTGGTGGAGGCATCTCTACTATAGCCTTGACTTTCACTAGATCCACTTCAATGCATCTACGAGATACTATGTATCCCAACAACTTTCCTCAAGTTACCCTAAAGACACATTTCTTTGGATTGAGTCTTACTTGATATTTTTCGAGTCTATCAAATATTTGGCTTAGAACCTATATGTGATCTTCCCTAGAAGATTTTGCTAAGAAATCATCAACATAGTCCTCCATGATTTGATGAAAGAGATCGTGGAATATCACTATCATTGCTCTTTGATAGGTTGCGCCTATGTTCTGAAGACCAAATGGCATGATGCACCAACAATAGGTACCCCAAGGACAAGTAAAAGTTGTTTTATACTGATCTTCTTCTACTATCATTATCTGATTATAGGTAGAAAATCCATCCATTAGAGAAAGCATTTCATGTCCAGCAGTCAAGTCTACTATGAGATCAATGTTTGGCAGTGGAAAGTCATCTTCCAGAAATGCTTTGTTGAGATCTCTGAAGTTGAAACACATGCGGATGCCCCCATTTGGTTTAGCCACAAGTATAATGTTTGAGACCCATTCTGGATAGTTAATAGGCTTGATAACTTTTGCATCTAGCAACTTCTGTATTTCAACTTTCACCAAGAGAGTGATCTGTGGGTGCATCTTTCTTAGCTTCTGTTTGACTGGTTTAGCTATTGGATCAACAGTGAGATAGTGAACTACTAGTGAAGGGTCCAACCCTGGCATATCAGCATAGGTCCACACAAAGTTGATGGTTTGCTATAAGAAGAAGTTGGTAAGATTCTTGTGCTCTTGTTCTAATAATGATGCTACAAGAAATGTGGTCTTAGGATGTTTTTCTATACCAAGATTTATCTCTATAGAATCTTCCACTAGGAGAGCTGATTTCTCTTGATACTTAGATGGTAGGGGAGGGTCAAATCCTCCATCCTTAGGTTCCACAATTGGGTTTTCACCTTTAGATACATCATTTATTTTTACTATTTTCTGATAAGGAGGTACCACAGTGTGGTTTTCACCTAGAGATCTTTCTTTATTTTTATTTTTGCGACTGAGGGATTTGGTATTCTCACCAAAATAAGCAGTTTAATCTAGTTCCATTAAAAAACTAGCTTTGTGATCGCCAAGAGGGATACCATCCCAAAGTCCCATGAACTCGACAATAGCTTCGTCATTCTAAAAAACATCTAGAACAGGGGACCCTTGTTGGTCCCAATTGATAAGTTCAGGGTAGACAAGTGTTACAATTTAGGTGCTGGTGGTGAATGTTAAGGATACGGATGATAGCATAAATATGAAGGATTTAGTGAATAGGTCAGTCATATGGAGGTAAGAGTCATTGATGATATCCTCTTTAGATGTCAAATCTACGAGAGAAGTTTGTGCTACCTCGTCGAGAATACCCTCGATGTCCAAGGCGCATGATACCTTCCTACTGAATCCTAACCCCTTCTTGTCTAGCTTCTTCTTCACAATAATGGGTTCTATGTCACCTTGATTATCTTTTCCAAGGCCACCTTTTCCTTTATAGGCCATGTTTTTCACAACTCTTAGGCCATTGCCATATTGTTTAACTGGTATGGTGACTAATTCTTTCTCTTTGTAGAGCCAAGATGAGATGTCTTCAATAGTTTCCTCTGCCAATAATTTTCCCTCTTGGAATTGGGTTAGAGATGTTGGTGGAGGAATAGCTTCTTTCTTAGTTGCTTTAGCTATGGGTGGTTGGCCATAGGATTTAGGGGATAAAGGTATCCGCCCTACACAACAAGATTTTGAGATATCATATTCACCAAAGCCTATATCATGGATGTGAATTGTGATTTTAGGAATAGGATTAGGATTGGGTTCAACTTCAGAGGCTTTTTTTAGATTTTCAGGGTCGACATACAATGGGGATTGATAGGCTTTTTCATTGTTTAACACTTGGTTGCTATTCTTGTAACTGCCTTGCAAGTTATGACAGAATTCAAACGGATTAGGGTCTCATGGGATAGTGATCTCCGTACCATTAAATGTGAATTTGAGAGACTGATGGTATGTGGAGGGAACAACTTTCATGGCATGGATCCATGGGCATCCTAAGATAATGTTATAAGGTAGCTCAATGTCGAGGACTTGACACCTAGTTTCAAGCATGATGGGGTCTACTTGTATAGGCAATTGGATAACACCTTATGAACAACGTTTAGCATCATCATACCCCTTGATTGTAATGCTTTGATCAATGTTGACATGATCCTCAGAGTATCCCAATTGTTTAAGTGACTTGAGAGAAGAGATATTGATACCAACACCACCATCTATAAGTATGCATTTGATCTTTCATTTATGGATGAAAACTTCAATGTGAAGGGCATCATTGTGACATGGATCGTGGGATGGGAGGTCCTTTTCAGAGAAGACCACATTGTAAGGTAAGGTGATGTTACCTATTATAGCTTGGAAATCTATGACCGCTATGTTATTAGGAACAAAAGACTCTTGTAAGGCTTTTTCTAGCACAGCTTTATGTGCGAGTGATGATCGAAGAAGGTCCAAAATAGAGATATGTGCAAGGGTTTTCCCTAGATGTTCGACAAGATTGTAATCAGATTGGGTTGGGAGACTTGGTGTAGGCCCACGAAGGGTAACACGACCATGATGAGTTGTGATTGTGCAATTCGTAGATTTACCTTTGATAGTGAGGGGAGACACATGACTTTCTTCAAAGTGACTGATAATAGAGTCATAGGAAGTTGAGGCTTTGTTAATACCTTTACCTTTATCAGGATTTTGACCTTGACCATGGTTAGGGAATGGCTCCTTGTACATGTTGAGGTCTTTGTTGGTGTTTTGATTAGGAGGTGCATCAAAAGTGACTTCACCTCTACCAATAAGGTTTTGGATCATGTGCTTGTGTTTCATGCATGATATGGTTCTGTGTCCTTTGGTCCTATGTTATTCACAATATTCATTTTCTTTGTACCATGTTGGTTTGAAATTAGGTTCACCATATGGGGAAGCGTCTAGTAGCATGGCGTGTCCATTTTGCACAAGTTTCTTTAGAGCTGACTCTATAGGCTCTCCTAAGGGAGTGAACTTATACCTAGGAGGGTAATTTTGGGGAGTCCACTCTTGTTGATGTTCTTGGGTTTGGTTTTGTTCTTGTTGTTGTTTTTATTGTTGAGGTAGAGGTTAGTTTTGTTTGGATGAAAGATTAAGGGGTGTTTGTAGTGTTTAAACATGGTTAGAATCCACCACACCATAATTGACCACATTTTTGTTTTTGTTCTAGTATTTGGGCTTATCATTCGATTGTTGTTGTGGAGGATTGTCTTTATTGTCTTTAAAGATTTTGACCACGCCTTTAGCGATGAGGGCTTTTTCGATGTTGATGCCTTTATAGGTAATCTCATCAAAGGTTGTAGCACTTAGTATTTGCAAATGGAAACCCAATTCTTGGTTAAGGTTCTGCACAAATATTCTAACAAGCTACTTTTTAGGTATTTTAAATGGGAATTTCCTAGCCATGTGTCTCCATCTTTGAAGGAAGGAGATAAGAGTTTCCCTATTTTTCTATTTATTGTTACATAAATTAGTTATAGAGACTTCATGTTCTATGTTGTATGAGAAATGGGTGGCAAATGTTTCTGCAAGCTCGTTAAAAGATTTTATACTCGTAAGTAGATGTGAGAACCATTCTATAGCTTGACCTCCAAGATTGTGAGGGAAGAGGTGCATGAGATATGTGTCATTATGTGCAACCTCTAAACAAGTGAGATATAATTCTCTAAGGTGGTCTTTTGGGTCTCCTCTTCCCTTGTATTTATCAAATTTGGTTATAGTGAAGTTGGGAGGAAAAGGGATCATTTGCAATGACCAATCAAATGGATAAGGACAACCCTCCTCCAAAGAGAAGGTTTTCTTATTGTGAGCAAATGTTAAATCGGCTACTTGTTGTTGTACCTTGGCAAGTTTAAGCTCCATAGTTGTTGGGGGTGTTGGAAGAGTCTCCTATTGCACGAAGGGTGGTTGTTGTTGCCCATAGGGAAGATTGTTGTTGAAGCCACAGGAATTGGTGTTATATGGGTCGTATGATTGGTTTGGGTCATTTGTGTTGTATGTTGGATTTGGATTGGATTGGGTTTGGTTGTTTTGATTTTGGACATATGGAGGTGGTGCTAGAGAAGAATGTTGGCTCTGCGATTGTTGCGAAGGGATGACGAAAGAGTTTTGTTGTTGATATTGTTGAGGAGGGGTGATGAAAGGATTTTGTGGAGGAAAGCTAAAGTTTGTTGGGTTTGGTTGTGATGGTTGGGTATAGCCATAGGATGATTGGATTTGAGAATATTGAGGGTTATTGAGATAAGTGTTGGTGAGATTGAGTGTGGATGAAGATTGTGGTGGAGAGACATATGTAGATGGGTTTTGTGACGGTTGGGATTGATTGAAATATGTGAGGTTGAGTGTTGATGATTGTTGTGGTGGAGGGATATAGTTTGTGTTGATGTTTTGGGAGTGTTGTGGGGGAGTGATGATGTTTGTGTTGATGTTTTGGGAATGTTGTGGGGGAGTGATGATGTTTGTGTTGATATTTTGGGAATGTTGTGGTTATATGACATTGCTTGTATTAGTGATACAGAGGGTTGATGATGTTTGGGGTGGTGTCTGTTGTGACCCTTGTTGCATGGCTACATAAGTGTTTCCCGGATTGTAATTTAGTGGAAAACTATCTTGTGATCGGGTGGCCAATATTCCTTTTCTGATAGATGTGGGCATTTGTGATATGCTAGGAGGTTTTTGTTGGTTTTGTTTAGCTAGAGCGGTTTGTCTCGTTAATTATGCTTGACGATGAAGAGTCTCTTGTTGTTGTTTGTAAATCTCCATAGGAGTCATGAGTGGTGATATGGGTCTTTCTGCTGTTGGATTTTGATAAAGAGGACTCTTGTATTGAGCGTCAAAAGGTTTATTCGTTCTCCCTTGCGAGCTTTGTTCAGGTATGGGAGTGGTCACGGTTGACATAGTTTGGATAGTAGTCATAGCATCATGGGATTTGTTTTGCTCTTTAAGATTAGATAGATCAAAGTCTTGGGGTAGTTTAGCTCCTTGTTCCGCAAGCAAACGAAAGAAATGATCTTGATTTTCACTAAGGAGTTTGTCAAATGTAGCTATTGCTCTAGGATCTTGCATGAGTTTATTAAGGTCTTGTCTATCTTCTTGAGAGGATTGACCTTCTTGAAAGTTTCGCTCTTCTTGAGATGGGACTTGAACCGTGGTATAACCGGGTGTAGTAAAATCATGAGGCATGCCGGTAGTGAATTGAGTTACCTCTACCAAAGGGACATTACTCTCTTGCATATTAGCTGGTGGGTCATGTTGTGGCCTGTTTTGAAAGTTGGTTGGTCTTTCCATTGGTATTTGGGGAGTACCCTTTTGAGACATGTTGGATTGACTTTGTTGAGGTGTATGCAGTGGTGATTTTCACTTCTTTAGAGAAATTTGCTTAGCCTTCATAGATTGCTAGAGTCTAGTGGTTACCATGGGATGCACTAGAACAATATGTTTGAGATTTTACTGAGATAGTTTGATGGACAATTTACTGGACCAAAGGTGCTGGATTGTGCTACAAAGGCACGAGACTGTTATACCAAAGGCAGGTTACTGTGTTTCAGAAGGCTGGACTATGTTGTCAGAGGTGCTGGACTGTTATATCAAAAGCACTGGACTGCACTACAAAGGTGCTGGGTTGTGTTTTGAAGGCACTGAAATGGTGTCAGTGATGTTTATGAGGAAAATTTTGATAGATTTTGGATTAGATTTGCTTTGACAAGAGAAAACACATCAAACAAAGTGGCAAAAAGGACTGACACAACAAATAGTGTATGTTCTAGGCTCATGAAATAGCCCAATGTTTCCGCAGGTATTAGAAAATTGCAAACAATTCAAGTACTTTTTATCCCTAGAGACATGGTTTCATTGTGGTAGATCAGCTCACAACTTAATTCTTCATTGACCAAATGTCATTCCACATAGGTAGGGATATCTCACCCTCCCCTCGAAAAGCCTCAAGTAGGTCACAAGAGCTTTATGGCCGCTCAGAAATACTATCTCTTCTCAAGGGAGGCAATGGTGAGTTATTTTGGGGGTTTATATTGATTCCCCTTGCACTGATGATTACCGTAATGTTCAGAGGTGAAACAGGTAGTCACTATCTAGATGGTTCTTAGTAGCTTTGAGGGACCAAAGCCTTGTGAGCATGCGGCAAGCTACTAAAATCTTTAACCAAACCTACTAAGAGTTTCAAACACTTTGTACAATGTAAAAATTATTTTTACAAAGTGCTAGTACACCTCTTTTTGATTTGGCACCTCAAGGCAAGGCTGACATCGATTAGGACTTGGCTTTCGCCTTATCCCTCTTATATAGTGGTTCAAAAGAAAACTCCACTTAGGGTCATCCCTTTTGGATGAAGCACAATCCAAAAGTAGGCCCTTCTAAAGGAATAACTAAAAAGTAAGATCAAGCACATCAAACAAAGGTTTAATTGTCTCGTTATAAGAAAAAGAAGGTGCAACTAGATTAGGCACACACACACACACGATTGTAGTTGTCAATCATCCCTTATGAAATTGAAGTGTTTTGCATTCATGTCAATTGTCCCTTAAGAAATTGAAGTGTTTATGCATTCATGTCCATTGTCCCTTAAGAAAGTAATATTTTCCTAAGACTTAGATTACAATAGATGATTGTTCAATTGTCCCTTAAGAAAGTAATATGTTTCTAAGACTTAGTGCGATAGATTTGTCAATTTCTTCAAAGCTCATCCTGCATGAACATGTTAGAAAAACCCATTTGCTCTATTTGAGTAATAAGAGGCTGCAAAAGATGATTAGTTCCACACAAACTCAATAGTTAGAAAATTGACCAAAAGCACTTTACTGAGTTACCGAAGGTGCACTGTGTTACCAAAAGTGTTGCACTATTCTGCCAAAGATGCGCTGCTTTTGAACAAAGGCCCAGGACTATTCTGCAAAGATGCTGCACTGTGCTGCAAAGGCGTGATATTGCTCCAAATCTAAAAAAACTCAATATTTTATCAAAATAATAGATTTGAAAGATGATTTCATGATTATAGGATGATCTAGAATGTTTGATAAGGCTAAGATTTGTAGCTAATGATAAAAATATGACAAGTTAGAACCCTGTAAATCAGAAAACAAAATAGAAACCCTAAGAAACCAAAGGCAATATACTGCTATGCAAAGGTGTGGGACTACAGACCAAAGGTGCTTTACTATGTACCAGAAGCACGTTACTATCACCCAAAGGTGCTTTGCTTACCTACCAAAGGCACTTTACTATGATGCAGAGGTGCTTTTCTGTGTTTGATTGTGTTGTTTCATACTGGACTTCAAAAAAAAAATTCTAATTGAAAACAATAATTAGCAGGTCCCACCGGGCGTGCCAGAATGTGTATAGGAATAAAATCAAGATCAAATGATAATCAAAACAATGAAATAATCAACAACTCAATTCTATAACTTTAAGATAACGATCTAAGCAAACAACCAAATAATCAATGAATAATACCAAAAACAATGAAAGCTTTCACCTAGATTGTATTATTATCTTATTCGAATGTGGATTGCTCTATAAATTGTGAAACCATGTTTGCAACAAGCAGATGTAGATTGTGTTTGTGCTCAAAGTGCTCAATGTGATCAACGATGTGATGAATGCTCAATGCGCTGTAGAGAGGCAAAAACTTAAATGATTGAAGAAGATTTGTTATGAAGATGAGGGGGGTTTATATAGGTTTCAATAAAGATTGATCAATGGTCCAGATAATTCCATAGAATCAATGGATGAGATAAATCTAGGATTCATGATGAATGTGCACATGACATGTGTCACACAAAAAGATATTTTTGTTAAGATAATTGATTGATTTGGCTAAAAGACATGGAACAGACATGATAAAGATAGATTTGATTTCATAAATTAGAATGCTATTTTTTAATTTATGAGTTGGTGATAAAAACAATAATAATTAAGTCAATTAACTCAACTTATAATTTGCTTTTTGTATGATTTGAGATAAATTAAATAATAAATTATTTAATTTTGTGTGCATGATGAATAAGATTTATTTTTAGAAGAATTTGAAGATATTTAAACCAAATTAAATAAATAAATTTATTTAATTGTTTGTGCATGATAGAAGACATAGAATGGATTTGAAGATTTAAATAAATTAAACAAATAAATTGATTTAATTTATTTTGCATGATGAAGGATAATAAAATATTTATTTTATTTTATTTTTAGAAGAGAGATTCAATTTAAATAAATTTGAATGATTTATTTAAATTTAGAAGAATAATTGATTTAATTAAATAATTAAAATTATTTAATTATAGATAAGAGGATTTAAATGATAAATTAATTAAATAATTAATTTATTCAATTGATGTGGATTTGAAAATTGGAAGATGATAATGATTTAATTAAATAATTGAAATTATTTAATTTTAGAAGAATAAAGTTGATTTTGTTGAAATTAATTAAATAAATAGAATTTATTCAATTAATGTCAAATTTAGGAGATTTGGAAGAATTTGATGATTTTGATGAAATTAATTAAATAATTTGATTATTTAATTAACGTTGAAATGCAGGTGATTTGATGAAATGCAAGTGATGTAGTGACCTGGTCATTTTTAGGTGTCTACAACTACAATAGGTCGAGGTAATGAAGGTAAGTCCACAGTTCGTAGATATTTTTGATTGGTTGATGATACTATCATTGCAAAATATGAGGACTGTTGTACATTGACATGATCAAGTGAGCTACACTCTTTTAGAAGCTCTAATATAGGTTCATGGAGTATTCATACACAACATATGGCATGCTTTTGTTCTTCATGTACATATGAAGCTTGGTATGATTTTGAGTCAAATGAGTGGTTTGATGATTGGTGTACAAGAGGCTTATGCCTAATTGACCATTATCAACTATCGACAGCACTACAAATGACAAAGATTGAATCATCAGTTGATTTTGACCATGTTTCAGATTTAGTTCAACCAGGTATTATCAGCATTCTAATTTAATAAAATTCAATATGCCATCTTATTTTGTATTTTTTCTTGTATTGTTGACTATATTCATCAAACTGAATGCACGTATCAATGTAGGGCATGTTTATGTAGTTATTATAGCTAAAGGCAATGAAGAAATAACATATTATTATCGTTGGCATTGTGTTGAGGAAAAAAAGAAATTAGATTCCCCTGTTATAGATGGAGAAAACATCGAGTACCCTATAGGATCAATGGTTGTTATTGGAACATGGCTTAGAAGGTACCCACTAAAGAAGTCTAATGTGTGGGTGTTCAAGGACTTTGACACACATAGGAAGATTCTTCATTATTCTAACCTTGTTGTAGCTTCAAACGTTTATTTGATCAATTATGGGGGTAGACCATTGAACATGACCTTGTGGAAGGCTTGTGAGTCTAATCACGAGGCAATACTTGACATACTAAAGAGTAAAGCAGACCATGATGGTTCATTGGATTGAATTAGTGGAATGACATAAAGGTATGTTATTTTTCTTTGCTATCCTAATTTCACCTAGTATATTTTAGCTACTAATTTTAGCTAAATAGTGCAATTGCATTTACATGCAGGATTTTAGTATGATGGTGGTAGGCATAATCCTTATGAAGTGGCCTTTGGAAGGAAAGTAAGGTAGGTTTTCATGATTATTTCACGATGATATGTCCTTTACTTTCTATTTCATAATGAGTTTTAATAATGTTACTATGAGTTTTAATTCATTTTAATGATGTTACTATTTCATAATGAGTCTTAATGAGTTTTAATGACAAACAATTGATAGCAGCAATAAGGGCAGCCTCAATTAATGCCCTACAAGACATTGGATCAAGTGAGAACACTTTTATAGTACTAAATTTTCATCTACTAGAAGGTATTATGACTGAATTATTACATTCAACATCTCCTGGGGCCAAATGGATGGTGCCAACGCATCTGGGTGGGTAGGTAAATGCTAGGGGGATGTCTTTTTGGTGGCAAAGCCTCATGGTCGTTCTTAGCTATATCGAACACATACAATCTCTCAAGAGCCCTAAGAAAAAATGTGACAAACTTTAGATCGACTATTCCATCAAATTGTGACACCTAGGAACATCTTTTTTATATGTCTAGGTGGATGTTAGGTCCACCTACAAACACCTACCTTGATTTTTGCTAAACCAATTTTTTTTGCCTATGGTGGCAAGGAACACATTGTTCCAAAATGCTTCATTTCCTTGTAGTGGAAATGTGCTAGGAGTGACATTTTGCATTCCATATCTTGTGAAGCCAAATAGACTTCACCAATGAGTCAGAGTGGGTGGGTAAATGCCAAGGGAGGTCTCATTTCATGTGCCAAGCACTCCAGTTGTTCGGGGCAGCAGGCTATCAGCAAAGTCCCTTAAGATCCCTAAGACCAAAAAATTGCCAAACTGTGATGGAGCGGTCTTAGAATTAGGGGCAGCTGGGAACATTTTGTTTGGAACTACAGGTGCATGTGAGGTCTGTCCACAATAACCTCTCTTGGTTTTGGTCAACTTGAGTCTGTTTGACCGTGCCAAAATCAAATGCATTCTTGCAAAATGCTTTAGTTTCATGCAGTGGAAAGGTGCTAGGAGCGCCATTTTTCATTCCATAGCTCATGGGGTTGAACTGACTCTGGAAACATGTCTAGGTGGGTGGGTAAATGTTAGGGGAGGTTTCATTTCGTGTGCCAAGTGTCTCAGTCATTTCGGGCTACAAGCTACTGGCAAAGTTGAAAGGTGCCAGGAGTGTCATTTTGCATTCCATAGCTTGTGGGGCTGAATGGACTTCACCAACATGTCAGGGTGGGTAGGTAAATGCTAGAGGAGGTCTCATTTTATGTGCCAAGTGTCCCAGTAGTTTGAGGTAGCGGGCTACTGGCAAAGTCCCTTAAGATCCCTAAGACCAAAAAACTACCAAACTTTCGCGAACCAGTTCTTAGAATTTAGAGAAGTTGGGAACATTCTATTTGGACCTACATGTGCACATGGGGTCCATCCACAATAACCTCTCTCAGTATTGGTCAACTCCAATCCATTTGACCGTGCCGAAATCAAATGCATTCTTGCAAAATGCTTCAATTCCATGCAGTGGAAAGGTGCTAGGAGTGACATTTTGCATTCCATAGCTCGTGGGGCTGAATGAACTTTGCTAATGCATGAGGGTGGGTGGGTAAATGCCAAGGGAGGTCTCATTTCATGTGCCAAGGGTCCCAATTATTCGGGGAAATAGGCTACCGGTAAAGTCACTTAAGATCCTAAGACCAAAAACTGCCAAACTTTGACTAAGCAGTTCTCAGAATTCATGGTAACTGGAAATGTTTCATTTAGACCTACAGGTGCACGTGGGGTCTATCCATAATAACCTCTCTTAGTTTTGGTCAACTCTAGTCCATTTGACCGTGCAAAATCAAATGTAATCTTGTAAAATGCCTTAATTTCGTGCAGCACAACATTGCCAGGTGCCATATTTTTTGTTCTGCTCATCGTAGGGCTGAACCGACTGCATAAACACATTGGGGTGGGCAGGAAAATGTTAGGGGAGATCTTTTTTCGTGTGCCAAACATCCTAGTCATTCCAAGCTATAAGATACCGAAAAAGTAGAAAGTTATTAACAATGAACTTTTGCATTCCGTAGCTCGTGGGGTTGAACTGACTATGCCAACATGTCTTGATGTGTAGGTAAATGCTAGGGGAGGTCTCGTTTTGTGTGCCAAGTGTCTCAGTCATTCTAGGCTGTAAGTTACCGGCAAAGTCGAAAGGTGCTAGGAGTGACATTTTGCATTCCGTAGCTCATGGGGCTGAACGAACTTTGCCAACGCATCAAGGTGGGTGGGTGAATGCTAGGAGAGGTCTTGTTTTATGTGCCAAGGGTCCCAGTTGTTTTAGGTTGTAAGCTATCAACAAAGTCACTTTGGTGGTAGCTTGTAGGCTAGAACAATTGGGACCCTTGGCACATGAAATGAGAGCTCCCCTAGCATTTACCCACCCACCCAGATGCATTGGTGTAGTTGGTTTGGCCTCACGATGAGCAGATCAAAAAATATAGCACTTGGCAAGGTTGTGCCACATGAAACTGAAGCATTTTGCAAGAATGCATTTAATTTCAGCATAGTCAAATGGATTTGAGTTGACCAAAACTGAGAGAGGTTATTGTGGAAAGACCCCACATGCACCTATAGTTCTAAATGAAATGTTCCTAGCTACCATGAATTCTGAGAACTGCTTTGTCAAAGTTTACCAATTTTTGGTCTTAAGATCTTAAGTGACTTTACCAGTAGTCTACTGCCCCGAACGATTAGGATGCTTAGCACACAAAATGATACCTCCCCTAGAATTTACCTGCCCACCCCAATAGATTGGTAAAGTCCATTCGGCCCCACAAACTATGGAATGCAAAATGTCACTCCTAGCACCTTTCCACTACATGAAACTAAAGTATTTTGCAAGAATGCATTTGATTTCGACACGGTCAAGCAGACTAGAGTTAACCAAAACTGAGAGAGGTTATTATAGACGGACCCCACATGCACCTATAGGTCAAAACAGAATGTTCCCAACTACCCTAAATTCTAAGAACTAGTCCCTCAAAGTTTGGTAGTTTTTTGGTCTTAGGGATCTTAAGAGACTTTGCTGGTAGCCTACTGCCCTAAATGGCTGGGGTGCTTGACACATGAAATGAGACCTCCCCTTAGATTTACCCACCCATTTTGATGCATTGCATAGTCAGTTTGGCCTTACGATGAGCAGATCAAAAAATATAGCACCTAACAAGGTTGTGCTGCATGAAATTGAAGCATTTTGCTAGAATGCATTTGATTTTAGCATGGTCAAATGGATTTGAGTTGACCAAAACAAGAAAGGTTATTGCAAAAGGACCCCATGTGCACTTATAGGTATAAACAGAACATTCCTAGCTGCCACAAATTCTAAGAACTACTTTGTCAAAGTTTGGTAGTTTTTGGTCTTAGGATCTGTAAAGGGTAAAATTCAGATAGTTGAGTTTTTGGTAGTTTTGTGTATGTATCCTCCTTTGACCCTTTCATTCAAGGACCTAGGGTTGAGTTGCAATGTACTATCCTACCCTAGGTCACTATTATATGTAGGGAAACTTGGATTTTTATGATTTGATTGACCATTATCTTCTCTTATGCTTAATTATACCTTAAAACCCTAATTATGCAAATACGATAGCAAATAGATGAATAACAGAAAATGTTGCTACAGAAAGATGTAAAATGACAAATGACTTTGCACCTATTTTCAGGGTTCAGAAGTAGAATAGTTAGGGACTAAAGAGCGGGTGCCCAAGTCCAATGCCCTACTTTTTGTCAGGATCTGCAAACAAGATCTGCAACCTATTCCTACTGTATCGAAGGTTTTCCTGTCACAAAAATTCAAGGACTAATGAGCAGGTGCCCTAGTCTAGGGAGCTATTTTCTTCTCTGATCTACAATTCTGACACTCTGTTGTACCCTCCTGTAACTTCACTTTCTCTATAGTTTCAAACTGTAACCTGCAATCATGAAAACTTTGGGAGGGGGTTGTTGTGTTTAGAGGCTTGCCTCAGTCAAGCCCCGGAGAGACATTCAAGTCTTCCAAACATTGTTGTCAGATAGAGAGTGCATGCCCTTGGGAGGTAGAGGCAAAAACTAAATGATAATTCTTAAAAACACAAATGATGTCACCTTGTAGTGAAGATCTCATGGGAGGAAGAAGCTCTTCATGCCATGAGGAGATGATTGCTCAAATATGCAAACACAAACACATAGACAACACAAATCTGCTCTTGCAACACAATGAAAGCCTTGAATCACCTTTAGAATGCATGAAGTTCACAATAACAATCTAGTTTACAAATGAATGCCTAAACATGCTTTTATATGCAACTACAAACACTCTCGCTAAGAATTTCGTAATTCAAACTTACCGTGTCAGCATAGGACCCAAATAACGGTCATAAGATGACACCCAAAATTTGGGATTGGCCCAAAATAGAGTAGTACTAGGGCACGAGCACCCAAGTCCTCCCCCTTATTTTGGTCAAGGTTAGGTTCAAGGGGTCCCCCTAGGTCCCATTTGATAAGATACCCAGGGTTCATTCCATCGAGATGTTGAAATATGATGTAAGATATCCTAAATGCACACTAAAGACCCAGGAGCTAAACCTTATGTGGGAAAAGCCCCCAAGGGGACATTTTTTGACGTTACATTTAGACCCCACTTTAATGTATGTATAAATGCAAGGCCAATACATGCATTAAAGTATGGTCAACAAACACAGTAAATACGCCAAGCACGGAGAAGACACGCCATACACATTGAAGCCAATGCCAGACATGTAAAACACGGAGAAGATAGTTACAGTCACACAAAACATGGAGAATACATTGAATGCATAGAAGACAAGAATGATTTCTTTTCTTTTCTTTTTTCTCATATATATGAAATGCAGATGCAAGTACATGAAAGTAAACAAACCTCCCATAATGCAGGATGTACTCATCGCACAGGTCTTTAAACTGCATATATGGGGCAACACACACACAAGACACGCTAAACCTCCCAAAATGCAGGATGTACTCATCGTACAGGCATTTAAACTACATATGGGGAAATTGACACGCCACACAAAAGCAAACATGCCAAAAACACACACTTTGAAGACACGGAGAAAACACGGCAGACAAGCGATGGAGTGTTCCTATTTCTAGGTTCAACACCATCTCAGGCACATTACAGGCACACACCGATGATTGGGATTCACCACAACAATCACCAAAGACATGCTTAAGGGTTGAGTTAGTCACAGAACCGCTCCCCGCCTCCCAATGAGGACTTTTAAAAATGATAGGATGATGTAATCTTCTCTGAGAAATACACCATCCCTACCTCCGTAGAGGGCTTAAGATAAAAAGGATATACATGATATCCCACCTCTGCAGAGAGCTTAAATGATTAATTGATTGATTGTAAACAAACTTAGAGTGCAGGATGTACTCATTGCACAAGTCTTTAGACTACACCTGAGGACAAGCACATTGCTAACATCTACAATAGAAAGGTTACCTTATATATGCCCCCACCTTAAGGTGGTTGATATCATGCATTGATATCAAGCATGTTAAGGTAGGAAGAAAACACACAAGGGAACACAGACTTTCACAAAGCCCATGCCCCCCAAAGGTGACGTGTACTTTAGGATCGCCAAATGTTCCCACAAACATATTCCTACAAGAAACATGTTAGTGTCTACATAATCATGATAAACAACAACATCAATGCATATGATTAACCACACAAAGAGCTAAGGTTATACTACAAATTCAAAGTTTGAGGATAACCGTGGGGCTATATCACGAAGATCTCTGAATCAAGTACCACCAAGGCTAGATTCAAAGACAAACAAAGTGCACAAAGCATTAGTATTGTTATGATTTGTAAATGAGATAAAAACATCATCAAAATCACTACGGGGAAAGCAAGAGTGCTTCCACTAGCCAAGCATCAGATAAGATATAGAACCCCATTGTCATATTAGGAACTAAGTCCAATTTTTGATTTCTCACTAAAGGGACGCTAGGTCCGCATCAGTATAAATACTTTTCGTCATCCACCCGCTAGATAGAAACACTAGAGGAAGGGAAAAAATAAATAAGAGAGGAGAAACAAGTGTCTTAGGGACAGTGATGTAGGAGGGTGCCCCCAAGTAACCAATCGCAACACTATGTCCATAAGACACAACACATAACGATGAAATCAGAGAGAGAGGCAATATAAAAGAATGATGATAAAAATAGAAGAAGGTCACAATAGAGGTGGTCTCCTAGTATCCCAGACCTTACAAGAGAATCAAGGATCATCCTAGGAGGCCTAAACAACACATAACACATCACGGGGGAAGCACATCACGAGAGAGATAAAGGGTTAGAAATACTTACTTGGTAGGATCTATGTATCAGATTTTTGAACTTGTGAACCTCTTGGAGAGGTACTCGATCATGTTTAGTGCAAATTTTGAGTGGTTCTTATGAGAGTCTTGTTTGTTATCATATGATGATTGTTTCTCAAATCCTTGTTTAAATCAGACTTTTTGTTTCTTATGAGGAGGAGAACCACTATTATTTCCAACTATTGATAGTCGTCTTACTCTTTTATGATTTTTAGCGAGTTTACATTGTTGATGCTGTCTAACACAGTAACAGGAATCATCCTATACCATATTACTCATCTGTATCGGTTGTTCTATTTATCTTTTTGATGTGTTTTGTCTATCTCCTGATCCATATAAGGATAACAGAGGAGGAACCTCAGCATAAATTCCATTTCTTTGTGGACAAGGTGGGTTATCTAACTTTTCTTTATCCACTTCAATCATACCCATGATATTATCATAGTCTAAATAATCATCATCATCTATTTCTACTAGTCCTTGTTCCAATATATTGGTATCAGTATGTTTAGGAAAAGGATAAGTGAAGATTTGTAAATTTTGATTTAGCGGAGCAACCAACTTATTTCCGTTATCATTCACACCTGATACTTGTATGATATTTGAATCAATGAGGTCTTGTATTTCATGTTTTAGATTCATACATCGTTTAGTGTCATGTCCTTGTGTTCAATGAAAATGGCAAAAGGCATTAGCATCAAAGTAAGGTCCTTGTGCTTTACTAGGATCAACAGGCTTAATCGGGGGAAGCTTCAGAATGTTATTACTCACAGTTTGATTCATGATAGAATGATAAGACTCAGATATTAGAGTAAACTTTCTTGGTTGATATGATGCTTTCTTTGGATTAGTGATAGTAGACACATTAGAGAAGTTATTCATATTCAATCCATTAATCTTAACGAAACTCCTATTGTTATTATTCCTCTTAAAGTTGTTTTGTGATGATCCACCCATGGATTGACTAACTTGAGCTAATGAGTTTTGGTTTTCATACTGGCTAGTCAAAAGTTGGTAATCACGAAGGGTAGTGCATAAATGTTGAAAGGAGTTATACTTCATCAAGAGGATCTTATAACGGACGTTAGGTTGTAGATTTGTAATAAACTCCTTCTGAACATCCTCATCTTTCATCTGATACTGAATTTGCATATATAAAGCTTGATACCTACTAATGAATTCAGTTAAATTCTCTTTCGGACCTTGCTTGCAATGAACTAAGTCAATCAAAGAGACTTGAGGTACAATGTTTTCTTGAAAATGTTGTAAAAATTGATCAATCAACTATGAAAAGGAGTGTATTTAATTTGGAGGCAAAGAGAAAAACCATTCTAAAGTAGTATCTTTGAGAGATCATGGGAAAAGTTTTGCCAACAAATCCTCTTCAAAATAGAAATCACTACACATAGCTGTGAATGCTGCCACATGAGTATTAGGATCACCGTTTCCACCATATTTTTCAAAGCGACGGGTCTCAAACCTCTCAAGCATAGGAGTTCTCAAAATTGCATAAGATAGGGGATTACAGGCATGATATGTTAGTATATTAGGTTGCAAAGAATTTGTCAAATTTGTTACGTTTTGTTGTAAAGCAGTCATGCCTTGCAAAAGTTGGTTTAGGATGGCATCATTGGGAGATGCAGTTTGCTGTGAGGAATTGTCACCATAGTGAGGAGGTGATTGAGCTTGAGATATGATAGGCAGAGGCTATGAATAGGTCAACGATGGTTGTACATAATGGTAGGTGATAGGTGGTTGAGAATAACTATATGTGATGGGAGGTTGAGAATAAGTGGGATGAAGAGGTGGTTGAGAGAAATTATTCATAGAAGAGGTCCCCTTAGAAACCAAATTCTAATAATTAAATCCCACAGCTTTGTAATTAGTGCCACTAGATACTCCAATACTAGTAGTAGTATTACTACAAGCGTTCACATCAGTTGTTAATATCGTTGATATGTAAAGGTAGATATTTCAGTAGTCGGTATAGATACCGATACTTGAGTGTGGGATGGTGACAAAGTGTTATTTATCACTTTTACATATTCATTCACTAGCATGATATTGGTTTGTACAATATGCGCTAAACCATAGATTTTATTAACACCGTCTTGTCCCTCTTTTATCAATTCTCTTACATGGTGAATCACATGTATAGCTTCTTCAACTATCCTCTCAGTTTGTACATAGTCTTGAAATTGAGCTAGGTCTTTGTCAAGTTTATCTATTTTCTCATCAAATACATATCATGTCGTCTCGATAGTATCATCAATGTCATGAAAAGTTTGCTCTTAAATTGTACTTGTGATGGGTGTAATATCTTGTAACATTTGAGTCTTTCCTTTTGTAAAGAAGGTGTTCAATGTACCAACTTCTTCAAGAGCACTAGATCCCATATGTCTGATGCTTCTTCCTAAAGTAATATTTCTCTTAGGGCAGCGAGTTATTAAACTCATGCAAATCTAGGAGGACGATAAGTCAAAATATAGTGAAAATACACTAAAATATGTGATTTTTTCACCAAATCTCAATGTAAAAGAGCATGACAAAGGGTGTTGTGTGGAAAATGATGATTGAAATAAAATTATATCAGTAATAACAGCTACCTAATGCTAATATATCCGGCACAACACACTTATAGTGCCACCCAAGATCAAACCCTAGTGAAAATATAGCAAAAATAGGCAATTTTTCACGATTTTTCAATTCCAAGACCTAGCCAAAGGGGTTTTGTAAATAATTTAAGGTGGTACAGAAAATAATACTAGTTATATCAGTCACCTACATGCATAAAGTTTTTTACAACATTCTTAGGGTACAAACTAGGCCAAACCCTAGGGCAAAAATAGCAAAAATAGGCAATTTTCACCAAATTTTCAATACAAGAGGCCAATAGAAAGGTGTTGTAAAGATTTTTAGGGGGGGAAGAAGATAACACCCCTTATATCATCCAATTAGTGCCAAAATATTCTTTACAACATGCATATAGTGCAAATTTAGAGGGTTGATAAGGCCAAATCTAGTGAAAATCAATGTTTTTCAAGCCCTAGGTTTGAGATCTTGATGTAAAATGTTGTATGAATGTTTTGAAAGCTGATATATGATGAAAATTACATGCTCTAAGATCTGAAAATGATTTCCAAGTCCTAGGATGCAAAATGCAAGTGCAAATCTAATGAAAAATCAATGAAAATGCTAGTTTTTTATTGAAATTTTCTATGCAAAAATGCAAATTTTTGAAATCTAAATGCATTTTTTTTGTAAAATGCAAGACTAAAGCCAAATGAAAATTTTAATGAGCCTCTAAAATCAGTAGAAAATCTGAAACAAGATTTTACCTACAAACCCTAGATTTTGGAATTACTAGGTTATATGCAAAATTCACAATTTTCAACAAAACCCTAGCAATTTTATGATGAAAATGCAATGCAAGATATTGATTTTTTGTAATTTTATGTATTTTAAATTAGATCTAATGCAAAAATAAAAAATTTGATGAAATTCAAATTAATTGATGCAAAATAGATACACTAGAATGCAATTTTTTCTAGTTTTTCCAAATTTTCAAAAATTTTGTAAGTTTTCCAATGCAATAAGATGAATGACTATATGAATGAAATGAAATCACTGTAAATCTGAAGAAAAAAACTCAGAAAGGTGCAAATAAGTCCAATACCACGGGTTCATAGAAATGTAAAGGGTAAAATTTGGATAGTTGAGTTTTGGTAGTTTTGTGTATGTATCCTCCTTTCACCCTTTCATTCAAGGACCTAGGGTTGAGTTGCAATGTACTATCCTACCCTAGGTCACTATGATATGTAGGGAAACTTGGATTTTTATGATTTGATTGACCATTATCTTCTCTTATGCTCAATTATACCTTAAAACCCTAATTATGCAAATATGATAGCAAATAGATGAATAACGAAAAATGCTGCTACAGAAAGATGTAAAATGACAAATGACTGTGCACCTATTTTTGGGGTTTGGAAGTGGAATAGTCAGGGACTAAAGAGCAGGCACCCAAGTCCAATGCCCTAATTTTTGTCAGGATCTACAAACAAGATATGTAACCTATTCCTATTGTACCGAAGGTTTTCCCGTCACAAAACTTTGAGGACTAATGAGTGGGCGCCCTAGTCCAGGGAGATATTTTCTTCTCTGATCTGCAATTCTGACACTCTGTTGTACCCTCCTACAACTTCACTTTGTCTATACCTTCAACCTGTAACCTGCCATCATGAAAATTTTGGGAGGGGGTTGTGGTGTTTAGAGACTTGCCTTAGTCAAGCCCCAGAGAGACATTCAAGTCTTCCAAACACTGTTGTTAGATAGAGAGTGTGTGCCCTTGGGAGGCAGAGGTAAAAACCAAATGATAAATGCTTACAAACACAAATGATGTCACCTTGTAGTGAAGATCCCATTAGAGGAAGAAGCTCTTCAAGCCATGAGGAGATGATTGCTCAAATCTGCAAACACGAACACATAGACAACACAAATCTGCTCTTGCAACACAATGAAAGCCTTGAATCACCTTTAGAATGCATGAAGTTCACAATAACAATCTAGTTTACAAATGAATGACTAAACATGCTTTTATATGCAACTACAAACACTCCCACCAAGAATTTCATAATTCAAACTTATCGTGTCAGCACATGACCCAAACAATGGTCACAAGATGACACCCAAAATATGAGACTGACCCAAAATAGGGCAGGACTAGGGCACGGGCACCCAAGTCCTCCCCCTATTTTGGTTAGGGTTAGGTTCAAGGGATCTCCCTAGGTCCCATTTGACAAGATACCTAGGATTCATTCCATCAGGATGTTGAAATATGATGTAAGATGTCTTAAATGCACACTAAAGACCCGAGAGCTAAACCTTATGAGGGAAAAGCCCCCAAGGGGACATTTTCTGACGTTATAGGATCTTAAATGACTTTGCCAGTAGCTTGCTGCCCCAAATGATTGGGACCCTTGGCACATAAAATGATACCTCCCCTGGCATTTACCCGCCCACCCCGATGTGTTGGCGAAGTTCGTTCAGCCCCATGAGTTATGGAATGCAAAATGTCACTCCTAGCACCTTTCCACTACATAAAACTAAAGCATTTTGCAAGAATACATTTGATTTTGGCACGGTCAATGGATTGGAGTTGACCAAAACTGAGAGAGGTTATTGTGGATGGACCCCACATGCACTTGTAGGTCTAAATGGAACATTCCCAGCTACCTTGAATTCTGAGAACTACCCTGTCAAAGTTTGGCAGTTTTTTGGTCTTAGGGATCTCAAGGGACTTTACCGATAGCCTGCTACTCCGAATGAATGGGGTGCTTGGCACATGAAATGAGACCTCCCCTAGCATTTACTCACCCACCCTTACACTTTGGTATAGTCAGTTCAGCCTCATGATGAGCAAATAAAAAAACATAGCACCTAACAAGGTTGTGCTACATGAAACTAAAGCATTTTACAAGAATGCATTCGATTTCAGAACTATCAAATGGATTTGATTTGACCAAAACTAAGAGAGGTTATTGTGGAAGGACCCCATGTGCACCTATATGTCCAAACAAAATATTCCCAGCGGGCATGACTGAGAACTGCTCTGTCAAAGTTTGGTAGTTTTTGGTCTTAGGATCTTAAGTGACTTTGTCGGTAGCCTGTTGCCCCGAATGATTGGGACCCTTGGCACATGAAATGAGACCTCCCATGGCATTTACCCGCCCACCTTGATGTGTTGGTGAAGTCCATTCGGGTCCATGAGCTATGGAATGCAAAATTTCACTCCTAGCACCTTTCCATTGCATGAAATTGAAGCATTTTGCAAGAATGCGTTTGATTTTAGCACGGTCAAATGGACTGGAGTTGACCAAAACTGAGAGAGGTTATTGTGGATGGACTCCAAATGCACCTTTAGGTCTAAATATAATGTTTCCATCTTCCCTAAATTCCAAGAACTACTCCATCAAAGTTTGGTAGTTTTTTGGTCTTATGGATCTTAAGGGACTTTGCCGGTAGCCTGCTGCCCCAAACGACTGGGACTCTTGGCACATGAAACGAGACCTCCCTTGGTATTTACCCACCCACCCCAATGTGTTTGAAAATCTTGTTCAACCCCATGAGCTATGGAATGCAAAACGACACTCTTAGCACCTTTCCACTGCATGAAACTGAAGCATTTTGTAAGAATGCATTTGATTTGAAGATTTGAACTCTAACTATATTGGTTCCTTATTTTCCACCTGCATTGCTCATGCATCTATTTCTATACATATTAGACCATTTAATGAAGCCTTAGAAGTGTTCTGGGTTAGATATTTTTCCAGATAACTAAAACCATAATGAAACGATAGAATTATATATGTTCTCATTGCCCTGAGGATTCAATCAAGTAGTCCTTAGGTTGATATGGCCTTTCTAATCTTGGCATATGATTGCTAGAATTTTCATATAACTATACATTTATAAAATGAGTGTTCTAAGATCTTTATAACACCATTCTCTATTTTTCTGGGACAACACTATCCTAATATGTGTTGACAGTGCATTACTAATGTAAACTTGCAACATTCCTTTGTACATACCCTTGGTCTGAGATACAAAACAATATAATCTTTTCTAATAAGGACAATTTTCTATACCTAGGACTAAATTGACATATGATTTGGATCCCCATTATAGTCCACACTATCCTATGGTTGTTACCTTACATGATATGTGAGTGAGTTCTAATTATCATGATGAATATCCTTTTCTTGATGAACAAGTGACTAGGTTTGGGAGAAGACTTAATGTCGCGATAACAGTCCCAAAGCTAAGTGATTGCCTTCTTGCTAATGACTATCACATTCTTGACTTTAAGACTAATTCATGATTGCATGCTTCTCCATAAGTGTCCTATGTCATACTTGGTCTATTGGCCTTGCTAGGGTCATCTTTATGTGGGAATGACATGCTTGACTTGATGGGGTTTCTTCCCTTCTTAATTTAGGATTTCTACTCTTTGATTACCAACACAATTGTCTCTTTATTATGATAGCCCTCTTCTTTCTCTCTTCTACACTCCCTACTTGTAGACTTCACATTCATAACACCAAGGTATAAGTATCCTCTAGGAAGACAATAATGCCTTTGATACATGATAGTCAACCTAGGGTTGCCTTTGATCTTTGTATGAAAAACACCTAATTAATTCTAGCTACTTGTATTACCTCTAAGCATCTCCTATAATATCACTGAGTTCATGGTCATTACCATGTGTCCTTTCTGAATTCATTTGATTTTTTCTGTGTGGATTCCTACATGACTTTGAGGTCCTATGATGTGTATTTTGGTGAGTATTAGTTTCTGAGGTATTTAATGCCTGAGTATGTGTATGCGGGTTGATTTTATTATGTTATTGAATGCCTTTTGAAGTGACTATGCATGTTTTGAAAGGATCTATGTTTCCCATTTAGAGGCATCTTGTGGTCAAGTTAGGACTGTTCAAACCATTCAGTCATCCTAAAGGTCCCCTAGATCTACTCCAAGACTCTTTATTGGTCATAACAGTCTTAAACTAATCCTAGGTTATTTGGAATAAGCTTTGAAACCTTTGAAATGGCCATTCAAATGATTTGGCACCCAAATTTGAATTTGACAAGGAAGTAAAAGCGTTTAAAATTCTAATTCTTCTTTACCTTCCACCCTTAATGTGAAGGGTAGAACATAAGGCCTAAACCTTAGCCTTAGCATATATCACACTTATCACTGATTTATGGCCTTGGGTGTGTTTCTAAATATGAGAGAGGTGATTATTTGGTTTGGTGTTATCTATAAAGGGCCTACATGCCCTACTTATACATGTATGAAAGAGTTTAAGGAAAGAAGTGGGTTTTTTCTCCATTCATGACTAATTTATGGATACATTGTCACCTATGGAGGACACGTTTCAATGCCTAAAACTTTAATCTATGCTTGTACATGTGTGAACAACATTCAGAGATGTATGTTATTCATTCTACCTAACTAGAGCCCATATTTCATAAGGTTTTCTGGGTAAAATACAAAGAGATAATGGACTGATCCATTGTTGTCTTGACTGTGACAGTCATGCTTAGAGGTCAAAATACATTGCATTTACATAATTTCATACTATTAACATGGTGATTAACCTATTTGTGGGCTTGAACTAAAATAATATGGTGTTTTACTAATGTTTTTGTGTAGGTTTTCCTTCCAAAATGAGATATAGAGGACCTAGGGTTTCATTTCCAATGACAACTCACCAAACCCTAGTGTCCATTTTGTTGAAAGGGATTTCTTTCTGTGTCTTCTGATGCATGCTTAATGCATGTGCTAGTGGTTGCAAGTCTAAAGTAATGAAGCTCCAAAGCCATCAATGAGTTTGCATAAGGGTTTCAAGGGTTGGTTGTTGTGACAATCACAATATACTAGGTACATTTCATGAAAGGATTTTGGTCACAAAGAAAGAAGTTGTATGAAGGTTTTATGAGAAAGTTTGTTAAGGTTATCCTATTCTTATTATTATAAACTTCAAAGTTGGAACTAAAGGCACTTTGAGACTATTATGATGCACAAAGTTACCCTAGTCCGTAGATCATTGTCTTGGTCATCAGAAGGGTTGTCATGGTTTCATTAAGTTGTCATCTGCCTCATAGGATTATTCATCACTCATAAGATATCGTTAACCTAATTGCTCAATACCCAAGCATTATGGTGGATTCTCAATCCCTTGATAGGCTACTAAAATAGGGCATGGTTGACTATCATACTATTTGGGCCAATAAGTTAAACCTTATGGGCAAAATCTGTTAGTCTTCATTAGAAAATGGCTTGTTCCATTATGAGGAAGTGTTTACATGTTTGAGTCTCCACACAAGGATAACCAACAATGTCATAACTATGTATGAGTTTTACAGGGATTTATTTGAAAGGTGATTGCAAGTATGGTCCACAAACCTTGAATGAAATAATCCACATTCCTGTTCCCAAGGGTTATGACAGTAAGGGAGACTTATAACACCATTAGAGGACTATCTAGGGCATCAAGGGGGCATTACTAAACACACTCAGCCCATTGAGAGGACTACCATGGTTGTAAAAGAATAGTAAAGTTGAATGGTTTAGGACTACCTCTGTACAAGAAGCAGTGATTGATACAAGGTGCTTGGAAGTTGATCAATGAAGGAACATCATCATCAACCATTGTTGTGAGGTTATAAAATCATATCATTATGTAGGTTTAACTGTTAACATAATCCTAAAACTAATCACTAGACTAAAATGTGTTAAGGGATAGTCCAGAGGTGGACAGTGGGATCTTTACTCAGTCATTTGGGATATTTGAGGGTTAGTGTAAGAGACTTAAACCATGACAGTCACAGTAGGCTCTCGTTCTAATTATTAAAGTATCTATGAGTCTTGAGAAGGTGTGATCATTTATTTTATAAGGATATAAAAGATATGGTATGAACCTCCCTTTCCATTTGCATTTCAAACAATATCTAAAAATGCACCTAGGTATGAGTAGTGAAGACAGTGTGAGGATCTCTAGGGGATATAAATGAAGAAGATAGTCATAATAGTACATTTGTATCTTGTCTCTTTTAAATTTCAATGTGGCCCAAATATTGTTAGGAAGATTGATATGAGAGTAATGGGATATAGGTTGTCTCCTCCAAGTCAGAGTTCCTGAATCCATGCATGTAGTGCCAGCTCACGATTTCCTCTTTTGAACTTGAAAAATATTTGTGTAGTAGGGGTATTTCTTCCATGGCTGCTAGGACTCATTACTTGTGACTGTGTATTAAGAATTATCTTTGCTTCTTGAATCCATTCAATGTATTGTAAAGAGAAAGGATGTCAAAATACTATGGGTGCGCCATGGCAACTTGGTGGGATACCTAAAACTTTCACTACATCTGCCAAAAGCACATAAAAAAATTGATAGTCACAAGACTGTAGCAACAACAAGAAGTATTTTTCTCCATATGAATTCTCATCCAACAACCATCTCAAGAGATTCCTATATTTAGAATCCCTAAATCCTTGTTAAAATAAATGGAATGAAGGTGATAAAGTGGTCCAAGCACCACCACTGGAGTTGTGAATAGTTGGATATTAAGGAAATAGGTTTTTATGAGGTATGGGACTGTCATAGCTGCATGAAAGTCATAATGTTTACTTGTACTATTCAATATTTACAAGATCTTCCTCATGGAGAGGATGGTGAAAATCAAGCTTCTATCTTCCTAACCCAGAACGCAAATGAAGATACTCTAACCCTCATCTTGGGAAGCAAAGGGCCCAGTCAAAACAATGAAGGGCAGACCTAACTGTCATATAACACATAAGACCTATATTTTTTTTGCCACCTAATTCTTTGTTTTAATATTGACTATTTGGACATCCCAAGCAGTGTCTTTCTATATAGTGTTGTCATGGGTCTAGGGTGAAGGGCAGTTTTGTTATTAAGAGGAACAACATTATGTGGAAGGTTTGTCCTATCACAACCTTTTTTCTTAGGATATTTCCATGGATCCATGCTGTCATGTTGAGGGTTGGGACATAATTATTATTAAGATTTAGGCATCCAGGTTCATAATGGCAATTTCTAAGATTATTGTCTAGTAATTCATGTTTGTTAGGATAGTGAAGGTTAGGATTAGTCACCTTACACTTCATTTTATCAGAAGTGACCCACTTGATCATAATGTTGTATGAACTTGTCACTTAGGCTTGGGAGGTTATCATCATTGCAAGAAAAGAACTTGTCAAATAGGATCTTTGGAACAACATATGGACAACCATCAAAGCATAAAGGATATAGGAAATTTGTCACAAGTTGTAATTGCAGCTACCCTTGTAGACATGTATGCAAAGTGTGGAAGCATAGACAAGGCATGCAAACTATTTGATACAACACAACAAAGAGATGTCCTCTCATGGAATGCAATGATTGCAAGATATGCAAAAAGTGGATTTGTTAAAAAGACTTTAGACACTTTCAAGCAAATGCAATTGGCACGTGTAAAGCCAAATTCCACAACCTTTGCTAGCATCCTCCCTATCTCTACCAAAATGTAGCTACCCTTATAGACATGTATGCAAAGTGTGGAAGCATCGACAAGGTATGTGAACTATTTGACATGATGCCTTGAAATGAAATGCCATTTCATGGAATACAATGATTGTAATATATGCAAAAAAATGGATTTTTTTGATAAGACTTTATAAACTTTCAAGAAAATACAATTGGTGGGTGTAAAGCCAAATTTCGCAACCTTAGCTAGTATCCTCCTTGCTTATGCCAAAATGGACATCCATCAAAGGATAAAAGATATGGGAATTTTGTTATATGTTGTAGTTGCAACTGCCCTCGAAGACATGTATGCAAAGTGTGGAAGAATAGACAAGGCACATGAACGGTTTTGCCTGAGCCTCAAAGAAATACCACCTCATGGAATGCAATGATTGTAAGATATGAACAAAATGGATTTTTTGATAAAGCTTTAGAAACTTTCAAGAAAATACAATTGGCGGGTGTAAATCCAAATTCCAAAACCTTAGAAATGGTATCTTTGGAACATGGTATAGACATCCATCAAAGAATAAAAGATATAGGAATTTTGTCAAATGTTGTAGTTGCAACTACCCTACGAGACATGTATGCAAAGTGTGGAAGAATATACAAGGAACGTGAACTATTTGACATGATGCCTAAAAGAAATGTTGTCTCATGGAATGTAATGATTGAAAGATATGCATGAAATGGAGTTTTCATAAGGCTTTAAAAACTTTCACAAATGCAAAAAAGAAAATTTCAACCAAATGCAATTGGTAAGTCTAATACCAAATTGCACAACCTTATCTAACATCATCCTTGCCTATGCCAAAATGGGATCTAGGGAACATGGTATGGACAACCATCAAAGCATAAAGGATATAGGAATTTTGTCACATATTGTATTTGTAGCTACCCTTGTAGACATGTATGGAAAGTGTGGAAGCATAGACAAGGCACGTGAACTGTTTGACATGATGCCTCAAAGAAATACACAATCTCGTGGAATGCAATGATTGCAAGATATGCACAAAATGGATTATTTGAAAAAGATTTATAAACTTTCAAGAAAATGCAATTGGCACTTGCAAAACCAAATTCCTATAATGATAATTGATCATCATATTAAATATTTAATACATAATGTCATGAACATAACATCTAGTTTATATATGAATCCATATAGGCATGTCCAAACAAAGCCATATAGGCATATACAAAAATATACATTGGTAACATACAAAAGTATGTATACATAGCCATCTAGGCATACAAAAAATGTCCCAAAAACTAGTTTATTATGGACTTTCATCAAATAATCGGTGGCCCTTGCTTGACTGTGAAGATGGAGAGCAATCAGTGATGCATCCTCTCTCTACCAACGAGTAGACCTCCTCGATAGACGTTCATGTAGCTTCACCTGTTAATACAATCAAACAATATGCACATTTATATAGAAAACATGAAATATATAACATCACATATGTAATCGATCACTTACCACTATCTGATGATCACTCTTGATCATCTTTTCTCTCTCTTCATCCATAGTTGGATGGGATAGAGTTGTGAACTCCTGTGAGAAGCATCAAGAAGCAAAATTGACTAAACATAAATATCATTTATGTACATCAAATGACATGTGATAAAACAAAAAATACAAAATTATGACATTTTCATGTTATTTGGCTCATACCTCGATCAAAGGATTTGAAGACATCATGGCTGTAGCAATGCCTACCTGCATTGACTCACGAAGATGAGGAGGAGTCTCCATATTCAGTATCTGAAAATGGAGTTCAAGATTATTTGACTAAAATAAATACATAACATTATTTAAATGCATAATGATTAGAAATGGTTAAATTTACCTCTGTATAAGTGGTGGTTTTGCATCCAGAGGAGCAAGGAAACCATGGAGGTGCTAGTGAAGCTCCCTATTGAAATCATCAAATTGTCACAAAATAATAATACCATTGATATATATACAATAATTACGATCATGTGATAAATTACATACCTACTAACTTGACCTCCTCTCATAACCTACCAATGGACGACTAATGGAGGCAGGATGAAGAATCTGACCCTGTAATTTCATTGCGCAAATAATTACATATATTATTTTTGACTTATAATATAGATAGTCATATAAAATTAATTACAAAATTCAAATAAGAATATATTAAATCAAGATGAAACTTGTAATAAATTACCTAAGAGTTAATACCAAATGTAGTCTGTAAGAGATCATCGGTGAGAACAATCTCATCCAATATGGATGTCTCCATCATTGGATGTTGCTCCTACATCACAGTGTCCTGCCGAGAGTCCTACCATGAGTCTTGCATCCCATAATCACACAGGTTCCCACATGAACTGAACAAATATGGGGACAAATGATGCCTACTATTCTCACCCTCATTAGCCTGGGCAAGAACATTGGCATGTTGTGCTAGATGTTGTGTGAGAGTAGTCAATGAATGTAATGTCTCCACCTCAACACTCTCCTTCAAAGTTGAAGGGAGTGACACATGTTCTGGCCTCAATAGGGGTCTAGGTACATGGTTTTCATCTTACTGAGCCCCCTCTCTATCTTGGGTATAGCCACCACCTCTACCTTGGAACTATCGAATGCCAAAATAATTGGGAATCTTCTTGAGGACAAACTCCCAATGGAGTTTCCTCAAGAAATATTGTGGCACCTCATTGTTGTTGCATGGGCACTCATCGAAGACCATGTACCATTTATCCCAAAAGTTTTGGGATATATCTTCATTCCTACACCAATGAATAGGGAATTGTTTGCAAGCTTCTTCTAATCTTTGGCTAGTTTTAGGATTAATAAAGTGTGCACATAATTGAGATTTTATAATTTTTTTCATTCTTCACTTGTTCATATGACAATTTGTCGGCATAGTATTGCCGACACCTCTCCCTATAGTCTTGAAATTTGGTGATTTGTTTTGTCACCGATTTGGTGTGGGAAACAATCTCCTCTAATGACTTCACAAGCGATCTCCTATGATTAGTGCTTACACTTGGATTGTTTAACAATTCAATAAGAGTTTGAAGATGTCTTTTATTTTCTTCTATTTTCCCTAGGTAGTTTTCTTGAGTATCCCTTACATTGTGAGGACGTGAAGGTGGGTTTGGAGGGTTTAGGGGGTTGTTTTGACCCTCCTCAACTGGAATTGTGTTTTCTCTTCCCTCATTAACTGTAAATGCAAATAAAAAACTAATCAAACATTGAAAAAGTAAAAAATTCTTCTTAAACTAACAAAAATTAATCAAACCCTACCTTCTTCAGCTGCTAGACCCTCCAAATTTGCTTCATGACATCTTTGGTAGTGGGTTCGGTGAGGTGGCATCATGAAAATGTCAATTTCTCTCTTCCACTTGCTTGGAGAGACTTTCCTTGAACGCGCTCACGCTTTGATCTCTATTTTTTGCTGCAAATTCACTCATTAGCTGAGGGTAATGGCACAAATAGAATTGTTTTGCACTTTTAAAGCAAAGTAAAATGCAAGCACGTTATAATGCGCTCACATTTTTGCCTTTTTTGGACCAAAAAGTCCCACGGTGGTGACTTTTTGGTCCCCCATCTTTGTGCATACACCTAAATGAACATGGGAAGGTATCCCAATTTGACAATGACTTGTAGTAGCAAGATGTAAATTTTTTTTTTGTATCTATGGATAGATTATATGTAATCCATGGAAAACTATAATGCATTTTAATTTTTGGTAAATCTTTCCTTTTTTGTTAAAGATTACATGAATGAGAATGGATTTACATTTATGAATGGATTCAATGGTATGAATAACTAATTGAATGATTAATCTGCAAACTTTAGGAGAAGTAGATTGTAGCCTGGTTCAAATAAGAGCCAATATGGGAGATAGCTAGAAAGAAGGGCAACCTTCTGGCCACTCCAAATCTAAACTTGACCAGATCCTTGCTATGCTATAAGAGACGAGAGTGAGAATTGAAACTATTGAGTAGGAGGTCAGGGGTCAACATGGACCTAGGCAGGAAGCCTATTATGGGGGTGATGATGAGGCACGTCATGATGACACCACCCAAAGTGAATGTGGAGAGAATAAATCTAAGGCCAAACAAGAAGAGGATAAAAGAAGCCACTTGGCTTTAGAATTATCCCTGAATATGAAAAAGGTTATGCCACCCAAATTTGATGGGTCTGTAAGAAGAGATGCCACAGAGGCATGGCTTAGGGAGATGGAAAAATACTTTGAAATAAGAAATTATACTAAAATCACCAAAGCGGTATGGGGAGCATACCAATTGGTGGGTGAAGCATCCACATGGTGGATGAATAAGGAAATGGAGTTAGGCTTGAGGTCTGTAAGTCTAACTTGGGACAGGTTCATGGAACTCTTTAGGAAAACATGGTTTCCTTAGCTATTCTATGATCAAAAGCTTATAGATTTCTAGAATCTGAGACAAGGAGATCTAACTGTGAATTAGTACTGGGAAAATTTCACTCACCTACTCAAGTATGTGTCGCAATATCAACAAGATGAGAGATTTCACATCCAAAAGTTTATTATGGGATTAAACATCTAGATTGGGGGTGAGGTTGACGTGCATGGTCCCACTTCAATGGACCAGGTCTATGAGAAGGCCATCAAACAGGAACAAAAATTGAAAGCTATGCCTACTTATAAGGAAAAGAACTGAAAAAGGTATAATTGGTCCCAATCCTCCCAATCTTCCAAAAAAAGGGAAAAAAATAGGATTTGTCTAAGAAAGATGATAAACAGTCTAAGAATAAACAAAATGAATCTAGGGGGAAAAGAAAGGCAATAATAATGCCAAGAAAAATGGAGATAATTCTGGGAAGCCTCAGGAGAGGTGAGGACCCATGAGAGGATGCTATACATGTGGTAGAGATCATTACACCAACCAGTGTCCTAACAAGACGTAGGGAGCTCAGGCTCGAGGAAATCCTTTGCCCTCTTAGCAAGCAGCATTCCAAAAATGTATACATGCAACCCTAGATAATAGGCAAGCTGAATACCAAATTACTCCCATTGAAACTACATGTATTTTATCTGGTCTCCCAATTTTAGTATCAATAGATACTAGTGCAACAAAATGTTTTGTTTCCCCAAAATTTTAAGTAAAATTTCTAGAAAGGCTAGATACATCGAAAACACTTGGTCATTTGAATATGCAAATTAGACCAAGGCTTAGGTAGAGCAATGCTTGTTTGAGGCTAAGGTTGAACTTCCAAGTTTCTCCATTGAAGTGAACCTTTATGTAGCCCCACCAGGTTCATACGATGTTATCCTTGGGATAAATTAGTTATGGAGACATCAGGCCAAAGTGGACTGTTATGCCAAAATAGTAGAATGTCTAGATGACTTAGGGAACAAAGTCTTCTTGCAAGAGAACCCTAGAGAAGTCAAACTAAGACAAATTTTTGCCCTACAAATGAAAAGAGCTCAAAGAAAAGGATGCTAGCTTTTTGCTGTCAAAATGGAAAAACTAAATGGTTTTAAGGAAACCAATTTCCAAGATGATTCAATGTATTATGAATTTCAAAAACTCAATGGAGTTGGGAAGAGGGAGTCCATAGATCAGGAGAGATTAGATATGGACAGGTACCCTTTTCTTAGAGATTTTGAGGACGTATTTCTAGATGAGCTACTGGGATTACCTCCTAAAAGAGATTTTGAATTCTCTATAGATATAATTCTAGGATTGGAACCTATATCTAAAGCTCCATACAGAATGACCACTACGGCGTTAATGGAGCTAAAGGCCCAATTGCAGTAATTGTTGGATAAAGGACTGATAAGGCCTAGTGTGTCACCCTAGGGAGCACTAGTAATATTTGTAAAAAAGAAAGATGGTACTTTGTGGTTATGCATAGTTTACCGCATGCTAAGTAAGGAAACAATTAAGAATAAATACCCATTGCCCCACATTGTTGATCTTTTCAATCAAATGAGAGGAGCAACTGTATTTTCTAAGATTGATCTTTGATCTAGGTACCATCAATTAAGGTTAAAGGATGAGGATATCCACATAACAATTTTCAGAACAAGGTATGGGCACTATGATTTTACTGTCCTACCTTTTGGATTAACAAACGCACCTGTCATGTTTATGAACTTAATGAACAGTACGTTCAGAGACTGTTTGGACAAATTTGTCCTAGTTTTTCTTGATGACATCCTAATCTACTCTAAGAATGAGGAAGAACACCTTCAGCATTTAAGGATTATTCTCCAGAGGAGCATAAACTATATGGCAAGCTCTCTAGGTGTACTTTCTTTCAAAAGGAAGTGCAATATTTGGGCCACATAATTTCAGCTAAGGGAATAGCTGTGGACCCAGCTAAAATTAAAGCCATATTGTAATGGTCGGTAGCAAGGAATGTACATGAGGTCCAAAGTTTCATGGACCTTGTAGTATACTATAGGAAATTTGTGAAGAACTTTTCAAAAATTGTATATCCTATAACTTCTTTGTTGAGAAAAGATAAGAGATTTGAGTGGTCAGACAAGTGCCATGAGGCATTTGACCAACTGAAGGAAAAAATGACTTCAGCACCAATCTTGAAAGTACTTGATCTAGAAAGGTCATTTTGTAGTCATTACTGATGCCTTAGGGGAAGGCTTAGGTGGTGTACTAGTCTAGGATGGACAAGTCATTACATATGAATCCAGGAAACTAAAAACTTATGAACAAAACTATGTCCCTCATGATTTGGAATTGGTAGCAGTATTACATGCTCTACAAATGTGGAGACACTACTTTCTTGGAAAACCCTTTGAGCTAAAAACAGACCATTAAGGGCTCAAATATCTATTCACTCAACCACATCTAAATGCTCACTAAAGAATATGGTTGGAGTTTATCTTAGATTATGATTTTGAGATTAAATATATTCAAGGTAAGGAAAACCAGGTGACAGATGCCTTAAGTAGGAGAAGACATATCTCCTTAGTGATCTCCATACATTCTAATTTTAAGAATCATGTTTTACAAAAGTCTAAGGGAGATGAGTTTTACAAGAAGGTAAAACAAGCCCTTTTGGAAAACCCCTAGAATCCAAAATATGATGGATTTTAACTTGAACTAGATGGGTTATTAAGGTATAAAGGAAAGATGTATATTTTGAACTCTAAGGAACTAAGGAACACTGTGTGGAAAGAGGTTCATTTTACACCTTATTCGGGACATCCTAGAGTAACAAAGTTACTTGCCGATGTGAAACCCTTATATCTCTAGAAAGGAATGAAGAGGGATGCTGTAAGTTTTATAGCTACGTGTATAGAATGGTAGAGGATGATGGTGGAACACCATCACCCAACAGGACTTTTATACCCTCATGAAATTCCAGAATGGAAATGGCAAATCATAAGCATGGACTTTGTGCAAGGACTTCTGGTGCAGGAGCACCCAATATTCTCTTTTATGGAAAAAGTGTCAAACTAAGTCTTTTATTAGGATTTATGGGTTTTTGTGTCATTTTGTATGTAAATAAGGTTATCATAGACCAAGATTCTTGTAATAAGGTCACAATGACCAATCCCATATGTGTTTAAAATCATAGTTTAGGGTTGTTGTCAAAACAAGGTCAAATAATGCAAGATAAATGAAGAAACTTCTATGTTAACTTAACAAATAGGTAATTAAGAGGCTTCCCAATGGTCACAAAGTGTGGAATTCAGTTGTGACCAATTGGGAGTCACTCTATACATGTAAATAGGCCTTCAACAATCAAAGCGAAGGTGAAGGGGGATAAAACAATGAATAAAATTTATTTTTTAATATATTTTTCCTATAATGTTGATGTTCTCGAGGATGGTACGGCCCCATACGGCCTCCAAATGACATAAAATTGGATTTTTTGGATAGATATTTGAATCAACTTTCATTTGATTCTAATATTTTAAATTTTTATCAAGTTTTGCAAAATTGACAACTATTTTTGTAAAAATTGTTTTAAACTGCCAAAAACTCTCATCTAGGGTAACATTCCTATTGCAAAGCATGGTACGGCCTCCTAGAATACTTTCTGCACAAATGGTTGAAACCCATTTTAGAGAGAATTCCTACCTCAAATGGGTTTTTTACTAGGTTCATTTGCATTGAGTGTGGAGGGAGATATCCCTATTTTTCTAAAACTAGTCTGAAATAACCTAGTTTTGAAGGGTCATTGTGAGAGTTTGTGAAAATTTGTAAAACCAAGTTGTTGTGACCTTGTATTGCATCAAGTGGTATTAGAGCTCTAGGGATTAGATCTTTTGAAGGTGATAAAGTTGAGAGAAGTTGAGAAGGAAGGAGAAGTTTGCTTGAGTAGAGAATAAGATGGATTTGCTGAGAAGACTTTTGCAGGCAGAGAGTTCACAAAGGAAGAAGAAACAAGAAGAGAGGAAGAGAAAAGAGGAAAAGTTGAGGCAAGAGAAGTTTGATAAAGAGATAGCAGCACTAAAGCAAGACATAAGAAGATTTGATTTGGAGTTCCAAGAGTTCCTGATGAAGATGGAGCAAAGGATTGAGCAAATGACAAGTTGGCACTTGAAGATTAAGAAAATAATTACATGGCCCATTAAGGAGATTGTCAAAAGAAGGAAAAGACAAGAAAGGGAAGTAGCTAAAAAGCAAAAACAAGAAGAAGAGATGCTGACAATAAAGAATGAGTTGAAAGAAGAAGATAAGATGTTGATAACAAAGCCTGAGATAGAGAGAATGAAGGATGAACTCCTTGAGGGAGAAGAGAACCAGATGAAAGGTATGGAGGATAAGAGTGAAGAAGGCATAGTTACATCGCAAAGTCAAAAGGTTAAAGAGAACATCTATCATTTCATGATTGTAGCCTTGATGGGATATCAGTCAGGGTACAAAGTACAAGAAGAAGGACAAGTTACTGGGATAAAAATTGAAGTGCATCAAAGCATAAAGAATCTGATTTCAAGTGGCAAGACAGGGGGAAGATTAGTTTGCATGGACAAGTTCAAGCCAAAGGTAAGGATGAAATCAAGTTGGATCAGTTACAAGAACAAGGAGGAGCATCAAATCATTAAAGATCAAGGGATTATTTGTAGGTCAAAAAGTAGAAGACTTCCAAGGGACTTGGAAGATTTTCATGGCCGGGAGCATGGTGTAGGAGCACCCAATATTCTCTTTTATGGTAAAAGTGTCAAACTAAGTCTTTTATTAGGATTTAAGGGTTTTTGTGTCATTTTGTATGTAAATAAGGTCATCATAGACCAATATTATTGTAAGGTCACAATGACCAATCCCATATGTGTTTAAAATCATAGTTTAGGGTTGTTGTCAAAACAAGGTCAAATAATGCAAGATAAATGAAGCAAATTCTATTGTTATATGGAGCCTAATCAGACTTGGAGGTTACATTTTCCCCACTTTTATTAGCGCGGTTTCCCCCCAAATTCCTATGGGGTCAAGGGGTAGCGCCCCTTGCAAGGGTTTGGGGGCAGCGCCCCCAAGACGGGGTCAAGGGGCAGTGCCCCTTGCGAGGTCCAGGGGAAGCACCATAAGAAAACCCTATTTTTGTAACTGACAAAAAGCTTGATAAAAGCGGCTAAGGGTTAGGGTTTTTTGATATATTGTATTGTAGCATTTTGCAGCGGTATTGAGTTGCAGGGATTGTTGATTGTAATCGGTTTGATTTACTGGATAATAATATTGGACTCTCTGTTTGGTGGATGTAGCTTGAGTTTGGGTGAACCACGTTAAAACTTGTCTCTCACTATTATTAATTCTGTGTATTTCTATTTCTCTGTTTAATCTTTATTTGCATTTAATTGATATCTTCTGCTGGCTAACCCTAACAACTTCTATGTTAACTTAACAAATAGGTAATTAAGAGGCTTCCCAATGGTCACAAAGCATGGAATTTAGTTGTGACTAATTGGGAGTCACTCTATATATGTAAATAGGCCTTCAACAATCAAAGGGAAGGTGAAGGGGGATAAAACAATGAATAAAATTTAGTTTTTTTGTATATTTTTCCTGTAATGTTGATGTTCTTGAGGATGGTATGGCCCCATACAACCTCCAAATGACATAAAATTAGATTTTTTAGAAATATAATTGAATCACCTTTCATTTGATTCTAATTTTATAAATTTTTATTGAGTTTAACAAAATTTACAGCCATTTTTGTAAAAACTATTTTAAACTGCCAAAAACCCGCATCTAGGGTAATAGTCCTATTGCAGAGCGTGGTATGAACCCCTATAATACTTTCTACATAAATGTTTGAAACCCATTTTAGAGGGAATTCCTACCTCAAATGGGTTTTTTAGTGGGTTCAATTTCATTGAGTTTGGAGGGAGATATCCCTATTTTTATAAAACTAGTCTGAAATAACCTAGTTTTGAAGGGTCATTGTGAGAGTTTGTGAAGCCAATCAAGAGCATAAGTTTGTAAAACTTTGTAAAACCAAGTTGTTTCCACCTTGTATTGCATCAAATTCCTATGTCAAGGAATAGGCACAATGCTATTTTGGTTGTGGTGGATAGACTCACCAAAGCAGCCCATTTTATGCCTAGGAACTTGACGGATGGGGCACCCGTCATAGCCCGCAAATTTATTTAAGAAATTTTCATATTGCATGGTATTCCTGAGAAGATTCTCTAAGATAGGGATGCTTGAATGGCATCAAGGTTTTGGCAAACCTTGTTTTATTCACTTGGAACCCAGTTGAATATAAGCTCTGCTTATCATCCTGAGATGGAGGATCAAACTGAAAGGGTAAACCAAGTGCTGGAAGATTTATTAAGGATGTATTACATGGACTAGCAATATAAGTAGGAAGATTATCTTCCTCTGGTGGAATTCACCTATAATAATTCCTATCATTCTGCTATTAAGATGGCTCCATTTGAAGCATTATATCGAAGAAGGTGCCGAACCCCTATAAGCTAGGATAAGCTAGAAGATAGGGTTAGCCTTGGACCAAAAATGCTATCAGAAATGGAAGAGCAAGTCCATCTCATTAAGAAAAGGCTAGTGGAAGCCAATGATAGGTAGAAAAGTTATGCGAATGCTAAACGCACCAAAATACATTTCTTAGTGGGAGAAAAAGTCCTAAGGGTAAAACCTCAAAAAAGCTCCATTAAGCTTGGAAAGACATCCAAACTAGCGCCTAGATATGTGGGTCCCTTTGAAGTTCTCAAAGAGGTCAACCCAGTCACATACAAAATTGCTCTACCACTAGCCCTTGCCATGATGCATAATGTTTTTAATGTTTCCTATTTAAAAAAGTTTATTTCTGGAGATAAGTATGCCCCTATTCTTGATTGGAATGCTATACAGGTGAAGGACCCAGGGGTGGTAGTGATCGAGCCCATGAAGGTGCTTGAAACGTGTAAGCTATGCTTATGTAATAAAGAGATAACTCAATGCAAGGTCCAATTGGACCGGTATGCAGAGGAAAATGCCACCTAGGAAAACTATGAGGATATTTATGCAAGATTTCCCCATCTCTTTTAAAAAACTTTTTACTATGCTCACACAACACTTTTCTTATTATGTTGGTTGATTTTGAAGATATTTAATCATCAGGGACGATGATTCTCATGGGGGGAGATATGTTACATCCCCAACTTATGAATTAACTTAATCTTTCTTTTGTGTGGTAATCAAGATGATTAATCATAGTTTAATGATTTGATGTTTGTTGAAAATATCAGATAGAATCATTGATTATATGAATATTGACTAATGCTAGTTAGACATGAGATTACATGTTGATATGATTATTTAATTATTATGATATGTGAATCAAATGATGACACACTAATCATGGTTATATGATTGTGAGTGTGATCAGGAAAAGTATCTTCCTTCAAGGACGGAAGGAGAGTATCATCCAGGAAGAGGAGATAGATGTTTGGAAAAAGGTCAGATTGCCATTTGAGAATAAAAATTAGTTCTTATGAACCCTTCTAAGGTAGAGTAAGTTTGTGTATTTTCCTTGATAGTCATTTTCATTTCTATGTCGGCATGACAATTTGAGTTATCTCGACGTCACCTACGTCTATTTGACTAAATGATGTTCTTAGAATGTCAATGTAAGTTGATAGATAATCTCATCAAGTTGTCAAGTACTTCCTTGTTTCTTTATCTATTTCTGTATTAGGGTTTTGTGACTATTATTTCTTTTTATATATTACTTATGGTCATTATGGCAAAGAAGGGGGAGTGGTACTCGACCCCAAAGTCACATTTTGATTGTGCCATCCTTTTGATGATGTCATCTTGGATTATTTTGTTTACCCTTAAACATCATTAAGATGCAAGGAAAACTTTGTGTGATATATTATTCTAGCCCTTGTGATCAGGTACCTTAATATTATTAATGTAAATGTCATATGTTGGTAGGCTTGGGATAGAGCTATTGAAAGACACTCAAGAGTTGTCACTCGATAGGCCGCCGAGTCCATTGTATAATCCTTAATAGGTATGAAGCTTAGACTTCGATATGAACTCATATTTGGTTTGGCAAGTAAATATTAGTATTACATTCTGTATGTGGTCAACTGTGTTGACATAAGATAGTAAATGGCTACTGTGTTATTGTTTATAGGCCTTCGAGGCAGTAGACATTGTTGTGATTAAACTATGATACATCATACACTATGGAATTATCTTTATAGGCCTTTGGGACTGTAAATGTATTTATATTGTAAAGCTTGTAAGCATTGTTTGATATTTAAGCTGGCTAAGGCCATAAGGCCAAGTTCGTGCATTGTTGTTGCATGCAAGAAGCCTAAGAGATAATATTGCAAGGTTTTAAAACAATATCTTATATTCCTTGAATCTCTCAGTGTTATGATTCGAGCTGACTGTACTCATTATTGAGAGTATATTGAACCATAATGACTGTGTATGTGTGTTATGAAGTTGGCTTGGGAGTAGGCCGAGAGCCTTACTTAAGCCATGATAACATTATCATTAATCTTTAACCTTCGACTGTGCATGAGGCACTTAGTAATTGGTCACAAGGACTGCAAATAATAGTGCTCAACTGTTAATGATAGTTATTATGATAACCATGGTGCATCCTATGTATTTAAAAGGATATATTGACTCCTCATTGAAGAAGGAGAATTTGATAAGAGGTAGATTTTATTGCTATCTAGGCAGCATTAAGTGCATACCGGGTTTATTGGAGAAATTATTCCTCCTTGATAAGTAGTTTCTTATGAGAATGAATACTATGTTTAGTATGAAACTCTTGTGTTTTAATGTATATGAAAGACATCTCTTTTCGAATGGCCATACTTCACGAATGAGGTATAAGATATCAAATACTTGTGTGGATACTTGAGACAGTGTCTTTTTAACAAGACCGTCTTATTAGACTATTATGATATAAGTCTTAGATGACATGAATTTGAATGTAAACCTTATGATAAGGTAAACATGAAGTCATGAACCTAGAAAGGTCATAAGTTGGAAAACATGATTGAGCTATTGTCATTTTGAAAAGATGTGAATAATATAGTGACATAGAGTCACATGTTCCCCATTGTGAAAGCAACACAACATAACTAAATGCTCTCCCAAGATAGGAGTCGATTGTCCTAGAATTGGACTAAAAATGTATTGAACTTACCTTTTATAGACCTAGGGAGGTCAAATTATGAATATTGTAGGATGAGACAGCTTCTAAGTTGAGTTGAGGTGGTGGACATACGACTATATTCATTGCAAAATGTATATGTATGTAAATCTTTGGCCAAAGTAATGCATCCATATCTACATGCATTAGTCGATCCACAGTGATCCAAATGGCATAATGTTTCCAGTAGTGTCATACATAGTTAGAGTGGATCTATAGTTGTATGACTGAGAGACATTATGGACACAACACCAGATACTTAGATGGAAAACCTAATGGTTCCTTATATCTATACCCTCCGTGAAGGCTAGGGCCACTTCCACTGGTATGAAGTTGCGCAGGAGACCTCTAGTCTGTGGTTGGAGGGAAAACACTTGGGTGATGCTCTCCTTCCCAAGCAGAAGACAAACCGAGACTTATGAAGATAGATGTCAAAGTTCCAGATACAATCCACTCTTTATATGGCTTGATACTCAGTTATTATGTATAGTTTTATAAATGATGCCATGAGCATAGCTTTGTACATGTATAGTGAAGGTTATTCACTAAAAGTTATATATGGATGTTGTAAATATATGTTTTTGAATTATTCATAAAAGAATAGCATGTTTAATTATCATGATGATATTGATTCATTCTTGCTTAACTATGATTATGTTAATCATGATGTATTCTCAACCTTAATTAGGATGGTTAATTATGGTTAATTTTGGGTAATGTGAGATTGCATGTTACAATTTTTTTGGTTGCATGATGCTTGAAGGTGTTCATATGGAAAAATTTAGTGTTCTGATCAACCTCCTTTAGCCAAATGTCCCTAGACCTTTGTCTCTACTAATATTCCTCTTTAGCTATTAGATTATGGAGATAGTAAAGAAGGGATTCCTCCATATCCAGTTTCTCTTGATTCATGCCTGCTTCCTAGATTTATTTCTGCACCAAATAGTGTATGGCTTTGATCTCATATTTTTCTAGAAGATGTTACCAAAGGACTTTTTGTTCTATTTTTGATGTTTAATTTGAAATTGTTTAGTTTTTTGGCCAATCTAAATATAGTAGATCATTCCACTAAGATGTTCTACCAATCAACAATTAATTCCTCTAACTAAGGGTGTTGAGTCCACATCTTGTTAAAATTGGAACGAAATCCTTTTCTTTTTCTTAGTTTGTCGGCACTAAGCATAATAGAGAGTGCTCTAATTCTATTCTAGTTAGGATTGAAATAGAAACAATAATCTTTCAACCATTCAAGTGAAATCAAGGCTTGACCTAACCTACTTATATGAGAGAAGAGCCAACCTACCAATTAGACCAAGTATTTCTTCAACACCTTCAAGGTCTAGATCCATTAGAGCATTTTGGTTGATAACATTTTCTAGGGCTTCCCACTGTTTGAGGGTGTTTGGGAGCCACATTTCTTTTCACTATCTTTTAGTGGGGAGTTTAAGTCTCCCATAATTATCTATTTAATATCCTTGTGGATTCTTCTAAAATCCATAAGATGAAGCCAAAGACTCTTCCTAGCATTCCTAGAACTAGGAGCATATATATTAGACACAATCCAAGAGAAGTTTTCTTGTCATGGAAAAAATATCAACATGATTAGACTATTATAAAAATAGAATAGATCCTTCAAGGAAAGAGGAATTATAGAGTTTCACAATTCCCCCTAAAGCAATACCAATATCAACCCCTATACACCCATTTTCTTTTAAAAATCTATTCTTAATTTTACCCAATCTATACATCAATATTTTGGTTTCTTGTATTTAAGCATCACATCAAGTTTATTTTTTCTAGCCATATTAGCAATAAGGTCACTCTTGAGAGGGTTGTTCAACCTTCTTACATTCCATGAAAGGAATTTTGTTTTCTCAATTTTGGGGTACCTTTATTGCACAGGTTAGTAAGAGTAGATTGAGTCCTATCTGCCACTTCCTTTTTCTCTTCTCCTTCTCTACATTCCTTGGAGGAAACTCTACCTTTTCTCTTGTTTTGAAATCCACAATAAACAACCCTTTTACTCCCAGTTATCTTAGGAGAAAGCTCTCCATATTTTTTGACATCTTTGAAAATTATAACCAAATATCCACTAGCAAACTTTATTCTTTCTTTCAGCATCCCTCAGCAATGGGGCTGCTAGTTTTACCAGGTCCCCCTTTTAATAAACTTTCTCCCTTTGGTGAATTTTGAGATGTTGTCCACCAGGAATAAAGCATCCATTTTCAAGGTGGAGTCTAGGAGGTGCACAATAGATCTAGGCCCAATCTCATCATCTTGCTACATGTATTCCACTTGAATCAAACCATCATAGGAAGAGAATATCCCCCTCACCTTCAAGGGAAGGGGAGGATTTGGCATTGAAACATCCATTTCCACCAAACCTCCCTCTTCCTCCAAGGGAATTTCTTTACCTCCCACTTGCACCATTTAGGAGTTTCCTTCAAGACAGAAGCTTCATGTAGGCATTCATCAGGAAATGAGAAGACATCTAGGGCTTCCTAAATGAGGGAAAGAACAATTGACAGAGGGCTCTTATGTTTCCCTTCTAGGGTAGTTTCTTTAGATAACTCTTTAATCTCCACCTCCTTGGGAATCCCATTTACTAGATTCAAACTACCTTTGCCTATCCAAGTAGAGGCCGTGTTGAGAGGGCAATCTTTCAACTAGTGTCCTAGCTTTTTTCATCTATGGCATCCCATAGGAAACTTTTTAAACTCCAAAAGTTGCTTCTAGACACCCATCTTGGAGGATATGGAGATCTGTGAAGGAAAGGGAGTAGAAGCATCTATGCAAACATAAATCCTTGAAAACACCATTTGTTTCCAAGTTTTGATCATCTTATCAACAACCAGAAGCTAGCCAAAGGCACTGACTATGCCTTTAAACACCTCTTCCCAAAATTGCATAGCAATCCTTAGAAGCCTAACCTAGATAGGTGCCACATTAAACAATTATTTATCTAGGTCAAAAGAAGGGCACCACTTCCTAAGGGATAGGTTTGCTTTACTAAAAAACTAGGGGCCTCCTGAAAGAACATTATCAAGGTCCTCTTGACAAGAAAAATAGAAGGAAAAGAAACATTTAGTCATAGTAGCCACAACTAGTTTCCCTTTAACATTCCAACATTTTTTTGCCGAAATTCTCATCAAGTCCACATTAGGATGGGGGACAATGAATTTTCCAACAAAAGAGGATTCCATCTTTGACACACCTTTATCAAAAATAGAATCAGAAACTTGAATACAAAACTCACCTTAATAAGGCCCCAAAATGAGGGTGATAGTGGGGTTTGAACAAGATCCTTTCTCTTTACATTGGAATGAATGATTATTGAAAAAGGACATCCAAACTTCATCACCTGAACCCCCAACAAAAGAATTATGGAAAAACTCGTGTGACCCAAGACAAGAAAATCCATCAGGATCCACACAACTACCCTTAAAAACCAAATCCACATTAGACTTAGAACCCCCCTATCCACCTTAGTTGAGAGGAGGTCAACCACTTGATGACCATTGTCCTTTAAAGTCTAGTCAACTTATAGAGAATGAAAATTTAGAAACTTTCATTCTCTTTTTCTCTCTTACTCCATCCATTAGTGTTCTCACTTATCTTAATGTTATGTGTATCATAGTGTTTCATTAGAATGAGCCATGCTTGTCTCAGCTTCATTAGGGAACTTATTAATTATTTCAACATGAACTAGGGACACTGTTGGTCTCTTACAATGATTTAACAACTGAGCTCTTAAAACTCTAACTCAGAGATTGGACATCTAAACTGAGTAGCTGTCTTAATCACTATGGAGATGCATTTCAATTGTCAACCTAGGGATGTGAACTTGAAATGGGTTAGCACGATATGTGCACTAAGAACTTCCAATGTAGCCACGTTCATTCTATAGCTAAGAAAGACATAATGCTAAAGATAAACTGCTAGAAAGGAAATAATACGAATGTTGATCATCAATCAATAGCTATTCTAGGATCAAGTACATGACAGAAAGTAAAAGTCTGGGCAAACAAATAGGAAACTACTCTGTCTACTTTGTCTACAGGAACAAACACAGAATAGAATTCTAGTGGCTACAGGAACATTCAATGCTAGATTTAACTAAATGCTTAACAAAAAATGTAACTAAACGAGAGGGTGAAATTCTCACCAAGTGGGCCCCCTTGGATGAGTATTCCCTAAGACAAATGTAAACTCAGAAATGTGAACTTACAACTTCATTTTATTCATTGGAAAAGATGAGTACAACTAAACATTATAACTGTATTACTAAAAATTGGATAATGCAAGCACAATCTCTGAATAATCAACAACCCCTTAGAAGGAGCATCAGAGTCTTATTTATAGAAGGAAAACTACAAAACTAACTACCTAACAGGGTAGTCAACTCCAACAGAATAGGAGGACACCTCATTATGGAAAACATAGAAAGAGGAAAGGAGGTTAGCATGTGGGGGAATCTGGTCAAGCGAGTTTCTTTAACGCAGATCTAGCATAATAGTAACTCCTAAATTTTCTCAACAAGTATTTAAGATTAGTTACAAAGCGATTGTCTTCCCTCCATTTGACATTTGAATGATCACCATGTTTGACTTTTTATGGTAAGTGACCAACTAGCAAAATCTTCCTCTACTTTATGGATACTGATTATATCTGCATAACAATATTAGTACACACAATAATTGCACATCTGTAACTACCTTGGAGTAATATTCATTAACCATATGTAAAATCAACATAGATAGTTCATATAGCATGTCTTTTTCATAAAAAATATAAGGAATGACCTATGCTCAACAAGTTATAGCTTTGGGGCAATGATATAAAAAGATCAGGATTAAAGTACTAAAGTCCAAGATAACTACAGCAAGTGGATAATAAAGTTTAACAAAATTGAGTCATAAATTAGACTCATCATTCTCCCAAACCTAAGACTTTGCTGGTCCTCTAGTAGAGGAAGGGTTGTTCTTTTGCTTGGTTAATGCCCTAAAATTAGCAACTGCCAGTTGTCCTATATTAGTTTCTCTCGTGCGTGAGGTAGGATCCCAATAGAACCCTTGTTGCCTATCCAACCTGTTCCATCTTTGTCTCTCTTCAGCAATATCATACTGGTAAAATCTATAATTTGGCATAGGCCACAATAGGATAGGTGGTTGAAAGATTAAGGGAAGCTAGAATTGTCCCTTTGTCCTGCCAATCTGTATATATCTATCCACTCTTTTACATGCTGCAATATAATTCTATAGAGAGTGAGGCTCTACCTGTTTTAGCTCATCAGACAAACTATTCCACCTTTGTGTCAAATGTCCCTTCATAGATTCTCCAATAGTGTGTGCACTCTTCTAATATTCTCTGTAAGCTTCTTCTCTTTCAGGAAGGATTCTGTTACCATAGCTTGGCCTATAAAGCATCCTATGCCAATCATTGAAAATGCTTCCTAGATTTCCAGATTCAGCTCTAATGGGCAATGGAGTGCTGAATTCTAATTTCTTATAAGCCCTGAACTGTTGTCCCCAACTAATCTCATTTTGCATTTAGGACATAAATGCCCTCAATTGAACATCCCCAACATACAACAAGGGGTTCCACTCATGGTCTTGGGACACAGCAAATTTATGTAAATAGAATTCACACAACAAATTCTTTATTTCCGAAGGAGCAATCCTATAAGCATTGAAAAATTCAAGAGGAGATTCAATGGAAGGGTTCAAACCAGAAACAATCCTTGCTAACTTAAAAGAGAGGTATCTTTCCTTTAAATGTAGAGCATAGACTCTTGGGGGAGTCCTGCATTCTAATACCCACGGCATCAAAGCTGCCATATTATCCACTCTCTCTTTTAAGGTTGCAATTTGTGCATTCCTGTCTTTAATCTCTTCATCCTTCTTTTGAATTTCATCCTTTAATTTCTGTTTCTCCTTCTTCCATTCTTCTTCTCTCCTCTGCATCTCATTAAACAAATTTATGGCTACCATGTGCATTGAAAAAGCAGGAGGTATGTGTATTCCTACCAAAGGCTTTCCTGGCATAGATGGTTGACATTCATATAGCATAGGCTGCAGGGTTTCTAATTGCTCAACCAATTCTGGCTGTAGGGTATCTTACTATAGGAATTCCTATTTATCTTCATGTTCCTATCTCTCAATATGCTCAACAACGGTGGCAAGGTCTACCAGAGTTACATCTGCTACTTCCTCAATTATGTCTTTTTCTACATCATTCACATGCCCCCTTGGGGCCTCTATATCCTCAGCTGTCATTTCTTCAACCCTAGGATTTTTCTGGGTAGACGCACTGGAGGTAGGCTCAGCAGGTCTTGATTTACTAGGACTCTCACGTTTCTCTTCAGTTGCAGGAAGAACAGTGCCAGCCTTTTGTTTCCTAGAGTGCAACACCTTCCTTTCTATGGTTTGCTTTTTGGTTTTACCCTTCTTGATTTCTTCCCTTCTCCTCTGTGCCCCAGTTTGAATTAAACTGCTAAGAGGAATATCCTCATTGTCATAATTTGAAGAACTTTCTTTGTCTATATGCTCTGTTTCAGAAGAGCTAATCTCAATAGCTTGTTTTTCTATACGAGGGTTTGCACTGGAAGTTGAAGTTCCTGGAGTAGCTTCAACAGAACACACCCTTCTCCTAGTTCAATGATGTTGCGGCACAACCACAGGTCACAAATGACTAGGTCTTATTTGATCAATATTCAGAAATTCCTCCCAAGTCATATTGGACACATCAAGCAGAGACTTGTCAACTAGCAATTTGATTAAACAATGGTGAGAGAAAGAATTAGGGCTACCTTTTTGGATCTCGGTGGCCATGATTGAGAGAAGGTGGTAAAGCACATTTGGTAATTCATTCTTCTTCCATGCCTCATATGATTTAGCAATTTGAAATGTACAGAATGAAGGTTTGACAGATAACCTTCACAAGTAATGTGCTTCACCACATGGACAGCTACCTATTTCCACGGCTCATGCAGAGATGTTCTTTTGGCTCCCTCCTTGTCTATAGTCAAGTGAGGATCACCAGGTTCTGTAAATTCAGCCCTAGCTGACCTGGCATCTCTGGCAATAGGGTAATCTTCACCATCAACAGGCAGACCTGTAACTTTTGCAATTCTTTCCTTACTAGCCAACACCTCCAACCCTCTTACCATGGCTTTACCATCAGTCAATGTCTGAGCAAATTCTAATGCAACATTTTCATCAAAACCATTTACCTTCAAGAAATAGTCCATCCATCCACAATTTTGAAATTCGACCTGGCTAAGTGCATCCTGAAAAAATACATCATGAACTGTGGGTTCATTCCGAATTAATCCTCCTCCCATTGACTTAGCTACCTCAAAACAATCGCACTATGAAGTTTTTTCTCTGCAAAAAGTTTGAAAACTAACTTCACCTTCCTACAACCCTATTAAATTTTCAATAACTCATGCTATCTGATTTCCCTTTTCGGCTTCTTTTCTTGGGAATGCAAGACAAGGGTGGTATAGGGAGTAATGAATGATCGATGAAGGCTGTCATCTCATGCTTGCGAGCCATCACCTCACTCAGAATTCAAATCATTCAATTTTAAAACCTTACTGACATTTTGGCATCAAACATATGGATGGACTGACACGTGGACATCATATTAACATTCCCTCCCCAACTTAAATTTGGGCATGTGTCCACACATGCGGAATGGCGATGCGTGACAGGACAAGGAAGGCAATAATGACATGCTATGAGAAATATTGATATTAATGTACAATAATTAAATTAATGAACCACAAGATAATTAAGAGAGAATTATTAAAGTGTGCATGCCTTGATTTGTGGAAGATTGGTTGCAAAAATCATGGAGAAAGGAGCGGTTAATGCTTTAAGAATTTTATTGAGCAATGAATGAAAGTGGAGTGGGCTGAGGTGAGATGGGATGAAGTGTAATCAATACACGTGATGGAAGAGAGAAGAATGGATATGGGTGGGTGGATGGGCAAAGAAGTGAAAGAGTGGACTCCTACAAATGTGGAAGTCTTTATTATGACAAGTGTCGTACCTTGGTTAGCCAGAAGGAGGGACACTAGGTCCACTACCTTTGGCTACAGGAAGTTCAGGAGTTGCATGCTGAGTGAATTGTTGCAGGAATTATTCTTTGGAGGCTGGCTTGTGATATAACCTGAGTCGATGACCATTGACTAATAGCTTAAATCTGATAGGGTCAATAGTAGTAAGTTGAACAACACCATTGGAAAAAACTTCAGCAACCTCATATGGTCCTAGCCACCTTGTCTGTAATTTTCCTACATTATCTTGATACCTTGATTCATAAAGCAAAGCTCAGTCACCAGGCTGGAATTTCTTATCTTTGATGTATTTGTCATGCCACATTATTCTCTGATTCTGCACCACTTCTATATGATGTAAAGATGCTTTTCTCATCTCATCCAAAGCATTGAGTTGCATGATTCTTTCTTTTAGTGCCTTTGATCCATCCCCAAGTCAAGTGTAGTCCGAAGAGTTTTATGTTCAAATTCAATAGGCATCATGGCTGTTTTGCCATACAGTAACTCAAAAGGAGTAAAACCAGTAGTTCTTTTCCAGGTTGTCCTATATGCCTAGACAACTTCTGGTAGCCTATTTGCCCAATCCTTCCTATGGACAGCCACAGTTTTGGTCAAAATGGCTTCTATTTCTCTGTTACTCACTTCAACTTGGCCATTAGCATGAGGGTGATAGGGAGCAGATTTCTTGTGTCTTATGTTGTATTCCTATACTAGTGCTGCAACCAGAGTTGAGGTGAATTAAGCTCCTTGATCAGTGACTAATTCTCTAGGAACTCCATATCGTGTAAAGATTTCCTCATAGAGAAAGTTTGCAACCTTACTGTCTCTTGCATGCTTCAGGGCCTTAACTTCTACCCATTTAGTTACATAATCAGTGCATACTAAGATATAGGATTTACCATTAGATGGAGGATCAATGGGTCCTACAAAATCTAATCCCCACTTATCAAATGGAGTAATCATAATTTGAGGATAAAGGGGCATCTCATCAGATTTTGTTGGCCATCCCATCCTTTGACAACTATCACATTTCTGGGTATATCTTTCTGCATCCTTGTATAGTGTAGGCCAGTAATAACCTGCATTCAAAATCTTCATTATTGTTCGCTTTGCTGCAAAATGTCCTCCACAAGCTTCATTGTGATAGGCATGCAAAATGTCATATGTTTCATCTTCTCTCACACATCTCCTCATGACATTGCCTAGTCTAGTGTAGAACAAACATCCAGCAATCCATGAAAAAGGAAAAGATTTTTCAATGAGTACCCTCCTTTCCTTAGGAGAGAAGTGAGGAGGGACTCTTCCTATTACTAGGTAATTGGCTGTGTCAGCATACCAGGGTGTTTGCACAGTGAGTGAAAACAAATGTTCATCAGGGAAAGAGCCATCAATGACTTGGTTATCCTCTGATGTAGTCATTCTTGAAAGAAAGTCTACAACCACATTGGCCTTCCCTGGCTTATCCACAATAGTGATGTCAAATTCATGCATTAACAACACCCATCTTGCTAATCGACCAGATATGAGAGGTTTGTTCATGAGATACCTAATGGCTGCATGATCTGTGTGCACAAAGATTTGATAACTGGTTATGTAGTGCCTAATTTCATTAAGTGCATAGATGATTGTGAGTATTTCCTTCTCTTTTACTGTATAGTTGAACTCAGCACTCTATAAGTTTTTGTTAATAAAATAAATAGCATGCTCAATGACTCCTTCTTTCTGGCCTAAAACTGCTCCTATGGCATAATCTGATGCATCTGTATGAATGTGGAAAGGAAGTTCCCAATTGGGGCCTTTAAGTACAGGAGCATGGGTTAAGGCTACCTTTAAATCAGAAAATGCTTTGTCACAGTCTTCATTCCACTGAAGTTCAGCATCCTTTGTAAGAAGAGTATATAATGGGGATGCCATTTTGCTGAAATCTTTGATGAAATGTCTATAATACCCTGCATGACCCAAGAAGCTTCTGACATCCCTTCTTTTTGCAGGAATGGGTAGATTGATGATGACTTCAATCTTTTTTGGGTCTACCTAATTCCTTTTAGAGAAATGCAACGGCCAAGTACTACTCCTTCTTGCATAATCATGAAGCACTTTGCATTGTTTAAGGATAGGCTGTGGTCTTCACATCTTTCCAACACCTTGCCTAAGTTTGTGAATGCTTCCTCAAATGTAGCACCATAAGTAGTGAAATCATCCATATAGATTTCCATACAATCATGTGAGATATCAGAAAATATGCTAATGACTGCTCTTTGGAAAGTTGCAGGTGCATTGCATAAGCCAAATGGAAGTACTAAGTAGGCATATGTCCCCCAAGGATAGGTAAATGTTATTTTATCTTGATCTTTAGGTGCAATCTGAATCTGATTGTAATCACTGAATCCATCCAAAAAGGAAAAGTACTGCTTTCCTGCAAGTGAGTCCAATACTTGGTCTATGAAAGGAAGGGGAAAATGATCCTTTTTGGTGGCAAAATTTAATTCTCTATAATCAATACAGACTCTCCATTTTCCTCCCTTCTTGGGCACAAGAACTAGAGGAGACACCCATTGGCTATCTGAGATTGGGTAGATAAATCCTGCATCTAATAGCCTCTGTAATTCTTCTTTGACAATTTCTCTTAGTGCAGGGTTGATTCTCTTTTGTGGTAGTCTTACTGGTGTACAATCTTCCTTTATGTAAATCCTATGGGTGCATAATGTAGGATCCAATCCTTTCATGTCATGATAATCCCATGCAAAAACATTTTTATGTTTCTTTAACAAATTTGTTAAGGACAACTGTTGTGCTTGAGTCAAGTTGCTATTAATATTGACATATTTTTCTTCTGAAATTTCCACTTGAGTTGTGAAGTCAACCATAGTTACTTCATTAATGCTAGGTACCTTAATTTCTTGTGGAAGCAATGTATGTAACATACCTGATGCTGCAGGAAAAATTGGAACAAGTATCCTTGCTGGATCAGCAGAATGAGAGGATGATGCTTCCTCTACTTCACAATGATTTTGAATTATATTAGACAACACCTCCTCCTCTCCTTGAAGCTGCAAGAAAGAACTTCTGCCTATCATCATAAGCTGCTCCACAGAATTAGCTTCCTCTGCCTCTTCACCAACATGAGGCCAAACATGATTATCCATACCATGAGATGGCTGTGTAGGTGGGTAAAGAACAAGTGTTTTAGTGCTTCTCCCATCAGAGATGGTCATGTCTCCTGACTGACACCCAATATAAGCATCTGTTGTGGCTAACCACGGCCTTCCCAAAATGATGGGGTATCCTCCCAATGTAGCTTTAGGAGAAAGTATCATGAAATCAGCTAGATATTCCCATGAGTCTAGGGATACCACAAGCGACTATCCCATCAGGTTTAATAGTAGAGCTATCAGCAAGCTGCAGGACAGTAGGAGTTGGTCATATGGTTGCAACATTCCGTTGCTGGAGGATATCCTTTGTCATTACATTTATGGCTACTCCAAGATCAATCAGAGCATTTCTGATTTGGATTCCATTTATAACAACTCCTACCACAGGACTTCCTAGATCATTATATTTGGGAATAGTCACTTTTCCAAGAATAATGTCAGCCAACTGTCCCACCACATGAACCATAGTGGGGTCTTTCTTTTTTCTGCCTAGCTTCTTAAGGCATGCTTCTTTAATTACTTTGCCATGTATAGGAACATGTTTTATGGCTTGAAATAGAGGGATCTTAACACATACATGTTTCAACTACTCTAGAATATCAAAGCTGGGTTCCTCTTCTACTACCTTTTGTTTCATAGTTTCTAACCTTTGTGGAAATGGTGATTCTTGGGGAGTCTGTTTGACTGTCATTGGTTTAGAATTTTCAGGTACATTTGATTCAATGGAGGTTTTGCCATATTCCACTTCTTCCTTGGAAAGCTCAGTAATAACAGATCTTGAAGGAGCTGCCAAGGTAGTTCCTAAACGTAGATGTATATCACTTACATTCACAGCATATGCAGGGAATTGATTTGGATCAGTAGAATATATTAGCTGTTGTTGTGGTCTATTATTTGGGTTAGGTGAGGGTTGAGCTGGTAACTGAGTAGGTTTAGGTGTATTTGAATTAGAGCTAGTAGGTGGAGGCATTATAGCAGGCTGTTGGGGCTGAGTAGGTGATTGCATGTAATTAGTGGTCTAATTTGGCTATTTCTATCCTCCTCTCCATTGAGGTATTTGCTGCCAATTTCCTGGAGGTGACTTCCAATTCCTTGGAGGCTGTTGCCACTGGGGTACAGGGTTTTGGTAATTTAGCCAAGTATTTTGAGGGTTGTTCCAAGGCTGAGGTGGATATCCTCCATAACTAGATGGAAATGGTTGTTGCCATTGGTTACCAAATGCATAAGTATTAAAATGTGGTCCAACATATGATAATGTTTCTGGTGACATACCCTATCTTGGAGCCCTCCTTTGTGTAACATAGAAGACTTGATCCTCTTCAACTTGTATTGGCTTGAACTTAGGTGGAATCTACTTGTTGTCAAGGTTAGCTACCATCTTGCATTTGCAGTCCCTCTTCTTTTGTCTGCAAGGAGGACAATATTCGGCCAACATTGCCTTAGCCTCTTCATGCTTCTTCTTTGCCTAGAGTGTGTCCAATTGGGTGGCCATATTATTTATAATATCTTTCTTAAAATTAGATAGCAAGTGGCTTATCTCCATCCTTGAAACTCCATTGGTAGAGGTTTTGCCCATAAGGGAATGGTAACCTCTTCCTTTCTTCGTGGCTACTCTAGAATAATTCTGGCACAACTTCTTAATATCATCCCAAGACACTTGGGTAATATCTCCTCCTCCCATTAAATCCAAGGCATCTGTGCAATGCTCACTTATTCCCCTGAGGAAGAGCAGTTTCTGAGAGTCCTTAGTGAGTGCATGATGGGGAGACTATTGCAAACAAAACAGGAACCTTGAGATGCAATATACTCTTAATCAGTGTGGAGATGCATTTCACTTATCAATCTAAGGATGTGAACTTGAAATGGGTCAACATGATATGTGCACTAAGAACTTCCAAAGTAGCCACGTTCATTCTATAGCTAAGAAAGACATAACGCTAAAGATAAACTAGTAGAAAGGAAATAACAGGAATGTTGAACATCAATCAACAACTATTCTAGGATCAAGTACATGACAGAAAGTAAAAGTCTGGGCAAACAAATAGGAAACTACTCTGTCTGCTTTGACTATAGGAATAGACACAGAATAGAATTCTAGTGGCTACAGGAACATTCAATGCCAGATTGAACTAAATGCTTAATAGAAAATGTAGCTAAACTAGATGGTGGAATTCCCACCAAGTGGGCCCCCTTGGATGAGTATTCCCTAAGACAAATGTAAACTTAGAAATGTGAACCTACAACTTCATTTTATTCATTGGAAAAGATGAGTACAACTGAACATTATAACTGTATTACTAAAAATTGGATAATGCAAGTACAATATCTGAATATTCAACAACCCCTCAGAAGGAGCATCAAAATCTTATTTATAGAAGGAAAACTAGAAAACTAACTACCTAGCAAGGTGGTCAACTACAACAGAATAGGAGGAGGCCGCATTATGGAAAACATAGAAAGAGGAAAGGAGGTTACACATGTGGGAGAATTTGGTCAAGCGAGTTTAACACAAATCTAGCATAACAGCAACTCCTAAATATGCTCAACATGTAGTTAAGATTAGTTACAAAGCGGTTGTCTTCCCTCCATTTGACATTTGAATGATCACCATGTTTGACTTTTTATGGTAAGTGACCAACGAGCAGAATCTTCCTCTACTTTATGGATGCTGATTATATCTGCATAACAATATTAGTACACACAATAATTGCACATCTGTAACTACCTTGGAGTAATATTCATTAACCATATGTAAAATTAACATAGATAGTTCATATAGGATGTCTTTGTCATAAAAGAATATAAGGAATGACCTATGCTCAACAAGTTATAGCTTTGGGGCAATGATATAAAAAAATTAGGATTAAAGTACCAAAGTCCAAGATAACTATAGCAAGTGGATAATAAAGTTTAACAAAATTGAGTCATAAATTAGACTCATCACTCTCCCCAACCTAAGACTTTGCTTGTCCTCTAGAAGAGGAAGGGTTGTTGTTTTGCTTGGTTAATGCCCTGAAATTAGCAACTGCCAGTTGTCTTATATTAGTTTCTCTGGTGCGTGAGGTAGGATCCCAATAGAACCCTTGCTGCCTATCCAACCTATTCCATCTTTGTCTCTCTTCAGCAATATCATACTGGTAAAATCTATAATTTGGCACAGACCACAATAGGATAGGTGGTTGAAAGATTAAGGGAAGCTAGAATTGTGTACTCCCAATTTGTACATATCTATCCACTCTTTTACATGCTACAGTATAATTCTACAGAGAGTGAGGCTCTTCTTGTTTTAGCTCATCAGACAAACTATTCCACCTTTGTGTCAAATGTCTCTTCACAGATTCTCCAATAGTGTGTGCACTCTTTTTATATACTCTGTAAGTTGCTTCTCTTTCAGGCAGGAGTCTGTTACCATAGCTTGGCCTATAAAGTAACCTATGCCAATCATTGAAAATGCTTCCTAGATTTCTGGATTCAGCTCTAATGGGCAATGGAGTGCTGAATTCTAATTGCTTATAAGCCCTGAACTATTTTCCCCAACTAATCTCATTTTGCATCCAGGACATAAATGCGCTCACTTGAACATCCCCAATAGACAACAAGGGGTTCCACTCATGGTCTTGGGACATAGCAAAATTATGTAAATAGAATTCACACAACAAATTCTTTATTTCCAAAGGAGCAATCCTATAAGCATTGAAAAATTCAAGAGGAGATTCAATGGAAGGGTTCAAACCAAAACCAATCCTTGCTAACTTAATAGAGAGGTATCTTTCCTTTAAATGTAGAGCATAGACGCTCGAGGGAGTCCTGCATTCTAATACCTGCAGCACCAAAGCTGCCATATTATCCACTCTCTCTTTTAAAGTTGCAATTTCTGCATTCCTGTCTTGAATCTTTTCATCCTTCTTTTGAATTTCATCCTTTAATCTGTGTTTCTCCTTTTATTCTTCTTCTCTCCTCTGCATCTCATTCCAAAAATTCATGGCTACCATGTGCATTGAAAAATTAGGAGGTCTATGTATTCCTACCAAAGGCTTTCTTGGCACAGATGGTTGACCTTCATATAGCATAGGCTACAGGGTTTCTGATTGCTCAGCCAATTCTAGCTATAGGGTGTCTTGCTGCAGGAACTCCTATTTATCTTCATGTTCTTGTCTATCAATATGCAAAGCAGTGGCGGTAAGGTCTACCAGAGTTACATCTATTGCTTCCTCAATTATGTCTTTTTCTACATCATTCACATGCCCCATTGGGGCCTCTATATCCTCAACTGTCATTTCTTCAACCCTAGGGCTTGTCTGGGTAGACGCACCAGAGGGAGGCTCAGCAAGTCTTGATTTACTAGAAGGACTCTCATGTTTCTCTTCAGCTGCAGGAAGAACAGTGTCAATCTTCCGTTTCCTAGAGCACAACACCTTCCTTTCTCTCCTTCTCCTCTGTGCCCTAGTTTGAATTAAACTGCTAAGAGGAATATCCTCATTGTCAGAATCTGAAGAACTTTCTTTGTCTGCATGCTCTGCTTCAGAAGAGCAAATCTCAATAGTTTGTTTTGCTGCAAGAGGGTTTGCATTGGAAGTTGAAGTTCCCGAAGTAGCTTCAATAGAACACACCCTTCTCCTAGTTCTATGATGTTGCGGCATAACCACAGGTCACAAATGACTAGGTCTTATTTGATCAATATTCAAAAATTCCTCCCAAGTCATATCGGACACATCATGCAGAGACTTTTCAACTAGCAATTTGATTAAACAATGGTGAGAGAAATAATTAGGCCTACCTTTTTGGGTCTCCATGGTCAAGATTGAGAGAAGGTGGTAAAGCACGTTTGGCACATTCATTCTTCTCCCATGCCTCATATGATTCAGTAATTTGAAATGTATAGAATGAACGTTCGACAGATGACCTTCACAAGTAATGTACTTCACCACACGGATAGCTACCTATTTCCACAGCTCACACAGAGAGGTTCTTTTGGCTCCCTGCTTGTCTATAGTCAATTGTGGATCACCAGGTTCTGTAAATTTGGACCTAGCTAACCTGACATCTCTGGCAACAGGGTAATCTTCGCCATCAAGAGGTAGACCTGTAACTTCTGCAATTCTTTCCTCAGTAGCCAACACCTCCAACCCTCTTACCATGGCTTTACCATCAGACAATGTCTAAGCAAATTCTAACACAACATTTTCATCAAAGCCATTTAGCTTCAAGAAATAGTCCATCCATCCACAATTTATAAATTCAGCCTAGCTAACTACATCTTGCAATAATACATCATGAACTGTGGGTTCATTCTGAATTAATCCTCCTCCCATTGACATAGATGCCTCAAAACAATCGCACTGCAAAGTTTTTTTCTCTGTAAAAAGTTTGAAAACTAACTTCGCCCTCCTACAACCCTATGTTAAATTTTCAATAACTCATGCTATATGTATTTTCCTTTTTGGCTTCTTTTCTTGGGAATGCGAGACAAGGGTGGTATAGGGAGTAATGAATGATCGATGAAGGCTGTCGTCTCATGCTTGTGAGCCATCACCTCACTCAGAATTCAAATCATTCAATTTTAAAACTTTAATCACATTTTGGCATCAAACATATGGATGGACTGACACATGGACATCATATTAACACTCCCTCACCAACCTAAATTTGGGCGTGTCCACACATGGGTAATGGCGATGCATGATAGGACAAGGAATGGAATAATGACATGCTATGAGAAATATCGATATTAATGTACAATAATTAAATGAATGAACCACAAGATAATTAAGAGAGAATTATTAAAGTGTGCATACCTTGATTTGTGGAAGATCGGTTGCAAAAATCATGGAGAAAGTAGCGGTTAATGCTTAAGAATTTATTGAGCAATGAATGAAAGTGGAGTGGGCTGAAGCGAGATGGGATGAAGTGTAATCAATACACGTGATGGAAGAGAGAATAATGGATATGGGTGGGTGGATGGGTAAAGAAGTGAAAGAGTGGACTCCCACAAATGTGGAAGTCTTTATTATGACAAGTGTCGTACCTTGGTTAACTAGAAGGAGGGACACTAGGTCCACTACCTTTGGCTGCAGGAAGTTCAGGAGTTGCATGCTAAGTGAATTGTTGTAGGATTTCATCTTTGGAGGTTGGCTTGTGATATAACCTGAGTCGATGACCATTGACTAATAGCTTAAATCTGACATGGTCAATAGTAGTAAGTTGAACAGAACCATTGGAAAAAACTTCAACAACCTCATATGGTCCTAGCCACCTTGTCTATAATTTTCCTGCATTATCCTGATACCTTGAGTCATAAAGCGAAGCCCAGTCACCAGGCTGGAATTTCTTATCTTTGATGTATTTGTCATGCCACATTATTCTATGATTCTGCACCACTTCTGTATGATGTAAAGCTGCTTTTCTCATCTCATCAAAAGCATTGAGCTGCATGATTCTTTCTTTTTGTGCCTTAGATAGATCCATCCCCAAGTCAAGTGTAGTCCGAAGAGTTTTATGTTCAAATTCAATAGGCATCATGGTTGTTTTGCCATACAGTAATTAAAAAGAAGTAAAACTAGTAGTTGTTTTCTAGGTTGTCCTATAGGCCCAGAAAACTTCTGGCAGCCTATTTGCCCAATCCTTCCTATGGACAATCATAGTTTTGTTCAAAATGGCTTCTATTTCTCTGTTATTCACTTCAACTTGGCCATTAGCCTGAGGGTGATAGGGAGTAGATTTCTTGTGCCTTATGTTGTATTTCTATACTAGTGCTGCAACCAGAGTTGAGGTGAATTGAGTTCCTTGATCAGTGACTAATTCTCTGGGATCTCCATACCATGTAAAGATTTCCTCATAGAGAAATTATGTAACCTTACTGTCTCTTGCATGCTTCATGGCCTTAACTTCTACCTATTTAGTTACATAATTAGTGCATACTAAGATATAGGATTTACCATTAGATGGAGGATCAATGGGTCCTACAAAATCTAATCCCCACTTATCAAATGGAGTAATCACAATCTAAGGATAAAGAGGCATCTCATCAGATTTTGTTGGTCATCCCATCCTTTGACAACTATCACATTTCTTGGTATATCTTGCTGCATCCTTGTATAGTGTAGGCCAGTAATAACCTACATTCAAAATCTTCATTGCTTTTCACTTTGTTGCAAAATGCCCTCCACAAGCTTCATTGTGATAAGCATGCAAAATGTCATATATTTCATCTTCTCTCACACATCTTCTCATGACATTGTCTGGTCCAGTGTAGAATAAACATCCAACAATCCATGCAAAAGGAAATGATTTTTCAATGAGTACCCTCCTTTCCTTAGGAGAGAAGTGAGGAGGGACTCTTCCTGTTACTAGGTAATTGGTTGTGTCAGCATACCAGGGCATTTACATAGTGAGTGAAAACAAATGTTCATCAGGAAAAGAGTCATCAATGACTTGGTTATCCTCTGATGTAGTCATTCTTGAAAGAAAGTCTGCAACCACATTGGCCTTCCCTAGCTTATCCACAATAGTGATGTCAAATTCTTGCATTAACAACACCCATCTTGCTAATCAACCAAATATGAGAGGTTTGTTCATGAAATACCTAATGGATGCATGATCTGTGTGCACAAAGATTTGATAACCGATTATGTAGTGCCTAAATTTATTAAGTGCATAGATGACTGTGAGCATTTCCTTCTCTATTACTGTATAGTTGAACTCAGCACTCTATAAGTTTTTGCTAATAAAATAAATAGCATGCTCAATGACTCCTTCTTTCTAGCCTAAAACTGTTCCTATGGCATAATCTGATGCATCAGTATGAATGTGGAATGGAAGTTCCCAATTGGGGCCTTTAAGTACAAGAGAATGGGTTAAGGCTACCTTTAAATCAGAAAATGCTTTGTCTTAGTCTTCATTCCACTGAAATTCAACATCCTTTGTAAGAAGAGTATATAATGGGGATGCCATTTTGCTGAAATCTTTGATGAAATGTCTATAATACCTTGCATGACCCAAGCAGCTTCTGACATCCCTTTGCTTTGCAGGAATGGGCAGATTGATGATGACTTTAATCTTTGTTGGGTCTACCTGTATTCCTTTTGGAGAAATGTAGTGGCCAAGTACTACTCCTTGCATCATCATGAAGCACTTTGTACTGTTTAAGGATAGGCTGTGGTCTTCACATCTTTCCAACACCTTTCCTAAGTTTGCTAATGCCTCTTCAAAAGTAGCACCATAAGTAGTGAAATCATCCATATAGATTTCCAGACAATCATGTGAGATATCAGAAAATATGCTAATGACTGCTCTTTGGAAAGTTGCAGATGCATTGTATAAGCCAAATGGAAGTAATGAGTAGGCATATGTCCCCCAAGGATAGGTAAATGTTGTTTTTTCTTGATCTTTAGGTGTAATTTGAATCTGATTGTAACTGCTGAATCCATCCGAAAAGGAAAAGTACTGCTTTCCTGCAAGTGAGTCCAATACTTGGTTTATGAAAGGAAGGGGAAAATGATCCTTTTTGGTGGCAGAATTTAAATATCTATAATCAATATAGACTCTCCATTTTCCTCCCTTCTTGGGCACAAGAACCAGAGGAGACACCCATTGGCTATCTGAGACTAGGTAGATAAATCCTACATCTAGTAGCTTCTACAATTCCTCTTTGACAATTTCTCTTAGTGCAGGGTTGATTCTCCTTTGTGGTAGTCTTACTGGTGTACAATTTTCCTTTAGGTAAATCCTATGGGTGCATAATGTAGGATCCAATCCTTTCATGTCATGATAATCCCATGCAAAAGCATTTTTATGTTTCTTTAACAAATTTGTCAAGGATAGCTGTTGTGCTTGAGTGAAGTTGATATTAATATTGAGATATCTTTCTTCTGAAATTTCCACTTGAGTTGTGAAGTCAACCATAGTTACTTCATTAATGCTAGGTACCTTAATTTCTTGTGGAAGCAATGTATGTAACATACCTGATGCTATAGGAAAAATTGGAACAAGTATCCTTGCTGGATCAGCAGAATGAGAAGATGATGCTTCCTCTACTTCACAATGATTTTGAATTATATTAGACAACACCTCCTCCTCTCCTTGAAGTTGCAGGAAAGAACTTCTGCCTATCATCATAGGCTGCTCCATAGATTAGCTTCCTCCACCTCTTCACCAACATGAGGCCAAATAGGATTATCCATACCATGAGATGGCTATACAGGTGGATAAAGAACAAGTGTTTTAGTGCTTCTCCCATCAGAGATGGTCATGTCTCCTGACCGACACCTAATATAAGCATCTGTTGTGGCTAACCATGGCCTTCCCAAAATGATGGGTTATCCTCCCAATGTAGCTTTAGGAGAAAGTATCATGAAATCAGCTAGATATTCCCATGAGTCCAGGGTTACCACAAGATCCTTGACTATCCCATCAGGTTTAATAGTAGAGCTATTAGCAAGCTGGAGGATAGTAGGAGTTGGTCACATGGTTGCAACATTTAGTTACTGTAGGATATCCTTTGTCATTACATTTATGGCTACTCCAAGATTAATCAGAGCATTTCTGATTTGGAATCCATTTATAACAACTCCTACCACAGGACTTCCTGGATCATTATATTTAGGAGCAGTCACTTTTCCAAGCATGATGTCAGCCAACTATCCCACCACATGAACCATAGTGGGGTCTTTCCTTTTTCTGCCTGGCTTCTTAAGGCATGCTTCTTTAATTGCTTTGCCATATATAGGAACATCTTTTATGGCTTGAAATAGAGGGATCTTGACACATACATGTTTCAACTACTCTAGAATATCAAAGGTGGGTTCCTCGTCTACTACCTTTTGTTTCATAGTTTCTAACCTTTGTGGAAATGGTGGTTCTTGGGGAGTCTATTTGACTATCATTGGTTTAGGATTTTCAGGTACATTTGATTGAGTGGGGGTTTTGATAGGTTCCACTTCTTCCTTTGAAAGCTAAGTAATAACGGGTCTTGAAGGAGCCACCAAGGTAGTTCCTGAATGTAGATGTATATCACTTACATTCATAGCATATGTAGGGGATTGATTTGGATCAGTAGAATATCCTGGTTGTTGCTCTGGTCTATTATTTGGGTTAGGTGAGGGTTAAGCTGGTAACTGAGTAGGTTTAGGTGTATTTGAATTAGAGCTAGCAGGTGGAGGGATTATAGCAATATGTTGGGGCTAAGGAGGTGACTGCATGTAATTAGTGGTCTTATTTGGCTATTGCTGTCCTCCTCTCCATTGAGATGTTTGCTGCTAATTTCCTGGAGGTGACTGCCAATTCCCCAGAGGCTGCTACCACTGGGGTGCCGGGTTTTGGTAATTTAGCCAAGTATTTTGAGGGTTGTTCCAAGGATGAGGTGGATATCCTCCATAACTAGATGGAAATGGTTGTTGCCATTGGTTACTACATGCATAAGTATTAAAATGTGGTCCAGCATATGATAATGGATCTGGTGACATACCTTGTCTTGGAGCCCATGGCCTCCTTTGTGCAATGTAGAAGACTTGATCCTCTTCAACTCGTATTGGCTTGAACTCAGGTGGAATCTGCTTGCTATCAAGGTTAGCTACCAACTTGCATCTGTAGTCCCTCTTCTTTTGTCTGCAATGAGGGCAATATTTGCCAACATTGCCTCAGCCTCTTTATGCTTCTTCTTTACCTGGAGTGTGTCCAACTGGGTGGCCATATTATTTATATTATCTTTCTTAAAATTAGATAGCAAGTGGCTTATCTCCATCCTTGAAACTCCATTGGTAGAGGTTTTGCCCATAAGGGAATGGTAACCTCTTCCTTTCTTCATGGCTGCCCTGGAATAATTCTGGCACAATTTCTTAATATCATCCCAAGACACTTGGGTAATATCTCCTCCTCCCATTAAATCCAAGGCATCCGTGCAATGCTCACTTATTCTCTTGAGGAAGAGCAGTTTCTGAGAGTCTTCAGTGACTACATGATGGGGAGACTTTTGTAAACAAAAAAGGAACCTTGAGATGTAATCCTTCAAACTTTCATCTTCTTTCTGCTGCATTCTAAAAAACATCATTTCCTCTCATATCCCCACTCTTACAATAGTCTTTATATTTCTCAAGAAATTTATCTTTCATTTCTTCCCAAGTATTGACAACATCACTACCTAGACTCATAAACCACCTTAATGCAGCCTCTTTCATCGTAGTAGGAAACAACTTAAGTTTATGAGCATCAGTAGTGTAGTCATAGCTTCTGCAGAGGATATCAAATTCAAACAAGAAGATATCTAGGTCCTTTGTTGCAAGTCCATAGAACTTGGGGAGAGTTGAAGCAGGTATGTTCTTGAGATTATCCACTTCATTTTGAAGAGCAATCAGAAATGGAAATGTTGGTTGATTAGGTACATTTTGGGCAGCCATGACTACTTGACCTATTATCAAGGCAAATGAATTTTCAACTAGGTTTGGGGTATCTCATTCTTTAGAGGATATTTTAGAACTATTCAAATCAGGGAATGCATCAAGGAAAGGATTCACTTCTGCTTCTTCTGCTAGGTAAGTTGAATCATTAGGAAGGAATCTCCCTAAAGCATCTCTTCTCCTACCTCTATGCATGCAATATACTCAGTATCAACCACCTCTCACATAAAAAATGTTAATGGGTTGTAGATGGTTTCTTGCTAACAAAAAACACATTTTAAGGGAAAAAAATTGCAAGGAATAATACTAAAGATGACTCCAAAGATCTTCTTAGTTTGACACCATCCCCGACAATGGTGCCAAAAATGTTGGTCTCTTATAATGATTTAACAACTGAGCTCTTAAAACTCTAACTCAGAGATTGGACTTCTAAACCGAGTAGCTGTCTTAATCACTATGGAGATGCATTTCACTTGTCAACCTAGGGACGTGAACTTGAAATGAATCAGCACAATATGTGCACTAAGAACTTCCAACATAGCCACATTCATTCTATAGCTAAGAAAGACATAATGCTAAAGATAAACTACTAGAAAGGAAATAATATGAATGTTGATCATCAATCAATAGCTATTCTAGGATCAAGTACATGACAGAAAGTAAAAGTCTGGGCAAACAAATAGAAAACTACTCTGTCTACTTTGGCTACAGGAACAGACACATAATAGAATTCTAGTGGTTGTAGGAACATTCAATGCCAGATTTAACTAAATGCTTAACAAAAAATGTAACTAAACGAGAGGGTGAAATTCTCACCAAGTGGGCCCCCTTGGATGAGTATTCCCTAAGACAAATGTAAACTTAGAAATGCGAACTTACAACTTCATTTTATTCATTGGAAAAGATGAGTACAATTGAACATTATAACTGTATTACTGAAAATTGGATAATGCAAGCACAATCTCTGAATAATCAACAACCCCTCAGAAGGAGCATCAGAGTCTTATTTATAGAAGGAAAACTACAAAACTAACTACCTAGAAGGGTAGTCAACTCCAACAGAATAGGAGGACGCCTCATTATGGAAAACATAGAAAGAGGAAAGGAGGTTAGCATGCAGGGGAATCTGGTCAAGCGATTTTCTTTAACGTAGATCTAGCATAATAGTAACTCCTAAATTTTCTCAACAAGTATTTAAGATTAGTTACAAAGTGATTGTCTTCCCTCCATTTGGCATTTGAACGATCACCATGTTTGACTTTTTATGGTAAGCGACCAACTAGCAAAATCTTCCTCTACTTTATGAATGCTGATTATATCTGCATAACAATATTAGTACACACAATAATTGCACATCCGTAACTACCTTGGAGTAATATTCACTAACCATATGTAAAATCAACATAGATAGTTCATACAGCATGTCTTTGTCATAAAAAATATAAGGAATGACCTATGCTCAACAAGTTATAGCTTTGGGGCAATGATATGAAAAGATCAGGATTAAAGTACCAAAGTCCAAGATAACTACAACAAGTGGATAATAAAGTTTAACAAAATTGAGTCCTAAATTAGACTCATCAGGCACCTTCTAGAGTTCATTGGATCTATTGAAGCTAATTAGTGAGGACTTGTCTATAGGAATTTTCCTTGTTATAGTCCTTGTGGGAAGATTGAGATTATTTGTAGACTTATTGTTAGGAGATTAGATGTAGGTGTAGTTTCTAACTTCCTTAAGACTCATAGGAATCCAAACCATTAATGGTATTAGGGGATTGTGAGAGTTTCTTTTAGGTGTGTCACCTTGGGGCTTGGAAGGGGTGTAGTAATCTATTTCTAAGGGAATCATAGGTGTGATGATGGCCAGAACCTTCATCCCATCATTACCTTAGATTTGACTTATTTGCATGCAAGTTTGGGATATTTTTTCTTGGATAGAGAAGGATTCCTTCACTTTTTGAACCTTGATTGCTAGCATCAACATTAAAGAAATTTGGGTCTAGACCTTCAAGGATGTTGGATATGCTAATAATTTACAATCAATATGACTTGTAGGGGTCACCCACTTCATGTGAGATGGTGGTGGTGCCTCATTCATCCTTGATCATATATGAATAGGTTCACCTTGTTCTTTTGACACATTCCTTTTTTAATATATGAAAATGTTACTATCCAAAGATATATCAATCATGAAAATTTGGTTCATCCCTTCAAAAGGGAAGTAGAAGGGTTGATCATTCTCTAATAATTCCACTATTTGTGTAGTGGTCTTAGTTGAGATAGTTGTGAATTTCTTAAAATTCTTTCCTTTTTAGAATTTCCTAGTTTCTTGTTCTCTAATGAGTTCCATGTGTTCTCCCCTTTTCTTCACTTGTATGGTTTGTAGCATGAGTTTCAATATCATGACCTTATTTGTGGAAAGCTCATACTCAAATCCCTCTTTCTCAACCAAACTTCTTTTGTATGGTGTACAAACATCTTCATCATTTCAACTACTTAGGACTAAAAAATCTATATACAATCCCTACATAAATAGCATGACCAAATCATCTTTTTGGGATTATGAAAGCCAAATGTAAAGATACATAAATTTGAATTTTTTAACTTCCTATCCCTTAGACCTACCCCCCAAAACCATTCTGCATTGCTCCCCCAAAATCTAAGAAAAAATATTAATATAATTACCCTCTCAATCCCTAATACATAATGATATATCTATCTATTTTTTCTCAATATTAAAAACCCCATTATGGGCTCATGTGCTATGATATTGCCTATTGAATGACACCCACATGAGTAAAATAAAGAGAGATAATGATGTGGTAATAAATTTTAAAGTTAGAATGGAAGTGAATGACATTAATTGGATTATTAAATCTAGTAATTTAATGATGCAAGTTAATGTGTGATTATATATCAAAGAGTTACTTGAATGCGCATTAACAATGGATGCTAATTGGTCTAAAGAAGTTGATATCTTTTCTAACATATGACAAGGAATGATTGATCTACACCTAATGTACCTATAAAAGAGGAAGAGAAGGCATACTCTTGTGAATGCTTATTCAATTATTCATCCTTTGTTCAAAATTCATTTTGGGGCAATTGCATACTCTATTCCTTAGAATAGGCTTGTTGCATTTCTTAACATTTTTTTCTTTTTGAAACAAGGCATAGACATGGGCCTTTTGTCCATTTTTACCTATAATTTTGTATTCATGCTATCTTATAACAAATTGTACAAAATCAAACACAAGGTACAATCAAGTGCAACATAATGATCTTTTGACCAAAAACTTATTTAGTTTGATGCATGAGAGGTGTAAACACCCAAAAGTGACCATGCCATCGATTCACTTGCATTTCTGTCAAATCACCTGCATTCAATGTTAATTAAATAATCTAATTATTTAATTAATTTCAACAAAATCATCAAATTCTTCCAAATATCCTAAATTCGACATTAATTGAATAAATTCTATTTATTTAATTAATTTCATCAAAATCAACTTTATTCTTCCAAAATTAAATAATTTGAATTATTTAATTAAATCATTATCCTTCTTTAAAATTCAAATCCACATCAATTGAATAAATTAATTATTTAATTAATTTATCATTTAAATCCTCTTATCTATAATTAAATAATTTCTAAATTATTTAATTAAATCAATTATTTTTCCAAATTTAAATAAATCATTCAAAATTTATTTATATTGAATCTGTCTTCTAAAAATAAAATATAATCAAATATTTTGTTTATCCTTCATCATGCAAAATAAATTAAGTCAATTTATTTGTTTAATTTATTTAAATCTCCAAATCTATTCTATGTCTTCCATCATGCACAAACAATTAAATAAATTTATTTATTTAATTTTCTCAATTATCTTCCAATTCCTCTAAAAATATCTTGTTCATCATGCACACAAAATTAAATAATTTATTATTTAATTTTACTCAAATCATGCAAGAAGAAAATCTAAAGTTGAGTTAATTGACTTAATCATTATTGTTTTTATCACTAACTCATAAATTAGAAAAAAAAAATTTCTATTTTTATGAAATCTAAAAATATGTCTGTTCCATGTCTTTTTATGTCAAACCAATCAGTTAATTCAAACAAAAATATCTTTTTGTGTGACACATGTAGGTGCACATTCATCATGAATTCTATATTTATCTCATCTGTTGATTCTATTGAATTATCTGGACCATTGATTGATCTTTATTGAAACCTATATAAACCCCCCTCATCTCATAATAAATCCTCTTCGATCATTTAAGTTTTTGCCTCCGTACAACGCATTGAGCACACATCGCATCATTGAGCACTTCTACCTTTTGAGCACTGTGAGCACAAACACAATCTACATCTGTTTGTTGCAAACATGGTTTCACAATTTATGAAGTAATCCACATTCAACCAAGATAACAATACAATCTAGGTTAAAGCTTTCATTGTTTTTGGTATTATTCATTGATTATTTGGTTGTTTGCTTAGATCATTATCTTGATGTTATAGGATTGACTTGTTGATTATTTCATTATTTTGATTATCATTCGATCTCAATTTTATTCCTATACACATTATGGCATGCCCGGTGGGACCACTAATCGATGTTTTCTTTTAGAAAATTTATTTTTTTTAAGTACAGTATGAAAACGCACAACTGAACATAGAAAAGTGCCTTTGCAGCATAGTAAAACACTTTTGCAGCACATCAAAGCACCTTCAGGGGATAGTAACGTGCCTCTGGCATGTAGTAAAGCACCTCTGGTCTATAGTCTAATGCCTTTGCACAGTAGTATAGTGCCTCTAGTTTCCTAGGGTTTCTGATTAACTTTTCTGATTTTGCAGGGTTTCTAACTTATCAGATTTTGATCATTAGTTGCAAATCTCATCATTTATCAACATTCTAGATCACTATTCAATCATGACATCATCTTTCAAATCTAGCTTTTTGACGAAATATTGACTTTTTCTAGAACTGAAATAGTGTCACACCTTTATACCACAGTAGTGTGCTTTTGCAGCGCAGTAACGCACCTCTGGTAGAACAGTCACACGCCTTTGGTAAGAAGTAGTGCACCTTCAATAGCATAGTCAAGCACTTTCAATAACACAGTGCTGCGCCTTTAGTAACATAGTAAAGTGCTTTTGGTCAATTTGATTTGTTTTTGCTAACTATTGAGTTGTGGTGGAACTAATCATCTTTTTGCAGCTTCTTATTACTCAAAAAGAGTAAATGGGTTTTTCTAACATGTTCATGTAGGACAAACTTTGAATAAATTTCCAAATCTATCGCACTAAGTCTTCAAAACATATTGCTTTCTTAAGGGACAATTAAACAATCATCTTTTTTGTAATCTAAGTCTTAGGAACATATTGCTTTCTTAAGGGACAATGGACATGAATGCAAAAACACTTCAATTTCATAAGAGACAATTGACATGAATGCAATGTTGGCAAGAGACACTATATGGATTCATGAATGTTGTCATTGATGGCAACAAAGTTCATCCCACACATCCGCAGGACATGGTGTGTCTCTACCGGAAGTCAGAATGAAGAATGTGGTGGTTCGGTAAACAAGAATAGAGCATGTGGCAAGGTCCGACAGACAGGTCCGGATCTCTCAGAGGAAGTATCTTGGTGAAGTGTAGATTTGGGGAAGTAAAGAGTACTACCTTGAGTGATAGATTCCAAGGTTTTAGCCTCCGGTGATAGATGAAGTAAAAGATATGAATACTTGAGTACCAAGTTCCTAAGTGACAGTGTGAATAGAGGAAGAACTAACTGACTGAACATTAGACTATTTTCTGGATGCGTTTCTGATGATGGTAAAAGTTATAAAGACATGAATTATGTTTGGCTGACATGATTAATGATTTCTACAAGCATATGCTTGATCCACATTACTTGATATGCAAGGATTCAGCTGACAGAACAGAGTTTGTGAGAAGATTGACTGTTCTGGGTGCTGACTAGAAAGATAATGAAATCACTTGTGCGGATATATATATTGGATGGATTTAGTTGTGAGAAGTTGTGTGGTGATATGTGATATGCGAATAAAAGCAGAGCAGAGCAAAAGCAATAAGGAAGGTCTGGTATGTGAAAGGAAAATAGCATAAGAGAAGAGGAAAGATGAAGTGCAGCAAATCAGTGTACTGAGCCTAACCAGAACTGAACTCCAGCATATGTGGATGCTACCAATCAGTTCAAGTATTGTATAACACTCTTTTGTAGACAGTGTGTCTCTTGTAGGTAGTGTGCCTCCTTGTGAGCAATGTGCTCGGGTAGTGAGCCCTAATTGGCAAGTGCCATTTTGTAATTCCTTATTCTTCTAACAGAGAATAATCTTTGGGTTAATCACCCCATGGTTTTCTCCCTTAATAGGGTTTCCATGTCAAAAATATTGTGTCATGTGTATCTCCATTTTGGTTATGTTTGCTTGTTTGAATTAATGCTGCATTAATTAATAAGAAAGTTCAGAAAGAAGAAATAACTTGGATAACTGATTCACCCCCCCTCTCAGTTATCAATAATTGGTATTAGAGCTAAGTTCCTCCTAACAGAGCCTAACAGCTTGAGGAAGATCTGGGAGTTCAAATGGATGCATAAGGTTTAAGGGAGCAACTCAAGACTGCCCTTGATGATCTTGAACAATCACACTCTAAAGTTAATTAATTAAAGGAAAGACTCAAATAGGCTGATGATTTCATGAGAGAACTAAAAGACAAATTAAGTCTTTCTATGAAGAAGAGAAAGGAGCTGCTTCAGCAATTGGCAAGACAAGGTGAAGCAAATAATGCAAATGAAGAGCTGAAGGAAAAAATTGAGTTGTGTGAAAAGTTATCGAAAGAAATCATTATGGTAAGACGTGAAATGGAATCAGGAGTCATGAAGTTTACCCAAGAAGTTGAAGAGAAAAGAAAAACTGAAGATAATCTAAGACAATCTCTCAAGGAGAAATTAGAAGATTGCCACCAGATGGATAGAATTATCAGACATCTTGAATCTGATCTTGAAGATGCTAAAGATAATGAAGAAAAACTTGAGGATCAAATTGTCTCTCTAAAAAGGGATCTTCAAACAACAAATGAGTATAAAGAGAAATTCAAGATAAGTTCTGCTCAACTTGAAGTTCTTCTTGGAAGTCAAAAGAAAGTAGATGACAAGTGTGGTTTGGGATATGAGAAAGGAGAAAGCTCCGGATCCGATCAGAAGAATTTTGGATCAGAAAATCCAAGGATCAGGCCTAGAAGACCTCCGGTAAGATAGCCTAATGCTCAAAGATATCCATCCTTCAATGGATACTGCCACAACTGCAATCACTTTGGTCACAAAGCTAATCAGTGTAGAAAGAGAATAAATTAGACTAATTCATCCTTCTCCAGACAGTGTTTTAACTACAAAAGGTATGGTCACAAATCTAATGAATGTAGAATTATGCAAATGAACAAATCATTCAATGGTAGATGCTTTACATGCAATAGAATAGGTCATATGGTTAATCAATGCAGATCAAGAGGATATCAATCCAATATGCAAAGAAATGTTTTTTGTCAAATTTGTAATAGATCCGGTCATATTGCAAAATTCTGTAGAAGCAAGAATCAGGACAAAAGAGGTCCGATATATCATAGACAGAATCAAGATAAGGGGAAACAAAAGGTGAATGTGGATGAAGTTAAAAGTGAGATGAACAAGATTTGGGTAAAGAAGAGTATAGAGAATGTAGAGGATGGATCCACACCAGACTTTGGTGCTGATATTCCTTTCAAAAATTGAGAGATGAGCTCTGGCTCAGGGGGAAACACAAAGAAAAACTTGTTCCCCTAGCCAGTCAATTGGTGCCTGAAATTGGCACATGTGAAGCTACGGATCAAAGGGGTTCTATAGAAACATCTAAAGAAGGCTAGGTAAAGATTTGAGAGATCCACAAGAAAATTTAAAAAGTTCAATACCTTCAGAATTGGTCCGGTTAAGCAAGTCTTCCGATAAAATAGGTTTCTCACAAGATTGGCCCGGTATGAATCCAAATTGATACAACTTGATCTACAGATACATAAGATGATCAGAAGGACAAGTGGATATGATGATTCATCACTAACATTGATCACAAGAGAATCATAATGATCCGGATGAGCTTCTTCCTCCTTGAACAAGGAAAACAAGGCAAACCGGAATAATGTAGGTCAAGCATTTATTGCAATCTGATATTAGGGCTTGCGGAGCAATATAAGGGTTTTTCATTAATCACTCATTCATTCTGCACTTAAGAAGAAACAAAAAGCGGAGCTCTGCAACGAAATTCCTCAAGTTCATCGAAGATCACTTGCAGAAGTCATTACTTCCAGAGATCAATCCAACCAATTCCGTGAAACCGATAGGCGCAAAAGGTATTTTCTGTTTTCAAATATCTCACTGCAAATCTCTTGATAATGGGTACTCTGAATATTGTAAAGATTTTTGATACACCTTGCCCTACATTTAAGAAACATCCATACAAATCCTTGGAGGTAGACCCCTAGGTGCATTTTCCAGTGTCCCGCATGGTGTTTTGCACACCGAAGATATTAGGGTTTATATACATGCAAATGTTGAAGAGTTTGGGGAATTCAAACTAAGAGATATCTATCACAAACAACTGTTAGATGATTCATTTGAGCTCAAACCCCAATACATAGGCCTCCAGAACAAGCACTTTGCACAATACATATATTTCCCCTATTTTACAGAGGATGAATGGGTTAGGTACATTTTAAGAAGAATACATGACAATTTCATGTGGTTAAATGGACCATTCAAGATCACTAAAGATGTCATCAGGGCAGTTACCAGACTCCACTCATCCGGTGGGATTCCTATTCTTAAATCTGTAAAGAACCAAACTGTGAGTGAGGCTACTGGATCTAAGTTTGACAAAAGAGCAATGACAGTAGATGACATCACTGATCCAGATGTCAAGTTTGCTTCTATGATCATTGGATATAAGATATATCATTCTAGTAGGGAAAATTTTGTACCTGGAACTGCCATCTACACCGCATATGAAATGCTAAGAAAGGATGCAGACTATGATCTTTGCCAGCTTCTCTTGAACCAACTCATGGAGAATCTACAGAAAATAAAGAAAGATAAAAAGAATTCATTCAAGTATGGTGGATTGATATTGTGCTTATTCTTCTACTTTATGAATGAGCTTCCCAGATCTAATGGCTGGGTATGGGAGAATGATAGACTGGTAGCTATCCAAGTCAGAGATTATTTACATGGACTTGGTGACAACAAAGCACAAAATATAGCTCTGTGGGGATATTTCAAGAACTTTCAGAACATGATGCAAGCAAGAGAAAGGATTCCCCAGTCTCTTGTTGAGAAATACAAAGACACAATTTGCTTTATGGTAGAGACTGATCAGTGCCTAATGGAGGTAGTAGAACCAAGAACTATATGAATCATGCCCATGGGGTATGAGGTTGATGAACAAATTGTGGAGCTGCACATTCAACACATGCTAAGTCAGCCTAAGGATCCAAAAGTAGAAAGCTTTGGAACCTTTGAGGAGCTGAGTATAAAAATTCATGTTAAACTTAGAGAACCAGAGATCAAGAGGAAGGTGAGAAAAGAAGTAGAAAATATTGCTCAAGGCCTTGGCATCTCAAAGGAGGCAATTGATGCCCACAAGAAAAGGATGGAAAGGGTTGAGGAAGAGAAGAAAGAGACAGAAAAGAAAAGCAAGGAAAGTGCTCTGGTAGAAACCTCCACCTGGACCAGATCATCAAAGAGATCTGCACCTGTCACAGCCAAAAGCTCAAGAACATCAAAACCAGAAGTCCAGGCATTTGGCAAAAGAGAGAAAAGATCCAAGACAAAAGCCACAAGGGCTTATGCAAGTCAAAGAGATGAAGAGGAAATCGAATCAGATGAGGGGGTAAAGGAAATAAAGAAGCAGAAGAAGAAAGGATCCGGTAAACCCTCCACAGGCCAAGACAAGGAAGAAATGGCAAAGGAATTTGTTGAAAAGCCGACCCTGTCTCTAAAAAGTGTAATCAAATCAGTCACTGTGGATGGAAACCTTCAACCAATGGCCGAATTCTATGATGATTACAATGAGGCTGACCAAAAGATCCTGCAAGAAGCTACAATCAGGTATCTGAACATATACAATAAGGCTTTCATTGAGATTATATCTCTAATTCCTAAGAGCCTAGAAAAGGAGTTAGAAATAAGAAAGAACAATGCCATGGCAAAAGACATTGAGATCCAGGAACAGATAGCTATTCAGCTATATCCTGTAATCGATCCCAAAATAATGAATATGATATTCAAAGATTGCAAGGATGAATCAGCTCATGCTTGGTGAAACCGACAAGGTGGCAAAAGAGACTGAAGAGATTCTCTAGAATACCCTTAAAAAGTTCAACATTCCTATCACAGAGGACTCCGGTAAGAGATCTGAATCCCCTATTTCAGAAGAAGTGGCTCATGGACAAACAAATATCTCTCCTCTGGTTTCCCCTACAGCTTCCGGATCTAAAGGAGAAGACACAATATAGGAGAAAGAAGCAGGAGTAAAGGAAAAAGAAGCTGACAGTACCAAGGCTGCAGAGAAAGAGAAGACCCCAATAGAGAAAACCACAACTGATAGTGGTAAGGATGTAGAAGGAGAGAAAGCTCCAAGGGATAGCCCTAAGACTACAAATGAAAAGAAAAATCTATCTCCGGCAAGAGACACTGCACAAACTGTCCAAGAATTCCTGAACAAAGAAATAATGGAGATTGATGAACCGGAGCTTCTACAAGGTCCATTCAATTTTGATTCTCTTTCTTCGGTACAAACTATGAAGATAGCCTCATTCGCTAATGCAAAAGTGAAAGAAAAACTCCTAAAGTCTCATATGGAAGACTGTGAGTTGATAGAAGCTGCTTCTAGAGTGCTTGAAAAGATTATGCCATCAGTTCAGAAAGATCCCACAGCCTCCACTTCCGGTAATCTCAAAACCTTAGTCAGCAGTGTTAGTACACATTTTGATTCTCTAGAAAAATCAGCTGAAGAAAAGGTCCGGAAGGAGTTTTTGGATAAAAGGTTCTCTGAGGTATAGGGTTTGATCATTAATGATAGGAGAAACATGAACATTGGGATAAAGAGCTTAGAAAATGCTCTTAAGGATGGCGGTGAAATATACAAATTTTGTATCTCCTGGTCCAAGGTAACAATGGAGATTGAGAAGAAAATAAAAGAGCAAGAGGACAAACTACTAAGCTTGTCTCAAAGTTTTGATCCTCTTTCATCCTCCATAATAAATCAAGAATGTCAGACTATTGCAATCACAAATGCAATAAAGAATTTTGAGAAGGAAAGAAAGAACATAATTAACCGGATGGGTGAACTTAGAAGGATTATTATCCCTAAGTTTGAGGCCATGCATGAGGCCATGAGTGAAGATCAAATCACAGCCCAGATAAATGATCCGACAGATCTTAAGAGGGCAGAAGCTTTTGCATTTTTGTTGAGTGGTCACATCTCAATTTTGGATAGAATGAAGCAAAGTTGGGCTACAGAACTCATCCAACTGAAAACAACTTTTGTAGACATACTACAGTATATGTAAGTATTCCATATGTATATACTTATGTAGCTAAGTATAGTAAAAATTTTTTAAAAAATTTTGGTGTGCGGACCCTACCCTTTGCCATTGATGTCAAAGGGGGAGTGACGAGCAGTGAAAAATGAGGAATCCAACTAAGGGGGAGCTCTGGAAAATGTATATAAAAATAGAGCATCAGCCAAGGGGGAGCATAGTGTAAACACCTAGTCATTTTTCACTGACTGTTGCCATCAATGCCAAAGGGGGAGATTATTGGCAAGAGACACTATATAGATTCATGAATGTTGTCATTGATGGCAACAAAGTTCATCCCACACATCCACAGGACATGGTGTGTCTCTACCAGAAGTTAGAATGAAGAATGTGGTGGTTCGGTAAATAAGAACAGAGCATGTGGCAAGGTCCGACAGATAGGTCTGAATCTCTCAGAGGAAGTATCTTGGTGAAGTGCAAATTTGGGGAAGTAAAGAGTACTACCCTGAGTGATAGATTCCAAGGTTTTAGCCTCCGGTGATAGATGAGGTAAAAGATATGAATACTTGAGTATCAGGTTCCTGAGTGACAGTGTGAACAGAGGAAGAGCTAACTGACTAAACATCAGACTATTTTTCAGATGCGTTTCTGATGGTGGTAAAAGTTATAAAGACATGAATTATGTTTGGCCGACATGATTAATGATTTCTACAAGCATATGCTTGATCCGCATTACTTGATGTGCAAGGATTCAGCCGACAAAATAGAGTTTGTGAGAAGATTGACTGTTCTAGGTGCCGATTAGAAAGATAATGAAATCACTTGTGCGGATATATATATTGGATGGATTTAGTTGTGAGAAGTTGTGTGGTGATATGTGATATGTGAATAAAAGCAGAGCAGAGCAGAAGCAATAAGGAAGGTCTGGTATGTGAAAGGAAAGTAGCATAAGAGAAGAGGAAAGATGAAGTGCAGCAGATCAGTGTACTGAGCCTAACTAGAACTGAACTCCAGCATATGTGGATGCTACCAATCAGTTCAAGTATTATATAACACTCTTTTGTAGACAGTGTGTCTCTTGTAGGCAGTGTGCCTCCTTGTGAGCAGTGTGCTCGGGTAGTGAGCCCTAATTGGCAAGTGCCATTTTGTAATTCCTTATTCTTCTAATAGAGAATAATCTTTGGTTTAATCACCCTGTGGTTTTCTCCCTTAACAGGGTTTCCGCGTCAAAAATATTGTGTCATGTGTATCTCCATTTCATGGTTATGTTTGCTTGTTTGAATTAATGTTGCATTAATTAATAAGAAAGTTCAGAAAGAAGAAATAATTTGGATAACTGATTCACCCCCCTCTCAGTTATCAACATGCAAAACACTTCAGTTTATTAAGGGATAATTGACAACTACAATCGTGTGTATGCCTAATCTAGTTGCACCTTATTTTTCTTATAATGGGACAATTGAACCTTTGTTTGACATGCTTGATCTTACTTTTTAGTTACTCCTTTACAAGGGCCTACTTTTGGATTGTGCTTCATCCAAAAGGGATGACCCTAAGTGGAGTTTTCCTTTGAACTGCTATATAAGAGGGATAAGGTGAAAGCCAAGTCCTAATTGACATTGGCCTTGCCTTGAGGTGCCAAATCGAAAAGAGCTATACTAGAACTTTGTGAAAATGATTTTCACATTGTGCGAAGTGTTTGAAACTCTTAGTAGGATTGGTTAAAGATTTTAGTAGCTTGCCTCATGCTCGCAAGGTGTTGGTCCCTCAAAGATACTAAGAACCATCTAGATAGTGACTACCTGTTTCACCTCTGAACATTGCGGTAATCATCAGTGCAAGGGAAATCAGTATAAACCCCCAAGATTACTCACCATTGACTCCCTTGAGAGGAGATAGTATTCCCTTGGCTAGTAAAGCTCTTGTGACCTACTTGAAGCTTTCTAAGGGGAGGGTGAGATATCCCTACCTATCATCTCTCACAAAGATACAAATGTACAACACCTATAAGGAATGACATTTGGTCGACGAAGAACTAAGTTGTGAGCTGATCTACCACAATGAAACCATGTCTCTAGGGATAAAAATTACTTGAATTGTTTGCAATTGTTTAAATACCCATGGAAACATTGGGCTTTTTCATGAGCCTAGAACATACACTATCTATTGTGTTAGTCCTTTTTGCCACTTTGTTTGCTGTGTTTTCTCTTGTCAAAGCAAATCCAATCAAAATCCAATCCAAATCTATCAAAATTCTCCTTATAAACATCACTGACACCATTTCAGCACCTTTGAAACACAGTAATGCACCTTTGAAGCACAGTCTAGTGCCTTTGATATAACAGTCCAACACCTCTGGTAGCATAGTCCAGCACTTCTGAAACACAATAACTCACCTTTGGTATCACAGTCCCATACCTTTGCACCACAGTCCAGCGCCTTTGGTCCAGTAAGTTGTTCATCAAACTATCTCAGCAAAACGCTAGCAAAATCTCAAACATATTGTCCTAGTGCATCCCATGGTAACTACTAGACTCCAGCAATCTATGAAGGCTAAGTAAATTACCCCCAAGAAGTGCAAATCACCCCCACATACACCTCAACCAAGTCAATCCAACATGTCTCAAAAGGGTACTCCCCAAACACCAACGGAAAGACCAACCAACTTTCAAAACAGGCCGTAACATGACCAACCAACCAATCCACAAGAGAGTAATATCCCTTTGGTAGATGTAACTCAATTCACTACTAGCATGCCTCATGATTTTGTTACACCTAGTTACACCACAATTCAAGTCCCATCTCAAGAAGAGCGAAACTTTCAAGAAGGTCAATCCTCTCAAGAAGATAGACAAGACCTTGATGAAATCATGCAAGATCCTAGAGCCATAGCCACATTTGACAAAATCCTTAGTGAGAATCAAGATCATTTCTTTCATTTTCTTGCGGAACAAGGAGCTAAACTACTCCAAGACTTTGATCTATCCAAACTTAAAGAGCAAAACAAAACCCATGACGCTATGACTGCTATCCAAACTATGTCGACCATATCCACTTCCATACTTGAACAAGTCTCACAAGGGAGAACAACTAATCCTTTCGACGCTCAATATGAAAATCCCCTCTATCAAAAATCCAACAGCAGAAAGACCAATATCACCACTCTTGACTCCTATGGAGATTTATAAATTGCAACAAGAGACTCTATATCATCAAGAAGAATTAGCAAAACAAGCCGCTCTAGCTAATTCAAACACAAAACAACCTCCTAGCATATCACAAATGCCCATCACAAGTGGAACATTGGCCACCCCATCATGAGACGGTTTTCCACCAAATTATAATCCAGGAAACACTTATGTAGCCATGCAACAAGGGTCACAACCAACACCACCCCCAATGTCATCAACCCTCCGTATCACTAATCCAAGCAATGTCATACAACCACAACACTCCCAAAACATCAACACAAACATCATCAGTCCCCCACAACATTCCCAAAACATCAACACAAACATCATCACTCCCCCACAACACTCCCAAAACATCAACACAAACTATATCCCCCCACCACAATGATCATCCACACTCAATCTCACCTATTTCAATCAACCCCAACCATCTCAAAACCCATCTACCTATGTCCCTCCACCACAAAGATCATCCACACTAATCTCACCAACACCTATCTCAATAACCCTCAACATTCTCAAATCCAAACTTCCTATGGCTATACCCCACCATCACAATCAAATCAAAACACATTCAACTTTCCTCCACAAAATCCTTTCATCACCACTCCTCAACAATATCAACGACAAAACTCTTTTGTCATCCCTCCTCAACAATCCCAAAGCCAAAATTCTTATCTAGCACCACCTCCACATATACAAAATCAAAACAACCAAACCCAACCTAATCCAAATCAATCATACAACACATATGACCCAAATCAATCATACGACCCATATAACATTAATTCCTATGGCTTCAACTACAATCTTCCCTATGGGAAACAACAACCACTCTTAGTACAACAAGAGATTCTTCCAACACCCCCAACAAATATGGAGCTTAAACTTGCTGAGGTACAACAACAAGTAGCTAATTTAACATTTGGTCACACTAAGAAAACCTTGTCCTTGGAAGAGGTTTGTCCTTATCCATTTGATCGGTCATTGCAAATGATCCCTTTTCCTCCCAACTTCAATATACCCAAATTTGATAAATACAAGGGAAGAGGAGACCCAAAAGACCACCTTAAAGAATTCTATCTCACTTGTTTAGAGGTTGCACATAATGACACATATCTCATGCGCCTCTTCCCTCATAGCCTTGGGGGTCAAGCTATAGAATGGTTCTCGCATCTACCTATGGGTATCAAACCTTTTAACGAGCTTGCAAAAAAATTTGCTTCCCATTTCTCATACAACATAGAACATGAAGTCTCTATGACCAACTTATGTAACAATAAACAGAAAAATGGGGAAACTCTTATCTCCTTCCTTCAAAGATGGAGACACATGGCTAGCAAATTCCCATTCAAAATACCTGAAAAGCGGCTTGTTAGCATATTTGTGCAGAACCTTAATCAAGGATTGGGTTTCCATAAGCAAATACTAAGTTCTACAACATTTGATGAAATCACCTATAAAGGCATAAACATTGAAAAAGCCCTCATCGCTAAAGGCATGGTCAAAATCTTCAAAGCTAATAAAGACAATCCTCCCCAACAACAATCAAACAATAAGCCCAAATACTAGAACAAAAACAAAAATGTGGTCAATGATGGTGTGGTGGATTCTAAAACATGTCCAAACACTACAAACACCCCTAAATATTTCATCCAAACAAAACCAACTTCTGCCTCAACAACAACAACAACAATGACAACAAAACCAAAACCAATGACATCAACAAGAGCAGCCTCCCCAAATTAACCTCTAAGGCGTAAGTTCACTCCCTTGGGAGAGCCTATAGATTCAGTTCTAAAGAAACTTGTGCAAAATGGACTCATCATGCTACTAACCACTCCCCCATATGGTGAACCTTCTTTCAAACCTACATGATACAAAGATAATGAATATTGTGAATACCATAGGACCAAAGGACATAGAACTGTATCATGCATGAAACTCAAGGACATGATCCAAAACGTTATTAATAGAGGCGATGTCATTTTTGATGCACCTCCTACTCAAAACACCAACAAAGATCTCAACATGTACAAGGAACCATTCCCTAACCATGCTCAAGGTCAAAATCTTGACAAAGGTAAAGGCATTAACAAAGCCTCCACTTCCTATGACTCTATTGTAGGTTGTTTTGAAGAAAGTCATGTCTCTACCCTCACTATCAAAGGTAAATCTACATATTGCACTGTCACAACTCGTCGTGGTTGTGTTACCCTTTGTGGGCCTACATCGAGTCTCCCAACCTAATCTGATTACAATCTTATCAAACATCTAGGGAAAACCCTTGCATAGATCTCTATTTTGGACCTTCTACGGTCATCACCCACACATAAAGTTGTGCTAGAAAAAACCTTGCAAGATTCTTCAGTTCCTAATAACATAGCGGTCACGGATTTCCAAGCTATAATAGGTAACATTGCCTTGCCTTACAATGTGGTCTTTTCTAAAAAGGACCTCCCATCCCATGATCCATGTCACAATGATGCCCTTCACATTAAAGTCTTCATCCATAAATGAAAGATCAAATGCATACTTATAGATGGTGGTACTGGTCTGAATATCTGTTCTCTCAAGTTAAACAATTGGGATACTTTAAGGATCATGTCAGCATTGATCAAGGGCTAAGCACCGTTCAGAAGGTGTTATCCACTTGCCTTTACAAGTAGGCCCCATCATGCTTGAAACTAGGTGCCAAGTCCTTGACATCGAGCTACCTTATAACATTATCTTAGGATGTCCATGGATCCATGCCATGAAAGTTGTTCCCTCCACGTACCATCAATCTCTCAAGTTCCCCTTTAATGGTAGGAAGATCACTATCCTAGGAGACCCTAATCCCTTTGAATTCTGTCATACTTTGTAAGGAATTTATAAGAATAGCAACCAAGTGCCAAATAATGACAAAGCCTATGAATCCCCATTGTATGTCGACTCTAAAAATTGAAAAAAGCCTTCGAAGTTGAACATAATCCTATTCCTAATATCAAAGCTGACATCTGTGATATAGGCTTTGGTGAATATGATATCTCTAAATTTTGTTGTGTAGGGCAAATGCCCTTATCTCCTAAATCCTATGGCCAACTGCCATAGCCAAAGCAACTAATAAAGTAGCTATTCCTCTGCCAACATCTCCAACCTAATTCCAAGAGGGAAGAGGAAACTATTAAAGACATCTCTTCTTGGCTCTACAAGGAGAAAGAACCAGTCACAATATCAGTCAAACAATATGGTAATGGCTTAAAGATAGTCAAAAACATGGGCTACAAAGGCAAAGGTGGCCTTGGAAAATAGAATCAAGAAACAAAGGAACCCATTATTGTGAAGAAGAAACTAGACAAGAAGGGGTTAGGATTTGGTAGGAAGGTACCACGCGCCTTGGACATCAAGGGTATTCTCGACAAGGTGGCACAAACTTTTCTTGCTGATTTGATGTCTAATGAGGATATCATCGATGACTCTACCCTCCATATGACTGACCTATTCACAGAATCCTCTATATTTATGCTATCATCCGTCTCCTTAACATCCACCACAAACACCCAGAGTGTGACACTTATCTACCTTGAGCTTATCGATTGGGACCAACAAGGGTCCCCCGTTCTAGATTTTTTCAGAATGATGAAGCTATTGCTGAGTTCATGGGACTCCGGGATGGTATCCCTCTTGGTGATCACAAAGTTAGTTTTGTAATAGAACCCATTATTGTGAAGAAGAAGCTAGACAAGAAGGGGTTAGGATATGGTAGGAAGGTACCACACACCTTGGACATCAAGGGTATTCTTGACAAGGTGGCACAAACTTCTCTCGTAGATTTAATGTCTAAAGAGGATATCATTGATGACTCTTATCTCCATATGACTGACCTATTCACTGAATCATCCATATTCATGCTATCATCCGTATCCTTAACATCCACCACTAGCAGCCAAAGTGTAACACTTGTCTACCTTGAACTTATCGATTGGGACCAACAAGGGTCCCCCGTTCTAGATGTTTTTTAGAATGATGAAGCTATTGCTGAGTTCATGGGACTTCGGGATGGTATCCCTCTTGGTGATCACAAAGTTAGTTTTGTAATGGAACTAGATCAAACTACTTATTTTGGTGAGAATGCCAAATCCTCCAGTCACAAAAGCAAATATAAAGAAAGATCTCTAGGTGAAAACCACACTATGGCACCTCCTGATCAGAAAATAGTAAAAATAAAGGAAGTATCTGAAGGTGAAAAACCAATTGTGGCATCTGAGGATGGAGGATTTGACCTTTCCCTACCATCTAAGTATCAAGAGAAATTAGCTCTCCTCATGGAAGATTCTACAGAGATAAATCTGGGCACAAAGCAAAATCCTAAGACCACATTCCTTGCAGCATCATTATCAGAACAAGACCACAAGAATCTTACCAACTTCTTACAGTGAACCATCAACTTTGCGTGGACCTATGCTAATATGCTAGGGTTGGACCCTTCACTAGTAGGTCACTATCTCACAGTTGATCCAAAAGCTAAAGCAGTCAAACAAAATCTAAGAAAGATGCACCCATAGACCGCGCTCTTGGTGAAAGTTGAAATACAGAAGTTGTGAGATGCCAAATTTATCAAGCCTATTGATTATCTAGAATGGATCTTAAACATTGTACCTGTGGCTAAACCAAATGGGGGCATCTGCATGTGTTCCAACTTCAAAGATCTCAACAAAGCATGTCCCAAAGTTGACTTTCCACTGCCAAACATTGATCTCATAGTAGACTTGATCGCTGGTCATGAAATGTTTTCTCTAATGGATAGATTTTCTGGCTACAATCAGATAATGATAGTAGAAGAAGATCAACATAAAACTACATTCACTTGTCCTTGGGGTACCTATTGTTGGTGCGTCATGCCATTTGGTCTTAAAAACATAGGTGCAACCTATCAAAGAGCAATGACAGTGATATTCCACAATCTGTTTCATCACATCATGGAGGACTATGTGGATGATATATTAGCAAATTCTTCTAGGGCAGATCACATATAGATTCTAGGCCAAATCTTTGATAGACTTGAAAAATATCAAGAGTCAATCCAAAGAAGTGTGTCTTCGGGGTAACTTCAGGAAAGTTGTTGGGATACATTGTATCTCGCAGAGACATATAGTGGAGATGCCTCCACCAAAAAATTTGAAAGCATTAAGGAGCCTTCAAGGAAGGTTACAATCCATTAGGTGATTTATCTCACAATTAACAGATAAATGTCAACCATTTCAACACTTTCTCTGAAAGGATGTCTCATTTCTATGGGATGATAAGTGTCAAGCAACATTTGATCAACTCAAGGAATATCTAACTACACCTCCTATCTTGGTACCACCAGTCACTGACAGGCCTTTGATCTTGTACATCTCAACTACAACTGCAACCCTAGGGGCTCTTCTAGCACATCATGATGAGTCAGGAAAAGAGCATGTAATCTATTATATTAGTTGAACAGGTTGGTGGGTTATGAACTCAATTATTCACCTATGGAAAGAGCTTATTTAGCCTTAGTGTTCGCTTCCCAAAAGTTGTGGCATTACATGCTAAACAAACACACAAATCTAATAGCCAAGATTGGTCCATTAAAATATCTCCTAGCAAAAGAAGCTCTCACAGGTAGACTAACTAAATGGGTCATGATCCTTAGTGAGTTTGACATTGAGTATGTGGATCGTAAAGCAATCAAGGGACAAGCCCTAGTAGATCAACTAGTAGAAGTACCCATGACAGATGTACATCCTATGGTATCTGACTTTCCAGATGATAATCTATTCACTCTTTCTACCTTAGTAATGTGGCAATTATATTTTGATGGTTCCTACACATAACATGGATCAGGGGCCGATATCCTTTTTATCACACCAAAAAATGACTATATCCCAAATTCATATCATCTTGCATTTCCTTGCACCAGCAACATAGCCGAGTATGAAGCACTCTTCATAGGTCTCTATACAATAGTCCAATGGGAAATCAAAGAACTACATGTATATGGAAACTCACAACTAGTCATTCGACAAGTCATAGATGAGTAGAAAACAAAAGATGAAAAGTTGGTCCCTTACAAGCAACTAGTGGATGCCTACAAACCACACTTTTCTAGCATCACTTTTGACCAAATTCTAAGAGAGCATAACAAAGTTGCAGATTCTATGGCTTATGTGGAGTCACTTATAGACATGCCTGCAAACACACAAAAATGTGAATTCTTGATCGACCAATTGTTGATACCCGCCATTGATGTTCCAACTACTGAAATCATCTGTGAACTTGTTGGTCCCAATTCCCCATGGTACGAATATATCTATGAATACCTTAAACATGGTACCTTTCCCTTTGAGCTATCTACAACCCAATGCAAAACCTTTATCTGCTGAGCCTCATGTTACACCATTCTGGGCGATACACTATATCATCAGAGTCTTGATGGTATCCTCTTACGATGTCTTAACATGGAAGAAGTTGATGCTACCTTATGAGACATACATGAAGGTGTCTGTGGCTCACATTCTACCGGTCCTAACCTCGCTAAGAAGATACTATGTACAGGGTATTATTGGCCTACAATAGAACAAGATGCTTTACAGTTTGCTAAGAAGTGTCTACAATGCTAGCAACATGGCAATTTGATTCATGCACCAGATCATGAGCTACAACCTGTGACAACTCCATGGCCTTTTTCACAATGGGGTCTTGACCTCGTAGGATAAATCCACCCATCCTCATCCAATGGCCACAAATTTATCATCACCGTCACTGAGTACTTCATGAAGTGGGTCGAAGCCACTCCCATGACTTATATTACCGGCAAGCAAATAGCCATGTTCATCCTTAACTACCACATTTGCTTGTATGGTAACCCCCAAGCCATTGTCACTAATAATGGGAGACCATTCAAGAATCAAGATTTTCATACCTTGTGCACCCAATACAACATCCAACATCTCTTTTCCACTCCCTACTATCCACAGAGTAATGGCCAAGCTGAGGCTTCCAACAAAACCATTCTCAAAATCCTCAAGAAAACGGTCAATGAAGCTAGTCGTGATTGGCACCTACAACTCAATCAGGCTGCTCTATTGGCCTATTGCACTAGTATCAGAACACCAACTGGTGCAACACCCTATGCCTTGGTCTATGGCTCTGAAGCCATTCTACCTATAGAGGTCAAGATCCCATCCCTTAGAGTATCCATGCAGCACCTGATTGATGGAGAGGAGTATCGCACTTCCAGATTAGCTGAGCTAGAACTATTAGATGAGAGGTGCCTTGCTACACTTAATCATCTCTATGTCTATCAAAACCACCTCCATTGCTATTATAACAAGAAGATCAAAGAAAGACAGTTTCAAGTTGGTGATCTTGTCTTAAAGGAAAATCAAAGAAATCAAGCAAATCAAGAAAAGAAGGGCAAGTTTGAGCCTAATTGGTTAGGCACCTTTGTTATCATAGCACCATATGGATCAAGAGCTTATACTTTAGCAACACCTAAAGGCATCCCTTTAGATGAGCCACTCAATAGTGTTCATCTCAAGAAGTTCTTTGCCTGATCCTCAGAGTATCCATGTCAAAAATAAAAAAAATTTAAAAAAAATAAAAAAATAAAATAAAAATAAAAAACAAAATCAATTCATCCTCTGGTGAAAACCTGGTAAACAGGTGCCTTGGATAAGTACCATAGTGAAAACCTGGCAAACAGGCGCTATGTGTAGAGTCAGCATCCATCATCTATCGAGTTTTGTTCATTCCATGTCCATTCCATAATAACCTTCATTCCATGTCCATTTCATAATAAACTTCATCCATTCATCCATAATAAAACGATTGACCTTTTTTGTATTTCCATTTCCCTATCTAGAATAGCTTAGAAATTTGTCAATGTCCATCATCGATATCCTATGTCAAGTTGTCAATGTCCATCATTGTTATCCTATCTCAAGTTGTCAATATCCATCATCCTTATCCTATGTCAAGTTATCCATGTCATTGTTAGTTATCCCATGTCAGTCATCCATAATAACACCTCTACCAAAATGGGAGCAACTCTTTCCTTAACCTAGGTCTAGGAATGGATCCTTGTTCATGGTTCATCCACCTCAAACAAAAACAAAAACACATCAACCATCTCAAACAACAATAAACACACTTCAACCAAACACATTCAAACAAAAACAAGAAAACACATCAACCTTCAAACAAAAATAAAAATAAAACCACATCAACCTTGATCCATCATTCATATCAATTGTCTTATACAGATGGTCACACTCTCGAAACTAGACCAGGCATCTTATACGAGGTGTTTCATTTATGAAACCAGACACCTTCATCCTTGTGTTGATCTAGGGATATATCATTCCCCACAATGACAACACTAGCCTTATCAATCATCAAACAAAAGCCAGAACTACATATCATCTCATCTCAATCTTAAGGTACCTTGATCCCATGGATATGGTATGTAGGCAGTCTAGAATATGAAGGAAGTATCCAGTACTTAGGTACATAAGATACCACCATCTCCCCTCACATCACCCTATCTTACATCATCAAACACAAAACCAGAACTACATATCGTCTCATCTCAATCTTAAGGTACATTGATCTCGTGGATATGGGTATGTAGACAGTCTGGAATAGGAAGGAAGTATCCAGTACTCAGGTACATAAGATGTCATCATTTCACCTACCCATGCTCAAACACCTTGACCCACTCATTACTCTACCTATCTAACTACATATTATCATTTTCATCTTTCATCGTAATGTACCTTGATCCTGTGGATATAGGGTATGTAGGCAGTCTAGAATATGAAGGACGTATCTAGTACTCAAGCACATACGATTCATCATTCTTCATCCATCTCAATCCATTGACGTTCCATCTTTCTAGTCTTCCATTTATCAAAATCCATCCTATCACCCCAACTTGACTAACTCAAGCAACAAAACAAAAACAAACAATGCATCCTTTCAAAGCAAAAGTCCTTAAACAACCTGAAGCAAAGAAACCTACTTACAGAGCCATATGCTGTGCGGCATATCGATTGCCAACATCTGCTACATCAATCAACTTATCCTATTAATAGATCAACACCCTTTAATGGATATATCGTTCCTACAATAAGGCTGTTATCTATCCTATCTACCCAACCAATCCAATCTATCTTGAGAAACCTCTTTGGCAAGAGAATATGTTGGTTGAATGTTTACTTTGTAAGTCAGTCAATTTGCTTTTTGGTTTATCTTTTTGTTCCTTTCCCATTACCTATTCAAGACTGCTTTGATTTATCTATATCTTGGTATGTTGCGATGCAGTATGGATTGGGGGCATAGTCATTGCTTTTTGTGTGCTGTGTTTGAGAAATGATCTTTTATCTTCCTTAGCATCATATTTATCTTGTGTGTGTGTTACAACCTAGCATCTTACATATTAATATACTTTTTGCATTTATGTATTACAGTTTATTATATGTTCAAGACTATGGCTCATTCATATGTGTGTTACAACCTAGCATCTTACATATTAATATTCTTCTTGCATTCATGTATTGAAGTTTATTTTATGTTCAAGACTATGGCTCATTCACATATCTAACAAGGTTATATTATGTCTAAGGGATCTAAGTTCAAACCGCCTTCTTGTAGAGTTAGCATCCTGGCACTAGGATATCACAACACCTTGGTCTTTTATACCTTGGTGGCAAACTACCCATGTGCTATATCAAAAATAAGGATTGCTCTTTATAAACATTTGTGAAACCGTTGCAACAAGCTTATCCATTTACCCATCCATTTATCCAAATCATAATATATTTTTTCAAGATAAGATCAATCAATTGTTTTTCTATCATGTTCTATTCTATCTCCACTTTCTTCTATCCATTGCCATCTAATCATAATGTCCTCATATGTCATACATCTATAACCCTCATTATCATCATATGTCATACATCTATAAGCATCTATATCATCGTCACATCAAATCATAATCATAAATACATGTTATCACATCCATAGCATATAGAAGTACATCACAAACAAAAGCATGAGCATCCATGAGCATAAAGATCATCATATATCATCATTTGAGGTCATCAAAAAAATACAAAAGTCTGTATGTACATCTAGAAATATACATCAAAAAGTACATCATGGCTATCAAGAGCCCGTAGTATATATCAGATGCACACAGGCATCAATCAAAATATACAATGTGTCTATGATACAAAAAAATGATACAACACATATGTCAAACTCAACTCTAGTGTGTCAAGCTACCCTACTGCTCTGATCCCTGTGCACCTCTTGCACTTGGTGTAGGACCCCCTCTTGCTGGTGTCACTTATGGTGGTCCCATCACTGAAGACCTTGACCACCCTAATCTGCGTGAAGATGAAGCACCAGATTTTCTCCACTCCTTGAAGCTCAGCTCCCTCTGGTCAGCCAGAACTGCTTCGAAGTAGAGACCTTTGTAATACTCGACCTCTCTCCTAGCTGTAACAAGATCACCCTAAACTTGAGTAAGCTCCCCAACCAATGTCATCTGGTCTGCACCCACTACGTGGCGTGCAGCGTCCCTCTCTCGCCTCACCCTCTATAGGGTGGCCTCCACTGTCAAACACAACTATACTATTATGTCTCTCTCTACTATCAAATGGGCAATCTGCCCATCGTCTAGTGGTGGTGGTGGTGGTGGTAGCACTACCTGTGTCGCTGCTAGTGCCGCCTGTACTGCTGCTGCTGCCTGGGCATGTATCTGTGCATGCGCCTCAGCCTGAGCCGCATCTCTATCTCTCCTCATCCTAACCATCCTCAACTCTAAGCAAGTCCTCCTCGCTATCTCCTCCTGCCATAATTGTTGTGCCTGCTACAATGGTGTCTCTACTAGAAGAACAACCTGATGTCCTCTAACCTCAACCATTTGAACATCTGCATGGTCTCCTCTGTCATCACCCCCAGCTTATCTCTGTGCTACGGCCTGCTGTCGGGCCTGTCTCCCAACCCTCGCCTCAACTCCTCCAACTGCCACATCCCACACTGCTCCAACTACCCCGTGTCTAGTAAGCCTCACCAGCCTGTGTGTCTTCCAGTAGGTATCATAAGCTAGAAGTGTGCCTAGGTTTGCTCTCCCCATAATCCAATCCCATATCACTGGGGCAAGTCCCCGTAAATCTTCCAAAGCTGTCTCCACTGATATCTCAGCTCCCCAGTCCTCCACCTCTATCTGGGTCGTGCATATATAGCCTCGCCTATGGGCTCCCCTTGTGGTAGACCAAACTGTCTCAATACCCTCTCTAGAAGGTATCTCTCAATAGTATCAACACATCGTCCAAACATGTATCTAGCTTATCTGTAGTACACTAACTCCTCGTGGTCATCCTCCCATGACTCACAGTCTCTCCAAGGCTGCCAAATGAAGTTATCCATCTCATATAGTTGTTTCTGCCAGTAACTCACAGAACCAAGTCGATGGTGAGTGATAACACCCTCATATAAGAAAGCATATTGCTCACCATGATCTCGATGCCATTGAGTGATAGGTCTAATCACCAAGATATGCCCTCAAGACCATACCTGTAACAATGTAGCACCTGCGGACAAGCTGCTCCCTAATTTGTATACACAGTCATGCAAATCATGATAAAGCTGACCCAAAACACAAGGTCCCCATGCATATCAGATCCCATGTGTAAACATCCTTGATAGCACAGTACCCCATCCAACAGAAAATCCACTGGACCCTCTATCTGGACATAAGAATCCTCCAATCAGAGATACAATGATCCATCGAATCTTGTCACAAAGCCGTCGCACTCGAGCCCACCAGATCTCACAATCCTGCACACCCAGATCATTAGTCACAAAAACCTCTCGCATGACTGCCTCTCCCCGCTCTGTGTCATAGTCAACTCTCTCGCCCTAAATTGGAATCCGTAGGATGCATTGAACATCCTCAAGTGTCACAGTCACCTCACCTATCAAAAAGTGGAAGGATGAGGTATCGTTGTGGTATCACTCCACAATCACTATCAAAAGTGCCAGATTCACCCTGATATGCATCAGATGAGGAATGTACCACAATCCCATGATCTCTAGGAAGAGCTCCTCCTCCTCGTCCAACTGTACAACTAGGTTGGCAATCAAGTAGTGTCTCTCTCGGGATTGCAGGGGTGGTAAGACAATCTGCATCCAGGACAACCACTTGTTAAAAAATCTTGCAAAATTCAACTTGATCCTAAGTCAACACATTGCAAAATACCTAATTCAAACCTAGTCAACTCTAGTCTAAACCTAAAAAAACACATATTCCATAGACTAACCTAGCTCAAACTGCATTACAAACCAAAAGCACTTTGATTTCATCAAAGGCACTTAGATGTCATACCACAGGCACCTAGCTGCAAGTCAAAGGCACTTAGCTTCAAGAACATACCACAAGTGCTTAGATTTCCATGAAGGCGCTTCATTGTGCTACCTAAGGTGCTTAGCTGTGGACCAAGGGTGCTTAGCTTCTAATATACTCATAATGCTAAAACTACCACAGGCGCCGAACTATCATTCCATAGGTGCTTAGCTGTACTACCAAGAGCGCTACAGCGTCATCCACATGTGCTGCGGCATGGACCCATTAACCAAAAGCGCCGAGTTTTTTGCAAAGGCACGACATTGTGTGCCAAAGGTGTTTTATCGCACTGAAAGCACTTTACCAAGTGCCAAAACCACTGAGCCTGATCGCAATGCCTTTGGCCAAAAATTTTAAAACCCTAGAAAAGACCTAAAAAAATGCAAACCAAATAGAGGTTTTTGATCACTTACTGCTCCCGAAGCTCTCGCTGGTCTCCCTTAGGTCCGCACTAGCTCCACTCGATGCTTATGCATAGGAATCGGCATCTCTGTAAGCTTTAATCTCACTCTCTGCGACAAGCACTCAAGTAAGCAAAGAGGCTAAGGGCTCTAACTTTTGTCAACTCTAGGTGTGCAAATGAGGTGTGTTGATCCCTTGGGCCCTATTTATAGTGTCCCAACCCTAATTCTTCCCACCCCTCATCCATCCTATCCTTGTGTCTGTTACTCATCTTCATCGTGTCAAGCTCTATCTATCCAACCTCGTCTGTCTCCATAATCTTCTAGTCAAGCGTCAACCCAGTCCTTCTGCGGCTTCCCTGTCTTTCCTCTCAAGGGGGTATCCTACGCCAGCTACACTAGGGCATCAAATTTGTATCATGTGTTCAACAATCATTTTCTTTGAATCAATGCTATAAACTGCATTTCATCAAAGAGTGGCAAAATGTAGACACCCAAAAGTGACCATGTCATCGCTTCACTTGCATTTCTGTCAAATCACCTGCATTCAACGTTAATTAAATAATCTAATTATTTAATTAATTTCATCAAAATCATCAAATTCTTCCAAATATCTTAAATTTGATATTAATTGAATAAATTCTATTTATTTAATTAATTTCATCAAAATCAACTTTATTCTTCCAGAATTAAATAATTTCAATTATTTAATTAAATCATTATCCTTCTTTCAAAATTCAAATCCACATCAATTGAAGAAATTAATTATTTAATTAATTTATCATTTAAATCCTCTTATCCATCATGCACAAACAATTGAATAAATTTATTTATTTAATTTGCTCAATTATCTTCCAATTCCTCTAAAAATATTTTGTTCATCATGCACACAAAATTAAATAATTTATTATTTAATTTTATTCAAATCATGCAAAAAACAAATTTAAAGTTGAGTTAATTGACTTAATCATTATTGTTTTTATCACTAACTCATAAATTAGAAAAAAAAAAATTTCTATTTTTATGAAATCTAAAAATATGTCTGTTCCATGTCTTTTTATGTCAAATCAATTAGTTAACTGAAAAAAAAAATATTTTTGTGTGACACATGTCAGGTGCACATTCATCATGAATTCTAGATTTATCTCATCTATTGATTCTATTGAATTATTTGGACCGTTGATCGATCTTTATTGACACCTATATAAACCCCCCTCATCTCATAACAAATCATCTTCGATCATTTAAGCTTTTGCCTCCCTACAATGCATTGAGCACACATTGCATCGTTGAGCACTTCTACCTTTTGAGCAGTTTGAGCACAAACACAATCTACATCCGCTTGTTGCAAACATGGTTTCACAATTTATGAAGCAATCCACATTCGACCAAGATAACACTACAATCTAGGTGAAAGCTTTCATTGTTTTTGGTATTATTCATTGATTATTTGGTTGTTTGCTTAGATTGTTATCTTTATGTTATAGGATTGAGTTGATTATTTCATTGTTTTGATTATCATTCGATCTTGATTTTATTCCTATACATAAGAGGACTTACCATTTTCACAAAGTTTAATATACTACATCTTTCACCCACTATGAAGTACTTGTCTTACTAATCATCTAGTACTTGTAAAATTATCTGAGATGATGTCTTTAAATACACATCCCTCAATAAATGAAATTAAAAATTTGGTGCCCATGTTGACAAATAATAGTAAAATCTTAGAAATGTCAAACTCAAAATTAAAAAAAAAAAATTGAATTTTGAATGTGATGGATGAGATCACACCAATGATCCTATCTAGGGGACATGGTCACGATTATGATCCGATTTGAGATGAGTGAATAGTTGGGATTTGGACCAATAGAGTTCTAAATAGGGCAATGTGGCAAGCCAATTATCTGAGATGATGTCTTTAAATACACATCCCTCAATAAATGAATTTGAAAATTTGGTGCCCATGTTGACAAATAATAGTCAAATCTTAGAAATGTCAACCTCAAAATAAAAATAAAAATTGAATTTTGAATGTGATGGATGAGATCACACCAATGATCCTATCTAGGGGGCATGGTCACGATTATGATCACATTTGAGATGAGTGAATAGTTGGGATTTGGACCAATAGAGTTCTAAATAGGGCAATGTGGCATGCCAAATGATGGATTAGTTCTTGGATCAATGAATGCTTTAAAATAGCCAAATCATATACTATAATCATACATTCAAAATATTAAAGTAATGTAAAGTTAAAGTGGAAAAATGTCAACTCTTGGGGGTAGACTAGATGGTCAAGCCGTTCGAAAAGATGGATGATGGTCGCAAGTTCGATTCCCCCTGATTTACTCGCCGCATGGGTAGAGGGCAGCTTATGTGGACGGAGGTTATAGTGGTGCGTGTTAGGACCTCACATCGTGGGTCCCACCATGTGTTTGATTCCTCCACTTCCCCCAAAAAAAGAAAGTGTTAGGGTATACACTTTTCTAGTTTATTATAATATAATGAGTTGATAAGAAACTTATGCTATTATAAAATTAAAGATTATGAATGATTTCTATTGAATAATCAAGTTGAATAGTGTAAGAGATATTTAGATGTTCTAGTAAGAAAATCTTGAGGTAATTCCATTCGTTACAAATATTTTATGATGTACTAAGTGCTTTAATATATTGAAAATTAAGATACATTAACTTTTCTACTTTATTATAATATAATAAGTTGAGAAGAAGCTTATTAAAGATTATGAATCATTTCTATTGAATAATCAAGTTGAATAGTGTAAGAGATATTTAGATCTCATAATAATTTTTTTGGGTTCCTTATTAAATGCTTTAATTATTTAAAATTAGGACATTAAGGCACTATATATCTCTTGTATATTAAAAGTCTAGATCAGGTCATATTTATAAATTAAAGCGCCATGGCGCACATTGGCCCGTTCTATACAACTCTGGGTGTGGGCCATTGTTATAATATATAAGCATTATATTGAAGACTATACATGCTTTGACGAATACTGAAAATACTGAAACCCAAAAATGTGATTCGGAATGTCGGAGGGAACCAAAAATAAATAAAGAGATTCTATAAATTCTCGTTTACGCTACAGTAGTGGGATAGAGCCAATTGCAATTGTTTAGTGTTTTTCGCTAAAGCTTTTTATTTTTGAAAAAGTTCTATTACGAGAGATGAATTTCTAAATTACTTGAAATGGCATCCATGTCAGACCCACACTATCAGATAATAGAGTAATAGAAGCTATACAAGAAGCTCACTAGTATACTTAGTGATAATTTAGTTATATTGAGAGGCATAACTACAGTGATAACAAGGGGTGGAGTGTAATGACCTGAATATATTAACAAAAAATATTAAAGAGTGACAGCAAAAAAAAATAAATTAAAATTAAAATACAACCAATCTATATTATAAAATGAAATAAAATAACTTTTAAATAAATAAATAGTCTATATTATAAAATGAAATAAAATAACTTTTAAGTAAATAAATTAACTAGAAAATAAATGTTAAAGTAAATAAAATAATTAGAAAAATCTATGTTAAAGATGGGGAGAGATATCATTCTAGAGGCTCTGTGATTTAAATGGAGAATGATATCTCTGGACGTCTTTTACATAGATATTTCTAAAAATATATACTAACTAGAAATAATGAGAGTATTAAAAAATTACAAAAAAGAAAGTCTGAATAAATCATAAAAACTCTTAAGCCTCATATGCCAATAAAAGATAAAAGATTCTGAAGAGCACCCAACCAAATAAAAAATGAGGCTACAACATTATATAGGATTGCAGAATGTTGATATCTCATTGTCAACTGATATTTAGATTGGTTGATCATTATCATGGTTGTCCTTTCGTGATAATGTAGTTCCATTCAGCTCCATTGCTAGCTTTGTCTTCTCTTTATAGCTGCCTCCATTCAAGACAGATCCTCCATTTTTAATTCCTGCCTCTGGATCCTCCAAATTCAAGTTGTTCTGTGAAGTGCACTTCTTTTTCTTCTTTCTATAAATGCAATACAATACCAATTGAGCGATTGCCAAAGGACAACCTATCACATTAGGAGTCTGCAAGCACAAAACATTCCAATTAAAGAAAATTGAGGCAAGAACTATCTCTTTGAAATATAAGAAATCAATGGATGTCAATGTAATATTACAGCAAGTAAGACGTCTTTGCTTAAGACACCGTAGGTCAACCACAAACTACTGGCGAGAAAGCTGAAGAATGCAAAGTAGAATGCATGAACTTCACACTTTCTGTTCTAATCACCAGTTTCTGCAATATATCAAAACAAAGATATGGTGACCGAAACATATATTGTATCCAGAACAAGTAGAGATATAAACAGTATTTTGCTTACCATAACTAGAAGTGGAGAACCAAACAGAGCGATGGATGATATGATTCCGACAATGCCCACAAAGTCCTTACGAGTCTTATGTTCATGAAGAGGAAAAGTAGACAACCGTTGCCACTATTGTGAACAACACCACCACAGCTGCAACCATTTTCTCCACTCTTAGCTGGAAAGTAATCCAAAAAAATTCAACATATGAGAGGTATTATAACCATACCCTAGTCACGATTGAAGAGCAAATGGAGCTATTCTTAAATATCATCCATTTCAACAGTCAAACATTAATTTTGACGAACATATATTTACCACTTTTTATTCTAAATGAAGTGTAAAATTACTATTAATCGTTTAATCATTAAAATGAATGATATTTAAGAAGAATACCACGATTGAAAGACAAATAGTGTATACCTTGGGCGGAGCAAGGAGTAGGTATGTGCAGATGACAAAACACTCTGGAATAATGCCAGTGCCATTGACAGTGGAGACCAGAATGTTTTCCCACCCTTTACCTACCACAGGCATCCCATACCAGGTGTAAGTAAAACAGTTGAAAAGAGCAATCACATATGGGATTCAAGAGTACTGCTCCACTGATCTCTCTCTTGTTATCTTCACGAATGTAGGCCTGCCCAAAAAACATAAGTCTCACCTCATGTATTGAAGCCCTGTTGGATAAGATTAGCATAGTACAAGATTGTTGCTAGATCTGGTAATTAGAATTACTTACAAAGGTGCCATATACAAAAGAAGTGAAGTACAATTTCCTGTCCTTGTGGTACAAAACAACAATTGTTAGCTAGTCATCTAGAAACAATAAAACAACAAGAACAAATATGTTATCAGCAATCAGAAATTTAGCCTTTTTGCTGGCTTTACAAAACAAAAGAGTTGGGCAAGAGAAAAGGTGACCCATAATTCCAACAGCAACACGCATTTGTTTCTCCATCTTTGAGTAAACGAATGAAGATAGGCGTCTTTGCTTTGCTGAGTTTGTAAGCAGAGAATAGCAAATATCTGCAAACACTTCTCCCAGAAAGCTGAAAACAACAAAACCGAATCTAGTTCTAAACAACCCCACAAATTTTAATTCAGCGAGGTGCTTAGAAACATTTTAGAATATGACGTACTGTCATTGCCTGGTTTTTCCGAAGCCCTGTCCCCACAAGCCGTCCTTATAAGTCGAGTTCACTCTACTTAAATATCATCCATTTCAATGGTCAAACAATCAATAGCAATTTTACGCTTCATTCATAATAAAAAGTGGTAAATATTTGTCCTATTTTTATTGGGCAAAATTAACCTTTGACTGTTGAAATGGATGATATTTAAGAATAGCCAGTGGAGTTGATTCTCGTTTTAGGATATTTTCTTACATACTTATGGTTTTAAAGGCCTCATAATTGTTTGACTAGATTATTTTATATTTGTGTATTAGAAATGTTGGATAAGTGTTGTATATTTTTCATGTTTAATAGTTGGAATGAGGCTAAGTAATCGGAAAATTGCCATGCAAAAATAAATCAATTTGGGTGTTATTTTGGGTTTTTCTATTTTCACCCTGGTTTTAAAGCACTTGTGATTATCTTTTGCATGATTTAGGCAATGTGTAAAATTGTGTAACGTCAAAAATTGCATACCCAAGTTACAATTTCATGCTATGTTTTTCAACCACCTTAGTGCTTATGCCTTCTCTCTGCATTATAGATTAAGATTTGTTTGATTTAGGCTTCTTTCTCTCATTTTCCTCAAATTTCGTTCTGATGCTTAGATGGTCATATGATTCTAAGGCACCTTGTGTGACCAAGAGCTAGTTTTGCCTAGACTTGAGCGCTCCACACGGATGTCGGCGTGACATTCCCACATTCGTTTTCTGCCAAGTGACCATTCCTGAGCATTACCATATGCCTCCAGTGATCATGAGACTTCTTAGTAACACACTTTGTGGTCACAGAACGTCTCTCAAGAAGCTATTTCAGAATTCTTTCCCTCTCTTGGTTGATTTTGGAAAAAAAACTTTCTTTTCACTCTCTCACACTCTCAAGCTCACATGACTCTTGACTCTACTCTGCTCAAACTCTTGGTAAATTCACTCTTCATAGAAGCTATATAAATTTGAACACTCTCTCATGGTGTGATAGTATCTCCATTAGCTCTTGGAGGTTCTTGGGTTCACTTGATGCTCATTTTGAAGGCTATCTCTTGCTAGATTTGAAATTGTATATAAGATTTGGACTCTTGAGAGATTACAACTTTCTTTCTTCTGTTCAAACGGGTAAGATCATTTCATTGTGTTGTTAAATCCTTTTTCATTTAGATTGTTATGCATTGTGTAGTTCATTGTAATGGTGTAGACATCCATCTTCTTCATTTTTGCACTGGCTACATGCTTGTGGGTTTCTTCTCCATAGACTAGGGAAGTAAATCTTCTTAGTTTACTTGTTTTGTCACTACTCTTACCTTCCTAGATGCACTTAGGATAGGATCACACACTTTCATTTCCTTTTTGTTTTATACTCTTCATCAATCATTGCTCGTGGAGGTAGGAATACCGAAACTGGGACTTGAGTGAGAGGTAAAAGCAAGGAGTTGGGTCCACATATAGGGGAAGTGTTGGACAAAAAAAATTCCTGACAGGAATGGGTGTTCAAGCCTAAATGGGTACCCATTCCTAAATAGGTACCCATTTTGTAAAGGTATTTAATTTTTTAAAAAACCCTGCGTGCTCATTTTTTCCACAGAAAAAGAATGGGTACACCCGTTTTAGAACGTGTACCTATTCCTAAAAGCAAGAAATCAAAACCTACATTTTTAGTTTGGTTTTAGGCTCAGGAACTTAGGCATGGTAAGCCGACCCCTAGCCTTGGACCTGTAAGTACAAGTCCATGTTCAGAGAAAGAGAAAAGACTAACTTTACAAATATGGCTGATGGTTTTTTTCTGAATTATTTTATGAAATTAAAACCTATTATAGATGAGGATGTGTAGTTTTCAAATATGTAATTCTTTTTATTCAACTTGTTTTTCTATTTATTAGTTAATTTATGAGTAAACCAATCCATAAACTTGAAATGACAAGTTTTTATTATGAGAAAGAGTAAAATGCTTTATTATTCATTCGACTGGATTACAAATGCAGATACAAAACACAGTTAAATACTATGTCGATATAGTTCTGCGACAACATAATATAGTTCTATAACAACATAATCATCAGACAATTAAAACTGAATGAAGACAGTTATAAAACAGAACCAACTGAACAACCAGACTAAACACCGAACAATGTATTACGCTGACATTCCCCCCCTTATTACATTGTTCCTGCAATAGTATCAAAGTACCCCCCTTTAATGCTAAAATTACTCAACAAAGCTGATTACATAATATGAATACATATTTTATAGAAGATCTTCTCCCAAAGCACAAATCCTGAGCCAAGCGAGGCTCCATCATGCTGTCTCATCTACCCTCAGAAAGGCATCACTTCGAGCTGTGTTCTTGAGCTCTTTAGTCCCAAGCTCTCAAATCACAGAGTCTTGAATTATTCGACAATGGCCCCTAAGAGATACGACAGATCTCTGCCATGTTGTCTAGTGACCGTGAAAGGGTATAATTCAAGATCATATACTTTTTGAAGCTCGTTGGACAACAATCCATATTGAGCTCAACACCAAACCCCAAACCTGTCTCCAAAACAAAATCTTCACAAAACATACATTCTTCAAATCTGTCAGCTCTGTCAGCAACAACAAAGAAAAACAAAGCAACCAAAACCAAAAACACTTCTCATGCAAAGCATCATCTCAAAGCAAGAAGCTAACTTGAGATGATGGTAAATCCTCCATCCTCTGATGCTGCCTGCCTCCAATATGACCTTGCTTAAAGGGCATATCCACAGAAATTAATAGCACCATCTGGTGGATCCTCATCCTCAATATCTAGTGGGTCTTTATCATCTTCAATGCAAGCAAGATTTCCTTCATTTTTGAGCTTTCATTTAAAAACATCATTTGCTTGAGTTCTACAATCCTAAGCTATGTGACCATTTTTCTTACAATAAAAACATTTGATTCTCTCTGATCTCTTGTAATTGCTTCTTGAAAATAATGCTTTCCCCTGAGGATCATCTTCTAAATCTTCTATTGTTCTCTTCTCTTCTGATAGAAGAGTAGAAATCATACCTTCTAGAGTTTGTGAAGGTATTTGACTGAGTGTAAAAACAACATTGTTGTATTTTGAAGGCAAACTATTTAATAGGATGGCCCTAGCATCATCATCATCTACTGTAACCTTAACCTCTGCTAGCTGTCTAATGAGAGACTACAAGTTACTTATATGGTTTGACATTGTGATTCCATCTTCCATCTTAAACCGAAATAATTGAAGTTTTAGAGAAAACTTTGCATTAACAGCTTTTGCTCCAAACAATTTATTCAGATTATCCCAAATTTTAGCTGATGATTTATCCAAATCAACATGGTGCAATTCAGTGTCAGAAAGAGCAAGACCAATTATAGCCTTGGCTTTATCATCTCTACTACTCCAATCTAATAACTTATTTGCATCTATAGGTGCTTTTTCCTTTCCACTTACTATTGCCCACAACTTTTTATTCATTAGTTGCATTTAAATTTTCATTCTCCAAGTATGAAAATTAAAACCAGAATATTTGTCTAATGGAATCTCCATGTAGATGATACTCCAAAAAAATTGACTTTTTACTCAGACTTAAATACACACTTCAATACATACCAATGATTGCCAGATTTTGTACACTATGTCTTCCTCATTCAAATGCCTTATGGAGAGTGCTACAAATGGCTTGGATAGAGAAACTTCAGTTCAAGCAACAACTGCTACATCAGAGAGCACAACGGCAATGAGAATGACTTCAATCTCCCGGTGAGATCTTGAAACGATGCTTCCTTCAAACATAAGCTATGCGCATTGTATTACATCAGACACCAATTAAGGGGATTAAGCAGCCAGGTGCTAAGATTTAAGAGAAGAGTAGACAGCAGATTTAATAAACACCAACCAACACATCCAAATCACCTATCAAAACTAGTCACTAGTGGCACGCAGAAGTGATGATTCTCATGATTCAGCACCATAAAAAATAGAGAACGCACTCACCTGAAGATCATTCATCATACCTTTCACACAGATACTAGAGTTGGCGATCTGCTTAACTATAGAGGTTTGATTCCAGTTGTGAAATGCTCTGATACCACATATGAGAAAGAGTAAAACGCTTTATTATTCATTCGACTGGATTACAAATGCAGATACAAAACACAGTTAAATACTGTGTCAATATAGTTCTGCAACAACATAATATAGTTTTGTAATAGCATAATCATCAGACAGTTAAAACTGAATGAAGACAGTTATAAAACAGAACCAACTGAACAACCAAACTAAACACCAAACAATGTATTACGCTAACATTTATTTTTTTAATAACTTTTAATTTTTAAAATTTACAAAACAAAATTATATGTCATCAATCTGCACACCATTCTTTACACAATGATTATGATTAGTTTAGATCAAATTATGTTGGTCGTACACGAGGGGTTTTCAAAAACAACAATTAGGGCCAATAAAAAATTAATTAAAAAAATATTTGGAAAAAAATTAATTAAAATTCACTATAATACACATCTTTCCCCAAAAGGATTTATAAAAAATAATTTTATTTCTAGGTCAAATTATGTTGGCCGTACACGTGCATGGTATGGTCATAAAAAAGTGACTTTTAAAAAGTTGTTTTTGTACACTTGCCTATGCGAAATTAATTTGTATCATCTGGGTATTAGAATAAATTACATATTTGAAAACTAGATTCAAAATAATACATTTCATATTATTGGACTTTCTTAAAATTATATGTGTAAAAGATTCAAATTTTGACTCCAACTGTGACAAACTTTAATTTTCAGTGAAAACACTTCCACTTTTTAGCCAAAAAGTGGACCCAACTTCTTGCACTCACCATGAGGCAAGTCCCTAAGAAGCCCAACCATTCTCTCTGTCTTTTTGTGGGTATTTTTGAGAAGAGGACTTCAAAATCGCATGGAGGTTTCATTTTTCTTCCTCTTTCCCTTTGCTTTGTGTGATTTTCATAGCATAGTTGTTTCCTTAGTAAAATTAGTTTTATTTCGAGTTCTTTTTTACCTAGATAATGATGCGTATATTTTGTATTGAAATATGTTCTATGCAGGTGTCCTAGATCTATACGAACTAGGACACTTATATTTTTGGTACATTTCAGACTCTAGTGCTCAACACAAACATCCTCGTGGAACATTGTCATCCATGGTAGTGAGCTCCTCCTTTCGACTTCAGGTTCCATTTTCTTATCTTTTTCCTCCTCTACTATCATTTTTCTCAATTCTATACGTAGTTGTTCAATTTCAACAGTTTTGTTCTTTTCCCTTCATAGTCAAGTACTTATTTTAATTGTCTTGCTTTGATTGGGACGCATAGTGGTTCTATTAAGACCTAGAGTAGGTTCTTGAACATCTAACACCTTAGATATTAGAACCCTAGTGTAGTGTTTGTGAATATCTCCCTTAATTGAAGACATTTGATTGAGGAGTAGTTTTTCCTATGATACATTTTGGTTAACCTAACATGTTGAATTTGAACATCTTCTTTGTTGTGGTTCATCCTTTCATTGAGATGAACCCACTGTCCTGAGACAAAAATAAAAATATTTTCCTTTCATCACTTAGTACTGCATGTTGTGAAGTTTGGACATGGTTTATGAGCTTTATGACCTTGTCTTAAAATTCTTATACATTGTGCATAGAAGTCTAAGAAATCATCGCATGACATTTTCCGTGAATCCTAACACACCTATTCACTCTGCTCCTAATTTTACTCATTTCTCTTCTAAACAAGTTAACATCTCTAGTTCATCTCCTTCTTCTTCTCGCACTGTACTGATGATGACCTTTCATGATGTGGAGCTAGCCTTTGATCATGAGACATCCCTTGAATATGCCCTGCAAGAAAAAAAATGCCTTAGATCACCACTTGGCTGATTTTTAGGACTTGTTGAGTCATGAGGACATATCTTGTTCCATTGTCTTTATGGTCAACACTCTTCACATTGTGCTAACTAATCATCCTTAGGGTATCAATTTCCTTCGAGGCATTGCTCACATAGTGCATAGTGATGCCCCTCCATTGGTGAGTTGCGTTCTGGGTGCTCAGGACTCTTAGACCAACGCTCTTGACATTCAACTCTCTCTTCCTCTACCTACTACAAGTGTTAAAACTTTCACTTCCTTTTCAGATGACTACCAATTATGCTCACTCTCATAGTGCAGGATTTGGCTTGTCTGTTGATACAAAAAATCCTATCAATCAATATGTATTTGTTCCACCCTCCAAGCCCTTACAGTTCATTTTTCCTCCCAGTGCCCCTAAAGTTTTACAAACTCATACTTCTGCTCCACTTTCTCCACCTACACATATTGCTAATCTGAATTGCACCTTGCACAGACGCCCCATTATTTGTACATGCAAAATTGGGACCCCCTTTTTTGACGAGTTTGGCATGTGTTTTCTAGCCTCTTTCAAAAAATTTAAAGATCATTATATGTGATTGATTGTAGTGCTTTTGGAAAAACTGCGTATTGCTTTTTTTGCCTCAACGTTTCGAATCACACTCCATGATCCATCATTATATGTGTTTCAACTTGGTTGTTCAATATGATTGATTGGCATGATTATTATTGCATTTGGATGGAATAGGTCCTAATTGGTGAGTCAGTTTGATCTTCATGAGTCTCAGATGACTGATATGCTTTTGATTCTTTCTTTTTCCATGATATACCTTATTTGAGTCAATTTGATGGTTTATTTACTTGATGGGTTTTGGCATGTTATGGGTTTGATGAGTCTTGTCTGGACATGTGATTTATTAATTCACTTGATTTCTTCATTTGTATCAAAAGTTTGAGGATGTGTCTTATTTGATTTTACTTGAGCGATCATTTTTCATGAGAATGTTTCAGTCCATTTTATGACAACTTGCAGGTCTACTAAAGAAAGTTTATTGGTTGAAAAAGGGATTTTGGATTTCAAATCTAGCTTTAAGCCTTGATAATATTGTTTTTAGTTTGATTTTTCTACTTTAAAATCAGTTCTATGTGTTATAAATCATTGCATCAAACTGCATCAAGAGTTGTGTACTGTTGTTGCAGGAACAGTCCAGTTTTGCTACAAGAATAGTCCAATTTTGTTGTAGTCAATTTTCTACTACAAAATTTGCACATTAGAACGCTGCTATAGGACAAAATACACACTTTTTTGCAATGATAAATGCCTAAAGAAAATTCATAAGCCTTGAAAGGTGTAGCAAATTAGTTTTTATAGTTTTTATAGGTCACTTTAGGAAAGTTGGGCAGTCTGTTATAGGAAAGTTGTAGGTACTGATCTGAAAAACTGCATATTATTATGGACTGTCATGAGATTTAGGTGGCTCATTTGGTTATGATGTTGAGTGTATTGGTTACTTCATCCTTGAAACTTATTCCCATTGAGCAGGGGTAGTGAGAGTCTTGGTGGACTATCCTACTAATCTAGATTTGATGGACTATCCCAGGGGCCAAAACAATCATAAAACTGTCATCAATGCTATATGGTTATAGCAGTCTTTAGAAAGAGGGTTTTAAGAATCTTCATGTGTTGAGAGAGTCTTGTTCTTTGATTGTATTCAAACCCTTGATGATTAGGTTTCTTTAAGATTGATAATGAGATCTCAGACCATAAGAGGATTGTATTTTTATTGACATCGACACTTACTAGGACTGTCATAGGGTGTAGGACTAATCATAGATTTTTTTAAGCTTGTAATGAAAAGTAAGAAGGATTTATATAATACAAACCTCCTTTGTACAAGATCAATAAATAGTGGATTATATAAATGTTATTGTGTTTGTGATAAACTCACTGCATTATAGCCATACACCACAAGGGCAATTTATGATCTCAAAAAGTTGACTGTTTGTTGTCACTTTGTATGTCAATGCTCTCAAAACAGTGAAAAGGCATTGGAATCTCCTTATTTATATTGTAACCATTGTCATAACAGGAGGGGGTGAGTAACACATGACTATCTTGAAATGGTATCGAAGGTTTTCCCTGCTGTTACTATCCATGAAGCTACCCTGAAAGTCTTGGAACAGTTCTCTACACCCTTGCAAAGATTTTTTTCCTTCACATCACAAGGTATTTTATAGACGAAAGATATTACCATAGGGTGTGTAGGAGATAACCAAAGGGTTATAAGGAGATTAAACATAAAAGGGAAGGGTTTATTCATGATTTAGGACTGTTACAATCCTTGTAGTAGCTTGCTGTCCCAAAATAGCAACATTTATCCTCATGATAGTCTACAAAGTTTATCAAGATCTTGTGAAGATGCCTCATCAACATGTCAATAAATGGAAGGAGAATAATGTTCTAACCCTCAAAACTACCCTGGAGGTTACCCAAACACACCTACAACAACCTTTTGACAACCTAGAAACCTTAGGACAACCATGACAACTTTTATTCCTGATTTTGATTTGACCTATATGATGGATTCAAAGACTATTTTTAAGATGATAGGAGGCTTGATCAGGTAGTGAAGATGAAAAGGTCAAGAGGATACATGGAGAACCAAGGGAAACAAGAGAAAACCACCAAATTTGTGAAGTCGCACATGGCAACAAATTTGACAACAAGCTATCCTTGACTGACCCATCAGCAAAAATGAATATATTTTGATTTGTATTGATTGAAATCATTTATTTTTGAATAATTTGATGCTTGGAGTTGTTGTTTGCAGGTCTAAGAGGATGGAAACATAAGGAGATCAATTGGAGCCATCTTGGAGGAATGGAAACTTGAAGGCACCCTGATGTCCCAGTTTTGGCTCAGAAATGTGATTTTCATGTCCAAATCATTACTGCACCTGTGAAATGAAGCCAGTATGATGTCAAGGATGATGAATAAAACCCTAGGAGATGTAACAACACAAAAATCAGAACTACATCACTGTTGTACATGTACATTTGGATTCCAAAATGATAGAAAATGAAGAGAATGATGTCTTGCAGCTATTGGAAGATGAAGTGTACCACCTTATACCTGATTTGCAGCCTTGTTCATGACTGATACAACCTTCTACAATTGGCCAACATGTTGTTCCAAGTTTGATATGTAGATTTGAGACAAAAAAATGGTGGAAACATGATGGATAAGGGTTGGAAATGCATTTTCTATGATGGAATTGATCTATGACTGGAGATTCATGTTTGCACATGAATAATGGATGCTTACAACCACCTGCGATGGAGGAAATAACTTTCTACAACTGCTTATACCTTTTTTTTTGAATATTTGTCATATTACAACAACCTGTTAGAGATGTAGTTGCAAATATTTAATATTTTTGGCTTCCAAAAGTTTTTTTTTGTCATATTTGGAAAACTTAGTAACAAAAAGTAAACAAAATATTACTTTTTAATACTAAGGGAAGCTTGTTAAGGAAACAACATGGGATTAAGTAAAATATTCCTTGCCACCAAGGTTGACTTTGTGTTTGAGCAACAAATGTGAGTCATTGGATCAAATTGAAAATAACCATTAGATTTTAGGGTGAAAACTTAGTATGGAAAAGCTGATTTGAATATGTATATAGCTGAAAACTCACTATAAGAGGCTAGAATTAGTTAGAAGAAGTTAAAATTGGTGAAGAACTAGTGACTTCTTATTGGTGTTTTGGGAAAAAATCATTGGAAACACATTGAAAGACATTTGTACTATTGGGATTTGAGAGCAAATACATAGTATTTTCTAATTTTTCATGATATTCTCATGGTTTTCATTACATTAAGTTTAAAAATTGTTGATTCTTGTCAATATTTTGAGCTGAATACAAGTTTACTTCATGGTTTCTAGTTCAGAATTGTGAATAGAAATTATTGAATTAGTTAAACTTGTCATCATACAAAGTTTGTTTCATGATTTCTAAACACCAAGTTGAAGTATTTCCTTTATTTTCAACTGAAGATTCATGGACATTTGATTAGTTTGCAAATTGTTCATACCACTCATGGTTTGCTAATTGTAAATTGCTTTGTGTGGTTAGTCTGAACACCTAATTTTACTATTGATGATTGCATCTCCTTGAATCTTGATTGATGGATTTTTCATGATCAAATCAAGGATGGTTAAATGTGTTTGCAAACATGTCTATTCATTGTTGAAGCTGAAATGATTGAATGGGTTTAAAATTTAATTAGTTTTCTTGATAATATTTCTCTATCTTGCCTTTCTTTTACATTTTTTATCAGATTTGGTTAGTTTAGAGTTAGAATATGACTTTAAACTTGTATATTAACATTTTAAAGTTTATATTTCATGAATGCAAGTTGATATATTGTTGGCTATGAGCTGAAATGATATATTTTATGGCAATATATGTTTGGATCAGTTTGTTTATGCATTATTAAATCTGAAAACTAATTAGTTTATGTGTAATTTAACCTTGTTTGTTGAAGTTTGTCCAGATTCATGTAGGCCCCTTGATTGGGACATCAAAAGACATCATACAACTGAGTTATCTTGTGAAGGCCAAGACCTAGCAGTATAGACCTTCGGGTAGTTATTTTCTATTTCTTTGGGATCTAATTCCTTTTAGGAGAGATAAGATACTTGGTATTTTATCTAAGTTGTATTGTGCAAAAACACCCATCAACAGATTGGCACTAGAAGGAGACTAGAACAAAGACATTGCGTCATTCATTTCATGCCCTTCTCCTCCTAACACTCATCAACATATTGGCACTGGAAGGAGGTCCTGAATAGAAATTTTGGTACAAACTTTCACTTTCATTGGTTTAGTGCATATTTTTTAGATGGATTAGACATTGAGGAGATTTAGTTCTAATGGGTAGTCTTTCATATTTACCTATGGAATATCTCTTTCAACTCCCTAGTGAGGCATATTTGTCACTTTTGAGAGAGGAATTGGATAAGAACATAGCAAAAAAATGGTCTCCACTAACATTGTTTGACATAGCCTCATCAACATAATGTAGGATGCATGCCACAAATGAACATATAGAGCTTGGTTGCAAACTCTTTCTCATAAGGGTGGATTTTTCTCTAAGTGGAAAACATCCCTATTCAGAGGTATACAAAGCTGAAAAGAAAATCTTCTTTGACAATATTTAAGGTCCATTGGTTAAACCATCTCATGAAAACAAGGAAGAAAGTCTGCTACCTCAATTATTCTTCACCAATCAAAATCAACAAGGTGATGTGCACATGGGTAAGAATGACTCACAACATGAAAATGAGATTGGATGCACTAAGAATGACTCACAACATGGCTATCCTAACAAATCAATTGAAGGTACTGCTATTCCAAAATGTGTAAATTCTGATTTTCAGTCATGGGACAACAAGAAGGACATTAGAAATGATGATATTTTAAATCATAATGATGAAAATAAGTTGGTTGAAAAGTTAGGCAAGCTAGATAGTCAAATAGAAAGTGTAGATCAGCAAGAAGATGCTTTCCAAATCATGGATTTAGGGACTGATTTTGATGTTAAAGTGATTGAAAATTATTAATTTTAGTTTTCTAATGATTCAAAGTGTGAAATTAAGTGTGAGAAGCAACTGGATTAGTCCAATTTCATGCAAAAACAAGAAGATATCAGCCTATCTAGTGAAGAAAATGTGTGGACAACAAAGAGGGAGGTTGTTCCAAATGATATACATAATGTACAATCTGATTTATTGGAGGTAAATGATCAAATTCATGACTATACCAACCTACTACAACATAGCAATCAGTCATATCAGACATGTGTTAGGATGTGGAGTGAGTTACAAGTTGATTTGAGTAAGGATGAAATAAAATGAAAGGTGATACTTCATAGTACTCCTATCATATGAATCAACTGGTTGGAGGATTCAAGTATCTCTATCAGGGCTATAGACACCTGGCTGACAGTAGAGTTATGCTTTGAGTTGAATCATAGAGACAACCTCATCGAGTCTATAGATGATTGACTAGCAGCGAGGCAGTGTCCAAGTTATTCATGAGGTGAGAATCATTCACATAGCTTAATGTAAAGGAGCCTAGATGACCTTAGTTTCTAAGGGATGAGAATGAATGTATTTACACACACTTGGATCTTGGGAATATGGATTTTTATGCTAGCTTTTGAGTTTGATTCCTTGACCATGTTTTCATGTTTATTTGGCCTAGTGTATGGGTGTACATAGAGATTCTAGGTTCTTGACTTGTATTTATCTTTGGAATGCTCAAAAGCATTCTCCCAGTAGAGTCGCCATTTGTTATGCCTTACACACACACCCCATTATTTACACATTAAAAATTGGGACCCCCTCTTTTGACATGAGTTTGGAATGAGTTTTCTAGCAGATATGGACTTTAGGTTCTATTCTTGCTTAATGGATTTTTCATAGACTTGGTCCATCGTAGTGGGACCATGAACATCTATCTCACCTCCTATTTGAGCATTTAACCCCATGATGAACTTCTGTATATGGAACCTTTCATTCTATTGGTATTGAGGAACATACTTAAGGAGATGAGTAAACTTCTCCCAATACTCATTTACTATTGAGTCACCTTGTCTCAAGTTCTAGAAATCCATGAGTTTCTGATCAAAATACAGTTGCGGTAACCATCTTTGCCTGAAGAGTTCTACAAACTTATCCCATGTTAGACTCAGTGAACTCAATCCCAATTTTATCTTTTTATTCATCCACCAAGTGGATGCTTCTCTAGACAATTGATATGCTCCCCATACTACCTTGGTTATTTTTGAATAGTTCCTAATTTCAAAATATTTTTCTATTTTTGTGAGCCATGCCTCTGTGGCATCTCTGCTCACAGTTCCATCAAATTTAGGGGGTGTGACCTTCTTCATGTCCCTGGACAATTAGAGGGCCAAATGGTTCCTCTTTTCCTCATCTGGTCTTGACTCCAAAATATTTTCCCCACGCTCACTCTGGGTGGTACGTTCATGACAGTTTTTGATGCAGAGCTCACTACACAAAGACCACAAAGGATAACAATAACAACATAGGAGGAAGAGGATATAGGGGATGGTAGGGCAAAACAACTCTTCTAGGCCTCAGTGGACCAAACTACAACACTTGACATCAAACAGGACAAGACTGTCCACTCACTCTCCATTGCTTCACACAACACAATGACACCATTTATAGGTCCATACACATGGGAACATTTCCACACTTTCTAGGGACCCTATACCTTCTAGTTTTGATTGTCCCAAGCTCACAAAACCATAAAAATGCACTGAGGGTACCTCCTTGTACCACTTCCTTCACAAACTGACTTATCTCCTTATAGCCTTGTCAGATAGGTTTTTGAAGCATAACTTTCAAAATACATGACAAAACCACAAAACAAATACCTTTTCAAGTACCCATTATGGAGTTACACAACATACTGAACATGCAAGGTGGATTGTTTTGGAACACAAGCCTCTAATTTTGACTATCCCTGCTGTCCTAGAGGGCAATTAGCCCACTTTTACAAAGGAAGTACACAAAATCTCTAGCCCACAATCAAAATTCCACTTTGGTGAGATTAGACACATCTCAAATAGACCAATTTCAGAGGTTTTATTGGTCTAAGGTCATTTCAACTCATTTGATGATCAAAACTTCACTCCAACTAGGCTAGTTGGCCAAATTCATGTCACAAAGAGGCTAAATTGATCAAATCTTCACCTTTTGTTTGTACTCTAATCCTACATGCAAAACCCATTAGAGAACACACCATTTTAAACTGATTCCACCCATTTTGAGGTTCTAATACAACAATCATAAAGTGGGAAAACTCAAAACCTCTCTAAAACCCCCAAATCAAGGGTTTGCTGATATGACACAGGCAGTCTTAGAAAAAAATCAATATCTCCTTCTAGAAATTGAATCAAGACCCCAGACCAAAACCATTTAAAAGGTCTCTCAACTATCTTTCCAGAAATATATGGATTTCACCTATATCAGTCCATACAAAGGTGTGTAATGGCCAAGAATAGGACTGTTGCAGTAAAAAAAAAGGGTTTTGGACAGCTTTTAGCAAAAAAGTGATAACTTTCACAAAAATGAATGAAATGACCTCAAACCAATAGAATTGGATAGTTAGCTCACCCATATATGACATCCAATAGGTTTCATGGTATAACTATGCCGTACAAATTTGTGGTATGGTCTACAACAACAGCAAAATACAAAAAAAAATAGAATTTGGGACAGCAAAATAGTATTTTCTCATTTCCTTTTCTTAAACTTCATAAAAATCATCCTCATTTGACCACACCTCCTTTATAATGCATTTTCACCATATATATATCCTTCTACATAGATTTCCGTCATGGGAAAAGGCAAAGAATAGCCTAAACTGACTGCTTTTTACTAAAAATTTGTTTTTTTTACTAAATATAGATTGTCACAGTCTTAAGAGGACTGTAGACCACTAAAGATAAATAACTATTTTTGATCTCCACTATATTATTTTGCCTTTCAAGGCTTTATTACATTTCTTTCAAACTTCATTTTGCCTTAACAAGTAAAAATTTCAAAAATTTAACTAAATGACTATTCTAGGTGCACTGCACTAGATTTCATCCTCACCTTCATGAGTGGCTTCTTGCTCAGGTCTACTCTGACCTCTAACCTCTTACTCTTGGTTACCAATGTCACCCTTGTTTCATTGAGAATTGCAAGAATCTACTCCAATTTTGCATCAGAGTTTCTAGAAGGTTGTCCTACCTCCTGACTATCCCTAAGATTGGTTCTAGTTCGAATCAAGCTAAAATCCTACTTCTCCTAAAGTTTTCATGTTAAGCATTCAATTAGTTTTTCTAAAATAATTGAATTCATTCATAAACATAAATCAATTTTCATTTATACAATCTTTAAACAAAAGAGAGATTTTTGCTAAAATTACAAAATTGTATTATAATATCTACGGATTACATAGTATCCTCATTTATTACAAATTTTCCATCTCATGACTTCAGGTCAGTGTCAGAAAGGGGAATCTCCTCAGGTTCATCCTCATCCTTAAAGACTACCAAACTAGACTTGGATGGTGGATGTACTCGCAGGCACTCATCCTTAACTTCACGACTAATGACAGGGGCATTAGGACCACATCTAAATGGTAAAACCATATGTACTGAAGTTTTTACCAGTTCAACCTTAGGAATAGGTACAATAGCCTTAGTTGCTTTGTCCCTCTACATCTTCTCCTACTTGATATGCTTAATAGCATCAGCGAAGGTCTCAGAGTCAGCTAACCATGCACCTTTAGTGTAACTAATATTGTCTAGGAGTTTCACTTTTGAGGCTCAATCCTTCTTAACGTTTAAATACAATTCATTTCCAATTACCAATTTCCTTGGGGTTTGTCTTGTTCTTAACATTCTGGCAAAAGAACATTCAAACATTAGCAACTGATAATGTTTGAAGAAAAAATTTATGCAGTGAACTCATAGGTCCATGTATTGAACCCAGTGCTATGATACCATATGTAACATGTCTTTTCATAACAACCAAAATTACACATAGGATTTATTAGAGTAGTAAATAAACATGGTAAATATGTGAAATTTTTCTCTCTATTTTTTTTAAATACATATAATATTTGCATAATCATAAGAAAAAGCATATCATTTCAGAATATTGAACATTTTTGAAATTACAACTTATTCAAAGTTAGAATCATAGTGAAATCTTTCACTTTTCATTTACAAATATTCTTCTCTTGGAAATATAAATAATTTTACATGAATACATAAATAATACTGCATCTAGAATCTTGACATTTGTAACTCAAGTCTCAGCTTGTTTATGCTTGGGAGGGAGAGCATCACCCTAGTACTTTACCTCCAACCACAGACCAATGGTTCCATGCACACCTTCCTTCCTGGAAGTGGCCCTACCCTTCATGAAGAGTATAGAAATAAGAAACTAACAGGTTTTTGCCATCTGAGTTCTAGTGTTGTGTCCTACGTAACTCAATCGACCATTAAACTCTAGACCCCTTCTAGCTAAGTATGATCATTCTGATTGGTCATGCCATTTGGACACTGTGAACCGACTAATGCATGTAGATATGGATGCATTACTTTGGCCAAAGCTTCAATATAAATAGACGTTCGCAATGAATGTAGTCATGAGTTCACACACCTCTAGCTCGACTTGGAAACTATCTCATCCTATAGTGAATTTATGTTGACTAACACTAATCATAGGGTATCTTGACTAAGTTTCACCCATAGTCCGCATGACTTAGAATTTATTCCTGAATTCTAGAATACAATACCAATGATGGATTTTAAAATAAGGGTTTTGTCTTCCGAGAAGCCTCTCTTTGTAATCTTGTATTATTAGATCTATGACTTCCTATCACTCTACACTAAGATTCGTAAGTTTATATTCTTGAGTTTGATGTCTAATATCTATTTAGCATATAACTTTTATCAAAATCTTCTTATTTCCTCTTAGGTATTCATCTTGGTCTAAGGATTCTTAGTTAATCCTTCTCAACTATAATGATGTTAGTTATAATCGACAACATACCCATAAGGAGAATCTTAGGTTTACTAAAGATATCTGGGTTATTATTTAGAGACTATCTTCTCTAACCCAACATACAAAATAACATTAAGATCTTTGTTTTTGGTAGATAAAAAGAATATCATATCATACTATAATAATAACCATTAGTCTTATTGAGACTCTATAACTCTAAACACTTCTCTTTTTCTCATAAAATAAAGAGTATGGTTTTCTATCTTCTAATAGTTAAACTATAATTAAATTACATAGCATAGATACCATGAACATGGGTCATCCCACAATAATGGGTTACACTTTTTGTTCAAACTTGACATTGAAATCAACATTTTGAACTAAATCTTCACTTTTTGACACTTATAGCCACTAAACCATTAGGAATTTGAAGATGATGCGAACTAGTGATTTGTGAGATTTTGTTTGTAGATTCTAAATATATTTTCTTACAAAAATTAGGAGTTAAATTGTAAATTTTTTTGCCTGTCTCTTTTGATAACTAGCTTTTAATAGTAAACAACATTTTTTTAAAGTGGTGTATTATGTAGCACATAACTTTTTTTCTACAAAGGATAAAATTTTAATTCTTTTGAATTTAGATTCATAACACTGATATATAGGGCATGCATTTGGTTTCATAATGTTTTGTTGAATATTTTTTTAATTAAGTTTTGAAGTCAAACCAATTATAATTTAGACATAGGCATATTCCGTAAAACATAACTTTTTTGTATGTATCAAAATTCAAAAAAATTTGTTGAAACAAGGACATCAATACCTAGGGCAGAAATATTTTTCAAAATTTTTTTTCACTAATTGACTAATTTTCCATGTGTGTAGAACAGAGAACTTGATGTTCAATGAAAACCTACATTCACAAGAAATAAAAAATAAATATAATAATCAAATTAAATATATTTAAAATTATACTTTTTGGAAAGCTTATAATAAGGACTACATACTTACAAAACATAAATTTTAAATGAATTCATTTGATCCCCCAAAAGGTAGATCAAAAGTGTATTTTTATCAGCATTTTGATAGGTGTAGAGGAGACTCCATTATAGGTATAGTTTAAAAATAGTGGGGTTCTATCCAAGGGGGTTTGAATCTAAGGGGAGTTGATCAAATCATCTTCAATTAAAATCCTTTAAATGGAACTTTTCAAGGCTTAAATCATTATATTTTCTAAAAATATGTGATTTCAACAAAAATCAGGATGTCCCAGAAAGTGTAACCCATTATTGTGGTAGCACCCACACAGTTTGATATCAACATTAGAAGAAGAGTTTTAAGAGAATGATAACATAGGTTTCAAGCTATCAGTCTTTTCCATTCACTATCTCTGAACAAGATAGAGTTATACATTTGCGCACACTATCTTGCATGCAAGAATCATACATGCACAATAAGTATATAACACTAGGGTTATATTGTGGTGTATCAATGATAGTTAATATCATTCAAGTTTACTTATGAAATAAAAATAAACCTATCGTTAAATCTTTAATGTTAGTTAGATTAGATTGCATGCAATGGAAAACATCTACTAGTCATTGTTCTTCCATCTCAACCACATACTCTAGTTGCTTGATTGACACAGTTTGATAAATTCTCCATAGTTTCTCTTCGGTATACCATTGTAATACCTCTTAGCTGACTTAAACATACATAGTTTGGCATGCCTATTTATACACAACAAGCACTATATGAATGTTGTATAAATGATGTACTCAAGTTAAAGGTTCCATTATATCATTAATCATATAGATAATATACAACAACACCAAGCAACTCGTTCCTATGAGTGACATGGACTTAACTAGTTATCAACCATTTATTTGCACAGATGTTGATAGTTTATCAACCATTTCAATTCTCAAAGTAGTATGGGATAATGGTTATCTTCGATACCATAATACAGTCGCCATTCAGCCATAAGATAAATATAAGTGTTGTCGGCCTTAATAACATCGGCCTTATACTGTTTGCATACAACTACAAGAATATACAAGTGAAGTCGGCTCTAAACAACTAAGTTCTTGCAATCTACACATACATAAATAATGGTTCAAATTAACAGAGTTTTGACATTACCTCATATAGAGATATTAACTCAAATATAACAATTAACATAATAACACTCTATCTTAAATGGTCTGAGAGAAATATTTAGGAATCTGAATGTGAAAAGAACCTGTGTAAAGTCGAATGATATCCTTAACAATCTTGGTTCCTCTGCAACTAGCTCAAACCACACTTCCTAAGAAGTTCAATCCTCCCTCCCTAAAAAATGCTTTCGTTCCTTTTCTCTAACTCCCTCAAGAAAGATCCTGTACTTAGAAAAGAGAAACCCTTGACCACTTTCTCTCCTAAAACTTAGCCAACTATCAATCTCTACAGGCATGCAATAATAGATAAGATGGCATGACTTACCACTCTTCATGAGTGGTGGTGTGCTCCTCCTTAATCTTCAAATTGGTTAAGGAGTTGAGCTTCCACTACTAAGAGAGTTCTTTGCAAAGAAAATAAAGAACTCTATCATGTATTCTTTAAACCGAGAACAATGAAAGAGTCTAAACTTTAAACTATAATGGCATAGATAAATATACATATTAAAAGAAACATCATATTATCTATTTATACAACATACACTCTCATTGCTATAACACTTGACGTGATATGAGATTGGGGTCGAGGTATTCTCTCCCTCTCTATCTCGTTTAAATGTCAACAAAGACAAACATATCATGCTATGATCCCCATCGGGAGTTCAAATAATAAAATAGCTTAACTATTATCGACTATTTCTTTTCTATGGTCGCATACTGACCTAACTTAGTTTTCAACAAAACCTAAGTTTAATGGACTTGTTGACAAATCGACAACTATCAAGTCAAAACTCAATTTATGACTAAGTGAATCAAACACAACTTATCATTATTGAAACTAGGTTTAAAAAGCACATAACTTAGGTGGCAATAATCTATCCTTTCCAATGTCTATCCACTTCTCTTGGATGATGCTCTCCCTCCCTTTCTCGAAGGTTGGTAATCTATTCCATGGTTACAACTCACAGTCATCAAATTGGGATTAGTGTATCATTAGTAAATCCTTAAACATCATAAATAGATAATCTCAATAACATATAATCACATTTTAAATTCCATGCATTTAATCATAACTCATGAAATCATTGATTTTTCTTGATATTTGCCTAAACATCAAATCATTAATCCATGCAAGTTTATCCACTAATTACATAAAAGTAAAAAGTAAAGTATAATCAAAATTTGGGGTGTGACATTTAATGTGGTAATAAATTATAAAGTTAGAATGGAAGTGAATGACACTAATTGGATTATTAAATCTAGTAATTTAATGATGCAAGTTAATGTGTGATTATATCAAAGAGTTTCTTGAATGCATACATTGACAATGGATGCTAATTGGTCTAAAGAAGTTGACTTTTCTTTCTAACATATGACAACAAATGATTGATCTACACCTAATATACCTATAAAAGAGGGAGGCAAGGCATACTCTTGTGAATGCTTATTCTATTATTCATCCTTTGTTCAAAATGCATTTTGGAGCAATTGCATACTCTATTCCTTAGAATAGGCTTGTTGCATTTCTTAACATTTTTTTCTTTCTGAAACAAGGCATAGAGATAGGCCTTTTGTCCATTTTTAAATATTTTTACCTATGATTTTACATTCATGCTATCTTATACAAAATTGTACAAAATCGAACACAAGGTACAATCAAGTGCAACATAATGATATTTTGATCAAAAACTTATTTTAGTTTGATGCATGAGAGGACTTACCATTTTCACAAGGTTTAATAGACTACATGTTTCACCCACTATGAAGTACTTGTCTTTCTAATCATCTAGTACTTGTAAAATTATCTAAGATGATGTCTTTAAATACACATCCCTCAATAAATGAATTTGAAAATTTGGTGCTCGTGTTGACAAATAATAGTCAAATCTTAGAAATGTCAACCTCAAAATACAAAATTTTGAATTTTGAATGTGATGGATGAGATCACACCAATGATCCTATCTAGGGGACATGGTCACGATTATGATTGCATTTGAAATGAGTGAATAGTTGGGATTTGGACCAATAGAGTTCTAAATAGGATAATGCGGCATGTCAAATGATGGATCGGTTCTTGGGTCAATGAATGTTTTAAAATAGCCAAATCATATACTATAATCATACATTCAAAATATTAACTCAAAGTAATGTAAAGTTATAGTGGAAAAGTTTTAGCCCTCAGGGGTACAGACTAGATGGTCAAGCCATTTGAAAAGATGGATGATGGTCGCAAGTTCGATTCCCCCTAATTTACCCATCGCATGGGTAGAGGGCAGCTTATGTGGACGAAGGTTATAGTGGTGCATGTTAGGACCTCACATCATGGGTCCCACCATGCATTTGATTCCTCCACCTCCCCAAAAAAAGAAAACGTGTTAGGGCATACACTTTTCTACTTTATTATATTATAATGAGTTGATAAGAAACTTATACTATTATAAAATTAAAGATTATGAGTGATTTCTATTGAATAATCAAGTTGAATAGTGTAAGAGATATTTAGATCTCCTAGTAAGAAAATCTTGAGGTGAGTCCATTCCTTACAAATATTTTAGGGCACACTAAATGCTTTAATTAAGTCGATAGGCTTTTACTATGAGAGCTTTTGCTTCAAAATCTCTCAGAATCTGTTGTATTCTTCCTGCAACCAATTTAGTGTAGTCGGGAAACCACTTAAACAAATGGTAAACAAATTGATTACACTACCTATCGACACATAACTACGCTATAGTAAAAATCTAAGCTAATAATTAATAATTAATAAAAAAGTAGTTTGACTTGATAAATTAAGCTCAAGGCTTCCATGGCTATTTGTCTGAAATTATTTCAGATCAAACACTTGTGCGCTCTGCTTGAATCACCCCTAGGCCTCTCCAAATCAAACATAGACAGTGATGAAGTGGAAATAAAAAAATTGGTGAGGATACCTAATGTACATGGACTTAATGTTTTTTTAAAGAGCAACGACAACAGGGAACCAGCTACCGCTACTTACCATCTATAAAAACAGAAAACCCCTAATATCACTGGGTACTTCTATAGACTAAAACTCCTCAATTTCCAAAACATTTTGTATTATGTTTGCATTCTGAATGTCGGCAAGGCACTTTGTTGGGGAGATGTCATTCATAAGGATGAGAGGAAAAAATGTGGACATCCCATTTATCTCTTTTATTCTGATATTCAAGACAGTGGATGTTAATTCATTGGAATAATGTTAGTAATAGAGAAAGTAAATAGCGAGTGATATATAGCTTGAGTGACTTGTGGCATGGCTTTTCACTTTTAAAAAGAACAATTAGGTATACTTTTATGACAGGGCTTTAACTTCAAATATTCTATCAGATTTGACATCTTTATAGAAATTTGTTCTTTTGCCATACGATATTGCTTTCTCCTACACCACCATATATGATTTCTTATGTTATATTACTTATCAAATTGAATAACAAAACACCCTTTGGAATTTAGTTGGTTTTTGATGGAATGTATTTTGTCAGATCTGTGGGTTTAACAAATAGAATTCTATAAACCCTAATTTCTTTTTGAAGTTACAATTAACGATTTTTAAAATAACTTTAATTATTTTTTAATTTCAACATTTAACAATTTTCTATTTAGTTGTATTCAAACTCTAGATTAAATCATTTTTTACCTCATAATTTGTATTTGACTGTCAAATTCAAAACCTAAGCACACTGGTTTATTATGATAATAGCTTTGTATAAAGCAGAGGTGTTTAACAAAGACTTACATATAATAATAAAATTAGTCTTTTCAGATAAGGATGGTGGTAAGCTTTAAAAAAATGATTATTAAAAAATAAAAATCATATTTTATATAATAAACTATTTTGGCAATAAAATATAAATAAAAATAAAATCCTCATACACAATATTTCTTCAAATCCAATGTGAGTGTACCACTGGTCCATGAATGCAAGATATTTTGACAAGAAAAATTGGCTTTAAAAACTTAATTTAGTGTTTCATATCTCTTCTTTCTTCCTCTACAAATAACCTATGGACAAATCTATTGCACACAAAAACTGTGCAATTGCTAGTTATTTAAAATTAGGACACAGTAAAGCACTATATATCAAATCATATTTATAAATTAAAGCGCCATGGCGCACACTGGCCCGTTCTATACAACTTTGGGTGTCGGCCATTGTTATAATATATAAGCATAATATTGAAGAGTATACTATTCATGCTTTGACGAATACTGAAAATACTGAAACCCAAAAATGTGATTCGGAATGTCGGAGGGAACAACTGCTAGCGTACTTAAAGAGATTCTATAAATTCTCATTTACGCTACAGTAGAGGGATGGAGCCAATTGCAATTGTTTAGTGTTTTTCGCTCTAAAGCTTGAGAATTTTCATTACAAATTCATTTATTTTTACTTTTGAAAAAGGTCTATTACTTCTGTACCGCGTCTTCTCTCGTCAAATCAAGGGGGCTTTCGTTACTATTCTTCCATGGAAAGATAGATGAATTTCTAAATTAATTATAATCGTGGGTCCGGCCAACATTAGATTCAAGGATTGGAAATGGCATCCATGTCAGACCCACCCAAATGTTAGTGTTATTCAGATAATAGAGTAATAGAAGTTATATAGGAAATTCATTAGTATACTTAGTGATAATTTAGTTACATTGAGAGGCATAATTACAGTGATAATAAGGGGTGGAGTGTAATGGCATGAGCATATTAACAAAAATTATTAAAGAGCCAACAGCAAAAAAAATAAAATTTTAAATACAACCAATCTATATTATAGAATAAAATCAAATAACTCTTTAAGTAAATAAATTAACTAGAAAATAAATGTTAAAATAAATAAAATAATTAGAAAAATCTATGTTAAAGATGGGGAGAGATATTATTATCGAGGCTCTCTGATTTAAATAGAGAATGATATCTCTCAACATCTTTTACATAATTTTTTTTAAAGACATATATGTTAATTAGAAATAATGAAAGAATTGAAAAATTACAAAGAAGAAAGTCCCAATAAATCATAAAAACTCGTAAGCCTCATATGCCAATAATAGATTCTAAGAGCACCCAACCAAATAAAAAATGAGGTTACAACATTATATAGGATTGCAGAATGCTGATATCTCATACGTGCGTTTTAGGAGGATTGTCAACTGATAATTACATTGGTTGCTCATATTTAAATTGGTTGGTCCTTATCATGGTTGTCCTTTCGTGATAATGTAGTTCCATTCAACTCCACCTTCATGTCCATTGGTAGATTTGTCTTCTCTCTATGGCTGCTTTTGATTCCTGCCTCTGGATCCTCCAAATTCAAGTTGCTCTCTGAAGTGCACATCTTTTTCTTCTTTCTATAAATGCAATACAATACCAATTGAGCGATTGCCAAAGGACAACCTATCACATTAGGAATCTGCAAGCACAAAACATTCCAATTAAAGAATATTGAGCCAAGAACTATCTCATTGAAATATAAGAAATCAATTGGATGTCAATGTAATATTACAGCAAGTAAAATGTCTTTGCTTAAGACACCGTAGGTCAACCACAAACTACTGGCGAGAAAGCCGAAGAATGACAAGTAGAATGGCATGAACTTCACGCTTTTTGTTCTAATCACCAGTTTCTGCAATATATCAAAACAAAGATATGGTGACCGAATCATATATTGTATGTAGAGATATAAACAGTATTTTTCTTACCATAACTAGAAGTGGAGAACCAAACAGACCGATGGATGATATGATTCCCACAGTGCCCACAAAGTCCTTACGAGTCTTATGTTCATGAAGAGAAAAAGTAGACACCATTACCATTATTGTGAACAACACCACCACAGCTACAACCATCTTCACCGCTCTTAGCTGGAAGGTAACCCAAAAAAATTCAACATATTACAAGTATAATTCAACTATAACCATATCCTCATCATGATTGGGTTAGTCTTAAATATCATGCACTTCAACAGTTAAACATCAAATTTGACCAACATATCTTTACCACTTTTTATTCTAAATGAAGTCATGTAAAACTAGCACTTGCATTCATAGGAGGTTCAAGGAATACGTGGATATTTAAACGACGTGAGACTGTTTCTCACATGATTTTTTCCCATCGTGAGAACAACCAACATGTTTAGAAAATTTTCTGGCGTGATTTTTTTATGACGTGAGACAATTTTCCGAACACTATAACGCTCACATATAAAAGCCTATAGGCTAATTACTATTGATCATTTAACCATTAAAATGGATAATATTTAAGTAGAGTAGAGTGCCACGATTGAAAGGCAAATAGTGTATACCTTGGCCTTGGGCGGAGCAAGGACTAGGTATGTGCAGATGACAAAACACTCTGGAATAATGCCAGTGCCATTGACAGTGGAGACCAGAATGTTTTCCCACCCTTTACTTACCACAGGCATGCCATACCATGTGTAAGTAGAACAGTTGAAGAGAGCAATCACATATGGGATGCAAGAGTACTGCCCCACTGATCTTTCTCTTATTACCTTCACGAATGTAGGCCTGCCCAAAAAGTATAAGTCTCACCTCATGTATTGAAGCCCTCTTGGATAAGATTAGCATAGTACAAGATCTGGTAATTAGAATTACTTACACAGGTGCCATATACAAAAGAAGTGAAGCACAATTTCCTGTCGTTGAGGTACAAAACAGCAATTGTTAGCTAGTCATCTAGAAACAATAAAACAACAAGAACAAATATGTTATCAACAAACAGAGAAATTTAGCCTTTTTGCTGGCTTTACAAAACAAAAGAGTGGAGGACGAAAAAAGGAGACCCATAATTCCAACAGCAACACGCATTTGTTTCTCCATCTTTGAGTAAAGCAGAGAAGACCAGATGGGCGTCCTTGCTCTGCTGAGTTTGTAAGCAGAGAAAAGCAAATATATAGGCAAATATATCTGAAAGTAGCACCACCGAATCTAGTTCTAAACAACCCCACAAACTTTAGTTCAACTAGGTGCTTAGAAACATTTTAGAATATGACACGTACTGCTATTTCCCTGTTTTTTCAATGCCCCGTCCCCACAGGTGGAGTTGATTCTCTTTTTAGGATATTTTCGTAAGTACTTAAATATCAATCCTTAATAACCTAAATTCCTTTCATAAATATTCTGCTCTTTTCTTAAACACCACCCACTAATACTTTCGTCCTCTGATAAAAGATCTGTCAACAAGCTTAACAATGCTTTCCACATCACTTGTGGCAAATTAAATCCTTCATTCATGAAGACAACCCAAGATATTTATGCACGGTTTTAAAGGCCTCATAGTTCTTTGACATTTTATATTTGTGTATTAGAAATATTGGACAACTGTTGTATATTTTTCATGCTTAATGGTTGGAATGAGGCTAACTAATTAGAAAATTGCCAAGCTAAAGTACATAAATTTGGGTGCTACTTTGGGTTTTTTAATTTTCACCCATGTTTTAAAGAACTTGTGCTTATCTTTTGCATGATTCATGCAATGTGTAAAAGTGCTTTTGATGTGCCTATTTATATTCATGCAAACTTAAGAGTGAAGTAAGGGATTCATTATTATATTGGACAATGGTTGAATTTTATGCAATAGAAAAGAATTTTATTGTTCTAGGGTTTTTATCTAAAAGGGTTTTCCTAGGTGAAAATACTACATATTGTCTTTGCTTTCTTTTTATTCTATTATTATTTTAGATTATATATGCACTACTTCTATTGTATATGTTTATTGGGCTTCTTTTTCTCTACAAGAAATAGTTACTGTTGGCACTTTGATATTGTAACCACTTGATGTATAAGTCAAGTGTGCTCCAGATCAATGCCATGCATAGGGTGTAACAAAAGAAAGTGTGTGGATGTGAGACTTGATCCACTAAACAATCTCTAGGATTAAAAGGCTGGCACTTTGTAAGATTTTCAAAAAAAGCTCTCACTGGTTGCTTGCAAAAAGAAAGAAAAAAGAGAAAAAAAATAGATGAAAATAAAGTCTTAATCTAAAGAAGCCAACATGCTAAGATTAAGATATTTCTATCACTAGAATGAAGTGGACAAATGAATCAATAGTCAATGGATGGATAAGATATTCGCATTACCAATAATATAGAAGCACACATTCACTCATATAACATAGAAGGTGATGAGTGGTAGGTAGCACTCATCAAAACACACCCTTATGTTCCTTTTTTCCATTTCGTATACCACCTTATCTGTTGATTGTACTATGAAAACTGTAAAACCTTGTTTAAATTATGTTAATTAAAGATGAAATACTAAAGTTGTTGTTGTGATGAAAAGATTCATGTTTTGGATTTAAACTAACAAAACTATGTAGAAATATTTTTTTTATTACAAGGGTCTATCTATCAGGCGAAAAAAGGTTTTTAAAGACTCCGGAGATGTTTGTAACTATCTCTGAAGCTGAATAGGAGACACATTACAAAGAACTCCAATGTTTTGCAGAATGGTTGGAGGATCTCCAGAGCTGGATTGGTAGGATAGAAAGGGTTGCTGATCATGAGACCTCTGGAGCTGTGTCTTGATGAGCTATCTAGTGATCTCTAGATTTGTTGTTGACTGTAAAGAGTCTCCAAAGTTGCACAGAATCTCTAGAGCTGTTTCATTGTATAGAATCTTCGGAGCTGTTGTAAAGCTCCAAAGTTCTGTATATGAAGGCTGAAGTTTTTGAAGAAGACAACTACAGTAGCTCATGGGAGACAACTTGGACACTTATCATTTGATTTTTGCATGAATTAGGGACTTCTAGTAGTATGTTGTTTTAAAGTTGATTCCTTTTTATCATGGCCTCTATGACATGTTTTATCAAAGTTAAAACTCTAGATTTAAGGACACATCCAGTGTCACTTAAGTCTCTTTTAGTTCTGCATGGTTATATTTTGATATAGACTTGTAACTTTGCATCTTTAGTCTTTGGAATAAAGATCTTTTGTATCTAAAGTAGAACTAGGAGTAAACTAATAAACTCTAGAGATATGATATCAACAATAATCTGATATTTATTATATGGAAGAAGTATGATAGATAATCTCATAGTTTTGATAGTCTCATATATTTTCAAAACCAGATATACTTTTTTTGTTACCCTGTTATACTCTATTTTGGAAATATTGGATTAAAGGAAGGCGGTTCTTCTATTTGTGTGTTCTAAATTTTTTACTTAGTCTTCAATTTTGAAGGCGTGGAGCAAGGGCCCACTCCCACTGACAAAAGGAAGAATAATATTGGTTTATTCCTTTATTACATTACTACAGATTCCTTAATTTAGCTTTCCTACTTCCATAGAAGTAAATCAGAGTCTTGTCAATTCTATTTTAATGTATTTTCTAGTTTTTGTAGTTAGATAAATCATTTCAGCATTTTTACTATTCCAATTCCTAGATTATATTTCTTTCACACAGTTAGTTAAAACACATGAATTTGATTGAATAAGTAGGTTTCATTTCAATAGGTAATTTAAGGACTGTTAATTGCTAGTTTCCATTGGAGATTGTCATGGACACAACTCTGGATTTGACAAACAAACATGATTAAATGCCAAGGTACAATGACCCTTGTCATTTTTGGTGTCATTGTGAGGAAGATTTTGTGTTAATAGTAACTCTAGTTAGTAGTCCTAGTTAGGGTTAGAACAATTCTACATGGTTATACCTAGAGACCTAAGAGGTAGATATATCAAACGAACACCCCAACTGCAACCATATATTCCCACAAGCCCTCAACACCTTACACTCTCAAAATATGTCCAAGAATTATAGGAGACACACCAAACAGATTTGCTAAGAGGATCCACATTCCAAAAGACTCGGCCTAAATTTTGTGAAGAAGTACCTTAGGAAGATCCATTAACCATGGGGGACAATCATGACCAGCTAGATCCTTTGCAAGACAATGCAATGAATTTCTCATATCCCATAGTCCTCAATCTAGAGGAAAATGCTCTTGTGAAAAACATCTCCCCCATTCAAGGGAATCCCTTCTGAAGATCTAGATCAATTCCTCTTTGAATTCAAAGTTTTATGTCAAACATATGACTATGGATCAGACAACCAAAAACTGAAACTCTTCCCATCTACACTTAAGGATTCTGCCATGAGATGGTTCATGGTCTTGGCCCCTGATTCTATACACACATGGGAACAAATGGAAATAGAGTTCCTAGCTAAATATGAGGACTACTGTAGAATTAGTGACAAAAAGGAAGAACTGTTCAGAACTAAGTAGAAAAAAGAGGAGAGCTTAGAAGACTACTTGGATAAGTTCAATTTTGCCCTTAGAAGGTATGGCAATCCTGTAGCACATAATCTAGCCAAAGCCTTATTCATAAGAGGGTTAGATAAGGAATCAAATCAAGCATTAGATCTAATGGGAAAGGGCAATATAAACAAGCTAGATATGCCCTCAATTGAGGAAATTTGTAAAACCTATTCAAGAACACAAGATGGAGTAAGAGTACCAACATTTCATAGAGGGAAAAATGATATAGGTCAGTTGATGGAAGAGTTTGCAAACCTAAAAATAGACATTTTAGTTCAACTAAATATCACCTTAGTGTTAGATGGAAAAGAGAGACTAGCCCAATAGATCAAGCCAGGTCAAGCCCTCTTCTATCCAACATTAGAACACAATTCGAGCTTGGCTTCTACCCATGAAGGAGAGCCAAACTACAAGGGCTTTGTCCCTTTGTTGTATAGAGGAGAATCAACCAAATCCAACCAATCAAGCTAGGGAAAAGTAGAAACCCTAGTTAAGAAAGATCTGAGAAAATACAACTGTCAGAAATAGATATCAGAAATCTAACACCACAATTATGATCAGAGGGTAGAGTTAAACCTAGATCCGGATGCGGGATCCCAAAGGACCAGGGTGCTTGGGTGCCTTAGACCCTGATTAGGATTTAGCAGAATGTGAGGTTTCCTATTCTTCACCCTTCTATGCTCCTGCTTCCTATAACTTGTTTTCTACAAATTCTCTTTGATGCTATCTACACACACACACAAGAAGGAAAATGGTTGGGTTCTATTCACGAGCTTTCCTAAGTAAAGCTCCAAGAATGATGTTTCCGCCACCACAATAACCATGATGAGAACTCAAAGAGTCTGTTCCCTAAGAGGATAGAGCCAAATCTAGAGTAGAATGGAATACTAGAACAAAGCATGAAGGAAAGAAGTCACCATGAGCACAGAAACCTTAGCATGCTTGACATGGCATCACAACTTGACTCAAGAAGTTGATGTAGGCCAAAGAAGTAGAAAGATCTTTACAAGATCTGCAAGAAGTTAGTGCCACGTAAATAATCTACCATAGAGAGCATTAGAGAAGCATGAGAGAGAAGAAGAGAGAGAGAAAGTGTGCCTAGATTGCATAGAGAACTAAGACATGTTCAAATGAATAAACTATAACTTGCTTTTATATGCATTCCTGCTCACAAATGACAAATAAAACCAAATGGGGCCAACATGAGGAACCACTTAAGATGTCTTACGTTAACATACCTTAAAATTAGGTTAGGGATAAATGAGGGATCAAGGCGCTTGGGCGCCCTTGTCCTTTAGCCCCAAAAACTATGGCATAAGTCCCTTTAAATGTCCTTAGGTCAGTATCATTGTTATTTTCTCAGGTTTTATCATCAGGATCAAGAATTAATCATTCAATTTCAAAAAGGTGTTAAAATAGGTCTTGATGAACAAGTGTAAACATTTTAGGTCCCCCAGGTGTTAAACTCGGTGTAAAATGCTAGTGTACATGTTTTACTCAATAACACTTAGATGGGATCCAGGCAAAAAATAGAACCAGTGAACCAGTGTCAATTTACTACCCTAGGTGCAGAAATAAACACCTTTGAGAGAATGCTCCTTGGATAAATATGAGATCTACCAGATCTTTGATAAAGAGCATCCTACTAGCCACTATGATCAACTCCCAGCATTGAAGAAACTGACTAAAAATAATTCTCAAATAGAATATGAGGGGTTAAACTATGTAGGACATAAACAAATTGGTCATTTTCCTTACAACCAATATCCAACTTATAGAGGACCTTCAAATTGGGGGAATAACCAATAGAATTCATCATGGCATGGACCTCAAAATGCTCCTCGTGGGGACCACAAGACTGGTCAAACCAATAGTGGTAAAACCAGCAATGGCCAAATCAACCATGGGTCAACCAATATTGGCCACAATAGTTTCCATCTCAATTTGGACCACAGAATATGTAGCTACAGTGGGGTCCTCGACAAAACTATAACCATCAATTCCAAGGTCAACCAAGATGCTTCCCAAAACAAAAACAAGCACTTCTATCTAGACCAACAAACACACAAGGACAACCTCAAAATGAGCCAGTTAGGTAGCCACCCGTACCAACTCAAACTATAGCAAACCCATGTAATAAACAAGGAGCAATTGTATATATGAATGAAAAAGGAAATATGGTTGGTATAAATGCTATTTGCTTGAAAAACCTCCAACTACATTCTAGGAAAGCTCTCTTAAGGCCATCTCCTCCACTTATTGTGGAAATCACAGATGAATTGGAACTTGAAAATCCATCCCATCAGCAACCCTAGGAGGAGATTATAGTTGAAAAACTACCTAAAGAACAACCCTTAGGTCACTCTAGAGTTCCTCCTAAACTAACATCTTTGGAGATCACCTCCGAAGCTGCTTCAAAACTGCACTCTAGAGCTGCTCTGAAGTCTGAAAAATAGGCACCATACCCAGAATGACTCAAACAACATGTTCCTCATAAACTAGTTCCACAAAAAACAAATCCAACCCACAATTGAATCTGAACTACTTCAAGAAAATCAGACAACTAAACATTGAGATTCCACTCCTTTAGGCAATTAGAGATGTTCTTGAACTAAACCAATTTATCAAACAGAATTGTGTCAAAACATAGGATGGGAAGAAAAAATTTCCCACCACTATTCAAGTAGAGTGGAAAGTGGTGGATCTTCTAGTGGGAGAAATGCTCCTTCCAAAGTATGGGGATCTAGGAAATCTTTTCATCACATTCCACATCTCAGGAGTAGAAATATCCAATGTCCTTGTTGACTTAGGAGTAGCAATAAATGTCATGACAATTCACACTTGTGATAAGTTGGCTCTTACAGGCATTCAAGATACCCCCATAATTTTATAATTGACTGATCAATTAATAGCAATTCCAAAGGGGGTGTTGACTGATGTCCTGATTATTGTGGAATCATGGGAATTCCTTGTTGATTTTATGATCTTAGAGCCAAGGAACCAAAGGAATGTTTACCCTATCATTTTAGGTAGACCATGAATGCCTATTGTAGCATCATCCATTGACTGTAGAACTAGGGATATGGTCATATCCAATGGCATAAACCTAAAAAAAATCTTTTTGTATTCCCTAGCTAAGCCATCCATACATTATTCAGGAAAAGTATGTATAGATGAGCCCAATAACATAGAAAATATTGCTTCCCTATCTATGGTCACCATTACAGAACACTCAAAGGGGAATTGGAAGAAGAGATAAATTATGAAACTCCTGAAGACATAACTCACATCCTCATTTAAAAAGACATAATGGACTTAAAGCTCAAGATTTAAGGCAAGAACTTCTGATTGCAACCCATTGTACCCTTGCCAATCTCATCCCTTGTGGAGAAACTTTCTACATAGACCTAGCTGTTTTCCATCTTCTACTCACATTCTTACCCTCTTAACACCATGAGCCTAGAATATGGAATAGGAACATCCATGGAACAAATCACAAATAAAATCATGGTTTTACCTAGAAAAACACTTAACATCAATACTCAGTTGACAACAAAGCAGGAGGAAGCACTTCTTGATCTTGTTATATCACATTCAGAATCTTTTGCTTGGGAATATAAAGACATGAAGGGCATACCCCCTAAAATTTGTACTCACCATATGCATAGAGAAGATGTTAAGTCTGTTAGATAGCCTCAAACAAGATTAAACCCTACACTAAAAGAAATTGTAAAAATTGAGATAGAAAAATTGTTCCAAGCTGGATTCATCTACCCTATTGGTTATAGTACCAAAAAAGAATGGGAAATGGAGGGTATGTATTGACTATAGGGAATTGAAAAATGCCACATGGAAGGACTATTTTCTCTTGCCATTTATTGACCAAGTACTAGATAACCTAGTAGGAAAGAAATACTTCTCATTCCTAGATGGGTTTAGTGGATACAATCAGACCCAAGTGGCACCAGAAGACCAAGACAAGACCACCTTCATGTGCTCATGGGGCACCTTTACATACAAAGTCCTCCCATTTGGCATGTGTAATACTCCAGCTACTTTTCAGAGGGTTGTTTTAGCCATTTTTGTTGAACTAGTATGAAGGTTTACATGGATGACATTAGTGTTTATGGGAATACCTTTAAAGAAGCCCTCAAAAATCTTGGAAAAGCATTGCAATGTTGTAAAAAAAATCAATTGTCCTTAAGCCATGAGAAATGTTTTATGATGGTGGAACAAGGTATTGCCCTTGGGCATCATATATTAGCAGCAGGAACCAAGGTAGATCAAAACAAGGTACAAGTAATAAAATAGTTGCCTCCACCTAAAAACCAAAATGATGTTAGGAGAACTTCTTGGGTCATGCAGGATACTATAGGAGGCTCATAGAAAATTTTAGCAAGATAGCTGTGACAATGTTTTCCCTGATAACCAAGGATATTGAATTTCATTGGACAAAATACTGCCAAATAACATTTGAGACCATCAAAGAAAAGCTCACAGTCACACCTATTTTAAGACAACCTAATTGGAATCTGCCATTCCAGATTCAGACAAATGCATCAAATGAATCAATAGGAGCAATCTTAGGACAAAAAGAAGAAGGGGAAGGTATGTATGCAATCTAAATTACATACGTAAAAACCTTACCCCTGTTGAGAAAAAATACACAACTAAAAAAGAATTCCTAGCTGTCATCTATGCCATCACAAATTTAGACATTAGATCACATGATACAAAATTTTTGTACATGCTGATCATGTGGCCATTAAATATTTAATGAACAAACTTGTAGTAGGTACAAGAATCATTAGATGGTGGTTACTATTGTAATAATTTTATATCACTATCATAGATAACCCAGGAAAGTTTAATTTGGTTGCTGATTTTCTATCAAGATTGCATACAGATGGAGAAAACCAACTGGTGGAAGATAGGTTCCCAAATGAAAATCTATTTGTTGTTTCTTCTATCACACCTTGGTTTGATGATATAGCCAAATTCTTGGCTACATGCTTGTTTCCTTCCCACTTGACTTCCAAACAAAAAAAGAGATTAGTAAAGGAAAGCTTGCCTTATAAATGGTTAAATGGTTTGTTGCTCAGATGTGGCCCTGACTTTGTGTTGCACAGGTGTTTAAGGGATGATGAAATCTTTGATGTATTGAGAGCATGCCATGATGAACCCACAGGAGGACATTACTCCTCACAAAGGACAATCCACAAGATTCTTGGACCTAGTTATTATTGGCCATCTCTCCAGAGAGATGTGAAGAGATATGTGAAACAATGTGATCAATGCTAAAGGATGGGTTAAGCAACCTTCACACAGGAGATGACACTACACCCCCAGGTGGTTTTAGAACCATTTGAACAATGGGGTCTAGATTTTGTTGGACCCATCTCTCCAGCATTGACAGGGAAAGAATACATCTTGGTATGTACTGACTATGTGACCAAATGGATAGAAGTTCAAGCATTGCAGTTCGTTAGAGAAGAAAAAGTTGTTGATTTCTTGTACAATAGAATTTTTCTAAGATTTGGAGTGCCAAGAGCCATAGTTTCAAACAAAGGTCCACAATTTACCTCTTAAGTCATAAAAGCTTTCACATATTTGTATCAGGTCAAGCACAAGAAGTCCTCACCTTATAATCCCCAAGAAAATGGATAGGTGGAGGTGACAAATAGAGAATTGGAAAACATAATGACAAGGAAATTAGCAATGAATAGAAACGATTGGGCCAACAGACTCCATTAAGTAGTATGGGATTACAACACAACATGGAAATCAACAACAAAGTTCTACCTTATGAACTTGTCTATGGAAAGAAACCTATCCTATCAATAGAGTTTGAATTACAAACACTCAGGACATCACTGGATATTGGACTGCCATTGTTCATAGCATAGCAAGATTAGATCCTACAACTCAATGAGTTGGATGAAATCAGGATGGAGGCCATACAACATACAGAACTCATTCAACAACAAAGGAAACAGTGGCATGATCAACATATAAAGAAGAGGACATTTCAACAAGGAGACTAGATTCTCTTGTATGATTTCAAGTTCAAGGATTTCAAGGGGAAATTACAAACCCATTGGATGGGGTCTTATGAAATTAGAGAAGTCTATGACAACAGAATAGTCTAGTTGGCACCCATTGATGGAGGGGAAACTCCATTTCTTGTGAATGGTCATAGGATCCATCTCTACCAGTGACCAACCACAAAGAAGGAATTTGTCAAGGATTTATGCTATGTGGGGGAGATCACCCTCTCTTGCATAGTTGATATTTAAAAAAATATATAAAAAAAATATAAATAAAAAGAAGGGTTGGAAACCAACAAATGGTGGCCCTTCTCAAAAAAATATGAATAAAAGAGGAAGGTTGAAGGCTGGTCAAATGGAGGTCTTCCTCACCAAGAGAACTAAAAACCAACAAATGGCGGTTCTTTTCTTCATATAGGTATCAACAAGGAACACCTTCAAAGCTAATTAGGAGCACCTCTGGAGCTAGTTAGGAGCACCTTCGATGCTCATGTAATAAAAGAAATTCTAGACCTTCAGATCCTACCCCTTAAAATGTCTAAAAGAAGACACATAGAAAAAGGGATAATGAATTCATGATGACATTATCAACCTCACCCTCAAAAAGAGACCAGGCCATGAGAATTCATGACAATCAACCATTGGTGACCCCTATTTTCAATCATTTCGCTGACGCCATCTGCTGATGACAAGAGATGTCCTATCAACCATGAGTTCAGATGAAGATCCTATCACTTCATACCCCACGAACATTATAAAATCATTGTTGAAGGCTACACATGGATGAGTGCTTGCATCATATCCTGCGGAGGCAGAAACACAAAACCCTAGCATGTCGTCTAAATATTGCAACAATAATCTAGGTATTAATCTTGATTAACTAATTATAGAAAGTCTTTTCAATTTTTATTTCGTGCAAATTCCCTAGGCTCCCATACACCACCATTACTCCCAAATAAAGCTTGACATATGCCACCACTAGCTAACCACCTGTCACATCAACTTCACAACTCCGGAGTGACATAACCCTCCGTAAAACATACTAAGTTATAATTTCTAACTTTGAAAGCCATAATTCCCTCACAACTAACTCAATACTTTACACTACAAGCAAAAGAAACCTTCCTGCTAATCACCATTTGGAATTCTTAAGAAATTCAAGCAAGGAAATTCAAACTCCATATTTTAGGAATCAGAGAGCTCTGCAAGTGGGATATGTCTATTGTGAGAGGTTTCGAAAGGATAACAAGGCAAGGTTGAGGGTTTGGAAGATGAAGGGGGATAAAACACTAGAGCAAATTGTAGTTCTATTTGGAGGTATGTGGGTTAAGAATAAATTATAATTGGAGATAGCAAAAGAATTGTTGCAAGATCAAGCATCTGTTGATATACTAAGGGCTGCAGGATGGCTCGAGTTCCTAGAGAAATTCAAAGGGTAAAAGGAGGACATTGTGGAGGAGTTCCTCTATAACTTACAGAACCACAAGACACAAGTAAGAGGAGTCACCATTCCCATCTCTATATCCATCATCAGAAGGCTCTCTGGACTTCTAGAAGAAGGTGAAAGGTTCTACCACTTAAAAAACCTTGTATACTGATTTGATAAAAGCTTTGTCTGTAGACAATGAAGATGAAATACAAACACACAAATAAGGGAGAAGTAAAAGGAATTTTTAGAAACACCCTTCCTCAACCTTGGCAGTCCTTGGTTGTGGTTAATGAAATACTTCCCCTATGATGGCCAATTCTCTCTCGTATTAGGGCCAATTATGAAAATGTTGATATTTCTAAGGCATGGCCACACTAACCCTGAATATAGGATAAAATTACCTAATTTCCTATTCTTTGCAATTACCTCAAGCTAAAAAACATCAATAGGGGAAGGGTCAACTTAAACACCATGGCCTTATATACCTCATCGTCAAGCATCATGTCATCTCTAAGAGGGGAGGGGAGGCCCTACGACAAGCCTTTCTAGATAACACTCATAAGGGAAAGAATAAGAGAAATTGGCAGTGGTTGAGGAATCCACCCCAGCAAAGAAGAAGAGGGGTGTTAAAAGTTCTCCCCATAGTCTAGAAGAGGTAAATGAAGAGGAGATGATAGAGGAGCCTACAGGGACTCCAAAGACCCAAAAACATAAGAAGAGGAATGAGGAGCTAACAAGAGCAGACACTCCTCCCATTTTGAGAAGGAACAAAAGAGGAAGGGTAACTGAGGAAACTACTCTGGAGACCCATGCTCCACAAACTTCTAAAGCACATGAGGTTGTACCTATTGAACCTCAAATAATTTCTTCAGATTCAGAAGAAGAGACATAAGCACCAAAGACACAAGAAAATCACGTGCTCTGGAGAAGCCAACGTAAAAGACATAAAACCCAAATGGAGAGAGACACTGCACTCCTTGCTGAGGTGCTTGTTGGCTTCTGGACCTAAATTATCCCTCCTAAAGATCAGGTTGGGCCATCACATGCCCAAGAGTCTATTGAAGGAACATGAACAAAAGAAAAGAGGGAATCCATTTAGATGGAAGGGGTAGAGAGGGAAGAAGAGCAGGGAGGCTTTGAAGAACAAGAAGATATTGGAGTACATGATACATAAATGAAAGAAGGCTTGGAGATAGGGGGCTTTTCCCATCCTTCTGATTAGGAGGATATTGAAATCTCCAAAGAACAATAACTAATGGAGGAGATTGATAACTTGAAAATATAGTTATGGGGCAAACAACTAATCATTACAGACCTTAAAAAGGTCATGTAGGAAAAAGAATTAGCAAAGGACCAGGAGATCGATGACCTAAAGAAACAAATAAAGAGAAAAGAAAAGGTCATTGAGGAAAAAGGAACTGAGATTAAGAAGAAAGATGCAGAGATGATATAGAGGGACATTCAGATCTCTAATGTTGTCAAAGCTAGGGATAATAGTATCACTTTAATCTCAACCTTAATTGAGAAACTGTACAGTCAGGCTTGGGAGTTGACAAAGGCTAATAAAAAAGTTGATGACAAAGTAGAGCTGACTAAAGAATTGGTTGTTCCAATACAAACAACTAATCAAGGCACACAAACTGAGGTCTCTTTGAGGACATTTCAGTTGAATGTCCCTAGGGTATTGATGAATTGGGAAAGAAGGTGCCAAGAGTTGTCTGGTACAATTGTCATGCTCCAGCTACAGAGAGTAGTCTCTGTGATGACTGACAAAGTAAAATCCTTAGAAGAAAATGTAATGACAGTAGCTAATCTTTCTTCAGAGATACTCTCATGTAGGCCACCCAGTGGTAGTTATGTGGTGTTCTTAAAACAATGGGTCCTTCAAATAAAACTCTCATTGGTCCTCTTTGACCACACTGAGACCATAAAGGATGGGAATGGTTTCATTAAGGTGTATATGCAGAGTAGTGATGAGGATAAAACTTCCACTGTGAATTGTTTTTGCATAATTTCTTTATTGAAGACCATACATTCTTTATCAATCTTTTTGTAGGGAATGCCAATTAAGGGCATTCATGTCCTTAATGAAAAATCACCAAATTTGGCATGAGAGAATGGAGAAATATACAATAACAGTGGAATAAATAGGCCTATTCCTTCGAAGAGAATGCCCAAATCCAATGGCTTTTGAAATTCATTTTAGGCTAGCAATCTATTATTCCAGAGCCATGATATTGCCCCTATATTAACAACATTTACAAGAATGTGTTATAGAGTTTGGTCTGTTCATGCACTCCTCAACTAATCAAATTATGACAATGTACAAAAGAAGGTGGAATACCTTAACACAGGAATAGAAAATGAAGGACCTAATATCTCCAGCTAACCTCAAATGGTTTATGAGAAAGGCAAGGGTTGTAGTCAAAATGATAGATAAATATAAACAAGAATGGATAGGGGGACACTCCAGGCCACCCTTGATCATTGAGCCCCTACCCATGTGGGCTAAACAACTGAAAGATACAAGATTTTAGGTATGGATAAAGCAAATTGAGCAATCCAGAGGAAATGTTGATACAAACATGAGAAGTTGCACAACCTATGAACAAGAATACATCTCAGAAATTTTGTACAAGCTAAACAAATCCAAGCTTTGAACTATTAGGATTTTAATGGTAGACCAGAGAAATACAATTAATAATTATATGCAAATTTAATACATAGAAATAAACAATGAAGAATAACACAAATTCAACATGGAGATTTAACGTGGTTCACCTAATGTGGACTACATCCACAAACACAACCATCCAATATTATTATCCAACAATTCAAACCGATTACAACCAGCAATTTTACAACTCAATATCATTGCTATGCTACATTACAATCTCAACAGTGACTCATGGTTTTTTGCCTTCTCCAGCAACTATTTATCAAGCCTTATGGTGGTTAGACAAAGTGGGTTTTTACATGTCGAACAATAACAAATTAACTACTGACACCTTTATTAGTTATTTTGGGGAAACTTCAATTGACAAAGTCAACAAATTTACCTTGATGTGGGTATCTGCAAGCTCTGCAGCATGATCTGTCACCACATAATAACATGAATAGTGTAGGAGTACCTGTAAATCCTCAAGCTTAGGGGGGATGATGAGTGGCAGGTAGCACTCATCAAAACACACCCTTATGTTCCCTTTTTCCATTTCATACACCACCCTATCTATTGATTATACTATAAAAACTATAAAACTTTGTTTAAATAATGTTAATTAAAGATGAAATACTAAAGTTGTTGTTGTGATGAAAAGAGTCATGTTTTGGATTTAAACTGACAAAACTATGTAGAAATGTCTTCTTTTAAAATAGGTGTCTATCTATTAGGCAAGGAAAGGTTTTTTAATACTCTGGAGATGTTCCAAACTATCTTCAGAGCTGAGCAGAAGACACATTACAAAGAATTCCAACATTTTCCATAATGGTTGGAGGATCTTTGGAGTTGGATTGGTAGGATGAAAAGGTTTTTTTGATCACAAGACCTCCAAAGTTGTGTCTTGATGAGCTATATGGTTATCTCCAAAGATGTTGTTGACTACACAGCCTCCGAAGTTGCACAGAATCTTTGAAGCTCTTTTGTTGCATAGAATCTCTAGAGCTGTTGTAAAGCTCTAGAGTTCTGCATATGAAGTCCAGAGTTTTTGAAGAAGAAAATTGCAGTAGCTCGTAGGAGACAAATGACACCTATCATTTTATTTTTGCATGAATTAGGGACTTCTAGTAGTGTGTTGTTTAAAGTTTATTCCTTTTTATCAAGGCCTCTATGACCTGTTTTATCAAAGTCAAAACTCTAGATTTAAGGACACCTCCAGTGTCACTTAAGTCTCTTTTAGTTTTGCATGGTTATATCTTGAAATAGGTAGTTGCATGTTTAGTCTTTGGAATAAAGATCTTTTGTATCTAAAGTAGAACTGGGAGTAAACTAATAAACTCCAGAGATATGATATCAACAACAATCTAATATATATTGTATAGAGGTAGTATGATAGACAATCTCATAGTTTTGATAGTCTCATATATTTTTCAGAAGTAGATATACTTTTGTTGTTACCCTATTATACTCTATTTTGGAAATACTAGATTAAAGGAAGGCAGTTCTTCTACTTGTGTGTTTTGAAATTTCTACTTAGTCTTGAATTCTGAAGGTGTGGAACAAGGGCCCACTCCCACTGACAAAAAGAAGGGTAGTATTGGTTTATTGCTTTATTACATTACTGCATATTCCTTAATTTATCTTTCATGCTTTCACAGAAGTAAATCAGATTCTTGTCAATTCTATTTTAATGTCTTTTCCAGTTTTTGTAGTCAGATAAATCATTTCAGCATTGTATTGTTCCAATTCCTAGATTAGATTTCTTTCACAATAGCTAGTTAAAAACATGAAATTGATTGAATAAGTAGGTTTCATTTCATTAGGTACTTTAATGACTATTAATTACTAGTTTCTATTTCAGACTACCATGGACACAAGCTTAAATTTGACAAATAAACCTGATTAAATGCCAAGGTACAACAACCCTTGTCAGAAGGCATGATAGAAATAAAATAACCATAACTTCTTATATTAATACTCCTAAAATGATACAAGTTTATATACAAGAAAAGGTTTGAAGTTCTAGACACGTGAACAAGGTATATTTTCCAAAATAATAAATAACAACTTTTATGAACAAGATGTTAGGATTAATGTCCCATTAATCTTGTAAATCATTGTAATTATTATTCCTAATATTGTTTGTAAATCACCCATAAGGGATGTAATGTTTCATCGGTAGTGGTAAAAATTATTTACTGGGGACAGTAATTACGAAGTTACTGCAGCAGTAAGTTCCAGAGTTACTAGCGGTAGTTATGGGGTAACATTTACTGATGGTAATTGTAAAAATCAAGAGTAATTGGGGATAGGCACCACTTTAGAGGAATCATCTATATTTGGCTTGTATGACATCCTTAATAAGGTTGGTAAGATATTGTAAGAGAATCTATGACAATATGACAACCTATGACAAGTATTTATGTGATGTAAGTTGTTATACTTAGCTCTAGGCGCCCATATTGGAAAGATGTTATTCGGGGATTGTTAAGATAGAATCTATGACAGTTATGATAGCATTTCTTTCCTTGTAAGTACATATTCTTGTCCATGGGTGCCCAAGTTTGCATGGTTTGTTGATGTTATAGCTATAGGAGTCATCCTCCCTAGGCCGCCTAAGCAGATAAGAAGAGACGCAGCTTTTCATGAAGGAGGCCAACTGTTATGAAAGGACACCATATTAACATATATATATAGAAGGCATTGTTCTCTCCCAATAATCATCGAATCAACATCAAGATAAGTTCGTTGAATATAGAGAAGAGTTCTAGATATCAGCAGATCGATTACAGCAGAAGAGTTCTATATTTTACAAATCATCATTGAGTGTGGTGTCATTATTGGCCAAAATTATAAATAATTATTTCCACTAGTTTATCAAATATATGTGATATATTGCTGGGTTTTTCTCCCTCAAGAGGAGGGTTTTCCTAGGATATCTGTTGTGTCCTTGTGTTGATTTTTGAATTAATTTTTTGTGCATTACATCTGATCATAAAATTAACATGGTATCAGAGAGGGTTTGAAGAAGATCATGATCAGATTTGTCATTACAGCAATACTCTCTATTTTTTCTTTATATATCTTGTCTATCCCTATTTTAGTCAAGATGGTGAACAGTCTTAAAATTGAGGATAGACTCGAGGGGACATCCAACTTCACATCATGGAGGTTTAGAATCATGCTCACCTTGGAAGAAAATGACTTGGCTGAGTTTGTGGAAACCAAACTTCTCGAACCATCGGAGGAAGAAGAGAAGTTGCAGTGGAAAAAGAAAGACATCAAGGCGAAGAAGATATTAGTTGACTCTGTTAAAGATCATATTGTTCTGATTGTCTCCAAGTTGAAGATGACAAGGGACATGTTCAAAACCTTGGAGGAGATGTACAAAATCAACAACACTAGCTGGGCTCTTGCACTGAAGCAACAACTACATCATGTGAAAATGGTGAAAGGAGAAATGATTATTGCTTATTTCATGAGGATTTTAGAATTGAGAAATCAGCTCTCTACAATTGGTCATGTAGTTGATGACAAAGACTTGAACATGCTTGTTGTCAATGGTCTTCCTTCATCATGGGAATCCTACATTCAAGGAATCAGTTCAAGATCGAAGCTTCCCAAGTTTGATCGATTATGGGTAGATTGCATTCAAGGGGAGTCTAGATTGCCCACTAGAGGAATTGGTCAAAGCCCTACCAATGAAGACATTCATGTCCTTGCCTCTCAATCATCAAAGAAGAAAGGATTCTTCAAAAGGAACATAGATAATGGAACTGATGGTGTTCCTGCATTCAAGAAGAAGAGGGACCTCTCCAAAATCCAATGCTTTAGGTGTGACAAGTATGGTCACATTGCCAAGCATTGTCCATCTAGGCCTAAGCAACAAGCTACCATTGCAGATGTTGATGGTGCTTCTCCTTAGAAGGACTCATGTGAATACTTGTTCTATTCAGCATTGTCACGCAATGTACCTACCGACACCAACACTTGGATGATTGACAGTGGTGCATCTCGACACATCATTGGTTTTAAGGAGCATTTATCAAACTTGGTGAAGAGAAATTCTAGTGAACAAGTTATCATTGGAGATAATGCTAGCTATTCGGTGAAAGGGATTGGGATCTCTACTCTCCACTTAGATTCTGGCATTACCCTAAAGTTAAGTGACATTCTCTATGTTCCAGGCATCAAACAAAATATGGTTTCTATTTTTGCCTTGGAAGATAAGGGATACCAAGTTGCCTTCTCTGAAGGCAAAGTTCTTGTGTGGATGAAGAATTCCAGCTTCAAGACTGCTCGAGTAATTGGAGTTAGACATGAGAGCCTCTATAGGCTACTCACTCATCCACTTTAGGCATTAGTACATGATTCTTCAAGCTTGTGTGATCTTTGGCATCGAAGATTGGCTCACCTACACTTTCGGGCTCTACCTATCATGGAAAAGATGTTCACGGGTCTTCTAAAATTCAACTAGGATCATGAAGGTACCTACAAAGGTTGTGCCATGGGTAAGAATACTAAAAGTCCATTTCATAGTAGAGAAAGTAGATCTAAATGTATTCTAGATCTCATTCATTCTAATTTATGTGGTCCAATGTCTGTTGCTTCTTTGAGTGGTTTTCTATATTACATTATTTTTATTGATGACCACTCTAGAAAGACTTGGATTTATTTCTTGAAATCTAAAGAATCTAAAGAAGTACTTGAGAGGTTCAAAGAGTTTAAAGCTCAGGTAGAGAACTTATCTGGGAAGAGGATCGAAGTTTTGAGATCTGACAATGGAGGGGAGTACACCTCTGAAGGATTCCGTAACTTTTGCATTGAAGCAAGGATTAAGAGGGAGTTCTGTGTCCCTTACAATCCTCAATAGAATGGTGTTGCAGAAAGGAAGAACGGATCTATTGTAGAAGCCACCAAAGCTATGATTCATGACCAAGATCTGCAAACCTTCCTTTGGTCTGAAGCATCTAGGATAGTTGTTTATGTTTAGAATAGAAGCCCTCACAGCCTTTTAGAGAACATGACTCCTGAAGAAGCGTTCACAGGTGTGAAGTCGGAAGTAAGTCATTTGAAGATCTTTGGTTGTCTAGTGTATGTTCATATACCAAAAGATAAAAGGACAAAGTTGGATCCATCTGGCAAGAAGGGAATATTTGTAGGCTACAGTGAGACTTTAAAAGCCTATAGAATTTACATTCTAGGTTAGAAGTTGATTGAGATCAGCAGGGATGTTACATTTGAAGAGGATGTTGCATTCAAAAGATCTAAGGGCATTCATATGGAGATAGATAATGAAGACCAAGAGTCTCCTCAAGATATGGAAGTTGACCATACTCCTAATATTCAGAGGGAGGCTACTGATCCAAAAGAAGATGATGATCCAGTTGAGCCTTTGGAACCAACTGATGGACCTAGTGATATTGTTGTAGTACGAAAAAGGCCTATGTGGTCTCCAGAAACCATGCAAGAGGCGGGAAAATATGCAGCTCCCCAAAGATCTCTTAGAGAAAGAAAGAGACCTCATAAGTTCTCAGATTATGTGTTATTAATGAGTCAAATTATTGAGTCTGAGCCTTCCAGTGTTGAGGAAGCTACTAGTCAGCAAGTATGGAGAGATGCTATGGCTGAAGAGTATCAATCCATCCTCAAGAATGATGTTTGGGATATCGTTCCTAGACCTGAAGGAAAATCTGTTGTTTCTTCTAAGTGGCTCTTCAAGATCAAGCATGCGGCTGATGGGAGCATTGAGAAATACAAGGCTAGGTTCATGGCTAGAGGATTCTCTCAGAAAGAGGGAGTAGATTATGAGGAAACCTTTGCTCTAGTTGCTCGTTATACATCCGTCAGGACCATAATTGCTATTGCAGCATTTAAAGGATGGAAGATACACCAAATGGACATGAAGACAACATTTCTAAATGGTGTAATTGAGGAAGAGGTATATATTGAGCAACCTGATGTCTTTGAGGTTCATCAGAAGGAGTCTCATGTTTGCAAGCTGAAGAAGGCTTTGTACGGCCTTAAGCAGGCTCCTCGTGCTTGGTACGAAAGAATTGATCAATACCTGATGAGCTTGGTTTTCTCCAAGAATGATGCTGATTCAAACCTATACTTCAAGGTAATTGATGGTGAAGAATTAATCTTGGTTCTCTATGTTGATGATCTACTTATTACTAGAGAAGATCACCTCATTTTCAAATGTAAGGAGTTAGCTTCAGAATTTGAAATGAAGGATCTTGGTCTCTTACATTACTTCCTTGGTTTAGAAGTATGGCAGAAACTAGATGAGATCATTCTAAGTCAAGGGAAGTATACTATTGACATCTTGAAGAGATTTGGTATGATGGATTGCAAATCTATGTCTACACTGATGGAAACAAAATTGTTGAAGTTAAAAGAGGCTACAACTAGTTCAGATCTGGTGGATCCTAGCATGTACAGACAATTGATTGGATCATTGATGTATCTAGTTAATACTAGACTAGATATTTTCTATGCAGTGAGTGCACTTAGTCAGTTCATGTGTGAACCAAGGCAAATACATCTAGTTGCAATGAAGCATATCCTAAGATACTTGCGTGGCATAGTTGGGTATGGCTTGAGATATTCTTCTGGTGTAGACTTGAAGCTACATGGATATACTGATTCTGATTGGGCGGGGTGTGTCATTGATCGAAAGAGCACCTTTAGATGTTGCTTTAGTTTGGGATCTGCTATGATTTCTTGGTGCAGTAGGAAGCAGTCATCTGTAGCATTGAGTACAGCAGAGGCAGAGTATATTGCAGCTTGTATGGCAGCTCGAGAAGCAGTATGGCTTCGTAAGCTTCTTGTAGGATTGTTTGGACAATAAATGGAGCCTACTATCATTCATTGTGATAGCCAGAGCTGTGTGAAACTCTCTATCAATCCTGTGTTTCATGACAGAACCAAGCATGTTGAGATCAAATACCATTATATCAGAGATATGGTATTGAGGAAATCTATAGAGTTGAGGTATATCAGCACTGATGAACAAATAGCAGACATTCTCACCAAGCCTCTCTCTAGGTTAAAGTTTGTGTACTTTCAAGATAAGCTTGGTATAGTGGAGAATACAACCTTAACTGAGAAACAGTCTCAGTATCAATGATCCTCTTAATGAGTTCTTCTCTATGAGAGAAGTTTGAGGTGAAATCCCTTGATAATGAGTTCTTCTCTGTGAGAGAAGTTTGAGGTGAAATCCCTTGATAATGAGTTATTCTCTGTGAAAGAAGTTCAAGGTGAAATCCCTTGATAATGAGTTCTTCTCTATGAGAGAAGTTTGAGGTGAAATCCCTTGATTCCAACCTCTGGGAGAGCCATGGTGGATGTCATGAGTGTGACTCCATGACAACATCACGTGAGAGAGTCCGTGATGATTTTTTTGTACTTATGCTTTTCACCCTTTGGGAGTAGCCATGGTGAACGTCACGATGAGGTGATGACATCACAATTCCGTGATGGGCACTTATGTACATATACCATACATGGGAATAGCCATAGTGGTTGATATCATAATGAGGTGATCATAAATTCTTCTCACTAATGGGTGTAGCCATTGTGAGTGTTATGATAAGAGACTTCATGACATATATATCTAAAAGGATTCCTCCCTAGCTAAGAGGGAGTGTTGATGTTATAGCTATAGGAGTCATCTTCCCTAGGCTGACTAAGCAGATAAGAAGAGACGCATCTTTTCATTAAGGAGGTCAATTGTTATGAAAGGACACCATATCAACATATATATAGAAGACATTGTTCTCTCCCAATAATCATCGAATCAACATCAAAATAAGTTCACTGAATATAGAGAAGAGTTCCATATATCAGCAGATCAATTACAATAGAAGAGTTCTATATTCTGCAAATCTACATTGAGTGTGGTGCCATTATTGGCCAAACTTGTAAATAATTATTACCACCAGTTTATCAAATATATGTGATATATTGTTGGGTTTCTCTCCCTCAAGAGGAGGGTTTTCCCAGGATATCTATTTTGTCCTTGTGTTGATTTTTGAATTAATTTTCTGTGCATTACATCTGATCATAAAATTAACATGGTTGACTATTGACAAGTGACATGAGCTTGTAAGAGGTCATTTAGTGTTGCATGTTGGAGTATCCAAGGAGAGGGAAAGTGGATGCCTAGTTTGGGGAGTGTAAAACCTCTATAAATATAGTGCCTTGTATGCCTCATGCATGTCTTAGATAATCATGTAGTTTTCTTGTACACAGGTTCAATCAGATTGAAGGTTGGAGAGACAGAGGAAGTGCATATATTATATATTTTAGATTTTAAAGATACTACAACTTGAAGCCTCTTTGAACTTGGTGGATATTTTTACTCGAAAGGGTTTTCTCTACATTACAAACTATGTTATGTGGTTTGTTCTTATATGGTGTTTATTCTTGTGTTGTAATTTCATTTCCATATGCAATCTCTATTCATATTGCACTACTTAAGTTCATAAACATATTGTAATCAGATTTCTATTTGGGTAGTTGTTGCCTTCATTTTCAACATTTGGTATCAGAGCTGAGCTAGTTTTGATTCTTGGGTGGTGGTGTCAAGGTCATTTACCTGCAGTGTGAGATTTGGTTGTTTTGATTTGAATATCTTGTGTAGTATTCATGGCTCAATCTACTGCCTCAACCTCTCATTTGGACATTGAGAAGTTCAACAGTACGGGGTATGAATTGTGGATTATGAAGATGGAGAATTTTCTTGAGGAGAGAATCCTATATTTGGTTGTTACAAAAGAGAAGAATCCTGATGATGTGAGTGCAAAAGAATGGGAAAGGTTGGATAAGAAGGCATGGGAAACCATCTGATTGTGTCTTGTAGATTATGTCTTGTTGAATGTCTTGAAGCAAGAGAATACATTCAAACTCTAGAAGAGATTGTGTGAGATCTATCAAGCCAAGAGCATGGTAAATAAGCTGTATTGAAATCAAAAATTATTTTTTAGTTAAAATGAAAGAGGGTGATTCGATTGCAGAGCATTTGAATAATTTTAATTTACTTTTGAGTCAACTTGATTCCATAGAAGCTACAGTTGAAGAGGAAGATAAATGAATACTTCTACTTTGTTCTTTACCTAAATCTTGGGAGAATGCTATCCTTTCTATTACTTCTAACCTTGAAGATCTGAAGTTGGATTGCCTTGTTACAACTTTGTTGGCACACGAGATGAGGAAGAAGACTTCTAAGGGTAATACCGAGGCTCTCAATGTGAGGGGAAGGTCCAAGGAAAGAGGACCAAAAGGAGATCAAAAGGGGTCTAAAGACAAGTCTAAGGGTCATTCTAAGACTACTGGAAAGAAGAACAGAGTTAAGTGTTGGAATAGTAGAAAAAGAGGGCATGTGAAAAAGGAATGCAGAAACCCGAAGAAATAGTGGTGATGAGTGATAGGTAGCACTCATACAAACACACTATTATGTTCCTTTTTTCCATTTCATGCACCACCTTATCTTTTGATTGCACTATGAAAACTATAAAACCTTGTTTAAATTATGTTAATTAAAGATGAAACACTAAAGTTGTTGTTGTGATGAAAGGACTCATGTTTTAGATTTAGACTGACAAAACTATAGAGAAATGTCTTCTTTTTATCACAAATGTCTATCTATCAGGTGAGGAAAGGTTTTGAAGGCTCCAGAGATGTTCTTAACTATCTTCAGAGCTAAAAAGAAGACACACTACAAAGCACTCCAACATTTTGTAGAATGCCTGGAGGATCTCTGGAGCTGGATTATTAGGATAGTAAGGGTTGTTGATTACAAGACCTTTGAAGTTGTGTCCTAATGAGCTATCTGGTGATCTCTCGAGTTGTTTTTGACTGCATAGAGTCTTTGGAGTTGTTGTAAAGCTCCAAAGTTCCACATATGACTTGGCTAGAGTTTTTGAAGAAGACAACTACAATAGCTCATGGGAGACAAAGGACACCTACCATTTGATTTTTGCATGAAGTAGTGACTTCTAGTAGTATGTTGTTTTAAAGTTAATTCCTTTTTATTAGGGCCTCTATAACCTGTTTTATGAAAAGTCAAGACTCTAGATTTAAGGACACCTCCAGTGTCACTTAAGTTTCTTTTAAGTTATGCATGGTTATATCTTGATATAGGTAGTTTCAAGTTTAGTCTTTGGAATAAAGATCTTTTGTATCTAAAGTAGAACTAGCAGTAAACTAATAAACTTTAGAAATATGATATCAACAACAATATGATATATATTGTATGGAGGTAGTAGAATAGATATAGATAGTTTCTGATAGTCTCATATAGTTGTAGAAACATATACTTTTGTGGTTACTATGATATACTCTATTTGGAAATGCTGGATTAAAGGATGGCAGTTCTTCTATTTGTGTGTTCTAAAATTTCTGCTTAGTCTTCAATTCTGAAGGTGTGGAGCAAGGGCCCACTCCCATTGACAGAAGGAAGGCTAGTATTGGTTTATTGCTTTCTTCTATTACTGCATATTCTCTAATTTAGCTTTCTTTCTTTCATAGAAGTAAATCAGAATCATGTTAATTTTGTTTTCAATATCTTTTCCAGTTTTATAGTTAGATGAATCATTTCAGCATTGTATTGTTCCAATCCTAAATTAGATTTCCTTCACAATAGTTAGTTTAAAGCATAAATTCAATTGAATAAGTAGGTTTCATTTTAGTAGATAGTTTAAGGATTGGTAATTGATAGTTTCTATTGTAGACTACCATGGACACAACCCTAGATTTGACAAATAAACATGATCAAACGCCAAGGTACAACAAACCTTGTCATATTTGGCACCGTTGTTGGGGAGATTGTGTTAATAGTAACTTTAGTTAGCAATCCCAATTAGTGTTAGAACAATTATGCATGGTTAGACCAAGAGACTTGAGAAGTAGATATATCAAACAAACACCCCAACCATAGCCTATAGGTGAAAGCAGTGGGATAGGTCAAAATCTTATTGAGGAGAAAGATCATCTAACACCTACCTTGGAAATTACACAAAAACTAGATATTCCCACAAGCCCTCAACACCTTAAACTCTTACAATACACCCAAGAATTGTAGGAGAGACACCAAAAAAATATGCTAAAAGGATCCACCTTCCAAGAGACTCAGCCTAAATTTTGGAAAGAAGAAATAGCACAGGAGCATCCATTAACCATGGGGGACAATCATGATCAGCCAGATCCTTTGCAAGACAATGCAATGACTTTCTAATATCCCATAGTCCTCAATCGAGAGGAAAATGCACCTATGAAAAACATCCCCCCCTCAAATCTTCCAACATTCATGGGAATTCCTTCAGAGGATCTAGATCAATTCCTCTTTGAATTCAAAGTTTTATGTCAAACATATGACTGTGGATTTGACAGCCAAAAGCTAAAACCATTACCATCTACACTAAAGGATTCTACCATGAGATGGATCGTGGGCTTGGCCCCTAATTCTATACACTCATGGGAGAAAATGGAAATAGAGCTCTTGGATAAATACTAGGACTACTATAGAATTAGTGACAGAAAAGAAGAACTATTTAGAACTAAGTAGAAAGAAGAGGAGAGCTTAGAATACTACTTGGATAGATTCAATTTTACCCTTAGAAGGTATGACAACCCTATAACACATAATCTAGCCAAAATCTTATTCATAAGAGGGTTAGATAGGGAATCAAAGCAAGCATTAGATCTGATGGGAAAGGGGAATATAAACAAGCTGGGTATGCCTGCAATTAAGGAAATTTGTAGAAACGTTTCAAGGAAATAAGATGGAGTAAGAGCACCAAGGTCTCTCAAAGGGAAAGATGATATAGGGCAATTAATGGAAGAGTTTGGAAACCTGAAAACTAACATTCTAGTTCAACTAAATACCACTTTAGATGGGATTGAGGCAAAAATAGAATCAGTGAACCACTATCAATTTATTGCCCTAGGTATTGAAATAGACACCTTTTGAGAGAATGCCCTTTAGATAAATTTGAGATCTTCCAGATCTATGATAAAGATCATCCTACTAACCACTATGAACAACTCCTATCTTTGAAGAGGCTAACTAAAAAGAATGATCAAATGGAAGAGGACTTGGACTATGTAGGACAGAAATAAATTGGTCATTTTCCTTACAACTAATATCCAACTCAAGCTTCATATAGAGGCCCTTAAAATTAGGGGAATGACCAATGAAATTCAACATGGCATGGACATCAAAATACTCTTCCATGGGGACCACAAGACTAGCCAAACTAGCAGTGATGAAACTAGCAATGGCCAAACCAACCTTGGGCCAACCTACACTGGCCACAACAGTTTCCATCTCAATTTGGACCACAAAATATCCAACCAAAGTGGGGTCCTCAACAAAACTATAACCAAAAATTCCAAGGCCAACCAAGACACTTCCCAAACCAACAAGTACTTCTAACTGTGCCAACAAACACACATGGACAACCTTAAAATGAACTAGTTAGTCAGCCACCCCTATCAGCTCAACCTATAGCAAACCCACAATAAATAAGGAGCGGTTGTATATATTACTAAACAAGAAAATATGGCTGGTATAAATGCTATTCATTTGAATAACCTCCATATGTGATCTAAGAAAGCTCTCCCAAGACCATCTCCCCCACTTATTATTGAAATCACATATGAATTAGAACCTAAAAATCCATCCCATCAAACCTAGTAGGAGATTACAATTGAAAAAGTGCCACAAGATTAGCCCTTAGGTCACTCTGGAGTTCCTCCTAAAAGAAAATCTCTGGAGATCACCTCAAGGGTTGTTTCAAAACTGTACTCCGAAGCTACTCTAGAGACTAACAAATAGGAACCATACCTAAAATGACTCAAACAAAATGTTTCCAAAAAAATAGCTCCACAAAAAAGTCCAACCCACCATTTAATTTGAATTGCTTCAAGAAATCAGATAACTAAATGTTGAGATTCCACTCCTTCAGGAAATTAGAGATGTTCCTAAACTAAACTAGTTTATGAAACAAAACTGTGTCAAAAACTAGGGTAGGAGGAAAATTTTTCCCACAACTATTCAATCAGAAGGGAAAGTGGTGGATCTACTAGTGGGAGAGATGCTCCTTCTAAAGTATGGGGATCCTAGAAATCCTGTCATCATAGTCCACATATCAGGAGTAGCAATATCCAATGTTCTAGTTGACTTAGGAGTAGCAATAAATGTCATGATAGTTAACACTTTGGATAAGTTGGCTCTTATAGGCATTCAAGCCACTTCCATAATTTTACAATTTGCTAATCAATTAGTAGCAATTTGAAAAAGGGGTGTTAACTGATGTTCCAGTTACTGTGGAATCAGGGGAATTCCTAGTTGATTTTTTGATGTTAGAGCCAAGGAACCAAAGGAATGCTTAACCTCTGATTTTAGGTAGACCATGGTTGGCTACTGCAGCAGCATCCATTGACTATAGAACTAAGGATACAATCATATCCAATGGCATAGACATGAAAAAAATATCTTTGTATGACCCAGCTAAGCCATCCATACATTATTTAGGAAAAGTGTGGATAGATGAGCCCAATAACATAGAAAACAATGCTTCCCTAGCCATGGTCACCATCATAGAACACTTAGGAGAATTAGAGGAATAGATAAATTAGGACACCCCTGAAGACATAACTCACATCCTCATAGAAAAAAATACAATGGACTTAGCTCAAGATTTAAGGAAAGAACTTTTGATTGCCGCCCACTATACCCTTGCCAATGTCATCCCTTGTGGAGAGACTTTCTACAAAGATCTAGCCACCGTCTATTTACTAATCCCACATTCTTGCCCTCTTAACACCATGAGTCCAAAATATGGGGTAGGAACATCCATGGAACAAATCAAAAATAAAATCATTGTCTTACTTGGGAAAACACTTAACATCAATACTCAGTTGACAACATAGCATGAGGAAGCACTTCTTGATCATCCCATTCAGAAGATTTTACATGGGAATATAAATAAATGAAGGGCATACCCCCTAAAATTTGCACCCACCATATATACAGAAGATGCTAAGCATGTTAGACAGCCCCAAAGAAGATTAAACCCTGCACTCAAAGAAATTGTAAAAATGGAGATAGAGAAACTTTTGCAAGCCAGATTCATTTACCCTATCTTAGATAGCCATTGGGTATCCCCATTGGTTATAGTGCCCAAAAGGAATGGGAAATGAAGGGTATGTATTGATTATAGGGAGCTGAACAAGGCCACAAAAAAGGACTTGCCATTCATTGACCAAGTACTAGATAACCTAGTAGGAAAGAAATACTTCTCATTCCTAGATGGGTTTAATGGATACAATCAAATCCAAGTGGCACCAGAAGACCAAGACAAGACCACCTTCACATGATCATGGGGCACCTATACATACAACGTCCTCCCATTTGGCCTTTGTAACACTCCAGCTACTTTTCAGAGGGTTGTTTTAGCCATTTTTTCTGAACTAGCTAATGAGTGTATGAAGTTTTACATGGATGACTTTACTATTTATGGGAATACCTTTGAAGAAGCCCTCAAGAATCTAGAAAAAGTGTTGCAATGCTGTGAAAAGAATCAGTTGTCCTTAAGCCATGGGAAATGTTTTATGATGGTGGAACAAGGTATTGTCCTTGAGCATCATATATCAACAAAAGGAATCAAGGTAGATCAAAACATGGTAGAAGTGATTAAACAATATCCTCCACCTAAAAACTAAATTGATGTTAGGAGTTTCTTGGGTCATGCAGGATACTATAGAAGGTTTATAGAAAATTTGTGCAAGATAGCTGCCCAAAAGTTTTCGCTGCTAACCAAGGATACTAAATTTCATTGGACAAAAGACTACCAAATAACATTTGAGACCATAAAAAAAACTTACAGTCACACCTATTTTAAGAGGATCTAATTGGAATCTGCCATTCCACATTCAGACAAATGCATCAAATGAATCAATAGGAGTAATCTAAGGAAAAAAAGAAGAAGGTGAAGGTATGCATGCAATCTATTACATAAGTAAAAACCTTACCCTAGCTGAAAAAATTACACAACAACTAAAAATGAATTCCTGGCTATCATCTATGCTATCAACAAATTCAGACAATACATCACATGATACAAAATTTTTGTACACACTGATCATGCAGCCATTAAATATTTAATGAACAAACATATAGTAGGTGCAAGAATCATTATATGGATATTACTATTGCAAGAATTTAATATCACTATCGTAGATAACCCAAGAAAGTTTAATTTGGTTGCTGATTTTTTGTCAAGATTGCATACAAGTGGAGAGAACAAACTGGTGGAATATAGGTTCCCAGATGAAAGTTTGTTTGTTGTTTCTTCTATCACACCTTGGTTTGCTAATATAGTCAATTTCTTGGCTACAAGCTTGTTTCCTTCTCACTTTACTTCCAAACAAAAAAAGAGATTAGTAAAGGAAAGCCTGGTTTATAAATGGTTGAATGGATTATAGTTCAAATGTGGCCTTAACTTTTTGTAGCATAGGTGTTTAAGGGCTAATGAAACATTTGATATGTTGAGAGCATGCCATGATGAACCCATACAAGAATATTACTCCTCACAGAGGACAATCCATAAGATTCTTGGAGCTAGTTATTATTGGTCATCTCTCCATAGAGATGTGAAGAGATATGTGAAACAATGTGATCAATGCCAAAGGATGGGTAACCCAACCTTCACATAAGAGATGACACTGCACCCCTAGGTGATTTTAGAACCATTTGAACAATGGGGCCTCATCTGTAGGGAAAGAATAAATTTTGGTATGTACTGACTATGTAACCAAATGAGCAGAGGTTTAAGCATTACAATTTCCCAAACAAGAAAAAGTTATTGATTTCCTATATAACAAAATTTTCCTAAGATTTAGAGCCCCAAGAGCAATAGTTTCAAATAGAGGTCCATAATTTACCTCTCAAGTGATAAAACTTTCACATATTTGTGTTAGTTCAAGCACATAAAGTCCTCACCTTTGTTAGAAAGATGGTTTTTGTTGCACCAAAAGATTGACCTGTTTATGCCCCATACAACCGCCAGAGTTAATGAATCCACGAGAAGTAATTAAACCTTGTCATGGACCCAAGCACTATGCTACACAACACAAGGAGACCAAGGGCACACACCTTGCAACAATCCCCCATCGCAAGCGAGAGGTTCAAACTCGTGACCTAGGATCTAATACCAATTGTTGTAAAGACGGTTGACATTGCACCAAACGATCAACCTGTTAATGCCTGATACAACCACCAGAGTTAATGAATCCATGGGAGGTGGTTAAACCTTGTTACGAACCCAAGTGTTGTGCTACATAGCACAAGGATACCAAGGGCGTACACCTTGCAAAAACCTTATCATCCCCAAGAAAATGGGTAGGTGGAGGTGACAAACAGGGAATTGGAAAATATCTTGATGAGGATAGTAGCAATGAATAAAAAAGATTGGGCCAACACATTACATGAAGCAGTATGGGCTTACAACACATCATGGAAGTCAAGAATAAAGTTCACACCTTATGAACTTCTCTATGTAAATAAACCTATACTGTCAATAGAGTTTGAACTACAAACACTTAGGACATCACTGGATATTAGACTACCATTATCCATAACACAACAAGATCGGATTCTACAACTCAATGAATTGGATGAAACAGGATGGAGGTCATACAACAAACAAAACTCATTCAACACCAAAGTAAAAATTGGCATGACCAACACATCAAGAAGAGGACATTTCATCAAGGAGACTAGGTTCTCTTATATGATTTCAAGTTTAAATAATTCAAAGGGAAATTACAAACCCATTGGATGGGGCCTTATGAAATTAGAGAAGTCTATGACAACGGAACAATCCAGTTGGCACATATTGATGATGGGGAAATACATTCCTAGTGAATGGTAATAGGATTCACCTCTACCAATGACCAGCCACAAAGGAGGAATTTGTTAAGGATCTATGCTATGTGAGAGAGGTCACACTCTCTTGCACAAGTTGAAAATATAATATATAAAAAAAAGAGAAAATAATAATAATATTAATAAGGGTTGGAAACCAATAATATGGTGACCCTTCTAAAAAAATATAATAAAAGAGGAAGGCTGAAAACTAGTCCAATGGTGGTCTTTCTCACTAAGGGAACTGAAAACCAACAAATGGTGGCTCTCTTTTTCATGTAGGTATCAAGCAGGAGGGAGCTAATTAGGGGCACCTCTGGAGCCTACCTCTCAAAATGTCTAAGGAATAACATTTAGAAAAAGGTAATGGCATCATCAACCTCACCCTTAAAAAGAGACCAGTCATGAGCATTCATGATAGCCAACCGTCGGTGACCCTTATTTTAATCCTTTAGCCAATGCCATCTACTAATTGTTGATGATGATTGTTAGCCATAACAACACTCATAAAAATTTGCACAACAAACATTTATTATCTTGTAAAGTATGATCAGCTTAGAATAAGCTGATGACTCCAAGTCTCTGTTAACCAGGTCATGATCTTCTGACGTTAATCAGAGGTTGATGTGACATGTTGTTTTCCATTTCAAGGGGTCTTACACTATTTGGATGATCAATTGTATACCTGCTTACTATAAATTCACTTCACAAAATGATGTTATTTTCACTATGCTCAAGAAATTATGATTATATTTGTAAGTTTGATCAATTCTTCTGAGCATCTAGTTTCAAGAACCTGTATTTGTTGCAAGTATGAGGTTAACCAATGTTGTCATTGATGTCAACATACTCATATTGCTTTGGTAAGAAGGTTTGGATGAGCTATGTGTGGAGGATATTAATAAAAGTAGTCTCAATCAGGAACAGTGAAGAACAGTGATAAGAAGAAGGCAAATGTACTCAATAGGTTAAGAATCAGAGGATGCGGATTAAAGGGTTTGTAGATATGAGTCTTGAGATGATTCAGTTAAGATTTCAGAGGTCCGCATGAAGATATAAAAAATTTCTGATCAGTCAAGTAGAACTAGTTCTAGGAGCTATTTCGAAGTGATAGAGTGTTACAAAAAGGTCCGGTGAGATCCAGAGGAGCATTGTCAGACTCTGTGGATTGGAAGGAGTGTTTGGGATGTCCTTGTGATGTGTCATCTCAGTTTGTACAAAGTTTGGAGGTCTGGAAGCACCTTCTTCAGTATGACAGTGGTGACAGACTGTGTTGAAGTTCCAGATGAAGAGGAGAAGAGATTCCAGTGAGTAGAAGAAGTGTAGATGTACCTGGTTAATCAGGCAATCTTGTGAAGGTTCTTGGATCATGTTGAGGTTATGTTGTTTGTCCGCATTGGTGGTAGAGCCCGGAATTGAAGATATTCTTCTGGATGAAGTTCTTGCTCAGACTAGCCAACCGGATGAGTTGTTCATCTTGCGAATGTTCTTGTGGTGGCCGACCGGATGTATTAATCATCTTGCAGATGTCCTTATGGTTGATTGCTGACTTAGATGATTGTTCCTAAGTCGATGTCTTGTATAAATAAAGGTTTGTGAGTTCATTTCAAAGTGTGTTGGGCAGCGGATGAGAGTGGTATAGTGAAAGAGCATAGGGCAGAGCAGAAGTATCTCAGGCTTAAATGGAACTGATTCAGACATGGTAAAAATGTCAATCTCCAGTTCAAGTTTGTGATTCTTATCACTTTGTAGACAGTGTGTCTCTTGCAGGCAGTGTGCCTCTTTGTGAGCAGTGTGCTCGAGCAGTGAGCCCTAATTGGCATGTGCCATTCATTTTTCTTATTCTACTAACAGAGAATAATCCTTGGGTTAATCACCCCGTGGTTTTTCCCTTAACCGGGTTTTCCACGTCAAAATCTTGGTGTCCAATGTGTTGATGATTATCTGCTCTTGTGTTTATGCATTATGCTTTCATGAATGATTAACTGATATGCTATTAACTAACAAAGAAGAATCAAGTGTTCAAAATAGAAGCAAGTCTTTGCACAACTGATTCACCCCCCCTCTTAGTTGTGTGCCCTAGATCTAACAGTATTTACTTTTGCACTTTGTATATAATCAAATAATGTGCCTATAAGCAATTATTCATGTGTATCATGGATATTCATGTGTATCTACATGATATTTATCATTATTGACATGCTTCTGCTCAAAATATGCTCTATGTGTTCAATTATTTACGAAAAATAGGCATATTTCATGTTTATTTGCTTTATATTGTCTGTTATTTGCAATTATGGGGGTGATTCGTAATAAAATTCAAGAAATTTAAAGAAATTACTTCTAATTTTAGTGAGCCTTTAGCTATTAAGTCACATACATTCAAGATACAGTCATGAAGAGAAGGAATAAAATAATAATTCACCAAGTGATTCCACAACTAGGTATGGTTGATGCTAACTTCAAAGGAACAAGGAATGAAAACAATATATGCAGACTGATAAGCACTCCAAGGGATGCAGCTAATCAATGCATATATCCTAGATCTCATCCACTGATTACTCAAGATTTACAATGAATTGTAATCAAAACAGATTCTCTTTCATTAAGTATGCTAAAACATGTACATTCACAATAACCTTGAAATTAGTCCTGAATTCTTTAGCAATCAAATTTCAATTAAGTTTCTACTGACTAAAAGAGTGCACTCCATCACCTTTTATAGAATAAGGAGAGGAGGCGGTTACAAAATGACCAATAGTCAAGATTTATCTTAGTCAGATCAACGGTTATCACTCCTCATTGACTTAGTCAACATATTCCTTCGGAGCACAAGTTGCCAGCTGACAACTATCTAGCAAAACTTATTTGCTTGTAAGTAGCCTATGCATATGTTTACATAATGATGCATCTCTGCTCACTCTTTCTCTACTTCTTCTTCATTCTCTATATCTTCTTCATCTTCATTGCCACTATCACTTTGATGTAGATTATCTCTTATATGTATCTTTACTACTGCCCTGATGGATTCATATGACTGTACTACTCTGTCAATTTCACCTCCATCCTATACTTTGGCTTTTGTCACTGCATGCTTATGAGAATGAAATTTGGCCTGGAGGGCTTCCATCTTGCTTTTCCTGCTATTCAACATTTCATTATAAGTCTCCACCCTGACTTGTATTCTCATGACCTTGTTCATCACTTCTTCTGTCAAGTGGTTTAGGGGATCCTCTGCTACTTGCTTGAAATTATCATGGAAATCTTGGACAGCAAAATCAACATCCTGATTTTCAATCTTTCCTTCTACTTCCCCTTCCAATGCCTCTAGGGTTTCTGCCTCATGTGCCATTAGGTTATACAGTTTGACACTTATATCCCTGAGCTTTCCGCTGCATCTCTTCAGTATATCACATTCAAATCTAGTATCTTCATACCAGATACTTAGCAGCTGGGAAGTGTTATTATCTAATATATTGTTACTTACCAGGATTTGTATATGAATCCTCTTCATCTCACCTAAAGCATCTAGGTGTTTCTCTAGTTTAAAGGACCTCCTGCCTACTTCATTTTGCAATTTATCTACCTTTCTTTTCAAGGTACTCAAAGAATTCCACCTCTCTAAAGAGGCTTTTACTACATCCTCAGCCTAAAAAATGGATGACATCATCCACTTCTCCATTACCTGTGTTTTATGCTTCATCAGGTCTAACCCTGTAATCTCCTCTTGGTATATGATGGTTAATGGAGCAGTTGCACTAACTGGCATGTGCTTTGGATCAATTAATCCTTTAATGAAAGAATGTAACTGAGTAATGTGCTCTTTATGCCTCTTATTCTTCTCCTTCTCTCTCTTCACCCTTTGTGTCAGAGAGTCAATTATGTCCTTGCCTTCCTGACCTTCTTGGTCTTCGTTTGCAAAACCCAGATCAACATCAGTGATCTAGAACTCTTCAAAGCTTATTTGGCCTTTCTCTTTCTCAACTATAGGCAGAGCCACTTGTGTAGTTCTCCTACCTGTTGTGGGGTCTCTTTTGATTACCGAGGTCAACCTGGCTTTCCTTTTGGGTTTTATCATGCTCCAAGCAAATAATGTAGATGTTACTAATTTTTGTTCACACTAAAATTCGTTTTGACCTAAGTGTAGTTGTTAAGAAGGAATAAAAGAAAACTTTTAAGTTATGCATTTAATGGACAATTGATATCTTGATAGAATAGAAATGGACTTCAGTTGACAGGATAACCCATCAGTCTAATCAAGATTGATGATTCATCATGACAAGAGAATAAGGTTGCCAAGGCATCAATCATTCAAGAAATACAGTTGTCTTAACATGGTGTTATCTTTCAGGAGTTATAAGTTAGATTGATTATTCAGTTAATCAGATTTGAAATAAGGAAAGAAAGATATTTGTTTAAATTGTTATTTCATGTCATGTTTTTAACATACATTCAATATTTGTTACTTTATCCTATGCATTGATTGAAAAAGAAATACACATACATCAAGTGCATAAGATAAATTAACTGATCATGTTTAAAAGAAGTGTTCAAATGTGTCCCACACAAGCCGTGGGAGTAACTAGACTGACCAATGCAGACATGCAAGTCATACATCTGAATGATAAAAGATATAATATGAACACATGATAAAAGTAAACATCCATCATTGCCTGAGCAAGAAGGTTGTTTTTTTGATGTTGGTCTTCAGTCTTCATCTTCAGCCCCTATCATCAGTTAAACCTGCAAAAAATTAGGGATAGTCATGTTAGAGCTCTGGATGTTTAAAGTTATCATATGCTTTTATCAAGCAGATACATCAACTTATCACATCATGCATTTCATATGAAAGATCATATCAGACATGTGCTACAAGTCAGAATGTCATAAAAAAGATCAATCAATACCATCAGGTATATCTTTTATGCTAATTTGTTGTTCACTGTGCAAGTATAGGAAAAGTAAATGTTGCTGATTCAAAGACAAAGCATGTGGAGAAAATGTGGCTCCCACAAGGGTCGATCCTAGCATGCTCAAGTGATACCATTACATGTTATGTTATATCTAATAGCTCATCAGTGATCAAATTCTAAATGATATGCAAAAAACAAGCTATACCACAGAGTGAAGTAATCAGGTCTAAAAGACCAAGATACATCCTATGAAGTTGCCATCATGAAGTATAGAAAGATATAGTGACCAAAGGAGAAAGGTACTTTCCATTCATTTAATATAAATGAGATATCTTCTTTTGTCATTCATATATGTCATTCAAGTTGTAATGGTACAAGGAGTCATAACAAATGTAGAAGAGAACATCATTAATGATACAATATAGCCTCACTAAATGGAGCAGCAATACAATAGCATAGACCAAATAGTAAGGAGATCAACATGATAGTCAAGTGTTGTAGCTAATAGGGAGGAACAATCACCAGTCATATGCCTTATGTCCAGAAGTACAAAGACAATAATGCCACATTCAAGTCCAAATGAACATGGTCATGCCATATGTAGAGAAAGACTACTTCAAGCACACAAGAGAGTCCCCTCATGAAAAGAACAATGCATAAGATAGATGTCATGTGAAGGAGCGGCATAATGAAGAGAATTTAATAGTTAACCATCTAATGACAAGTGAATGTCAAGTCAAAATTCCTTGCTCAGAAGAATATTCATAACATCTCTTCATAGAAAAAGAATGTTATTGGTGCTCAGAATTGCAGAGGCAGCGTATTTTATTCCTCAGAATGTTCAAATACAATCAAATAAGCTACAGATTTGAAGAATGACAGTCATATACTGTGTGGTCATGAACTAAGATTTTATAACAATTTCAACATGAGAGCAGTAGTTGGAGGTAGGTTGTTTTGTTTCTCAAGAGGACTCCCATACTCCTAGACATTATTGCAAATCTTAAGCATGATAGCAGCCATCTGAGGTAGCCTGGTATACAGAGAAGAATGCCAAGAGTTTGAATAGGGAGATCAGTTGAAAGAAAGAACAATACATGTATTGAATTGACAAAGACAAACAAAGGAACAACAAATAGAAAGATAGAGTTTTCAGTCAACAATGACTATGATTACAAAGTGTGGGCTTCTCTACATGACAGTTATAGCAGCAGAACAGGTGTAGCAAAATAATCATGCACAACAGCAATAACAATCATGTAGAGCAACAAAAATAAGTCATGCATGGATAATGAAAGGAGGTACAGTCAAAGGTAATGAAACATAAACTTATCCTTTTTTTTTGCCTTTATCATCAGACATAATGCCATAGTATGATCACAAGTCTACGTTTGAGGAACATCCATGTATATGGAACAACAAGATATGTACAGTTGGTACTGTTGTGAATGAGGTAAATTGCTTTTGAAAGAGGAGGACAATTATAAGGACTGAAATAGCAACATCAAGAGACTGAGACAGTCATGTTTCTATAGAGATAAAACTGAAGAACTCGTAGACAGCAAAAGAGCATAGGCATTCATTATGTCATGGTATGCATTCATGGTATCAAGCATAAAGTCAAAAGAACAAATCCCAAACACTAGAATATGAGCTTTAGATCATCAATATAGTCATGGTACAAGTAATGTGTTCTACCACATGAACTAAAGACAATGAGCAAATGCAAAGTTCCAGTGACAAAGGTAGAGTCTAGGCACAATCACATTGCCAAATACAGGACAGTAGGACAACAGTCACGTGATTACATCATATATTGAGAATTATGAATTGGGTTTTCGTGACTTTTTGCTAAATATTAGGAATCATTTAGATGAAAAAACCCATTAAATTTTACGAAAAGCTAGTTTGTGGTTTGAGAGGAAACTTCACTAGTATGGGACCTTGTTCAATTGTAGCAAATGTAGTCTTTGAGCAATGTTATCATGCATCAAGACAATGAAAAGGGCATCATGTAGAGTTTTAAGATAAGGTGATGTCCTTTGATACAAGGAGAATGTTGTCTCAATCAGAAATAATAGTGTACAAAGAGCAGATGGAAGATATAGTATGAAAGTTACAAGATCAGCTTAAGAGTTTCAGCCTGGCAACATACAAATGAATAGTCATATAGAGCAACACAAGGGACACCAATCACCTATTTTGAAGCATGAAAAAATAGTCATCAGCAAAAGATAGCAGCCATTAATATGAAAGGAAAAAGCAGTCTTCAAGTGAATAGCTGTATGTAGCTTTCACTCCAACGGTCAAGATGGTTAGCTAGGCAATAAAATAAGACAAATATTGACCACTTTTGTTGTGAATGAGGTGTAAAATTACTTGTTAAAACTTTGTAATAGCATTTACTATGGTTGTAACAGCATTTACCAGAGTGGAACTCATGCCTAATAAGACAAAATGGTAATAATCTCTTGTGGGCAATGAGCTAGAAGGGTCACAGTCCAAGGTAGAATGCAAAGGTGCAACAAAACAAAATGTTGATAGTCATATTTTTTGCATGAAAGATAGCCACATCTATCAATTAAAACCCTCAGAGAAGCCAAAATGGGCCACAGAATCACTTGCTAGCATGAAGAGCAAGGAAAAGAGATAATAATTCTACTAAGAGTTTAAGGAGCCACATAGCCATAGGAGCTTCAGACAAAAAGGAAAACAACAACTTTTCCATGATTTTATTCTCAGAAGGAAGTAGCTTCTTCATGTTTTCTAACAGTAAAAGGCAACTTGTCTTCATTTTCATCATTAGAGAACTAGAACAATGAAAATATCCCTCATTGTTTCAAAAGCATGTTGAATGATTCATTAGAAAAGGAGATACAAAAGAGGGATTTTTTTTTTTAGTTTTTATCAGAAAAATAAGATTCAATCTCATGAAAAGAGAGGGCTCACATAGAAGAGCAGCCTTCACTGCGTGTGTCAGATGGACAGCAAGATGGAACAAACTTGCTACACCATCCATAAGGAGAAAAGAGGGATTTTTATTTATATTGTTCTCTAAGTGTCAGAGGAAGCAACAACAATATAGAGGAGGATGCTTACCAGTATGAGAACATTGACTTGTGAGTAAACCAGAGGATCTCCATGGCAGTGCTCTCAAAGCCTTCAAACCCCTGGTGGCGTAGAGAGGAAGCCAACAAAGTAAACAAAAACAAAATATGCTCAATTTAGGGTTCAAAGACTCTCTTTACACATGAAGGAAGTTCTAAATTTTTTGTAACTCGAGCATTTTCTTTTTTAAAAGTCCTTTATGAATTTTAAGAGAAAATCATGGAAGACTAATCATATAAGTCCATGAGAATACACTTTTCCAAATGTTTAAAGTTAAAACCCTTTATCATGAGGCCGAGAGGTGTTAGAGGAAAATCAAAAGAATGATTAAACACAATGACCAATTTGGTTTTTTTCCAATGTCAAAATGTTAAATAACTAAGAAAACATGGTGAGCCCATGGGATATGAGGCTTTTTTGCATAGAGAATATATTTGAGGGCTTTTTATAAGCCAAGAGAGAAAAAGGTATTATTATGAGCCTTGTTATATTTGACAAGGTAATTGGAGTGATAAGGGTATAATTTTCCCTTAGGGCATTTTGGCATGCAAATGGATGTATTTTTTCACAAGGAGCCATAAGGAGATTGTATTTGTCTCTAAGTCCTATTTTTTTGCTAAAATATGCAAATTAGGCATATGTATTTGGAGTGATAAGGAGTTATATTTTTCATGCATGATTTTACAAATAAATCAATTGTAAATAAATAATAAAGTAATATGTTTCAAATTACTTTATTATTTTTCACAAATTGTAAAGTTAAATAAGTACAAGTTGTAATCAATAATAGAGTAATTATTTTAATTACTTTATTATTTACTCACAATCAATTTTGCAAAAGTAAAATCATGCAAATTGATGAGTTGAGTTAACTACGCCATCTAGGGGTCTTTTGCATGATTTGAGGAGTATTTTTAGGGTTCTTGGTCAACTTTTTGGTCAAGCATATGGAGAGGCCCAAATTGGAGCTATTTTTGCTCAATTTATGGCAGTTTGAGCCGTTATTTTTAGGGATTTTTGAGTTTGCCCATGGATCACCTTGGAGAGATTATTTTTAGAGGTAGTTAGCTGCAAGTTCATATTTTGCATGCCTCTTAGTGAGAGCAAATCTATATATTATAAAACAAAAGCTTGTTTTTGCTAGTTCTTGCCTTTTTGCTCTTATACACTTTGAGAGAAGGTTTTGTAGCTCACTAGTTTTACAGTTTTATAGAGATCAACAAGTTACAGGTTCCATTTTTGTCTCTTTTGCAATATTTCCTTTATTCTTTGGAATAAAATATTTACCTTTCCATTTACCTTTCCATTTAATGCTAATTGTTTGAAGTGATTTGATGAAGTTTTATTGTGTTTAATTATTAAACCTTTAAAATTATTGTCTCACTTTTTGCTTGCAGTATTAAGCATAGTGTTATTGTAGGTCTTAGGTTGTGTTAATGAAAATAATCCTTTTGTGTTGTTTGAAATCCTTTTCCTTCATAGAAAGCCTATTTTCAAGCCTTCCTTAGAAATACTTTTGTGATATTTGTGCCAAGATTGGATTGTGTGAATCAGATTTTTGAGTTATATTCTAAACTAGATTGCGTATTTTTTACTCATATTAGGTGCATCACCATATTTTACAGTTTCATTTCCTTATAGTTCCCTTCTTACCCTTTTCCAAAATAGAAAATCATACATTCTACTAGAATATTTTAAGGGAACCAGCCCACAATCTGGAGGTCTAATTTCATTATAGGTGCAATTCCCAGTGATAATAGTAGACACATAAAAATCTTGTACCTCTTTAACCTGTTGCAAATGCACCTCTCATTGCAACCAGTAGGGTACGTCACCTTTAAGCTCCTAATGATCACCTCCCATATTTTGGGTGTCCTGTGCTCTTGTGTTGGATTCTTCCCTTGGTGGTGATTGTTCTTTCCTGATTTCTTCCTCATGCACTTTCTCATGAGGGGGATCTTGCTGGGGTACCTCCTATTGAGGGATCTCTTTTGATGGAGGGGGCTCTTGTGAAGTGTTCATACCTTGATCTTGCACCTCCCTTTGTAAATTTTCTTTGGGATCCTTAGGAACATTCTGACTCTGCTTATCTTGTGGCACCAGGTTCTCCTGATTAGTCTATGTATTCTAACTTTGGGATCACCCAGATCACCCTTGGTCACCTTATCTACCTCTTTCTCAGGATCTTTGTCATGTGTCAGGTTCTTCTCATCACCTTTAGGTGCGTTGACATCTCCCATGCTAGGCTTGTTCTCTCTTGATTTCTCTTTAATTTCAAGTCCACTTTCTTGATCACCCACCCCAGTATGTGGTGGTGAAACAATGTGTTCCTGACTAGCATGCCTGTCAGGCATCTCCCGATCACCCCTGTTTTAAGGGAGTGATTCTATCTTTTCTTATTCCATAGGCACATTATCTTGATCCCTGTCTGTGTTGGGGATCATCCCACCAACCTCTACATGTACTGTACTATCCACCTTTCCAGGCTCCAAAGGTTGTTCTTTGTCCTTCCCTTGGGTCATATCACCCTGATAAGTGAAATCTATTACCATAGGGCTAGTCACCTGCTCTATCAAATTAGTGAACCCTATTTGTTGGGCTATCTCCTCAGGATTCCCCTGTTCTATTTCATTTATTTTCTCTTCTACTCTAGCATTTCTCATCTGGGCCAATGGGGTCGCATGAGGGGTCATCTTAGTATTTGCTACTAAGGTCTCCATGTGCTGAGTAGTCACATCTTGGACTATTTCATCATCTGATAACTCAACAGTATTGTCTAGTGGAAGGGGTGACTCCTTACTAGCTAATTGTGCTTCTTTCTCTATCTGTTCTTCCATCTTCTCAGTCTTGAACTGGATAATCTTAGGGAGGAGAACCTCATGTTGCAACTCCCTCATAAAGGTTAAACCACCTGCACCCCTTAACATGAGTGGTTCAACGCTTACATTACCCCTCATTGCTATCCTTTGTTTCTTGGTTGGTGGTGTCCACAATACTTGCTTCCTTTTCTTACTTGTGATCATCAAGTCATCATCCCTAGGCTATTTATTCATTTGTTCTTCTTCCATGGGATTCTCTTCTTCTGGTTCATCTTGTAGAGGTTCATCCTCTACCTAAATTTCTGCTTCATCTAGCATAGGCTTTACTATCCTCTTGGTAATTTGTTTGTTAGGGGGTGGCTATGATGTGGATGCTTGGCAGATGTGGATGCTCCATCACCTTTGGATGGGAGCCTTTTGATAATTACCCCTTTCTATTCGGGCTCAGCCTTCTTACCCTTGCCTGGCAGCTTTTGTTCCTCAGTGGGCAATCTCTCTCCATTAGATTTTCTTTTCTCAATTAGAAAATCATCATATTCTCCATTAGGTAACTCTTGTCTTTTCTTCTTACTATCAATTGTGATGGCCATACCTTTCTTCTTCAATTTGGTAATCTCTACATCGACCCAACTCTGGGTCAGTTGGATGACCACTTGCATCATTTGGTCCAAGGAGGTCTCCTCTGGCTATGTTAGATCAAGGGCTGAAATGGTGTCATTATCCACCTTCTTGTCCTCATACTCATTGGACATTATCTTTCCATCATCATGATGTAGTTGTGCGGGCACTGAGATGCAATCAAAGGTCCTGATTTGGTTGAGTGTGAGCCTTTGATATTTTCTTCTTCTAACCTCTGCCTAATCATCACAATTAGTCTAGAAGTCTTTTAGATGCTTTTGATGTATCTGCTTTCCTAACAAATTCTGCATCCTTCCATAAGGGTCATATGACCTACCTATAGGAAATGGCTATAAGTACATGAGGTTTAATCCTCCAATAGTATCCTTGATGCTTTGTCTATCTAGGCATAAATACTAGCCTATGTAAACTGGGAATAGTACAGGAGGGATCTTCTTCTTCTCCATGTGAGCCTCAACACAAGTAGATATTTGTCTAACGAACTCCATTAAAATAACCCTATCAGTAGGGTATCTAGGCAACATAAGGGGATGTCCTTCAAATCCTTCAATCCTTATATATGAAAAGGTGGAGAATTGGATAAACCAAGCTCCATACTTGTAAATAACTTCTTGAGCTTCCATGCTCAATCTCTTGGTTTGATCCTCCTCCATTATTCTGACTAGATGCATTGAAAATGAATCATTTACCAACTTGTAATCCTGGAGGTATGCCTTTCTCTATAATTGGGGATAATGATCCCGAATATTCACATCACCTATGCTATTTGCAATCTTGCCTACTATTTGTAGGGCATCAAATGTTACTTGGAAAGCACAAGAATATATGACAGGAGGTCATGTAGAATATGCATGCTTAACCACCTAGCTTCCTCATCCCCTCGTCCAGGCAATCACTGATGATTTTGGCCTAGAGAAGCTTGTTATATAAGTATAATACCATATGGCTGATTCCAAACATCCAGTTCTCGAAGTTACTAGCATGTGGCCTGTCGGTCATCCTACTCAATAGGGCAATTATATACTGATATTTATAATCAAAGTCAAATTTAGGTATACTGGCAATTTGGCTGAAGTTGTGTAGGTACTGTTCTTTGCCCTCCATTGATACATTCTCTTCTTGGCCTCTTTCTTGTTTTTGTTATACTCCTTTTCTAGTTTATTGAGGTCTACACTTACTATCTTATTCCCCACTGGCAGGTTAAATGTAGCAGTGATGCCCCTGATTGAAAAGTCGTCATATACCCTGCCATGCTTCTCTACTCTCCTGGTCTATGGTTTATAAGTTTTGGCACACTCTACTACCATCTTAGTGGCATCCATAGCATATGGGAATCCTGTTGCATGCCACATACCTATCGTAAATATCCTATCCAGTATAGGGTTGTCCATGTCATCATCCAATTTCCTTGACCATGCATCCAAGTCTGTATCTCCTTGATGTGTATCACTGATAACACCATATCTAAACTGCACACCTTCAGGTTGTACAAACATGGGCTTCAAAAACTTAGCTTTAAATCTATTCCTTCCGATGTCTGACATTAGATCCTACAATAGACATATGCATATCTTACTGCATGGTGCTTGTATGAACATTCAACAATATCATGCATCTCATCTCTATTATTCATCATTTTAAATCTTTTCATGCATCATCATGCAAATTTACCCTAGTAAAAAATTATTTACCTGGTAATTTGTAGAAAATGACAACAGATAGGGTTTTGAATTACTTACCTGATATCACTTTTCCTTTTCTGATTATATGATTGATAATTGGAAATGTAAATGTGCATGGTCAACTGTCCCATTCTATTATGTCGATGGTCACGATCTACTCGCAGATGACTGAGAAGGGTTTGACTTCCAAAGCTTTGTAATTCTCAATTAGTCGTAGGGTAAATGTAAATATCCTTTGAATTTTACTTTTAAATGGATCAATAGGAGGAATTAGGGCATATGCATTGTTCTGATTGAATCCATAGATTATTTGCATGAAGCTCATAGATGCTGCCAAGTGTTGAATTTGCATTTGAAATCGGCGGGGCTTCACCTACCATTTTGATTGCATTTAATGCCAGAGGGTGATCTTTCGAAGATCAGTGATATTTGAAAATATGCCCCCTAACGGATAATATGACCCCCCTCTTGCGCAGGATAATCGTTTACTAAAGATCGGCGTGATAATGGTCAACCTTTGACCACGAATCAAGATCGGGTCATCAAAGTAAGATCAAGGATACTTTGAAATGTGACCCCCTCAGGACTAGATCATGATGACATCATCATGACATCAATGCTCTTTAGTTATCGAGTTATGGTGATGTCATCGTCATAGTAAGAAATATGACAGATATTTGGATATATGACCCTCCGTGGGTCAGGTAAGATGATCACATCATCATCTGGGTAATTTATTTCATTCGTTAGGATGGAATGACATCATAGTCATATTCACGCAGGGTGATATTCATGCAGGTGTGATATTTTGTAAGATGACTGATATTAAGAAATATGACCCCCCACGAATATATGAGGTTCTTGATGGGTAGATACCTGTTTCTACTTAAGTTGGACGTTCGCGCATCAAGTATCTAATAGTCATCAGGTGATTTTGCTAAGTCCAGGTCATGTTAACAAAGGTTTGAAATATGACCCCCCCTAAGGGAAATATCAGGGTTGAACAATCTTTGACTCAACATAACTTTCTACCCTTAAACAATATTAGGGTGATCCAAAAGGCAAACCTGCTTAGAATTTTGCACTCTTTCCAACCATGAGGTTTACGATAGAAAATACTAACCTTGGAAACTAACCTCTTCTTGTGGTACACATACCTTAGGTGACATACATGACTGATTTTACCAAACTGCCCAAAGCAAGCAAACAAACAGGTAAAAGCAAAAAGTTGGGTCCCTGTTTTGCTAAGGTAAAATGGGGCATGTTGTGTAACCACACAACAACTTGCCACCAAAGAAAATAACCAAATTCAAATGATTCAAGTGATGTGATCACATTCTAACATAACATTTTAACTCTTTCTAGGCATAAGTTTCATGACTTATTTAAATGATATATAATGTTCATCATTGCAACAATACTAGTAAGGGATCAAGTGTGTGCAAATGATTAATTATCCTCATCTTGAAAGTAAGTTGAAAACATGAGTAACTAGTGTTAATCTACATATTTTGGGATCATCCTGTTGGCAAGAGACACTGTGTGGGTTCATAAGTGTTGTCATTAATGGAAACAAAGTCCATACACACATCCGTAGGACATGGTATGTCTATACCGGAAGTGAGATTGAAGAGTATTTTGGTCCGGTGAGCAAGAACAGAGCATGCATCAAGGTCTAACAATCAGGCCCAGATCTCTCAGAGGAAGTATGTCAGTAAAGTGTGGACTTGGGGAAGTCAAGAGGAGTACCATGACTGAAACATTCCAGGGATTGAGCCTCTGGTGATGAAAGAGTGAACAGATATGCGCACCTAAGTATAGGGTTCCTGTTTGGCAGAGTAGACTGAGGAAGAACTGATCAAAAGAGCATTAGACCTTAATCCAGATGAGATATTAATGATGATCAAGTTTCTTAAGGGATCATTCGTGATTGGCTAACATGATTGATGACTTCTATAAGCATCTCTTTGATACGCATCACTTGGTAAGCAAGGATTCAGCCGACAGACCAAAGTTTGGGAAAATATTGAGTATTTTGGATGCCGATTAGAAAGATGTTGAAATCCTTTGTGCGGATATATATACCAGATGGATTTTGATGAGAAGGTGTGTGTGGTGTGTTGTGTAGTGCGAAGAAAATAAGAAAGCAGTGTGGAAGCAGTAATACAGGTCCGGTATGTGACAAGATAGTAGCACCAAAGAAGAGGAAGAATGAAGTGTAGTAGATCAGTGTATTGAGCCTAACCGGAACTGAACCTCAGCATATGTGGATGCTTCTCATCAATTCAAGTATCTTGTTACTTTCTTTGTACCTTGTAGACAGTGAGCCTCTTGTAGGCAGTGAGCCTCTTGTGAGTAGTGTGCTCGGGCAGTGAGCCCTAATTAGCAAGTGCCATTTTGTACTTCTATTCTTTTAACAGAGAATACAATCTTGGGTTAGTCACCCTGTGGTTTTTTCCCTTAACAGGATTTTCCACGTCAAAATCATTGTGTTATGTGTATTGATTTTGTTTCTGCTTTCATGGTTATGGATGCTTATTTGTTTTGATGCTACACTAGTTATAAAAGAAGAATAGTAAGTTAAATTAATTAAGATAACTGATTCAACCCCTCCCCTCTCAGTTATCAACAATTGGTATCAGAGCTAAGTTCCTCCAAACAGAGCCTAACATCTTGAGGAAGATCTAGGAATTCCAATGGATATGTATGGTATGAGGGAACAACTTCAATCCGCCCTAGATGATCGTGAGCAATCTCACTCTGAAGTCAATAACCTGAGGGAAAGACTCCAACAAGCTGATGATTTCATAAATGAACTCAAAGAAAAACTAAGCATCTCAATGAAGAAAAGAAAGGAACTACTTCAACAATTAGCAAGTCAAAGTGAAGCTAATGATACTAATGAAGATCTGAATGAGAAAACCAAGTTATGTGAGAAGTTATCAAAAGAGGTCATTATGGTAAGACATGAAATGGAATCAGAGTTATGAAATTCACCCAAGAAATTGAAGAGAAAAGGAAAAATGAAGACAATCTAAAACAATCTCTCAAGGAGAAGTCAGAAGACTACCACAAAATGGATAGAATAATCAAGCATCTGGAATCTAATCTTGAAGAAGCTAGAGATAATGAAGAACAACTTGAGAATCAGATAGACACTCTTAAAAGGGATCTTCAAACAACAAATGAATACAAAGAGAAATTCAAGATAAGCTCTGCTCAACTTGAAGTTCTTCTTGAAAGCCAAAAGAGGGTAGATGACAAGCAGGGCTTGGGGTATGAGAAAGGGGAAAGCTCCAGATCTGGTCAGAAGAACTCTGGATCAGGAAATCCAAGGAACAGGCCTAGAAGACCTCCGGTAAGGCAACCAAATGCTCAAAGATATCCATCCTTCAATGGATACTCCCACAATTGCAATAATTTTGGTCATAAAGCCAATTAGTGTAGAAGAAGAATGAATTAGACTAATTCATCCTTCTCCGGACAGTGTTTTAATTGCAAAAGGTAGGGTCACAAATCTCAAGAATGTAGAAATATGCAAAAGAACAATTCATTCAATGGTAGATGCCTTGCATGAAATAGAATGGGACATATGGCTAATCAATGTAGATCAAGAGGATACCAGTCAAATATGCAAAGAAATGTTGTTTGCTACAATTGCAATAGATCAGATCATATTGCTAAATTCTACAGAAGTAAGAATTAGGATAGAAAGGGTCCGGTACATCATAATCAAAACCAAGACAAAGGAAAAAGAAAAATGAATGCAGATGAAATTCAAAGGGAGATGAACAAGATTTGGGTGAAGAGAAGTACATAAAATGTTGGGGATGGATCTACACCAGAATCTAGTGCTGATATTCCTTCCGAAAACTAAATAGATGAGTTCTGGCTCAGGGGGAGTCACAAAAGAAAACAAGTTCCCCCAGCTAGTCAATTGGTGCCTAAAATTGGCACATGGTAAGTTGTGGATTAAAAGATTCTCAGAGAAACATCTAAATAAGCCTTGGTAAAGATATGGAAGATCTGCAAGAAGTTTAGAAGAGGTCAATCTTCCAAGATTAATCCAGTTTAACAGTCATCCGATAAGAAGTAGGATTTTCACAGTTAGATCCGATATGATTCAAAATTGAGGTATCTTGATCTATGGATAAATGGAATGATTGGAGAAAGGTAGATAGATTGCCAATATCCATCTATAATAACTCCAAGTGCATCTCAGTGATCTGGAAAGATCTCTCAAGACAAGGAAAACAAAGCAATCGGAATAACTTAAGTTGTGCATTTATTACAATGTGAAATTAGGGTTTGCACAGAAATATTAGGGTTCTTTTGTTCATCATTTGCACATTTGCATTCAAGAAGAAGAGAGAAGGAGCTCTACAACTAAATTGTCTCAAACCTCTCAAAGATCAACTGCAAAAGTTGATTCATCCTGCAATCTGATTTGGCTCATATTGTGAACCCTAGAAGCGTAAAAGGTATTTTCCACTCATGATTAACTCTCTCTAAATATTTTAAAAGATGGCTACTCTGAATGTTGTGAAGATCACTGATAGGCTGCACCCAAAATGCAAGAAACATCCCTACAAATCTCTAGAAGTTGATCCCCTAGGTGTATTTTCTAGCATTCTGCATGGAGTTCTGCATGTAGAAGATGTTAGGGTTTACATACATGCAAACATTGAAGAATTTGGTGAATCCAAGTTGATGGACATCTGTCACAAGGAACTAATAGATGAGTCACTTGAACTTAAACCTCAATACAAGGCCATCTGAGATAAACATTTTAGACAGTGCATCCATTTCCCATGTTTTACAGAAGATGAATGGGTCCAGTATGTTTTGAGCAGAATACATGACAACTTTATGTGGTTGATGAGGCCATTCAAGATAACCAAGGATGCAATTAGGGTGGTAACTGGATTGCACTCATCCAATGGGTTGCCTACTCTCAAATCAGTCAAAAACCAAACTGTCAGTGAGGCTACCAGATCAAAATTTGACAAGAGGGCAATGACAATAGAAGATATCACTAATCTGGATATCAAGTTTGCATCTATGATAATTGGCTATAAGATATATCACTCTAGCAGGGAGAATTTTGTGTCCAAAACTATTGTATATACTACATGTGAAATGCTAAGGAAAAATGCCGACTATGATCTTTGCGAGCTTCTTTTGAGCCAACTGTTGGAAAACTTACAAAAGATCAAGAAGGACAAGAAGAACTCATTCAAATATGGTGGCCTGATATTATGCTTATTCTTTTACTTTATGAATGAGCTTCCTAGATCCAGTGGTTGGGGTTACTTCAAAAACTTCCAAGGCATGTTGCAGGTCAGAGAAAGAATTCCCAAATCTCTAGTTGAGAAATACAAGGATACAGTGTGCTTTATGGTAGACACTGATCAATGCCTAATGGAGGTAGTGGAACCGAGAATAGTGTGGATTATGCCAATGGGCTATGAGGTGGATGAGAAAATTTTGGAACTGCATGTCCAACATCTACTAAGTCAGCCTAAGGACCCTAAGGCAAAAAGGTTTGGAACCTTCCAAGAATTGAGTGTAAAAGTTCATGTTGAACTTAGATAGCCTGAGATCAAGACAAAAGTAAGAAGGGAAGTAGAAGAATTCACCAAGAGGCATGGAATATCAAAGGAGGCACTTGATGCCAATAGGGAGAAGATGGAAAGGGTAGAGAAAGAAAGGAAAGAAACAGAAAAAGAAAGTGCTTTGGTGCAAGCCCCCTCCTAGACCAAATCTTCCAAAAGCTTTGCAGCTACCACCTCTAAGAGCCAAAAGGCATCAAAACTGGAAGCCCATACATCCGGAAAGGGAGAAAAGAGAACAAAGAAAAAGGCAAAAAGGTCCTATACAAGTCAGAAGGATGATGAAGTGACATAATCTGATGAGGAGATCAAGATAATGAAAAAGAAAAAGAAAACTTCTATGGAATCATCTATCGGTAAGAACAAGGAAGAAGAGAAGGTAGAGGAATTTGTTGAAAAGCCTACTCTCTGCATTGATGATATCATCGAATCAGTCACTGTGGATGGGAACCTGAAACCAATGACTAAATTATATGATGAATACAATGAAGCTAACCTGAAGATCCTGCAAGATGCTACAGTCAGGTATCTTAATATTTATAACAAAGCATTCATTGAAATCATATCTCTAATTCCCAAAAGCCTAGAGAAGGAACTTGAAATAAGAAAGAACAGTGCCATGGCAAAAGACCTAGAAATCCGAGAGCAAATAGCTATTTAGTTCTATCCTTCCATCACTCCAAAACAAATGAACATGATCTTCAAAGATTGCAAGGATGAGTTCCGGAGCAAACCAAGAATGAATCAACTTATGCTTGGAGAGATTGACAAAGTGGCAAAAGAAACTAAAGACATCCTCCAGAATGCCTTCATGAAATTCAATCTCCCTATTATAGAGGACATAGAAGATGAACCTATTGAGAAAAATGTAGAAGATCCAAAGGAGATAAGTGAGGAAAGAACTATGGATTTGGATTCCTCTATTCCAGAAGAGGAAGTCCATGAAGAAGTAAATATCCCTCATTCGAATTCCCCAGCAAACTCCAGATCTAAAGGAGAAGAAAAGATAGGGGAGAAAATCAATCAAGAAGAAGAGGTAAAGGGAAGAGAAGAAGTTCAAATAGAGAAGACCCCAGGAGATAGTTTTGAGACTGCAGAAGGAAAGAAGACCCTGTCTCTAGCAAGAGACATTGCAAAAACTGTTAAAGATTTCTTGACCAAAGAAATGATGGAGATTGATGAACCAGAACTGCTTCAAGGACCATTCAATTTTGATTCCCTCTCCCCAGTTCAAACAATGAAGATAGCATCCTTTGACCAAGCAAAGGCAAAAGAAAAACTTCTGAAGTCTCACATGGAAGACTGTGAGTTAATAGAAATTGCATCCGGTGTGTTGGAGAAGATCATGCCATCCTTTCAGAAGGATCTTTCTGCCTCCTCATCTAGTAATTTGAAATCTCTTGTTAATTCTGTTAACACACATTTTGATTCTTTGGAGAAAGCATCTGAAGAGAAAGTCTAGAAAGAGTTTCTGGGTAAGAGATTCTTTGAGGTACAAGGACTTATAACAAATGATTGGAGAAGTTTGGATATTGGAATAAAGAGCCTAGAGAATTCTCTTAAAGATGGTGGAGATCTATACAAATTTTGTCTATCTTGGTCCACCGCAACAGCAGACATCACTAAGAAGGTGGAAGAACAAGAGAGCAAACTATCAAGTTTATCTCAAAGTTTTGATCCTCCCACCTCTTCCATAATAAATCAAGAGTGTCAGACTATTGTAGTCATAAATGAAATACAGAAGCTTGAGATGAAGAAGAAAAATAGAATAAGCAGGTTAAGTGAACTTATAGGGATAATTATCCCTAAATTAGAGTCCATGCATGAGGCCCTAACTAATGCTCAAACCACAGCCCGGACCAGTGATCTGACAAATCTAAAGAGGGCAGAGGCTTTTGCATTCCTATTGAGTGGTCACATCTCAATTTTGGACAGGATGAAGCAGAGTTGGGCAACATAATTTGTCTAGTTGAAGACAACTTTTGTAGATATACTTCAGTATATGTAAGTTTAACATGTATATATATACTTATGCGGCTAAGTATAGTTGATTTTGGTGATTTTGGGGTGGCTAAGTATAGTTGATTTAATAAAGAATACAATCTTGGGTTAGTCACCCCATGGTTTTTTCCCTTAATAGGGTTTTCCACGTCAAAATCATTGTGTTATGTGTATTGATTTTGTTTCTGCTTTCATGGTTATGGATGATTATTTGTTTTGATGTTGCACTAGTTATAAAAGAATAACAGTAAGTTAAATTAATTAAGATAACTGATTCACCCCCCCTCTCAGTTATCAACACATCCCTCATAGCCAACTAGGATAGAGCCTTGCTGCCAGTAGGCATCCATAGCCCCAACAAGGTTATCTATACAATCCCCCTAAGCAGAGCCCCACTACCCTAGGCATCTATAGCCCCAGTAGAGTTATTTAGATAGCCTAGTTTCATCCCTTTTGGATTTTTAGTATTTATCTTTTGTTCATATGATATCATCATGTAAGCTCAATATGCAAGGTGTAGTCACTTGCTGATTTAGGTTGGAGATTGTATTGGTAGCAAGGGAGTCCCTTTAGATTTTTCACTTAACACCTATACTAAGAAAAGGCACTATGATGAAAAGGATATCATAGACCTGATCATAGATACTCCTCAAAATGAGTCATAACCTATATGTGAACTTGTTCTCATCCCTTGAATCCTAACAATTTGGTTGTTTTCTTAAGGTGATAAGTTTATCATCTTGACTAACCAAAACAAAACTTAACAAAAACAAACAAACAAACACATAAGCAAGACCAAAACTATACAAATGACTATACAATATACACATTATGATACATATGACCTACATGACCCCGTTTTAGGCTGGGAAGTAATTCTTGAGGAACTACCCATTAACTGGTAATGGAACATCCTCATTGGTTAGAGTCTTAAGTCTGTAGGTAATGTCTCCTAGGATTTCTAAAATTTGAAAAGGACCTACCCAAAGTTTATCAAATTTACCATGATCACCTATCTTTTCATGTGCTTTATCCCATGCTAGGACTAGGTCTAAAATCCTAAAAGCTTTAACTTTGGCTCTTTTGTCAAACTAGTGCTTGACAATAGCCTAATGTTTAGCAAACTGATCAATTGCTCTATTTCTTTTTTCTTCTAAATGCATGAGCTGAAGTAATCTAACTTCTTGCTTGCTATCTATGCCTAGATACTCTTGTGCAAACTGCAATGTGGGGATCTTTAGGTTGACAGGGAGGATATGATCTACCCCGTATACTAACTGATAAGAAGAATTTCCTAATGCAACCTTCATCCTAGTTCTGTCCACCCACAAGGCATATTTTAATAGGGTATTCCACTCCCTAGGGTTTTTCTCTATCAATTTCTTTATGATATTCAATAAATTCTTATTTGTTGATTTTGCTAGTCCATTTCCTTGAGGATAATAATTTGAAGAGAACTTTAAAATGATTCCATGATCAAAAGCCCAATTGGATAGTTTCAATGATGCAAAGGCAGGTCCATTGTCACATACTAGGGCATAAGGAACTCCATACCTGGTCACTATGTTGCTCTCTAAAAACTTGATCACATCCTCTAGATCGCATGTCTTATTGCTGATAGCTTCAGTCCACCTGGTGCAATAATTAGTGATAGTCAATACATACCTATGACTTGAAGATGATGGTGGGTTGATGGGTCCTATGAAATCCATCCCCCATTGAGCAAATGGGTGCATCTCCATCACTGGCTGCAAGGGTTGAGCAACATGTCTTTCTCTATTTGCTGATACCTGACATGTATGACAACTTTTAATATATTTAGTAGTGTCCTTGAAAAAAGTGGGCTAGTAATATCCCGCTCTTAGAATAGCATGAGCAGTAGCTAAATGTGATCCATGTGCGGTTCCAAATTTATCATGCAATTCTGCTAGCACTTTATCTGCTCCTTACCTTTCTAGGCATCTGAGATATATTCCTTCATAGTTCCTTTTGAAAAGGACTCCTCCTTTTATCATATACTTATGTGATCTTATCTTCAAGGCTCTCCTCTATGAAGCTTGCAATCTTGATGGGCATCTCCCAGTAATCAAAATATGCCTGATCTCAGAATACCATTCTTTAATTTCTCTAGTGTTTTTTACATATTGTTGGATCATGATGTTAGGATCAATTTCTAATATCATCTGGCTCAAGGCTTGTCCTCTAACCAACTTCATGGGTGTTATATCCATGTCATATTCTTGGAGGACTGTTATCCACTTAGCTCTCTTCTCACTAGGCTCACTTTACATTAGGAGCATTTTCATAGTTGCATCTGGTACTACAACAATTATCTTGCTTCTCAAACTATAGTGTCTAAATTTCTTGACTACATGGACTAGAGCAAGTTCTTGTCTTTCAACATCCATGTATCTAAGCTCTGCATCCTTGAATGGGCAACTCATAAAAGCTATAGGCTTTTCTTCTTTAGCCTCATTTCTTTGTGTTAACACTGCTGCAGATGTAAGCTTTGAAGCAAATGAAGAAATGTAGAAATCTCTTGTATAATCTGGACTGATCAGAATAGGGGCATCAGATATGGCTTTCTTGATGTCCTCAAAAGTTGTCCTGGCTTCATGGGTCCACTCAATCTTGGCATTACATTTAGTGGCCTGACAATCTCTGCAAAACCAGTAATGAATTTCCTAACAAAATTTATCTTACCAAAATATGATTTAAGTTCTTTCTTGCTTCTAGGAAGCTGTATCTTTATGATTGATTCTACTCTTGTAGGGTCAATGATGATCCCATTCTCTTTTATCAGATGACCTAATAACTTTCCTGTGGTTACTCCAAATATGCACTTCTTGGGGTTCAATGATATACCATACTGTTCACATTTTTTAAGTACCTTTCTGAGGTCTTCTACATGATTACCTCTCTGTTTGGAGAAAAATATCAAGTCATCTATGTAGATGACTATGCATTTGCTAATCATCCCTCTAAAGGTTATATCCATTGCATGTTGAAAGGTGGCTCCAACATTTACCAATCCAAAAGGCATCTGCCTATATGCCAATATACCCCACTTGGTGGTGAACATGGTTTTCAATCTATCTATTTTTTCTACCATCACTTGGTTATAACGTGAGAAACCATCTAAGAATGACATCATCCTTGCACCATTTACTATTGGTAATACCTCATCTAGTGAAGGTAGTGGATAGTTATCCTTTTCAGAAGCTTTGTTCAGATTTCTGAAGTCTACACACAACCTTATATCACCATTTTTCTTTCTTACAAGGACCAAGTTAGCCACCCATGTTGAATCTCTTACTGGGAATATGAGCATGGCATTAAACAGTTTCTTCTTAAAAAATGATGGGCTTCAGCAAGGCATTGACAGGCCTCTATTTCTATCTAAAGGGTTTGACATCTGGCTTCAATGGTATAGTATGAGTGATGATTGAAGTATCATAAGTTTTCAACTCATCATAAGTCCAAGCGATAACATGAATGTAATCTTTAAGTGCTTTGGTTATCCCTGTAATTTATTCTTTTGTGCAAACTTTACCAATCAGGACATTCCTTATTCCCTTATCTTGTCCTATATTGACTGATGAGCATTCTCCTCCATCAGTCTTAGGGAGATCTTTCTGTTTCAACATATTGTGCAAATCAAATGCTCTTTCCAATTCTATCATCCCCTTAGGTATCTTATTACTAGGTAGATCCATGATCTCTTCTTCTTCCCAAATATGATCTTCCACATTCCTTTCATCTATGATTTGTGCATCAAACACATCTCTATTTGATATGAAATCCAAAATATGCTGGTCATCATCAAACACTGGAAGATTGATGACATTGTCTGGTACAGAGGGTATTGATATTAACTCAACTGAAAACCTTTTTAGACTAGATATGGATAATGGCTCCAAAGTACTTGCAACTTGAGCCAAGGCATCTGCTCTGTGATTTTGTTCTCTAGGCACATGGGTGATGTTGAATGCATCAAAGTCTTCTATCAAATCCCATACCCTGTGTCTGTAATTAGACAACCTTTTGTAATTGCAAGAGTATATGCCTCTTACTTGTCTTACTACCAATTCTGAGTCTCAATAGACATGTAGAATCTTCACTTTCCTTTTGAGTGCAAACAATAACCCATGGATTAAAGCTTCATATTCTGTCACATTATTTGTGCATGGGAATTGCAATCTATACACTGCTAGATAGGATTTTCAAGCTAGATCAATAAGATCTATACCTACTCTAGCTCCTTGTTTTGACTTGGATCCATCAAACCTAAGGATCCATGGTTTATCTTCAATTAAAGGCTTATCAGGACCTTCTCTTTTCTTTTTGGCTCTGGCGACTGCACCACCTGATATCCATTTCAGTTTTGATGTTTCTTTCTTTTCTATTTTGACTTTGTCTGACTGATGTAAAATTGGTGAATCCCCTTTATCTACCACGACATGATCATCAGTATCTGTTTGTACTTTGACATCTCTCTTTTCATCATTAAGCATGCTTCTCTTGTCATGTAGTTGATCTCTTGAATAAAGCATCTCCTACTTTTTTAGAATATGCAAGCATAATGAGAAAGTAGTTTCTGAGTGTGGTGCTTCATGCAATCTGCACCATCCACTCATTAGGACATTTTGTAGAGGAATTTTTTGTAACTTCATCCTCTAAATCTGTCTCAACAAGAATTCTTCAAACTTAGTCAAGTTACTTTCTCTACCCTCATCTGTCACTTTGTAATCAGACTCAATCAAACAATGAGCCCCTGGGGTAATGTTGTTTTCACCACTAGACATATTTTCATTATAGACTAGGATCTCCTCTAGACCATAACCATGGCTTTTATCCTGATATATACTTTCCTTCGTACCTGTAAATGATGAACAAGAATCAGTATCATTAGGACTATCCATACTACTTACCTCAGGTGATGACCATTCTCTTTCACTACATGTACGTTCCAACTCCATCATGTCTAAATAGACATCACAAGTTCTTTCAGAATGTGCTTCATCATGTAACCTACACCAGTTTTCAATCAGAACATTTTCATCGGGTATGTTTAGCATTTGACAACATTGCATCTCTCTTGATAAGTATATTTTAAAATTTCTGAAGTTGTCTGACCCATCACTATCATCTGAACTATGATCAGATTTTATAATTATTCTATCATCTTGGTGATCATCCTTATCAACATGAATGTTGTACACGAGGACCTCTTTAATCCAGACTATTTGGGGTCTGATGATGTAGACTCCAGGTCCAACATCCACATACATGATCTCATTGGTTTTATTATATTCAGTGATCATATGTTTCATACGAGGTTCAACATCTATCCTAATTTGATTGGGAATCCCTTTCCAAGGTAGCCACATGTGACTAAAATAAGTGGACATATATCCATTAAGTGTCTTTGACCAATCCCTGCTAAGCAACATTTCATATGTATCAGGGATATCTACTACCTGGATGTCAATGTAATATTGAATTCTTGGGTTTGATGCTAATTGCATGTGTATGTGAGTTAGTTCACCTACAACACTTACCTCAGTCTTGTCTAACTATGTTACTTTCTTGAGTGACTTTGCAAGGTGTAACCCTAAAGCATTGCATACGGTCAACGACATTACATTAGTAGATGCACCTGAATCTACTAAGTAGTTATGCAAATTCTTACTGAACATCCTTATGGTAAGGAGAAATGGAGGTGACTCGGTCTTGTCCCTATAAAGGGTCATGTTTGAAGTTTTAGTAGCTTGGACAGTAGCTGAAATTTTGTGTTTAGCATTAGTATATTTAGTTGCATGATCTCTATTCAAAGTTTGATTTGAGGGATGACTGTCTTCTTTTGGGGTAGGATCATCTAAAGATTTCATGAATGCCCTTTTGATAGCTAGGGTTTTGAGTAGTTCTAATAGCGACAAGCTGATTTTGATCTTTTTCATTTCATCTACTAGGTATGTAACAAATTTGTTAGATTTAGGAGGCTGATTATTAGCTTTTGGTACTGCACTCTGTGGTGCTAAGTACTGAGCATTGACCTTAGGAAATCCAGGGTCGTTGGTTTCTTTTGGATTAGGAGTGTTAAAATTGCTTGGGGGCAAAGATGTGGTCAAGGGACCAGTAGGTCTATTTGAGTTATTCCTGATGTTGTACTTATGTCTACCATGATATTGCTGTTGATAAGCACACGCTTCCTCATGTTCAACCGATGGTTCATTTTCATCCTCAAAAGGAAAAATATAATTTGTTTCAAAAGCCATAGCTGTCTCTTCACATGCTAAGGTATAGTTCTCATGGGCTGAGGTTATCTGTTGATGAGGAGGATGATTATCATAACTTTCTAACACAAGGGCAGAGTCATATCCACAAGGGACAATTTCATTTCCTTCCACAAAGGGAGGATAATCTGCTCTATTTGACACTTTGGCTTGAAATATACTGGCTTCTATCCTAAACTGAGGACAATCTAATTCAGCATGAGCATTGGTGTTATGGATCCTACACCAGTTGGTAAGAGTTGCTTCTGCCAAGTTCACCCTAGTGGTCTGCTTAGGTTCACTAGAAGGTTGATTATCTAAGGGTGATGGCAAAGAACTATTGTTTGGCCTAGTGTTCCACACTCTAGGCTATCTAGGGACATTGTTGTTATTACTGTTATTGTTATTGTTGTGATTCCTATGATTGTGGTATCCCCTATTAGGATATCTAGATCTGTTATTATTGTATCCTCTATTCTGATTTGATTGGGAATAGAAATTTTGACCTCTCAAATGAGTGATTTATTTGTCAATTTTCTTAACTGTTCTAATATCTCTTTAATTTCCTCTTTTTCTTCCTGAGCTTTGGCTACAAAGTTCTCATCTTGAGGTTTAAAAAGGGAAGAACCATTATTGTTATTACTCTGTCCTGCATCCTAAGGTACTCCTGCATGTCCTGGATATAGCACTATTTAGCCATTTCCATTTGGAGGTGGCATGATGCTAAGTGTGTGAGACCCCTATTCTATGTACTCTTATTTATTTGAGATCCTTGATGTTCCTAGAGATATTTTGATGATTATGATACTCAATACTTATGGATGGCACATTTATTTATTGTGTATGGTATTTGATATACTTATGGATGTTATATTTTATGATTTGATTCCATATGATATCCTTTGATGAGATTATTTGATTTATGTATTTGTGAATGATGAATTTTATATGTCAGCCTATGGTTACTAATGGATTTGTGATATATATTTTGGCTATATATTGTACTAACACTTCTTGTGAAGTGTACATGTAGATTTATTATGTCAATGAATGATGGGGGTCATTTAGCCACTTTATGTCTTTCTGTGTGATCTTGAACCTAGGCATGGAGCCCTAAGGTCTGTTGGCCATGATGTTAAGAAATGTTATTTTTAGTTTTATGTGATAAAATGATTATGTTCTTGTGTGGGTTTTAACCTTGTAATTTTTAAAATGATTTTTAAGTGTTTTTAAGAGCTCTAGGTTGTATTTTATGTTTGGAAAAATTGACTTATGTCTAAGGTACATAGGTTAGAAGTTTATTTTTGTCATTTATAATATTTTAAAAGGCTTTTAGACCCTCCTTTAAGCCCCACTTACAAAAGTGACGAAAATGGGAAGGTAGTTGAGTGGTTGAGGTAGTTGGTTGGTTGAGTTAGTTGGGTGGTTGAGTTAGTTTTGGGTAGGAAGTTACTCCATTCTTCTCTTTAAAAACTCTTTATGGAGTAGGGGGTAAGATGCTCATTTTTATGATTTTCATTCAATAATTCTACAATTAGTGGGATATCGCGATTGAGGTATCATGTTTTTCTTTATTGATTAAATGTAAATATTATATTTTTCTTTATTGATTAAATGTGAATTTTATACATTTTTCTTTGTTGATTTAATGTAAATATTATATGTTTTTCTTTATTGGTTAAATGTAAATATTGTATGTCCTAAATATTATATGTTTTATTTATTTATTAAATGTAAATGTTGTTTTCTAAGGGTTTGTTGCTTGTGAAATTGGCAAAACAAACATTTCAATGTAAATCTTGAAAAAACCATATTTGTTGCCTTATTTGCATGTCATAAACCTAGATCATCATAGCATGAATTATATTTCTGATTTTTACATTAGATCTGATTAGAACAAAAGCAATTTGTCATTTAATAATTATACATATTACATTTAAAATATCTTCATTACTATGTTTTACTAAAAAGAAAAAAGAACATTTTTTTTAGAAGACATAGTTCCTATTGAAATTTAGGATTTGCATTTAATATCTTGTTTCAGATTTGCTGCTGTAATTTACATTCTTAAATCTGATTCTAATTTGTTTTACCTCATGCCATATGTCATATTGCATTGAAAATTGAAAGAAGGAACAATTTTTGTTTAAGGATTTTGTTGGGGTTTGTGAATACATGCTTTACTTTGTGTTGTGTGATGTTCTTTATGTGTTTGATAGGGGAGATGACCCCCTCTTGTATAGAGGAGCTTTGGTCCTCCATGTATAGGGGTTTGAGTGGGAGTAGCTCCCTCACATTGGGTCTTTTCATTTTTGGAATATGAGTATTCCATTCAGGTAATGGCCATTACTGGGGTATGAGTACCCTTGTATTTTATAGAAATATATATATATATATATATATATATATATATATATATATATATATTGTATATATATATATATATTGTTGGGAGGTATAAGTTGTGGATTGGGTGGAGAGTATGATATATTTCGTTCCCCATGTCTGGTTGAGCCCCCACTCCCCCTAAGAGGTTTTCTCTTGAGGTAAACCAATGTGATAGAAATATGTTGTTCTTTATGTAAATGTAAAACATTGTTGTACTTGTGTATGAGTTGTGTGGCTTCATATGGCTAAGTGATTACCCTATGCTTGGGGGTGGGCTGTTATACAACCCTATGGATGGGTAGAGAGCCAATTGGCATATTGTTGTTTCCCTCTCTTGTTCATTTTCAGGTTCTTGGATGGAGGTTGAAGATGTTTCGGAGTTGTTCAAGTCTCTTGGACAGAAAAGAAATATTCTTTTGTTTTCAAGAAAGACATCTTTCTTTCATGATGTACTTTATGTACCAAATTTTTTAGATCATTTGAAAAGTGTTAAACTAGAAAACTTGTGTTGTTACTTATGCATTTGAGGGAAAAGAAAAAGAAAATATCAATTGTTAAGTTTTAAGTAAAAAAATGGATGTGCAAGAAAAGCAAGTTATATGTTTCTTTGGAAGAAAAGATTGTATCATTGCATTATTTAGTTATCAAGGATCCTCATGTTTCATAGATTATCTTGTAATCATTTCTTATACACTTGATTTAGAAAATGTTAAACAAAGACAAAAATGATTTGAATGTATAATCATATTGATTGCATTGTATGATTCAATAGAGGTAATCAATAAGAAGAGAACTAGTTTTTGAGTTAAGAATAAGGTAGTTTCTATTTAAGAATCCTTAAACTGAGATTTGGGGAATAAAAATTGAGTTAAATGAAGTTAAAATATAATTGTAATAAATCTATCAATTTAAAATTTAATGAAAGCATAATTAAAATTTCTAAAACCATTAATATTGTGATGTAATATATAAATGTATTTTAACTTGACTTAGACATTAATCAAACTTAGAATCGGATTATCATTAAACGTTAAACTTATCTAGTGGTGGTGAATCAATTGCCAATAAATTATAAAGTTATGATTTGACAATAATAGTAATAAGTTGGAGTTGTAATTAGTCTTAAAGTTTATCTCAATGAATGAATCTAGTAGATAGGATAAATTCTATAAAGAAATATAGTAGATCTTCTTGAATTGCAAATGAGCGAGGAAATCCTGAATTGAAAACCAAGTCAACAAAGTAATAGCTAACTTATTTAAACCTTTGATCAAGAAAAGTAGTATAACTAGGTGGAAATTTTGTTTAGTTTCAACATTAAGTCAATGAAATCAAAGTTTAGTATATGAATTAAAATGTAGCAAGCAGTTACATTTAAATCTAAAACTACTAGAAACAATAAGTAATTGTCATTTATAACTTAGAACTTGAAACTAAGCTAATCTATGTTTTGAGTCTTGATAGCATCAAATGATTCTTGTGTCATTGATGTTAATAGTAAAGTAAATAAATAGTTTCATTCACATTAAAAGTTTGTTGCATGCATTATTATTTTTGTAAGGTTATTTATATTAAACGTAGCTCTTCATTTTCAAACTCTTGATAGTCAAGTTATTATTAAGCAATATTTTTTCTCTTTATAGCTATACTAGGGAAACAAATGTAGTTAGAAAATGGGAAATTAGTTAGAAGAGAGACCAAATTCTATACTTTAGGATACCTGGGAAAAGTTTTGTACATCTCAATAAGGAAACACTTAGGGAAAAATGCAAACTAAGATTGTTTAAGTAGTGAGAGGACATCGTAAACTTGATTAACTTTAAAACTTTAAAACTTGAATTTACTTTAGTATGAATAGAAATTCAAAAAAAAATTGGTAGTTGTGTTTGGTTTAGGTTGAGTTAAATTTAGGGTATGACATTTGGTATCAGAGCCAGGTTTACAAACACTAGGAACTCTGGCAGTGTGTTTGGGTCTTGTTTTTGAATGTGTAATTGTGGAATGTTACCACTTTATGTGAAAATGTTTGTTAGTTAATAAGATGTAAGTAGTAACACAAGTGCTTGGATGACTTATTTCAAGTTTTAGGTTCATTTTAAACTAGAGTTGTTAAAGTGTTGTGTGCCGCTATTACCCTTTTGAATAGCGACTCTGTAGTCAAATTAGAATGAACTGAATCTAATTGACTAGAAACATAGTATGTTCAACATCCCATTGTAAGTGATAAGTTCCTTGTATCATTTAATCAAGTATTGCTTAGAGGAGTTAGAACTTGATTATTTAAGGGTATAATTGCCATGTATAATATTATAACTATATGTGCTAATGTTTTTTTTTCTAAATTTTTTAATGTGATAGTGGTTTCTTACTTCATTTGATGAATCCACTTCCTTGCATCTTGTTTAGAGGCCTAGTTTGTAATGGAGCCAACCTCTTGGAAACATGATCTAATTGACTTTGCTATAGAAAGTACACATTATTTTAGGATGTAAACTAAAATATTTAATGAGTGCACCTTGATCATTTGAAATTTGAGTCAAGCCATCCTATCCTTGAATCTTTAAATGTTAAAAAAAAATCTCCTTGTGATACTCTAATTATTTGTACCCTTAGCAATTCTTTTAATGTTAGTAGTACTTTTTTTATTCAAATTGACGAGTGGATTGTTTAGGGAAAAGTTAGATTAATGGTGTATAAGGCTTGTTTCCAAATAATTAGCTCTAGTGAATTATAAGGGAGGAAATATAAATTTGTTTGAACCCCTTCAATTAAATGAATGTTACTTGGTAAAGATGTGAAGTCTCGGATTATTGATCATTTATATGACTTAATGTTTTAGGATAGAATAATGACTATAGGTAGAGGATATAGTCAAAATGTGTTAGAAGAACATAGAGTGAAGAATATAGAAATCTATATATTTATGCTCTTTTTGAACCAATTAATATCATGAAACTAGAATTATTTCTTTTGTTAGTTATTATGTGTGGAAAAGTCTTTGCAAATGACCATTGTGTGAGTTGGTATTGATTAAGAGTATACACACACTTAGCATCTTGTACCTGCTTATGTGTGTTGTTGTGATCTTTAGCCAATAATCAAAAATAAATGTGAAAGATTAGTGTCATTCACATTAGTGAATAGTGATGTAGATTACACATAGTGTTACATTATTTATGCACCCATAAAATAATAGGACATGTTGGAGAATAATAGATAGCTTAATACTATGTTGTTATTGATGCATGCTTATTTGTCTATATATATATATAGTGGTGACTTCATCATGAATTCTTGGGTGCTAACATATATCTTAACCTTCTTTGATAGCTAACTTGACTATGTTCCTATAGAAAAGGGATAATTAAGACATAACGTAAGAAAATATCATATTATTGTAGGATTTTTTTCAAAAGAAATAGGTTGAATTAAAGATGAAGTAATGAAATAGGTATTTAGTCATCTATGTTTGAGTGTGAAATGAGATAAAAGTTGCTATATAGAAATGATTTATGAGGAATTAGGTCCTTGAATGAGCTTATTCAAGTACAACACATACTAGGTAACTTCCTTATGTAGTTGGATGTGTAAGTAACTAACTTGTTAGAGTTTGAGAGCTGATGGTGAACTATTCTATCAATACATGAGATTGATTTAGGAAATATCTAAGTAACAAAAAATAATAGAGTAGCTAGAAATAACTTGTGTGATAAGCATACACTAGTATTTTATGTGATTGTATCTCTAGTCATGATATAGGATATTAAATAGTAACTCCTTGATTTGTTTTCATATAAATAACTACTTTTGAGGATAGTGAGCTTGAATGCATGGTATGGGTGAGGCGTGTTCCCTCTCATACAAAGATGTGGGTCCTGTTAATCTTATGTTTGTGATGTTCATGTTTACCTCCCTCTTTCTATTCTAGTAGATTAAGGGATCAAACTTAATTTGGATGTACATGAAAGGGGTACTCATTGAGAGATTATAATAATGTTTTATGATCGTATCTCTTGATAGACCTTTCCTTTTGTTAAACCATGCGTGTTAGTGCGTAGGTAAAGTCTAGTTCATGTTATTATATTGTTGCATTGGGGGATGGTCCGTAATGCATCTTTGTCGAGGGGTACACTCCAAGTTTGTTAAGATTTTGATACCTACACTAGATATTAGTGTTGTGAAAACTATTTCTAGTATGGTTCCTTTGCCTTTTAATGCAATAGTGAATTATGGGGTTGAATAGTATTAGGTGTTACCATAAGGATAATCTAGACTATATTATACTTTCTTTAGAATCTCTTAGATACTCCTGCACATGCTATACTTTAGTGCTAGGATTTTACATTGACTATAGGGCATGTTCATTGCGGTGAGATGTATGGTGTTATTCAATGTCGTGGCTATCTTAGAATAATTATTGAGGTTGAGCCTACCATATTCCTTCTCCCCTCTAGGTGGCTTGTATAGTCACGATGTAATTTTGTTGGACACTTTTTTTTTATGAGATGTTGGTTTGCTTCTTTATTTAATTTATGCATTTATGGATTTATTTGTTTCATTAGTTATGAATTTTTAAATTGTCAACCATCAGTATGAGATTTTGGGTTGCTTAGTGATTAATTTTGATATGCTCCCTTGCCTCAGGGATACATTAGGTTTAAATTTTGAATGGATTTGACATATTATTGCATTAGTGGCCACACTTGAATTTTTTTATGTTTATGATATTTCATTTTGGATTTTAGTTAATATTGGTATCTTTTTTTTTATAGTTATTGCTCCTTTGGAGGCCTTTGCTTAATTGTTACTGCTGGTGCTTGTGAAGTTTGCATGTATTTAAGATGTCCTTTTGAAGGGGGGCCCTAGAATGTTGTATGGGGGAGAAGGTGGCTTGGGGATTCTTGGAGGATTAAGACCTACTAATAAGATTAGTATAGGAAGGTTAAGTTCTTGCCTTTCATTCTAGATTCATAAATTTATATATACCCTCTTCTCACCCTATAACACTAGGATACTATGGTATCAACCATTTTAGGGAGATGAGACTTAATTGGCACCATAGGTATTTGGAAGTTGATTCTTCCATTGCAACCTAGTTAGCTACACAGTCATGAATTCTTGGTTATTTGAAAGCATTTGAGCACTAATCATACTTATAATTTTCCTTAAGTAAGCCTTGTGTTACAATTGAGATAGGTCATCATATTGATTCTACATATCTCTGGGACATGTAATTTTAGTAAAATAAGTTCTAGAAGCTACTTGAGTGATAGGAAAACATGCTTGACAACTTGATGCATAGGATTTTTCATAATTTGAATGATTGACTTAATATGCTGGATTGAAACATTGATATGTTGCAAGTAATAGTCTAATATTTATTGTGTTTTAGTATGCAATGATATAAATTTACTTTATGCATGACTATTGTGGTACTCCATGGCATACATTAGTGGTGCTAATTATTTGTTGGTTATCTTGGTTACTTAGTTTTTCACAACCTAGATTTGGAACCTCACTAATATGATGCTTTGTCACTACAGTGAGTTATTCAACCCTCATCTCTTGAGGGCTTCTAGGAGGAAGCCTAATCTTAAGGGTGGGAGGATGTGAGACCCCTATTCTATGTACTCTTGTTTATTTGAGATCCTTGATGTTCCTAGAGACATTTTGATGATTATGATACTCAATACTTATGGATGGCACATTTATTTATTGTGTATGGTATTTGATATACTTATGGATGTTATATTTTATGATTTAATTCCATATGATATCCTTTGATGAGATTATTTGATTTATGTATTTGTGAATGATGAATTTTATATGTTAGTCTATGGTTACTAATGGATTTATGAAATATATTTTGGTTATATATTGTACTAACACTTCTTGTTGAGTGTACATGTAGATTTATTATGTCAATGGATGATGGGGGTCATTTAGCCACTTTATGTCTTTCTGTGTGATGTCGGACCTAGGCATGAAGCCCTAAGGTCTATTGGCCATGATGTTAAGAAATGTTATTTTTAGTTTTATGTGATAAAATGATTATGTTCTTGTGTGGGTTTCAACCTTGTAATTTTTAAAATAATTTTTAAGTGTTTTTAAGAGGTCTAGGTTGTATTTTATGTTTGGAAAAATTGTCTTATGTCTAAGGTACATAGGTTAGAATTTTATTTTTGTCATTTATAATATTTTAAAAGGCTTTTAGACCCTCCTTTAAGCCCCACTTACAAAAGTGACGAAAATGGGAAGGTAGTTGAGTGGTTGAGGTAGTTGGTTGGTTGAGTTAGTTGGGTGGTTGAGTTAGTTTTGGGTAGGAAGTAACTCCATTCTTCTCTTTAAAAACTCTTTATGGAGTAGGGGGTGAGATGTTCATTTTTATGAGTTTCATTCAAGGATTCTACCATTAGTGGGATATCGTGATTGAGGTATCATGTTTTTCTTTATTGATTAACTGTATATATTATATTTTTCTTTATTGATTAAATGTGAATTTTATACATTTTTCTTTGTTGATTTAATGTAAATATTATATGTTTTTCTTTATTGGTTAAATGTAAATATTGTATGTCCTAAATATTATATGTTTTATTTATTTATTAAATGTAAATGTTGTTTTCTAAGGGTTTGTTGCTTGTGAAATTGGAAAAACAAATATTTCAATGTAAATCTTGAAAGAACCATATTTGTTGCCTTATTTGCATGTCATAAACCTAGATCATCATAGCATGAATTATATTTCTGATTTTTACATTAGATCTGATTAGAACAAAAGCAATTTGCCATTTAATAATTATGCATATTACATTTAAAATATCTTCATTGCCATGTTTTACTAAAAAGAAAAAAAGAACATTTTTTTTAGAAGACATAGTTACTATTGAAATTTAGGATTTGCATTTAATATCTTGTTTCAGAATTGCTGTTGTAACTTACATTCTTAAATCTGATTTTAATTTGTTGTACCTCATGCCATATGTCATATTGCATTGAAAATTGAAAGAAGGAACAATTTTTGTTTAAGGATTTTGTTGGGGTTTGTGAATACAAGCTTTACTTTGTGTTGTGTGATGTTCTTTATGTGTTTGATAGGGGAGTTGACCCCCTCTTGTATAGAGGAGCTTTGGTCCTCCATGTATAGGGGTTTGAGTGGGAGTAGCTCCCTCACATTGGGGCTTTTAATTTTTGGAATATGAGTATTCCATTCAGGTAATGGCCATTACCGGGGTATGAGTACCCTTGTATCTATGGCATATGAGTATCCCCTTGTATTTTAAAGATATATATATATATATATATATATATAGATTGTTGGGAGGTATAATGTGTGGATTGCGTGGAGAGTATGATATATTTTGTTCCCCATGTCTAGTTGAGCCCCCACTCCCCCTAAGAGGCTTTCTCTTGAGGTAAACCAATGTGATAGAAATATTTTGTTCTTTATGTATATGTAAAACATTGTTGTACTTGTGTACAAGTTGTGTGGCTTCATATGGCTAAGTGATTACCCCGTGCTTGGGGTTGGGCTGTTATACAACCCTATGGATGGGTAGAGAGCCCATTGGCATATTGTTGTTTCCCTCTCTTGTTCATTTTCAGGTTCTTGGATAAAGGTTGAAGATGTTTCGGAGTTGTTCAAGTCTCTTGGACAGAAAAGAAATATTCTTTTGTTTCAAGAAAGACATCTTTCTTTCATGATGTACTTTATGTACCAAATTTTGTAGATCATTTGAACAGTGTTAAAGTTGAAACTTGTGTTGTTACTTATGCATTTGAGGGAAAAGAAAAAGAAAAGATCAATTGTTAAGTTTTAAGTAAAAAAATGGATGTGCAAGAAAAGAAAGTTATGTGTTTCTTTGGAAGAAGAGATTGTATCATTGCATTATTTAGTTATCGAGGATCCTCATGTTTCATAGATTATCTTGTAATCATTTCTTATACACTTGATTTAGAAAATGTTAAACAAAGACAAAAATGATTTGAATGTATAATCATATTGATTGCATTGTATGATTCAACAAAGGCAATCAATAAGAAGAGAACTATTTTTTGAGTTAAGAATAAGGTAGTTTCTATTTAAGAATCTTTAAACTAAGATTTGGGGAATAAAAATTAAGTTAAATGGAGTTAAAATGTAATTGTAATAAATCTATCAATTTAAAATTTAATGAAAGCACAATTAAATTTTCTAAAACCATTAATATTGTGATGTAATATATACATGTATTGTAACTTGACTTAGACATTAATCAAACTTAGAATCGGATTATCATTAAATGTTAAACTCATCTAGTGGTCGTGAATCAATTGCCAATATATTATAAAGTTATGATTTGTCGATAATAGTAATAAGTTGGAGTTGTAATTAATCTTAAAGTTTATCTCAATGAATGAATCTAGTAGATAGGATAAATTCCATAGAGAAATATAGGAGACCTTCTAGAATTGCAAATGAGCGAGTGAATCCTGAATTGAAAACCAAGTCAACAAAGTTATAGCTAACTTATTTAAACCTTTGATCAAGAAAAGTAGTATAACCAGGTGGAAATTTTGTTTAGTTTCAACATTAAGTCAATGAAATCAAAGTTTAGTATATGAATTAAAATGTAGCAAGTAGTTACATCTAAATCTAAAACTACTAGAAACAATAAGTAATTGTCATTTATAACTTAGAACTTGAAACTAAGCTGATCTATGTTTTGAGTCTTGATAGCATCAAATGATTCTTGTGTCATTGATGTTAATAGTAAAGTAAATAAATAGTTTCATTCACATTAAAAGTTTGTTGCATGCATTATTATTTTTGTAAGGTTATTTATATTAAACGTAGCTCTTCATTTTCAAACTTTTGATAGTCAAGTTATTATTAAGCAATAATTTTTCTCTTTATAGCTATACTAGGGAAACAAATATAGTTAGGAAATGGGAAATTAGTTACAAGAGAGACCAAATTCTATACTTTAGGATACCTAGGAAAAGTTTTGTACATCTCAATAAGGAAACACTTAGGGAAAAATGCAAACTAAGATTGTTTAAGTAGTGAGAGGACATCGTAAACTTGATGTCATCGATTCTAGATTAACTTTAAAACTTGAATTTACCTTAGTAGGACTAGAAATTCAAAAAAAATTTGGTAGTTGTGTTTGGTTTAGGTTGAGTTAAATTTAGGGCATGACAAAGTGGACGTACTTACAAAGGACTAGGCATTATAGGTGGAGGTATCATTACTCCACTGGTCTGCTGATGAGCAGGGTATGCAGGGAAGGCAATATTAGGTGTTGGAGCAAGGATCAATTGTTGATTAACTTTAATCAATTCTTCAAAAGCTCCTGCTAGAGTTGTGATACTAGGGTGTGTCCTCCTAATAAACATAGAAGTCAAGGGATCTAATGATGAGTAATATATACTCCTAGCAACTTCATATGCTACAGTATAGGGAGCTACCAGTTTTGAAAGCATCTTTTGGAATCTAGCATTAAAGTTAGCAATAGGTTCTTCTTCAAATCTCTTAATTGTGGCAAACAGGTGATAATTCATTGAAGGATCTATAGGTATCTTGAATCTATCCTTAAAAGCTTTCGCTAAGTTGGCCCATGAACCAATTGGACCTTGACCAAGACTGATATACCAGTTGTATGCTTTATCTCCCAAAGAATATGGAAATAGTCTACATACCACATCTTGATGTTCAATCCTTGCTCTACAACAAGCTTCCTTGAAGGTTCTGATATGATCATCAGCATCTTGATATGGATGATATTTAGGACAAATTTTGTTAGGATTTTTAGGTAAAGGATGATATGCAGTGAAAGTCAGAGGTGACTCTACATCAATGAATGACATTGTGACAGGTGGTTGTTAGACTGGAAAAGTGACTGATGATCTTGGAGGTGTTTGAATGAAAGGGGGGACACAGCAAGTGTGACAATATGTCATGATGAAGATGCAGATGCACTTGAATTAGGGGTATGATGAATGTCTAGTTCTATGCCTAAATCCACGAATAGGGAGTTCTTCAATAAGTCCACTAGATCTGGACCTAGTGTTTGGCCTGTGAGCCAAGGTTCTAACAATTTATGTAGACTTGGCTTGATTTTCTATAAAGATCAACAGAACTACCCAAGTAAAGGAGATATTTATGATCAAAACCTTCTACTAATTGGATATTTATGCAATATTTGCAGAGATGTTGCAAATGTGAGCAGGTGTAGTGCTTCTAGACATAGATATTAGGATACCGAGCAACACAAGCAAAATATAGTGAAGATTTAGGCAGGAAGACCTAAATAATGACTCAATTTTCAAAGATCACAAGGATAGACTATAAAGCTTGAGATATTTATGCTTAATTCTGAAATATTTATGATAAATAGGAATGAAATGCTATAGAACAAGTGAATATTTGCCAAAATACTCAAAGCATGAATGAGTATGATGAACTTTGAGAAGATTATCACACTTTTGACTCAGGAAAATGTTTATACAACCTTTCAAACAAGACCAGGAAGCTGGGGGCCCTCCTTCTAGTGCCAATTTATGTTGATGATGATTATTAGCCATAACAACACTCACAAAAATTTGCACAACAAACCTTTATTATCTTGTAAATTATGATCAGCTTAGAATAAACTGATGACTCCAAGTCTCTGTTGATTAGGTCATGATCTTTTCATGTTATTCAGAGGTTGATGTGACATGTTGTTTTCCATTTCAAGGGGTCTTACACTATTTGGATGATCCATTTTATACATGCTTACTGTAAATTCACTTCATAAAATAATGTTATTTTCACTATGCTCAAGAAATTATGATTATATTTGTAAGTTTGATCAATTATTCTGAGCATCTAGTTTCAAGAACTTGTATTTACTTCTGCACTTTGTATTTAATCAAATAATGTACCTATAAGCAATTATTCATATGTGTATCATGGATATTCAAGTGTATCTTCATGATATTTATCATTATTGACATGCTTCTGCTCAAAATATGCTTTGTGTGTTCAATTATTTGTGGAAAATAGGCATATTTCATGTTTATTTGCTTTAGATTGTCTGTTATTTACAATTATGGGGGTGATTTGTAATGAAATTCAAAGAAATTTAAAGAAATTACTTCTAATTTTAGTGAACCTTTAGCTATTGAGTTACATACATTCAAGATATAGTCATGAAGAGAAGGAATCAAACCATAATTCACCAGGTGATTCCACAACTAGGTATGGTTGATGCTAACTTTAAAGGAACAAGGAATGAAAATAATATATGTAGGTTGATAAGCACTCCAAGGGACGTAGCTAATCAATGCATATATCCTAGATTTCATCCACTAATTACTCAAGATTTACAATTAATTGTAATCAAAATAGCTTCTCTTTCATTAAGTATGCTAAAACATGTACATTCACAATAACCTTGAAATTAGTCCTGAATTCTTCAGCAATCAAATTTCAATTAAGTTTCTAATGACTAAAAGAGTGCACTCCATCACCTTTTATAGAATAAGGAGAGGAGGCGGTTACAAAATGACCAACGGTCAAGTTTTATCTTAGTCAGATCAACGATTGTCATTCCTCATTGACTTAGTCAACATCTTCCTTTGGAGCTGGCAACTATCAGCAAAATGTATTTACTTGTAAGTAGCCTATGCATATGTTTGCATAATGATGCATCTCTACTCACTCTTTCTCTACTTCTTCATTCTCTATAGCTTCTTCAAATTCATTGTCACTATCACTTTGATGTAGATTATCTCTTATATGTATCTTTACTGCTGCCCTGATGGATTCATATGACTGTACTACTTTGTGAATTTCACCTCAATCCTATACTTTGGCTTTTGTCACTGCATGCTTATGAGAATGAAATTTGGCCTAGAGGGCTTCCATCTTGCTTTTCCTGCTATTCAATGATTCATTATAAGTCTCCACCCTAACCTTTATTCTCATGACCTTGTTCATCACTTCTTCTATTAGGTGGTTCAGGGGATCCTCTCCTACTTGCTTGAAATTATCATGGAAAGCTTGGACGGCAAAATCAACATCCTAATTTTCAATCTTTCCTTCTACTTTCCCTTCCAATGTCTCTAGGGTTTCTGCCTCATGTGCCATTAGGTTATGCAGTTTGACACTTATATCCTTGAGCTTTCCGCTACATCTCTTTAGTATATCACATTCAAATCCAATATCTTCATACCAGATACTTAGCAGCTAGGAAGTGTTATTATCTAATATATTGTTACTTATCAGGATATGTGTATCAATCTTCTTCATCTCACCTAAAGAATCTAGGTGTTTCTCTAGTTTAAAGGACCTCCTACCTACTTCATTTTGCAATTTATCTACCTTTCTTTTCAAGGTACTCAAAGAATTCCACCTCTCTAAAGAGGCTTTTACTACATCCTCAGCCTCAAAAATGGATGACATCATCCACTTCTCCATTACCTATGCTTTATGCTTCATCAAGTCTAACCCTATAATCTCCTCTTGGGATATGATGGTTAATGGAGCAGCTGCACTGACTGGCATGTGCTTTGGATCAATTAATCCTTTAATGAAAGAATGTAGCTGAGCAATGTGCTCTTTATGCCTCTTATTCTTCTCCTTCTCTCTCTTCACCCTTTGTGTTAGAGAGTCAATTATGTCCTTGCCTTCCTGACCTTCTTGGTCTTCATTTGCACAACCTAGATCAACATTAGTGATCTTGAACTCTTTAAAGCTTATCTAGCCTTTCTCTTTCTCAACTATAGGCAGAGCCACTTGTGTAGTTCTCCTACCTGTTGTAGGGTCTCTTTTGATTGCCGAGGTCAACCTAGTTTTCCTTCTAGGTTTTATCATGCTCCAAGCAAATAATGTAGACACATCAAGATCTTGTACCTCTTCAACATGTTGCAGATGCACCTCTCATTGTAACTAGTAGGGTACATCACCTTTAAGCTCCTGATGATCACCTCCCATATTTTGGGTGTCCTGTGCTCCTGTGTTGGATTTTACCCTTGGTGATGATTGTTCTTTCCTGATTTATTCCTCATGCACCTTCTCATGAGGGGGATCTTGTTGGGGCACCTCTTGTTGAGGGATCTCTTTTGATGGAGGGGGCTCTTGTGAAGTGTTCATACCTTGATCTTGCACCTCCCTTTGTAAATTTTCTTTGGGATCCTCAAGAACATTCTGACTCTACTTATCTTGTGGCACCAAGTTCTCCTGATTAGTCTATGTATTCTGACTTTGGGGATCACCCAGATCATCGTTGGTCACCTTATCTACCTCTTTCCCAGGATCTTTGTCAAGTGTTAGGTTCTGCTCATCACCTTTAGGTGCGCTGACATCTCCAATGCTAGGCTCTTTCTCTCTTGATTTCTCTTTAATTCTAGGTCCACTTTCTTGATCACCCGCCCCAGTATGTGGTGGTGAAACAATGTGTTCCTAACCAGCATCCCTATCGAGCATCTCTTGATCACCCCTATTTTGAGGGAGTGATTCTCCCTTTTCTTGTTCCATAGGCACATTGCCTTGATCCCTGTCTATGTTGGGGATCATCCCACCAACCTCTGCATGTACTATACTATCCACCTTTCCAGGCTCCAAAGGTTGTTCTTTGTCCTTCCTTGGGGTCATATCACCTTGATAAGTGAAATCTATTCCCGCAGAGCTAGTCACCTGCTCTATCAAATTAGTGAGCCCTATTTGTTGGGCTATCTCCTCAGGATTCCCCTATTATGTTTCATCTATTTTCTTATCTACTCTAGCAGTTCTCATCTGGGCCAATGGGGTCCCATGAGGGGTCATCTTAGTATTCACTACTAAGGTCTCCATGTGCTGAGTAGTCACATCTTGGACTACTTCATCTTCTAATAACTCAACAATATTGTCCAGTGGAAAGGGAGACTCCTTACCAGCTAATTGTGCTTCTTTCTCTATCTGTTCTTCCATCTTATCAGTCTTGAACTAGATAATCTTAGGAAGGGGAACCTCATGTTGCAACTCACTCATAAAGGTTAAACCACCTGCACCCCTTAACATGAGTGGTTCAATGCTTACATTACCCCTCATTGTTGTCCTTTTCTTCTTGGGTGGTGGTGTCCAAAATACTTGCTTCCTTTTCTTACTTGTGATCAGTAGGTCATCATCCCTAGGCTCTTTATTCATTTGTTCTGCCTCCATGGGATTCTCTTCTTCTAGTTCTGTTACCTAAATTTCACTACGGCTCATTCAGGTAGAGTTTTGATTCAAAACATATAAGGTGCATCTGATTTGGTCCTTCATACATTACATTCAAGTGCATAAATGAAATAATTCAGGAGATTATGTTTATTAGTTTACTGCATTTATCCAAGTGCATGTAACATAAGAAGGGTTTATCCAAAACTTTTTCCAAAAAATAAATAATCTTTATTGAATGTAAAATGTTCATTATCTCACACAAGCTGTGAGGTTAACTGTCTTATTCAATGAAATAGAAGAATAATCTATACATGTATAAGTAAATATAAGTAATGTGCATGTAAGGTCAAAGGCTAGTCATTGCCTAAGAATGATTGGTTCTAGTTCTGGAGTGTTGTCCTGTAACCCTGAGTTGTCTTTGTCTTTCCTAGCTTCATGTTGTCCCTGGTTCCTGTATCTGGCAAAAATAGTGGTGTTAGAGCAATGCTCTAAGCAATGAATGGTCCCAAACCATACATGAACAATATACCATACATGTATAAACTAATCCTCAATTGCATTAAACAAGAAATGTATACCTTGGATATCCTAGAGAACAATTAGTCATCAAACACATCCAAAACATGCATTTATTTTCTAACAAGTTTGCTTCATATGCAGATACAGGTGTAATTATGTTTCTGTTTGATTCATCAGGTTACATTATGAGTGGATTAAATGTGAGTGGATGAAATGTGGCTCCTAAAAGGACTGAGCCCAACTCATAGTCCTTATAGAATATTTCATATGGAATATACAAATGCAAGACAGACTGCCAGAGAGATAGGGACAGTCATCTCATTGACTGTAGCATTAGATAGTTCAAAATAGTTAAATGATTGTCCAAGAGAGCCATCTATCAGAGATAAACTAGAAACAACATCTTGTGCTTAGAATGATTGCATGCTAACAGTAGTCAATAGTCTCCGAGTGCAGCAAATCAAGTACTAGGAATAAATTGATATTAAGGTGCAGTAATAACAACATATAAGTGGGACAACAATAATAACTTGCCAATAGTGCAATATGTGAAAGGAAGGATAGAGATCTAGTATGAGAGTTTAAAGGAAACATTATGAGGGTGCATCATAAATGAAATGATGGCAGTCAGTGAAGAAAAATAGTATGACAATTACACAAAGAAAACTATATGTTCGGACATCAAGGCATCACATTCCCTGAGCTTCTACAGAGCCATTCAAGTTGTGGTTTAAGACTTACACATCTCACAATGTATTGGAAAGACATTGAGATAAGAGAATACCCTAAGCAAAAGGTAGAAATCATGAAGGATATATAATCTAGAGCTACAGGAGAACAAAGATTTGTTCTTAGAAACATTCAAATAGTAGAGCAATCAAATGGCAAAGAATGTTTAAAACTTTCATGAAGAAATAGCATATCAAACACACCATGAAGATAGTCATCAGCTATAAGAGGATAGTCCTAGAATAGCTTGTCATCATTTACAGTCATAGGGAATACTGTCAAGACATAGAGATAGATAAAATGTATGAGACAAGGATCCAGAGAGCAGAGATAAGCGGTATCACTAGTGTAAGGGACGGTCAAAGAATCGGTAGAGACAATCACCTGTGAAGAGGGCAGTAAAGACACTGAAGAAGTATTTATATGCAGGGATAATACGTTTGTTGCCAAGCAGAGTACAGTCCATCATGGACTATTATTGTGAAATTCACCATAAACAATGATAACAAGGGCTGGTGACAGTCATAAACAACAAAGTTGATCATGGAGGACGATCACACAGTTGTATATGCAAGAACTTATCATCTCCTTCAATTATCTTCCTTTTAAATTCATACACGACCCATACAAATTCAAACCATGATCAAATACAACTATATACTGATGAAATAATGGAACAACATGTAGCTACAAACTCCTTATGCCAATTGGAATAGCAATGCAAGGTACAAACATATGATACTAAATATAGAGATAATGGAGCAACAATGGAGCAGCACTCCTATTACTATGTTGTAGATGAAAGAAATCATTCAGAAATGCATAGGACTATCATATATAGAAAAAGTAGTCATATAGTAATAGCTACAGCTAATAATGACTGTCACGGAGATAGAAGATAAAAGTAAACGCATTCTATATTTCATTTTTATCCATGTTCTAATGAAATCTGGATTTTAGAACCCAATGAGAGATACAGAGAAATATTTCTGAGTGAGATCAATCAATGACCAAAGTATACAAAGTAGAAAATGAAATGTTTTGTCAATGGAACAGCTACTGGAAGCAAATGATAAGCTATAGCTACATCTAGAATGCAATAAAAATAGTCCAAAATGTATTTTCTTCATACAAGTTAAAATCCACATTATTTTACACAGAGATCAAATGCAGAGAAGTGAGGAGTTTTTAAGCTTATAGGAGGTTTGTATTTTGCAAAAAACTTAGAAATGAAGGATAGTATTGTTGTATTATATTCAGCACTAGAAAATTCTCATGTTATGCAATTGACAGGGCATGCCAACTTAACTTCTCGAGGTGAATGTGTAGAGATAACAGAAAACTTATTGTTTATCATCAAAGATGTTGTAAATACATCAAATGAGATTTCCAAATGGAACCAAAGGGTTAACTGTTTAGAGATGCAATCAATAATCCCATGTGTCAAGGAGATATAGGACTGATTTCAGTCATATATAAAGGCCATAGTGTTAGCCTAAATGCATGTAATGCCACTTCACAAGGCCAAGGTCTCATCAAAAGAAAGATTGAATATCACAAAATAGGATAGGAGCTATCATTTTTTTGTGCATGAAGAACAGATACAGATAGACAGTCATATAAAAGTGACTCATATGCTGCAGAACAGTAATCATTACAAGAAGACTTCACAAGAAGACATCATTCATGTACATGAATTAACAGCAAGCATATCAAGAGGAACAATCCATGGAGCAACACTTGCAAGAAGAATTGAAAAATATTTCTTTAATACAGAGTCTTGGAAGCCATGAAAGATAACATAAAACACCCATATGAAACAACAATCATCATAGAATGTAGAGGCAACTATGTGTTTTGTTGCAAGATAGAAGTATGGTAACAGTCTCTGCTCAGCATCATATGGAATGTAATAAAGGTTATTATCTCAGGTTGTTAAATCTAGAGATATATGTAACATAAATAGTGTCATAGGTTTTTGTATCAATATTCACAAGGTCTGATGCATTAGTCTCAATCAATAATGAGGGTTCTACACTACGAATGCAGTTTTGACTCTAGTTATCATGATGGACTGTGACAGTGTTAGGGGTTTATGGAGAGAATAGAGTATATAATCCTTTCAAACAAATGCCTTACACAGACAGAGTTCAGCTAATAGCAAGCTACAAAGGAAAATGAGGTTTTCTCAAGCTCGTTTTGAGACAGAAGAATGCAAATACGGAGGGAGAGAGTAAAGTTTTAACTCATTTTAGACAAATAATACTCAGAGTAAAAATTCGCAGCCCCAGGCAGCAAATGGAACAATGAATCTCAAAAAAGGAAGAGACCATCAGTGTAAAGGAAAAATCCAAAGTTTTCAACTCTTTTGAAGAATAAAATACTCAGAAATACCTCAAATTGTGCCTCAGCATAGTCAAATGCTGGAAAATGGAGAAAAAGTTGCAAACATAACCAAAAATGCAGATTTTTGAATTCAAAATGCATAGAGTTGTTCTCTTTTTACAAGTTTTGTCATGGTTGGAGCTCATTTTGAGCAAGAAATGAAAGTCTCAAAATAGAAAAATGAAACCCTTCAAACTCATTTCAAAGGGAAATACCCAGTTTTTTTTAACCATGCCACAGCAGAGCAAATACAACAATGAATCTAAAAAAAAAAAAGAGATCAACAGCAAATAAGGGATTGACTCTTTTCATTTTGCCTTTTGTTTTGTTAAGAGTGCAGTTTCTTCCTCAAAAAACTAGTCAAAATGGTGGCCTCACACAGTCAAAATGCAATATAGGTGGTCGGCCATGATAGAAAATAACAAAAAATGCATCAAAACCAGTAAAAAATGTGACCATGGAGGCCCAAAATCAATGCCAAAAGTCAGCTTCAAAGAGTCTAAACCTCAGAGAATACAAAATACCTTGCAGTTTTCTCTTAAAGTTGGCCAAAATCCTCTGTGAATCGACAGAAATGATGCAAATTAGGTGTACAAACCCCTCTATGGTGGCGGTCGAGCATGGCAGCGAGCAAAGAGCGAAATGCAAATGATATATTTTTTAGGTTTTCCTTCCTTTTTCATGTTTGACCTAATTTGCTATTGTGTTTTTGACTTTTGATTTGAAAAATCATTGCAATCCATTAGGCGACATTGTCAAAACTTGAAGTCTTTAAAACCTAGTGATAATACATCATGTGGTCGTGAGACCTTTTTCATCCTTTTCATCTTTTTCAAAGTCAATAAACATTATGAAGACATAGGGTCGAATGCCTTATTTTGCTAAGGCATATCATGATATAGTCATAAGGTGGATGAAGTGATGCACATAAGGCATTGTAATGTGTATAGGGAGGCATAATAAAATATGTTGCATTAGACCTAGATATAAAGCATGTGATCATGATGATGTATGTTAAAAAATGTATGAATTGCTAGGAGTTATACAGTGTGTTGACATAGCTATGAGATGCGAGAGGTAGTGCAAGTGTATGTGGAGTTGTGTCATTTTGCCTAGGAGCTATGAAGACATTGTTATGTCATTTTTGCATAAGCTAGAAATAGATTAAATATTGTAAACGAATGACAAAGTAATCAACATGAATTACTTTATCATTTGTAATAAAAATGCAAAGAGGCAATATTAGGCAGATTTATCACACATGGCAAAGTAAGTCTCGTCGATTACTTTGTTGTCCTTTCACAATATTTAATTTGTCCCTAAATCATGCAAAATCAAGAAGTTAAATATTTGTGTCCTAAATGCCATTATTTTTGCCATGGAATTGTAATAATTTTGGAATTTAAAGCATTAACTAAGTGGTGTAATTATAAATCACTTAGTCAATGTTAAATAAATGTAGAAATAATGTGTATTTATGTCATTTATTGTGAAAAATATCAGACATTTATGATGCTATAGGGTGAGTTTGACAAACATGTTGAGGAGTTATTGCACAAATTTGACTTATTTCAGTGGCCTTAAAGAGCATTTAAAGACATTTTCTGGAGCTTTTATGATTAGTGATGACATGCCTTGACTATTTCTGCATTGGAAACCCATTTTGGAGGACTTTTAGCAAATATTTTGGAGAGATTTATGAGATGCACGAAAATGGAGATGGCTCATCCTCATCTCATTGCAGCTATTTGGAGAGTATATAGTCATTCATTAGATGCTTTGTAGGGGGTTCTTTTCCATGTACATTCTAAAGTTAGTGATTTTTTCTGCAATCCTACTCAGTTTGAGCATGTTTTTGTAACTCTTTTTAGCATATGAAATATAGAGAACACCTTGGATACCATTGATAGTCAGATTTTGCCTTCTTGTTTTTGCAGTATTGGGTATTATCAAGTGTTTGATCAGGTCATTTGTGAGGTGTTTTTGTTTCCTTGTGACTTTGTCTTATGTTTCAATACCCTTTTCCACCGAAGCTATGTTTATGTAGGTTACAAACTGTGTCTTAAACTGTTATAAGGCCTTTAAACTATGAAGTTAGCTTCCTTTTAAAGATTTTAATGCATTGAGGCCTCTTTGTGAAGTGTTTTTGCAAACCTGCAGTAATAAGTTATGCAGGTTTAGTTTCTATTGTCTATGGCCAAGTGTATGCAAGTATGAGTTTCATTAACCATATCAAGTTTGGTGAATCACCCTTATTTTCACATTTTCTAGTTTTTAACTTTCATTTACAAAAGCATTCCTTTTCCCTTTTGCTCTGCAAATCTAGTAGATTCTAGGTGATAACCAGCTAGGAAGCTGGCCTTCTCTGGAGGTTCTTTCCATCACAGGTGACCCACAGACCTGGAAAGATCCCATGTTTCTCTAGATTGCCAAGTTTTACAACTCAACAAGGGTGCACATTTGAGAGACAATAGTTTTATCTTGCAGAGGTTCATCCTCTACTTGAATTTGTGTCATTTGGCATAGGCTTTACTATCCTCCTAGTCTTTTGTTTGTCAGGGGGTGGTTGTGATGTGGATGATTGGGCAGATGTGGATGCTCCATCACCTTTGGATGGGAGCCTTTTTATAATCACCCCTTTCTGTTTGGGCTTAACCTTCTTACCCTTGCCTAGCAGCTTTTGTTCCTCAGTGGGCAATCTCTCTCCATTAGATTTTCTTTTCTTAATTAGAAAATCATCATATTCTCCATCAAGTAGCTCTTGTCTTTTCTTCTTACTATCAACTGTGATGGCCATACCTTTCTTCTTCAATTTCGCAATCTCTGCATCAACCCAACTCTGGGTCAGTTGGATGACCCCTTGCATTATTTGGTCCAAGGAGGTCTCCTCCGGCTATCTTAGATCAGGGGCTAAAATGGTGTCATTATACACCTTCTTGTCCTCATACTCATTGGACATTATCTTTCCATCATCATGATGTAGTTGTGCGGGCATTGAGATGCAATCGAAGATCTTGATTTGGTTGAGTGTGAACCTTTGATATTTTCTTCTTCTAACCTTTGCCTCATCATCACAATCAATCCAAAAGTCTTCCAGATGCTTTTGATGTATCTACTTTTCTAACAGCTTTTGCATCCTTCCATAAGGGTCATATGACCTGACTATAAGAAATGGCTATAAGTACATGAGGTTTAATCCTCCAATAGCATCCTTCATGCTCTATCTATCTGGGCATAAATACCAACCTATGTAAACTGGGAACAATATAGGAGGGATCTTCTTCTTCTCCATGTGAGCCTCAACACAAGTAGATATTTGTCTAACGAACTCCATTAAAATAACCCTATTAGTAGGGTATCTAGGCAACATGAGGGGATGTCCTTCAAATCCTTCAATCCTTATATATGAAAAGGTGGAGAATTGGATAAACCAGGCTCCATACTTGTAAATAACTTCTTGATCTTCCATGCTTAATCTCTTGGTTCGATCCTCCTCCATTGTTTTGACTAGATGCATTGAAAATGAATCATTTACCAACTTGTAATCCTAGAGGTATGCCTTTCTCTATAATTGGGGATAATGATACCAAATATTCACATCACCTATGTTGTTCCCAATATTTCCTACTATTTGTAGGGCATCAAATGTTCCTCAGAAAGCACAAGAATATACGACATAGGAGGTCATGTAGAATATGCATGCTTGACCACCTAGCTTCCTCATTCCCTCGTCCAGGCAATCACTGATGATTTTGGCCTAGAGAGGCTTGTTATCTGAGTATAATACCATCTAGATGATTCCAAACATCTAGTTCTTGAAGTTACCAGCATGTGGCCTGCTGGTCATCCTACTCAATAGGGCAATTATATACTGATATTCATGATCAAAGTCAAATTTATATAGGTATACTGGCAATTTGGCCGAAGCTTAGTAGGTACTGTTCTTTGCCCTCCACTGATACATTCTATTCCTGGCCTCTTTCTTGTTGTTGTTATATTCCTTTTCTAGTTTATTGAGGTCTACACTTACTATCTTATTCCCCACTGGCAGATTAAATGTAGCAATGATGCCCTTGATTGAAAAGTTGGCATATACCCTGCCATGCTTCTCTCTCTCCTAGTCTCTGGTTTATAATTTCTAGCACACTCTACTACCAGTTCAGTGGCATCCATAGCATATGGGAATCCTATTGCATGCCACATACCTGTCATAAATATCCTATCCAGTATAGGGTTGTCTGTGTGATTGTCCAATTTCCTTGACCATGCATCTAAGTCTGTATCTCCTTGATGTGTATCACTGATAACACCATATCTAAACTGTACACCTTTGGGTTGTACAAACATGGGCTTCAAAAACTCAGCTTTGGATCTGTTACTTCTGACATCCACCATTAGATCCTACAATAGACATATGCATATCTTACCGTATGGTGCTTATATGAACATTCAACAATATCATGCATCTCATCTCTATTATTCATCATTTTAAATCTTTTCATGCATCATCATGCAGATTTGCCCTAGTAAAGAATTATTTACCTGATAATTTGTAGAAAATAACAATAGATAGGGTTTTGAATTACTTACCTGATATCGCTTTTCCTTTTCTGATTATATGACTGATAATTGGAAATGTAAATGTGCAGGGTCAACTGTCCCGTTCTGTTACGCTAAGGGTCATGATCTGCTAGCAGATGACTGAGAAGGGTTTGACTTCCATAGCTCTATAATTCTCAATTAGTCGCAAGGTAAATGTAAATATCCTTTGAATTTTACTTTTAAATGGATCAATAGGAAGAATTAGGGAATATGCGTTGTTCTGATTGAATCCGTTGATTATTTGCATGAAGCTCATAGATGCCGCCAAATGTTGAATTTATATTTGAAATCAGCGAGGCTTCACCTACCATTTTGTTTGCATTTAATGCCAGAGGGTGATCTTTTAAACATCAATGATATTTGAAAATATGACCCCTAATAGATAATATGACCCCCCCTCTTGCACAGGATAATCATTTACTAAAGATTGAGGTGATAATGGTCAACCTTTGACCACGAATCAAGATCAGGTCATCAAAGTAAGATCAAGGATACTTCGAAATGTGAACCCCTCGGGACTAGATCATGATGACATCATCATGACATCAATGCTCTTTAGTTATCGGGTTATGGTGATGTCATCGTCATATTAAGAAATATGATGGATATTTGGATATATGACCCTCCATGGGTTGGGTAACATGCTCACGTCATCATCTGGGTAATTTCTTTCATTCATTAGAACAGAATGACATCATAGTCATATTGGTGTAGGGTGATATTTTGTAAGATGACTAATATTAAGAAATATGACCCCCTACGGATATATGAGGTTCTTGACAGGTAGATACCTGTTTCTACTTAAGTTTGATGTTCGCACACTAGATATCTAATAGCCATCGGGTGATTTTTCTAAGTCCAGGTCATGTTAGCAAAGTTTTGAAAAATGACCCCCCTAAAGGAAATATCAGGGTTGACCGATCTTTGACTCAACATAACTTTCTACCCTTAAGCAATATTGGGGTGATCCAAAAGGCAAACTTGCTTATAATTTTGTACTCTTTCCAACCATGAGGTTTATGATAGCAAATACTAACCTTGGCAACCAACCTCTTCTTGTGGTACACATACCTTAGGTGGCATACATGACTGATTTTACCAAACCATCCAAAGCAAGAAAACAAGCAGGTAAAAGCAAAAATTTGGGTCCTTGCATTTCTAAGGCAAAATGGGGCATGTTGTGTAACCACACAACACTAATGATGAGAGCTATCCCATCAACCACAAATTTAGATCAAGATCTTGTCACTTCACACCCTGCAAACATCATGACAACTAACTCTGAAGGATACACACATAGGAGTGGTCACAACATCTTATGGAGGCACTAACATGAAACCCTAGCATGACACCTAATTATTGCAATGGTGATCCAAGTATTAATCTTAATTGACTTATTATAGCAAGTCTTTTCAGTTTTTATTTTTTGAAAATCACCTTGAGTCCCGGACACTACCACTATTTCCAAATAAAGCTTGATGCATGTAAACCCCTAAATATCCACCTGTCACATTAGCCTCATAGCTCTAGAGTGACATAACCCCTACAAAATATACTCAAACATAATTTCTAACTTTGCAAGCCATAATTCCTTCACAATTGACCTAGTAGTCTACAATACAAGCAAAAGAGACCTTACTGCTAAAATCACCATCCAAAATGCTCAAAAATTCAAGCAAGGAAATTTGAACTCCAAAATTTAAGAATCAAAGAGCTCTAGAGGTGGGATAGGTCTATTGTGGGAGGTTTCAGAAAGGTAAGCAGGCAATCTTGAGGGTTTGCAAGTTAAAGGGGGATAAAACACTAGTAAGTTGCAATCTATTTGGAGGTATGGGGATTAAGAAGAAATCTAATGTAGGAGCATCCCTAGTTCAAGAGCAATATTTCATTAAACAATAAAAACATTTGCATTTTAGTTTGTTTCTTTTCATTTTCTAGTTTAGTACAGTTAGTTTAGTCAGTAGCAGTTTCTGTATTTTGGTTTGCATTCTATTGTAGTTGTATTTCAGACCTTGTAGAGCTAGATTCAAAATCTAGACACATTCATGCACATCATATCCAAATCTCAGATCATTTGGATTAGTTAGTAGAAAGTTATCGCTATTAGAAGATCAACTATTTTCTCAAAACAAAGCATCCTGACAGTCTCAAACAATCAGCTAAAGGAGAAGACTTGCGGACCATTTCATGACTTGTAGAGCTAAATGATAGATCATTCAATGTTGATTGGTTTGTGGCCAACCTTCCCTGAGATCCGTACACCATTCCATTCATTTGCAGAGGAGTTCTACATGATTAGGTCTAACCTATCCATGTACACATGTTACAACTCTTCATTGGAGTTTGTGATCTTCCTTGGCTAACATGGAGGAATCTTATGTTCCAGAGATGATATAAATTGATGAAATAGATGCCTAGGAAAGTAGTGAAACATAGAGATAGTTGATAGTTTGAATTTCTCATGAAAGAGCTTCAAAGCTATATCTTGTGCATATTTTGTAACTATGAAATCAGGCTTGTGAGCCCTAATTGTAAGTCCACATGTTGTCAGCCAATTTGTATTTGAATTCTATGATATACTAAATGATTAAATATACATTTGCTTTATATCTTTGAGTTTTTTCCGTTGTCTTTACTCTACTTGCATGGCCTAGATAGTTCACTTTGTGGACCCTCCTAACCGTGACTGCACCAAGTGGTATCAAAGTGAAAGTTTGAATCTTTGGGAGTGAATTCAATGAAGTTGGCAAAGGAATTATGTAAGATCTTGTTGTGAGCATATTGCCGAATCTGAATCAGGTTACTTGTGTTGCAACTGATCATTGATTGTGAGGTAGTTGTCACCTTGTAGCCTGATTGTTGAATTTGAGGTAGTTACACTTGATGCAAGGAAGAATGTTACTGAGGAGAATTCTTGCTATTGGAACAATGGCTGGAAGAATGGATGAGATGATGAAGATGATGAAAACCATGCAAGTTTCCTTGGATGCTGTTGACGAAGATTGGAGAAGAGGATTGACACCTTGACCTAATGTTGAAAGTAATGATGATGAAGAATTTCAATCTGTCAATCAAAATGATGAAACCCTAGGAGATGATGAGGAAGAAGAATCAGGTCAAGTCAAGATTTTGCAATCTATTTCAAAGATCGGGAAAAGACCTATAATTGATGTACTAAATTACACTGGCAATTTGAATCCTGAAGAGCTAATTGACTGGATAAATGACCTGGAAGAATACTATGAGTAGAAGAAATTGAAGATCTGAAGAAGGTGACATTTGCAAAGACAAAGTTGAAAGGACATGCTGCTATATGGTTGAAAGAAGTTTAGTTGGATAGAAATAGAAGAGGAAAAGAGAAGATTACAAAGTGGGATAGAATGGTGACAAAATTGAAGAATGAGTTTATACCTACTGACTATGAGTTGGAACTATTGAAGAGATTGCAAAACCTGAGACAAAAGGAGAAATATGTGAAGGAGTACATTGAAGAATTTCATAAGATGATCATAAGGATACGACATAGTGAAGAAAGCAAGGAGAAAGTAGCTAGATACATTAATGGACTAAGATTGAACATTCAAGAAGAACTAAGTTTGGTTAGGATGACAACATTGGAAGAAACATATCAGCTTGCCCTGAAGGTTGAAGAAAAGTTGAACAAGAGGCATGATTAGAGATAGAGAGGTAGAGGAGATAAATTTTAGAGAGGTAGAACATTTTCCAGAGGAGAGAGATCATTTGTGGAGCAGAATAGACAAGAAAACACATTCAAGAAAGAGGACAGAGATAACAATGCATACCAGAGAGATGACAAAACTTTCTACTGAAGAGGAAACCAGGTAGTCCATACCAAAGTGAAGGATACAAAAGAGAAGGAAGAGGACCTGATAGGAGAACATTCAGAGGAACATGTTTTAAATGTGGAGGTGAAGGACATAGAGCATTTGAATGCAATCAAGGGAGTAAAAGAAAGAGGACAAAGAACAGTGAAAGAGCAACGTATGTGAAAGAAGAACTTGTTGGATCACCTAGTTCAGTTGGTAAACCTAACAAAGGAGAATCACTTGTCATGAGGAGAGCACTATTTCAAGCAAAGACAAATGAGGAACCACTGCAGAGGAAAAGTTTGTTTAGAACCAGATGCAAATCAGGAAGTAAATGTTGTAAAGTTGTGATTGATAGTGGTAGTTTAGATAATCTAGTTTTAGAGGAGATGGTGACTAAGCTGAAGTTGGAAAGATTGAAACACCCTAAACCATATCAAATAGCATGGACTCTAGATGATCATAAAGTACTGGAGAGTGAACAATGTTTGGTGAAATTTCACATTGGATCCTATCATGATGAAGTATTGTGTGATATTATGACTATGGATGTATGTCATATATTGTTGGGTAGACCATGATAGTATGATAGGAAAGCTATACATGATGGGAGAAATAATACATATACTATAACATCAAATGGAAAGAGAAGTACTTTGATTCCGTTGGAAGATGATCCTAAGAGTGAAGTATGTGGAAATGCTAGAATCTATTTGGTAGATGGAAGGAAATTTTTAGATGGTTTGAGACATGAGAATATGTGTTATGCTTTTATCCCTAAGAAGCCTAAAAACCTAAAGACTAAAGAATCACAACCTAAGGAGACAACTGAGTTGCTGACAGAGTATGAAGACATCATATCAGACAATGTGCCTAAAGGATTCCCACCAATTAGGAGAATCAGTCATCACATGGATCTTATACCTAGAGCTAGTTTACCTAACAAAGCAACACATAGAATGACACCGACAGAGAATGAAGAATTGAATAGGCAGATACATTAGTTGTTGAGGAAAGGTTTGATCAGAGAAAGTTTGAGTCCTTGTGCAGTACCTACAATGTTAGCACCGAAGAAGGATAGAGAATGGAGAATGTGTATAGACTCTAGAGCAATCAATAAGATCATAGTTAAGTATAGATTTCCTTTACCTAGGATGGATGATATCATTGATTGTTTGAATGGAGAAAAATATTTCACAAAGATAGACTTGAAGAGTGGATATCATTAGTTTAGAATCAGAGAAGGAGATGAATGGAAGACTACTTTGAAGACAAATGAAGGATTGTATGAGTGGTTAGTGATGCCTTTTGGATTGACAAATGCACTGAGTACTTTCATGAGATTGATGAATGAAGTCTTGAATAAATTCTTGGGTAAGTTTGTTATTGTATATTTAGATGATATTCTAATTTTCAGTAAGACAAAAGAAGAACATTTGTGGCACCTAAGACAAGTATTGCAGAGACTAAGAGAAGACAAATTGTTGATAAACATCAAGAAGTGTAGTATCATGAAGGAAGAGCTAGTATATTTGGGATTTGTAATTTTTGTGGAAGGATTGAAGATGGACCCTGAGAAAGTGAGAGAAATTGTTGAATGGCCTACACCAGAGAGCATTGGAGAAGTTAGATCATTTCATGGATTAGCTAGTTTCTACCAGAAGATCATCAGAAATTTTAGTTCAATTTGTAACCCTATGAAAAAAACAATGAGAGGTGACAAATAATAGTTTAAGTGGACATCAGGAGCAGATAGAAGTTTTGAATTGTTGAAGCAAAAAGTGATAGAGCAACCTGTGTTGGCATTATCAGATTTCAATAAGGTATTTCAAGTAGATTGTGATGGAAGTGGAAATGCAATAGGAGCACTGTTAAGTCAAGAAGGTAGACCTATAGCATATTTCAGTGAGAAGTTGAATGATGCAAGAAGAAGATATTCAATTTATGATCAGGAGTTTTATGCCATAATTCAAGCCTTGAAGAAGAGGAGACATTACTTGTTGCCTATGGAGTTTGTGTTGTATACATATCATCAAGCTTTACAGTATTTAAATAGTCAAGGAAAGTTGAATCAGAGACATATGAGATGGGTAGAGTTCATGCATAGTTATACTTTTGTATTGAAGCATAGGAGTGGAAAATCAAATAAAGTTGTAGATGCATTGAGTAGGAGAAGGAACTTGTTGACAAAGATGAGAGTTGAAGTGTTGGGATTTGAAGAGTTGAAGAACATGAATGAGGAAGATATTGATTTTTGAGAACCTTGGAAAGCATGTAAGGAACCTGTTGTGACATATAGGTGTAAGTGGTTGGATTATTTCATTCAGGAAGATATGTTGTTTAGATGAAATTAGTTATGCATACCTAGGAGTTTAATGAGAGACAATTTGATCAAAGAGAAACATAGTGGTGGATTGGTAGGGCATTTTGGTATTGATAAGATAGTGGCTTTGGTGAGTGGAAATTACTTATGGCCTCAAATACATAAGGAAGTTAGGAAATTTGTGTAGAGTTGTAGAGTATGTCAAGTTGCAAAAGGGAGTAGTCAGAATATTGGATTGTATAAACCTTTGACAGTACCAGAGAGACCTTGGGAAGACATAAGCATGGATTTCATAATGGGATTGTCGAAGACATAGAGAGGACATGATTTAATATTTGTAGTGGTGGACAGATTTTCAAAGATGGTACATTTAATACCTTGTAAGAAGACAACTGATGCAATTCGTGTGGATGACCTATTTTTCAAGGAGATTATGAGATTGCATGGATTACTTAAGAGCATAATTTCACACAGAGATACAAGATTTCCTAGAAACTTTTTGAAGACACTTTGGAAGAAGATGAAGATAGATTTAAAGTTTAATTCCTCATTTCATCCACAAAGTCATGGACAAACAGAGGTAGTAAACAGGAGTTTGGGAAACTTGTTGAGATGTTTGGTTGGAGAGAAGGTAGGAAATTGGGATTTGATTTTATCACAAGCAGAGTTTGCATATAATAATCCAGTGAATAGGAGTAGAGGAAGAACACCATTTGAGATTGTGATAGGAACTAACCCTAGAGGAGTTGCAGAGTTGAGAGACATTAGTATGAAAGATAAAAGGAATGCAGAAGCAAAAGAATTTTCATGACACATGGAGATAGTGCATAATAAGGTGAAGAAGAATTTGGAAGAGATGAACAGTAAGTACAAAGAACACGTAGATAAGAAGAGAAGACAGAATTTTTAGAGGGAGATGAAGTAATGGTGTACTTGAGAAAAGAAAGATTTCTAGTTGGGACATATAACAAGTTGAAGATGAAGAAGATTAGACCATGTAGGATACTTAAAAAGTTTGATTCAAGAAATACATATGAAGTAGAGTTACCTGAGACATTGGGTATATCACCTATTTTCAACATTGTAGACATATATCAGTATCATGAAATAGAGTTCAGTGACAGAATTGAAAAAGACTTGAAGAATGAGTTACCACAACAAGCACTAGAGCCGATTGAGGGCATCTTGGATAGTAGAGTTGGACGCAGCACCAGAGGAAGACAATACAGAGAATATCTTGTGAAGTGGAAAGGCAGATTGAAAGAAGACTCATCTTGGATTTCTCAGGCTGAGGTGGACTGTCTTGGTTTCTCTCCAACCCCAGCAAAGTGGGGACTCACTTTTTCAATAACCCCAGTGGATGTCTGATGCAGGAGCATCCCTGGTTCAAGAGCAATCTTGCATTAACTAAAAAAATATTTGCATTTATTTTGTTTCTTTTCATTTTCCAGTTCAGTACAGTCAATTTAGTCAGTAACGGTTTCTATATTTTGGTTTGCATTCTACCGTAGTTGCATTTTAGACCTTGCAGAACTAGATTCAACATCTAGACACATTCATGCACATCATATCCAAATCTCAGATCATTTAGATTAGTTACCAGAAAGTTACCACTATCAGAAGATTGATTGTTTTCTCATAATAGAGCATCCTGACAATTTAAGACAATCAACTAAAGGAGAAGACTTGTGGAGCATTTCATGACTTGCAGAGCTAAATGACACATCATTCAATGTTGATTGGTTCATCGCTGACCTTCCCTGAGATCTGTACACCATTCCATTCATTTGCAAAGGAGTTCTACATGATTAGGTCTGACATATTCATGTACACATGTTACAACTCTTTATTGGAGTTTGTGATCTTCCTTGGACAATGCAGAGGAATCTTATGTTCTAGAGATGATATAAATTGATGAAATAGATGCCTAGGAAAGTAGTGAAACACATAGAGACAGTTGATGGTTTGAATTTCTCATGAAATAGCTTTAAAGCTATATCTTGTGCATATTTTGTAACTATGAAATCAGGCATATGAGCCCTAATTGTAAGCCTGCATGTTGTCGGCCAATTTGTATTTGAATTCTATGATATACTAAATGACTGAATCTGCATTTGCTTTATATCTTTGAGTTGTTTCCATTGTGTTTACTCTAGCTACACAGCCTGGAAAGTTCACTTTGTGGACCCTCCTAACTGTGATTACACCAAAATCAGAGATGGAGACAATAGAGCGACTGTTACAAGATCAAACATCTGCTGATATACTGAGGGCTGCAAGATGGATCAAGTTCCTAGAGAAATTTGAAGGGTACAATGAATATATTGTGGAGGAGTTCCTCTCTAACTTGCAGAACAACAAAAAACAAGTACAAGGGGTCACCATTCCTATCCCTGCATCCATCATCAATAGGATCTCTAGACTCTTATAAGAAGGTGAGAGGTTCTACCACCTAAAAACCCTTTATACTAATTTGATAAAAGTTTTCTCCATAGACAATGAAACTGCAATACAAACACACACTAATACTTGGGAGAAGTAAAATGAATTGTTAGAAACACCCTTCCTCAACCATGGCAGTCCTTGGCCATGTGGTTAATGAAATATTTCACCTATGATGGCCAGTTCTCCCTCGTATTAGGGCCCATTATGAAAATGTTGATTTTTCTAAGGTATGGCCACACACACCTTGAATATAGGATAAATTTACCCAACTTCCTATTTTCTACAATTATCTCATTAGCAGAAAAGTATCAATAGGGGAAGGGTCAACTTAAACACCATGGCCTTATATACCTCATCATAAAGCATCATTTCATCTCCAAGAAGGGAGGGGAGGCCCTATGGAAGGCCTTCCTAGATTACACTCATGAGTTCAAGAAAAATGGAAAGAAGACAATAGAAGAGTCACCATCTGCCACTCCAGAAGTGGAGGAGGATAGGCTAGCTCCATCCACTTCTTCCCCATCTGGTGAGAAGAAGAAAAAGGGTAAGAAAATTCTAGGAGAATCATCTAATGCACCAAAACATGAAGAAGACATACCTGAGAAGGAATCCCCCAAAATACCACACAAAACAAAATAGAAATTGAAATTAGGTGAGGAATCCACCTCAACATGGAAGATGAGGGGTGTTATAAGTTCTCCCCAGATTCTAGAAGCGGTAGGTGAAGAGGAAAAAGTAGAGGAGCCTGCAGGGATTCCCAAACCCCAAAAACATAAGAAGAAGAATGTGGACCTTGTTATGGAATAAAATGTGTACACTAGCATTTTACACCTAGTTTAGCACCTGGGTGGACCTAAAATGTTTACACTTGTTAATTAGGACCTATTTTAACACCTTTTTTAACATTAACCGATTAAATCTCAACCCCAATGAATAAACCCAACAAAATAACAATGAGACCGACCTAAGGTCACTTAAAGGGACTTATGCCAAAGTTTTTGGGGCTAAAGGACAAGGGCACCCAAGTGCCCTGGTCCCTCATTTAGCCCTGGCCTAATTTAAAGGTATGTTGGCTTAAGATATCTTAAGTGGTTCCTCATGTTGGCCCCATTTGGTTTTATTTGTTGTTTGTGATAGGAAATGCATATAAAGCAAGTTAGTTTATTCATTTGAACATCTCTAATTTCTCTATGCAATCTTGGCACACTTGTACTTTCTCTTCTGCTCTTTATTCTTCTCTAAAGCTCTCTATGGCAGATTATTGTTGCGGCACTAACTTATTGTAGGCCTTGTGAAGATTTTTTTGTATATGCTAGAAATTGGAATGCAAACAAGAACAAAAGAGACTCTATTCCAATGTCTACATAACTCAATAAATAATCACATTAGTCAATAACGAAATCCAAAGAAAACAATAATGCAAAGTTACCACACTACGATATTTATTCCTTGGTGTATTGATATGTGGATTACTCTAAATGTATAATAACCATGATTGCAAGTCAATGGATGATAGTTCAAATGGATGTGAGGTTGCTTCAATGAATGCTCAAAGAACTGGAAGATATGGATACCAATGCTCAAAAATTGTGAAGGGTTTATGAAGAGGTGTATGGGCGTATTTATAGCTTTTAAAGAAGATCGATCAATGGTGGAGAAAATAAAATGAAATCAATGGACGAGATAAATTGAGAAGACATGAAGGAATGTGCACATGACAAGTGTCCATGCAAAAGTTGTTTTATTGGGTTAATTGCTTTGTTGACTAAAGATAGGATTGATTTTCATAAAAATATAATGTTTTTTTTCCTATTTGATGAACTGATTGATAAAAACAATGATTTTAAAGCTAATTAACTCAACTTGTGGTTTGCTTTTTGACATGCAAAAGATAAAATTAAATAATAAATTATTTAATTTGTGTGCATGGAGGAAAATTTATTTTTAGAATATTTAGATGATAATTAGAAATTAAATAAATATATTTATTTAATTTGCTGTGCATGATGGAAGAAAAATAAGAAATAATTAAAATATTGATTTTATTTATTTAGAAGATATTTGAAAAGTCAACCTAAATAAATTGGAATAATTTATTTAATTTTAGAAGAATAATTAGTCAATTAAATAATTAAAATCATTTAATTGTTGTGGATAAGAAGAATTAAAGTGGTGAATTAATTTAATAATTTATTTATTTAATTAATGGGAAAATAGAAGAAATAAAGGTGGTGAATTTAATTAAATTAAATAAATAATTAAGAATAATTTATTAATGTTGGATTAAAGTGAATAAGAAGAAATTGGTGAAATTAATTAAATATTTAAGTTATTTAATAAATGTTAGATGAAGATGGTTAGGCAAAATTAATGTATGTAGGGTGAATAATGCAATGGTAATTTATGGGTGTCTACATTTTTCCCCTCTTTGAGACAATACGTTTCATAGTGTTGTTTCAAACAAAATACTGTTTTTGTGTGAACAACTATGCCCCAGTGTAAATTGGTGTAGGATGCCCTCTCGAGAGGAAAACTAGGGAAACAAAAGAAGGATTGGGTTGACTCGCAACTAGAAGAAAAGGCCGATGATACGGAAGAAAAAGGATGAGAAAGATGAGCATGGAAGGTTGAAGCTGGCACGATAGAGAAATAAGGCTAACATGAAGAAAACTAGATCATGGGAGGGAAGAAATTAGGGTTGGAATGTTATAAGTAGGGCACAAGGGTCACTTTCAAGTCATTTGCATCCTTAGAGTTTCAAGATCTTGTCTTCTAGTGCTTTAGAGAGTTTAGAGATTAGAGCAAACTAGAGTACAGATATGGTAGGCATCCCACAAGCAGATCACTACGCGGAGAGAGTGACGACACATGGCCAACTGATAGGAGCACTAGGAGTAGTAAGTACCCTTAACTAAGTCATTAAGTGCATATATGAGGGTTATTAAAAAAGGGTAGGCTATAGTTTTGACCAAAAGCAGTCTCTAGGCTAGAGCTACGCTTATGGTAAGAATTGTGGTGCTTTTGTAAAAATAAGTCGCTTATGGCACACACAATGGTGCCTTTGGCTCTAAAATTGCGCTTTTGGCTGCTTTTAGGAATTTAAGGTTTAGGTTTTCTTTTGGTTGTAAAATTTCCCTTATGGTCAGTAGGGTGGCACCTTTGGCAAAAGGGATTCCCTGTGGTTAGCAGTGTTGAACACCCAAAGTACTGAGAGGGGGGTGAATCAGTACTGTATTAAACTTTTCACTTATTGAATTAGTAATCCATTTACCACATGCAATAGAAAAGCAAATTGAACATAGAAGAAATAACCACAAACCATCACACATGAACACCAGGATTTTTACAAGGAATACCCAAAATTGGGAAAAACCATGGTGAGTGTTAGCTCACAATATATTATGTAGGAACAATACCAAATTACAATGGAGGCTCACTGCCCAAACAAATGTTGAAATACATAGGACAACTGAGAGGGGGGGTGAATCAGTTGTCACAAAAACTAAACTTCATAAACCATCAACTACTTAATTACTAATAATTAGATTTAACCATGAAAGCATGAAACCATATACTTAATCATAATCACACATTCAACACAGTAGACACCATATTTTTACTTGGAAAACCCTAAAAGGGAAAAACCATGGTGGGTGTTACCCCACAAAAAAATATATGAGTTAAAACAATATGAAAAAATAGAGGCTCACTGCCCAAATTGCTCACTACCAAAGGGTGGCTCACTAACAAAAATGGTGAACTGATTAATTAGCATCTACTCCTGCCTGGGTTTAGTTCCATTAAAGCACAATATAACTTCTCTGCTCTGCTCTTTCACACCTTTGCACTTATCTCTTCATTTTCACATTCACTATCACATTTTTGCAATTACGTTACAAGTCTTTATACAAGTCATCAACCTTGGAATATACATCAAGGTCAGAAATACATTCATCAACCATTTGAACAATCTCCAAGGTCAACATTACGAAAACATACGTAGAAATAGGTCTAGACCTAATACAAAAATTTTATAAGGGAAAGATGTAAAGATGTATGTTGATCATGCCACACCTTAGCTAGGACTCAAACGTAATTCTTCACACCACAACACGCTTCCACAATCTTCAAGGTAGCTCCGCAATTAGTGTAATCAACCAAGTTAGCCAAGACTGGTGAGAACACTAGGTCTGCTAAGAACATTCTTCATCTGTAATGAAACAACTTGCACAATATCTGAATATAATAGAAAATATGCTGAAAATACTTGATAATAATATGCCACTTCGAGGGGGCAACCTCCTAATCCACTTCGAGGGGGATACCTCCAATATTCTTCAATGAGAACACAATACTGAATATGATGATCTAATAAGACTCACTACCCCTATATATACCTATTTATGCCTAGGATATCACCCAGGCCGACTTAGATAGCCCTATAGAAGCCTTAGGCCGACCTAAACAACTAAATAACAATATAATAATGATAATATGACTTAATTAAGGGTTAAGATAGCCACAAGCTGACTATTCATAACCATATACACTATAGAAGTAAGAGCATAACATGCCCCCCACCTTTACAAAAGCGTTGTCCTCAACGCTGATCAATTCTGGTAGTTTCTTCATATAATCTTCATCATCCCATGTGGCAACTTCAACTAGAAGATATGTCCTTGATGTCCTTAGCTTGTTCATGTGTGTCTGGAAAATTAACTTCAGCTCCAAGATGTGTCTTCCCTTTGCATCTAGCTCTTGATGGTGATGAATGTGTTCTTCCTTTACTTGAACCTTTTGATGTGCCATAGAGGAAGAGGTGAGGAATAGTACATGGTACCCTTGCATTGGTTGAATAGCTTGATCAGGAACTTCTTCTTCTTTCACTTCTTCTTCATCATCTTTTTCTTTTTCTTTTGTTTCTTCTTCTTCTTCTTCTTCTTCTTCTTCTTCTGTCTCTTCTTCTGCTTCATCATCATCATCATCATCATCATCTTCTTCTTCTTCTTCTTCTTCTTCTTCTTCCGCTTCTTCTGTTTCTTCTTCTGCTGCTTCTGCCACTTCTTCCGCTTCTTCTGCTTCTTCTTTCGCTTCTTTCGCTACGTCTTCCGCTTCTTCTTCTGCTTCTTCTGCTTCTTTTGCTTCTTCCACTTCTTCTTCCACTTCTTCCTCTTCTTCCACTTCTTCCTCTTCTTCCGCTTCTTCTTCCGCTTCTTCCGCTGCTTCTTCCGCTTCTTCTTCCGCTTCTTCTACTTCTTCCGCTTCTTCTTCCGCTTCTTCCTCTTCTTTCGCTTCTTCTTCCACTTCTTCTTCTTCTTCTTCTTCTTCTTCTGGTTCTTCTTCTTCTTCGGGTTCTTCTTTTTCTTCTTCTTCTGGTTCTTCTTCTTTTTCTTCTTCTTCTGGTTCTTCTTCTTCTTTGTCTACTGCTACTGCTTCTTCTTCTTCTTCTTTGTTGCTTGAGACCTCCTTTCTTGGTTCCTTCATTAAGGCACTTAACATGCTTCGTATATATGATATATCTTCTCTTAGGTCACACATATCCCTCTTGTACTTACTTATTTCCTCATCCTTATCAGAGGATTTCCCCAGTGTGACAGCATTCTTTTTGCCTCTTGTCGCAAGGCTCGTCATGATGGAAACCAATATTTTTGAAATAAATCACACAAATGAAATTTAAATTCTCCAAACTTTTTACTGTAACTTACTAAGGCCAAGATACCACTTACCCAGAAAAAAATCCAAACAATTAGTAATTTTGCTGCCTTGAGAGCGAATTTGTTGGAAACCCTAATTTTGCAATAACTCACTTATTTTTGCTCCAATTCCTCTGAAATCTGGACTGTATCTTCTTTAATATTGTCTTCAAAAACCCTTTAAAAATCTTTAAAAAATTTGCTAAAATCTGAAAGTTATGCTCTTCCCAAAATCGCCTCCAATGATGAGAAAAATTTTTGCCTCTACGGTGCCAAGATCATGCTCTGATACCACTTGTAATGAAACAACTTGCACAATATCTGAATATAATAGAAAATATGCTGAAAATACTTGATAATAATATGCCACTTCGAGGGGGCAACCTCCTAATCCACTTCGAGGGGGATACCTCCAATATTCTTCAATGAGAACACAATACTGAATATGATGATCTAATAAGACTCACTACCCCTATATATACCTATTTATGCCTAGGATATCACCCAGGCCGACTTAGATAGCCCTATAGAAGCCTTAGGCTGACCTAAACAACTAAATAACAATATAATAATGATAATATGACTTAATTAAGGGTTAAGATAGCCACAAGCCGACTATTCATAACCATATACACTATAGAAGTAAGAGCATAACATCATCCATGATCCAATTTCCTCTTTGCGAACCAATCCAAAGGTAGGAACACAATCAAGAGACATCCACAAGCACATTGTAATCACCAGGAACAACCACATGATCTCCAACCACTCTGTCAAGAAGATTCTTCAAACTGGAGCACAAGAACAATACTGTCAGCCACTGTCATAAGGAAAGGATAGCTTGTAGACCACTAGATCATGATCCATTACAGTTGAGGGCACATAACACCAAATTATACTTAACTCTAGAAATGCAGACTAAAATACTTCAATACGGAGAAATGTAGAGCATAACACTTTCTCCTGTCACCACCAAACATATAGGAAAAAAAGTTTTCACTCTAGTGAACATAACTCAATCAAATATTCATATTGGAGGCTCAAACTGGGAATATAACATCTTCAGATAGACTTCTAAATAACTTCCAATCTACAAACAAAGATATTCATCCGACATGAAATGTGGAGCAATCTTCTGGACTAGTCTTCTGTATGCAATACACTGTTTCCACTACAACTCACTGCTTCTACTGGAGGAGCTAATTTTCTCAATATCCTCAATATTAAGATCACTTACATAAGTAAATACAAAGCATCTCAGTTATTACAAGTAAGCAACAAAATAAGAGCACAGTTGACACCAATGACAACATAGATATGTTGACATCAATGACAACACCGATTAGGCACATACTTTCAACAATCTATCCCTTTGTCATTAATGGAAACATATGATGTGAAAAACTGTAAAGAGCATCAAGACAAGATCCTCTCCCTTTCTCTTTACATATCTACATTATTTCTCCCCTTAAGTTTTCACATGATTTCTCTCCCCCTTTGACATCAATGGCAAAGGGCACATACTTGCATTTTGCTACTCTGATCCAACTGAATAGTTACCAACACATCTAGCTACTCCCCCTGAGAGGTAGCTCTCAAAACATCAATCTAGATCAAAGAATGAGACTTTGAACACCACTAGATTGATGCATTCTCATGCATCTTAGTTTAGGGTAGGAGGGGTAATGACCCCTAACTTTTCTCTGAGATAGTCAAAAGTATCCTTAGGCAGAGGCTTGGTGAAGATATCTGCAATCTGATCCTTTGTGGACACATATTCCAACTTTACTTCATTCTCTATCACCTTTTCTCTTAGAAAGTGATACCTTATAGATATATGCTTTATTCTTGAATGCATCATTGGATTCTTTGAAATATTTATAGCACTTGTATTGTCATAGTAGATTGCAACTAGATCTTCATACACAGCTCTTATGTCCTTCAAAGTCTACTTCATCTATAACACTTGAGTACAACAACATGCTACTATAATATATTCTACTTCTGTAGTTGACAAAGAGAATAAATCTTGTTTCTTTCTTAGCCATGAAACCAATCTGTTACCTAAAAAGAAAGTGCCTCCATTTGTAATCTTTCTATCATCAACATCTCCAAGCCAATCAACATCTATAAAAGCACTAAGAGTGAAATCATTATCCTTTAGACACCATAACGCATGATCGATAGTGCTTTTTAAATATCTCAAGATTCTCTTTACTGCCATCACATGTGATTCTCTTGGATCTACTTGAAATCTTTCAACAAGAAAAACTGCATGCATAATATCAGGTCTAGTTTGAGTTAAATAAAGCAATCCTCCAATCATGGATCTGTACTTTTTCTAATCAGTCTTGGGTAATTCATCAGTTTTTCTCAATTTGTAGCCAATCACCATGGGAGTACATACCGTTTTAGAGTCTTCCATCCCAAACTTCTTTAACAACAGTTTCACATACTTAGACTAAGATATGAAGATTCCTTTATCTGATTGATTGATTTGCAGACCTAGAAAGAAATTCATCTCACCAAACATAGACACCTCAAACTCTTTCTGCGTTTCACCAACAAATTTCAGACACATACCTTCATTTCCTCCAAAGATGATATCATCAACAAAGACTTCAACAATCAAAATTTGATCACCATTAATCTTGAAATAGAGATTACTGTCAGCATTACCTTTACTGAATCCTAACTGCAATAAGTACTTATCCAACCTTGCATACCAGGCAATAGAAGCTTTCTTGAGTCCATAATATGCTTTCTTCAACCTGCATACCATTTCACCTTGATTTGATAGTTAGAATCCTTCTGATTGCTTAATGTAGACTTCCTCTTCTAACTCACCATTTAGGAATGCAGACTTCACATCCATATGATAACACTATGAAATCTTTGTAAGCTACAAATTCTAGAAACATTCTGATTGCTTCAATCTGAGCTATTGGACCAAAAGTCTCTTGAAAATCTATACCTTCAATTTGAGAATATCCTTTGCACACAAGTCTTTCTTTGTTCCTTACAACTTCTCCATTTTCATTCACCTTATTCTTGAAAACCCATTTGGTTCCAATAACATTTTTGTCAGCATGTCTAGGAACTAATTCCCAAGTTTCATTCTTCTCTATCTTCATTAGTTCTTCTTTGTCATGCCCACATTTCCCATGCGGTCATGACACGCATCACACGTGTCATGTCCACATTTGTCATGTGGTCATGACACGAAATATCAAAAAAAAATTCACGCTTCCCTAGAAACCCCCTGGCACGTGTAAGCATGTTCAGTGGCGTTACGCATAAGGCATAAACACGACAGTGGAATGTGGGGTAATGTGTTCATGTGCACATACCAAATTCGCAACAAAAGCCAACAAGGGGGTTGAAATGACGCGGTTAACGTCGCCAAAGGGGTTAAATTCCACTAACCTAGCTAAACCCTAAATTCTGGAAAAATCTGACAGCATAACGCCTCATGGGCATGATTAGGGTTTATTATAATTAAACTAATTTTGATGGAAAGGTTTACTGGTTTGGGTTATATTACCTACGTCTCACTAGTTGAATTGGTAGATTAGTTGATTAAGTTAATTGAACATTTTTCAACAAAGTCCGATCAATTAGTTCTCCTTCACATTTTCTATAATTTAAAACATTTTTCAACAAAGCTTGATCAATCTGTTCTCCTTCATGTTTTATAAAATTATAACATTTTTCACCAAAGCTCGATCTGTAACGCCCCGCATGAACACCTTAGATGACAACACATCTATGCTAATTTAACAGAATAATTTTTTTTTTTAAAAGAATAAAGTAACAAAGTAATATTTAACACAGCATCATACATCATTAAACTATCAACTTGTTACTCTAAGATTTCATGGGAGCATTACTTGACAATTCGAACAACCTAGTCTGTCATACATCATTTACTAACATTAATAGATCATTCTAACTATTGCATTTAATCAATAAACATTTGCATAACATCAGATGAGTAATTATTAGGATCCAGTACAAAGATACAATTTCTTCTAACACAACCATTATAAATCAACTGATACATAGACAAGTACGTGAATACAAATCACTTACTTCATGTCTGGTACAAGATCTGACGGCTGATACACATGATACAACATCCTCGCACATGAACAAAAGCAACGAGAAAAACCAATGGATTAAAGCTCTTCCACCCGACCATGTGGAACCCTAAGGTCCACCCTCCGAGCTAGGAGTTAACATAAGGTTCCCACTACAACATACAGTCAGGTAGACAAGACTAAACATGAACAAAGGACAACCAAACGCCAATACTACACAAGGCAATAACAACACAACACATAACTCCAACAACACAAGTCAAGATCACAAACAACTTAACAACACTTCCAGAGGCAAGCACAAAACGAATGGGGAGAGTACAACTAGGGAGTGCTACACTGCAGTAGGGAGGAGTGTCATCACATGGCTTGTCATGGGTTGTCCTGGTAAGCCTTCCTAGGCCCCGGCCCCCATCTTGGGTTGTCCTGGCAGCCTCTCCCGACTCCCGGCCCCCATACAACGCTCATGCGGAATCAACATACCTTTCGTGAAGACAAGGTAGTCGATCTTGCCATTCCAGGCCTTCTCATCTCATCTCAAGCCTAAACGAGCACTTGAGCCATGAGTGAGGCATTCACTTATCTTGTTTAGTGTGATTAACTACCCAACCCCCTAATTCATTAATTAGGTTATCACTGAATTAACAAACTCCCACATGGGTTGTCCTGGACGCCACTTTGGGCTCCGGCCCCCATTGAGAGCCACTCCCCTACCTGCAACTAGAAACCCCCTCTAAACAAGCACAATAACCATCATCATGTCAATGATGATCCATGCAAGGCATTAACCATCTTGCACACAATTATCCTCATACCAACATGTATATATAACTATGCAAGGAATTAACCATCTTGCATGTCATCTTAATCACAAGGACGACTAACAAAACCTTGTCCATAGCAATACATAAACATTTCTCTTATTAATATACTCAATGCCTCCCCATTCAAAATCTAACACAAATCTCAATATAAGATAATTACACTCAATACATCCACAAAGGGGATTATCACCTCCTCATTATGTATTCGCGGCATCGAATATTCATCATATCATCTTATCAAACAGGCGGCAACATACTTTTATAACTTCATGGTCTCAAAATACTTATCAACACGACTCATGAACTCAAAACACAAACCACCTATGCCCCTGGAACTAACCACTCGGGTACATGCAATGACATAGGGTCCATGACGACATACTTAAATTACTTTTGTAAATCACGTTTTGTAACCTTAATACATAAGCAAATTGCTCTCATCATATCTACCCAATTTATAAATAACATACGTTCATTTTACAATCAACAATATTGTTTAAGCAAATTAGATTAACCATAACTCACAATTTATTTTTAATTAGAACAATTTACTTCTACATTTAGTTACACTCTAAACACAATATAAATATTATTTAAGATTTAAATAAAACTACTAGAAAAATAATTATAATTACATATCAAATTCATAATTTTAAAACTATAATAACAACAAAGTAAGTTTGGTAAATATCTACCTCCAATTTAAACCTCAACCTTAATAATAATCCCCATTCTATATTTTATTTCCAAGAAGAACTAATATAATTTAAAAGGAAGACATAATTTAATTCTCACAAAAGAGAAAACCCTAAACACTAGGGAACTTAAACTTGATAACTCCTACCAAAAACTGCTGATTCTTAATACAAGAATCTACAAGCACATCACACTGAAAAGCAAACATTGCATACACATTTAACTCTCAATACTACACATATCTAACTCTCTCAAACCTACACATATTTAACTTTCAAACCTACAAGTTCAACTGTCTTCTCATTAATTCTGAAATGAAATAGACAGCACTAGCTCAAAAATGGAATGAATTTCACTCACACCACCGACTTCTTTTATAGATGAAGAAGGCTGATCTAATTAGGAAAAGCAAAAACCTGATCTAATCTTATCTAAGGAAGTGTTCCCTTCCTTGCATGAGTCAAACTACCTAGAAAACTGGAACTTAAGCACTTAAGCTGAAAATAGAACAGTAGCTAAAGATGGCATCTAGCTAAATCTGAAAAAATCAAGATTCCAAAATAACAAAGCAAAGTCTTATTCTGGAAGAGGATGAGGCTTGCATATAGCGTGTGCCCCTCTCCTGCATAACTTAGACTTCCAAATCTAGAACAACAGTTAAACTCGCTGCTTAAAATAAAACCTTCTGTGCAAGTGTTGTTCTGATTATAACAGCATACTAAAAAAACTGAAAAGAGCCTAAAGCTGGCACTCAGCCATTCAAATTAACCTATCACCTTTAATTCTGCCAGCAAAGTTAAATCCCCTTTTACAGGGCGGCAGATCTGTTGGAAGGAATCAGATTAGATATTCCAACACCATATTGTACATTCTTGATTGCCTTTCTAAATTCCCCCAGCCTGGATGCACCACGCTGTTTTGGATGATTTCCGGCTACCACTCCCTTACAAAGCGAAGTTATAACAATTCAACCAGTCAGAATAAAATGAGGATATTACATCTCATATGCGTTGATAAATCTCTTAACGTTGTTACAAATCTTGGGAGTCTTTTGTCGAAAAGATTTTTTTGCCTTACTCTCCCAAACTTGTTGGTGCAGCCATGCAACGTGATTAGGAGCATAGCTGCCCCTCTTTCAGCCAGTTAGGGCATCCAAGGATGCAAATAGTCCAAGTGAGAAAGAGGATTGCTGCTCCTCTTCTCTGACAGCTAGGGTGTCAATCGATGTGAATGGTCATCGTTTGCAGGACACTTATGCTTGCAATGCACCGTCAATCCCAAACAAAACCCAATACGATATGGTAAATGCATGTCTAACGACATAACAATTGAAGAACATGCAGAATTTATACTGTGGAAAGAAATCCGAAAATTACTTTTAAAACATCGCTTATTCAAAACATGACAAAGCCTGCAAAATCAAACTAAAAATGTCATTTAATAAATCTGCCAAAGTTCATCCATTCAAACCAACCACAAACCAAACAAATTTTCCAAGTTTATCAGAGCAAACCCTTGTCAAATGGAATAAGCTTAAATAGTAAAATATTGTGACTTTCATAACAAAGCCTAAATTTTGAAGGTACAACCCTAGATGAAAATAACAGCAGATAAGAGAATCCAAGCAAATCTTCCCAAATTAAATCCTTTAAACAATTCACGAATCATCAGACCCTTGACAAATAAACGGATCCATCCACAAAAATCAAACAAATTCAACATCCTTTAAAAATCACAACATCCAAAGGAAACAAATCCTTAACAAAGCAAACTCTCATCGAAGCAAATAAGCAAATACAAACTCTTATGAAGGCAAATAAACAACTCCATCCATTAAAATCACACGAATACAACAAATAGAAGATCAACAATCCATTGAGTATTCACAGTAATTCAACAACATAACAAATCTTTAAAACAAGAATAAAATTCAGAAAAATTGAGAGAATCGGATATGATCAACATATCAGATGAGGCTTTGTGGTCCGTCCCTCATCAAGGGATCGCTCCAAATTATGGCAAAAGGCTCAAGGCTGCTGTAACTGGAATGGCGAACATTTGTTCTGTAATCTTATGTGATCTTCTGCGAAAATAAAACCTTCCTTTAACCCGTATAACATTTCCTATTATTATTTACTATTAATTGACAAAAGGTTTAGTATATTCAGATTTAGAACTTCACGCATAATTACACGGACACAACAGCAAGAAGTTGGATATGAACATAGATTTATCTGATTTGATAAGTGTAAGGTAAATGAGTTTGGCAGTATACACTTAATGAACACAGTGATTTCAGAATACTCACAAGCTCAACAATCAAAGCATGAATACGACATCCAGTTTTAATTTATTTTCAAAGATAAAACTCTTAAAGAGAATGGAACCTGATTTCCGATTAATTGACTGGCTGCGGGTTGCTGTTGCTGTCCGATTACAGTTTGCAGCTCTAGTCTCCCAAAATCTTCTGATTTCGGCCCACAGCTCCTCCTCCCCTTCTCTTCTTCTCTCTGCCTATTATATAGTATTCCCCCTCTAGGGCATAAACACACGACCCAATGCCAAAAAATATAGCTGACACTTAAAATTATTATTTTTTAATTAACATTGCAATGAAATCTCCTATACTTTTATTAACTCAAAGATAACATATATTTAATATAATACAACTTATAATTTTTATTTTATTTAGTTTAGTACTACATATAGATATTAATATATATATAACAACTCACAAATACATTTTATTTCATTAAATCATTTATTTACTTTCGTTTTGATTATAGAACAATTTCACAATTATAATGCCACTTTATACTAATTTATCTCCTTTAATGATTTTATTTATTTATTTATTAATTAATATATATTTGTTATATAACAACCAATGATTATTTATAATTCTATTTAATAAACATTATCAAATTTATCCGTTTATATACCACAACTAACCAATCACATTCATGCAATTACTCGACCGTCAAACATGCAGAGGAAACAAGACGACAACCCATGAAGACAAACGAAGCTGAGAACAATGACCAGCCGCAAAACTGAAGACTTATCCTCTACAAGGATGACGGATGACTGAGGAACCCTATGTTAACTCCCATCAACAATTCCATTGGCTAGGGCACGCTCAGACCTGCTAGTTCAGGTGGAGTCGATGCCCGGTACCTGCATCCTGCAGCAAACCTTAAAGTTAAACATATATATACAACATGAAGACATGCACACAGTAAACAGAAATCGCAGCATGGCAGGGTACTCGGACACGAGTAATGCAACACCGTTCTGTTCACATGATTACATCAACAATAAAGTATTCAATTGTCTACAAGAACATAGAATAATCAATAACAATACGATCCAGTATAACAATTATCGTTAAAGCATCATAACCCTGATTCAATATCACATTAAACTCAGAAATAACATTAATCCATTATATCAAACATGTCCATCAAACTATGAAACATAAAATATCAATAATCTACTATCATCAATCGTCATCATAGAAATAGATCCATAAACAACTCAAGGAAATAACAAGGAATCCATGTCATAATATCTAATCCTACTAGGAGTACTATCAGTCTGACGGAAACAAGGTGAGGGGCACTACACGATCGGTTTGTTCTCCTTCATGTTTTCTATATTTAAAACATTTTTCAACAAAGCTCGATCAATCTGTTCTCCTTCACGTTTCTATAATTAAAACATTTTTCAACAAAGCTTGATCGATTTGTTCTCCTTCATGTTTTTGAACAATCAGAGTTATCTCTGCATCATTTACATTATTCCTAATTTCTTGGTAGATCAGATCTCGGAAACAGGTTTTACTAACTTCATTTTAAAAGTTTACTAGGTTTTCGAGTTGGATTTAAAACAACGTCTAATTTAATTTTGTTAATTAAATTGCCCCAAAATGGTTAAAAAGAATATTTAAAATTAATTAATCATGATGTATTTTAAATCGTCCTCATTGAGTTGGGTTTCATAATCTAAGATTTAACCTAATTGTTTATAATAAATACCTCTCAATATTTAATTGTGTAAAACTTAGTTGAACCAAATAAATCCTTCTATTGTGATCTAATCTATTTATTAACGTCCACTAAGAAAAATAATATTCCAACAAGATTATAGTTTTACCCAATTAATTAACTCAAATTCCCTATATAATTTCCAACTTAAAACAAATGATCAAAAATAATAACAAGAGGAAAAGTTAAATTTTAAATTGGATTTTAATTCCCCCTTGCCCTAGAATCCTCCCACAATAAAATATAATTTCTTTTAAGGGCAAAAAGCCCTAACCCTATTTTGAAACTCATTTCTTTTCTCCTCTTTCTTTTCTCTTTTTTTTTTCTTTTGTTTGTGTTGCAGGTTGTAATGGTGGCCACATATGAAATGCATATGATGGCATTATATATATATATATATATATATATATATATATATATATATATATATATATATATATATATATATATATATATATATATATATATATATATATATATATATGTTATTTACTAGATTTTTAAAGATATATACTTTTTTGTTAAAAATACTAAATCCTTAAATTTCATGTGCCGGTCTGTGGGACAGAGGTGGAGGAATGACAAATCCATGGAGGGCAGCGCTGAGACAGAGGTGTTGTGGGTAGTGGGTGGTAGAGGAGGAGCCATGGCAGGGGCAGTAGTGACGAAGGTGTTGAGAGGGGCTGTGGAGGGAGTAATGGTGCCGCGGTCTACACAGGGGTTACGGGGAGCGCAGAGCTAAGGGGAGCACGCGGGTTTACACAGTAGTGGGGGTGTCAAGAGGGGGTGAAGCCCCCACCCACATCCCACATAGTGAGGTGTGGGTGGGGGCTCCACCCCCTCCCCACACCCTTACACAACAGCGATGGTGGGGGGGAGGGGTTCGAACCCCCCCAAACCCTTAAAAAAATTCTTTATTTCATTATTTTCAAACTATAATAATAATACAGTCCACTCAGTATTGTATATATACTATTGTATATATATATAATGTATTCTCAAATTTATTTGGCAGAATAATAAAATCAGTTTATTATTATTATTATTGTTTAAAATACATATTATGCATACATTCAAATTTCTCATGATACATACATATATATATATACAAATACAAATATATACAAATATATATATATATATATATGTATATAATATATATGTATATGTATATATATGTATATGTATATATATGTATATGTATATATATATGTATATATACATATATATATATGTATATGTAGATATATATATATATATATATATATATGTATATGTAGATATATGTATATGTATATATATATATATATATATATATATATATATATATATATATATATATATATATATATATATATATATATTCTCAACTATAATTTTCCTTCCAATCACATACAAATCTACTTTTTAAAACAATTAAGCATGAATATATATTTAAATTATCAGGTTTTTTGAAGGCAAGAACTCATTTTCTAACAAAATATATTCATTGTAATAATAATATTTTCTTTTTAAGGGAAAGAAACAAATGCAATAAATAAATACTTATAATACACAACAACAACTAATTTTCTTTCTTCATAATAACAAATACAAATTTCTTGTTTGCCTCAAAATTAAAACTACAACTTCCCTATTTGATATATTTAAAATTTACATACAAATGAAATAACTTTTAAAAACAAATTTTCTTCCTTCAACATTCATTGAATGATAAGCATTAAAATCAACCATTTAAACTTTCTATTACAAATGAAAATAGCTTACACACAACATAAGGAAATATACTTTTACAACAAGAGAGAGGACAATGTCCTCCTCTTTGAAAACCAACAAATGTTGCAACTCCTAAATAGGCCAAGCTCTCTCTCAAGAGCTAAAAGAGTAAAGGAAAATAAAATATCAACTCCAAGAACAAGGTGTTTTCTCCAACTTCACAACTTAGCTCCAATGAACCTACATATCACAACAAGGGGAAAGAAGCCACACATTTTGCTCTCCTCCCTACCATAGACCCGCAAGAGGGTCACCCCCAAGCTAGGGAGGTCATCCACACACTAGGGAACTCATTCCACATCACAACAAGGCATTCACACAACCAAACACAATTTTACACCTATGGATAACACAACACAAGAACTCAACCAGGATGAGTTCAAAGGGGTAGGGGAGTGGACTCACTCAACTCAAGAGTGCCACTCCTACAAATATCCCAAAACAAATACCTCATAAGGCCTCTAGCCAACACATTTAAACACAATTTCCACAAAGTTTCCATTTTGGCTCTCAAGCCATTCCACATATTGCAATTATCCACATATAGCCCTCAAGGCTTACAACACCACAAAATCAAGGAAATGACCCCGAGGAGGTTCACTCCTCCCCCACCCCATACTTATTAAGTATCTTCTCCCAAGTGGGAGAGGCTCTTACAACACCTTGCAAATTTTCCCCACAATGAAAATAAAAACTCAAGAAAATAGATCTCACACAAAACATCATACAAGCAAATAAAAATACATAAGGGAAGGCCTTAGCTTTGAAACCGACCTTTAAAAGCCCAATTAAGGTAGATGGTTGATGTAGAGCTTCTCCAAATCCTCCTCCAACATAAGCCACAAAACTCTCTCTATCTTTTTCCCCAAAGTAAAAATTCAAACAATAAAAATTTTCAAAAAATTCAACAACCCATAACCTTCTCCAAGTGGGATTGAAATAAGCTCTACCCATGAGCTTTGAGGAGTGGGGAGGTGACACTTATCACCACCTCACTCTTCCTCCCCACTTCAAGCAAGACCCATGGGATGGGTGATGACACATGTCACTCACCCATCCCCAAGTCTCTCTCACCCTTCCACTTGTCCTCTCTCAAACATGTGGGAGAGAAAAGTGGAGCTTAAGAGGGAATGGGTGACACATGTGTCCCATTCCTTTCCTCCCAAGAGGGACCACACAACTCCAAGGTACCCTCACTAATTGTGAGAGAGACTTGGAGTAAAGTCCTCCACAATTGGGGGTCTTGAAGACATCTCCAACCTTGGGAAGTGGAAAGGATGGGGTTGAGTGTTGGACCCACTCATCCTCTCCCTCCCATGCCTCCAATTTCGTCACTTAACTTCAGGGTGAAGTTAAGGTGACCAAATGGAGGTTTACCAAGGGTTACCCAAGTCAAAAAGGTCCCTAGACCCAAGGGTTACAACTCAAGGTCAAGATTAGCTCATTTTGAGCACCAAGGGTTGAGTTAAAGCACATGAAAAGGGGTCTCAAAATTTAAAATTAAAAAAAAAAAAAATTCAAAGACAAAATTCTTACAACACCAATTAGAATTCAAAATAAAAGAGTGATAGACTTAACCTGACTAACAATAGGCAATCAACATTATAGAATTTCATCATGCACAAAGTTGATCTTGGTTCCTCGTGGAACTAGCTCAGCTTCAAAAGGAATAACATCGTGTGTGGGATGATCTCCAATTTCTGTGGCTTGTTAGAAATACCTGCACACTCAATTGCAAAGTTAATTCCACATATATATATATATAATAGCCAAAGCAAATTAAAACATACACTCACATAAAATATCACAAGTTCTCATAAGCATCAAGGAAGTTACATTACAATTTAAATTCTAAATTCTGCATTTCAAACATCCATTCCCAAGATTGAATCACATAACAAATTTCTATCTAACATCACCCAATTAGTTTTCCCATAACATCATAATATAAACCATCTATCTAACATCATCATTAAAGCAATATCCAGGTCTAAACACATCGCAAACATACTAAGCATAACAATCCACATAAAACATAAAGTCTAAAAGTTTGGGAATTTGGGATCAACTGTCCCACAAGTCTAAATGTATCATCGACAATAAAATAAATAGTCAAGTATAAGGAAGTGAAAAGTAGGCCTCACATCCTCCCCCCCTAAGATTGTACTTCCTCCTAGAAGTTGTCAAAGAGGTGAGGATAAGGGGCCCTCAATGTCACTGCATCCTCCCACGTCACCGTGACCTCATCGTACATGTCCCAATGGACTCTAACTTAGTCCAGCTCTCGACCTCAAAGGCCCAGCATCCGACAAGCCAATATGCGAATTGGATCCAAAGCCAGCTAACCATCTACCTATACCTGAAGAGCACCCCAATCCAATACATGAGATAAATCAAAGATATAACGTCGTAAAACTGAAACATGAAATACATCGTGGATACACGACAGCTAGGTGGCAAGTCTAGACAATAGGCTACAGGTCCTATCCACTCCAAGATCTCAAAAGGTCCTACAAACCGTGGTGCGAGCTTAGTGCTTTTTCCATAACAGATTGGACTCTTGTGTGGCCTCACTCTAAGGAATACCTTGTCACCCACTAAGAAGCTTCGATCAGTTCTCTTAGAATCGGCATACTTCTTCTATCTATCATGTGCCTCTTGAAGTCTCTGCCTAATTAGTGTGACCTGCTGCTCCATGTCCTGAACTAACTCTAGACCAATGGCAACCCTATCCTCTATCTGATCCCAACTCAATGGTGTCCTACATGGTCTGCCGTATAAAGCCTGAAAGGGAGGCATACCTAATGAGCTGTGATGCCCATTATTGTAGGCAAACTCAACTAGATACAGATACTCCTCTCATCTAGACCGATGGTCCATAACATACATACGAAGCATGTCCTCTAGCACCTAATTAACTCTCTCTTTCTGTCCATTGGTCTCAGGATGGTAAGTGGAACTAAAGTTGACATGTGTGCCCAATGCCCGTTGTAAGGCTCTCCAAAAGGTTGAAGTGAATACTGAGTCCCAGTCAGAAATGATATGGTGAGGTACCCCATGTAATCTAACAATCTGATCTAAGAATACTCTCGCCATAGATGGTGCATTGTACATCATGCATACAGGTGAGAAATGCACCACCTTGGTCAACTTGTCAACCGTCGCCATGATGGCATCATGGTAGCATGATGACTTAGGAAGACCAACAATAAAATCCATGGAAATGGTGTCCCATTTCCAATTAGGTATCTCGTGAGGGTATAACAGTCCTACTGGATGCTGATGTTCGACCTTGACCCTCTGGCACTCAAGGCAACAAGCAACATATTCTACAATGTCTCATCTCATACCTCCCCAATGATATAACTATCGCAAGTCGACATGCATCTTCTTCACCCCTGGTTGTGCTGCATAAGGTGCTCTATGAGCCTCTAAAAGAATCACTGCATGAAGATCACCCACACAGGGTACATAGATGCGCTGTCGATGTCTAAGCAAACCATCTGACTTAAGGGAATATCCTGCTAATCTGCCCTTAAGGGCCCTTTGTTTCTGGATCTCCTGCTACACCTCAAGAAACCACTTATCCTCAGGCAGATGCTATAAGATGCGCTCTCTCAAGTCCACACTCAAGGTCAAGGTTAGGATCTTGTGGTGCCTCTGACTCAAGACATCATGACCACATTCTTCTTCCCTTTGATGTAGTGGACAACAAAGTCGTACTCGCATAAAAACTCCATCCAACGCCACTGGCGAGTGTTCAAATTTGGCTGTGTGAATATGTACTGCAAGCTATGGTGATCCAAATGGAGCTCAAAGTGATGACCCAAAAGGAATTGTCTCCAACAAATAAGAGCATGTACAACTACTGTGAGTTCTAAATCATGAGTAGGGTAGTTCAGCTCATGTGTCTTGAGCTTACGGGACTCATATGCAATCGCTCTACCACCCTGCATAAGCATGACTCCCAAACCCTCAAGTGATCCATTTGTGCAAACAAAAAAATCCTCTGTAGGATCTAGAACCACTAAGATGGGAGCACTGATAAGATGCTCCTTGAAGACCCCAAAGGCCCTCTCGCACTGCTCACTCCAAGTGAAACTCTTCCCTTTTCATTGAAGGGAAGTGATGGGATGCGCTATCCTAGAAAAGCCCTCTACGAACTTGTGGTAGTAACCGGCTAATCCCATGAAACTCCTGACCTCTGTCACACTAGTGGGTGCTAGACAATCCTAGATAGCTTTGATCTTAGAGGGACCTACAGAGATGCCATCACCTGATAGGATGTGCCCCAAGTACTGCACCTCTATCCTGAAGAAGGCACACTTCACCAGGTTGTCGTAAAGTTGCTGCTCTCGCAAGCACTACAAAACCTGACACAAATGATCCACATGCTCCTCCTTAGTTCATGAATAGATCAAAATATTGTCGAGAAAGATGATCACAAACCGATCCAAGTAAGTACGGAACACCCCATTCATGGGACTCATGAATACTGTAGGGGTGTTTGTCAACCCGAAGGGTACCATTGTGAACTTGTAATGGCCATATCTGGTTCAAAAAGCAGTCTTATGAATATCTACCTCAGTGATGCACAATTGGTGATACCCGGACTTTAGATCAATTTTCAAGAACACTCTGGTTCCCTGCATCTAGTCAAATAGGTCATCAATCCTAGGCAGAGGATAATGGTTCTTCATTGTCACCTTGTTTAACTACCTGTAATCCATGGACAAGCAAAGAGACCCATCCTTCTTCATGAAGATAACTAAAGTTCCCCATGGTGAAACACTAGGTCAAATGTGCCCCTTCTCAAGTAACTCCTCTAACTACAGTTTGAGCTTTATGAGCTCATGTGTAGTCATCCTGTAGGGTGTACGAGACACTGGCTTTGCACCTGGTACTAAATTGATGTGGAAATCAACCTCTCTGCGTGGAGGCATACCTAGTAATTCCGATGGAAACATGTTGGCAAAATCTCTTAGGGTAGGGTGATCTTCCAATGAAGCCTCAGGCTCATCCTCTGATCTATCACTAACCATGATAGCGAACATCTAACATCCCTTCTGCATGCAGCACTTAAGCTGCTGAAAAGATATCATACAAACTGTCGTGGGCTTCTGAATGCCCACTATCTCAACCGGTGCACCATGATCATCTAAGCAGCTAATCACCCTTCGACGATAAGCCAGCTTGGCTCTATGAGCCGCAAGCCAATCCATACCCAAAACCACACCGTAGGATCCTAATGGCATAACTCTAAGGTTACAAGATGTGGTGAAGGAACCCAAAGAAATCTCACAATCCTGAACCAAGGTATCTATTGATATCCTGGCCCGAGAGGCCAACTCAACCTCCCACCTAATGTCCTGCCTAGAAGCCACTAGCCTACAACATTCCACTAACGATGTAGATAGAAAAGAATTAGTAGCTCCAGAGTCAAAAAGAATAGAGATGGGGGCATCCCTGATCGTACCTGATGTCTCAATCACGGATGCTTGATAGTCATCCTGCTGGTTATCAACTGCTACTAACATGTGGTGGGACTTGCCCACATCTCCTACAATCTACTCTGACCCTCTAGAACAGGGTTGTCCCCCTGCCGTAAATCCCTATGGACACTCTCTGGCCAAATGCCTTGCCCCACCATAAACATAACATGGGCTCCTAGCCTGTATCTGCCCTAACTGAGTCCTACCTGACCACTATTGTCCAGTCCATCCTATGGACCCCTGTGAACCTCTATACGACTACTGTGACCTCGTGGGTCCCACAGATGATCCCTGCTACCTCTGATCCCTACACGGGCCCTGCTACTGCCAACCACAGTTCTATCCTCCCTGAGCCCTCTGCTGGGGTCTAGACCTCTGCTGATGATGTTGTTGCTATTGTGGAGGCCTAGGAGGTAAAGATGGAGAACTAAATCCTCCTCTCTGTGGTGCTGGTGGTGGTCTACGAAAGTTTTGTTGCTGCTGATGATTACGGTCCTGAAACTGCGGGCGTGAATTCTACCCTCATTCCTGAATCTCCTCTGCAATATAAGCCTTCTCGGCATCCTCACTCATAGTCTAGGGGTCTGCCATACGCACTGGTCCTGCTATTCCTTGATTCAAACCTCTAATGAATTTGTGCACTAGGAGTTTCTCATCGTGGAGATATTGCGCGTAATGTGAAAGCTTAATAAATCGGCTCTTATACTGTACAACTGTGAGTCCTCTCTGCTATAAGTCGTGGAACTCATCTATTTGGCACTGCCTATGATGATCTAACAAGTAACGTGCATTAAAGCTCTCTATGAAAGTGTCCCATGTGAATGTGTCTAATGATAACTGATGCTTGCACTCCTTAGTACGCCACCAAGTAGTTGATGCATCTCTCAGAAGGTGTACTGCCACTCGTGCTTTCGTGTTGCTCCCATAAGGTTGCAACGCGAAGCACCTGTCCAGATTGATGAGCCAAGCCTTAGCCTCGGCTCCCTCTATAGCTCCTACGAAGGTAGGTGGATTAAGCCTAAGTAGGTCTCTGATGGGATCTCCTCTGTCTCTATGTCCTATGACTAGCTCATCCATACCATACTCATAAGGTCCATGATGTACCTACTCTACCCTCACAGTCTCATCTTGTCTCTCATGTCACGAAGGACTCCTACTCCATGCTCTGTAAGCTAACCCTACCTCCTCCACTATAGTATTAGGTATCTCTACAAAAGGCTCCACACGTGGTACCTCTTGCAGATCGACACGGGGCTCTACACATGGCTTAGCACGCAACTCAGCATGCAGCTCCTCACATGGCTCCTCTTGTGGATCAACACAAGGGTCATCACGCGGTGTTAGTATAACTGGTGGTAGCCTCTCTAACATGGCCTAAAATGTCTGTAAAAACTGAGGTCCTATATCAAGTACTAGTGGTGCCTGTGGTCCTGGCTGATCTGCTATGACTGCGGGTATCTGTCCCTCTGTAGAGGAACAACTGTGCACCTTAGCAAACACAATGTTACGGGATCACACTCGCTGAATACGTCAGGGAGGCATCCTACAAAACAAGGTAGGCACTAATTAATCAAACTTACAGAATAAGTAACATGCCCAAATACGCCTAGTGTTAAACTCGGGCTCTGATACCAAATGTCATGCCCACATTTCCCATGCAGTCACGACATGCATCACACATGTCATATCCAAATTTATCATGTGGTCATAACACGAAATATAAAAAAAAATTCCACACTTCCCTAGAAACCCCCTCGCACGCGTAAGCGTGCTTGGTGGCGTTACGCATAAGGCATAAACATGATAGTGGAATGCGGGGTAATGTGTTCACATGCGCATACCAAATTCGCAATGAAGGCCAACAAGGGGGTTGAAATGACATGGTTAATGTCGCCAAAGGGGTTAAATTCCACTAACCTAGCTAAACCCTAAATTCTACAAAAATTCGGTAGCATAACGCCTCATGGGCGTGATTAGGGTTTATTATAATTAAACTAATTTTGATGGAAAGGTTTACTGGTTTGGGTTATATTACCTACGTCTCACTAGTTGAATTGGTAGATCAGTTGATTAAGTTAATTGAACATTTTTCAACAAAGTCCGATCAATTTGTTCTCCTTCATGTTTTCTATAATTTAAAACATTTTTCAACAAAGCTCGATCAATCTGTTCTCCTTCACGTTTTCTAAAATTATAACATTTTTCAACAAAGCTCGATCGGTTTGTTCTCCTTGACGTTTTCTATAATTAAAACATTTTTCAACAAAGCTCAATCAATTTGTTCTCCTTCACGTTTTCTATAATTAAAACATTTTTCAACAAAGCTCAATCAATTTGTTCTCCTTCATGTTTTCGATCAATCAAAGTTATCTCTGCATCATTTACATTATTCCTAATTTCTTGGTAGATCAGATCTCAGAAACAGGTTTTACTAACTTCATTTTAAAAGTTTACTAGGTTTTTGAGTTGGATTTAAAACAACGTCTAATTTAATTTTGTTAATTAAATTGCTCCAAAATGGTTAAAAAGAATATTTAAAATTAATTAATCACGATGTAGTTTAAATCGTCCTCGTCGAGTTGGGTTTCATAATCTAAGATTTAACCCGATTGTTTATAATAAATACCTCTCAATATTTAATTGTGTAAAACTTAGTTGAACCAAATAAATCCTTCTATTGTGATCTAATCTATTTATTAACATCCACTAACAAAGAAAAATAATATTCCAACAAGGATATAGTTTTACCCGATTAATTAACTCAAATTCCCTATATAATTTCCAACTTAAAACAAATGATCAAAAATAATAACAAGAGGAGAAGTTAAATTTTAAATTGGATTTTAATTCCACCTTGCCCTAGAATCCTCCCCCAATAAAATATAATTTCTTTAAGGGAAAAAAGCCCTAACCCTATTTTAAAACTCATTTCTTTTCTCCTCTTTGTTTTCTCTTTTTTTTTCTTCCTCTTACTCTCATTTTGTTTTTTTCTTTTGTTTGTGTTGCAGGTTGTAATGGTGGCCACATATGAAATGCATATGATGGCATTATATATATATATATATATATTCAAATGTTTAAATGTTATTTACTAGATTTTTAAAGATATATATATTTTTGTTAAAAATACTAAAACCCCAAATTTCATGTGGATCTAGTCGATAAGAGGTGGAGGAATGACGGATCCATGGAGGGTAGCATTGAGGCAGAGGTGTTGTGGGCAATGGGTGGCGGTGGAGGAGGACCTATAGCAAGGGCGGCAGTGACGGAGGTGTTGAGAGGGGCCGCGGAGGGAGTAACGGTGCTGCGGTTTGCACAGGGGTTACAGGGAGCGTGGAGCTAAGGGGAGCGTGCAGGGTTTACACAACAGTGGGGGTGTGGGGAGGGGGCGGAGCCCCCTCCCCACACCCTTACACAACAGCGATGATGGGGGGGATTCGAACCCCCCAAACCCTTAAAAAAATTCTTTATTTCATTATTTTCAAACTGTAATAATAATATAGTCCACTCAGTATTCTTTTCACAGTGTTCTATTGATTTTAATGAGTTTTAAATATATATATATATATATAATTATATTCTCAACTATAATTTGCCTTCCAATCACATACAAATCTAATTTTTAAAACAATTAGCATTCATATATATTTAAATTATCAAGTTTTTTTGAAGGCAAGAACTCATTTTCTAACAAAATATATTCATTGTAATAATAATATTTTCTTTTTAAGGGAAAGAAACAAATGCAATAAATAAATACTTCTAATACACAACAACTAATTTTCTTTCTTCATAATAACAAATACAAATTTCTTGTTTGCCTCAAAATTAAAACTACAACTTCCCTATTTGATATATTTATAATTTACATACAAATGAAATAACTTTTAAAAACAAATTTTCTTCCTTCAACTTTCCTTGAATGATAAGCATTAAAATCAACCATTTTAACTTTCTATTGCAAATGAAAATAGCTTACACACAACGTAAGGAAATATACTTTTACAACAAGAGAAGACAATGTCCTCCTCTTTGAAAACCAACAAATGTTGCAACTCCTAAATAGGCCAAGCTCTCTCTCAAGAGCTAAAAGAGTAAAGGAAAATAAAATATCAACTCCAAGAACAAGGTGTTTTCTCCAACTTCACAACTTAGCTCCAATGAACCTGCATATCACAACAAGGGGAAAGAAGCCACACATCTTCCTCTCCTCCCTACCATAGACCTGCAAGAGGGTCACGCCTGAGCTAGGGAGGTCATCCACACACTAGGGAACTCATTCCACATCACAACAAGGCATTCAAACAACCAAACACAATTTTACACCCATGGATAACACAACACAAGAACTCAACTAGGATGAGTTCAAAGGGGTAGGGGAGTGGACTCACTCAACTCAAGAGTGCCACTCCTACAAATATCCCCAAAAAAATACCTCATAAGGCCTCTAGCCAACAAATTTAAACACAATTTTCACAAAGCTTCCATTTTGGCTCTCAAGCCATTCCACATATTGCAATTATCCACATATAGCCCTCAAGGCTTACAACACCACAAAATCAAGGAAATGACCCTGAGGAGGTTCACTCCTCCCCCACCCCATACTTTTTGAGCATCTTCTCCCAAGTGGGAGAGGCTCTTACAACACCCTATAAATTTTCCCCACAATGACAATAAAAACTCAAGAAAATAGATCTCACACAAAACATCATACAAGCAAATAAAAATACATAAGGGAAGGCCTTAGCTTTGAAACCGACCTTTAAAAGCCCAATTAAGGTAGATGGTTGATGTAGAGCTTCTCCAAATCCTCCTCCAACATAAGCCACAAAACTCTCTCTATCTTTTTCCCCAAATTAAAAATTCATACAATAAAAAATTTTAAAAAATTCAACAACCCATAACCTTCTCCAAGTGGGATTGAAATAAGCTCTACCCATGAGCTTTGAGGAATGGGGAGGTGACACTTGTCACCTCCTCACTCTTCAAGCAAGACCCATGGGATGGGTAATGACACATGTCACTCGCCCATCCCCAAGTCTCTCTCACCCTTCCACTTGTCCTCTCTCAAACATGTGGGAGAGAAAAGTGGAGCTTAAGAGGGAATGGGTGACACATGTGTCCCATTCCTTTCCTCCCAAGAGGGACCACACAACTCCAAGGTACCCTCACTAATTGTGAGAGAGACTTGGAGTAAAGTCCTCCACAATTGGGGGTCTTGAAGACATCTCCAACCTTGGGAAGTGGAAAGGATGGGGTTGAGTGTTGGACCCACTCATCCTCTCCCTCCCATGCCTCCAATTTCGTCACTTAACTTCAGGGTGAAGTTAAGGTGACCAAATAGAGGTTTACCAAGGGTTACCCAAGTCAAAAAGGTCCCTAGACCCAAGGGTTACAACTCAGGGTCAAGTTTAGCTCATTTTGAGCACCAAGGGTTGAGTTAAAGCACATGAAAAGGGGTCTCAAAATTTAAAATTTAAAAAAAAATGAAATTCAAAGACAAAATTCTTACAACACTAATTAGAATTCAAAATAAAAGAATGATAGACTTAACCCAACTAACAATAGGCAATCAACATTACAAAATTTCATCATGCACAAAGTTGATCTTGGTTCCTCGTGGAACTAGCTCGGCTTCACAAGGAATAACAATGTCGTGTGTGGGATGATCTCCAATTTCTGTGGCTTGTTACAAATACCTACACACTCAATTGCAAAGTTAATTCCACACACACACACACAAATATATATATAATAGCCGAAGGAAATTAAAACATACACTCGTATAAAATATCACAAGTTCTCATAAGCATCAAGGAAGTTACATTACAATTTAGATTCTAAATTTTGCATTTCAAACATCCATTCCCAAGATTGAATCACATAACAAATTTCTATCTAACATCACCAAATTAGTTTTCCCATAACATCATTGTTAACCTTGTTTCCCCCTGTCCAGAGCCAAACAGTTAACATGCTATTTTCCTTGGAAATCCCTTTGAAGAGGTCCCTATAAAGCAAAGTGCCAAATTTCCCATAAGCCTTGCCTAAAAAACCTTACCAATGGAAAGAGCTAGAAAAAATAGGCAGGTTTGCTTTTTACAGCACCCTAAAATTTGAACAAACGAAGAAGTTATTCATGGTCAAAGTTTCAGTCAACATACAGTTCAAACGGGCATTTGGCGGGCTTGCAAAATTCCATCGGCCTTTAAAAATGATCGCCGCGGAACATGCCAAGTGTCAGCGGTGGAGAGTAGCCCCTAAAAGTTTCAATATTGCCGCGGAGGACACCACGTGTCAGCTTTCACGAGAGTTTCACATCGCAGTTTCTAAACGTTTCTGAGAGTGGCGCGAAAGGCACCACATGGAGGCACTCGAGAGACACACAAAAAGTAACTTGAGCCCTGTGGATGGTGACAAGTGGCAGCCTCTGCTTATGTTTCTACAAGTTTCATGACCTCCGCCCAGTTTCATGAGCCCCTTTTCATATAGTTTCTCAGAGTCCCACGGAAACTGACAAGTGTCGCTTTTCACTGAAGTCTCTTTAATGTTTCTAAGATGGGGCAGAACACTCCACGTGTCCCTTATGGTTGCTGTGGAAACTGACAAGTGTCAGCTTCCGTGTGAGTTTCTATTTGTTTCGGTGCGAAGCCAAGAGAGGAGGTGGGCCCTTGTATTGTTTCTCAGAGTGAAGCGTAACTCGCCACGTGTCGGCTTCTGTGTGAATCTTAAGTGGGTCTCAAAAAGTTTCCATCTTGTTTCTCTCTACATGGAAGGCACCAAGTGGCAGGTTCCGCCGAAGTTTCAAGGGGCCCCTTTATATGTTCTAAGTGCGTGCAGGGGGTGCCATGTGTCAGCTACAGAGGGTCTCACATGTTTCTCAAAAGATAAGCGGACAGCGCCAAGTGTTGCTATCCATTGCAAATTTCAAGACCCTATTCATGTTTCAAGAGTAACGTGGGGGATGCCATGCGTCAGCTTCCATGTGAGTCCCAGCTGAGCCTCTATTATTTCTCAAGTGTGCAACAGAGCTTGCCACGTGTAAGCTTCCGTGTCAGTTTCCGGCAAGGGGCTTCTAAGAGGGAAAAATAGAGGATGGCAAGTTAGTGATTGATGCATAAGGTGCCTGCATGGCACAATCTTATTGGCTGGTGACTTTTCGATAGTTTTTTTGGGGCCGTTGATGTCAGCGGTGGGTTTTTTTATCGACGACCAAGTTTTAAAGCTATGTCGTGGGTTTTCTTTGCATCTGCAGGCATTGCTTTGAGCGAGAAAACTCCGTGGGCTTCTCAAGGGGCCTTTTGGTGCCCAAGCAGCTGATACATATACAGGCCGGACCTGACTGTATTTTTCCATAGTTTTATAATGATTCTTCGGGTCCGCAACTTATATGTTTCGCATTCAATGCTAGGTTATCCACTGCCATTTCTAAGGATCAGATCGATGACATGGCTGTTTGCATTGAAGACCCAAAATATCTCCCACCTGCCCCTGTTCTAGATCTTTTGCGCCATTACTCTTGGCAGGTGGACGTCCCTTCAAGAAAATATCTTCTGGTTGCAGCTCGCTGAGTGAATTCTGTACCGACTGGGGTCAAAATGTAAAATGCTATATATACAGGTAAAGCTGATGTATAGTTTGTTGGTAGTTCTTCTAGGCTATTCTTTGTAATGGCTACTGGGCCTTTATAATCAATATAAACTAGTATTTTTGCCTCTCTTTTATTATTTTTAGTACTGTGTCTACTTTTCTGGACCTCTCTAGAATTAATATAAGACTGTGTAATGTCCTTCCAATTGTGAGATTAGTACTGTGTCTTTTCATTTGCTACCAAACACTTTTAAATCTGGTGTATCACTTAGTTCCTTTTAGCATTTCATTTCAGTTTCCTTCTACTCCTTTTCCCCTGCAAGCGTTAGCACTAGGTTTAGATGTATTTCTCTAAGGTTTAGGCCTAGAAAGAGGAAGCCGGCCTTCTCCGGAGGTCTGATCTCATTTAGCAAGGTCCCACACTTCGAGATCATTCCCATGTTACTCCAGATTACATGAGGTTTCACAACTGCATGCAAAGGGTGCAAATCTGGGTGATAACAGTTTTTGGCATGCCCGGTGGGACCATAATAATAGTTTTTGGCACGCCCGGTGGGACCAGTATGATGAACTTATCATCAAAATACTGAGAGATTTGGTGTTTCTCCCAGCATCATCAGCCTTTGGAGGTAGTACAAGCAGCACCATGGCGACTCTACTGATCAAATTAGCTGGTTCCAGCAGCTCAAGTATCTAAAATTTCATCAAAGGTCAGGATTTTGGTGATTTTCCTAGCCCTTTCAGCTTCCAGAAGCATCTCAATCACCTGGCGACTCCCTCTCTGGTATGCATCCAGTTTCTCCTTGGTTGGAGACCTATTTTGCTCTTATTTTGACATTTTCATGAATATCCAGCATTTAGATGCTATAAAATGGCAGAATTTTATGGGAATCATGGTTGTTCCCCTACCCCAGATTTGTTCTTTATTATCCAGCAAGGGTATCAGCTTTTTGGTGGGAAGGTTTTCTCTTTTGAACATGTGCATGGCTCATTTTCTGAGCCTAAATTAAAAAATCGTGAGCATCTTGTTCATGAGGTGGAGACAACCATATCTCTAATTGAGATATAGGAGCTAGGGTTTTCAGAACAGCAAGAAGAGGAAGAATGTAGCCATGATGACATTATGTCAGCCTTCTTGGGTTCTTTGAGGGAAGAAGGAGAAGGCCATGAGGTCCCGAGTCAGCTGTTTCACACACAAGAGCATCATGAGAGTCAAATGGAGGACACCATCATGCTAATTGAGCAGCTGGGGTTTTCAGAGCAACAAGAAGAGAAGAAATCAGAACGGGGATATGAAATCAATTGTGTTGATTTCCATGTCATCTCAAGGGGATGCCCAATCAGGCATCTAGCCCAGTTGGAGGCACATCAAGAGAAGTCACCACTTGTCATGCTTACCTCTAAGCATGAAGTTGAGCATCAAAATGAGTGGGATCAACCCATTTATTCACCACAAGCTAACAACATCAGCAAGTAGTCCAGGTGGATAGGTGAGTTTATCTCCATTTTTGGGGGGGTGTTTTATCAGTTTGTTATATGCCCATTCCCCCCTCATCCCTTTTTAACTGCCCATATGCATGATGAATATTGCAAGTTGTTAAGGAAGGGAAGTTACTTTCAAGAACCAGTTAATGGCTTTGTTTAAAGTCACCTCTAACTGGTTAGTTTAGGATTAGAGTAGGTTTTATTTCTATTTTAGTTTTCCCTTTCCCTAATTGCTTTTGCACAGGCTGCTTTGTCATTAGGAGAGAGCAGGCCTTCCCCCTTTTTTGTGTTTTGAGAGGCAGGTCCTAGTTTCCCAGCATATTTTAGACTTGACTCCATGCCCAATGGATGCTTGAGGCCACTGATCTCATGTTTAGCAGGCAAACATCCCATAGAGGTTGCCAAAGATGTTAACCTTGTTTCCCCCTGTCCAAAGCCAAACAGTTAACATGGTATTTTCCTTGGAAATCCCTTTGAAGAGGTCCCTATAAAGCAAAGTGCCAAATTTCCCATAAGCCTTGCCTAAAAAAACCTTACCATTGGAAAGAGCTAGAAAAAATAGGCAGGTTTGCTTTTTACAGCACCCTGAAGTTCGACCAAATGAAAAAGTTATTCATGGTCAAAGTTTTAGTCAACATATAGTTCAAACAGGCATTTGGCGGGCTTGCAAAATTCCATCGGCCTTTAAAAATGATTGCCATGGAACATGCCACGTGTCAGTGGCAGAGAGTAGCCCCTAAAAGTTTCAATATTGCCGCGGAGGACACCACATGTCGGCTTTCGCCAGAGTTTCACATCGCAGTTTCTAAAAGTTTCTGAGAGTGGCGCGGAAGGCACCACATGGAGGCACCCGAGAGACACACAAAAAGTAACTTGAGCCCCATGGATGGTGACAAGTGGCAGCCTCTGCTTACATTTCTACAAGTTTCACAGCTTCTACCCAGTTTCGTGAGCCCCTTTTCATATAGTTTCTCAGAGTCCCGTGGAAACCGACAAGTGTCGCTTTCCGCTGAAGTCTCTTTAATGTTTCTAAGATGGGGTGGAATGCTCCATGTGTCCCTTATGGTTGTTGTGGAAGCTGACAAGTGTCAGCTTCTGCATGAGTTACTATTTGTTTTGGTGCGAAGCCAAGAGAGGAGGTGGGCCCCTGTATTGTTTCTCAGAGTGAAGCAGAACTCGCCACGTGTCGACTTCCGCGTGAACCTTAAGTGGGTCACAAAAAGTTTCCATCTTATTTCTCTCTGCGCGGAAGGCACCAAGTGGTAGGTTCTGCCGAAGTTTCAAGGGGCCCCTTTATATTTTCTAAGTGCGCACAGGGGGCGCCATGTGTCAGCTGCAGAGGGTCTCACATGTTTCTCAAAAGATAAGTGGGCAGCGCCAAGTGTCACTATCCGTTGCAAGTTTTAAGACCCTGTTCATGTTTCAAGAGTAACGCGGGGGACGCCACGCATCAGCTTCCACATGAGTCCCAGCTAAGCCTCTATTGTTTCTCAAGTGTGCCACAGAGCTTGCCACGTGTCAGCTTCCGCATCAGTTTCTGGCAAGGGGCTTCTAAGAGGGAAAAATAGAGGATGGCAAGTTAGTGATTGATGCATAAGGTGCCTGCGTGGCACAATCTAGTTGGCTGGTGACTTTTGACAATTTTTTTGGGGCCATTGATGTCAGTGGTGGGTTTTTTGATTGACGGCCAAGTTTTAAAGCTGTGTCGTGGGTTTTCTTTGCATCTGTAGGCACTGTTTTGAGTGGGAAAACTCCATGGGCTTCTCAAGGGGCCTTTTGGCACCCAAGCAGCTGATACATATACAGGCCGGACCTAACTGTATTTTTCCATAGTTTTATAATGATTCTTCGGGTCCGCAACTTATATGTTTCGCATTCAATGCTAGGTTATCCACCGCCATTTCTGAGGATCAGATCGATGACACAGCTGTTTGCATTGAAGACCCAAAATATCTCCCACCTGCCCCTGTTCTAGATCTTTTGTGCCATTACTCTTGGCAGGTGGACGTCCCTTCAAGAAAATATCTTCTGGTTGCAGCTTGCTGAGTGAATTCTCTACCGACTGGGGTCAAAATGTAAAATGCTAGATATACAGGTAAAGCTGATGTATAGTTTGTTGGTAGTTCTTCTGGGCTATTCTTTGTAATGGCTACTGAGCCTCTATAATCAATATAAACTGGTATTTTTGCCTCTCTTTTGTTATTTTTAGTACTGTGTTTGCTTTTCTGGACCTCTCTAGAATTAATGTAAGACTGTGTAATGTCCTTCCAGTTGTGAGATTAGTACTGTGTCTTTTCAGTTGCTACCAAACACTTTTAAATCTGGTGTATCACTTAGTTTCTTTCAACATTTCATTTTAGTTTCCTTTTACTCCTTTTCCCCTGCAAGTGTTAGCACTAGGTTTAGATGCATTTCTCTAAGCTTTAGGCCTAGAAAGAGGAAGCTGGCCTTCTCCAGAGGTCTAATCTCATTTAGCAAGGTCCCACACTTCGAGATCATTCCCATGTTACTTGAGATTGCATGAGGTTTCACAGCTGCATGCAAAGGGTGCAAATCTGGGTGATAACAATCATAATATAAACCATCTATCTAACATCATCAGTAAAGCAATATCCAGGTCTAAACACATCATAAACATACTAAGCATAACAATCCACATATAGCATAAAGTCTAAAAGTTCTAAAATTTAGGATCAACAATCCCACAAGTCTAAATGTATCATCAACAGTAAAATAAATAGTCAAGTATAAGGAAGTGAAAAGTAGGCTTCACATTCCTCCATTGCCTTTAACCAATTTTCATCATTGCAGGCTTCATTCACAGTTTTTGGTTCAACTGTAGAGAGCAAAGAGTAATTCACTTGTTCTTCTATAGCTCTTTTCCTTGTCAGTACACCTTTTTCTTTGTCTCCAATAATTTGATCTTCAAAGTGATTGATTCTTACATACTTGGGGGTCTTAGCAATTTTTGGAGCCTTTTCTTCTTCATCTTGACTGTCTTCTTGTTAAAATTTTTCTTCATAAGTTATAGTAGTAGGTTCATCTGACTCATAGCCACTCTGATCTGATGTTTTTCCTTTTCCTTCATCCACCCTCACATTTGTACTCTCAACAATCTTTTTCAACCTTTTGTTGTAGCACCGGTAGGCCTTACTCTTGGTAGAGTATCCAAGGAAGATTCCTTCATCACATCTTGCATCAAATTTCCCTAGGTCTTCATCTCTTCTGATATAGCATTTTCTTCCAAAGACTTTGAAGTATCTTACTTTTGGAATTCTTCCTTACCACAATTCATAGGGAGTTTTAGTACCATTACCTTTCACTTGAACTCTGTTTTGAATATAGATAGCAATATGTATAGCTTCTTTCTAGAAAACTTTTAACAGGCCTCCTTCCTTCATCATTGTCCTGGTAGCCTCTTGAACTATCCCGTTCTTCCTTTCCACAACTTCAGTTTGCTAAGGAGTCCTAGTTGCAAACAATTGTTTCTTTATTCCTTGCTCTTCACAGAAATTGTTGAATTCATTTGATGTGAACTCAACTCCTCTATCAGACCTCAAGCATTTGACTTTTAGTTCTATTTCATTTTCAACCAATGCCTTGAAAGATTTGAACTTCTCTAGGGCTTCAGATTTGTCTCTTAGAAAAGTAACCCATGTCATTCTAGAATAATCATCAATAAGCAACATGAAGTATATGTCACCTTGTAGACTTCTTATCCTTGTAGGACCACATAGATCTGTATGAACTAGATCCAGCAAACCAATAGAAAATTGCTCTTTACTCTTGAAACTTATTCTTGTCTGCTTCCCCAACTGACATTCCTTGCAAATAGTATTGGTCAGTTTCACAAGTTTTGGTAAATCTCTTACAGTCTGACCTGAACTTATCTTTACTAGATTATCAAAATTTATATGACACAACCTTCTATGCCACAACCAACTCTCATCTGCTTGGGCTAATAAATAGTAATCATTAGTTCCTCTTAATTGATAGATGTTACCTCTAGTCTTCTTACTAGTATTTGAATCTTGCATCCATTGTATTTGAATCTCGGATCATAACCTTTGTCACACATTTGACCAACACTTAAAATATTGTGCTTCAAGCCCTTCACATATAGGACATTGTTAGTATTATGATTTCCATCAAATGAAATAGATCCTTTTCCATAAATCTTACCAGTTGCATTATCTCCAAACCTAACCATCCCTCCATCATACTTTTCCAAACTTACAAACTTACTTTTGTCACTGGTCATGTGATGTGAGCATCCACTATCAATAATCCATTCATCCTTACCTTTCTCAATCTAAACAGTCAAAGTACTTTCATCCACTAGTTTTTCTTCCTTCACACAGCTAGCAAGATTAGTAGACACAGGTTCTTCTTTAATAGCAATAAACAAGCATTCATTTGCACTAGTACTAGCATCATCAGATTCATCATTAGTCACACCTTCATCATCAAAGTCTCTAACATAGTAATATTTCTTTGGATCTCTAGGTCTATTCTCAAATCTTTTTCTATTCCTTTCAATTCTTTCAGGATATCTGGAAGCATAATGACCCACTTTACCACAAGAAAAACATTTGAAAGGTAGTTTTCCTTTGAACTTACCGGAACCTCTTTGCAATCTGTCAACAAAATTAGCTTCAATTTCATCAAAGTCATCATCAGGTTTCACCTTATATTTCTCAACTCTGGAGATCTTTTTTAAAGTACTGGCTTTGAAAGCAGTTTCAACTTTTGGTAGAGCATCACCAAACTCTCTCATCTCAAAAGCTGTAAGCTTTCCAAGTAATTTATCTATGTCAATAGTTTTCACAGTCATTACTTCTTTAATTGTAGCTACTTTGTGACTGTAGGACTTTGGTAGTGATCTAAGAATTTTCATCACAACTTCCTTATCACCAATAGTTCATCCCATACCTTTTATTCCATTGACAATTTCATCAACCCTTTGCATGAAGGTTGTAATGTTTTCATCTTCATTCATCTTTAAACTCTCATATTTTGCTTTCAGGCCCTATAGCTTGGCTTCTTTTGTACAGAATCATCTCCTTCATACAATTTCTTCAAATTTTCCCAAACCTCATTTGTAGATTCTAGATCCATGACTTTTATCAGCTCAATGTCAGACAAAGCACTTAACAAGGCATCTCTAGCCTTTATATTCAACTCATATTCTTTGATTTCATCTTCAATTATCAAACCATTTGGAGGCATGGTATATTTTTATTTTGCATCTTTCCACACTCTATAACCAAGACAAAGGAGATGGATTTTAATTCATACCTTACATAGAGCATAATTTATCCTATCAAAGTGTAGTTCTTCCTTTTTAAACGACATCCTAGATCTTCCTCAAGCTACTAGGATTTCTTCCAAGGAACTTGAGCTGATACCAATTATTCAAATACATAGGACAACTGAGAGGGGGGGTGAATCAGTTGTCACAAAAACTAAACTTCATAAACCATCAACTAGTTAATTACTGATAACCAGATTTAACCATGAAAGCATGAAACCATAGACTTAATCACAATCACACATTCAACACAGTAGACACTAGATTTTTACATGGAAAACCCTAAAAGGGAAAAACCACGGTGGGTGTTATCCCACAGAAAATATATGATTTATAACAATATCAAAAAACAAAGGCTCATTGCCTACAGGGCTCACTACCCAAATTTCTCACTGCAAAGAATGACTCATTGTCAAAGGGTGGCTCACTACCAAGGGATGGTTCACTACCAAAAATGGTGAACTAATTAAGTAGCATCTACTCCATACCTGGGTTTAGTTCCATTAAAGCACAATATAACTTCTCTGCTTTGCTCTTTCACACCTTCACACTCATCTCTTCATTTTCACATTCACTATCACATTTTCGCAATTACATTACAAGTCTTTATACAAGTCATCAACCTTGGAATGTACATTAAGGTCGGCAATACATTCATCAACCGTTGGAACAATCTCCAAGGTCGGCATTACAAAAACATACATAAAAATAGTTCTGGACCTAATACAAAAATTTGCTAAGGGAAAGATGTATGTTGATCATGCCATGCCTTAGATGGGATTCAAACGTAATTCTTCATGCCATGACACGCTTCCACAATCTTCAAGGAAGCTCCACAATTATTGTAATCAACCAAGTCAGCCAAGACTGGTGAGAACAATAGGTCTACTAAGAGTATTCTTCATCCACAATCTAATCTTCTCTTTGCAAACAAATCCAAAGGTAGGAACACGATCAGGAGACATCCACAAGCACATTGTAATCACCAGGAACAACTGCATGATCTCCAACCACTCTATCAAGAAGATTCTTCAAACTGGAGCACAAGAACAACACTGTCAGCCACTGTCATAAGGAAAGGATAGATTGCGGACCACTAGATCATGATCCATTAGAGTTTAGGTCACATAACACCAAATTAGACTTAACTCTATAAATGCAAACCAAAATACTTCAATGCAGAGAAATGCGGAGCATAACACTTTCTCCCTATCACCACCAAACATACAGGAAAAGTAGTTTTCACTCTGGTGAGATAACTCACTCAAATCTTCATCCCGGAGGCTCAAATTGGGAATATAACATCTTTAGATAGACTTCTAAATAACTTCCAATCTTCAGACAAAGATATTCATCCTACATGAAATGCAGAGCAATCTTCTGGACTGTTCTTCTGTATGCAATACATTATTTCCACTACAATTCATTGTTTCTACCAGAGGAGCTAATTTTCTCAATATCCTGAACATCAAGATAACTTACATAAATAAATACAAAGCATATCACTTATTACAATCAAGCAACAAAATAAGAGCACAATTAACACCAATGACAACACAAATATGTTGACATCAATGACAACACCGATTAGGCACATACTTACAACAAGAAAATGCTCACTGCAAGAATGGCTCACTGCCAAAATAAGCTCACAGCCAAAATAGGCTCATTGCCTAGAGCAAGAAAAGAGAAGGAAGAATGGATCACTACTGGGTTGAACTACTCAGAATACATCTACACATGCATGGATGCAACTCCAATGAATGCTTAAAATATTGTCTCAAAACTCTTCATCTTTACTGCTCTGTTTCACTACTCTACTTTTACATTAAGCAAGATCTCTCTTCTTCTGCTATTGTCACCTACTCTATACTTCACATATTTTGCACATTCATATTGACATCTCATCACTCAAACACTGAATTCAATCCCATATATATCTGCAATAATCAAAATCTTTATATTAGGTTGGCCTAATAGTGTAGCGTGAAGTCATGCCTTATGTACCCTGTCAGCCAATTCATTCAACAAAATACACAATGGACCCAAACAACATTTGAAGTACCTTCTCACATGTCAGCCTCAACTGCTCCACCACTTGGGATTAAGTTCTAAAAAATAGAACTTACCCCATGTAGATCAAACTTGTCATGTCACCCTCCAACATAGATTGCCACTAGTCCACTTCCTCTGTTAGACAACAACTTTCACTGTAGACCACAAGATGCTTCCAAAATCATATCAAACACTCTTCACACATTACAAATCATACTTTTAGAACTATAAAGAAAAATATTCTCTTGTGGTAGAATGCAGACCACAAGAACACATGCTCAGTCATAGTCAAGATACACCATACCAAGTAACGATACTTAGACATTCATAACTAACTCTCTGGTGGAAATTAGAACTTGCAACTCTAGATATAGATACTTCATACATGTGTTTACAATACCTCAAAACCACATAACAAAATGTACAATAATGGAGGAATGTAGACCATTTCAGATGAGTGTTTTGTTATGATTTCCTCTGTTCTCTACACTGTCGGACTTAGACTTTTTGAAGATAGACTTCTGGTACTCATCAAGAACTGAAATCTTGGACAAATGATCATTTGTGGACTATGAACAACATACCTGAACTGCATGATATGATCTTCTATTGTGGACTAATACCAGCTCAAATACTATCTCCATGTCGCTGCTTCAGTATACTACCAACACATAACCCAAAATGGCTAAGTCTACTTCTCTAGACCAAAAACACTATTCTAATCTTGTTCCTTTGCTTGTTGCCATCAATGAAAACATCTTCAAACATCATGCACAAACACTCTTCATCATATTGTTTAGTGGTGAAAATGAGGAAACAAGATAGAAGACTTCAAGTCCCACACTTTCATGCACTAAAACATTAGGGAAGCAAAGGGTAAGTTTAGGGATAAACTACTGATTTCCAATGTTCCCTTTTTCTGTTAATTATTTCTGTGTGACTGTTTGAATCAAGTTTTATAAGCTAGTTTCTTTCTCTAACTATGAAACCCTAATTTGCAAATTAGACTATAATAACTTAATTTTTGACACAAATATGAATGAAGTGATTACAGAAATGCAGAGTAAATAGATCAAAGATAGTGTACCTAGAAACTAAGGAGTAGTTGGACTAGGGCACTAGTGGCAATGTCCCGTAAGTTTCTGAATGTTGGGACTTTCTGTAATAACTATTTTACAATCTCTAGAGGCTTCTAGATCCCAGAAAAATTACCTAGTTGGACTAGGGTGCTAGTGGTAGTGTCCTAAATGTCTCACAATCTTGAAATTCAAATTCCATGATGACTGTGTCTACAATATCCATATTTATTTAGCTCCTTTCTACCAGATCTCGAATAATGCAACCTGCACATGCAAAAGGAGGAGAAACATGGTTGTGGCTATATAGGAGGTTGCCTCAGTCAAGCCCCGTTTTCAATATTTCTACCTCAACAATAGCCCAAGATAAAGATCTGTAGATGTGTGTGTTCATCTAACAATTGTGTATGCATAAACACAAAAGCCCTAGATTACTCAAGCATCAAGGAAAGATCAACAATTTTCTTCACTCAATGAACAAACACTTCACCTCAAGGAGATGAAAACAATGAAGACTTGCATGAACAAGAAGGAAAATCTGCGATGTCCATAGAGGATCTCCAAACTCAATGTTGGAGGCTTCAACCCTTCTCCCGATCATGCAAAATGTGTACAAACCCTAGGAAGAGAAAGATAGTCTCAAGATCTTGATCCCTAATCTCCATCCATTGTCTCCATGATAGCTAATTCAAATAACTTCAAAGAGCTTCAAGAAATTATTGAACTTTAATGGCAATTTTGGCAGAGTATTGGCATAAAGCTTGCATATAGATTGTGTATAGTAAAATGATTTTGAAATGTATTTAAATATCTAACCTTAGGAATTTCAAATTTTGAAATAAAATGTCGATATCACGTGAAAAATGAAAATTTGAAAATAGAATCCCGGAATGCATGGAAAGGGCTGACATCCCTCCAAAATTTAGGACCCCGAGAAATAGGGTAGGACAAGGGCAATAGCACCCAAGTCTAAGCCCTAATTTCTTGCTTAGGACTGCCTCAAGTAGCTTAGGGATTCCCAAATCCAAGTTTACTTTTCACCTTTAGTCTTTAGTTACTCCAAAATATGGCATTCTTCCAATTAGGCCTAGGTCAATCAGGGTTCGGGAAGGTCTGAAAGAAACTAGGTTGAAAGGTCACCAAAGGAGAGGAGCTAAACCATGGGAAATTGTGCCATTTCATATAGGAAGGCAATTTCCAGCATAACATTTAGCCCCCACTTTAGTTGCCATTTGACACTACGTGCATATGCAACTAAAGGAAAGTAAATACATCAATCATAAAAAGGATACGTAAAAGGATACTATAGAGGATGCCGAAGTATTGTCGCAAGGGAGGAAGAAGCCTCAAAGTCTGTAATCCTGCAAGACCACGAAGTTAGGAACTGCAACATCCAAAGGAACACTTGTTAGAAAATCAAAAATCAAATCAAACTACAAGCACCACCAATAAGTCAGTCTACAAACACTAAGGGGGTTGAGTGATTAGACATGATGAAGGAGGAAATCAAGGGAGATATATGCCCCCCTTGTTTCTGCTTGCTTATTCTAAAAAGTAGAAACAAGGAGAGACCTACATGTGTCAATTTTGAGGAGACTTGATGAGAAATGCATTGTGAGGGTTGTTTGGAAAAACAAAACCCAAGCACAACACATTGGGTAGGATAGAGAGCTAAACCATGATTCCAACACAACAAACAACACAAAAATCTGAGTTCGACAGCTCAAGATAGAGGTTTAAGAGTAAAACTATTCAATTTTGCACCTAGATAGTGATAGGAATTCTCATCCACTTACTATATGTAAGGGGAGTTGTCACTTTTCACTATTCATTTTTACTTATCATTGTGTAGAGGAGAGAAGGAGGAGGAAGAGATCGATGATGCTGATTTGACGTCCATACTAGCTTCTGTGACTGGAGATGCTCCGAGCTCGAGCAACAGAGAGACATTTTGAGGCCGAGGTAGATTCCTAATCCTTTCTTGTACTATCATTCATTTTGTTTCTTTTAGATTTTGTCATTGTCCATGCCAATTAGGACATTCTAGACAAGGGTCCTGATTAGGGGTGCCCAAGTCCACTCAAGACACCCAAGTCCTCCTGGGGCACCCTAGTCCACTTAGGGCACCCCTGTCTGACTTGGGTGCCCAGGGCCTCCTTGGGCACCCAAGTCTAGAAAGGACAAGGGCTCTAAGGACAAGGCACTAATTGCTATTATATGCCTTACGTGATGATTTTATGCTTACAAATTGATTGAACTTCTCAGTATTTGTATCATGTAGGTTGTTCCAGGGATGCGAGAGCATACAGGCAATTGACTGATGTTGCTACTTCGAGTTCACATCAGTACCATGACCAATATAGAGAGAGGCCACTTACAGTCAGTAGGGCTCTGGTGGGTGTTCGATATTCACTACAATCACAACTTCATTTTATGTATTTATACCTATCATCAACCTTGGAATGTACATCAAGGTTAGCATTACAAACTACAACCATTGGAACTTTTTCCAAGGTCAGCATACATACATAATTTCAAAATAGGACTGGACCTAAACAAACTTGTGGAGGAAAAGAATGAAGGATGAATACATCATGGCTTAGCTCAAACCCAAATACATCTTCGCATGCTTGTACATGCTTCTACAATCATTGAATTACCTTCACAACAAGGGTGACTAACCAAGTTGGCCGAAACAAGTATACAACATCAAGAATCACTAAGTCACATGCTTCCAAGAGCTTCATTACATCTTGCAGATCAGACACACACCTTCAATGCATCCAGGGGACATCTATGAACACCATGGAATTATTTGGAAACTAGAGAATTCAACCGTAATAGATCTCAAATTACTTTTCTTGAAAATGGATCACAGACTGCTCTCAATCAAACACTATCAACCTCTGCTAATCAAAACCTTGCTTTTCGGAGCACCAAATCATAAAACCTTTAGAATGAAGAAAGCTAAGGACCTTGTAAGCTTAAGTCTAGAACTGCAAGGCCAAAGAACATACTGCAGACGAATGCAGAGAAAAATACTTCCTCTCTATCACACTGCAAACTCTATTAGACACAGTCTTCAAAGTGGTGAATAGAACTTTTCTTGCACAATGATTTGGACCACCAAATTCTGGATTTAGCATCTTCAAACACTTCTCTAAAACATATCCACATCTCATACTCCAGTCTTCAATACTGGAGAAACGTGGAGCAAAACTCAGAGAGTTATTCTGCAAGCCAAAATACTCTGCAACACACTGTTTCCAATTGGAGGGCAAATTTTCTCAAAAGCACTTGGAAACTCAGTATCAGGAATATCTTCTCATCATCTTCAACACTTATATAAAAAAACACAAGGCAATGGACTTATCAAAAATAAGCATCAAAACAAGAGCATAGTTGACACCAATGACAAAACATATATGTTGACATCAATGACAACACCGTTTAGCACATACTTGTAACAATCTCCCTCTTTGTCATTGATGGCAACATATGATGTGAAAAAACATCAAGACAAGAATTTGCATTCATCACCATCTCCCACTTTCTCTTTACACATTTGAAACACTTTGTCCCCCTAATTTTTTCACATGATTTCTCCCCCCCTTTGACATCAATGGAAAAGGACATCATATTTCTTCTACTATACATACTTGCATGCTTCTACTCTAATCAAATGGAATTATTCTTTCACTCCCCTTTATTGTAATAATCAACTCAGATCACTCTTTACTCCCCCTAAAGGGTAGCCTCCTAAATCAGTCCAGAAAGAAATATTCTTTGAAGAACATTGGATTGATGCATCTACTTATGTACCTAGTTCAATGAAGCAAGGGTAATAACCCATAACCTTTCTCAGAGATACCCAAATTTGTCCTTTGGAAGGGCCTTAGTGAATATACCAACAACTTGATCCTTTGTAGGCACATACTCAAGCTTCACAACATTCTCTGCAACTTTCTCTCTCAAAAAGTGATACCTGATTGAAATGTGTTTTGTCTTTGAATGCATCACTATATTCTTTGAAATGTTTATGGCACTTGTGTTATCATAGAGAATAGGGATTGGCTCCTCATACTCAACTTTGATATCCTTCAAGGTTTGTTTCATCCACAACACGTAAGTTCAACATGTTACTGTAGCAATATATTTTGCCTTTGTAGTAGATAAGGAGACTGATTCTTGTTTCTTGCTATGCTAGGACATTGCCCTATCTCCAAGGAAGAATACACCTCCACTTGTGTTTTTCCTTTCATCAACACAACTGGCCCAGTCTGCATCTATATAGGCACTTAAGGAAAAATCATTATTCTTTGGATACCACAAGCCATGATCCGGAGTGCCTTTCAAGTTCCTGAATATCCTCTTCACAACCATAATATGTGATTCTCTTGGATCTGATTGAAATCTGGCCACAAGACAAACTGCATGCATAATATCAGGTCTGGTAGCAATCAGATAAAATAGTCCACCAATCATTGATCTATACTTGCTTTGATCAGCCTTAGGAGATTCATCATTTTTACTTAGCTTACATCCAGTAGTCATAGGAGTGCTCACCAGTTTACAATCTTCCATTCCAAACTTCTTTAATAGTTCTCTGAGATATTTTGATTGAGAAATGAAGATACCTTTATCTATCTGATTGATTTGCAATCCAAGGAAGAAATTCATCTCACCACACATGGACATCTCAAAATCCTTCTACATATCTTCTGCAAAATTCTTACACATTCCTTCATTTCCTCCAAATATAATATCATCCACATATACTTCAACAATCAAGATTTGATCTTTGCTTGCCTTGATATACAAATTGCTATATGTGAACCCTTTACTAAAACCCTACTGCAATAGATACTTATCTAGTCTTGCATACCAAGATATTGGAGCTTTCTTCAATCCATATAGAGCATTCTTCAACTTGCACACCATATCTAGTTGTTCTGATAACTGGAATCCATTTGGTTGCTCTATGTATACCTCTTCTTCTAATTCACAATTCAGAAAGGTAGATTTCACATCCATTTGATACACCTTGAAATCTTTATGTGTAGTAAAAGCCAAAAATAGTCTAATTGCTTCCAAGCTAGCCACCAGAGGAAAAGTTTCCTCATAGTCTATCCCTTCCACTTGTGAGTAGCCTTGCACACAAGTCTTGCTTTGTTTCTCACAACTTCTCTAACCTCATTCAGTTTGTTCCAATCACATTGTTCTTTGCAGGTCTAGGGACAAGTTCACAAGTCTTGTTCTTCTCAATCTTTATTAATTATTCTTCCATTGCCTTTACCCAATGTTCATCATTGTAAGCTTCATTTACTATCTTAGGTTCCACCTTTGAAAGTAAATAAAGATTTACTTGTTCTTCTACAACTCTCCTTCTTGTCAATAGACCTTTCTTTTTATCACCAATAATCTGATCTTCAGAATGATCTTTTGCACATACTTGTGAGTCTTTGGAATTATTTCAAGGGCATTTTCTTGAATCTATTCTTCTTCAGGAGCAACTTGTACTTTAGTTTGAACTTCCTTCTCTTTACCTTTTTCTACCTTCTCTATGGCAACAGGTTCATCTGATTCATATCCATCTAGTTAAAGGTCTTCATCTACCTTTACATTTCCACTTTCAATGATCTTTTTCATTCTTTTATTATAGCACTAGTAAGCTTTTCTCTTGGTTGAGTAACCTAGGAATATGCCTTCATCACATCTAGCATCAAACTTTCCTAATTCTTCATCTCTTCTGATATAACATTTGCTTCCAAAAACTTTGAAGTATTTGACTGTAGGACTCTTACCATACCATAGTTTATAGGGTCTCTTGGTCTCTTTTCCTCTGACCTGTACTCTATTCTGGATATAAATAGTAGTGTGTATTGCTTCTTTCTAGTACACTTCCAGTAGGTCTGCTTCCTTGATCATAGTTCTAGTAGCTTCTTGAATAATTCTATTCTTTCTTTCAACCACTCCATTTTGCTAAGGAGTCTGGGGAGAAAACAAATGTATCTTTATTCCATGTTCTTCACAGAAAGCATTTAACTCATTTAAAGTAAATTCACCTCCTCTATTAGACCTTAAGCACTTGGTTTTTTAATCTAATTCATATTCAACCATGGCTATGAAAGTTTTGAACTTATCTTGGGCTTCTAATTTTTCTCTAAGAAAAGTAACCCAAGTCATTCTTGAATAATCATCAATAAGAAGCATGAAGTACCTGTCACCTTGTAGGCTCCTTACTCTTGTAAGACCACAAAGGTCTATATGCACCAACTCTAGTAGACCGACAGAGAATTGTTCTTTTCTTTTGAGGGTGGTCTTTGTCATCTTTCCAAGTTGACAACCTTTACATGTAACATTGGCAGGCTTCACAATCTTAGGTAGATCTCTTACAATCTAAGTAGTACTTATTTTCACCAGATTATCAAAGGTAATGTGACCCATTTTCCTATGCCATAGCCAACTTTCATCTGTCTTAGCCAACAAACAAAAGTTGTTAGATTATTTCAAGTGATAATCATTACCATGAGTCTTCTTACCAGCAACAATTATGGTTCTGGAGCTTTTTCTTATCTCACATCCTTTGTCTTTGAACACAAGATTATATCCTTTATTGCACATTTGTCCAACACTTAGAAAGTTATGCTTCAAGCCCTTGACATAAAGAACATTGTCTATATTATGCTTTCCATCAAAAGTAATTGTTCCTTTTCCACAAATCTTACTAGCTGCATCATCACCAAACCTAACCAGTCCTCCATCATATTTTTCAAACTTAACAAACTTACTTTTGTCCCCAGTCATGTGATTTAAACATCCACTGTCAATGATCCATTCATCTTCCTTTTCTACAAGAAATGCAGACAACTCTCCTGAACTTCTATCCTTCACACAACTAGCAAGGTTAGCAGAAACAGGTTCTTCTCTAAGTGGAATAAACAAACATTCACTACTATTGCCATTATCAGAACTAGACTCATCATCAGTTACACCATCATCATCTCTAACATAGTAACTCTTTCTTACCATCTTTCCTTTACTTTTATTGAATTTTAAAGCTTTGTCAGGACATCTTGAAGCATAGTGACCAATTTTTGCACAATTGAAACATTTGAAGGATAACTTACCTTTGAACTTTCCTTTGCTACCTATTTTTATTCTTCTTGCAAGCTTTGCCTCAAGTTCTACAAAATCTTCTCCATCTAATTCCACAACATACTTCTCTGATCTAGAAGTCTTTTCTTCCTTAGCCTTGAAAGAAGTCTCAGTTTTCATAGGACCATCAGTAGTACCAAATTCCCTTATTCCAAAGCCAATTAGTTTACTAAGCAGTTGATCTTTTGTAAGTTTGCCTGACTCAAGAAACCCTTCAATGGTAGATACTTTGTGCCTATAGGACTTTGGAAGAGTTCTAAGTATTTTATCAATAACATCTTCATCTTCTAACTTTCCACCAAGGGCCTTGATGCTGCCGACAACTTCATCAATCTTCTGTATGTAATTTGTTATGTTATCATCTTTAGACATTCACATGGTTTCATATGTAGTTTTTAAATTCTGCAACTTAGCTTTCCTGACAGATGACCTTCAAAAACATTCTTCAGTTTCTCATAAGCAATTGGGAGATCTACAACTTTTGCCATTTAAACATTTGATAAAGCATTCAATAAAGCATTTTTAGCTTTGTGATTCAATTCAAACTCCTTGATTTCTTCTTCAATCTCTGGACCATCTTTAGGTATTTCATATTTGTTTTTGACTATCATCCAAACACTATAACCTATAGAAATAAGATAAATTTCCATGCGTAGCTTCTAGTATGCATAGCCAGTTCCATCAAACTGAGGTGTGTCCTTTTTATGTGCCATCCTGAATCTACCTCAAGTTGTTAGGCTTTCTTCCAAGGAACCTAGCTTCGATACCAATTGTTGAAGGCACAACACAACTAAGAGTGGGGTGAATCAGTTGTATTAAAAATTTAACCTTAATTGATCAATTTCACAATCACATTAACTTGCTTTAACCACTTAATCTAATATGAAGAATAAATAGGAAAAGCAGAAACAAAACTTAAGCACATCAACACCATTCACACATGAACACTAGATTTTTATGTGGAAAACCCTTAGAAAGGGAAAAACCACGGTGATAGTTAGCTCACAATATAATGTAGTAACAATACCGAATATCAAAGAGGCTCATTGTCTAGGGCTCACTACCCAAATGAATGCTCACTGCAAGAAAGGATCACTCCCAAAAAGGTGGCTCACTGCCAAGGGGTGAACTGATATAGTAGCATCTACAACATGCTTGAGTTCAATTCCATTGAAGCACAATGTATCTCTCCTATTATGCCTTTACAACACACACACCTTAACTTACATCATATTTCATATTCACTACAATCATGACTTCATTTCATGTATTTATACCTATCATCAACCTTGGAATGTACGTCAAGGTCGGCATTACAAACTACAACCATTGGAACTTTTTCCAAGGTTGGCATACATACATAATTTCAAAATAGGACTGGACCTAAATAATATTGTAGAGGAAAAGAATGAAGGATGAATACACCATGGCTTATCTTGGACCCAAATACATCTTCACACACTTGTACATGCTTCTACAATCATCAAATTACCTTTGCAACAAGTGTGACTAACCAGGTCAGCCAGAACAAGTATACAACATTAAGAGTCACTGAGTCTCACGCTTCGAAGAGCTTCATTACATCTTGTAGATTAGACACACACCTTCAATGCATTTGAGGGACATCTGTGAACACCATGGAATTATTTGGAAACTAGAGAATCCAACCACAACAGATCTCAAATTACTTTTCTTGAAGATGGATCACAGACTACTCTCAATCAAACACTATCAACCTCTGCTAATTAAAAACTTGCTTTCCAGAGCACCTAATTACAAAACCTTTGGAGTAAAGAAAGATAAGGACCTTGTAAGCTTATGTCCTGAACCACAATGCCAAAGAAAATACTACAGAGGAATGCTGAACAAAATACTTCCTCCCTATCACACTGCAAACTCTATCAAACACAGTCTTCAAATTGGTGAATAGAACTTTTACTGCACAATGATCTGGACCACCAAATTCTAGATTTATCATCTTCAAACACCTCTCTAAAACATATCCACATTTCATACTCTAGTCTTCAATACTAGGGAAATGTGGAGCAAAACTCAAATAGTTATTCTGCAAGACAAAATACTTTGCAACACACTGTTTCCACTTGGAGAGCAAATTTTCTCAAAAGTACTTGGAAACTTGGTATCGGGAATATCTGCTAATCATTTTCAGTACTTATATAAGATAATACAAGGCAACTAAATCATCACAAACAAGCATCAAAACAAGAGGGCACAGTTGACACCAATGAAAACATAGATATGTTGACATCAATGACAACACCGATTAGTAGATACTTGCAACAGCCTCATTTTATTTTGATCAGGTAGCATGATAGTTTGGATGCCAACAGGACATACCTATGATGCGTCTAAGCTACATGCACTCTGTGCACAACACAGTCAGGGTGAACAGTGTCTGACGGCCAACATTAGCAAATGTAGTAGTTAGTGATGATGATGGTATAGAGGTTGTAGAGCTGATATCTGATGCAGACAATGTCAGTGTTACCTAAGCATATCAAATCTAGTGGAAGATGTGTACTCCTATCTATCCATCTAGTCACCCCACAGGTGATACTCGACCTTGGGCTAGTCACATGAGTGACACAGGGATAGACGATGACATTAGTGACTTTGAAGGATACTATGATCTAGATGATGATGAGGAGAAGGTACTATCACGATACGGCTTTAGGGTGAGACCAAGGCAAGATTAGGAGGAGGCAGATAGTGATGAGGAGGCCGAGTCTCAATCACAGTCGAGAGCTCATGGTCCAGCCCCTATAGCTGCAAGGAGATCGGGCCAACATAAGCAAGGGGAGAATAGTAGTCGTATGCCCCTAGCTATAGAGGCGTCTGCATAACTAATCACACCATCAACTATTTGAGATCCATCTTGGCAAGATGGAGATCTAGGTAGGATGCTTGTTATATATAGATGCAATTATTTGTGATTATTTATTTATGATATGTATATGAGGTACATATATCTATTTTGTTTCCTTTTTACAGTTGGGACACTATGAGATGGCATGACTTGGTGAGTTGGGTCATAGTAGAGATAGTTCCAGTCGATGCAACTAAGCAGCGGGTGCATACAGGATATTCACCATAGCCATCTATGGGGTGGCATGCAGATATCATTATGCCTTTTTTGAGATACAGGTTATCAGTGGAGTCTATTCTAGATCAGGCTATCTAGAGAGCCAAGCATGTGGAGGTGAAGCTCTAGACGCTACGAGATCAGGCTACTGTAGTAGCCGCACCTGAGGGAGATCCTATCACAAGTGAGATCTTACTACTTGAGTTACGTCAGATGAGAGCTAACAGGGATAGGCTCTACGTGAAGCTAGAGAGAGCCACATCTGACAGGGATCGATATCATTAGATGTATCAAGAGTCACATGACGAGGTGTTAGGACTGAGAGGAGAGATCAGGGGTTATGATCGCAGAGTGTCTCTAGGAGTCATTTGCGATCCGTAGCCACACATGGTCAAGCTTCCATCACATGCACACCACGAGGTCTTGAGGGCACAAGTGATAGAGGTTAAGCTATGTGATGTTTATTATGTACTATGACATCCCATTTTGATATATAGGATAGTCGACTCTAATATATATATATATATATAATGTTTTTCTATTGTTGTTTTAATGTTGACTAATCTATCACATGTGATTTATGTAAAATGCAACTAGTGATAAATATTAAATGCTCATGTGGAAATTTGATTAATGCTAATGTGATTCTTAAATGATTCTATGTAGAGTATAAAGTAAAAAGCATAATGATTAATGAATTTCACACAAAACCATTATTTTATGCTTAACTCAGTTAATACAAAGGCGATCTCTATTAAAACATGTGTTTAAACAAGATGCAACAATGATTAACCACAAAAGATGCTATGTTAAATGAATTAAGACAAAATAATCATATCTTGTCAAAATTGAAGCTAAATTAACTAATAAGTTTTGCTTTTTAAAGTGACATCTAACATATAATCTTAAGAATAAAATTTCTTAAGGTGGATAGAATTAATGGATTCTTTAAGTGGTCTACCTTGTTTGTCAACTAATTTATATGCTCCTGATCAAAGGCTTTAGTGAAGACATACGGTCCGAGCCAATTCAGACTGAATTTTCCTTTTTCTCTAGGAGATGTGTTCATATTGCATTGATTCTCATAAAGTACCAAGTCTCCAATGTCAAATGAATGGTGTATGACACATTCATTGTACGATCATTGTATACTCTTTTGATGTGCCTTAAGATGCTCAAGAACATTAATGCATTGTTCATCCATCATCTCAAGTTGTTGTAATCTCTTTTCTCTTTCAATGTAATCATCAATAACATCTCTCAAGGAGACTCTTAATGAAGGAATTCTGAGTTCCAAGGTCATTACCGCATCAGCGCCATAGACAAGATTATACGGGGTAGTTCTAGTAGCCATATGAATGCTTGTTATATAAGCCCATAATGTGTAAGACAATTGAGTATGCCAGTCTTTTTGATGTTTGTTAACAATTTTTCATAAAATTTGTCCTATAACCTTGTTTGAAGCTTCTTCTTGGCCATTCGATTGAGAATAATAAGGCATAGAGAAGTGATGTTGAATGTGATACTTTTCTATAAATTTCTTCTCATCCTTGTTATTGAATGGTGTGCCATTATCAGAGACCAACGAGGAAGGTATACCAATTCAAGAGATTATGTTATCTTGTATAAAACGATAAATTATGTCAGCAGTCGTCAATCATAAAGGGACAACTTTGACCCACTTTGTGAAGTAATCAATAGCAGTGATGATAAATGTATGTCCTTGAGAGGAAACTATAGAGATTTTATCGATTAGATCCAAGCCCCAAATGGAAAATGGCCAAGGTGACACTTGGACACGAAGTTCCTGGGTAGGTGCTTAGATTAAATGTTGATGTTGTTGACATTGCGAACACTTCTTGACGTAAGAAAAGGAATATTGTTCCATGTGTTGCCAATAATATCCCATATGTATTAATTTGTGTACCAATGATTTTCCTCCAAAATGTCCTCCATAAGCGCTAGAGTGAGCTTCTTCTAAAGCTATCGAAATCTCTTAATTACTAAGACATCGTAGAAGAGCACCATTATAACTTCGTCTATATAAGACATTAGATAAGATGATATATCTGTTGGTAACATAGTGAAGAGACACTACTTTGTTGGTTACGGTAGAATGTTTTCATTGATGGAAACAAGGCTTGGTAAAAGGGGGTTTCAGTCTGGAAGACTACTTAGCTAGAATGACTAAGTATGGAGAGTATATAGAGTGATTGATAGTGATAGGAATGGTATGTCTTCGCAATTGAAGATCAAGTTATGTGGTTTTGGTATGTTGTAAATAATTATTTTGTGATGATATGTTCCAGTGTTCAAGTTATGAATTCCTCTGGAAGTCACACTATGATTTGTCTAAGTCTGGGTGAACAAGTTGAGTCAGGAATAGTACAAAGTATCCGAGTAATTTGGTCTGCATTCCCCCACTGATGATTGTTTTGATTTACGGATCTAAGGCAATATAGACACATGTCATGAGAATCTAAATCCATAGTTGTAGCACTTGAAGTTTATCAGATCACATTCTACAAGTTCTCTAGTATCAGCTTCTAGTTTGACAAATACTTCATAGTAACTGAACAACAGCTCTAAGATCCACATTTTGTTGTAGAAGTGATGAAGAGGCATCCACACTATAACATTCGCATATAGCATGAATGTCTGCAGCCCAACCTCATCATCATCATCTTCGCCATCATCATCATATTTCCTAACACCACCAACAGCATCATCATATTTCGCTTTATACGGTCAGCATCATCATATTTCGGACACTCGCAATTGTCCTCCTGCCGACTACTGTTCACCTCCTCTGCCTTCCTTCTAACATCATCATGATATTCAGCGGGCGAACACATCCTCCTGTTGCACTGTTCATCAGGCACCAAACACTAACGTCTTCACCATGATCTTCAACACTACCTTCGTCAGCAGGATATCCAAATATCCGGTTGCTCAAATATCCTGATGACGATCACCTTCAGCACCTTCCCTTCGATGCTCCGCTACCCGACGACACAAGCAACAGCATCATGATATAATTTATCCGGTTCTCTTCGAAACCTCTGGATGACACTTCACACTTTCTGCCGATGCCGATACTTAACCACTTAACAACGGCAGGATAAACTCGCACAGGGGGATATCTCAATATCCTGATGACGATGACGTCATATCCTGATGACGATGACGTCACCCAATATCCTGATGACCTCTTCAACACTTAGTCAAAAAAACTCAACTTTCACTTCCGCATCTACTCGCGATACGCGGATGTTTGGCACTCCCGATATGATGATCCTGATGCCGATACGCTCCACCTCGGCTCTCCTGATGATGATCACCCCGACGAACTCACACTTCATGCGATCGACAACATCATGCTCTCCTTCACTTATCCGGATGACGATGTCTAACCCGACTGCAGGATATTCACCTAGATATCCTGATGATGCCGTCTTGACAAGTTTCTTCACTTAATGAAATTTCACTTTGCTGATCCTTCAGGGATGACCCGATCCAACCTCAGGGTGATCTTCCAACTCAAACTTCTCAACTTGACCTAGCACATGAGGATGCTAGGCTTCTCAATATCTGTCGACCGCGATCCTGCACACCTGCATGCAAACAGAAAACAAACTACAACCTACTCTACTGTACATTACCATTCCACCGATCAGATGAGTCAACCGGTGGAATGGATCAGTGAATCCATGAACCCTCTCAAACCAGCAAATCGATTACAGGAAGGAGATCAAACAGAAAATGAAACAAGATCTTTATTGATTCAAAGATGCAATACAATATGATGTTCCTCACACAGAACACTCAACCTCCTCTGCTTAATGCAACACTATACTGCCAATCGATGATATCTGTCTGTCTCTGCAATATCAACCGATCAACCGATCTCATGCTTATAAAGACTTTCCTACGAGTACTACTGACCCGACTCCAAGCGGCTGGGAACTCTCCAAGCGGCTGGGAGATCCCACCGAACATACATCATGACAGCTGTTATAACTAACTAGCTAAAAATAGCAAAAGCCCGGTCAGCATGATCTTATCATGATCAGCTTGACTTTATTACATGCAACTGGTCTTAACATACCTTCTTGGAAACATAAACAGGACCTAAACTACTAACTGCCTTATTAAGACCAGCTGTCAGGTAGGTGCTCCTGCACCATACTCCCCAAAAGAAAAGAACTCATGTCCCATGAGTTTAGTATGTGGAAGTCTTCCACCCTTACACTTTGCTTTGTCAATAGTCTGACCTGCTCCAGCTTTGTCTGCTGCTGTCTCTTGGCTTCTCCAAGACTTCTGCACTGTAACTTGCTTTCTGGCAAGTAAATCCTCATGCCTGTTCATGTAGGCCCTTCTCAGGTTGTCTCTGTGTTTATCAGGTTGCCTGACCAGACCCTCTGTCTGAACTGCCTCTTGAACTTCTGAAATGTTCAACTCTATCTTCCTGTCAATCTTTATAGGACAAGCAATAGTCCCAACTATGACAACATCCCTGTCATTCTTCTGAACTGATGGTTGCTGTTTACCATCCTGTTTCTGAACCTGCTGCTGACCTCTGTCAGTCACAACTGAAACTTTCTTCAGCTTGTTGTCTGTAACAACTTCTTTCCCTGCAGTGTCCTGAACTGCCTTTATGCCTGTTCCTCTAGGCATCTGCACAAACTCCTTCTTTCCCATTAAAATGATTTGAGCTGCCTTCTGTACTGCAGCTTTTGCCTGCAATGGCATCAATTTAATAGTCTTCCCATCCTTCTTGATGGTGTAGGTATTAGCATATCCATCATACAGTACCCTTCTGTCAAATTGCCATGGTCTACCTAACAGTAGGTGACAACATTCCATAGGCAAAATATCACACAAGATTCTATCCTGATATGGTCCAATCTGGAAATCCACATATGCCTGTTCAGAGACAAAAAGTGATTGACTATCACTCACCCAAGATGCCTTGTAAGGGTGTGGATGTGGAATCCTTTCCAACTTCAGTTTATCCACCATCTCCTGGGATACCATGTTGTCTGTTGAACCAGTATCAATGACAACCTTACATACTTTACCTTTGCTCTTGCATGTGGTCTTGAAAAGAGCTCTTCTTTGCATCATATCCTTTGATGCCTGCAAACTAATTCTCCTTAGCATCAGTGATTCTCCACTCTCTGGATATCCATAATTCTCAGGACCTTTGTTTGAACTCTGTGCACTTTCTTCTACTTTCTCTTCTTGCACAAGTTGTACTCTCTTGTCACTAGTTCTATCATTTCTGGATGATGAACCTTTGTTTTCTGGACATTTGAAGGATGGATGACCAAACTCACCACAGGTGTAACATTTTCCTGAAAATGTAGTAGAACCTCTACCACCTCCAAATCTTCCTCTATTACCTTTCCATCCACCTCTGAAATCAGACTGTCCCTATCCTTTACCAGTGTCTTCTTGACCCTCATTTGTTTGCTTTTGTGTAGGGGCTGTTCCTCTTCCCCTATTGTTTCCTCTTCCTCTCATGGACTTATCATGTCCTCTATTTAGCTTTTCTTCAATCCTGATTGCCATTTGATAACAATCCTCCACATTCTTAGGGTTAGCTAAAACTAACTCATCTTGTATGTTAAACCTCAAACCAGCCAAGTACCTAGCCACCTTTTCTACCTCATTCTCATGATGACCAGATCTCATACTTAACAGATAAAATTCCTCAGTATATGCTTTCACATCCCTGTCTTTCTGCTTTAAAAATTGCAGCTTCTTAAACATCTGGATTTCATAATCCCTTGGCAAGAATTTACCCTTGATCCTTGCTACCATCTTATCCTTAGAAGTGATCTTAGACTTCCCTTGTTTCCTTCTCTCGGATTGTACATAATCCCACCAAACCAAAGCATGACCTCCTAACTTGGTCTTTGCAATCTTTACCTTCTGATCCTCAGCAACATCTTCACATTCAAAGTGATTATCAAGTGCAGCAATCCAATCTAACAATTCATCTTCATTCAAGCTTCCAGTATATTTGGAAACATCAACCTTTACCTTAGGTTTTTCACTCTGCACTGCCTTTAACAGTTTTGCCAATCTCTGGTCTTCAGCATCCAGATCTTCAGCTACCTCTTCATACTCTTCAACAGTATCTTCATCTTCTTCAGACTCACTGTCTTCCACTTCCCTCTTTTTGTTCTTTTCCAGGGCTGTCAGCCTGGCTTGAAGTGCTTCAGCAAGCTCCTTCATCTTCCTCATCTCTCTAGCATGTTTCTCCTTCATCTCCTGCAGTTCCCTTGCAGTACCATTACCTTTCGGAGGCATTTTGTCAACCTCTCAATCAACACACAACACAATCAACTCTATCTCTACCTCTGCCCTTTCGGTGACAGAATCAACACACAACAGCCCAGACCTTTTGCTGAGCTCTGATACCATGTGGAGACATGGACCAGCTAGGACTCAAACCTAGGACCTTCCATTTGCTGCTGGAGTGCTCTACCACTGAGCTACTGGCCCCTCTTGGACCAGTCCATCGTTGGTCCAGGTGTGGCTTACACCAACACCCCCCCTTAAGCCACACCTCTCGTGTGCTTGGGGCTCCTAGCCTGGCCTGGCTCTGATACCATGTGGATCAGGATATGACGTCATCGTCATCAGGATATTGAGATATCCCCCTGTGCGAGTTTATCCTGATGACCTCTTCAACACTTAGTCAAAAAAACTCAACTTTCACTTCCGCATCTACTCGCGATACGCGGATGTTTGGCACTCCCGATATGATGATCCTGATGCCGATACGCTCCACCTCGGCTCTCCTGATGATGATCACCCCGACAAACTCACACTTCATGCGATCGACAACATCATGCTCTCCTTCACTTATCCGGATGACGATGTCTAACCCGACTGCAGGATATTCACCTAGATATCCTGATGATGCAGTCTTGACCAGTTTCTTCACTTAACGAAATTTCACTTTGCCGATCCTTCAGGGATGACCCGATCCAACCTCAGGGTGATCTTCCAACTCAAACTTCTCAACTTGACCTAGCACATGAGGATGCTAGGCTTCTCAACATCTGTCGACCGCGATCCTGCACATCTGCATGCGAACAGAAAACAAACTACAACCTACTCTACTGTACATTACCATTCCACCGATCAGATGAGTCAACCGGTGGAATGGATCAGTGAATCCATGAACCCTCTCAAACCAGCAAATTGATTACAGGAAGGAGATCAAACAGAAAATGAAACAGGATCTTTATTGATTCAAAGATGCAATACAATATGATGTTCCTCACACAGAACACTCAACCTCCTCTGCTTAATGCAACACTATACTGCCGATCGATGATATCTGTCTGTCTCTGCAATATCAACCGATCAACCGATCTCATGCTTATAAAGACTTTCCTACGAGTACTACTGACCCAACTCCAAGCGGCTGGGAACTCTCCAAGCGGCTGGGAGATCCCACCAAACATACATCATGACAGCTGTTATAACTAACTAGCTAAAAATAGCAAAAGCCCGGTCAGCATGATCTTATCATGATCAGCTTGACTTTATTACATGCAACTGGTCTTAACAGACCTTCTTGGAAACATAAACAGGACCTAAACTACTAACTGCCTTATTAAGACCAGCTGTCAGGTAGGTGCTCCTGCACCAAGAAGATTATTATGTCTTGTAGTTCTAAAGGTATGTTGAGAAGTCTATAATGAATGTTGGTTATGAATTTCAGAGTCTCATAAGGTTCGTATGGAGAGTTATGATATGACAGTTAAGTCAATTGAATATGCTTATAAGAATAAAGCTGACAATAATGCTAGATCAATATGCAGAGAAGATATATTGTTTGCACCAACATCCTAAGTGGTTCTATAATAGGTCTAGACCTATATGAAGATCCTGTTGCAAGTATGGGCCTAACCGGTGTTGTCATTGATGTCAACATACTCCTGTTGCATTAATGATAAGGATTGGATGAGCTATATGCTGAGGATACTGAGAAAATTAGTCTCAATCAGGAATAGTGAAGAACAGTAAAGATAGTAAGGTAAAAGTCCAAGATACGATGAAGATCAGAGGATGCAGTTTAAAGGGTTTGTAGATATGTGTCTTAAGGTGGTCCAATAGAGATTTTAGAGGTCCTTATGAAGATCTAAAGAAGTTATGGATGTTCAAGTTAAACCGGTTTCGGCAGGTGTTCAATGGTGACAGAGTGATACAGACAGGTCCGGTGTGATCCAGAATAGCATTATCCTATCCTACGGATTTGAGGGAGTGTTGAGGAAGTCCTTGTGAAGTGTTAACTAGTTTGGTTCATAGGTTGAAGGTCCAGAAGCATCCAATCCTTTGTGACAGTGGTGACAGACTGTGTTCTTGAGGTTCCAGATAAAGGAGAGAAGGATTCCAGTATGCAGATGAAGTGCGGATGTTCTTGGTGATTCAAGAAATCTTGTGAAGGTCCTTGGATTGTGTCCAGTTCATGTTGGTGGTCTGCATTAGAGTTTGAGCTCACAATTGAAGAATAACTTCCGGATGATGGTGTTCTTCTTGAGACTGGCCGACCGGATGAGTTACACATCTTGCGGATGTTCTTGTAGATGTTTGCTGACTTAGATGATTATTCCTAAGTTGATGTCTTGTATAAATAAGGGGTTGCGAAGTCATTTCAAAAGTGTCCTTGTAGAGATGAGTGTGTGGTAGCAAGGAGGAGAGCAAAAGGTAGGGCAGAAGCATTGGGCTTAAATGGAACTGACTCAAGCATGGTGAAGATGCTTTTTTACAGTTCAAGTATGTGATACTTATTCTTTTGTAGACAGTGTGTCTCTTGTAGGCAGTGAGCCTCTTGTGAGTAGTGTGCTTAGGCAATGAGCCCTAATTTGCATGTGCCATTTTGTTCTTTCTATTCTTCTAATAGAGAATACAATCTTGGGTTAATCACCCCATGGTTTTTCCTTTAACTGGTTTTTCCACATCAAAATCTTGGTGTCTTATGTGTTGATGTGTTTCTGCTTTTGATTTAAACGCATTATGTTTCATGATTGATATACTGCTAATCACTAAGAGGATTTAAGTGTGTAATTGGGAGAAAGTTTTGGACAACTCATTCACCCCCCCTCTCAGTTGTCTGCCCTAAGACTAACAATTGGTATCAAAGCCAAGTTCCTCTAAATAGAGCTTAACTGCTTGAGGAGATCCAGAATGTCATCCTACAAGAAGGATAGTCTGAAGTTTGACGGAACCAATTTCAATCTTTGGAAAAGTCACATGACATGTCACTTGAAATGTATGGGAATGCAGTACTAGAACATAGCTTCAATGAAGCATACTCCTCCACAGGGTGGTCCAAAATCCCCAACTGAGATCACAGATGCTGAAAACAATCTACGGACTATAGAAGCTCTTCTAAGCACATTATCTGATTCAGAGCTTTCACATATTGTTGACCTACCAATTGCTTTTGAGATTTGGAAAAACTAGAAATTCTACACGAAGGAGACAAGTATGTCAAATGTGCAAGGTTACAAAGTCTGAAAGGAAAATTTGAAAATCTAAAGATGAGAGAAGATGAAAATATCACTACTTTTATGCCAAGAGTAAATGAGCTTGTTTGTGGAAATAGAAATGCTGGTGGAGTCTTGGATGAAAATGAGATTGTTGGCAAAATTCTTAGATCCCTTCCTGCCTCTTATAAGATCAAGGTTGCAACCATTGAAGAATTCAGACCTCATACAACTATCACAAGAGATCAATTGGCTGGCAAATTGGCTACATTTGAAATGACCAAGTTTGGAGATGATCCCCCCAAGACTGAATCTACATTCAAAGCCAGTGCCTCTGTAAAAGGTAAACAAAGGTTTGATCCAGGAGAGAACTCATCAAGGAAACTATCATGGTATGAAAAAGCAAGAAAAGACCTAGAAGAAGAAGTAAAAATTGCTCAACTTGAAGCCCTTATTGCAAAAAGGTTGCCAAGAGGATCCTGTAAGTATGAAGGAAAATTTCCTTTTAAGTGTTTTAATTGTAATAAGATTGGTCATTTTGCCTCAAGATGTCTAGAAAGATTTTCAAGGCCAAATCCTAACAGATCAAGGTTCCAAAAGAATTGTTACTATGTTCATGAAGAAGATGATAATGAAGGAGTAGCAGATGATGAATCAGAGACAGGAAACAAATCTGGAAGTGAATGGGTGTTTATTGCTATCAAGGAAGAAGAACCAATATCCTCTGTATTTGTGAATCATAAAGTTGTAGAAAAAGCTCTGGCTGCCCAAGTTGAAGAAAAGGATGACTGGGTCATTGACAGTGGATGCTCTCACCATATGATAGGTGACAAAAATAAATTCATAGATTTGGAAAGGTATGAACGAGGAGTGGTAAAGTTTGGTGATAATTCTACTGGTATAATCACAGGAAGATGAACTATTTATTTTGATGGAAGGAACAAAACCAGTAATGTACGATATGTTGAAGGTTTGAAGCACAATCTTCTCAATGTTGGACAGTTGGTGGACAAAGGCTATGATCTCTGGTTCAAGAATGGAAAATGCAAGATCTTTGAAAGTTCCGGAATAGAGATTGCATTCGGTACCCAAACTAAAGGTAATATCTTCCACTTGGTTGGAACTGGTAAAAGTTGCTTATTTGTTCAAGTTGATTAGAGTTGGTTATGGCATAGGAGAATGTGTCATGTGAATTTTGATAATATCATCAAGATAAGCAATACTCAAGCTGTAAGAGATCTTCCAAAATTGGTGAAACCTACAAATAGCTTGTGTAAAGAATGTCAATCGGGTAAGCTGAGCAGAGTCACATTCAAGAGTAAGGAACTATCTTCTACCGGATTATTAGACTTAGTTCATACTGATCTTTGTAGCCCAGCAAGAACCAGGAGTGTGCAAGGTGATAGATACTTCATGTTAATAATTGATGACTATTCCTAGATGATGTGGGTAACCTTTCTGAAAGAGAAATCAGAAGCTCTTGAGAAATTCAAAATATTCAAGGCTATGGTAGAGAATGAAACCGGATTAAAATTAAAATGTCTGAGGTTTGATAGAGGTGGGGAATTCACATCCAATGAGTTCTTAGAGTTTAGTGAGAAACATGGAATAAAGAGATAGTTGTCTACTCCTAGGACTCCACAACAGAATGGAGTAGTGGAAGGAAAGAACTGGACCATCCAGGAAGCTTCTAGGACCATGATGATGGAAGCAAATGTTCCTCATATCTATTGGAGAGAAGCTGTCAGTACTACAGTCTATACTCTCAATCAAGTTCAAATCAGAAGCAATACTGGTAAGACTCCTTATGAACTTTAGTTTGGCATCACTCCTACTATGAGGTATTTTAGAGTTTTTGGTAGAAAATGTTACATTAAAAGAGATGAAGATCTAGGAAAGTTTGATGCTAGAAGTGATGAAAGAATATTCTTGGGTTACTCTACTCAAAACAAAGCATACCGGTGTTATAAAAAGAGATTGAAAAAGATAATAGAAAGTACAAATGTGAAGGTTGATGAGAGAATTGAGAAACCCTCAAGGTTTTATGAATATGATGAAGATGATCAGAATGGTGTTCTAATTCAAGGAGCCCAAACCTCTTCTGAAAGTTAGATTCAAATTGATCCGGTAAATCAGGAAGAAGAGATGAGTTTTAATGAGCCTAATCAAGAATCAGAAGTGCAAGAAACTCCCAAAGTTCCAAGGTATGTAAGACTGAACCACTCTGAAGATCAGATCATAGGTGACAAAAGCAAAGGTGTGCAAACTAGAAGGAGAATTGCTCAAAATTTAGATGAGTATTGTCTGATTTCAAAGATTGAACCTAAGACAATAAATGAAGCCTACAATGATGAAAACTGGACCAAAGCAATGGAGGAAGAACTGATGCAAATTGAGAAAAATCACACTTGGGATCTTGTTCCCAAACCTAGAAACAAGAATGTGATTGGAACCAAATGGGTCTTCCAGAACAAACTGAATGAAGTTGGTGAAGTAATCAGAAATAAAGCTAGATTGGTCTACAAGGGTTACTCTCAAATAGAAGGAGTTGATTTTGAAGAAAATTTTGCTCCGGTGGTAAGAATTGAAGCAGTCAGATTATTTCTTGCTTTTGCTGCTTTCAAGGATTTCAAGGTATATCAGATCGATGTCAAGTCTGCCTTCCTGAATGGTGACTTGGAAGAAGAAGTGTACATAGAGCAACTAGATGGATTTCAATTGTCTAATCATGATGATATGGTCTACAAGTTGAAGAAAGCACTGTATGGACTGAAGCAAGCCCTAAGAGCCTGGTATGAAAGATTGGATAAGAATCTTTTGAAGATTGGTTTTAACAAAGGTACTACTGATAGTAATTTGTATTTCAAAATTGATCATGAAAACATCTTGATTGTTGAAGTGTTTGTTGATGATATCATTTTTGGAGGAAGAGATAGTATGTGTAAAACTTTTGCAAATCAAATGAAAAGTGAGTTTGAGATGTCCATGCTTGGTGAAATGAATTTCTTCTTGGGTTTGCAAATCACTCAAACAAAGAAGGAATCTTCATTTCTCAGACCAAATATGTGAAAGAATTGTTGAAGAAATTTGGGATGGAAGACTCAAAACCAATGAATACTCCCATGGCAACCAGATGTAAGTTGAGCAAGGATGATGACTCTCCCAAGGACGATCAGAAAAAGTATAGGTCAGTGATTGGAGGATTGTTGTATCTTACTCAAACTAGACTATACATTATGCAGGCTATTGGTCTTGTTGCTAGATTTCAGGCTGATCCTAGAGAATCTCATGTCATGGCAATCAAGAGGATTTTTAGATATCTAAAAAGGATAGTTGAGAATGGTCTGTGGTATCCTAGAGATCATGATTTCTCTCTTCATGCATATACAGATGTTGATTGGGCAGGAGATGTGGATGACTGGAAGAATACCAGTGGTGGAGCATTCTTTTTAGGAAAGAGGTTGGTTTCTTGGCTAAGCAAGAAACAAGAGGCAATATCTCTGTCCACATCTGAAGTAGAATATATTGCAGCAGCAGGCAGTTGCACTCAAGTTTTGTGGATGAAGCAGATGTTAAGAGACATCAGAGTGGAGTATGAGGAGCCCATCACAATTTTCTTTGATAATTCAAGTGCAATAAATATATCTAAGAATCCAGTGTTGCATTCAAAGACTAAGCATATATCTATCAAGTTTCACTTTTTGAGAGAGCAAGTGAACAAGAATGAAGTCAGATTAGAGTTTGTGCCTTCCAAGGATCAGATTGCAGACATCTTTACTAAACCTCTACCTAAGGACTCTTTTGAGTATCTCAGGGAGAAGTTAGGGGTTATTGTCCCTCTGGTGATGAACTAAGGTGCACTAATGTGCATCAGTTCGGTAGATATCACAGTCATATCTTGTGGTCTAGATTGATGACGGGGAGCTGCTACTCAGGGGGAGGAGCAGGTATGATTCTAAAGTGGTGAAATTGCAAGTATGTGCCCTTTGCCATTGATGTGAAAGGGGGAGAGAAGACATGTGAAAAACAAGTGGTTGCTGATCAAAGGGGGAGCAGTAAAGGGAGAGAAGACATGTGAATGGTTGTTGCTGATAGGGGGAGTTGTGACAGTAAGGAGAAGTTCTTGTCTTGATGGTCAAAATAGTTTTTCACATCATATGTTGCCATCAATGACAAAGGGGGAGATTGTTGCAAGTATGGGCCTAACTGGTGTTGTCATTGATGTCAACATACTCCTATTGCATTAATGATAAGGATTGGATGAACTGTGTGCTGAGGATATTGAGAAAATTAGTCTTAATCAGGAACACTGAAGAATAGTAAAGACAATAAGGTAAAAGTCCAAGATACGATGAGGATCAGAGGATGTAGTTTAAAGGGTTTGTAGATATGCATCTTAAGGTGGTCCAATAGAGATTTTAGAGGTCTGCATGAAGATTAGAAGTTATGGCTATTTAAGTTAAACCAGTTCCGACAGGTGTTCAGTGGTGACAGAGTGATACAGATAGGTCCGGTGTGATCTGGGATAGTATTATCCTATTCTGTGGATTTGAGGGAGTGTTGAGGAAGTCCTTGTGAAGTGTTAACTAGTTTGGTTCATAGGTTGAAGGTCCAGAAGCATCCATTCCTTTGTGACAGTGGTGACAGACTGTGTTCTTGAGGTTCCAGATGAAGGAAAGAAGGATTTCAGTATGCAGATGTAGTGCGGATGTTCTTGGTGATTCAGGAAATCTTGTGAAGGTCCTTGGATCATGTCCAGTTCATGTTGGTGGTCGGCATTGGAGTTGGAGCTCGCTATTGAAGAATAACTTCCAGATGATGGTGTTCTTCCTGAGACTGGCCGACCGGATGAGTTACACATCTTGTGATGTTCTTGTAGATGTTTGTCGACTTAGATGATTATTCCTAAGTTGATGTCTTGTATAAATAAGGGGTTGCGAAGTCATTTCAAAAGTGTCCTTGTAGAGATGAGTGTGTGGTAGCAAGGAGGAGAGTGAAAGGCAAGGTAGAAGCATTGGGCTTAAATGGAACTGACTAAAGCATGGTGAAGATGCTATTTTCCAGTTCAAGTATGTGATACTTATTCTTTTGTAGATAGTGTGTCTCTTGTAGGTAGTAAGCCTCTTGTAAGCAGTGTGCTCAGGCAGTGAGCCCTAATTGGCATGTGCCATTTTATTCTTTCTATTCTTCTAACAAAGAATACAATCTTGGGTTAATCAACCCGTGGTTTTTCCCTTAACTAGGTTTTCCATGTCAAAATCTTGGTGTCTTATGTGTTGATGTGTTTCAGCTTTTGATTTAAATGCATTATGTTTCATGATTGATATACTGCTAATCACTAAGAGGATTTAAGTGTGTAATTGGGAGAAAGTTTTAAACAACTGATTCACCCCCCTCTCAGTTGTCTGCCCTAAGACTAACAGATCCTTGAATAATTATATGGGTTTGCATTGTTGTTTGTGCATAAGATCAAGCCGATAGGGTAAACTGTTTGTGTACACCCTTCATACTTGGTATGCTGACCTAGTTGTGAATTAAATCAAGTTGCGAATATATATACCTAATGGAATTTGATGTTGAGGTGTATGTTGATGTGAATGTGTTGTGAATTTACTATATCTATGCTGTGATAAGTGCAGTAAGAATACAAAGGACTAAAGAATTGAATATATGTGACCAGAGTAGAGAAACATTGCAGTAATATGAAGAGTGTTGAGTATGTGTTTTGAGCCATCAAAGGAACTGTATTCTAGCATACAGTAGATGCACCTATAATAGTTCATTACTGGTAGTGAGCCATTTTCTCTCCTCTATCTTTCTTTCTCTTTAGATAGTGAGCCTTTTGTAATCCGGTATTGGTATCATAATATATTGTGAGCTAACACTTAGCGTAGTTTTTCCCTTTTTTGGTTTTCCACATAAAATTCCTGGTGTCTATGTTTTATGTCCTTATGGTTGCTATTTCTATGTTTATTCTGCTTTCATGTTATTGAATTTGGTAAATGGATTAAAGAGCATGTAATGGAATTGTTTTATAGAATACTGATTCACCCCCCCTCTCAGTATTCCTTGTGTTCAACAATTTGTATCAGTGCAAGGTTCCTTGGAAGAAGCCTAACAAGTTAAGGAAGATCGGGGAAAGCTTTCACATGGCAATTAGAAGGTATCCTACTCTAGGCAATGTCACAATTAATAAGTGTACATATGTTAGTAATAAAGAACTTAAAATTGCCCTTGAAGATCTAGTTAAGTATGAAACAGATATCCAGGATCTGAAGGAAAATATCAAAGAAGCTAATGAATGTATCCTGAAGCTAAGAGAGCAAGTTAAGAGATCCAAGGATAGGAATAAAGAGCTAATTGAGCAGTTGATTGAAGAAAATGAAACCCTAAATGATTTTTCAAGGTTGGTTGAAGAGAGAAAAAGTTGAGGAACATTTGAATCAAATGTTGAAAGACAAGTATGAAGAATGTGAAAAGTTGACAAAAGATGTTATACTTCTAAAGTTTGATTTGGAGGTGGCAAATAAGTACAAAGAAAATTTCAAAATAAGCTTTGCAAAGCTTGATGAGTTTCTTGGTAGTTAGAAAAATCCCAATGACAAGAAAGTGTAGACACCCAAAATTGTCAAATTTGTCCATGTCTTGCAAAACCTAGTCAAAAACATTATTAAAGACATCATGTAGCATTTTGTCCTAAACCCACTCCTAATCCCACCAATCCATTAGCCAATTAATTAAATAAATTTTATTTATTTAATTAATTTCACATTCATAATCCCACTTTCCAATTAATTAAATAAATTTTATTTATTTAGTTAATTTCCACATCATATCCCAATCCTATCCTAATCATCTTCCCAATTAATTAAATAAATTTTATTTATTTAATTAATTTCCCTCATATATCCCAACTAATTCAAATATTTTATTTGAATTAGGTCCTCACCCCTCACCACATTTTGACACTTGCCCACCTCTCAATTCAATCATGTGTGGTAGTACAACTTTTATTTAAAATCTTTCACATGCACAACTAATGGGACCTAATTTTAGTATTTGTGTACACCATCACATATAAACTTATTAAATAAAATTATTTGTGTACACAATCAATATGAGCCTTATCCTCCTTTGTACACTTGTCACATGACTACAACTCCCTTGAAGAGTGGGATAAACTAATCAATCCTAGCCATCCACATGAATCATTTAACTTTTTAATCTCAACCATCCATTTGAACCAAGCCTTCCCAATAAATCAACCCCCTCACAAGCCATTTGCAAGAAGATGAATTGAGTTCAAGTATCCTTATGCTGTCAAAATATCTTTAGACCCTTTGCATCTATCATCATCATCTTCCATCTATCAATCGTACACCTATCATCTCAATCCTATGCAAATATTATGCTGTCAAATTGTGAGAAACCAACATATCAAATCAATCAAACAATTCATCTTGCATCTTTGAGGTATTGAATGATTTGGGTTTAGGTTATGCATTTTATTGTTTGATCATTTCCATTTGCAAATCTAATTTTTTTGATATACAGAAAGGTTTAGGATTTGAAAAAGGAGAATGTTCTAATTCAGGTCAAGAAAACATTGAGATGGGGAAAAACAAAGGCAGTACCCATCTTTCAATGGCTATTGTCTTAAATGCAATAAGTATGATCATAGGGATACTCAGTGTGGGAGTAAAATGAATCAAAATGTTTCTTTCTTTTTTGTTCAGTGTTTTAATTGCAAGAAAATTGGTCATAAAGAAAATATGTGTAGAAGTATGATAAGGAATGGTCCTAACAATGCAAGAAATACTCAATATTTCAATGGAAAGTGCTTTTCTTGCAATAGATTTGGACACATGGATAACCAATGGAGATCAAGGATACATCAAACAAATGGGAGGAATTAGGGATAGAGGAATGTGGTATGCTACAATTGCAATAGGTTTGGACATGTTGCAAGATTCTGTAGAAGTAAGAATGAGAAAAGAGACTATCCTATAGAAAAGAGGAAACTAGAGTAGATATAAGATAAAGGTAAGAACAAGGTTGATCCAATGGAAATCAAGAAGGAAATGAGTAAGGTCTAGATTAAGAAGGATGTTAATGATGGTAAGGATGGATCCGCACTAGCTTCTGGTGTAGATACTTCATCAAGGAAGTAAATTGGGAGCTTTGACTTAGGGGGAGCTTTCAATGAATATTTTAATCCCCTAGCTAGATAATTGGTGCTAAGATCTAGCACTAAGGTATAAGCTAAAACAACATTGAATGGATCATTTGGAGAAGAAACTAGCATAAAAAGACTTGATGTGGCACATTGTGGAGCAATCTTGATTGATTGTGGTTATTAGTGAAGTGTTTAACAACTTTTTGAAAACAACATTAAATGAAAATTAGGTTTTGGTTAACAAAGGATAAAAGGGTTGTATCCAAAAGATTAATCACTTTAAATTTGAGCCATCAAGAATCCAACGAGAGATGAAGCAAGATTCTAAATTACTACAATAATTTCCAAAGTATCTCAAAGCAAATCAAGTGAACCCTAATTTAGAAAAGAGGTATTTTTTAGTTTGAAACCCTACTATAAATTTGTTTGAATCATTACGCAAATGGAGACACCATAGATTGTCGATATCATTGAGAGAGCTTGACCAAAATTCAAAAAGCATCCTTTCAAGTCAATAGAGGTCGACCCAAATGGTGCATTTTCAAAAATTTTGTTTAGTGTAATGCATGTGAATGATGTTAGGGCTTACATTCATGTAGCCCCAGAAGAATTCAGTGACAGTAGGTTTTCCAATCTTTATGTGAAACACTTGAGTAGTGACAACTTTGATCTAAAGGAAGATTATAAGGCATTGAAAGAAAAGAAATTCATTTAGTATATAGATTTCCTGACACTTGACGAATGGGTCCAATATGTTCTAAGCAAAATCCATGATGAGTTTATGTGGCTTAACACTCCATTCATGATCACAAAGGATGCCATAAGGGCGGTCAGAGGGTTGGATTCTACCGGTATAGTGCCTATACTGAAGGCAATGAAAAATAACATTGTGTCAAAATCCACTGGAGCAGAATCAAGAAAAAGAAGTGTCTAATACAAGAGACACTACTATCTTATAGGATCTAGTAGATTACGTTAAAAAACTTTTGGAAAGGTAACAAGTTTTGGACGAGCCTAATTTCCTTCAAGGACTAGTAAATTTGGCCTCAATGTCTCCTATGTAGAAATTGAAACTGGTATCAATTGTGCAAGCTAAGGCTTAGGAATAAATTCTAAGGTCTCACATCCAAGATAGTGAGCTCATCAGAGAAGCATCTGGTATTTGGGAAAAGATGATGCCAACGTATCAAAAGGATACTTCATTATCTTCAACAAATCAACTCAAGGGACTAATAAACTCAATAAGTATAGATTTTAAATCTTTTGAAAAGTCTACAGAAACATAAGTAAGAAAAGAGTTTGATGAGAAGAGATTAGCTGAGTTGAAGACCATGTTAGTTAATGATAAAACTCTATTAGATAATAGAATAAAAGGTATACAAAGTGCCATCAAAGAAGCTTGTGATTTGTACAAATTTTGTTTATCATGGCTAGAAGCTACAAAGGAGTTAGGAGAGAAGATCAAGGATTAGGAACTGCAGTTGATAAACATCTCTAAGTCATTTGATCTGGCAGTTGAATCAATAAGTAGTAAAGAGATACAAGTTATAAATATCCACAATAACTTAAGCTATTTGATGAATAAGAGGGAAGAAGTTAAACAAGTTGTGCTAGCTAAGAGGGCTAATAAGTCCTAAAATAGATTCAATGACTAATCTTGTGGTAGAAGCCTTGAATGTAAAAGCAATAATTGATACACTCTTAGATGTACAGAAGGCAGAAAAGTTAGTTTTTTTATAAATAGTCACATTCAAATTTTGGATAGTGCAAAGAATAGATGGGATGGAGAGTCAACTCTACTAAAGACTATTTATAATGATATTCAACCTCCCACAACTAACTAATTAAATTAAAGATTGTATTTGTACATATGCAACAGAGTATGACAGTCTTATAGATTTGACACAAATTTTGACACCTATACATACACCTTTACCATTGATGTCAAAGGGGGAGAAGAAAATCAGTGAAAAATAGCCAATCAGCTAAGGGGGAGAAGTAAAATAGGATGTACAGAGTAAGGGGGAGCAACATATATTTTTCACGAAGTGTTTCCATCAATGACAAAGGGGGAGTTTGTTTGCAACATAGTCAAGAGACACTGCTCTGTTGGTTAAGGTAGAATGTTGTCATTGATGTCAACAAGGCTTGGTAAAAGGGGATTTCAATCTAGAAGACTACTTAGCCAAAATGACTAAGTATGGATAGTATATAGAGTGATTGATAGTGATAAGAATGGTATGTCTACACAGTTGAAGATCAAGTTATGTGGTTTTGGTATGTTGTAAACAATCCTTTGGTGATGATATGTTCTAGTGTTCAAGTTTTGACTTCGTTCAGAAGTCACACTGTGATTTGCCTAAGTCCAGGTGAACAAGTTGAGTAAAAAACAGTATAGACTATATGAGTAATTTGGTTTGCATTCTTTCATTGATAATTGTTTTGATTTGTGGATCTAAGGCAATATAGACACATGTCATGAGCATCTAAATCCAAATTTGTAGCACTTGAATTTTATTAGATCACATTCTACAAGTTCTTCAGTATTGGCTTCTAGTTTGACAAATAATTCATAGTGATTGAACAACAGCTCTAAGATCCGCATTTTTCTGTGGAAGATTATTATGTCTTGTGGTTCTAAAGGTATGTTAAGAAATATATAATGAATGTTGGTTATAAATTTCAAAGTCTCAAAGGTTTGCATGGAGAGTTATGATATGACAGTTAAGTCAATTGAATATGCTTATAAGAATAAAGCTGACACTAATTTTAGATCAATATGCGGAGAAGATATATTGTTTGCACCACCATCCTAAGTGGTTCTATAGTAGGTCTAGACCTATATGAATATCCTTGAATAATTATATGGGTTCGCATTGTTGTTTGTGGATAAGATCAAGCCGATAGGGTAAACTATTTGTGTACATGCTTCATACTTGGCATGCTAACATAGTTGTGAATTAAATCAATTTTTGAATATATATACCCAATGGAATTCGGTGTTGAGGTGTATGTTGATGTGAATGTGTTGTGAATTTACTATATATGTGATGCGATAAGTGCAGTCAGAGAACTAAACAATTGAATATATGTGAGTAGAGCAAAGAAACATTGTAGTAATAATGAAGAGTGTTGAGTCTGTGTTTTGAGCAATCAAAGGAACTGTATTCTAACATATAGTAGATGCACTAGTAATAGTTCATTACTGGCAGTGAGCCATTTTCTCTCTTCTATCTTTCTTGCTCTTTGGACAATGTGTCCACATGTAGTGAGCACTTCTTTGGACAGTGAGTCCTTAGGCAGTGAGCCTTTTGTAATCCGGTATTGGTATCATAATATATTGTGAGCTAACAGTCATCGTGGTTTTTCTCTTTTTGGGTTTTCCACATAAAAATCCTACTGTCTATGTGTTATGTCTTTATGGTTGTTGTTTCTATGTTTATTATGCTTTCATGTTATTGAATTTGGTAAATGGATTAAAGAGCAAGTAAAGGAATTGTTTTTATAGAATATTGATTCACCCCCCTCTTAGTATTCCTTGTGTTCAACAATATCGTACTACAAGGTTACGTAGGTGAACTCGAGTGTTATTAGATGTCGAATTAGGGATGGTTCCATCATGCAAATAATTGAATATATGGGAGAACCATTCATTAGAGTTGATATCACAACAGAGATCAAGACTTGCAACTATAGGATCTTCTATGACTGTTGTTTTAAGATTATGGATAATAAAGGTAAACTCATTAGGAGAATCGTTAGGGGATATAAGGGAAGCTGCGCTTGCCATTGCATCCGCATGTCAATTGTCTTTCCTTGGAATATTATCAATTGAAAAGGATGTAAATTGCTTTAGTAAAGATAAAGCAAAATCATGATATTGAGATAATTTGTCTTGTTTAGCTTGATATGATCCATTTATTTTTCTTACAATTAGTTATGAATTACCATATATAGTGAGGCTTTTGATGTTTAAAGACAAAACAACACGAAGTCCTGCAATAAGAGCTTCATACTTGACAATGTTGTTTGGGCATAAGAAGTTTAGCCGGTAAGACATAGGGATTGGCTTACTTTTAGAGGGAACCAATATGACACTAGCACCAGAGTCGGTTTGACATCTTGATCCATCAAAATACATTTCCCATTTAGCTTCTTTATCAATAGCTAAGATTTGATCATCAAGGAATGTCTCCTGATTTTGTATAGCAAAAGGAGAGGGTGCCTCAGCTAAATGGTTGGTTAATGCTTGTCCTTTAATTGCTTTCTGAGATATAAATTTAAGATTGAATTTAGTTAACAACATAACCCATTTAGCAAGGTGACTAGAAAGATTTGTTTTAGCAAATAGATGTTTCAAAGGGTCAAATTTTACTATTACATGTATCTCAGCATTTAGGAGATAATGCCTAAGATTTTGTGTTGTGAAGACAAGAGCTAAGCATTGTTTCTCAATGACAGTATATTGCACTTCATAACCGAACAATGTTTGGCTAATGTAATACACGACACATTCCTTACCTTTAGTATCATGTTGTGCTAATAAAGTTGCAAGAGCATTATTAGATGCTGAGGTGTAAAGTATAAAAGGTTTATAAAAAATGACAAGTTGTAAAATAGGAGGTTTAGCGAGGTAAATTTTTAAGTCCTCAAAAGCCTTCTGACATTCTAAATTCCATTAAAATTTCAAATCCTTCTTCAGTAGTTGAGTAAAAGGGTGAGTCCTATCCATGAGTTGTGAGACAAATCGGCTAATGGCCTATATCTTCCCTTGTAAACTACAAAGTTGAGATATGTTTTTAGGTGGTGGCATGTTAACAATCACATCAATCTTTTTCGTATCTACTTCAATACTGCAATTTGAAACTATGAATCCCAATAGTTTCCCACTGTCTACACCAAATACACACTTATGGGGATTTAATCACATGTATTTCTTTATTCACTCAAACATATGTCGAAGAGTCATGGTGTGATCTTGGCAATGAATAGACTTCACCAAGATGTCATTGGCATAGTCCTCTAAGATATTATGCATGGAATCATGAAAGGTAAGAGTCATGGCACGTTGCTAAGTTGATCTAGCATTCTTAAGTCCCAATGGCCTGATTACCCAACAAAATGTTCCCCATGGTGTTATAAAAGATGTTTTTAATTTGATCATGAGAGTTTATGAAAATTTAACAACAGCCACTATATTCAAAATCCAAGGTGAATAGTCAATAGGGCGAATAAAGCTAGCTTGTAAAATATTTTCTATCTCAGCCTTGACAAGTAACGTGATTTTAGGATTAATCTTACGAATCTTCTGTTTAAACAACTTAGCATATAGTTTCAATACAATATTATGTGTTACAATATGAGGATCAATATCAGGCATATCCAAATAGTTCCAAGCAAACAATTCAGAAAATTTGTGTAACAAAATTTTGTCATGTCTTCTTTTTCTTCTATACTTAAGCAATCACCTATATGGATAAATTTTTTAGTCTTATCTTTCTCCATGAAAACATCAACAATCTTTCCATTAAGTAGGGTGTTGTGGTCTAGGAGATCAGGGGATTGTGGTAACTCTTTAGATTCTTCCTTAGATTTCAGATTAGTATTTATCATGCTTTAAACAGACTTTCCAAAATATGTAGCACTATTCAAACAATAAGGCAATCCATGTTTATGATGGTAATAGGGAATATTGTTGTAAGCACCTAAGAATTCAATTATCGCTTCATCTGTTGAAAAGATGTCTAAGAGGATATCCCCTGGAGGAGAATTAGTGTCAATCATCTTAGGGAAAATCAAGTTAAGCATGGATATTGTATTCACATTAAGAGTAGGATGTCTACGGGCTTTAGATTCCCTAAAAGGGTTATATCCAATGCCACTTGAGTAATTTCACGAAGTGGATTCTATAGGTACATGAATCCCTTGTTGATTAATACTGCAACCATTACCTACATAATCACAATTCTTATAAAGGATCTGAAATCCTCGACCATAGAGAGAAGCCATTTCTTTGGAAGAAGGTGGGGCTTCATAAGTCTCATAATTTGTAGGGTAAGTAAGAGTATTATCTGTATTTGTTAGCAAAGAGACTTTAGTATTTGAGCAATGAGATGAGATTGATGCAACACTTGATGTCTTAGGAGTAGAGTTGTTAATTTTATATTCACATGTAGAGAGGGATGTAAAATATAATAAACCCCAATCATCACCAAGAAATGCATTTGATTGTTTTGGTTCTTGCACAACATTATCTGTAGCAAGAGGGGTTAACAAGTCAACTTTCAAATTGTTTAAGATCTTATGTTGAACAAATTGCTTTTGTGATTCAATTTGTAAACAAAGATCTGGTTTAGGATCAACATGAATAGTATGAAGTTTATCTTTATGAACAAACTTGATTGAAAGATGAAGGGTAGAAGGAACTGCCCGTAGTGCATGAATCCATGGTCTACCAAGAATCATGTTGTAAGATAAAGAACAAGGCATGACATGAATCAGGGTAGGTAAAGTGACAGGTCCAACTTGTACATGTAAAGTTATAGTGCCTATGGATTGTCTTCCAATATTATCAAAGCCACAAATACTTATCTTATCCGGTTTAATCAAAGATGTATCAACTTTAATCTTATGTAATAAATTGATGCCACAAACATTAAGAGCTGATCCATTATCAATCATAACTTGTTTAATCAATTTCTTGTTTATTGTAATGAATATAATCAAAGGATCATACTGATTTTGAACTTCAAGAGATGGCAACTCATGTTGTTGAAACAAAATATCTATTTTTGTCACATGCATACAATCTAGAAGAGATGCTACATCATTAGGTTTTATGGCGGGTGGTACAATCACCTTTTGTAAATCTTCTTGGAGCATTCCATGGTATGTAGGTGAAGTTTGTATAAGTTCCCAAAGAGATATCTTAGCAAGAGTAGTACAAAGCTACTCAACAAGATCAGAATCTTGACCAACCCTATGTGTTAAATGAGGTGCTTGAGGAAGCACAGGTTGAGAAGCTAGTAAAGATATCAGAATGCTCAATTGTTGTTTGCTTTGTTTGTTATTCTGAGTATTGTATGTATGAGGAACCATAGTATGACTAGGTTGTTGCAAGTTTCAATGTGTTATCTATTTAGCATAGTTACAAATGTAATCAGGAGGGCGGGAAGAAGGCGAAGGACCTTGAATAGTGAGCACTGGTTTAGAAGGAGGTTGAACCACATCTGAGCACAAAGTGACCACTATTTTTGGTTTCATGGTTTCTTTTTGAGTTTTAGGAACATACATTGCATTTATAAATCTTTGAAACAATGATGGTTTAGAGTCGTAGTGGAATGTTCAATTGAGATAAAGTCCTCAAGGGCTTCATCTAACATATTGAAGTCATCACAGCTCAATGGCTCATCATACACATGAAAGTCTTGCAAAAAGCAATCCTACATTATAACATGCTCAAATGAAATCAAGATTTGAATACAAAATGATTAAGTATAAACTTTGTGAAAATATAGTAGAATAACACTATACAACACACAAAGTTGTAATTTCAAACTCTTTTTAATGAGAGGATTAAGGTGTTAGGGTTAGCCGGTAGAAGATATCAATTATATGCAAATAAAGATTAAACAAAGGAATGAAAATACATAGAAATAGTAACAGCGAGAGACAAGTTTTAATGTGGTTCACCCAAACTCGGGCTACATCCACCAATAGAGAGTCCAATATTATTATCTAGTAAATCAAACCGATTACAACCAACAATCCCTACAACTCAATACCATTTCAAATGCTACAATATAATATATCAAAAAACCCTAACCCTTAACCACTTTTATCAAGCCTTATGTCGGTTACAAAATAGGGTTTTTTTATGTTGGTCCAAAAAAAAATTTCAAGGGTTGTGCCCCCGAACCCTGGCAAGGATACATGGCTAGTGTACAGTACTTTCCTGATCAGTCGCCACCTACCAACAATCACCCACTTGGAGACTGATTAGGCTCCACACCAAACAATCTCCCACTTAGAGACTAATCCTGGATGACACTGTTGCATGTGCAGCTCCCAATGGAAATAAGCACCATGGACTCTATTGTTCTAATTTTATTGTTTCAGTCTTGAAGACTAACCAAAGTTAAAGAGGAGCTCGGCTTCTCCCTTGTCACTGCCTTTGTAAACATATCCGCTGGATTTTCATCTGTATGTATCTTTTCCAGCCTTAATTGTCCATTATCCAACACCGACTGAATAAAGTGATACCTCAACTATATGTGTTTGGTCTTTGAATGCAAGGCAAAATTCTTTGCAAGATGTATGGCACTCTGACTATCTATATACAAAGAATTGTTAGCCTATTGTTTGCCCAATTCTTCCATGAAAGATTGCAGCCATATCATCTCCTTGCTTGCCTCTGTGGTGGATAAAGAAACCACCTTTTGCAACTTGGAAATCCAACTCACCATTGTCCTACTTATAGTAAAGACATAACCTATAGTACTCCGCCTGGTATCAATATTACCTGCCAAATCTAAGTCTACATAACCTGCTAAATTAGTATTAGAGACCCCAAAACATAAGTGTTTATTGGATGTACCTCTCAAATATCTAAGAATCCATTTTACCACATTCCAATGCTCCAATCCGGGATGACTCATATACCTGCTTACGACTCCTACAGCATGTGCAATATCTAGTCTCGTGCATACCATGGCATACATTAAACTTCCTACATCTGAAGCATATGGTACCTTGGACATTTTTTCTTCCTCCTCTGGTGTCTTTGGACACATCTCCTTAGTCAATTTCAATTGACTAGGCAAAGGTGTACTGACATCTTTTGCATTCTCCATATGGAATCTTTGCAACACCTTTTCAACATAAGCAGCCTGAGATAGAGTTAATTTTCTATGCTGTCTATCTCTACAAATTTTCATACCAAGGATTTGTTTTGCTGCCCCCAAATCCTTCATAGCAAATGATTGTGCTAACTGTTGTTTTAACTCTCTTATGTGATCCATGTTAGACCCAACTACAAGCATGTCATCAACATATAAACATAAAATAATGTAGCTGTCATTATCTAACCTCTTAAAATAAACACAATGGTTAGAATTACACTGGTTGTAGCCTTGCTCAGCCATAAAACTATCAAATTTTAAATACCATTGCCGAGGTGCTTGTTTCAAGCCATACAAACTCTTCTTCAATCTGCACACCAGTTTCTCCTCACCTTTGACCTCAAATCCTTGGGGTTGTTCCATGTATATCTCCTCCTCCAAATCACCATGGAGAAAGGCAATTTTCACATTTAGCTGCTCCAAATGCAAATCTTTAGCAGCCACAATACTTAAAACAGTACGAATAGAAGTCATTTTGACAACTGGAGAAAATATCTCATCAAAATCAATGCCCTTTTTCTGTGCAAATCCTTTTACAACTAACCTGGCTTTAAATCTTTTCTTACCTCCATCTTCTTCTTTCAGCCGATAAATCCATTTGTTTGGTAAAGCCTTTTTACTTGCAGGCAACTTACATAATTCCCAAGTCTAATTTTTTAGCAAGGAGTCCATTTCTTCTTTCATTGCAAGCTCCCACTGAACCTGTGTATCAACATGCATAGCTTCATCATACCCTTCTGGTTCACTAGCATCTATTAACAAAATAGAATACAAAGAGGGAGAAAACCTTTCAGGAGGTCTACTTAGCCTTGTTAACTGTCTAACATTCACTAGAGTTTGTGGTATTTCTAGTTGTTGTTGCGGAGCATGAGGAACCACTGGAACATCACTATTTGGAGTATCATCTAGCACCACATAATATTTATCTTTCTTCTCATGTTGCTGCAACTAATCTTTGTACAACACCTTCTCATTGAATATAACATCCCTACTTCTCACAATTTTCTGATTTTCAAAATCCCAAAGCCTATAACCAAATTCATCAATGATATATCCAACAAAGCTACACTTTTTTGATTTTGCATCTAGCTTGGTTCTATTTTTAGAATCTACATGTGCAAATGCTTCACATCTAAAGGTTATGAGAAAAGAATAACTCACCTTCTTACCTATCCATGCTTCCTCTAGAATACCACAACCCAAAGGAACTGAAGGACCTCTATTAATTAAATATACAACAGTGTTGATAGCCTCTACCCACATGTTCAAAGGCAGCCCAACATGCAATCTCATGGTCCTTGCACGCTCCATTATTGTCCTATTCATGTGTTCAGCCACTCCATTTTCCTATGGAGTTCCTCGAACCATTTTCTGCCTATGAATTCCATTAAAGGAACAATAATCCTCAAATTCTTTGCTACAATACTCACCACCATTATCAGATCTGAGATATTTTAATCTTTTACCCATCTCATTCTCAACCAAGCTTCTCCATTTCTTAAATATTTCAAATACATCAGATTTCTGCCTAAAGAAATAAATTCATACCTTCCTAGTTGCATCATCTATGAATGTAACATAATACCGAGAGCCACCGAGAGAAGATACCTAAGTTGGTCCCCATACATCTGTATGCACAAGCTCCAACTTTTCATCTTTCTTTTGCTTCCCATCTATGAGAAAACTGACTCTCGTTTGCTTGCCATACACACAACTTTCATAGAAATCCATATTAATACATTTCAGACCTAGTAAAACTTTTTTAGAATGAAGTACTTTCATACCTTTTTCACTCATATGCCCAAGTCTGTTGTGCCATAGCGTTGTCTCAGAACCTATAGCAACTATTTCAGTCTCTTCCTATGAACCTACAACAACTGTTCCTAAACCTGTTTGTTTTTTCTCTGCAACAGCTAAAGTACAAGGAACAGTATGACTTGTACAAAGATATAAGGTGCCTACTTTCACACCTTTTACTACTATTAAGGCATCTTTTGAAACCTTCCAATTTTATCAGTAAATGTAACAATGTAACCTTCTTCGGCTAGCTATCATGCTAAAATTAAATTCCTATTGAGCCTTAGAACATGCCTTACCTCTTGTAGTAGCCAATGATTCCCATTCTGCAACTTAATCTTAATTCTTTCATTTCCAACAATCTGACAGGGTTCGTAATCTCCCAAATAAACCAGCCCAAAATCCTTTTGGACAAAATCAAGAAAATAACTTCTATGGGATGTAGCATGAAATGAGGCCCCTGAATCTAAAACCCATGAATCATCAGCATTATCTAGGGAAAGAATCAAAGCATCATCTTTAGATTATTACTTACCACATTTGCCTCCTTATTGCCTTCTTGTTTGTCTCCTTCTTTATTTTTTTGAGACCAACAATCTTTCTTTAGATGACCTGGTTTCCCATAGTACCAACAATCCTTCTGTCCTCTGGATTGGGATCTCTTGTCCTTTTATTTTCCTCATGATTTCCCATGACCTCCAGAACCTTTTCCTCTCTCCTTTGATCTGCCCTTGCTTTCCGCATTCAAAACACTACCTGATGTGGATCCACCTGAGCTTTTCCTATGAATTTCCTCACTCAGAATAACACCAACAACATCATCAAATTTTAGGGTATTTGATCCAGAAACATAGTTACTAATCGCCATTACCAAACTATTCTAGCTTTCAGGCAAATAACATAATATCAAGAGAGCTCTAACTTCTTCATCAAATTTTACATTTATAGAAGTCAATTGACTGACAATCGTATTAAATTTATTTAAATGATCTGTCATAGATCCACCTTTAACCATTTTTAGATTAAACAAACACTTCATGAGAAATACCTTATTTGAGGCTGAGGGTTTTTCATACAATTTAGCCAAAGCTTTCATCAGACCATCTATTTTCTTTGCTTCCGTTATATTGAATGCCACCGATGGTGCCAGGCACAACCGAATGGTTCCTAGTGCCTTTCTGTTAGGAAGATTCCAATCCTCATCAGTCATTATTGCTAGTTTCTTGGCTACTCCTTCCAACAACATCCATAAATCCTTTTGATAGAGGTAATCCTCCATCTATATCTTCCATAACTAATAGTTCTATCCATTGAATTTATTGACCTTCAATTTACCCTTGTCTGCCATTGCTCCCACTCAACCATGAGACCTTCCTGCAGATGATAATCGAACACAACTCGTTTTGATACCACTTGTTAGGGTTAGCTGGTAGAAGATATCAATTATATGCAAATAAAGATTAAACAAAGGAATGAAAATACATAGAAATAATAATAGCAAGAGACAAGTTTTAACGTGGTTCACCCAAACTCGGGCTACATCCACCAACAGAGAGTCCAATATTATTATCTAGTAAATCAAACTGATTACAACCAGCAATCCCTACAACTCAATAATGTTGCAAATGCTACAATACAATATATCAAAAAACCCTAACCCTTAGCCGCTTTTATCAAGCCTTATATCAGTTACAAATAGGGTTTTTAATGTCGGTCCAAAAAAATTTTTGGGGGTTGCGCCCCCAAACGTCTGCTTCTTGAGGGCTACTACCCTTGAACCCTCACTCAGGGCCCGGCCCAGCCCCAAACCCCAGCGAGGATACATGGCTAGTGTACAGTACTTTCCTGATCAGTCACCACCTACCAACATAAGGAAATCACTTAAATTTCAATATGTAAACTTTCACAAAAGAGGGTTTGCAATCTAAATGTGTTTTAGGACAACAAACTAACTTAGATCTAATTTTCAAAAAGGAATGCAAATTCTTTAGAGCACGGGTTCACCAAAATGTTTAGTGGTGAAAATAGGGAAGCAAGATAAAAGACTTCAAGTCCCACACTTTCATGCACCAAAATATTAGGGAGGCAAAGGGTAAGTTTAGGGATAAACTAGTGATTTCCAATGTTCCCTTTTACTATTAATTATTTTTGTGTGACTATTTGAATTAGGTTTTATAAGCTAGTTTCTTTCTCTAACTATGAAACCCTAATTTACAAATAAGACTGTAATAACTTAATTTCTAACATAGATACGAATGAAGTGATTACATAAATATAGAGTAAATAGATTAGAGAGAGTGTACCTGAAAACTGAGAAGCAGTTGGACTAGGGCACTAGTGGCAATGTCTTGTAAGTTTCCAAATGTTGGGATTTTCTACAACAGTTGCTTTACAATCTCTAGAGGCTTCTGAATCCTAGAAAAATCACCCAGTTGGACTAGGGCACTAGTGGTAGTGTCCTGAAAGTCTCACAATCTTTAAATCCAAATTTCATGACAATTGTGTCTACAATATCTATCTTCCTGTAGCTCCTTTCTGCTAGATCTCGACAAATGCAACCTGCACATGAAAAAGGAGAAGAAAGATGTTGTGGCTATATAGGATCTTGCCTCAGTCATGCCCCATTTTTGGTATTCCTACCTCAACAATTGCCCAAGATAAAGATCTTTAGATGTGTGTGTTCATCTAACAAGTGTCTATGCATAAACACAAAAAACCTAGATGACTCAAGCATCAAGGAAAGATCTAAAATTTGCTTTACTCAATGAACAAACACAACTTCACCTCAAGGAGATGAAAACAATGTAGACTTGCATGAACAAGAAGGCAAATCAGCAATGTCCATAGAGGATCTCCAAACTTGATGTTGGAGGCTTCAACCCTTCTCCTGATCATGCAAAAGGTGTACAAACCCTAGGAAGAGAAAGATAGTCTCAAGATCTTGATCCCTGATCTCCATCCATTGTCTCCATGATAGCAAATTCAAATAACTTCAAAGAGCTTCAACAAATTACTGAACTTCAATGGCAATTTTGGTAGAGTTTTGGCATAAAGATTGCATATAGATTATGTATAATAAAATGATTTTCAAATGTCTTTAAATATCTAACCTTCAGAATTTCAAGTTTCGAAAAAAGATGTCGACATCACATGAAAAACAAAACTTTGAAAACGGAATCCCGGAATGCACGGTAAGGGCCGACATTCCTCCAAAATTCAGGACCCTGAGAAATAGGGCAAGATAAGGGTGGTAGTGCCCAAGTCCAAGCCCTGATTTCTCTCTTTGGACTACCCCAAGGAGGTTAGGGGATCCCAAATCCAAGTTTACTTTTCACCTTCAGTCTTCAGTTACTCTAAAATGTGACATTCTTCTAGTTAGACCTAGGTCAGTCAGGGTTTGGGAAGGTCTGAAAGAAACTAGGTTGAAAGGTCACAAAAGGAGAGGAGCTAAATCATGGGAAATTGTGCCATTTCATATAGGAGGACAATTTCTGACATAACACATATTAGCAGTGTCTCTCTCTCTATGATGTTTTCCAAGTTGCCAACAAGCAGAAGTGTACCTTTGGCTAAAATAGCTTGCTTTTGGCTAGTTGTTAGGGCTGAGATAGTTAGGCATTTTGAGGTCTCTTATGGCTTGCAGAGATGCACCTATGGTAGGCAAAGTTGTGTCTATGGTTAACTGTGTGGTGCTTTTAGCTAGTAAATGTGCGCCTGTGGATTTTAGGGCTGCTTTTGGCTTTAAATGAAGTTAGGGATTTTTTCAAAAATTGACAAGTGAAACTCTATGGATACAGGTTGTTCTTCCTCCATCAATGTCAAGGGAGTAAAACCCACCAGCATTGGCCTTAGTACCTGAATTGGACGAGGATGAGGACCTATTCTTGGAGGTGATGGGCCTCTGGTATGTGGATCACATGACCCTGATGTGAGCACACAAGGTGATGATGACTGCATTAGTAGAGAGATAACATAGTGAGCATAGCTCATTTCATCTACCAACGAGTGAGATCATAATCACCCTAGAGGATGTCTAGAGGATCCTCAAGATCTTGATCTACAGGGCACATGTTGACTATGATACTAACCATGACAAGGTGACATTAAGGAGAATAAGGATGACACCTGACCTCAACATTGAGGATCACGAGATTAGCATGAGACACATGCAACGCTTGTGTCATCTGATTCAGCTAGTTATGATTAGATTGATTGGTGGGGTCTTAGTGTTAAAATGAACTAGAAAACTAAGAGGGGGGTGAATCAGTTGTCACAAAACTTAAGAAATTATGCACCTTAAATCATTAAACACTTATCCACTACTTGTTATGATTAAAACATGGAAGCATAAACATAGAAACATTAACACAATTGCAAGATCATACATAAGTGACTAGATTTTTACTTGGAAAACCTTGTCAAGGGAAAAACCATGATGGGAGTTAACCCACAAGATATATATGTAAAGAACAATATTGAAAATTAGAGGCTCACTACCAATAGGGCTCACTGCCCAAAAAAAGGCTCACTGCCAAGGGGTGGCTCACTACCAAGGGTTTTGAACTCATATGTTAGCATCTACTCCATGCCTAAATTCAGTTCCATTGAAGAACAATATTCTTCTACTCTACTCTGCCTTTTCTCTTCCTCACTTATCTTCACATTTTTCCCATAAGGACACATTTTCCTTGACTTAATTGCAAGTATTTATACACTACATCATGTTAGATCTAGGGCACACAACTGAGAGGGGGGGTGAATCAGTTGTGCAAAAACCTTGCTTCTATTTCAAACACTTGATTCCTCTTTGTTAGTTAGTAGCATATCAATTAATCATTCATGAAAGCAGAAAGCATAAACACCGGAGCAGATAAACATCAACACATTAGACACCAAGATTTTTGACATGGAAAACCTAGTTAAGGGAAAAACCACGGGGTGATTAACCCAAGGATTATTCTCTATTAGAAGAATAAGAAAAATGAATGGCACATGCCAATTTGGGCTCACTACTCGAGCACACTGCTCACAAGGAGGCACACTGCCTACAAAGAGACACACTATCTACAAGATCATAAGGATCACAACCTTGAACTGGAGAATGACATCTTCACCATGTCTGGATCAGTTCCATTTAAGCCTGAAACACTTCTGCTCTACCTTTCGCCCTTTTGCTATACCACACTCATCTGCACCACAACACCCCCTTTGAAATGAACTCACAAACCTTTATTTATACAAGATATCAGCTTAGGAACAATCATCTAAGTCGACAATCAACCATAAGAACATTCACAAGATGAATAACACATCTAGTCGGCCGCCACAAGAACATTCGTAGGATGAACAACTCATCCGGTTGGCTAGTCTAAACAATAACTTCATCTGAAAGAATATCTTCAATTCCAGGCTCTACCACCAATGCAGACCAACAACACAACCTTAACATGATCCAACAACCTTCACAAGCCTACCTGAATGACCAGGTACATCCACACTTCCTCTACTCACTGGAATCTCTTCTCTTCCTCATCTGGAACCTCAAGAACATAGTCTATCACCACTGTCATACTGCCAGAGGTGCTTCTAGACCTCCAAACCACATACCAATCAAGATGACACATCACAAGGACCTCCCAAACACTCTGTCCAATCTGTAGAATAGGACAATGCACTTCTAGATCTCACCGGACCTTTTTGTAACACTCTATCACTCCAGAGCATCTCTCGGAACTGGTTCTACTTGATCGATCACAACTTCTTCACATCTTCAAGCGGACCTCTGAAATCTTAACTAGATCATCTCAAGACTCATATCTACAAACCCTTTAATCTGCATCCTTTAAATCTCATCCTATTGAGTACTTTTGCCTTCTTCTCATCACTGTCCTTCATTGTTCCTGATTGAGACTAATTTTCTCAATATCCTCAGCACACAGCTCATTCAATCCTTCTTGTCAAAGCAATATGAGTATGTCGACATCAATGACAACACTAGTTCACCTCATACTTGCAACAATCTCCCCCTTTGTCATTGATGGCAACATATGATGTGAAAAACCATCAAGACAAGAACTTCTCCTTTCTGTCATAGCTCCCCCTATCAACAACAACTCTTCACATGTCTTCTCTTCCTTTATTGCTCCCCCTTTGATCATCAACCACTTGTTTTTCACATGTCTTCTCTCCCCCTTTGATATCAATGGCAAAGGGCTCATACTTGCAATTCTAACACATCAGAATCATACCAGCTGCTCCCCCTTAGTAGCAGCTCCCCATCATCAATCCAGATCACAAGATATGACTATGATATCCACCAGACTGATGCACATCAGTGCATCCTAGTTCATCTCTAGAGGGCCCATGACCCCTAACTTCTCCCAGAGATACTCAAAAGAGTCCTTGGGAAGAGGTTTAGTAAAGATATCTGCAATCTGATCCTTGGAGGATACTTACTCCAATCTGACTTCATCCTTGTTCACTTGTTCCCTTAGAAAGTGAAACTTGATAGATATGTGCTTGGTCTTAGAATGCAACACCAGATTCTTAGAAATATCTATTGCACTTGAATTATCACAGAAAATTGTGATAGGCTCCTCATATTCTACTTTAATGTCTTTTAGCATCTGCTTCATCCATAAGATTTGAGTGCAACTACCTGCTGCTGCAATGTATTCTGCTTCAGTTGTAGATAGAGATATTGCATCTTGTTTCTTGCTTAGCCAAGAAACCAATCTCTTTCCCAAAAAGAATGCTCCACCACTGGTGCTCTTCCGATCATCCACATCTCCTGCCCAATCTACATCTGTGTAAGCATGAAGAGAGAAATCATGATCTCTAGGATACCACAAACCATACTCCACTATCCCTTTTAGATATCTAAAAATTCTCTTGATTGCCATAACATGAGATTCTCTAGGATCAGCATGAAATCTTGCCACAAGACCAACAACCTACATTATATCTGGTCTAGTCTGAGTGAGATACAACAATCCACTAATCATTGATCTATACTTTGTCTGATCTGCCTTAGGAGAGTCATCATCTTTGCTCAACTTACATCCGGTTGCCATAGGAGTGTTCATTGGCTTTGAATCTTCCATACCGAATTTCCTCAACAATTCTTTCACATATTTGGTCTGAGAAATGAAGATCCCTTTCTTTTTTTGTGTAATTTGCAAACCCAAGAAGAAATTCATTTCACCAAGCATAGACATTTCAAACTCACTTTTCATCTGATTTGCAAAAGTTTTGCACATACTATCTCTTCCTCTAAAAATGATATCATCCACAAACACTTCAACAATCAAAATGTTTTCATGATCAATTTTGAAATATAAGTTACTGTCAGCAGTACCTTTGTTGAATCCAATTTGCACAAGATGCTTGTCCAACCTTTCATACCATGCTCTTAGGGCTTGCTTCAATCCATACAATGCTTTCTTCAACTTGCAGACCATATCATCATTATCAGACAATTAAAATCCATCCGGTTGTTCAATGCAAACTTCTTCTTCCAGATCACCATTTAGGAAGGTAGACTTGACATCCATCTAATATACCTTGAAGTCTTTGAAGGCAACAAATGCAAGAAATAATCTAGCTACTTCAATTCTTGCCACCGGAGCAAAGGTCTCTTCAAAATCAATTCCTTCTATTTGAGAGAAGCCTTTGTAGACCAATCTAGCTTTGTTTCTGATTACTTCACTAACTTCATTCAGTTTGTTCCAGAAGACCCATTTGGTTCCAATCACATTCTTGTCTCTAGGTCTGGGAACAAGATCCCAAGTATGATTTTTTTCAATTTGCATCAACTCTTCCTCCATTGCTTTGGACCAGTTTTCATCATTGCAAGCTTCATTAACTGTCTTAGGTTCAATCTTTGAAATTAGACAATATTCATTTGAATCTTGAGCAATTCTTCTCCTTGTTTGTACCCCTTTACTTTTGTCACCTATGATCTGATCTTTAGAGTGATTTAGAGTTACATACCTTGGAACTTTGGGAGTTTCTTGCACTAGTAATTCTTGATCAGGCTCATTCAGACAAACTTCTTCTTCCTGATTTACCAGATCAGTCTGTATCTAAATTTCAGAGGAGGATTGAGCTCCTTGCACCAGAGAATCATTCTGATAATCTTCATCACATTCATAAAATCTTGAGGGCTTTTCAATTCCTTCATCAACCTTCACATTTGTACTTTCTATCATCTTTCTCAATCTCTTATTGTAATACCGGTATGCTTTTCTTTGAGTGGAGTAACCCAAGAAAATTCCTTCATCACTTCTAGCATCAAACTTTCCTAGATCTTCATCTCTTTTGATATAACACTTGCTACCAAATACTCTGAAATATCTTACAGTAGGAGTTACACCAAACCAAAGTTCATAAGGAGTCTTACCGGTATTGCTTCTGATTTGAACTCGATTGAGAGTATAGACTGCAGTGCTGACAGCTTCTCTCCAAAACATCTGGGGAACATTTACTTCCATCATCATTGTCCTGGATGCTTCCTGGATGGTCCAGTTCTTTCTCTCAATAACTCCATTCTACTGTGGAGTCCTAGGGGTAGACAACTGTCTCCTTATGCCATGCTTCTCACAAAAGTCTATGAATTCACCGGATGTGAATTCACCACCTCTATCAGACCTCAGACATTTCAGTTTCAATCCAGTTTGATTCTCTACCATAGCTTTGAAGATTTTGAACTTCTCAAGGGCTTCTGATTTCTCTTTTAGGAAGATAACCCACATCATCCGGGAATGATCATCAATTAGTAACATGAAATATCTATCACCTTGCATACTCTTGATTCTTGTCAGACCACAGAGATCAGTATGAACTAATTCCAACAATCCGGTAGTGGACTGATCCTTGCTTTTGAAAGAAACTTTGCTCTATTTACCTAGCTGACATTCTTTGCACAAACTATTTGTAGGTTTCACCAATTTAGGAAGATCTCTTACAGCCTGAGTATTGCTTATCTTGATAATATTATCAAAATTCACATGGCACATCCTTCTATGCCATAACCAACTCTGATCAACTTGAACAAACAGACAACTTTTATTAGAACCAACTAGATGGAAGATATTACCTTTTGTTTGGGTACCAGATGCAATTTCAGTTCTGGAGCTTGCGAAGATCCTGCATCTTCCATTTTTGAACCGAAGATCATAGCCTTTGTCCACCAACTGACCAACACTGAGAAGATTGTGCTTTAATCCTTCAACATACAGTACAATATTGGTTTTTCTCTTTCCATCAAAAGAAATAGTTCCCCTACCTCTGATTCTGCCAGCAGAATTGTCACCAAACTTTACCATTCCTCCTTCATACCTTTCCAAATCTAAGAACTTGTTCTTATCACCTGTCATATGGTGAGAACAACCACTGTCAATGACCCAATCATCCTTTTCTTCAACTTGGGCAGCCAAAGCTCTTTCTACAACCTTATGATTGACAAATTCAGAGGATATTGAATCTTCTTCCTTGATGGCAATAAACACCCATTCATTTCTGGATTTGCTTCCCATTTCTGATTCATCATCTGTTACTCCTTCATGAGCATAATAGCAGTTCTTTTGAAACCTTTGTCTATTAGCATTTGACCTTGCAGATCTTTCTGGACATCTTGAAGCAAAATGACCAATCTTATTGCAATTGAAGAACTCAAAGGGTAGTTTTCCTTCATACTTACCGGATCCTCTTGGCAATCTCTTTGCAATGAGGGCTTCAAGTTGAGTTGCTTTTGCTTCTTCTTCTTCCATGTCTTTCCTTGCTTGATCATACCATGACAGCTTCCTTGAAGAATTCTCTCCCAGATCAAATCTTTGTTTGCCTTTCACATAGGCACTAGCCTTGAATGCAGTTTCAGTCTTGGGGTGATCATCTCCAAACTCTGTCATTTCAAATGTAGCCAGTTTTCCAGCCAATTGCTCTCTTGTGACAGTTGTATGGGCTCTAAATTCATCAATGGCAGCAACCTTGATTTTGTAGGCAGCAGGAAGGGATCTGAGGATTTTGCAAACAATTTCATTTTCATCCAGAACTCCACCAGCATTCCTGATTCCACACACCAGCTCATTCACTCTTGGCATAAAGGTAGAGATATTTTCATCATCTCTCATCTTTAATCTTTCAAATTTCCCTTTCAGACTTTGCAACCTTGCACTCTTGACAAACTCATCTCCTTCATACAGAAGTTCCAGTTTAGTCCAGATCTCATATGTAGTTGGTAGGTCAATAACATTTGAGAGATCTGAGTCATTCAATGCACTTAGAAGAGCTTCTTTGGTCCACATATTATTTTCAGCATCTGTGATTTCATTCAGAGTTGTCGGACCATCCTGTGGAGGTACATATGGTTTTGAAACCATGGCCAAGTATGCTTTTCCCATACACTCCAAGTGACATTTCATGGGACCTTTCCAGAGAGTGAAGTTGGTTCCATCGAACTTCGGACTATCCTTCTTGTATGATGACATCTTGGATCTCCTCAAGCAGTTAAGCTCCTTTCAGAGGAACTTAGCTCTAATACCAATTGTTAGATCTAGGGCACACAACTGAGAGGGGGGGTGAATCAGTTGTGCAAAAACCTTGCTTCTATTTCAAACACTTGATTCCTCTTTGTTAGCAGCATATCAATTAATTATTCATGAAAGCAGAAAAGCATAAACACTGGAATAGATAAACATCAACACATTAGACACCAAGATTTTTGATGTGGAAAATCCGATTAAGGAAAAAACCACGGGGTGATTAACCCAAGGATTATTCTCTATTAGAAGAATAAGAAAAATGAATGGCACATGCCAATTTGGGCTCACTGCCAGAGCACACTGCTCACAAGGAGGCACACTGCCTACAAAGAGACACACTGTCTACAAGATCATAAGGATCACAACCTTGAACTGGAGAATGACATCTTCACCATGTCTGGATCAGTTCCATTTAATCCTGAAACACTTCTGCTCTGCCTTTCACTCTTTCACTATACCACACTCATCTGCACCACAACACCCCCTTTGAAATGAACTCACAAACCTTTATTTATACAAGACATCAACTTAGGAACAATCATCTAAGTCAGAAATCAACCATAAGAACATTTGCAAAATGAATAACACATCCAGTTGGCCACCACAAGAACATTCGCAGGATGAACAACTCATCCGGTCGGCTAGTCTGAACAAGAACTTCATCCGAAAGAATATCTTCAATTTCAGGCTCTACCACTAATGCAGACTAACAACACAACCTTAACATGATCCAAGAACCTTCACAAGCCTGCTTGAATGACCAGGTACATCCGCACTTCCTCTACTCACTAGAATCTCTTCTCTTCCTCATCCGGAACTTCAAGAACACAATCTATCGCCACTGTCATACTGCCAGAGGTGCTTTTAGACCTCCAAACCACATACCAATCGAGATGACAAATCACAAGGACCTCCCAAACACTCTGTCCAATCTGTAGAATAGGACAATGCACTTCTAGATCTCACTGGACCTTTTTGTAACACTCTGTCACTTCGGAGCATCTCCTGGAATCGGTTCTACTTGATCGATCACAACTTCTTCACATCTTCATGCAGACCTCTGAAATCTTAACTGGATCATCTCAAGACTCATATCTACAAACCCTTTAATCCACATCCTCTAAATCTCATCCTATTGAGTACTTTTGCCTTCTTCTCATCACTGTTCTTCACTGTTCCTGATTGAGACTAATTTTCTCAATATCCTCAGCACACAGCTCATTCAATCCTTTTTGTCAAAGCAATATGAGTATGTTGACATCAATGACAACACTAGTTCACCTCATACTTGCAACACATCAACCTTGGAATGATCATCAAGGTTGGCATTACAATCATCAATCGTTGGAACAATCTCCAAGGTCGGCATTACAAACATACCTAAAATAGGTCTGGACCTAATACAAAATTAGCTAAGGAAATGTAGTAAAGATGTATGTAGATTACTCCATGCCTTAGCTGGGACTCAAACACGATCTTCCATGCCACCACATGCTTCTATAATCTTCAAGAAATCTTTGCAATCACTGGAATTAACCAAGTTGGCTAAGACTGGTTACATGCTACATTATATGGAAGTAATCTTCAAACATGATCTCAATTCCTTAATGTGGACCAATGCAAAGGTAGGAACATGATTAGGATGCCTCCACAAGCATGTTGTAATCACCAAGAGAAACCACACAAAATCTAACCACTTTATCCATGAGATTCTTCACATCGAAGCACATGAACTTCACTATCTTCAACTATCATAAAAGAAAGATAGCTTGAGGGCTGCCAAATCACAAACCATTAGAGTTATAGGCACTTATCATTATTCTATACTTCCATCGAGAACTGTAGAGCAAAATACTTCAATGCGGAGGAATACAGAGCAAAATACTCTCTCCCTATCACGAGTGAATAATTAGAAAAAGAAGGTTTTACTTTGATGAATGTAATTCACTCAATTCTTCATACTGGAGGCTCAAACTTAGGATTTAGCATCTTCATACATGCCTCTAAATAACATCCAATCCACATACCAAGATCTTCACTCTCTAAGAAATGCAGAGCAATCTTCTGGACTATTCTTGAATATGCAACTGGTTGTCTTCACTGTGATTCACTATTTCCTTTCTGATTCTTCTGAAGGGGCTAATTTTCTCAATATCCTCAACATATAAAGCTTCTAACCAAATAAAAAAATAGGATACAGTTGACACCAATGAAAACACCGATTAAGCACATACTTGCAACAATCTCCCCTTTTGTCATTGATGACAACATATGATGTGAAAAACTTCAACAACCATCAAGAAAAGATTCTCCCCCTATCTCTTTACACATCTGCACTCTTTCTCTATGCATTTTTTACATGATTTCTCTCTCCCTTTGACATCAATGGCAAAGGGCACATACTTACACTCTGTTGCTCTGATCCAATATCTCTTACAAGCATCAATCCAGATCTGGAGATGAATTTTTAGTTACCTCCATACTGATGCACTTTTGTGCATCTTAGTTTAGAGTAGGAAGGGTGATAACCCCTAACTTTTCTCTGAGATACTCAAAAGTATCCCTAGGCAGAGGCTTAGTGAAAATGTTTGCAATCTAATCTTTTGTAGATACATACTCCAATTTGACTTCATTTTCTGTCACCTTTTCTCTCAGAAAGTGATATCTTATGGATATGTGTTTTGTCCTTGAATGCATTATTGGATTCTTTGATATGTTTATGGCACTTGTATTGTCACAAAATATTGCGTTTGGATCTTCATACACAACTTGGATGTCCTTCAATGGCGGTTTCATCCATAACACTTGAGTGCAACTACATGTTGTTGCAATGTATTCTGCTTCTACTATAGAGAGAGATATTGAGTCTTGTTTCTTGCTTAACTAGGATACCAATCTTTTTCCCAAGAAGAATGCACCTCCACCTGTACTTTTCCTTTCATCCACATCTCCAGCCCAATCTGCATTAGTGTATGCACTGAGAGTGAAATCATTGTCTTTTGGATACCACAAACCATAATCCATTGTACTTTTTAAGTATCTCAATATTCTCTTGAATGCCATCACATGTGACTCTTTAGGTTCTACTTGAAACCTTGCCACAAGACAAACTACATGGATTATGTTAGGTCTAGTTTAGGTCAGATAAAGTAATCCTCCAATCATAGATCTATATCTTTTTTGATCTGTCGTAGGTGAGTCATCATTTTTGCTCAACTTACAACCAATTACCATGGGAGTGCTTACCGGTTTAGAAAATTCCATCCCAAACTTCTTTAACAATTCTTTCACATACTTAGACTGAGAAATGAAGATACTTTTATCTGATTGGTTAATTTGCAGACCTAAAAAGAAATGCATCTCACCAAACATGGACATTTCAAATTCATTTTGCATTTCCCTAGCAAAAACCATGCACATACCTTCATTGCCTCCAAAGATAATATCATCAACAAAGACTGCAATAATCAGGATTTGTTCATCATTGATCTTGAAATAGAGATTGTTGCTGGTAGTACCCTTATTGAACCCTAACTTTATCAGATGTTTATCCAATCTTGCATACCAGGCCCTGGGGGCTTGTTTTACTCCATACAATGCTTTCTTCAACCATGTCATCTTGATCTAATGACTGGAACCCTTCCGGTTGTTCAATATAGACTTCTTCCTATTCTCTATTCAAGAATGCAGACTTTACATCCATTTGATATACCTTAAAGTCTTTGTAGGCTACAAAGACTAAAAACATTCTTATTGCTTTAATCCTTGGCACTGGTGCAAATGTTTCCTTAAAAACTATTCTTTCAACTTGAGAGTATCCTTTGCATACCAACCTTGCTTATTTCTTACCACTACACCATTCTCATTCATTTTGTTTCTAAAGACCCATTTGGTGCCAATTACATTTTTATCTATTGGTTTGGGAACAAGACCCCAAGTCTTATTCTTCTCTATCTACATCAGTTCTTCTTCCATGGCCTTTACCCAATTTTCATCATTGCAAGCTTCATTTACATTTTTAGGTTCCACTTGAGAAATCAGATAGTAATTAACTTGTTCATCAGCAGCTCTTCTTCTGGTCTGAACTCCTTTATTCTTATCTCCTATTATTTGATCTTTAGAGTGATTTTACTAACCATACCTGGGTGTCTTAATGATTTCAGAAGCTTCTTCTTCTTCTTCTTCTTCCTCTAAGTTTTCTTCTTGCTGCACACTACTACTTTGTTTGCAGGGACATCCGGTTCACCAAAGTCATATCCACTTGATACCTTTTCCTCCATTTCATCAACTTTGACATTTGCACTCTCAATGATCTTCTTCAACCTATTATTGTAGCACCGGTAGGCCTTGCTCTTGGTAGAATATCCAAGGATGATACCTTCATCACATCTTGCATCAAACTTACCTAGATCTTCATCTCTTCTGATACAACACTTACTACCAAAAACTTTGAGATATTTCACAGTAGGAACTTTACCATGCCATAACTCATAAGGAGTCTTAGTAGTGTGAATTACCTCCCTCCAATATACTTCTGGTAGGTCAGCCTCCTTCATCATTGTTCTAGCAGCCTCTTGAATTGTCCTAGTTTTCCTCTCAACTACTCCATTTTGTTGTGGAGTCCTGGGTGCAGATAATTATCTCTTTATCCCTTGTTCTTCATAGAAGAAGTTGAATTCATTTGATGTAAACTCTCCACCTCTATCAGACCTCAAGCACTTTATTTTCAAGTCTAGCTCATTCTCAACCATTGCCTTCAATGCTTTGAACTTTTCTATGGCTTCAACTTTTTCTTTTAAGAAGGTAACCCATGTCATTCTAGAATAATCATCAATCAACAACATGAAATACCTATCTCCTTGTAGACTTCTTACTCTAGGAGGTCCACATAGATCTGTATGCACTAATTTTAGCAATCCATCAATAGATTGCTCCTTGCTCTTGAAACTTATTCTTTCCTATTTTCCAAATTGGCACTCCTTGCACAAAGTATCAGCAAGCTTCACAAGCTTAGGCAAATCTCTTACAGCGTGAGTGGAATTTATCTTCACAATGTTGTAAAAATTGATATGACACAACCTTCTATGCCACAACCAACTTTCATCATTCTGAGCCAACAAACAATATTCATTAGTCCTTTTCAAATGATAAATGTTACTTCTTGTCTTCTTACCAGTTGCAATCATTATTCTCGAGCTTTCCAAGATCTTGCATCCATTGTCCTTGAATCTGAGATCATAAACTTTGACACACATCTAACCAACACTCAAGAGATTGTGCTTTAATCCCTTCACATATAAGACATCATTAGTGTTGTTCTTGCCATCAAAAGAAATCGATCCTTTTCCACAAATCTTACCAGTTGTATCATCACCAAACCTAACCAGTCCTCCATCATATCTATCTAAACTTATGAACTTACTTTTGTCACCAGTCATGTGATGAGAGCATCCACCATCAATAACCCATTCATCTTTGTCTTCAACAACCTGAGCAGCCAAGGCAATTTCCACTGGTTTTTCTTCCTTCACACAGCTAGCAGGATTAGTAGTCATAGATTCTTCTTTAATAGAAATAAACAAGCATTAATTTCAATAATATCAAATATCAAGATACCCAAAAACTCAATGAAATGGTGAACAAAGAAGATTCAATAAATAATGAACAACAAACAAAGCAAACCTCCTTAATTCGAAGCTTCCATTGATTGCCTATCACAATCAATCTTGCATGTATGAAATAGGGCCCTCAGAGAGTGCACTTCCTTGCTATGCTTCAAGAATGTCAATTGGGAATGGCTATGATAATATGGCCATGAAGAAGAGCTTCACAATGATGATAGTGGTGCATAGTAATGAGTGTGATCACAAGAAATGAAGGAATTGGTGCCAAAGGCGCGCTATAATTCCTACAGAGTAATGATACTTAAAGCTTGGATGATTGAAATGGAAGAAGAAGGTTGTACTTATAGACTTGAAAGAATGAAGATCAATGGTATAGAGAGAATGAGAAGATCAACGATTGAGAATAATTGAGGAACGTGCAACGAATAAGAAGAAGACATGTGTCTTGCTTTCTTTTGCATGAGAGGATTTGCTAAGAATAGAAGAATGAGTTAAAGTATTTAAAAGAATATAATAATCAATTAAGTGATTTAAAACAAGAAGAAGGGATTTGCATGAGAATAAGAAGATATTTTGCTTTATTAAATATTAGGAATATTTAATTGCATGTGTAAAAAGATTGAATTATATTTAGAGATAACTCAATTTAGAAGAAAAAGCAATTTAGAGAAGATATTATTGGAAGAGACAATTAAATAATTAGAATTATTTAATTTAGAAGATTAGAAAGCAAATTAAATAAATAAATTTATTTAATTGTTGTGCATGATTTTGGAAGAATAAATAAAATATTTGATTGTATTTTATTTTTGGAGATTGAAAGGATTTAAATAAATTTGATTTGATTTATTCAAATTTGGAAGAATGATTTAATTTAATTAAATAATTAAGAATTATTTAATTGTTTACAAGAATTTAATTAAATAAAAGAATTTATTTAATTTTGACTTTAGAAGAGATAATTAAATATTTTTGATATTTAATTAACTTAGAGGAATATGAATCAAATAAATAAATTTGTTTATTTATTTATTGATAGAGGAATTAGAAGGGAATAAATATTAAGAATATTTATTTAGACTGAATCATGTCATTTTTAGGCATATACAGTTTGCCCCTCTTTGATGCAATGCAGTTTACGGCATTGCTTCAAAGAATAAGAATTTTCTAATAATGACACATGCCCCAGTTTGCCCCTGGTATAGGTTATGACAATAGGATGTCCCCTCGGGAGATTAGACGGGAAGAAGGAAAAAGGATGAGAGACGGACAATCTCACAAAGACGAAGGGAAAACTAGGTTAGGATTGAAGAAATTTGCTGAATGATACATGATGCAAGATAGAATGATAACACACACAAGCAAGAAACTATGCACAAATGATACAAGAACAAATAAGGTATTGCCCCCATCAAGCGGTAAACCAACGATATACGATAGTGTTATCATGGAGGGGAATGATATATCCCTAGACCAACACGATAGGCGTGTTGTCATGGCGGGGAACGATAGATCCCTAGAGCAATGCAAAGGATAGTGTCTGGTTTTAGGAAATGAAACATGTCGTGTAAGACATGTGTGTTGGTCTGATTTTGACAATGTTATATCCTGTATAGGACAATTGATTGATTAACTGATCGAGTTGGTTTATGACCAGACAAGGATCAAGACCACTGAGTGCGATTAGATAATTTGACAAGATGACTTGATTTGATTGGTATGGATTAAGGATAGACTTGCATGGGGATCATTGTTCGGATTGACTGGATTGAGAAGGATGGATCACAACGATAGATAGAATTTTGATCAATAGAAGAATGACTCTACAGAAGAACTCACAAGCTTCATTTTGTACTAATACTCTGCATTATTTGGATCTTTTATTGCATGGGATATGGATGTATAATGGATGTATGATGGATGCTTTGCTTTTGTCATCTTGATGGTGCAAGTATTTTGAAGTGCTTATTTCATCATTGGGCAATTTTTTTGGTACTTTTTTGAAATGTTGTAAGTTAATACAAGCATATAGGTATAATTGAACCGAGATGACCTAAGTATCACTTACATGGATTTTGATTTAGCAAATTTAATACAAGAATTGAGGTATAATTGAATCGAGATGAGCTGAGTATTTCTTGCGTATCAACAGTCAAGGATTGCCCCCGTTCATGTTAGACCTTTGATGTCCTCAATGATCTTTTGTCAATCATGTCTTTAGACAAGGATTCACATTACTAAAGTGTAATCCACAAACAACAAATAAAGAAAATAATCATGCCCCCATCCTAGCATCTCTAGCTTTTGGCATCCTCGAGTAACATAGAAAGGCATGATAGCAGAAATCAAGACTCTGTACTTTAACCAGGTTTCCAATCCATAAAACATATTTGTATTTAGATGTGTTTATTTCTTGCCATAATTTGGGTAAAATCATTTAGAAGGCCTTTAGGAGTTTGTTTTCTTTGCTTTGGATAGGTTAATGTCTTACGTCAGGATTTCTGCTTAAAAAGAGTGGATTTTGTTTGCGCTTGCTTGCCTGGTGAGAAGATTCCACAATCTTTATTGGAGAGACATGTTGTGATGCTCACAACACATCCCATTTTACTTCTTAACAAAATGAGGACCCCTGGTGTAGCTGGCTTTTGGTTGCCTTTGTGTGTGGGTCTGCTTGGTGGTAAAGGGAAAAAGGTAACTGAAAGTACAAACCTTAGTGAAAATAGAGAAAAAATAACATTGAGTACCAGTGCATAGTATGGGTGAATTCTTTGTGAAAAATGAATAGGGGTTGCTTTTTGAACCATTTCAAAATTCCTTGTATTTTGCAAGTTATAAGTGTTTTTGGTAAATGTACAATCAGAGGGTTTGTGTTTTGTATATACAAAGTTCCTTATATATACAAAGTCATTTCATATACAAATGTGTTTGTACATCGCGTTGTTGTCTTAGTCGCAAAGAAGGGGAAGTCATCGGATTTTTTGTATGTTGTTATACTTGTATACATATTGCTAATGCTTTATCTAAATATACAAGTCGGGCCCGAAAAGAGTCAAAGTTGAAATGAATAAATGTTGAAATCCGCTATGTATATTTTGGTTTGTATATTTGACAAATGGAAAACATACAAAGTAAATATACAATAGGTTATACATAGCGCGGAACTGAAAAGGTATTAAAGTTGAAAAGTCATCGTATATTTTGCACTTTGTATATGTATGTTTCGGTTATATACATTGTGGTTTATATACAAAGCGGAATCGAAAGGATCATAAAATAAGGAATAATGGTTGTATATTTTGTGTTTGCATGTAATGTATCAGGAAACATGCATTGTGATATATACAACGCGGAATTGAGAGGAAATTAAAATACAATATAAATGATGCATTTGGACTTAATGTATATTGCGATATACATTTCACTTTATACAATTGTCAAAACTGAAATCATTATGAAATGAGATTAAACTGTTGTATATTTTTGTCTTTGTATGTTTTGGAATGTACAAGGTGAAATATACAAAGTTTTATATACATTGCGGAGCTGAGGGTAAATACAATGCGAGTTATAGAAAGTTTGAAATCCGAAGGTTTAATATAAAGGTTATCTGCATAGCGGAGATGCAAAGGTAAAAATAGGTAAGGTGGACCCCACTATTTGTGCATTTTTTTGCTTGTATAATGACAATGTATATTTAGCGATATACAAGTGGATGTACATGTGAAAGTGCAAAGCAAAAATACAAGCTGGATGTCAAAAGAAGTTAAATAACAGAAAAATCGTATATTTGGGTGTTTGTATGTTTATAATATACAATCCCGATATACAAAGAATCAAAGGCATAGAGAAGGAATAAAAGGTAGGGAAATGTTTGTATAAGGTGTTTGTATGTGCACTTATACAACAGAATATACAAGTGAGATATACAAAACAAAACATACAAAGGTGTACGGAAAAGCAAAAAGGGTAAAAACGTTAGTTAATTCTTTGCATAAAGGGCTTGTATGTCGAAACATACAATGAAACATACAAAGAAAACATACAATGAAATATACAAAGGAAAAGGTATGCATGTTGAATTAAGCTAATGGTCAAAAGTTCTAAAAAAAAAACTCAAACACTAAAAAGGAAAGCTGAAGGTTGTAGTGCATTAATTGTTGTAATTAATGTGAATTTAACACTCAAACAAAGGGAAATTTAATGAGGGTTAGGGCAATTTTAATGTTATTTCACTTTCAAGATATATTGTTTAGAGTAAAAATTGTAGAAAAGAGAGCTGTTGCAGTGAATGAGCAGAATTTACCAGAGCGACAAAAGTTACAGTAGCTGGACGAAGGCAAAAACGGTAAAAGTAAGTCAATGGCTCAAGTCAAACGGTCAGGAAAAATGGGTATGTATCTCAAAATGCCATTTAATTTTGAATGGTAAAATACTATTAATTCCAGTAATTTCGTCACAAAACGTATGCATTTGGCAAATTACTATTTTAATTGTTGATTAGCTGAGTAGAGCTTAACCAATTTAAAGGGTAAAAGACAGAAAAGGAAAAATAAGTTAGGGTAAATGGTAAAAGTAGGTATTCATAGTAAAAACCCTAAGCATGAAGTAAAATGAAAGTTAAAAGATGTATACTTCTACAGGATGGCCCCGAAACACAAGAAGGATATAGGGGACGAAGTGAAAAAAGAAAGAAAGCCACGGAAAGACGTAGAGAAATAGGAGTTGCAGTTGTACAGAGGTTGTCCGTCCCTGATCAATACAGGTGGGGTAGGCACAGATACAAACATAGGAAACTATGATGCAGAGGATGTATTGAAGAAAATTACTGCTGCAGATGCTTCACAAGATATGAAATGTATTTGGGAGAGCAAACCATACAGAGCTATAGGTTTCCCATTAGCAATGGAGGCTAAAGATTTATGTTTGGACTGTGTGATTTTATATGATCCATCCACCAGGAAGATCATGTTACATGACAGATTAATTGCTGATTTAACCCCTGAGGATATTGCCAAAACTTTTGGATTAGAGATTAATGAAAAAATGAGGGATATTGACATTGATAAATATAATGAGAATTTTTACACAAATGAAGTAGAATGTAAAGGTAAAAAATTTTGGAACTGGTACAGCCCAGAAAACAAGCCTAAAGTTGTAGCCAGAGTACCTAAGAATCTGATGAGGGTATATTTTAAAGAGGAAATTCATTTAATGATAACTATGCTGAGCAGGTTAGTTGGATTAAGAGATGGCATTAAATGTGAACCTTGGATGTTCACTGTCATTGAATTCATAAGAGTAATAGAAAAGGAGCAAGGGCAGATCCATTGGGCCAAGGCCATTAGTATAGCCATTTGGAGGCAGGCCATGATGAGAAAACAGAAAGGCTTGCCCTTTTATTTGTCTTATTATGTGTTATATTCATGTGCTTCAGAAATTAGACCCTACATTCATGGAATAGAAAAGGTAGGTGCCCTAGGAAATGGTCCAGACCAGAAATTAGTATATGAGCATTACGCTGTTTTACAAGAGGAAAATGCCTTAAAGAGTTTTTCTTTGGTTAATGATGTTTTCTATACTTACATGGTAAGGGTGTTGAGAGAAGAACCTGATAAGAGATTATCTAAAGATGCAACATATGCAATTGGACTGCATAGTTCATGGTTCATACAGTTTGAACATTTCACTTACATAAGGACTGAAGGGTTTCAAGGGAAACCATTTATGCTACCCAGATATCCTTCTGATAAGCTAATTGTGTTAGAATTTTCAAGACAGAACTTGAGGATTTTCAAGATGTACAAAAGGAAATTTAACAATAGAGGAAATGTAAAGTTACCTTGGGCCATTGGTAGGTACTCTTGCTATAGTGAAGAAGTTGCAGGTTATTCAGAACAAGAACTGAGATACTATGGTTTCCAAGAATTTGATTTGGTTAGAAGATTTGATCCTTTTCACATAGTTCAAAACTTTGTGGATAAAAAGTACAAACATCAAGTACACATTGAAGACTTTTGGGCTGACTGCCAAAACAACAGGGAGGTGAGGAAGAGAGCTCACAAAAGATTAACTCTTGAGCAAATGAAATCTATAGGTAATATATATTTTCCTCCAGAGGTTCGAGAGGATGATCAATTGTTACATCATAGTTGTGCAGAGGCAAGGTTGGCTCCTATTATAGAGCCTGATTGGTCAAAGCCTTGGAACACATCATTGGATGTATTATGTAAACTAATAATATTATTTTCAAAAACATGGCTGAAAGATAGAGTTGAGGAACTAAAAGCTGAAGGCAAGGAAGTCACATATCCCAAGAAGGGAAGGAAAAGAAAGGCAGAGCCCAGTGAGGACTTGCAGTGTTTTTATGAAAAGAAGAGAAAGATTGTAGAAGCTAAAATTGTGGAAAAGGATAAAAATGCCACACTAATGGATCCATATGCTTTAGGCATAACAATAGCAGTGGCATCTGATAATTTTGTTGATGCAAAATCCATTAGCCATGAAATAAGTGCAGAAGAGGCACAAGCTGCAAAGGAAGCAGCAGGACAACCAGTCCAAAGGGCAATTCCAATAAGTTTGTCGAAGGGTGAGACTTCTAAGCCAGCTGATGTGATTGGACCACAGGAAGTAGGGGAAAAGATGAAAAATATAGCTAGTGCCTCCACATCTTTGGAACTAGGACAAACATTCATCAAAGTAAAAATAGAATTGGCTGGAGAAAAGCTACAAGAGTCAAGAACATACAAAGCCAAACAAACTACTGTGGAAACTATGCACATTGAGAGTAGTGATAGTGAAGAAGGAACAATGTATAAAGGAAAGCCAATTGACATAGAAGAGGATCCAAGTGATTTCCTGAGTGAGGAGGATGAGCCAAGCAGTCAAGTTGAAATGGAAATGGAGCACAACATAGAACATGAAGAGGAAAAAGTACAGGAAGAAGCAGAAGCGGTGGATCCATTTGGTACTTTGGTTCCACCTAAAATTATTAAGAATGTGCAAGAGGAAGCACATAAAATTGAAGAAGTTGAAAAGGAGGAAACACATGAAGAAGTAAGAACAGAAAGGCATGCTTCAGCAGAAGGAGAAACAAAGGAAGATACATCAGAGGTAGATGCCTTGAATATGTTGAACATGTATGATGAGCCTAGTGAAGAAGACAGGAATGCAGAAGATGTGCAGGATCAGGGAAAGGAAGCAAAAGAAGATAGCACACAAGAAAATTCCCCTATATATACAGAGCAACTACAAACAAAAAGTATAGATAAAACAGAAGATGAAGCTAAGATGCCTGAAAGTAGAGAAGAAACAGAAAAGACAGTTGAAAATAAGACTGATGAACATGCAAAGGATGTTAACCTGCAAGGTGAAGAGAAAATAAATGTAGAAGATGATCAAGAAGAAGAAGTTCCTGAGGAAGATGCTGAAGGTGGAGGAGACACTGAGATAGAGGAGGAGAATAAAGTTGATTCAAAAGAGCAAGAAAAGGATCCCATGGAACAAGAGCCTCTACAACAGCAACAAATGCCATAGCAGCAACAAGAGCCTCCATAACAACAAGCACCGCAGCAGGAACATCAGCAACAAGAGGAAGGGGAAATAGAAATACCACTTGAAGAAGTAATTAATGAAGGTAAAGTTATAGAAGGCATAAAAGAAGTTCCTGCTTGGTTATGAGGAGAGATAAGGAAAGAAGAAAAAGAGATCCAATTAGCACCAATTGACATTAAAAGTTTATTAGGTGAGAGGACCACTCCAAGAAAGGAAAAGAGAAAAGCTAGGACAATATCAGCAATAAAGAGAGGTGATCCAGAATGCTGAACCTAGCCATACCACAAGAAGAAAAGGCAAAAGTAGAGATAACTTTGGAAGAATACAGGATATTGAATTTAGACTTGGGGCATAGCACAAGAGAGCAACATATTAATGAATGGGAAGACATGCACCAAGTGACAGCAGAGATGCTGAAGAAAGACAAGGACAAATAGAATTATTTGAAAGGACACATTGTCCAACTCCAACAACTTATTAAAGGGATATTTGATCCTAGTGCCATAGTTCTAGAATTGCTGGATAACATAGCAGTAGTATCAAGAGAAGAAGTACAGGATATGAGAAATAAAAAGCTCAAAGATAGTATTTTTGATGAATGGTTTAATGATTTTATGCAAGAAGGTAAGCAAACAATAAGACAGGCTGTGGGAAGTTGGAAAGTGGCTACAGAGGAAAAGAATAAGTGTATGATACTTACACATAAGTGCCAAACCAGAAAGGAGGAATACATAAATGAAATTGAACAGTTGACAGAAGTGGAAGGGAAAGCAGAAGAATTGATCAATGAAGGAGCACTTACTATTACATTGGAAAATCAAGTGCCACAGACAATATTAGAACTTAAGTTTGAAGAGGATAACATCAGAAAATGTACAACAGTTGTACAAGATTTAGAAGAAGAGGCAAGTGAGATGATTAAGATGCATAAGAAGATAACAGAAAGACTTCTGCAGCATGAATGTATGGAAATGCTAGCGTACAATTTAGAAAGGGCATTAACAGAGTTCAATGTCATATTTGTACCATGCATAGAGAACCCTGATGCCAATCTTAGCAAGCAGATGATAGATACAGTGATGGAAGAATGTGGTAAAATGAAGAAATACCAAAAGAGAAGAGAGGGCTCAGAGAATAAGGAAAAGAAGTTGAAGGAAGGAGTTGTGATGCAAGAATATATTCTGGCTAAGAGTCCAGGAGGGGACCGCACCTTTGTAGAAGGTGTAATCAGTAATTTCAAGAAATATTTGAAAAAGTGAGAAGGCAAGCAAGGGTAAAGGGTTTTGGAGAAGGGGTCAAATAAAGAGCCTTGGCGGGAAAAAGTCAACGAAGAGAAGGGGAATCTTATTTTGTAAAGATTCCAATGGCATCCTTTGAGCGAGGGAAAAGATGCCAAATAGATATTTTGGCAGACGGTTATGGACAAAGATGCACCATTGATCAAGAATGGAGAAAGCCCAGCCGTAGATGAAAGTTGTAGCCGTAGCAATTTGAAATTTCAAAATCTATGAAGGGAACTTTGCTACATGTATATTTTTTACACAGGGATTTGTAGAAGCTAGTTAGCAATTGTAATTTGTTCTGAAACTTTGAATAGAAGAAGTATTTTAGTATAGAGGAGGTCGCCTGTGTCTGCACTAAGAAATGCGTGGAATGTCCATCTTTCTTATTGTATCTGTAAAGCATTGTAAGTGTTTGTGAATTTAATTAATGAGGTTAAGAGTCATTCATACATTATAAATCTTATATGACTGTGTGTTTTAAATACAATTGAATCCAGAATTCTACCTCTATTTTCTGAGTGTCTTCTGGCTCTTCTTTGCGTTTAAAATAGTTTCTCTTAAAGCTCGCAATCTTGAATGCATGTTTGTGAAAATACTCAGGACATTTTGCATTTAACGATTTAATCTGTTGATTTAATTGAATTTGTTGTAATTCTTACTCTGTGCATAACAGAGCATTTAGATCCTGTAGCAAGTGATGTTGAAATTGAATTCTCTCTAACTTTTCCCAAACTTTGAAATATTTAGCTCAAACACAGAAATCTAAAGGAGATTGTCTAACATTTGAAGGAATTAAGAGCAATTGAGTTGATATTTGGTAATCTTTATACATATTTGAAAAGAAAGCATGTTTTAGTATAAAATCATACAAAGCTTCAAGATATAGTAACAGATTTGTGCAAAGGAATGAATAATTTGTTGATATTTGCAACAATTTGCATAAATAGAGTCCAGTAAGTAATCAATCACCTTAAATCACATAAGGCCCCTTGCATATTACAGCTTCATAGTAACCTACTGAATTGTCCAATAGGTCAAGACCCGACCATACGAAAACTTGGGATTAAGTAATCTTAATTGATTCTTCATATCTTTCAAGACAGTTAGGTTCATTTTATGAATTTTAACTTTTGTTATGAATGTGTAAAAACAATCATCAACAAGATGGACCCTAAGGGACTGACCTAGTGCCTCAGGGGCTCATTACTAAATGGCCTTGCCTACGTGATGACGCAAAGGCAACATAGTTCAGGGTAAACCCTAATGGACCATGGATGGACTAGAAGAAAGACGACAAGAAATGGAATGGATGGGACCATGGGAGCCTCGAGGGTGCATTTGAGAAATGGCCTTGCCTACGTGACAACGCAGAGGCAACATAGTTCATGGACTTTGACCATGGATACTAACGAGAGACACTACTAGGCTGACACTATGGATAGGATATGGGATAAAACCTTGGTTGACAAGGCAACAAAGCGTATCAAGCCATGATAGGTTATCATTAGGTTTTTATTATGGAACGGATATGGGTTGAATGGGACATGAGGAAGAATAGACACAAAGTGATTGGTTTCCCAAAAGATGGAGGAAGCAGTTTATCACAAGTAACACTTGTTTACCAGGTTTTTGCCACTTGCTTTTATTTGCACAAAAAGCTAGAAAGTAAACATGATGCCTGTTTGCTAGGTTTTCACCAAAGGACAATTTTTGAAGGGTCTTCCGTTATCCATGATAATGGATGAGGGAATTCTGTATCTACAGATGAGGTAATTAAGGATGAATGAGGAGATTTGCTTACCTGTGACGGTGGTGAGGGGAATGGCTTCAATCCACTTGGTAAAGTATTCAGTGGCAGTTACGATGAATTTATGGCCATTGGAGGAGAGTGGATGGATCTTTCCCACAAGGTCAAGTCCCCATTGGCAAAAGGGCCAAGGTGTCATTAAAGGTCTCAACTCTTGAGCTGGTACATGTTTTAGGTTCCCATGTATTTGGCACTGCTTGCACTTCTTCACAAACTGGTATGAATCTGTTTCCATGTTCGGCCAGTAATAACCCAAATGCATGAGTTTCTTAGCTAAGGAAGGATCACTAGAGTGTGATCGGCAGATCCCTTCATGTACGTCTTGTAAGGTGGTTAGGGATTCTTCTTGTTCTAAACAACAGAGTAAAGTACCATCTAGACCATGTCGGTATAGGGTATTAGCAATAATGGTATAGCAAGAGGTTTGGTGTATAAAGGTTCATCATTGGTTTAAAGATAAGTTAGGTGGGAGGGTGTTGTCCTTGAGGTAAGTGTAAACCTTACCGTACCAAGGTGAATCAGATCCAACTAAAAGGCATATGGAATGGGTCTCAGGAAGATCATAAGCTAGTTGTCGAATTATTTCCACTAAGAACTCATACTGTGACTCACTCGCTAGTATCTCAAGAAGAGAGGCAATGGTCGCCATGGCATCTATTGCTTTGTTCTCAATGCGAGGTATCTGCTCAAAAGATATAATCACAAAGTATTCCTTGAAGTCATCTACCATGTGCTTGTATGGGACAAGCTTCTCATCTTTGGTTTGGTAATCAATATTGACCTGATTTATCACTAGTTGAGAATCACCGTAGACATGTAGCTCTTTAATTTTCCAATCTGTTACCATCTTGAGGCCAATGACTAAGGCTTCATATTCTGCTATGTTATTGGTGCATAGAAATAATAGACGGTAAGACTTCAATATGGTATCACCATGAGGAGTTACAAACAAGATTCCTACCCCTGATCCATGGTTTATGTAGGACCCATCGCATTTCTCATCCTATCTAAATAGAATGTTCTTGTGCAGGAGATGACTGAATGGTTGACACTTGTCTGCCAGTTGTGATATGAATCTATGGATTTCTTGTAGCTTGCCTTGTAGAGATCTTAGTTGAGTGAGAGTCTTGGGTGGTGGCATGTCCATGATAGCCTTGACTTTACCAGGATCCACCTCTATTCCATTTGCTAATACAATAAAACCTAGGAGCTTCCCTGAGGTGACTCCAAACACACACTTCTTTGGGTTCAACCTGACTTTGAATTGCTCTAATCTCTGAAAGACTTTCTCTAACTCATCTAGGTGTGATTCTCTTATGAGTGACTTTGCTAGGATATCATCTACATAATCTTCCATGGTGACGTGCATCATATCATGAAATATAGTGGTCATAGCACGTTGATATGTGGCTCCTGCATTCTTTAGCCCAAATGGCATGACATTCCAATAGAAAGTGCCCCATGGACAAGTAAAGGTTGTCTTATGCTAGTCTTCTAGTGCTATTCTAATCTGATTATATCCTGAGACGCCATCCATGAGAGATAACATGGTATGCCCTGATGTTAAGTCGACTATGATATCTATATTTGGCAACAAAAAATCATCCTTGCGGCAAGCTTTGTTTAGATCTCTAAAGTCATTGCATAGTTCGACTCAGCCATCTAGTTTGGATGCTGGTACTATGTTGGAGACCCATTCTGGATAGTCTATAGCTCTGATGAATCCTACATCCAGTAATTTCTTGATTTCTTCTTTTACAAGAAGTGCTATGTGTGGATGCATCTTTTTAAGTTTCTATTTCACTAGTTTCACTCCTGGATCTAATGGAAGATGGTGTAGAATCAAATCTGGATCTAACCCTGGCATACCTGTGTATGACCAAGAAAAATTGATTTACTTTCTCTTGAAGAATGGTACAAACTTGGTTTTCTCTGGTGGGGTTAGAGACTTAGCAAAGTGAATGACCTTAGGCTGTTCCTCTGTTCCAATGTTAACCAGCTCTGTGGGTTCCACAACAATCTGAGACTTCTCCTAGTGCATGTCATTGGGGAGAGTGTCAAGCCTTCCATTGTTAGGTGCCACAGTTGGGTTTTCACCTTCGGATGCATCCTTTCTTTTTACTATTTTGGGATCTGACACTGCCGCAAAGTAGTTTTCACTATCAGATCCAGTTTTTATTTTGATATTTTTGCGACTAGAAGGCTTTGTACCCTCTCTGAAATAAGACATGGTATTAAGTTCAATAGAGAAACTAGTTTTATGATCCCCTTTGGGTAGGTGGTCCCTAAGTTCCATGAAGTCAATATAAGCATCGTCATTTTGGAACATATCTAGTTGCGAGGTTCCTCGTAGATCCCAATCAATAAGCTCAGGATGTACAAGGGGGAAGGAATAGGAGGATAGACCTGATTCGTTGATAGTTTGAATGGATATACTAGGAGTATTGGGTGGAGGAGTGTTCGGGATGGTACTTTCCTCCAAGTTTTTTATTGCGATAGAACTCAAACCTTTCTCGAAAGTCGTACTCTCAGAGATAGGCAAATCAGACTTTAGTGACCTATTCGATAGCATTTGTCCCTCATGGTAGGGGTTATAAGTTTGAATGGTATCGACATCTTTGTCATCGTAGGAATACTCTGTCAGCTCATCCCACTCATACTCATTGGAATCTATGTCACTGTCCACTTGAAGTGTATGGATCATTTCCACTAGACAAGCATTTTCTTTAGCTTTGCCCTTATCCTTATATCCTAGGCCTTTTGTATTTCTAGCCAATGAGGATGAAGAAGGTTGAATGTGTTCTATGATTCCTTATTTTCTTAGGCCGATTGGACCTTGTCCTTCGTAACCCATTCTATGTAGGATGGATTCACCTCACCCATAGATTTTTGTTGGGAGCCTAGGTGGTTCCTGCTATGTGTTCTCTTCTTCTTTAGTATAAAACCATTGTAGGATATCTCTTTCCTCTGTCTCATCTGATAGGGTCCCCCATTTTACAAAGGGAGCTGTGGGAGGTATAGGAGGAGTAGATGGCTTTGGAAAATACTTGGGTCGACCAAAGGATCTAGGAGATAAAGGCATCTTGGCTAGATTGAGGCTGTGCTCTATGGAGTATTCCCCTACTCCTTTTTGTTTGATGGTAATTTTTTGCTCTTTGGGCCTTAATGAGGAAGCTTCAGAGGTAAAGTCATGCTATGGGGTAGGGGATGTAGATGCCCTATTGTTTGGTATGATGCACTTGGGTTTTGAAAGGACAAAAATGCTAGAAGGGATCGGGGTCACCTTGGATGGTGATTTGCTTGCCATTGTGCGGGAATTTTATGCATTGGTGATAAGTAGAGGGAACAACTTTCATGGCATGAATCCATGGTCTACCTAGGAGAATATTAAAGGCGAGCTCCCTATCTAGGACTTGGCACACAACATCCTTTATCATCGGTCCCACTTGTATGACTACTATTCCCTTTGTAGTTCTCTCCTCTTCATCATAGGCTTTGATAGTAATCTTCTTCCTTGGATCAACTACATTCTCAGAGAACCCCAAAGTAAGGACTAGCTTTAATGTGCAAATATTTAAACTAGCTCCCCCATCAATGAGAACCCTCTTGATGTGGTGCTTGTGGATGAACGCGACAATATGTAGAGGTGTGTTATGTGGTTGAGACACTGGGAGATCATCTTGCTCGGTAAATGATATGGTACTTGAGGAGGTCAGATTACCTACCATGGCCTGAAACTTCTCTTGGGCCAAGTTAGTGGGGATGGTGGTTTCCACTAAGGCTTTATTGAGAATCTCCTTATGGGAGGGAGATAGACACAACATCTCCAAGATACAAATGTGGGCCAAAGTCTTCTGTAGTTGGTCTATGACATTATACTGACAGAAGTTGGACTGAGAAGGTGATGACCTCGGAGGGGCAGTATTCAACGTGACTTTACCGCTGCAGGTAATGATACTGCAACCATTTCAGTTAGGCTCTGATTGTTGGTTGGGTGTGACCACATTGATCTATGGGACATCCTCTGATATGCAATTGACGGTATAGTTGAATGGCACACTTGCATAGTTGGCATTACTATTCCCACTATTCTGATTTTACCTATTGTGGTTGTTGTTGTTACAATTGTTGTTGTTACCATTGTTGTTGTTGTCATTATTGTTGTTTCCATTGTTGTTATTGTTGTTATTGTTGTTATTGGTGTTGTACGGCCTGTCATGATTGAGAAGTGGATTTCTGTAAGCCACATGTGTCTCATTGGAGGTATGTTGTTGGGTTCCTCCTTGATTTTGATCAAGCACATCTTGAATAACATGTTTGAGATGGATACAATTATTGGTTGTATGTCCCCTCCCTCTATGATACTCACAATAGTTGGTGTCTTTCCAATAGTGATGTTTGATTTGAGGCTCATAATCACTTGTTGGCGGTAGAGAGATTTCATTATTAGCTAGTAGATTCCTTAATGCAGATTCTTGGGACTCACCCAGCGGTGTGAACTTTCACCTTGGATTTGCATTGAACCATGGTCTTGGCTCCCAAGAGAATGTTTTGTTGGGTGTAACATTGCTTGCCTCTCCTTTGAGAGTGAATATAGGTTGTTTGGGAGCCGCCACCTTGGCATCAACTACTCCATCGTTGATGACATTTTTATTTTTAGTCCAAAACTTTGACTTTCAGTCGTATAGTTGGAGGTAGGTGTGTCCTTGTATAACTTGATTTGCCCCTTGGTGATCATAGCTTTTTCGATGAACAATCCCATTTCTATGACCTTTGAGAATGAAGTAGGGCATTGTATTTGTATTTGATAGGTAAGATCGGTATTGAGGTTATGGACAAACATCTCCATTAATTGTTTCTCTAGTACATCATATGAATACTTGCTTGCTAGTTGTCTCCATCTTTGTAGGAAAGTGGTGAATGATTCGCCACTTTTTTGCTTGGTGTTGCATAGGTCTAGCATGGAGACTTCGTGTTCAATATTGTAAGAGAAGTGCATGATGAACTTGTTGACTAACCCATCAAAAGATTTGATGCCCAGTGGGAGTCGTGAGAACCACTCCATGGCTTGACTACCTAGTGATCTAGGGAATATTCTCATTAAGTAAGTCTCATTGTGAGATACTTCCATACATGATGCATTGAATTCCCTAATGTGTTCTCTAGGGTCCCCTTTCCCTTTGTATTTGTCAAATTTAGGAACTTCAAATCGAAAGGGAAATGGTGTCATGTTCAAACTTTTATCAAAGGGGTACGGTGCATTATCTTCCAAAGAATAGGTTTTAGTGTTTGTACCCATCTTGAGATCTAACATTTGTTGCTTTAGACCCTCGAGTTGTTTCCTCCTTTCTTCCATAGGAGCATTTAGGTCTATGGCTTTCTTTCCCCTTTCTTCATGATTATTCTCCACATTTGGGTCTATGGCTTTCTTTCCCCTTCATGATGATTCTCCACATTTTCTTGGATTGTGCTTATATCAAAATCTGCGGGGAGTTTTAGTCCAAGATTTTCAAGATAATAAAAGTACTTGTGAGGATCATCATGGAGCACTCTCTCTAACAAACATTAGAATTTCTGATCTTGGAGGCTTCCTTGATAATCTTCGTGTGAGATTTCTTCATCACTATCATGAGGAGTGACAATATGGTTGGATGATTCGGCCATTTCGAGTTGCTTTTTGTATTGAGATCTAGTAAGAACCATGCAAGGTGACAATGGATGAGGTGGAATGGGACTAGAGATTTTGGCAAGATGCCGATGGAGACTGCTAAGAATAGGATACTTATGACAAGACTTGGACAAGGGACTTTCTCAATCAATGATTCCAAGTAAGATGACCGATACAAGATGGTAGCCACTAGTAAGGGTACTCGATACCTATCTTACTGTGTAGGGACTAGTCATGCACCAAGACCACTAGTGAAGTCCTGTGACCTACTAGGGTTACTTGAATCCAAAGTGATGCCAAAAAGGGGCCTATGCTGACCTGATATGGGATACTTTTGGTGCTAGACTAGGAAGACTCGATAGAAGGTGAATGGGATGATTAACAAAAGAGAGATTTTGACACGAAATGGATGGAGAAAAGACTGCAAGGTAAAACCTGATCTCTGAACCTGAAACTGGACTGAAATGGGTACCCAGAACTGGTGAAATTTTTCCCTCAAAGATTGTGCAAGTGCTCACTGTCATGCATGCGCCAAAACAAATGCACTGCAAAAACTGACAAATGTGCTATAAGTCAGGATATATGCGTTGCACTGGTAAAAAGGTATATGCGTTGTGATAGATAATAAAAGTGTGGCAGGTCAGAACAGATGCGCCGCAGGTCAGCACAAATGCACAACAACAGAGGACGGATGCGCCGCTCTAGTTTTTCTTAGCATTTTTGCAATTTTTGGAAATTTTTCTGATGTTTTTGGTACTTTGGTTGCAAGAAGGTCTTTTTGATCTATTATGGCAAGAAGACACAGCAAACTCAAAGAATATTTTCATGGTTTTTTTATTATATATATATATATATTTTACTCTCTTTGGACTAAAAGGAAAAACAAGTACAAATCCTAGGTTTCAAATGGATAACAAGGGTTTTTGGCCACTAGAACAAAGGTGTTTAATGAAGGCAACCGTTTGAGTGGTTATACATGCGGCAGCACTACTCTCCATTATGGAATCTCCTAGCCTACAAGGGTTGCGCCTAGGAGGGTTTTGGGGGAGGTTGGCTGTCGGTATAACACAACTTCACTCATTGTTTGAAGCTTTCACTCCAAACACAATTTATTTATAGTGGCTTGGAAGGGCTTGGCGTCTAGCTTGTTACCACTTAGGATCGTTCCTACTTGGATGAACGGTATCCAAGAGCGTGCCCCTCTAAAGGAAAAACACATGTGAAAATGATATGTCTGGCATTCTGGTCACCCAAGATAAGGGAGAGCATAGGCCTGGTATCATTCCCAAAACATAGTATACAGTGGTTCTTTTCTCCTAGTTAAAATGAAAAAAACTAGATGAGCTATCTACTTGGGCAAGTACAAAACTTTGAAGTGATTAGCAAGATAGCAATGGTCTAATTTTAAATAAGACGGCAATGATGAGTTTAATTTTATCCACGTAGCATGAATTGTTAACTTTGAAATGATGGTCAATTGAGATAGAAATGGTTCAGTTTTACCTAGATAGCAATGATGAGTTCAATTTTATCCACGTAGCACGAGTTTTTAACTTTGAAGTGATGGTCAATCAAGATAGCAATGGTTCAGTTTTACCCAGATAGCAATGATGATTTCAATTTTTATCCAAATAGCAATAGCAATGATTCAATTACCACTTTCCTAGTTAAACTATGTGAGATTTGCATGAGCATCCATTTTACTTTCCCATTAGAAATTGAAGTGTGAGCTAACAAGTGCAACTATATGAATCTAAACCAGTACCTAGCCTGCAAAATAGATCAAGAGAGTTCCTACAAAGATGTCAATGTTAGCAAAAATCTTCAAGAAAACCCTAAAATCACTGCCTATAATAGATGTGCCACTTCAGAGACTAAATGCGCAGAAACAATGAACAAAAGTGCCATATTACATATGTGCTAGAATAGAGAACAAAAACGCCAGAAAATAGAGTATATGCGTTGATCTAATGTATGCTCTATGACAGGTGGTAAATGCACTAGAATAGTGTCTGTATGCGCTATATAAATGTATGCACTATGACAGGTAACAAATGCATCAGAACAGAGAGTGTATGCGCTGCAAAAATGTATGCACCGTGACAAGTAACAGATGCCTATTAGGATGTATCAGATGTGTTATTTCCTCCTGTGTACAACTTTCTAAAACACCAAAACTTAGTTTTTGGGTTAAATTTGGGGCTAGGCCCCGTGGTGGGCACCAAAAATATTAATGAAAAATTGGATCAAATGAATAATCAATAATATCAAATATCAAGATACCCAAAAAATCAATGAAATGGTGAACAAAGAAGATTCAATAAACAATGGACAACAAACAAAGAAACCCTCCTTAATTCAAAGCTTCCATTGATCGCCTATCACAATTGATCTTGCATGTATGAAATAGGGCCCAAAGAGAGTGCACTTCCTTGCTATGCTAATACTACCATGAAAAAGAGCTTCACAATAATGATAGTGGTGCGTAGTAACGAGTGTGATCACAAGCAATGAAGGAATGGTGCCAAAGGCACGCTGTAATTCCTGCAGAGTAATGATACTTAAAGCTTGGATGATTGAAATGGAAGAAGAAGGTTATACTTATAGACTTGGAAGAATGAAGATCAATGGTATAGAGAGAATGAGAAGATCAACGAATAAGAAGAAGACATGTGTCTTGCTTTCTTTTGCATGAGAGGATTTGCTAAGAATAGAAGAATGAGTTAAAGCATTTAAAAGAATATAATAATCAGTTAAGTGATTTAAAACAAGAAGAAGGGATTTGCATGAGAATAAGAAGATATTTTGCTTTATTAAATATTAGGAATATTTAATTGCATGTGTAAAAAGATTGAATTATATTTAGAGATAACTCAATTTAGAAGAAAAAGCAATTTAGAGAAGATATTATTGGAAGAGACAATTAAATAATTAGAATTATTTAATTTAGAAGATTAGAAAGCAAATTAAATAAATAAATTTATTTAATTGTTGTGCATGATTTTGGAAGAATAAATAAAATATTTGATTTTATTTTATTTTTGGAGATTGAAAGGATTTAAATAAATTTGATTTGATTTATTCAAATTTGGAAGAATGATTTGATTTAATTAAATAATTAATAATTATTTAATTGTTTGGAAGAATTTAATTAAATAAAGGAATTTATTTAATTTTGACTTTAGAAGAGATAATTAAATATTTTTGATATTTAATTAACTTAGAGGAATATGAATCAAATAAATAAATTTGTTTATTTATTTATTGATAGAGGAATTAGAAGGGAATAAATATTAAGAATATTTATTTAGATTGAATCGTGTCATTTTTAGGCGTATACATTTTGCCCCTCTTTAATGCAATGCAGTTTACGGCATTGCTTCAAAGAATTAGAATTTTCTAATAATGACACATTCAATAAACAATGAACAACAAACAAAGCAAACCTCCTTAATTTGAAGCTTCCATTGATCGCCTATCACAATCGATCTTGCATGTATGAAATAGGGCCCTCAGAGAGTGCACTTCCTTGCTATGCTTCAAGAATGTCAATTGGGAATGGCTATGATAATACCGCCATGAAGAAGATCTTCACAATGATGATAGTGGTGCGTAGCAACGAGTGTGATCACAAGCAATGAAGGAATTGGTGCCGAAGGCACGCTGTAATTCCTGCAGAGTAACGATACTTAAAGCTTGAATGATTGAAATGGAAGAAGAAGATTGTACTTATAGACTTGGAAGAATGAAGATCAATGGTAGAGAGAATGAGAAGATCAACGATTGAGAACAGTTGAGGAACGTGCAATGAATAAGAAGAAGACATGTGTCTTGCTTTCTTTTGCATGAGAGGATTTGCTAAGAATAGAAGAATGAGTTAAAGCATTTAAAGAATATAATAATTAGTTAAGTGATTTAAAACAAAAAGAAGGGATTTGCATGAGAATAAGAAGATATTTTGCTTTATTAAATATTAGGAATATTTAATTGCATGTGTAAAAAGATTGAATTATATTTAGAGATAACTCAATTTAGACGAAAAAGCAATTTAGAGAAGATATTATTGGAAGAGACAATTAAATAATTAGAATTATTTAATCTGGAAGATTAGAAAGAAAATTAAATAAATAAATTTATTTATTTGTTGTGCATGATTTTGGAAGAATAAATAAAATATTTGATTGTATTTTATTTTTGGAGATTGAAAGGATTTAAATAAATTTGATTTGATTTATTCAAATTTGGAAGAATGATTTGATTTAATTAAATAATTAAGAATTATTTAATTGTTTGGAAGAATTTACTTAAATAAAGGAATTTATTTAATTTTGACTTTAGAAGAGATAATTAAATATTTTTGATATTTAATTAACAGAGGAATATGAATCAAATAGATAAATTTGTTTATTTATTTATTGATAGAGGAATTAGAAGGGAATAAATATTAAGAATATTTATTTAGACTGAATCGTGTCATTTTTAGGTGTATACAGCATTATCTGGTTCACCATCTGATACTCCTTCATCATCATCAAGATCTTCAACATAATAACATTTTTTTGGAATCCTAGGTCTATCTGGTCTTGGCTTGGGAACTCTTGTGGGGCACCTAGAAGTATAATGACCAACTTTACCACAACTAAAACATTTGAAAGGTAATTTTCCTTTGAACTTACGAGTACCTCTGGGCAGACTGTTAACAAAGTTGGCTTCAAGTTCTTCAAACTCATAATCTGGTTCCACCTTGTGCTTTTCAGATTTGGGGGTTCTTTCTCAAGTGTTGGCCTTGAAAGCAATCTCTATCTTTGGAAGTGAATCATCAAGTTCTCTCATTTCAAAGGCTATCAACTTCTCTAGCAGCTAATCTTTTGTAATCTTTGTTACTGTCATTATTTCTTCAATTGCGGCCACTTTATGACAATAAGATTTAGGCACTGATCTAAGAATTTTGTTCACAACTTTAATATCCTTAATTTTTCCTCCTACACTTCTAATGCTACTCACAAGTTTGTCAACCTTTTGCATGAAGGATGTTATGTTGTCATCTTCACTCATCTTCAAACATTCATATTTTGCCTTCAAACTCTGCAACTTGGCCCTCTTCACAGATTCATCTCCTTCATACAGATTCTTTAGCTTATCCCAGATTTCATAAGCAGTTTCCAGATCCATGATCCTTGTTACTTCGACGTTAGATAAGGTGCTCACTAGGGTATCTTTGGATTTTATGTTCAACTCAAATTCCTTGATCTCATCTTTAGTTTGCAAACCATTCTTCAGTATTTCATACTTATTTTTAGTTATTTTCCAGACACTGTAACCTAAGCAGAGGAGATGAGTTTTCATGCAAATCTTCCAGATAGTGTAGTTTGTTCCATCTAACTATGGACTCTCCTTCTTATACGACATTCTGCATCACCCTCAAGCAGTCAAGCTTTCTTCTGAGGAACTTGGATTTGATTCCAATTGTTGAAATGAACCAAACAACTGAGAGGGGGGTGTGAATTAGTTGTCACAAAACTTAAGCAATTCTACACCTTAAATCATTAAACACTTATCCACTATTTGTTATGATTAAAACATGAAAGCATAGACACAAAACCATAAACACAATTGCAAGATCATACACAAGTGACACTAGATTTTTACGTGGAAAACCCTATCAAGGGGAAAACTATGGTGGGAGTTAACCCACAAGATATATATGTAAAGCACAATACTGAAAATCAGAGCCTCACTGCTAATAGGGCTTACTGCCTAGAAAAGGGCTTACTGCCAAGGGGTGGCTCACTTCCAAGGGTTTTTAATTGAGATGTTAGCATCTACTCCATGCCTAAATTCAATTTGATTGAAGCACATTATTCTTCTACTCTGCTTTGCCTTTTGTCTTCCTTACTTATCTTTGCATTTTTCCCATAAGGACACCTTTTCCTTGACTCAATTGCAAGTATTTATACACTACATCAACCATGGAATGATCATCAAGGTCGGCATTACAATCATCAATCATTGGAACAATCTCCAAGGTCAGCATTACAAACATACCTAAAATAGGTCTGGACCTAATACAAAATTAGCTAAGGAAATGTAGTAAAGATGTATGTGGATCACTCCATGCCTTAAGCTGGGACTTAAACACGATCTTCCACACCTCCACATGCTTCTACAATCTTCAAGAGATCTTCGCAATACTGGAATTAACCAAGTCGGCTAAGACTGGTTACACGCTACATTATTTGGAAGTAATCTTCAAACACAATCTCAATTCCTTAACGCAGACCAATGTAAATGTAGGAACATGATTAGGAGGCCTCCACAAGAATGTTGTAAGCACTAGGAGCAACCGTACAAACTCTAACCACTTTATCCATGGGATTCTTCACACCGGAACACATGAACTTCACTGTCTTCAACTGTCATAAAAGAAAGATAGCTTGTGGACCACCAAATCACAAACCATTGGAATTATAGGCACTTATGATTATTCCAGACTTCCCTCTAGAACCACAAAGAAAAATGCTTCAATGCGGAGGAATGCGGAGCAAAATACTTTCTCCCTGTCATGAGTGAATAATCAGAAAAAGCAAGTTTTACTCTGATGAGTGTAACTCACTCAATTCTTCATACCAAAGGCTCAAACTCAGGATTTAGCATCTTCAAACATGCCTCTAAATAACTTCTAATCCGCAGACCAAGATTTTCACTCTCCAAGAAATCTGTTCAGTCTTCTGGACTATTCTTCAGTATGCAACTGACTATCTTTACTCTAATTCACTATTTCCTTTCTGATTCTTCTAGAGGGGCTAACTTTCTCAATATCCTCAACATATAAATCTTCTAACCAAATAACAAAATAGGATACAGTTGACATCAATGACAACAAAGATATGTTGACATCAATGACAACACCGATTAAGCACATATTTGCAACACTTAGTACCTGACAGGTGATCACGCAGATTTTTGATTGGTTGGGGCCCTATTTTGGAGGGGATGTTCACATATGTTACAAGGTATACATGGGGGCCATGAGTGTTGGGTTAGTTGTATTATGACATGCACCAGGTGGTCTACAGATTTGGCTCCAATTTAGTAGCAGGGGTTACATTATCACATGTGTGAGCATGGGAGGACATCACAGCTACTAGGTCAATATCTCCATGATAGAGTAGATTGGTGAGCCTTTTGTCCATTTGTATGATGGTCCAATTACAAATAGGTGGCTTGGAGAGCTTACGTATTGGAGGTGCACTTTTGATGAGCTTGATACTATTATCTAGCATCCCTAGAGAGACTACGAGATCTGGGAGGTGACATTGAGCATTTGACTTATTGCCGACAGGGTCGATACTTGTTTGGCTGTAGTGTCTATGTCATTGAGAGATACTTATTAGAGAGGGTATTGTGGTAGTATGGCCGACCACAACCTGTTCCTATTGGAGAGGCTATTTTTGTTAGGACCCAGAGAGATATTCATGATTTGGGTGTAGTGGTTGTTGTGGCTACAACTTTAGCTAAGGTTGATGCACTTGTACTCATAGCTTGGTGTTTATGTGTTTGTTACGCACAACAACAAGAAATAAAAGTTTCACTCAAACCTCTATTTATCTTGAAGAATATGATGAATTCAGTGAATTAATGATTCTGAGTATCTGTGTGTCAGGTCATGACAATCCTATTGTTACTTAGAGTTTGATGATATGTTGTTTTCCAATAGGGGCCTTACGTATTTATTCAAGGAATCTTGAATGTTCACAAAGATTTATCCTGTTTCACTTGATCTATATATATTCTCAACAATTGTGTTAAATCTTATAATCTTTAGCTAGGATTTGCATATACTTGTGTAAATTTGTCCTAAGTTTGATCAATTCTTATGAAACTATCTCTAGCTAAGACTATTTCTTATGATCTTTCTAACTTTTATTAGTTCTTTTGAAACTATCCCAATTTGAACTAATCCTTACCTTTGCACCTTAAATTCATTCAAATATTGTGTAAATAAGTGAGTATTTCACTATCATTTTCCATTATTTACATGAAGATTCAATATAAAATGCTATTCTGCTCAAATATGCTAAGGATATGCAGTTATCAATGTTAATTCAACATATTCTCTTTATATCATCCTGTTATTTACCATTATTTGCAGCTTTGTATGATTATTTATGAAATTGAAATGAAATAAACTGCATACAAATTGAAATTCTAAAATTATTGAAGTTTTGATCAATGATCCACATGCAACTTTGATACTTTCACGAAAAGGAGATAAACCAGACCATGTTTTACCAAGACAGTCCATAATTACACGTGGCAGGTGCTAATCTTCAAAGGATAAGATGATGACAACATGCACTAGTTGAATGTACCTCTGAGGAGCACAGCAATTCACAGTAACACATCAAGAAATCATCCACAAGATTAGTTGAAGTTTACAATTAGGTAGTAATCTGAGTCTCCATTATCATTCAATATGCTAAAAGTATGCACATATACACTTGATCTTGAGAAAGAACCATGGGGAATCACAAAGTTACAAAATAGTACAATTAGTGTTCACAACTTCATCAATTCAATCTCCCTTTAAAAAGAATGATCATGGCCTTTTATAGAACAAGGTCCATGTCTATTACAATTTGATCCAATGGTTGGAAATCAATGACAAGAATCACCAATCAAGATTAGTGGCATGTGATTGCCAGCTGGCAATCATTGGTGGAGGAAAGTTGGCAAAAGAGGAATATTCCCAACATATTTGACTTGGTCTTTAGAGGTCCTTTATTCAGTATCTTCTTTAGTATCCTCCTCTATAGACCCTTAAGTAATCTGGATCCCTGTATCCATATCCTTGGAAAACTCATATGCTGTGACGGCCTTATTTATTTCTTCTTTGTTTTGCACTTTAGGCTTTTCCGTGGCATGCTCCTGAGCTTGCAATTATTCCTTCAAGGATATCCATCTACTGGTTCTATTATCCAACTCCTCATTATAGGCATCTATTTTAAACTTCATATCCATTACCTTATCAATAATATCCTTAGAGAAGTATTGGATTGGATCCTCTATTGCTAGGCTAAAATTATCCTTGAATGCCTTGATTGCATCCTGTTCATCCTGATTTCCAAATTTTCCCTGCACTTTACCTTCCAATTTCTCAAAAATGGTCAACTCTTCTGCCAAAAGCTCATGAGCCTTTATGTTGATGTCTACTACTTTGGCACTGTATCTTTTCAAAATGTAGACCTCAAACTTTAGGTCTTTAACCTAGAGGTCCATTTTAGGAATCTCCGGAAGGTCAAAACTTTACTAGTTACGAGGATCTGATCATCATCTTTTCTTATATCCTTAAGAATTGTCAAATTTTAGCTACTTTGATTTAGCCTTTGCCCAACTTCTTTCTTCAATGCATTTGCTTTGCCCTTCATTTGGCCAAGCATATCCAAATTGGACAATGATGTCCTTATTGCTTTCTCTCCTTCTTCTAAGAATCTTATGAACCATTTATTCATCACATTATCTTGGTGTTTTTGTGCATCCAACTCACTTATCTCCTATTGTGACACCAATGCTAAGGGTGTAGCTATTGTTACTTATATTCTTTGTTTTTAACTTTTGCTTTGGTGATCCTGGCTGCCACTGCTTCTATACTTTCTCTTAATTCTTGTATATCTTGATCTACAATTGCATGCCCTAGGTCTATGGTGGTCATTTGAAACTCATTGGCACTTATTTCCCCTTTGTTCTTATCTGTTGTAGGTATAGCCAATTGGGTTGTTCTCCTCCTTGTGGTAGGGTCCTACCTTATTGCTGAGGTTGCCCTCGCTCTACGCTTAGGCTTTGTAGCCTCAAGTGAAAATAATGATTGAATGTCAAAATTTGAAGAATCTCAAATAGGGGGCTGAATTACCTCAGATGCTAACAAATTTGGTGCACTAGATTTTGGTCCTTACTAACCTATTTGCTCAATGTGAGCATCATGATATCTGTATCTTTTTCCTTTGGAGTTTCTATGCTCACTTGTTGCTAACCTTTACTCAGATCAGCCTCCTTGGATGCCATATCCTCATCTTGTGAGGCTTCTTTTACCAGCTCCTTGTGTACGTGCACATCCACATGGACATCTTCATCCCTCTTATTTCTATCCATAGGGATATCTTCATGAATTCCCATATCCTGATCCTATGCATCTTGTTTGTATTGGATCTTTGGATTATTTGCACTTTGCTCCCCCTAGTGACTATGATCTAGAGCATCCTGATGTACATCCTGATCGGCTCCTGTTACTTTTTCTTTCGGATTTTCTCCATCACCTTTATCTCCTGGATCTTCATGTCTAGATATGTCTACCTATGCCTCCTTTTCTTGTATTTCAATATGTCCTTCATTTGTCTAGACATTTTGTTCTAGATGCTCTGTCTGGATGTCCATGTCTTCACCTGTATCATCCTTACTTCCCACATTATCTAGAGGCATAACTTTATCCTTATCACTATCCCCATCATAGGCCAAATCAATGATCTTTGGGCTTGTAGTAGTTCTCACTAACATATCCAAATTCACAGTTTGCACCATTGCCTTCAGAGATCTAGGCTCATCTGCATCCCTTACATTTTGTGATTCCTATGGTGTCCCTTAGGGTGTTAGTGTAGTATACCTCAACATGTTTTCAATAGGATTGGCCATCACATCCCTTGTTATTTCATCATTTGTCAAATTAATTATTTTGCTTAAAATGAAGGGTTGATTATCCATCTTCTCCATTTCTTATTCTCTTGCTTCCTTGGCCAATTCATCCTTAAATTTGATTGTGGTTGGGATGGGCACATTATGTTGTAATTCTTTGTGTGGTGCCACCTCATCCCCTTAGACCATTGATGTTGTAGATGTCTCTGCTATATGTTGCTACCTAGAAAACATCTTCTCCATCTTTTTTGGCTCTTCATGTTCTTTGAATAGGACATCTAATTGTACATTAGCTACTCCCCTCACCATGGATGTCTATCCTCTCTTTTGTTTAGGGATGTTCATCCCTTTCAGCACATCCTCACCTTTCTTCATAGAAACTTGTTCTTCATCTTCCTCAATATCTTCATATGTACCTTATGGCTCATCCACCTATCTTGTAGTGATGGTGATGGCCAAGATGGATGTATCCCTTGGAGGTGAGAACATTGTTGTGATTGAAATGCCTCTTGTGGAAAATTCTCCAACTGATTCAGAAGATCCTGGTTTGGCTAGATTGGCCTCCATTATTTGTCTCTTTTGAATCAAGAAGTCATCAAATTCTTGATCCCCTAAATCTTTTCTTTTCCTTTTCTTATCAATTTTTCACTACCACTCCCTTCTCTTTTATTTCATCTAGTCTTTGAATTATGTACTTTTCAATGTATTCCATGACCTTGGCTATGATCAATTCTATAGATGTGACTTCTACTTGGCTCCATTCCAGAGGGGAGAGAGACTATGTGTATATATTTTTCTCATCATACTCTTTATCCACCAACTTTCTATCATCAGAGTGGTGTTGTGAGGGGATATAAAAACACCCTAGTGTCTTGATCTGATTGAGGCTCAGTCTTTGATTATTCCTTTTTCTGACTTCAACCTCATCCGTGCAATTTATCTAGTAGTCATCTAAATGCACTTCATGTTTCAATTTCTTATTCACATACCTCTCCATTATGTGGTATGGATCAAAGTATCTAGCTAGGGAGAATGGTTGCAAATGCAACATATGTAGAATTGCCTTTGATTGTTTAGCTCCATCTATGGATCCGCATGCATACCACCCAATGATGATAGGGAACCTAATATTACCTCTTTTATTCTTTTTCACATACACATCATAAGAGGGTATGATTTGCCTGGTCAGCTCCAATAACACCACTTTGTCAATAGGATGAATTGGGAGCATAAAATCCTATCCATCAAATCCTTCCATAAGGATATATGTAAAGGTGGGGAATTGTATAAACCAAGCCCAATTTCTTGTAATTGCCTCTTGGGCTTCATTGCTCATCCTTTTTGCTCTGTCATCCTCCATGAATCAGACCAAATGCATGATGAAGCAATCATTAGCTCTTCTATAATCTTTAATAGATGACTTCCTCTCCAATTAAGGATAATGATCCCATATTGTTTTCTCCTATGAGCATCTTCCTATTTTACCCACTACTTGCAACCCAGGGAATGTTGATTGGGCTACACATGCATATACCACATATGAGGACATATAGAATAGGCATATTTTGCCTCCCCACTATAGCATACCTTCACCTAGGCTATCACTAATAACTGATGCCCATTGTACTTTTCTCTCTGTAGATTCCAACATCCAGATGAGACCATACATCCATGGCTCAAAGTTGTCCAAATTTTCCCTCCCAGTCATCCTGCTTAACAACATGATCATGTATTGCACTTCTGGTGTGAAATCAAACTTGAACAATTTGTACGGTATCTTTTCTATTGCCTTTTCTTTTTTATTCAAAGTTCTCGAGAGTGTGAACATTGTCTTCCTACAATCTACAGTCTTGTTCTTATATTGAGCCTCTAGGTCTTCAATGTTTATAGGGAACAAATTAGGGCCTATAGGCAATTGAAACACCTCTGTAATCCCTTGGACAGAAAAGTCCACATATACTATCCCTTGTTTCTTCACTTTCCTCTTGGCTGGATTATAATTCTGTGCACATGCCATGACCAACTCTAGTGCGTCGGCTGCATATGGGAATCCAACTAAATTCCACATTCTTGAGTTGAAAATCTTTTGTAGGATGGGGTTTCCTTCTTCTCTATTCAGCTTGATGGTCTAGGTGCTCAAATCTATACTCCCATCATGTGTATCTCCTTCCATTTAAAATCGTGGGCCTATTGCCCCAGGAACTAGGAACATGGGGTTCTTGAACTCAGCATTGTTTCTGTTCTTGCGGTCTTCCATCTTGTCATGCAGTTTACAGATATGCATATTTTAAGCTATGTTCCATGTATTATTTTGACATTTGTTTTTCTAGATATTCTAACTTTTACCCTTTGTACAAAATAATCATGTTCATGAATAGATGCATTTACCCTAACTATGAGATTTACCTTGCATTCTACTATAATCATACGATAAAATAGGGGATAGGGTTTTACTTTTTACATACATGTTTTTCTGAATTCAAAACCTAAAAACGTGTCTATGTATCCCTTTTTTGTCTATCACTATTTACCATTCTCTGTTCTTCTTCTGCACCACTCTATTTGATATTAGGGTAGCCGTAAAAATTGCCTTAAGATCACTCTAAGCTCTATAATTATCTTATTGAATGCTTTGGTAATGTAAAAATGATCTAATTCTACCTTTTATGTGTTAAAATCCAAAATTAGGGCATAATTAAAGTTGTTCTTCATCGGTACAAGGATGTCCTCTTGTGTGGGTTGGGAGATATTTACAAATGACAAGCTCTAATTTGAAAATTTGAAATTCCAACTTCTTTTCGTTGAATTGAATGTGGGTCTGGGTGCGGATATGTGCATATAAACACTCAAGTAATATGTTCATTTTTTAGAATGTCCATATGGATATATCCATATGATGTCATCAGTCATTTAGTCAACCTTTTACTAGAGGGTGGATATCGAGATGAAGAAATCCTAATGCATTTACCTTTGATTTCAAATGTCAGGACATAAAAATGTCCAAGTTGAAAAGTCAAATGTATGCCATGTGGCACCATTTCATTAGATTGTGGGTAGTTACTAGTTTATAAAGACAAGAATATGGATATTCAAAAGGTCTGGATGTTAAGACTCACAAAATATCCCTAAACTTGAATGTCCAGATGATGTCAACATGTTGATATGATCCTTCAAGTTGGGAAAAGGTGACATCGTCTAGATATTGGGGAAGGTCTGGACATTAAGGTTCATGAAATATCTTGTCCCTGAATATCCTGATGATGTCATCATCACAAAGTATTTCCTTGAGATGAATTAGGATGATGTCATCTAGATGTGCATATTAAAGGATCCTGACATTAAGTGTTTATGTGAATGTCCATAGGCTAATGTCAAGTTGAAAAGTCAAATAGGACACGTGGCAATGTTGGTGAATATATGGATGTTCACTTTGTAGATGTGGACATTAATAAAAGGTCTAGATATTGAGGAAATGTCTCGATATTAAGGTTGAATATCCAGACTGTTAAATATCCATGCACATGACAGCTCTGTTGTGTGCTATAATAAATTTGACGGGCACATCTCTATGGATATCAGGATTGGCTTCTACATTTACCTTTTACTTAGCACTTCATAGGTTTCTTGGTCAAGGTAATTTATTTGGATATTACCAATGTGAGGATCTTGAGTGCAAATATGCACATTAAGTAAATTTGAATATCCATGCTCGTTGACCAAACTTTGACCTTACATAACTTTTTTTCTTTAACAAATTTCAACATGACCCAAAAGGCAAACATGCTTAAAATTTAATTCTCTATCCCTTGTTAGGCTTCATGAGAGAGAAAATCACACTTGAAATTTTGGCCCATAACTCAAGATTCTAACATGCCTAAAATATGACTTAGACATACTATTTGATAATGCTTTTACCATACTGCTCAAAAACAAAAGGAAAGCAAAACAACAAGCAAAGCAAAAAAATGGTTGGGTCCCTGTTTTACCAAGGCAAAATGTGGTGTGTTGTATAACCACACAACAACTTGCCACCAAAGAAAACCACCAAATTCCAATCAATTCAAGAAAGGAGGACAAATTAGGACATGAAGTTCCAACTCCTATTAGACATAAGCATCCTGACCCTTTCAAATGAATTCATATTCATTAAAAAAGTATATGATGAGAAGGAATTTAGGTGTGTACATTTGATTCATTCCCTTCTTCTTGAGAAAGGTTGAAAATGATAGTAGTTAGTGTTAAGCTAAATGCTTGGATTTAACCCTCTAAGTCGACCGTGGATAGTGTAGACACCCAAAAGTGACCATGTTGTCACATCACTTGCATTTCATCAAATCTATCTAAACACCTGCATTTCAACCAATTAATTGAATAATCTAATTATTTAATTAATTTCATCAAAGTCGTCAAATTCTTCCAAAACTCCTAAAATTTGACATTAATTGATTAAATTCTATTTTTTAAATTAATTTAATCAAAATCAACTTTATTCTTCCAAAATTAAATAATTTCAATTATTTAATTAAATCATTATCGTCTTCTAAAAATCAAATCCGCATCAAATTAAATAAATAAATTATTTAATTAATTAATTTATCATCCAAACCTTTTTTCTAGAATTAAATAATTTTAATTATTTAATTAAATCAATTGTTCTTCCAAATTTAAATAAATCATGCAAATTTATTTAAATTATCTCAATCTCTAAAAATAAAATATAATCAAATATTTTATTTATTCCTCTAATCTTGCACAAACAATTAAATAAATTTATTTATTTAATTTGCCTCAAATATCTTCTAAATCTTCTAAAAATAAATCTTGTTCATCATGCACACAAAATTAAATAATTTATTATTTAATTTATCTCAAATCATGCAAAAAGAAAATTATAAGTTGAGTTAATTGACTTAATCATTATTGTTTTTATCACCAACTCATAAATTAGAAAAACGCATTTCTATTTTTATGAAATCTAAAAATATGTCTGTTCCATGTCTTTTTATGTCAAATCAATCAGTTAACTAAAACAAAAATATCTTTCTGTGTGACACATGTCAAGTGCACATTCATCATGAATTCTAGATTTATCTCATCCATTGATTCTATTGAATTATCTAGACCATTGTTCGATCTTTATTTGAAACCTATATAAACCCCCCTCGTCTCCATAACCAATCCTCTTCAATCATTTATTTACAGGCATTCTACGCATTGAGCATACATCACATTGTTGAGCACCCTTGAGCACTTTGAGCACAAACACAATCTACATCCACTTGTTGCAAACATGGTTTCGCAATTTATGAAGCAATCCACATTTGACCAAGATAACAATACAATCTAGGTGAAAGCTTTCATTGTTTTTGTGTTAATTCATTGATTATTTGGTTGTTTTCTTAGATTGTTAACTTGATGTTATAGGATTGAATTGTTGATTATTTCATTGTTTTGATTATCATTCAATCTCAATTAATCCCTATACATAGATAGAACCTTGCTGCCGGTCAGGGGTCCATAGCCCTGACAAGGTTATCTTTGTAATTCTCCCAAGTAAAGCCCTATTGCCGGTCAAGCGTCCATAGCCCCAATAGAGTTACTTGGATGACCTAAAGAATTTCTTTTCTTTGGATTTTCAATATTTTATTTTCTCTTTTCAATTTTTCATATGATATGATCTTGTAAGCTCATTTGCAAGGTTTAGTCACTTGCTTGTTAGGTTGAGAATTGTAAAGGTAGCAAGGGCAAACCTTTAGATTTTTCACTTAACACAAACACTAGTACCTTAACTAATCCAAGACTATTAAATGTATTCATGTGATGATTCCTTGAACAACTAAGGTTAATATTGATGAATATGATTTCATAGAATGGATCAAAGTACCTAATCTTATAGGAATTACAACCTATTTGGGAATTTGTAATTCTTTCTTGAATTCCAACAATTTCATTGTTTTCTAAAGTGAAAAGGTACTCCATATTGCCTAACCAAAACAAGAACTCAACAAGAAAACAAAAAAAAATAACGACTATACAAGCAAGTATTTACATATATACACGACTCTGATTTTCCCTATTCAGGCCTAAAAGTAATGTTTGAGAAATTGTCCATTGACAGGCAATGGGATGTCCTCTTCAGTTAAGGTTTCTAGCCTATAGGTACTATCGCCTAATATCTCAGCAATCTGAAAGGGATCAGTCCATAGTTTATCAAATTTACCATGATCTCCTTTCTTCTCATGGGATTTATCCCAAGATAAAACAAGAAAGGTTTTAACTTTGGCTCTTCTGTCAACCATCTTTTGACAATAGCCTGATGTTTTGAAAAGTGATCTATATCTCTATCTCTCTTCTCTTTTAGATGCATGAGTTGCACTAATCCGACTTCTAACTTGTCATCTAGACCTAAGTATTCTTGTGCAAATTGAAGAGTGGGAATCTTTAAATTCACTGGTAGGATTGGGTCCATTCCATACACTAATTGGTAAGGAGAGTTGCCTAGGGTTGCTTTTACTCTTGTCCTATCCACCCACAATGCATATTTCAATAAGCTGTTCCATTCCCTAGGATTTTTATCTACCAATTTCTTGATAATGTTTAGTAAGTTCTTATTTGTGGATTTTGCTAACCCATTTCCCTGAGGATAATAGTTAGATAAAAATTTCAGGGTTATGCCATATTCAAAGGCCCAATTGGAAAATTTTAATGAAGAAAAAGAAGGTCCATTATCACATACTAGGGAAAAGGGAACTCCAAACCTTGTGATAATGTTGTTTTCTAGGAATCTGATCACATCCTCAGTGGTGCATGTTTTGTTGCCAATTGCTTTAGTCCATCTAGTGCAATAATCAATAATTGTTAGAACATGCATGTGCCCAACTGAAGATGGTGGATTGATTGCTCTGATGAAGTCTATCCCCCATTGTACAAAAGGATATATCTCCATTACTCACTGCAAAGGCTGTGTAACATATCTTTCTTTATTGGTAGTTGTTTGACAAGTATGACAGTGTTTGATGTGTTTAGTAGTGTCTTTGGAAATTGTGGGCCAATAATATCCTACCTTGAGGATTTTATGTGTTGTAGCTAGGTAGGAACCATGTGTTGTTCAAAACCTCTCATGTAATTCTTGTAAAACCTTATAAGCTTCTAGCCTATCAAGGCATCTGAGATATATACCTTCATGATTCCTTCTGAATAAGATCCCTCCATCATATAATTTTGGGATTTTACCCTCAACACTCATCTCTGAGAAGACTTCATGTTACTCAGAGGCTTTCCTAAGATTAGGACATGTTTAATACTAGAATACTAGTCATCTTGATTATTGGAGTCTAATGTATATTGTTGATTGATCAGATTTGGGTTAGTTTCCACAATCATTTGGGTCAAAGCTTGCCCCCTAACTAACTTCATTAGAGTGATCTCCATGTCATATTCATGCAAAAAGGTAATCCACTTGGCTCTTTTCTTATTAGGCTCACTTTGCATCAACAACATCTTAACTGCTACATCAGGCACCATAGTAATCACCTTGCTTCTTAGGATGTAATGCCTAAATTTATTTGTGGCTCTTACTAGAGCAAGAGCTTGTCTTTGCACATCCAGATATCTTATCTCTACATCTCTGAATGGAATGCTCATGAAGGCTATTGGTTTCTCTTCTTTGTTCTCATTATTTTGGGTCAACACAGTTGCACAAGTATGAATAGAAGCAAAAGAGTATATGTAAAAATCTTTTTTGTAATTAGGGCTACTTAGCACCAGGGCATTACCTATTGCCTTCTTGATGTCTTCAAAGGTTGCCTTGGCTTCTAGAGTCCATTCAATCCTGGCATCCTTCTTCAGCATGGCATTCAATGGCCTCACTAGCTCTGGAAATCTAGTTATGAACTCCCTGACAAAATTTATCTTCCCAAAATAGGATTTCAATTCTTTCTTACTTGATGACAGTTGAAGCTTCATGATAGCTCACCTACTCAATCTGGATCTACGATAATCCCATTTTATGACACTAAATGTCCTAATAACTTACTAGTGGTGACTCCAAAGATGCACTTCTTAGGATTTAAAGAGATGTAATTTTCACACCTTTGGAGCACTTTCCTCAAATCTATAACATGGTCTCTTCTCTGTTTCGAGAATGTTGTTAAGTCATCCATGTAAATAATGATGCATTAACCAACTAAACCTCTAAAGGAAATGTTCATAGTACACTAAAATGTTGCTCTAGCATTGATCAGGCCAAAAGTGATACAGAGGTAGGGGTAGCACACAAAAGCAAGGTTTCATTTACCACTTGACTGATCACATATTGTCTTGATTGTTCTCTTATAATGCATTGCTTCAAGACTAGGGAAAGATGCCATTTCATGGTTTGAATGCATAAGCTACCCACTAGACCTCCCAACCACCTTGGACAACACTAAAATGACCAAGGGACACTCACCAAACTCACAAAACAACTTAGCAACTTATTGTTGCTACTGTCCCTTCACAACTAGGCCTACTCGCTTATAGCCTTCATTCTGAGGTTTTTCAGTCATAACTTGCAGAATACATACCGAACCCATGAACAAATTAGCTCTTCAAATATCCATTTGGGAGTTTCATAACATATCTCACATGCAGGGTAGGTTTTTTTGGGAACAAAAGCCTCAAAAATGGATTGTACATGTTGTTCCTAGGCCTAATTAGGATAGCAAACGAAGTATTTTTGGCATAACTTTCATAAAATGACTCAAAACCATGAACTGAAACCTATTTTGGGTACCCATTAAGGTTCTACACATCATACTTAACATGCAATAGAGGTTGTTTTGTAACACATGCCTCAAATTAGGACTGTTCTTACTGGAATTAGGCCTAAATAGGCCTCTTTTATAAAGGAGGTGCCTCAAAATCAACAAATTTTTACCCAAACTCAATGGACAGTCCTTAGTTGTGTATCAAAATAGAAAAATCCACCATTAGTTTGATCAGGACCTTCACTTATCTCATAAAACTCAAGCAGGCAAACTAGAAACCCTCATTTCTCCAAAAAAATAGGAAATTATAGCAATAAGAACATTCAAAACACCATGAAAACTCATTACTTTGCTCCATCAGTGAAGAAATCATTTGATGGACTTCAAAATCTATCATTTCACCATTTTGTGCCATTTTCCCATGGTCGTGGTACTCAAAAACATGAAATTTCTCTCTATGACTGTCAAAACCTAGGTTATTGGACTTTTTAGAAAAATGGGCATAAAATCCACAAAACATGACACCAAACCATAAAATCATATGAAAAAGAAAGGTACTTCAATATCCCATCCAAACATGTATGGTACAGAGCACTACAAGGCTGTACTAGGCCGTACTAGTGCAAGGAACAACAAAATATGCAGAAAACTGTGAAAAAATAGAGCTGGAACAGCAAAAATTTGTCATTTTATTTTATTTCCATCATCTTCAAGCCTCAACTCCTCCTTTATGACCTGTGTATGCTATCAAAAAGCATCTTTACATTATATAATCACATCCCACTCCTTCATCACCAAGGAAACTCAAAAAGAAAGACTAAAAATAACCTCTCCACTAAGGCTACAAAAATAGAAAATACTAATCTTAAGAAAAAATCTTAAAGACCCTAGTCCTATAATTACCTCCACTACAAAAATGCCTCAAATAGGCTTTATTACAATAATGAATGGTCTTTTAAGACCTTATTATATGCAAAACTCAAAACTAAAGCCTAGATTTTAATAATTGTCCACCTTTGACAAATGGTGCTCCTGCACCAAAAAGGCATGTGCCTATATATGAATATCCCCCACTTAGTGGTGAATGTTGTCTTCAACCTGTCAACCTTGTCTACCATGACCTAGTTATATCTAGAGAATCCATTTAAGAAAGACATCATTTGTGCTCCATTGACCATCTAGAGTACTTCATCTAATGAGTGGAGAGGATATTATCCTTCTCTTAAGCTTTGTTTAGATTCTTGAAATCTACACATAAACAAATGTCCCCATTCTTCTTTCTCACAGGTACTAGATTAGCTACCCATGTAGAGTGTCTTACTAGAAAGATAATTCTAGGTGCTAGGAGCTTCTTGACTTCTTCAAATAGTATTGGTTCTAGCAAGGCATTCATTAGTTGTTGCTTCTATCTGAATGGTTTGATATAAGGCTTTAGTAGTATAGTATGAGTAATGATTGAAGTATCATATGTCCATGCTATCACATGCATATAATCCTTCAAAGCCTAAATTATCCCTTCATGTTCCACTAGAGTACATACTTTTCCCATGAGGATATTTCTAATGTCCAAACCTTTACCTATATTAATAGGCTCATACTCATCACCATCTATTTTGGACAAATCCTTTTGCTTAGTGATATTATCTAGATCAAACATTCTCTCAAGTTCAATCATTCCTTTGGGGATCTTGTTATTAGGTAACTCAATAATCTCTTCATCACCCCATGTATGATCATCAAAACTATGCTCATCTATCACTTGAGCTTCAAATATGTCTCTATTGGTGATGAAATCAAGAATGTGTTTGTCATCTTCAAAAAGTTGGAAATTTATCATATTGTCAGGTATTGATGGCACTGACACTAGCTCAACTGAGAATTTCTTAAGCCCTGACACTGTCAATGGCTCTAGGGTACTAGCAACTACGGCTAAAGCATATGCACATTGATTCTATTTCCTTAGAACATGAGAGATGTTGAAGACATCAAATCCTTCAATTAAGTCCCACACCCTGTGTCTATAATTGGATAACTTCTTATAATTGTATGCATATTGTTTCTTCACTTGTTTAACAACTAACCCTAAATCTCCAAACACGTGTAGTATCTTCACCCTTTTCTTTAAAGAAAAAAGTAGGCCATGGATTAGTGCTTCATACTCTGCCACATTATTAGTGCAATGAAACTAGATCCTATATGCTACAAGATAAGCTTTTCCTTGCGGATCAATCAAATCAATTCCTACTCCTGCACCATTCTTAGTCTTAGACCCATTGAACCTTAGTGTCCATGGTTTCTCTTTTGGTGGATCCTTATCTGGATCTTCTTTCTTTATTTTGGTATGGGCAGAACTTCCTATAGATGTCCATTTGATTCTTTGTGGTTCCTGTTTGATTACCTTCGGTTGCTTTTGAGGAACTAAAACATCCAAATATTCTTCTTTATGACTCTCAATCTTCTGAACATCTTTTCTTTTTACAAACTCATTATCTTCATATATTTTATCATGAGATATTATAGTCTTTTCTTCTGATTCTTCTTCATGTTTTTCCACATTCTGACGAAGTAAAAAGCAATTATTCTGATCTATATTAGACTTCTCAATCACCTTTGGCAATGATTGCTTATTTTTTAGATATATTCTTTTTGTCTTTTCAACTATGTCAAGACATAAAAAAATAGGTGTTCCAAATGTGATTTTCCATGCAGTCTACACTGTCCTTTCATAAGCACATCCCTGGCAGATGTCCCTTGCAACTGGCATCTCCAAACTTCCTTGGATAAGTACCTTTCAAACTCATGAAAATGGTTAACTTCATTCTCATCTGATGAATCGTGGTTAGGCTCTACTAATATAATCGTTCTAGGAATGACTTCATCTTTCTTATCATCCTCATGTACATGCATCCACATGAGTGATTCTTCTATCTTGACTCCTTGAGGCATTAATGCACATACTCCAGGTTCTACTTCAAGATATAACACCTCATTGTTCTGATGATATTCTATGATCATATGTTGCATGTGAGGTTTTGCTTCAATATGGACTTGGTTAGGAGTACCCCTCCAGAGAAACCACATGTGTGAAATGTCAGTGGACATGTATCCATTGAGAATTTTGGACCAGTCTATACTCAAGAGCATACTGTAGGTATTAGGAATATTAAATACCTATATATCTATGAAATGTTGCACCCTAGGGTAAGATGCCAACTGCATATGGATATGAGTTAGTTCACCTATGACATTTACTTTCAATTTATCTAGCTGAGTGACCTTCTTTAGAGACTTAGCAGGAGAAAGACCTAATTCTTGGCATATAGAGAAGGGCATGACATTTTTGGATGCACTAGAATCTACTAGGCAATTATGTAATTTTTTCCCAAAAATCCTTAGAGTAAGGAGGAATGGAGGTGATTCAGATTTTTCTTTATATAATGCTACCTGGGCTGCATCTGCAATATGCACTTGACCTTTATCTTTAGGTTTAAAAGGAGTATCCTTAGGTATATCTTTAGCAGGGATATTACTAGGAATATCATCCTTAACTATAGGCTCTTCTAAGGACTTAAGGAAATCCTTCTTTATGATTGGGGTCTTAAGTAGTTCAAACAAAGATAAGCTAATCTTGATTTTCTTCATTTCATTAGCTAAATATGCAACTAACTTATCAGATTTAGTTAACCAAGTCATACCTTTAATTATAGTTGCAGATGATGCAAAATGATGTTGATTCACCTTTGGAGGTCCCAGATTATTACTAGCATTTAAATATGGAGGAGTATTAAAATTGTTTGGTGGAATTGAACTGGTCAATGTACTAGGAGAATGGTTATTGTTACTCCTCAAATTGTAATTGTGACCTCTTTGGTACTGTTGGATAGCATGGACCTCATCGGCCTCTTGTTCTGGCTCATTGTCATCCTCAAATGGGAAAACATGTGTCTCAAATGCTAATGTTGACTCTTCAAAGATTAAAGTATAGTTCTCATGCACTGCATTTATTTTTTGTTGGTGATGCATAAAGCTTTCTAGGACCATTGCAGATTCATATCCTACAGGAACCAACTCATTTCCTTGAGAAGAATCCCCTCCACCTTCTGTATTTTGTACTTCTAGTTGGAATATACTAGTAGCAATTTTGAACTAAGGGCAATCTAATTATGCATGTGGATTAGTGTTGCAGATTCTAAACTAGTTATTTAGTGTAGCTTTAGCAAAGTTGACTCTTGTAGTTTTCTTTGATTCGGGAGGTGCTTGATTGAAGAGCCATTTTTAGGTCTGGTATTCCAGACTCTAGGTGGTCTAGGAGCATTATTACCATTACTTGTCTGTTATGTACAAAAAAGAGGGAAGATGTGATTGATAGACAGTATAGCTGGCTCCTCCTTTCACTACACAAATTTAAGGACAATTAAATTATATCAAGTCTGATGCAAATATCAGAGATTTAAATTATTTAGATGAAGTGCAATCAAAATAATGTAAACTATGTCAAAATGCAAGTCTAGGATACTTGATTTTTTCAAAATTTTCAATTTTTTTGTAGATTTTCAAATGCAATATGATGATAATAAAGTGAATGAATGCAAGTCTAAAGTAAAACACCCAGCAAGGTGTAAAATTCAATAAAAACATGGGTTCACCAAAATGTTATGTAGGAAAAGAGGGAAGATGGGATTGATAGACAGTTTAGCTAGTTCCTCCTTTCACTACACATATTCAAGGGCAGTTAATCGAGTTGAATCACAACTTCTGCAAGATGATTCATATACAGGTTGGTTGTCACTTGTAATAATAGAGAAATTTGGAAATTGATTATTAATGTGTTAATTTAAGCCCAATTATGCTCAAAACCCTAATTATGCAAAATCATGAATAAACAGATGAATTCTGACAAATGCTTGCACACAGAGATACTAAATGAAGATCAGATGCATACTAGATTTCAAAGTTTGGGATCTTGAAATGTCAGCGGCAAAGGGACTCACATCCAATCCCAAGGTAGGATTTTTGTGGAGCATTTCTGGACCCTTTCTGCTACTGATTATCACTATTCTAGAGATTCCAGGCTCTACAAACCTGAAGGGCAAAGGGACTAGCACCCAAGCCCTAATAGTGCTCTTTTATGCTCTTTTTGGTCAGATCTGGGATCCTTATGCTATGCAATTCCACTCCTCATGATCCGATACCTGTTACCTACAATCAAAAGAAGAGGGATTGGGGGTTGTGCTATTTAGGAACTCCCTCAGTCAAGCCCCGGAATGGTGTTCAAACCTTCCAACATCGTTGCTAGATAGAAAGTGCATGTCCTTGCAGGACAGATGCAAAAATAAATTGATAAATGATTGATTGAAACACAAGTAGATATCACCTCTAAGGTGTAGATCTGTTTAGAGTAAAATTTGATTCGTTTAATGTTTAGTGTCTTAGATGTTTGAATCCTCCTTTCACCCTATACATTCAAGGATCTAGGGTCGAGGGGCAATTCACTATCATACCCTAGCTCACTATGAGATGTAGGGAAACTTGGATTAGGGAATTTAATTATCAATTTTCCTTCTCTTATGCTTAATTGACCATTAAAACCTTAATTTCCCAAATATGACTGTAAATGGAAGAATAAGAGAAAAAGCTCTTGCAGAGGGAAGTAAAGTACCTATTTTCAGGGTTTTGAGGTGGAAAATTTAGGGACAAAAGAGTGGGCGCCCAAGTCCAATGCCCTACTTTTTGTCTAGATCTGGAAACTTAGTCTGCAACTCTTCCCTATTGTTCTAGAGATTTTCCCATCATGAAAATTGGAGGACTAATGAGCGGGTGCCAAAGTCCAAGTTGTTGTTTTTCCTTTTGTTCTACAATTCTGACACTCCAAGATGCCTTCCTGCAACTTCACTTTGTCCAGCTCCGCAACCTGTAACCTGCAACCATGAAAACTTTGGGAGGGGGTTGTGGTGTTTAGAGGCTTACCTTAGTCAAGCCCTAGAGGACAGTTAAGTCTCTGAACATTGTTGTCAGATAGAGAGTGCGTGCCCTTGTGAGGTAGAGGCAAAAACCAAAGGAAATGATGATAAAAACACAATATAATGTCACCTTGTAGTGAAGATATCATGGGAGGAAGATGCTCTTCATTCCATAATGAAATGGATGCTCAAATTTGCAAACACAAACACATAGACCACACAAATCTACTCTTGCAACATAATGAAAGCCTTGAATCACCTTGAGAACACAATAGCTTGCTAGTAATCATCTAGTTTAAAAATGAATGCCTAAACATGCTTTTATATGCAACTACAGACACTCCCGCCAAGATTTTCGTAATTCAAACTTACCATGTCAGCATAGGACCCAAATAACGGTCACAAGATGACACCTAAAAATTGGGACTGCCCCAAAATAGGGTAGGACTAGGGTGTGGGTGCCCAATTCCTCCCCCCTATTTGGACAGGGTTAAGCTCAAGGGGTCCTCCTAGGTCCCATTTGTCATGCTACCTAGGGCTCATTCCATCAGGATGCCAAATTAAGCAAGATGTCCTAAATGCATGCAAAAGACCCAAGAGATAAACCTTATGAGGGAAAAGCCCCCAAGGGGACATTTTCCAATGTTACATTTAGCCCCCACTTTAATGTATGTATAAATGTGAGGCCAATACTTGCATTAAAGTACGGTCACAAACATAGCAAACACATCAAGCACGGAGAAGACACGCCAATCACATAGAAAATAGTAATAGGCATGTAAAACATGGAGAAGATAGTTACAATCACACAGAACACAGAGAATATAGTAAATGTATAGAAGACACATTAGTACATGGAAGACAAGAATGATTCTTTTCTTTTCTTTTTCTCATATATATGAAATGCAAATGCAAGTACTAGAAAGTAAAAAAACCTCCCATAATACATGATGCACTCATTGCGCAGGTCTTTGTATATATGGGGCAACACACATGAAAGACATGCAAAATCTCCCAAAATGTAGGAAGCACAACCTAAGGCACTAGTCTTTATACTGCATATGGGGAAACAAGCACACCAAACAAAGAAAGCATGCCAAAACACACACACTTGAAGACAAGGAGAAAATGCGGTAGACAAGTGACGGTGTGTTCCCTATTTCTAGGCTCATCACCATCTTAGGCACATTACAGGCACACATTGATGATTGGGCTTCACTACAACAATCATTGAAGACACGCTTATGGGTTGAGTTAGTCACAAAACCACTCCCCGCCTTCGCAGAGGACTTTTGAAAATGACAGGATGATGCAATCCACTCTGAGAAATACACCATCCCCACCTCTATAGAGGGCTTAAGATAAAAAGGATATACATGATATCCCACCTCCACAGAAGGTTTACATGATTGATTAATTGATTGATTGCAATCAAACTCAGGATGTAGGATGCACTCATCACTCAGGTCTTTGCATCTGAGGACAAACACATTACTAACATCTACAACAGACAACTTACCTTATATATGCCCCCACCTTAAGGTGGTTGATATCATGCATCGATATCAAGCATGTTAAGGTAGGAAGAAAACACACAAGGGAACATAGACTTTCGTAAAGCCCATGCCCCCCGGAGGTGACATGTACTTCACGATCGCCAAATGTTCCCACAAACACATCCCTGCAAGAAACATGTTAGTGTCTACAACATCATGATAAACTATAACATCAATGCATATGATTAACCACACAAAGAGCCAAGGTTATACAATGAATTCAGAGTTTGAGGATAGCCATGGGGCTAAATCACAAAGCTCTCTGAATCAAGTACCACCAAGGCTAGATTCAAAGACAAATAAAGGTGCATAGAGTAGCAGTATTGTTAAAGTTTGTAAATGTAATAGAAACATCATCAAATTCACTATGCAGAAAGCACGAGTGCTTCCACTAGCCAAGTGTTAGATAAGATATACAACCCCATCGTCATATTAGGAACTAAGTCCATTTTTTTATTGCTCTTGAAAGGGATACTAGGTCCGCATCAATAGAAATGTTTGTCGCCATCCGCTAGCTAGATGGAAACAATAGAGGAATGAAAACAATAAATAAGAGAGGAGAAACAAGTGTCTTAGGGACAGTCACATAGGAGGGTTCCCCCAAGTCACCAACTGTGACACTATGTCCATAAGACACAACACGCAATGATGAAATTAGAGAGAGAGGCAATATAGAAGAAGGTCACAACAAAGGCGATCTCCTGGTATCCCGGACCTTACGAGAGAATTTGAGGTCATCCTAGGAGGCCTAAACAACACATAACACATCACGGGGGAAGCACATCACAAGAGAGATAAAGGGTTAGAGATACTTACCTATAGGACCCTTGCTAGGCTAGAGGTTTCTATAAGCAAATCATCGTCGTCATCTTCCCACTCCCTAATGTTGGAGGAAAGCAGGACATAAGGTATCATAGCTAAATTCATGTCTTTCTCATCATGTTGTTCATTGTTAGGATCACTATTGTTTGATTGAATGTTGGGATCAATGTTTTCTTGTTGAGAGGTAAGGTTTATAGCATAAGATTGTCTTCTTTTTCTTCTTTCTCTTTCTTTTCTATTTCATTTTCTTTTATCACTTATCTCTTGTAAGATAGGGCTATCCTCTTTTATAGGCTTGTGTAATTTAGAAGATGAAGCACCATGATCAAACCTCATTTGTTGGAGTGAAATGTTTTGTTGTCGACAATGACCTCTTGATCCTTGGAAGGATTTTAGGGGAGGAACCTCAGCATAGGGACCTTGTCGTTTCGGTCTAAGATTCTCTTCACATGCGGGTTGTTTATCTTTTGTCGTTTCTTGTATAGAAGGACTAGGTATTAGCTGTAAAAGTTTTGCTTTGTAGTTTCTATAGCTCAAAAAGATAAAGTCTATTCGTAACTTCAGTTTTTTGTTAGTTTTGTTGCAAAAGTAATCCAATGTAAAATATTGTTGTGTACTTAAAGGCTTGTATGTATTTTGAGGAATGACATGCACTTGTCCGTTCAAAGGAAATTTTACACATTTATAAATAGTTGAAGGGACAACTTTCATAACCTTTAACCAAGGGATTCCAAGTTTGATTTCAAAGGTATCAGAAGTAGGGGTAACATCAAACCATTGTTCTGTTGGCAAGAGACATTGTGTAGCTTCATGACTGTTATCATTGATGGCAACAAAGTCTATCCCACACATCCACAGTACATAGTATGCCTATACCAGAAGTCAGATTGAAGATTGTTTTGGTCTGGTGAACAAGAATAGAGTATGCAACAAGGTCTAACAATCAGGTCCAGATCTCTTAGATGGTGTAACTCAGCAAGTTGTGGACTAGGATAAATCAAGAGGGGTATCATGACTACTATATCCCATAGATTTACCCTCTGGTGATAAAGCATGAAAAAGATATGAGCATTTGAGTGTTAGGTTCCAGACAGGCAAAGTAGACAGAGAAAGAATTGACCGGCAGAGCACTAGACTTTACTCTGGATGAGTAAAATGTGTAGATCAAGCTATTTGGGGGATTATACATTGTTGGATGACATGATTAATGACTTCTATGCCTATGCTTTTGATACACATCACAAATCAAGCATGGATTTAACTGACAGATCAGTAACTTGTAAATATCTTGAGTGTTCCTATTGCCGACTAGAAAGTTGATGAAATCTTTGATGTGGTTATATATGCCAAATGGATTCTAGTATGTTGTTGTGTGTGATATAGAAATGATGAAATAAAGTATGAAGAAAAGTAGGGATAAGTGTGAAAGCAGCAAATCAAGTCTGGTATGTGACAAAGCAACAATATTAAAATAGAGGAAGAATGAAATACATCAAATTAGTGTATTGTGCTTAACCGGAACTAAACTCATGCATTTGTAGATGCTTCTCATCAGTTCAAACATCTGAGAACCTTCTGTAAGTTCTTGTAGGCAGTGTGCCTCTTGTGAGCAGTGTGCTCGGGTAGTGAGCCCTACTTGGCAAGTGCCATATTGTACTCCTTTATTCTTTTAACAGAGAATACAATCTTTGGTTAGTCACCCTGTGGTTTTTCCCTTAACATGGTTTTCCACATAAAAATCCTTGTGTTATGTGTGTTGATTTTATTTCTATTCTTATATGCTTATATGATTTAATGTTGCACTGATTATTAAGATAACAAAAGAAAAGAAAGTTGAGGAAATTTTAAGATAGCTAATTCACCCCCCTCTCAGTTATCTATCTTGTTTCCAATAATTGGTATCAGAGCCAAGTTCCTCTGAACAAAGCCTAACAACTTGAGGAAGATCTGGGAATCTCAATGGACATATATGGTATGAAGGAACAACTTCAGTCTGCCCTAGATGATCTTGAACAATCCCATTCTGAAGTCAACAATTTGAGAGAAAGACTCAAACAAGCTGATGATTTCATAAATGAGCTAAAAGAAAACTTAGTATCTCTATGAAAAAGAGAAAGGAACTACTTCAAAAATTAGCCAATCAAAGTGAAGACAATGATACTAATGAAGATTTGAATGAGAAAAATAAGATATGTGAGAAGTTGTCAAAAGAGGTCATTATGGTAAGGCATGAGATGGAATCAAGGGCTATGAGATTCACCCAAGAAATTTAAGAAAAGAGAAAAATTAAAGATAATCTAAAACAATCCATCAAGGAGAAAATAGAGGACTGCCACAAAATGGATAGAATAATTAGGCATCTTGAATCTGATCTTGAAGAAGCTAGAGATAATGAAGAACAACTTGAGAATCAGATAGACACTCTTAAACAAGATCTTCAAACAACAAATGAATACAAAGAGAAATTCAAGATAAGCTTAGCCCAACTTGAAGTTCTTGAAAGCCAAAAGAGGGTAGATGATAAGCGTGGCTTGGGATATGAGAAAGGTGAAAGCTTCGGATCTGGTCAAAAGAACTTTGGATCAGGAAATCAAAGAAACAGGCCTAGAGGACCTCCAGTAAGGCAACCAAATGCTCAAAGATATCCATCCTTCAATGGATACTATTTCAATTGCAACAATTTTGGTCATAAAGCAACTTAGTGCAGAAGAAGAATGAATCAGACTAATGCATCCTTCTCCGGATAATGTTTCAACTACAAAAGGTATGGTCACAAATCTCATGAATGTAGAAATATACAAATAAACAATTCATTCAATGGTAAATGCTTTACATGCAATAGAATGGGACATATGGCTAATCAATGCAGATCAAGAGGATATCAACCAAATATGTAAAGAAATGTTGTCTATTACAATTGCAATAGATCCGGTCATATTGCCAAATTCTCCAGAAGTAGAAATAAGGATAGAAAAGGTCCGGTGCAACTTAATCAAAAATGAGATAAGGGCAAAGATAAAGTGAATGCAGATGAAGTTCAAAAGGAGATGAGCAAGATTTGGGTGAAGAAGAGTATAGAAAATATTGGGGATGGATCCGTACTAGAATCCGGTGCTAATATTCCTTCTAGAAACTAAACAGATGAGCTCTGGCTGAGGGGGAGTCACAGAGAAAAACAAATTCCCCCAGTAAGTCAATTAGTGCCTAAATTCAGCACATGGAATACTGCAGATTAAAGGGTTATTAGAAAAATATCTAAATAACCCTCAAGAAAAGTGTGAAAGATCCGCATGGAGTTTTACAAGAGTTTAACCATTCAAGTTGATCCAGTTTGACAGCCATCCGGTAAAGCAAAATTTTCACAGACAGATCTGGTATGATTCAAAATTGAAATACTTTGATCTACAGACCCATGGCATGATTGAAGAAAAGTAGATACATTGTCAATCCTCATTGACAATGATTCTAAGTTCAGCACAGTGATTTAAGAAGATCTCTCTCAAAATAGGGCAACCAGATAACTTATGTTGTGCATTTATTACAAAAGGAAATTAGGGTTTGCGCAAGGATAAAAGGGTTCATTCACTCATTATTTGTACATTTGCATTCGATAAGAACAAAAGAAGAGCTCTACAACAAAGTTTCTACAACTCACTCAAGATCAACTGGAAAATCGAATTCAACCAGCGATTTGTTTTAGCTCCTATTTCAAACCCTAAAAGTGTAGAAGGTACTTCCGTTCTGAAAAATCTCTCTAAATCTTTTACAAGATGGCTACTCCAATGGTTGTAAAGATCACTGATAGGCTGCATCCTAAATACAAGAAACATCCCTATAAATCTCTAGAAGTTGATCCTTTACGGGCATTTTCTAGCATTCTGCATGGAGTATTGCACATTGAAGATGTTAGGGTCTTTATCCATGCCAACATTGAGGAATTTGGAGACTCAAAATTGATGGACATCTATCACAAACAACTAATAGATGAGAGTTTTTAACTCAAACCTCAATACAAGGCCCTATGAGATAAACACTTCAAACATTGCATACACTTTCCCTGTTTTGCAGAAGATGATTGGGTCTGGTATGTCCTAAGCAAGATGCATGATAATTTCATATGGTTGATGAGGCCCTTCAAGATAACAAAAGATGCCATTAGGGTAGTGACTGGACTGCATTCTTCCAGTGGGATACCTGCACTTAAATCTATCAAGAACCAGACAGTAACTGAAGCCACCAGATCTAAATTTGATAAAAGAGCCATGACCATAGATGACATCACTGATCCGAATGTCAAGTTTACCTCAATGATAATTGGCTACAAAATCTATCATTCAAGTAGAGAGAATTTTGTGTCTGGGACTGCAATATATGTAGCATATCAGATGTTGAGGGAAAATGCAGATTATGACCTATGTGATCTTCTCCTAAATCAACTATTAGAAAACCTATAGAAGATCAAAAAGGATAAGAAGAATTCCTTCAAATATGGTTGTCTAATACTGTGTCTATTCTTTTATTACATGAATGAGCTACCCAAATCAAGTGGTTAGGTATGGCAAAATGACAAACCGGTTTTAATCCAGATTAGAGACTATATTTATGGACTTGGAGATGCTAAAGCTCAAAACACAGCTCTCTGGGGTTACTTTAAGAACTTCCAAAGCATGATGCAAGCCAGAGAGAGAATACCTCAATCCATAGTTGAGAAATACAAGGATACAATGTGCTTCATGGTTGACACTGATCAATGCCTAATGGAGGCAGTTGAGCCTAGAACAGTGTGGATAATGCTTATGGGATACGAGGTCGATGAGAAAATCTTGGAGCTACATATTCAACACTTGTTGAGCCAACCTACGGACCCTGAGGTAGAAAGGTTTGGAACCTTTCAAGAACTAAGTGTAAAAATACATGTTGAGTTAAGACAACCGGAGATAAAAAGGAAAGTAAGAAGGGAAGTAGAGGAAATTGCCAAATGATTTGGCTTATCTAAAGAGGCAGTAGATGCAAACAAAGAGAAAATGGAGAAGGCTGAGAAAGAGAAAAAAGAAGCAAAGAAAGGAGATGTTCTAGTACAAACCTCCTCCCGGACTAGATCCTCCAAGAGCTCTACATCTGCCACTCCTAAAAGCTTAAGGGCCACCAAACCAGAAGTCAAGACATCTGGAAAAGGAGAAAAGAGGATGAAAACAAAAGCCACAAGGTCATACACAAGTCTCAAAGATGACGAAGAAACATAATCTGATGGGGAAATTAAGAAAATGAAGAAGAAGAAAACATCTAGGGAATTCTCTGCTAGTAAAAACAAAGAAGAAAAGGTAGAAGAATTTGTTGAAAAGCCCACTCTTTCCATTGATGACATCATCAAGGTAGTTACTATGGATGGGAACCTACAGCTAGTAACAAAGTTCTATGATGAATACAATGATGCCAACAAGAGGATTTTAGAAGAAGCTACTCTTAGGTGCCTGAATATTTACAATAAAGCTTTCATTGAAATTATATCATTAATTCCTAAGAGCCTAGAAGAAATACTTGAACTGAGAAAAGAGAATGCCAAGGCAAAAGACTTAGAGATCTGGGAGTAGATAGCAATTAAGCTTTATCCTTCTATCATCCCAAAACATATAAACATGATCTTTAAGGACTGTAAGGATGAATTTCAGAGTAAAGCAAGAATGAATAAACTTATGCTTGGAGAAACTGACCAAGTAGCAAAAGAAACAAAAGACATCCTCTAAAATGCTTTCAAAAGATTCAATCTTCCTATTGTAGAGTAAACAGATGAAGAACCTTCTACCATGGATGTTGAAGGATTAAATGCAACCAATAAAGAATCTTCTAAAAAAGATGTAGAAGGATCAAAAGAGCTAGATGAAGAGAAGTCTAAGGACTTGGATTCCTCTGTTCCAGAAGAGGAAGTTCATGAAGCAGTAATATCAGGTGATATCTCTCCTCCAGATTCCACTGTAGACATTCTAGATTTTGAAGTTGAAGGAGAAAAAAGAAAAGAGGAGAAAGTAAGTCAAGAAGGAGAGGTCAAAGGAAAAGAAGAAGAACAAGCAGCAGAGACTAATGTTGACTATTCTGATACCCCAAAAGAAAAGAAGTCTCAATCACCAGCAAGAGACACTGCAGAGGCAGTGAAGAACTTATTGAACAAAGAAATGATGGAGATAGATGAACTTGAACTATTTCAAGGGCCACTAAATTTGACTCTCTCTCTCTGATTTAGACAATGAAAATAACATCTTTTGCTCAAGCCAAAGCAAAAGAAAAACTCCTGAAATCTCACATGGAAGATTGTGAACTATTGGAGATGGCATCCAAGATGCTGGAGAAGATCATGCCATCATTCCAAAAGGATCCTTTGGCCTCACCATCTAGAAACCTAAAATCTTTGCTAAATTTTGTTACCACTCACTTTGAATCTCTAGAAAAATCAGCAGAAGCAAAGGTCCAGAAGGAGTTTTTGGGAAAATGATTCACTGAAATGCAGGGACTCATTGCTAATGATAGGAGGACCCTAGACATTGGAATAAAGAGCCTTGAAAATGCTCTTAAAGATGGTGGGGACATGTACAAATTTTGTCTATCTTGGCCTAAAGTGACAGAGGCTATTGAAAAGAAGGTGAAAGAACAAGAAGGTAAACTGTCAAGTTTATCTCAGAATTTTGATCCCCTTACTACATCTTTAATGAATCAAGAATGCTAGGCCATTGTCATCATAAATGAAATAAAGAGGCTAAACAAAGAAAAGAAGGATATAATAATTAGAATGAGTGAACTCAGAGAGATAATTATCCCTAAGTTAGAGGCAATGCATGAGGCCTTGACAAATGCTCAGACCACAGCCCGGACCAGTGATCCGATAGATCTAAGAAGGTCAGAAGCATATGCATTTTTGTTCAGTGGTCACATCTCCATTTTGGAGAGGATGAAGCAGAGCTGGGCCACAGAGTTTGTATAGTTGAAGGCCACTTTTGCAGATATACTTAAGTATATGTAAGTATAACATGTATATATACTTATGCGGCCATGTATAGATTAATTTTTGCAAAATTTTGGTATGCATATTCCACCCTTTGCCATTGATGTCAAAGGGGGAGTGAGGAGTAATGAAAAATGTGGAATCCAGCTAAGGGGGAGCTCCAGTAAAACAATGCAAAAGACAGAGCATTAGCAAAGGGGGAGTTTACTGTGATACTTAGCCATTTTTCACAAAGTGTTGCCATCAATGCCAAAGGGGGAGATTGTTGGCAAGAGACACTATGTGGTTTCATGAGTGTTGTCATTGATGGCAATAAAGTCTATCCCACACATCCGCAGTACATAGTATTCCTATACCGGAGGTCAGATTGAAGATTGTTTTGGTCCAGTGAACAAGAACAGAGTATGCAACAAGGTCCAACAATTAGGTCCGGATCTCTCAAATGGTGTAACTTAGCAAGTTGCAGACTAGGATAAATCAAGAGGGGTATCATGAATACTATATCCTAGAGATTTAGCCTCCGGTGATAAAGCATGAAAAATATATGAGCATCTGAGTGTTGGGTTCTAAACAGGCAAAGCAGACAGAGAAAGAACTGATCGACAAAGCACTAGACTTCAATCCGAATGAGTAAAAGGTGTTGATCAAGCTATTTGGGGGATTATACATTGTTGGATGACATGATTAATGACTTCTATGCCTATGCTTTTGATACGCATCACAAATCAAGCATGGATTTAGCCAACAGTTCAGTAACTTGTAAATCTCTTGAGTGTTCCTGTTGCTGACTAGAAAGTTGATGAAATCTTTGATGTGGATATATATACCAGATGGATTCCAGTATGTTGTGTGTGATATAGAAATGATGAAATAAAGTGCGAATAAAAGTAGGGATAAGTGTGAAAGCAACAAATCAAGTCCATTATGTGACAGAGCAACATTATTAAAACAAAGGAAGAATGAAGTGCATCAAATTAGTGTATTGTGCCTAACCAAAATTGAACTCATGCATTTGTAGATGCTTCTCATCAGTTCAAACATCTGAGTACCTTTTGTAAGTTCTTGTAGGTAGTGTGCTTCTTGTGAGCAGTGCGCTCAGGTAGTGAGCCCTAATTGGCAAGTGCCATATTGTACTCCTTTATTCTTTTAACAAAGAATATAATCTTGGGTTAGTCAACCCATGGTTTTTCCCTTAACAAGGTTTTCCACGTAAAAATTCTTGTGTTATGTGTGTTGATTTTATTTCTGTTCTTATATGCTTATATGATTTAATGTTGCATTGATTATTAAGATAACAAAAGAAAAGAAAGTTAAGGAAATTTTAAGATAACTAATTCACCTCCCCCTCTTAGTTATCTGCCTTATTTCCAACATGTTCAACATGTTTCTCAAATACAATTACCAACAATGATATCTTACCCAAAGGCTTGATAAAGGTTTGCTTATGTGTCTTAATCATCAAGTTTAAAGGGTCATAAGAACCTTGCATTAATTGATGTGAAAAGAGGAACTCTTTAGTAAAAATATTAGTCTTGTAATTAGGATCAATAAGAGTTCCATCCATAGAATTTCTGATTATTTTCACAGTGATGTAAAGAGGTCCTTCAGAATCTCCAATTGTTCTATCATGAGGTGTAAACACAATTTCAGGTTTAGGGACTTTTCTTTTCATGTAAGGTCTAGGAGGGAACCTATTATTGTTGTTGTGATTAGAGGCCATTTTTTTATGCTTGAATCATATTTGAAAGTTTTTCCAAAAGTATATCAAGGGCAAGTGCAAAATGATATGCCAAGAGTAGCCTAAAATGCTTATTTTTTGTACTTTTTCAATGCAATTAAGTGAAACAAAGGGTGTTGTAAGGATTTTGATTAGGGGAAGCAAGTTATATGTCTGATATCAGTCCAAAATAGAAATAAGATCCTTCTCAACACACTCTTGATGCAAATACAATATAATGCCAAGTCAACTATACTGAAAATATGTCGAAATAGGCACTTTTTTTCACCAAAACTCAATGCAAGAGAGCATAACAAAGGGTGTTGTGAGGAAAATGATTATGGATAGAAAATAATATCAATAATAATAGCCACTCGGTGCTAAAATACCCAACACAACATGCTTTTAGAGCCACTTAAGGTCAAACCCTAGTGAAAATATAGCAAAAATAGGCTATTTTTCACAGTTTTTCAACTCCAAGACCTAGCAAAAGGGGTGTTGTAATAAATTTCAGGAGGTGTAGCAACTAAAATCAATGATATCAGTCACCTCAATCCAAAAAATTTGTCACAACATGCTTGGAGTGTAAACTAGGCCAAAACCTAGGGCAAAAATAGTCAAAATGTGCGGTTTTTCACCAAATTTTCAATACAAGAGCTCGTTAAAAGGGTGTTGTGAAGATTTTTAAGAGGGGCAAAAAATGATTACCCTGATAATAGCCAATTAATACAAAAATACTTTTCACAACACACCTATGGTACAAGTTTATAGAGTTGATAAGGCCAAATTTATTGAAAAATCATTATTTTTGAAGCCCTAGGTTTGAGATGTTGAGACTGTAAGGAAATGTGAGCATCTCAGAACATATTTCTAAGAATAGTGGTGTCTTCGATAGATTTAAATTCTTTTCAATTTCTTCAAAAACACGCACAACTATGCCATTAAAGTGGAAACTGACATAGAACATTTCCAACATTGACCCTTAGAGGAAAGCACAAGCAAATATTAACCAATTTCAACAGCAGAGACATTAAACATGAAAGATAGAACAAGAACATAGATTTACGTGGGGAAAACCCTTACGGGTAAAAAACCCCACACTCCAAATCACAGATCCATTATATTATTCAGCAACCAAACAATTACAATACATTTACAGGCTCATAGCCTTTATAGGAGATTAACATCTTGTTCCTTCTGAAGAATATCTGACAATATAACCCTGCACAAAGTTCTCTAGCACTCGGTTGGTTCTTCATACTGTTATCATGCCACAAATAGCACACAGTACAGAACTTCACCTTCTCAGCCAGAACCCTTTCACCTAAACTCTGTTTACACTCTCTCCTCAGTCCTTTTGCATACTGTTAACATGCTGCATACAACATACAGCATAGGACTTCATAGAAGGAGAAAACCAGAGCTCACCAGATTGATCGCACCGTCCAACTCTCTTTGACTCTATCAATTCCCAATTGCTTTTAGCAATCTAATAAAGAAAATCATGTAACTAACCATTCGTTCCAACTGCCCAGCATCGTTGTCTTCCAACCGTCCAAACCATCGCTTCTAACCATTCACATATTCATGAGAAACTTTAGTCCCACATGCATCCGTCATCAAGCGACTTTCTAGTTTATAGACTCAACCACTTAGTAAGACTATTGTCGGCACTTTTGCTACCGACGACCCTAGTCTAACCTCATCGGTGTAATCCAAAACCATCATCCAACCACTCAGTATTCATAGCAATGAGTCCTTGTCCCACCGATGCCTAAGACTTCGTGCCTTCATTGAAATAATAGAACCATTGGAAAGACATCGACCTTCAATTTAACTTCATCCTTCTTTGCCGACCATGTTCCTCTAACTGATGCCAAACTTTCACCAACTCCCATTGGTAAGACAGTTCATATCAGAGCAACATCCCTAGGTTGGGTTGATAGTTATTCTCACGCCAATGCTAACTTTGCATATCGTTGAACCTGTTGAATCATTGAACCTTGACGCGAGGTTCAAGCCTTTCATTAGGGAGACACTATCGTCGGAGTGATATCTTCAGCTAAGTCCAATAGCTAGAGTCAAGTCAATGGACCATTAAACCACTGAACTAATGAACCATTGAACCTATCCCATTGAACCAAGGAACCAATATCGCCGAACCATTGAACCAAGGAACCGTTGAACCAATGACCCAATGCTGCTGAACCATTGAACCAAGGAACCAATGAACCAATGCCATTGAACCAAGGAACCTTTGAGCTAATGAACCTATAATCTAAGTCACTAGTACTTAACATTCTCCCACTTGATGAAGGAATTACAGGAAACCATCAATGCTCTAAGTCACAGAATCAAAGTTGATACTGCCTCTAGAAACAAGATAGACCATCAGCTAGAACAACAATCAGAAAGCTGACTTCTCCCATCCAACTGAACCAAAAAACCCACTTGAATGAAAATAGCACACACAACTAGTGCTAAAACATCCAATCACTCATACCTTGAAGGATTGAACATCAGTAGACTCATGCTACCTACACATACACCCATCAACTGCAAATACAAGCTCCATGTGTCAACCAGTCGAAGAAGACCAAACACATCAAGAACTCCCATTGCATGGATAATGCAGATTTGAAAAAGATCAAGACATACTAAGTCTACCAATAACATAACACAAAAAGTGTAAACATCATGTAGTACCAAGGAAACATCCACCATGATATGCAAAAATCTATAAATCAATAACCTATACATCTCACCACTAGTCTAGAAATCTCTCAAGTTCTTCACACCCAACAATAAAAGAGATAATAGAACCTCCATGTCATCACCCAAAAGCATAAGAGAAAACACATGATCACAAACTAGTGATCACTTCAGCTCTGAACAAAACCTCAAAACAATGTAATGTGAAACACACCATCAGAGAAAATAACTGAGACCAAGAGAAACACTGCACGTCATATACCTGTAGACAATCCTTCTACATACACCTCTGAATGCTAATTGTGTCAAGTATGATCTCCTTCTTAAAAAACCCTAAGAGAACATCATAACAACACCCAAAGTTGTTCAAGCTCATAGAGATCAAATTCAACATATGTAATCATGCAACTAAACATGGATGTAAGCCTCTCAAACCAAAGAAGATCAAACTAATCCATTTCCTGTTTTAGGAAATCAACCCATAAAACCATCTCCTAACAATTCTCATCAATGAATGATATCAAATGCACAAGGAGATTAATCATGCTATCCATCTCTCACAATGAATCCTCCAAAGCAGTTCAAGATCCATGTCTATGAAAGAAAGCATAAAACACCCAAGAGAAATAATGGGCAATACCTCTCAAGTTATAAATGTTGTTCCTTGCACATAGCCCCATTTTGCCAAATGGAGACCCCTTCTTTTACTTTGGCTTGAAGTCTTAGTCTTTCTTGATTATGATGATGAGAAAGTGAATTTGTGCTTAGAGTGCATGTTTTGTTTCAGATTTGAGTACTTTGCATGTTTGGAGTGATTTGATGCCTTTCATGATTGATTTAGAAGTGTCTTGAGTGGTCTTGTGCTTAAAAAATAGCTATTTGTTGCCTTCTGCATTAGAATTGGGTGTTATTGCATTTTGCTCAAAAATCTTATGTCGCTGGATGTTACCCTTGAAATTGCTTCTGTAGGATGTTTCATGCTAAAATTCCTAGTTTCCAGGTCTTAGAGTTGTAAAATCATGTCAAATTCCACAAGATTTCACTAAGGGGTTTACATACTTTCATCCCGTCGCATGGTCCTGAAGCCCTGATTTGGCTAAGTCTAAAATCTTGAAAATCCTGAAAAATAGCTAAGTCTGAAATCTGGTGGAACCACAAAATTCTAGAATCTACATCTGAAATCCTATGGATCTGGAACCTATCTCAAACATCCTGAAAGTATATTTAAAAATATTTAAAGTATAAATTAAACTTAAATATATTCTTAAATATACTTTCACCCTGGACATTTCCAAATTTGGCGCCAAAAATGACCCCAAGTGTAAAAACCACTAAAACTGCCTCCTACCGACTTTTACGCTAAAAAAAGCCTCTACCGACCTTTGTGCTAAAAATAGACCCAATAGACCTGCGCTAAAAATGGAACCGACTGACTTCATGAAGTATCATTTTAGTCGGTCAGACCCAAAATCCGCACTAAGGTCGGACGGACCCAAAATCCGCGCAAGGTCGGACAACCCCAAAATTCGCGCAAGGTCGGACAAACCCAAAATCCGCGCTAAGGTCGGACGGACCCAAAATCTACGCAAGGTCAGACAACCCCAAAATCCATGTAAGGTTGGACAAACCCAAAATCCGCGCTAAGGTCAGATGGACCCAAAATCCATGCAAGGTCGAACGGACCCAAAATCCACGCTAAGGTCGGACAACTCCAAAATTTGCGCTTTTTGGTATTTTGGCCCAAAAATTGAGCTTTTCAAGGTACAACTTGGATTTTTTTGATGGATTTGAATTATATTTCTATTTTTCAAATCATGATGAACATTTTATCAAGTTTGTGTGGATTTTTGGCATGTTTTACGATAATTAATGCTACTACACATGAAAAGTCCGTGACCCCCAAAAATCCCGCTTTTTACAGAAAAGGCTAGAAAAACATGAAATTAAAGCCTGCAAATTGATCCTAATGACTACAAAAAATTCCCTAATCATCATATTGGCCAAATGGGTACTCAAAAATGATGAAAAATAGAGAAAATCATGCAAAAATCACTAGATTTAAGAGGTTGTTTATAAGAAGGTGACATTGACAATGAGCTGTTTTTGACTAACTCGTGACTGCAAATGGACATGTTTTGATCCAAATTAATGAAAAATGACTTGTTAAGATGAAATTGATGCTTTGCATTGTGAATTGTAGGTCTTGGAGAGCATAGGAGCTTGCTGGAGCCATCATGGAAGGATGTACACACAAATATGCAGTGCTGACTCAGAAATGCAGAAACTTCATTTTATCAACCAAATTACTGCTGCCCCTGCAAGAGGATGTTAGTATGATGCCCAAGATTATGGAAATAACTCCCTAGAGCTTGAAGACACTGAAGCTCATGCCTGCATCACTGTTGTTCCTGCAAATCCAGTCCAATGTCCTAGTGATCCAGTCCAGGGGTCATAAGTTCTCCTAGCTATTTTATCAGAATTTAAACTTCTTAGACTCATTGGAAAGATAAACTGATTATCTAGTTTGAGCTACTAGGTTACTTAGGCTTAATTCCAAGCAAGTAGCAAGTTTCGAGCACCCATTCCACTCCAAAGGCCTCCGAAAATGTAATTTACTACGATGTAGAAAATACCAAAAATTATATTTTTGATATTTTCTTAAAAATACCACTCAAATGACCTTGGATCAGATCACCAAGACATGCATACAACTATCCCAATAGTCCAATCATCAAGAATCAGTCCAACAAGCATCTAGTTGGATATATCTTCACTAATAAAGTGCCAAATACTCCTTTTTGATTCAATTAACACTTGGAATCCGGTGGATCCACATCAGCTCAAATTTTCAAGTGTCATGTGACTCGATTTTAGCTTTATTAGGCCTTGAAAGTTGACTTTTCATCATGTACAACCAAATGGGTATCCATTTTGTTTAGATTCAATGTTTTTGCAAGCTGTATTTTGTCTTTTTCCTAGAGGACAAAAGCAAATCCAAAAATGTAACTAACTGATGTATCTCATTAAATGCCATGTAATCTGGACCGTTGGTGTTGAGTTAATCTCCATCGTCAATTGAAAAACTCGGTATGGTGCCTTACCTATAAACGGGCCATCTTTTTCTCTCATTTGCAAGAGAGATTTTTGATATCAAATTGTTGACTCTATGCCATTTGAGCTATTACAAAGCAAGTTTCTGTAGTAAATCTAAGAATTTGTATCTTGTGTTGATTCATCTTTTAGTTTTCATGGTTCGCATCTTGCTCTCCCATAGTTAGATTAGTTGTGCTTTCATAATATTCATGGTTTGCTGAAGTATTTGATGAACATTCTAAGTCCATACTTTTAGTTGTTTGCTGATGGTAAATGACTGTGTAAAGTTAATCTAGGCTGATTATTTGTGCCAAAGTTCAATTACATTTCACAAGTTAAGTCAGGCCGCTCATTGGGTATTTGACAAATGAATGCAATCTAAAAATCTATTGACCTCCATTGAAGATAGCACCATTTTCTGCAACATTGTAACACCCATTTCAATTTGGTAACTCAGGAAGCTGGTTCAAAGTTTTGTAATGTTTGTCTACTGAAGATAACCTTGGCATTGTGAATGTCACTTAGGATTCTTCTAAAACCCTAAGCCTTTTGCATTTTCTTAAAAACCATTATTAGTTGTTAGAATAGGAATTTCAGCAACACTTTATCTTGCATATCAGTTGAAAACATAAAAGGGTTTATGTGTATTTGCTGCCCCAAACCTGAAGATTTGCAGATTGCATGTAAGACCCCTTGTAGGTAGAGCTAGACATTCCACTGAAGTTATTCCAAGCAAGCTAAGACCTAGATGTATTATCCTTGGAGTAGTCTTACTTAGGGTAAGATACTTTTCAAGAGAGGTGTGAAATCAGCAATCACACCTACGTTGCTGTGTGCTAAAACCACTATCAACAAAATTGGCACTAGAAGGAGGGCAGAAACCAAGAATTTATGTAGGCTTTTAGCTTTAGTGGTTCACTACACCTGCTGAAATGAAATGAACGTGTAGAAAATTTTGATCCAATGGGTACACATAAGGGTTTCAGTCATGAAATCCCTTCATTCTTTAGAGGACCCTCTCAGCTATCATATCATGAAGAGAACTTCCAAGTTGATATCCCACTTTTCAAAGAAGTGTTAGATAGGCAGATAAGAGTTAAGTATCTTTCATTTACATTGCTTGATTTTAGTTCACCCCAGGTTTGTATTGTACATCCCAGAGAGCCGCATGACAAAATAGATTGTTTGACCTTCCTCCAAAGGTTGGATCTGCATCTAAAAGGATTGCTCCCTATCTTTGAGATTTGCAAGCCTGAGGTGGGATATAGGCATAACAGACAAATTCATATTCAGAGAAAGACCTCACAAGGAGTTGCAAAATGGATGGATGCATGTGCATGTGATCATGTCTCAGTTAAGAACATACAAAGAGCTGAGGTTACTGAGGCTATAAATCCACCATTCATAGTTGATCATAGTAAAGACGGCAGTCTGCATATAAAAAAATTCAAGTTGTTCATCAAAGCACATATCTAGATGATGATGGTAGTCAATGTTTGTGGTTTGTAGGTCACCCAACTAAGGAATATACAGTCCCAGACTGGTTAAAAACCATTTTTCATCTATTGGACTTTGAAAATATAGTCCCAGCATGGTTGAAGCCTAATTCTCAATCACAGGACAATGAACAGAGAAATACACAAGATCAGATTTCTGCTACTAAGAATATGGACAAGGTAAATGATAAATCAAACTTGATGAGCAGTCATGTTGAGGATGCAAATCAGCAATCACATGCTTCAAAAATATCAAGTTCTAAGACTAAATTTGCTGCTACAAAGGTGGAGAACAGTAGTCCATTTTAGACTACTGATAGTTCAAAGTTAGAACAACAGGTTGTTCAAATCAGAAACATGTAAGAACAAGAAGAAATTAGTCCTCCAGATAAAGCACAGTCATGGATAGCAATGTAGGAAGTCATTCTAGTCGACATATTTGAGCCATGATCATATTATCCACAGACCAATGATCAATTTCTTGACTGTATCAGCCCAGTAATTCATCATGATCAGCCATATCAGGTTGATATAATGGATGCAGAAGGGTCTCAAGCTGAGTCAAATGAAGAAAAGTAGGAAAATACACCACTCCAAGATAACATTGACATCATAAATCCAGCTATGTAAGAAGAAAGGGACCTTGTTGTTGCTGCGGAAAATGATTGTGTAGTCCAAATAGAAAGGTTGTTGATTAATACATAAGAAGTTTTCTTAGAACATGTGACTGATTTTGATGAGGACAATTCAAGTTTATCACATGTTCATCAAGTTGATCATGTTCATACTTGTATAAAAGAAGATCTTCACATGGTTGATGCTGGCCTAGTAATGATAGATGAGAGCAATAGTATGCAATCCAAGAATGAAAATCAAACTGTCCTGCAAAGTGATGGCTTGGAATCTTTTTCATGTCAATCACTTGATCACATCATCGAGTTGGTGTCAAGAATGAGCAAGGATATGCTGTTGCAAGGGAATTCACTGCACATGTCAGATTTTGCTTTAGCCACTTCATGCAGAGTTCATCTAGATGATCCACATTCTGAAGAAGGTTGTCTAGACTTCCTATTTACTTGGGAGATTGTTGCGGCATTTAGTGATCCAGAGGTATTTGATGCATAGGATATGACCCTCCATGAACTGAAAACCCCTAAAGATGAGCAGGTATTTGGTACAATGCAGCAAGGCAACGAGCTTACATCTCTAAATGATGGAAGTGCAAATCAGGTTGTATCTTCCCTCTTCTCACTTGGTTTTGAAAGTTATCAATTTGATTATGGTGATTTGGGTAAGACAACTTGCATCTGGATTGACCATGGCCCTAATGAGCTGCCCCAATTGTTGATCCTGCATAATGGGTACTCTGAACATGAACCTAGCATGCCTCTACCTCACTTTTCAGAGTACAAGGATGAATTTTCCAGACTCAGGACACTGACCCGCACCTTGTTAGCCCTGCATGTCCTGAGAAATAAGTCATGAGGGAGTGTTAATGCTTGCTATCCAAAGATTTTGTACACAGTCTTACTTGTTTCTAGTTAGGTTTTAGTTAGTAGCCTATTTTTCTAGTTTAGTTTCCACTTTGTCTTTTCCTTAGTTGTTAGTTGTTAGTTGTTCTTTTTGTTTTCTATTTGCTTTGGTTAGAGTAATTTTCTTTGCTTTTCGCTTCTACGCTTGCTTTGCTTGGGTTCTCCATTTCTCAAATGTGGTGGCAATTGTGCAGACCTGCAGATGCTTCCTTATTGGGTAAATAATCTGCAGTCTTTCTTTGAGAAGCCAAAGTTCCGCTTAGGCCTTGCTATGGGTTCTGCTGTTATACCAGGAAATATGATGTTTGTTAATTGGAAAGGAGTCATTAGTTGGTGCACCTGAAGTATTTTCTAACCATATATCTCTCACTTAAAATGATCTTGAAGTAGCTAAGCAAATCTGAGTGATCCTATGTTAAGTGAAAAGCTTGGGTTTCCATTTTTTCCACCAACACCAGTTCTGCAGATCCAGATGAGGGTGGTAGGTGGTACTAAGTACTGCTAGCCTATTGGGTAAAAATAAAAGGTATTTTTCAACACCAGACCCACTACAAAGTATCAATATAAAGATTATCATTTGAATACGCTCACATGAAGACTGTTATCTAAAGATTATTAGCATCAGAGATCATCAAAGGCATTATCAAGAAAGAATATCATTGCAAAAGAGTTGTTACTAGAAGAATCATCATTCACTTCTATCAAGACTCATCACATCTCAACATCAGAGCATTCTCTTGGTGGCAAAATAATCCCAACTTCATAACTTAGCACAAAGGATCTTGGGTGAACTTAATTGCCAAGGGATGGGAATGAATGCAATTGCACACACTCAGGTTTTCAGGGTATGGAAGGATGCACTAGTTAGTGATCTTTGATTCTTTGATAAGGTATCATGCTTTCTCGTCTAATGTGTGGGAAACACAGAGATTCTGGGTTCGAACTAATGTTTATCTTAGAAATGCTCTGGAGCATTTCCCCAGCAGAGTCGCCATTTGTTCTGCCTTGCACACATGCCCCATTTTGCCAAATGGAGACCCCTTCTTTTGCTTTGGCTTGGAGTCTTAGTCTTTCTTGATTATGATGATGAGAAAGTGAATTTGTGCTTAGAGTGCATGATTTGTTCCAAATTTGAGTACTTTGTATGTTTGGAGTGATTTGATGTCTTTAATGATTGATTTGGAAGTGTCTTGAGTGGTCTTGTGTTTAAAAAATAGCCATTTGTTGCCTTCTACATTGGAATTGGGTGTTATTGCATTTTGCTCAAAAATCCTGTCACTGGATGTTACCCTTGAAATTGCTTCTACAGGATGTTTCATATTGAAATTCCTAGTTTCCAGGTCTTAGAGTTACAAAATCATGCAAATTCCACAAGATTTCACTACGGGGTTTACATACTTTCATCCTGTCGCATAGTCCTGAAGCCCTGATTTGGCTAAGTCTAAAATCCTGAAAATCCTAAAAAATGGCTAAGTCTGAAATCTGGTGGAACCACAAAATTCTAGAATCTGCATATGAAATCCTATGGATCTGGAACCTATCTCAAACATCCTGAAAGTATATTTAAAAATATTTAAAGTATAAGTTAAACTTATACTTAAATATATTTTTAAATATACTTTCACCCTGGACATTTCCAAATCTGGCGCCAAAAATGACCCCATCTGCAAAAAATGCTAAAACTACCTCCTATCGACTTTTGCGCTAAAAAAAGCCTCTATCGACCTTTGCGCTAAAAATAGACCCAATAGACCTGCACTAAAAATGGAACCGACTAACTTCATGAAGCATCATTTTAGTTGGTCGGACCTAAAATCTGGGCTAAGGTCGGATGGACCCAAAATCTGTGCAAGGTCAGACAACCCCAAAATCCGCACAAGGTCAGACAAACCCAAAATCTGCGCTAAGGTCGGACGGACCCAAAATCCGCACAAAATCTGCACTAAGGTCAGACGGACCCAAAATCTGTGCAAGATTGGACAAACCAAAAATCCGCGCAAGGTCAGACAAACCCAAAATCTGTGCTAAGGTCAGACAGACCCAAAATCCGCACAAGGTCCGACAACCCCAAAATCCACGCTTTTTGGTATTTTGGCCCAAAAATTGAGTTTTTCAAGGTACAACTTAGATTTTCTTGATGGATTTGAATTGTATATCTATTTTTCACATCATGATGAACATTTTATCAAGTTTGTGTGGATTTTTGGCATGTTTTACGATAATTAATGCTACTACACATGAAAAGACCGTGACCCCAAAATCTCACTTTTTACAGAAAAGGCTAGAAAAACATGAAAGTAAAGCCTGCAAATGGATCCTAATGATTGCAAAAACTTCCTTAATCATCATATTGGCCAAATGGGTACTCAAAAATGATGGAAAATGGAGAAAATCACGCAAAAATCACTAGATTTAAGAGGTTGTTTATAAGAAGGTGACATTGACAATGAACTGTTTTTGACTGATTCATGACTGCAAATGGGCATGTTTTGATCCAAATTGATGAAAAATGACTTGTTAAAATGAAATTGATGCTTTGCATTGTGAATTGTAGGTCTTGGAGAGCATAGGAGCTTGTTGGAGCCATCATGGAAGGATGTACACATAGATATGCAGTGCTGACTCAGAAATGCAGAAACTTCATTTTATCAACCAAATTACTGCTGCACCTACAAGAGGATGTTAGTATGATGCCTGGGATGATGGAAATAAGTCCTTGGAGCTTGAAGACATTGAAGATCATGCCTACATCACTGTTGTTCCTGCAGATCTAATCCAATGTCCTACTGATCCAGTCCGGGGGTCATAACTCCTAGCTATTTTATCAGAATTTAAACTTCTTAGACTTGTTGGAAAGATAAACTAATTATCTAGTTTGAGCTACCAGGCTGCTTAGGCTTAATGCCAAGAAACTGACAAGTTTTGAGTCCCCATTCCGCTCTGAAGGCCTCCGAAAATGTAATTTACTATGATGTAGAAAATACCAAAAATTATATTTTTGATATTTTCCCAAAAATACCACTCAAATGACCTTGGATCGAATCACCAAGACATGCATACAGCTATCTTAGCAGTCTAGTCATCAAGAATCAGTCCAACAAGCATCTAGTTGGATATATCTTCACTAATAAAGTGCCAAATACTCCTTTTTGATCGAGTTAGCACTTGGAATCTAGTGGATCCACATCAGCTCAAGTTTTCAAGTGTCATGTGACTCTATTTTAGCTTTATTAGGCCTTGAAAGTTGACTTTTCATCATGTACAACCAAATGGGTATCCATTTTGTCTAGATTCAATGTATTTGCAAGCTATATTTTGTCTTTTTTCTAGAGGACAAAAGCAAATCCGAAAATGTAACTAACTGATGTATCTTATTAAATGTCATGTAATCTGGATTGTTAGTGTTGAGTTAATCTCCACTGTCCATTGAAAAACTCGGTATGGTGCCTTACCTATAAAAGGGCCATCCTTTCCTCTCATTTGCAAGAGAGATTTTTGATACCGAATTGTTGACTCTATGTCATTTGAGCTAATACAAAGCAAGTTTTTGCAGTAAATCTAAGAATTTGTATCTTGTGTTGATTCATCTTTTGGTTTTCATGGTTCACATCTTGCTCTCCCATAGTTAGATTAGTTGTGCTTTCATAATATTCATAGTTTACTGAAGTATTTGATGAACATTCTAAGTCCATACTTTTAGTTGTTTGCTGATAGTAAATGACTGTGTAAAGTTAATCTGGGCTGATTATTTGTGCCAAAGTTTAATTGCATTTCACAAGTTAAGTCACACCGCTCATTGGGTATTTGACAAATGAATGCAATCTAAAAATCTATTGACCTCCATTGAAGATAGCACCATTTTCTGCAGCACTATAACACCCATTTCAGTTTGGTAACTTAGGAAGCTGGTTCAAAGTTATGGAATGTTTGTCTACTGAAGATAACCTTGGCATTATGAATGTCACTTAGGATTCTTCTAAAACCCAAAACCTTTTGCATTTTCTTAAAAACCATTGTTAGTTGTTAGAACAGGAATTTCATTAACACTTTATCTTGCGTATTAGTTGAAACCATAAAAGGGTTTATGTGTATTTGCTGCCCCAAACCTGAAGATTTGCAGATTGCATGTAAGACCCCTTGTAGGTAGAGCTAGACATTCCACTGAAGTTATTCCAAGCAAGCTAAGACCTAGTTGTATTATCCTTGGAGTAGTCTTACTTAGGGTAAGATACTTTTCAAGAGAGGTGTGAAATCAGCAATCACACCTATGTTTTTGTGTGCTAAAACCACCATCAACAATAAACTGTCGAGAAGACCAAGAGTGGGAATAAGAATTCTCCTCCAGGGTAACCGAGTCTATATGACTTCTCTAAGAGCAATCTCCTCATTGGTCTCTATTGAACTCACATCCAACCAAGGTAAAGACTCCTCAGACTTCCTGCTGCAAAATCTAAATAAGCACAGCATATACAGTCTCACCTTATTCTCCATGTATCTATGAGTACCTTCGAACAATCACCTCATGCTGAACTCCAACTGCATCACTAGAACACTATGAAGTAATCAAGCAAATGATAAATGTACCCAAACATAGAGAAGTAACCAGACCATTGTCAAAGCTCCAATCATCTGAATTAGGAACTTATCACGACATCATGATCTTACCATCTCCCTTAGGAGATACCATGCTCCAGGTGAACATAACCATGGTCTCAAGAGCAATGTATCATGCCAAAACTGAAATGCTTAAATAGGAGTATATCATGACATGAACCAAATAAACTCTAAACTAACATCACCTGTCAAGCATCACCAACACCTCAACCAAAGACTTCATGAATCCTCCATGACTCCAAAATGTTACACATCCTCAAATAGTGTCCCTACAAATATGAAAGAACCCTTCTTTAGCAACAGGATCTAAGAGCTCCTCCTAGTAACATCTGCAACACTAAAAACGATCATTCACCACTAAGTGATGAATGCACAGTCAATGCTAAAGCTCCCACTAAACTGTAACAACTGAGCTTTCCAAGCATCATGACCAAACATCTCCTAATCTGAAAATCCTCTAGGTCCACACATTAACATGTCCATGTGACAATAAAACCAAGTGATACCAAGATCTCCAAACCAAGGAAATAAACTATCATTGTCAATAGCTTACACAAACCTATGTATTCAAGCTATACATGACATCATGATACACATACTATAGGTCTCCATAACCAACTATTCAGATACTCTACAACATCCATCCTTTCATCCTGAAACAATCACACCAATGCACAAGTGACCATAGACAAGGCCAGCTAACAAGTCTGCATAATCACATAATCAATCTTGTGGATATAGACCATCCACTTCTGAGTTATCCCACTGCAACCAATAGGTGATACACACCTAAAAACCTTCATAACTTGTAGATCCTTACACTGAAACATGCAAACCCACTATTGCACTAGAAACTACAAAACTGAGATCTTCAAGGAATAGATAACAATGTAGACAAAATGACTCAAGCACCAGTTTACTTACAAATCTGATTAGCCAAACATGTCCACAACTTGAGCACCATAGTCAAGAAACCCGAAACATTACCACAGAAATGCTAAGTGGCCTATCACTTACCAGTACTCCCATGCAGAGAAAGTATTTCATCTCCTCACACCATGCATAGATCACGCATGCAAAATTGCAACTATATCATCCAGCAACACCCCAAAAGCCAGGGTCTGAAATAGCTTAACTGCAGCTTCACAAAACCACAAGTTTTTCTTTTGACAGTGTAAAACCTGCAAAACCACTGTGTTTGAAAAACACCCATGCACATCCATACCCACTTCACATCTGGAAGACCCAAAAGTCTGCAACATAAACTCCATAATAGTTAAACCGGAATAATGGATCATCATGAATATGCATAATCATAGATTTTAAGGAAAAACTATAAAACCCCTCAAATCCAGTAAACATGAATCTGAGTCATGCAAGTACAAAATATCCAATTAAGGAAACAACAGTTCAAGAGCTTCAGGCCCACTTGTAGACCAATCCCTCAACCACCAACATGCACATGCATCTGAGCGAATCAGGCTATTACAGAAGCTCTCAGACCATCCAATGATCAACTCCATAGCCTACATGCAATCAGGGTAATAAAAAATTATGCCTTCCAATACCAAGAACAAAACACCCAACATAAGCACAATACTCCATGGCTGAGTGTTGATGATGATGTTAGTCATATACAAACATAGAATAAAAGTTACACAACAACCTTTACTCATCTTGAAAGATACGATGAATTCAGAGAATTCATGATCCCAAGTCTCCGTTGATTAGGTCTTAATCTACTGACGTTACTCAGTGGTTGATGTGTGTTGCTATTTTCCATTCAGGGGCCTTACATTCTTCAGTAATTTCAACAAAATTTCATCAATATTCCTCCAAATATCCTATTCTTTATGTCTACCCTATACAAATCTTTAACAATTCTACCTCTGCACTTATGGATTCACTCAAATAATGTGCCTACAGGCCGATATTTACATGATTTATACCAGTATTTATGATTCTTTGCATGATATTTTCAATACTACATGCATTTAACTCAAATATGCTAAGGATTTTCGATTATCTACGAGATGTCAACATATATCTCCGTTCTGCTTGTTATTTATCATGATTTGCAGTTATGGTGATGAATTTATGAAATTAAAAAAAAGGAAAAGGGTTAAAGAATGAGATTCCCAAAACTACTTGACTGAGATCACTGATCCACATACAAGCTCCCATACATGCAATGAAAAGAAGGAAACTAGAATCATACTTCACCAGGACATTCCAAAAATCCGCATGATCCAGTGCAAATCTTCAAAGGAAAAGTTGATAACAACATGTAATGAAATGAAAGTGCTTCTAGTTGAACACAACATTCACCAGTACATATCCGGAAATCAACATGAAGATTACGTAAAATTTACAATCAGGATGTAATCTGAAACTTCATATCCATTCAGTATGCTCAAGAACAGGTACATTTACAGTGATCTAAAGAAAGAACCTTGACATTTCAACAATTCAATCCTCATTAGTCTCAGTAATCCGATCTCCTATTTGATTCTACAGTAATTGGCCTTCTTGTGCCAGATGTTCCAATGTATCTATCTATATATATCCTAATTCTACAGTAATTGGCCTTATTTTTTCCCAGATATTCCCATATATCTATCTATATCTCACCTCTATCTAGTAGTTCTGGCCCATATATAGAGCAAACGCTAGAAAATAGTTACAATGATCCAAGGATCATGATCCTCTCATAACAATCAACAGTCCAGATGAAAAGCACATGCATTGCCAGTTGGCAAATGTACAGCTGGCACAGAATATTCCAGCATCTTTAACTTGATTCAGTCTCCAGCTGGCAAACAACATATTTGACAATATCCTCCTCATCGCTCAAAGTCATGTTGCCTCCATGTGCAACTCTGCAATTATCAGCTTCAAACAGCTCCGAGACTTCCTGCAATAAACATACAAGCATTAAGCCCAGCATCATTATTTTAGAACATAGCAGGAAAATAAACATTTCATTAAACAGGCCTCAAAATGTGCAGCTATAGGCAATCGGGCCCCAAATCAGTGAAAATCATGCACTAAATGCATAAACAGCGCCAAAAACACTCAGGTCAACCATCGTTGGCTAAAAAATGCATTCTGGTGATCTAAATTTCTATCGCTTTGCATTCCCACCCATTTCCTTGTATATCAGGCTTTTAAATCTGCTGATACATCGTAAAATATACAAGGAAATGATTTCTTTTAACTTTCCTTCGAATCCGCTCCTTGTACATTACTGGCGTGTATATCAGGTTCCAAATTTGCATATACAAGCACAAAAACAAAAATATACAAGAAATTTCCTGTATTTAACTTCCACTTGGCATCCGGTGCTCGTATGTATATTTTAGCAATGTATGTCCGAACATACAAGCCGAACTCACACAATGATTTAATCGCCTTTTATACGATTTCAGTTCCGCTGCATGCATAATTCAATGTATATCATAATGTATGTATAAACATACAATCACGAAAGATACAACGAACTATCGCTATTTAATAACCATTTCAATTCCGGTTTTGTATATTATGTTTGTATGTTTCGAACCCTTCATACAAGGCACCGGATATACAAGCATTTAATCCCATTTTACAAACCCTTCACGTCCGGCCTGTATATCCGCTTGCATCCTGAGTCAGCATCATATTTGCATCGGTGTGACCACATCTGATCGGGATGACAAAATTAAACTTCACCGATAGCTAACCCTATGCCGATAGCCACTTTCATCGGGCATACTACAACATCGGGGAGAAAATCTAAGACTCAGCCGATAGTTAAAAGCTATGCTGAAGAACTACCATATCGGCGAGACTACTCCCATCAGGGAGACTACCTTAAACTTGGCCGACGGCAAAAGTCAGGCCGATCACCCTCCATATTATATATGACGTCACCGTCATGTTTAGCTTCTGTATATTGGGAAAAGAATGATATCATCATCATCATCATGTCGAAGGAAAATAGGAGGATTTGAAATATGATCCTGCTACTGAGAGTATCACCCCCCCTTAAAAGATAGGGTGATCATCATGATCATGCAAAAGGAGATCAGGAGGATATGATGACATCATCATCATATTAGCGAATATCAGCAAATATGACCCTCCCTTGAAAGATCTGGATGATGACCCTCCGATAGGACTTTGACATGCGCATGCAAATATGTAGATGGTGGATTTTCTAAGCAGGGTGATATTATAATATCAGCATGATATTATAATATCGGGTGATGTTATAATATCATGATGACCATTGTTATGAAATATGACCCTCCTAAAATCATGTTTGACCAGACCTTTGACCTATCATAACTTTCTCATATGGACGAATTTCAGGGTGATGTAAATGTTGCAAGTATGAGGTGAGCCAGTGTTGTCATTGATGTCAACATACTCATATTGCATTGACAAGAAGGATTTGATGAGCTGTGTGCTGAGGATATTGAGAAAATTAGCCTCAGTCAGGAATAGTGAAGAACAGTGATGAGAAGAAGGTAAATGTACTGTATAGGATGAGAACCGAAGGATGCGGATTAAAGGGTTAGTAGATATGAGTCTTGAGATGCTACAGTTAAGATTTCAGAGGTCCGCATGAAGATCTGAAGGAGTTGTGGCTGCCGGTATAGAACCGGGTCCGGCAAGTATCCAGAAGATGACAGAGGATCACAAAAAGGTCCGGTGAGGTTCGGAATTGTATCATCCTAATCTGCGGATTGGACTGAGTGTTTGGGATGTCCTTGTGATGTGTCATCCTGATTTGTGTATGATTTGGAGGTCCGAAAGTACCTCTTGCATTATGACAGTGGCGACAGACTGTGTTCTTGAAGTTCCGGATGAGGAAGACAAGAGATCCCAGTAAGCAGAGGAAGTGCGGATGTATCCGGACATTCAGACAGGCTTGTGAAGGTTCTTGGATCATGTTTAGGTTGTGTTGTTGGTCCGCATTGATGGTAGAGCCCGGAATTGAAGTTATTCTTCCGGATGAAGTTCTTGCTCTGTGTAGCCGACCGGATGAGTTGTTCATCCTGCGAATGTTCTTGTGATGGCCGACCGGATGTGTTATTCATCTTGCGGATACTCCTATGGTTGTTTGCCGACTTAGATGCTTGTTCCTGAGTCGATGTCTTGTATAAATAACGGTTTGTAAGTTCATTTCAGTGTGTGGTATGTGGATGAGTGTGGCATAGCGAAGAAACGTGCGAAGGGCAGAGCAGAGATGTTGGGCTTAATTGGAACTGATCCAGACATGGTAGAGATGTCATTCTCCAGTTCAAGACTGTGATTTTCATCACTTTGTAGACAGTGTGTCTCCTTGTAGGCAGTGGGCCTCTTTGTGAGCAGTGTGCTCGGGCAGTGAGCCCTTATTGGCATGTGCCATTCATTTTTCTTTATTCTTCTAACAGAGAATAATTCTTGGGTTAATCACCCCGTGGTTTTTCCCTTAACCGGGTTTTCCACGTCAAAATCTTGGTGTTCAATGTGTTGATGCTTATCTGCTCTTGTGTTTATGTATTATGCTTCCATGGATGATTATTTGATATGCTGTTAACTAACAACAGAGAATTAAGTGTTTGAAGGAAGAAGAAGTTTTATACAACTGATTCACCCCCCCCTCTCAGTTGTATGCCCTAGATCCAACAATTGGTATCAGAGCTAAGTTCCTCTGATAAGAGCTTAACCGCTTGAGGAGATCCAGGATGTCGTCATACAAGAAGGATAGTCTGAAGTTCGATGGAACCAACTTCACTCTCTGGAAAGGTCGCATGAAGTGTCACTTGGAATGCATGGGAAAAGCATACCTGGCTATGATTTCAAAACCATATGTACCTCCACAAGGTGGTCCGACAACTCTGAATGAAATCACAGAAGCTGAAAACAATCTGCGGACCAAGGAAGCTCTTCTAAACGCATTGAATGACTCAGATCTCTCGAATGTCATTGACCTACCCATTGCATATGAGATCCTAACTAAACTGGAACTTCTGTATGAAGGAGATGAGTTTGTCAAAAGTGCAAGGTTGCAAAGTCTGAAAGGGAAATTTGAAAGATTGAAAATGAGAGATGATGAAAACATCACTACCTTTATGCCAAGAGTAAATGATCTGGTATGTGGAATCAGAAATGCTGGTGGAACTTTAGATGAAAATGAGATTGTTTGCAAAATCCTAAGATCCCTTCCTGCTGCCTACAAAATCAAAGTTGCTGCCATTGATGAATTCAGAGCCCACACAACTGTCACAAGAGAACAACTGGCTGGCAAACTAGCTACATTTGAAATGACCGAGTTTGGAGATGATCCTCCCAAGACTGAATCTGCTTTCAAAGCCAGTGCCTATGTGAAAGGCAAACAGAGATTTGATCCGGGTGAAAACTCATCAAGGAAAATGTCATGGTATGATCAAGCAAGAAGAGACATGGAAGAAGAAGAAGCAGAAACAGCTCAACTTGAAGCCCTCATTGCAAAGAGACTGCCAAGAGGATCCGGTAAGTATGAAGGAAAACTACCCTTTAAGTGTTTCAACTGCAATAAGATTGGTCATTTTGCCTCAAGATGTCCGGAGAGATCTGCAAGATCTAATACTCACAGACAAAGGTTTCAAAAGAATTGCTATTATGTTCATGAAGAAGATGACAATGAAGGAGTAACAGATGATGAATCAGAACTAGGAAGCAAATCCGGAAATGAGTGGGTGTTTATAGCCATCAAGGAAGAAGATTCAATACTCTGAATCTGTCAATCACAAAGTTGTTGAAAAAGCCTTGGCTGCTCAAGTGGAAGAAAAGGATGATTGGGTTATTGACAGTGGATGTTCTCACCATATGACTGGTGACAAGAATAAGTTCTTAGATTTGGAAAGATATGAAGGAGGAATGGTAAAGTTTGGTGACAATTCTGTTGGCAGAATCAGAGGTAGGGGAACTATTTCCTTTGATGGTAAGAGCAAAACAGGAAATGTACTGTATGTTGAAGGATTGAAGCACAATCTTCTCAGTGTTGGTCAGTTAGTGGACAAAGGCTATGATCTCCGGTTCAAGAATGGAAAATTCAGAATCTTTACAAGCTCCGGAACTGAAATTGCATCCGGTACTCAGACAAGAGGTAACATCTTTCATCTGGTTGGTTCAAATAAAAGTTGTTTGTTTGTTCAAATTGATCAGAGTTGGTTATGTCATAGAAGAATGTGTCATGTAAATTTTGATAACATCATCAAAATAAGCAATACTCAGGCTGTGAGAGATCTTCCAAAGTTGATGAAACCTACAAATAGTGTGTGTAAAGAATGTCAGTTAGGTAAACAAAGCAGAGTCTCTTTCAAAAGCAAAGATCAGTCTTCTACCGGATTGTTGGAATTAGTACATACTGATCTATGTGGTCCGACAAGAATCAAGAGTTTGCAGGGTGATAGATATTTCATGTTGTTAATTGATGATCATTCCCGGATGATGTGGGTTACCTTTCTAAAAGAAAAATCAGAAGCTTTTGAGAAGTTCAAAATCTTCAAAGCTATGGTGGAGAATCAAACCGGATTGAAACTAAAGTGTCTAAGGTCTGATAGAGGTGGTGAATTTACATCTGGTGAGTTCATTGACTTTTGTGAGAAACAGGGTATAAGGAGACAGTTGTCTGCTCCTAAGACTCCACAGCAGAATGGAGTAGTTGAGAGAAAGAACCGGACCATCTAGGAAGCTGCTAGGACAATGATGTTGGAAGCAAATGTTCCTCAAATGTTATGGAAAGAAGCTATCAGCACTGCAGTCTACACTCTCAATCGAGTTCAAATCAGAAACAACACCGGTAAGACCCCCTATGAACTCTGGTTTGGCATCACTCCTACTGTGAAATATTTCAGAGTATTTGGTAGCAAGTGTTATATTAAAAGAGATGAAGATCTAGGAAAGTTTGATGCTAGAAGTGATGAAGGAATTTTCTTGGGCTACTCCACTCAAAGCAAAGCATACCGGTGTTACAATAAGAGATTGAGGAAGATGATAGAAAGCACCAATGTAAAGGTTGATGAAGGAATTGAGAAGCCTTCAAGATTTTATGAGTTTGATGAAGATGACCAAGACAGTGTTTAAGGACCTCAATCCTCTCCGGTGAGACAGAGTCAGCCTGATCCGGTAAATCAGGAAGAAGAGTTAGGTTTGAATGAGCCTGATCAAGAAACAGCAGTGCTGGATACTCCCAAAATTCCAAGGTATGTAAGACTGAATCACTCTGAAGATCAGATCATAGGTGACAGAAGCAAAGGTGTACAAACTAGAAGGAATATTGCTCAAAATCAGAATGAATGTTGTCTGATTTCAAAGATTGAACCTAAAACAATAGATGAAGCCTGCAATGATGAAAACTGGACCAAAGCAATGGAAGATGAATTGATGCAAATTGAGAAAAATCATACTTGGGATCTTGTTCCCAGACCTAGAGATAGGAATGTAATTGGAACCAAGTGGGTCTTCTAGAACAAACTAAATGAAGCCGGTGAAGTAATCAGAAACAAAGCTAGATTGGTTTGCAAAGGCTACTCTCAAATAGAAGGAATTGACTTTGAAGAGACTTTTGCTCCGGTGGCAAGAATTGAAGCAGTCAGATTACTTCTTGCATTTGCTGCCTTCAAAGACTTCAAGGTATATCAGATGGATGTCAAGTCTGCCTTCCTAAATGGTGATCTGGAAGAAGAAGTCTACATTGAACAACCGGATGGATTTCAATTGTCTGATAATAATGATATGGTCTGCAAATTGAAGAAAGCTTTGTATGGATTGAAGCAAGCCCCAAGAGCATGGTATGAAAGGTTGGATAAGCAACTTGTGCAGATTGGATTCAACAAAGGTACTGCTGACAGTAACTTATATTTCAAAATTGATCATGAAAACATTCTGATTGTTGAAGTGTTTGTGGATGATATCATTTTTGGAGGAAGAGATAGTATGTGCAAAACTTTTGCCAATCAGATGAAAAGTGAGTTTGAAATGTCTATGCTTGGTGAAATGAATTTCTTCTTGGGACTGCAAATTACTCAAACAAAAGAAGGGATCTTCATTTCTCAGACCAAATATGTGAAAGAATTGTTAAAGAAATTTGGTATGGAAGACTCAAAGCCTATGAACACTCCTATGGCAACCGGATGTAAGCTAAGCAAAGATGATGATTCTCCAAAAGCAGATCAGACAAAGTATAGATCAATGATTGGTGGATTGTTGTATCTCACTCAAACTAGACCAGATATAATGCAGGCTGTTGGTCTTGTGGCAAGATTCTAGGCTGATCCTAGAGAATCTCATGTTATGGCAATCAAAAGAATTTTTAGATACTTGAAAGGAACAGTTGAGTATGGTCTATGGTACCCTAGAGATCTGGACTTCTCTCTTCATGCTTACACAGATGCAGATTGGGCAGGAGATGTAGATGACCGGAAGAGCACTAGTGGTGGAGCATTCTTTTTGGGGAAGAGATTGGTTTCTTGGCTAAGCAAGAAACAAGATGCAATATCTCTATCTACAACTGAAGCAGAATACATTGCAGCAGCAGGTAGTTGCACTCAAATCTTATGGATGAAGCAGATGCTAAGAGATATCAAAGTTGAATATGAGAAGCCTATCACAATTTTCTGTGATAATTCAAGTGCAATTAATATCTCCAAGAATCCGGTATTGCATTCTAAGACTAAGCACATATCTATTAAATTTCACTTTTTGAGAGAACAAGTAAACAAGGAAGAAGTCAGATTGGAGTATGTTCCCTCCAAGGATCAGATTGCAGATATCTTTACAAAACCTCTTCCCAAAGACTCTTTTGAATATCTCCGGGAGAAGTTAGGGGTCATGGCCCCTCCGGTGATGAACTAAGATGCACTGAAGTGCATCAGTCCGGTGGCTATCACAGTCATATCTTGTGTTCCGGACTAATGGGGAGCTGCAACTAAGGGGGAGCAGCTGGTATGATTCTGATGTATGAGAATTGCAAGTATGAGCCCTTTGCCATTGATGTCAAAGGGGGAGAGAAGACATGTGAAAAACAAGTGATTGATGATCAAAGGGGGAGCAGTAAAGGAAGAGAAGACATTGATTGAAGGGGGAGCAGTAAAGGAAGAGAAGATATATGAAAAGATTGAAGTTCTTGCCTTAATGGTTTTTCACATCATATGTTGCCATCAATGACAAAGGGGGAGATTGTTGCAAGTATGAGGTGAGCCAGTGTTGTCATTGATGTCAACATACTCATATTGCATTGACAAGAAGGATTTGATGAGCTGTGTGTTGAGGATATTGAGAAAATTAGCCTCAGTCAAGAATAGTGAAGAACAGTGATGAGAAGAAGGTAAATGTACTGTATAGGATGAGAACCGGAGGATGCGGATTAAAGGGTTAGTAGATATGAGTCTTGAGATGCTACAGTTAAGATTTCAGAGGTCCGCATGAAGATCTGAAGAAGTTGTGGCTGCCGGTATAGAACCGGGTCCGGCAAGTATCCAGAAGATGACAGAGGATCACAAAAAGGTCCGGTGAGGTCCGGAATTGTATCATCCTAATCTGTGGATTGGACTGAGTGTTTGGGATGTCCTTGTGATGTGTCATCCTGATTTGTGTATGATTTGGAGGTCCGGAAGTACCTCTTGCATTATGACAGTGGCGACAGACTGTGTTCTTGAAGTTCCGGATGAGGAAGACAAGAGATCCCAGTAAGCAGAGGAAGTGCGGATGTATCCAGACATTCAGACAGGCTTGTGAAGGTTCTTGGATCATGTTTAGGTTGTGTTGTTGGTCCGCATTGATGGTAGAGCCCGGAATTGAAGTTATTCTTCCGGATGAAGTTCTTGCTCTGTGTAGCCGACCGGATGAGTTGTTCATCCTGCGAATGTTCTTGTGATGGCCGACCGGATGTGTTATTCATCTTGCGGATACTCCTATGGTTGTTTGCCGACTTAGATGCTTGTTCCTGAGTCGATGTCTTGTATAAATAACGGTTTGTAAGTTCATTTCAGTGTGTGGTATGTGGATGAGTGTGGCATAGCGAAGAAACGTGCGAAGGGCAAAGCAGAGATGTTGGGCTTAATTGGAACTGATCCGGACATGGTAGAGATGTCATTCTCCAGTTCAAGACTGTGATTTTCATCACTTTGTAGACAGTGTGTCTCCTTGTAGGTAGTGGGCCTCTTTGTGAGCAGTGTGCTCGGGCAGTGAGCCCTTATTGGCATGTGCCATTCATTTTTCTTTATTCTTCTAACAGAGAATAATTCTTGGGTTAATCACCCCGTGGTTTTTCCCTTAACCGGGTTTTCCACGTCAAAATCTTGGTGTTCAATGTGTTGATGCTTATCTGCTCTTGTGTTTATGTATTATGCTTCCATGGATGATTATTTGATATGCTGTTAACTAACAACAGAGAATTAAGTGTTTGAAGGAAGAAGAAGTTTTATACAACTGATTCACCCCCCCCCCTCTCAGTTGTATGCCCTAGATCCAACAGTAAAAGGCAAACCTGCCTAGAATTTCAAGCTCTTTCACATGGTAATCTTTCTGAGGATAGATTCAGACTTTCAAATTTGGCTCAGACTTCAAGATCACAAATATGCCTGATATTAGGCATATGCATACTGACTGACTCTGTTTTACCATTACCGCCCAGAGCACAAAAGCAAGGGAACAAGCCAGCAAAGTTGGGTCCCTATTTTGATAATGCAAAATGGGGCATGTTGTGTAACCACACAACAACTTGCCACCAAAGAAAACAACAAAATTCAAAAGGTGAGGATAAATTAAAACATAAATTTCCAACTTCTATTAAGCATGAGCATCCTAATCCTTTCTAACTGGTATCATGTTCATCAATGTAACAATGAATTGATAAGGGATCAATTGTGTGCATGTGATTCATTTACTCATCTTGGAAGTGAGTTGAATAAATCAGTGACTGGTGTTAAGCTACGTAGTTTGGTTCATCCCTCATAGCCAACCGGATAGAGCCTTGCTGCCAGCAGGCGTCCATAGCCCCGGCAAGGTTATCGTTGTGATTCCCCTAAGTAGAGCCCCACTGCCAGCAGGCGTCTATAGCCTCGGTAGAGTTACTTAGATGACTTAATCTAAATTTTCAGAAAATCCATTTTATTATTTTATTTATTTTATATTTTGAATTTAATTTCTTAAGATATAACAGTTGTAGCCTCATGATACAAGGAATGGTCACTTGTTGAAATTAAGTTGATAATTGCAATGGTAGCAAGGGCAACCTTTAGATTTTTCACTTAACACCTACATTGATATGTTCAATAAACCCAAGGCTGTTAGGTGTGTCATTGTCAGGATCACCTTGACTCAAGAAAAGTAGTACTGATGAATATGATACCACAGACCTGATCAAGAGTACCTATACTGACATGAGTTACAACGTATGTAAAAACTTATATCCAACTTTTGAATTCTAACAATTTCTGCAATGTTCTTAAGTAACAAGGTGCACCAGCTTTGCCCAACCAAAACAAAAGCTCAACAACGCAAAGCACAAAGCAACCTGTACAAATGGCTAACCTACAAAAGGAAACAAAAGAAACAGAACAAGACAGCAAAACAAGCAGACTGTACAAACAACTAACCTACAAAATTATATACAAACCACTACTAGGCAAACAAAAACTAGAAAAAGACCCAAATACAGCTGTATTTGCATACTTCTTTTGATTGTGCAGGAGCATTAGGGTATTAGTTATGGTTCTCAACCTAGCAAATTTATCTTTATATTCTAAAAAATATTCTGATATTCTGAATTCATTGTATTCAATAGAACAACTCTTGATGATCGGCAACTGAGGAAGCTCATCATGTTCATGATTAATCCATATGCATGTCCCATCTTTCAAATTTCCATAATCAAAACAATAATCAACATCATTTACTGTGGAAAGGAGAAATACAACCTGGTGTATCTCTGATTTTGTTGGACATGTTTGTTTGTTGACAGCCGATCTTCCATTTAATTCTATATTTTCATTGCTTGGCTCAGTGTCTGGTCTCTCTTCAAATTGAAGGATGTATGACTCTTGATGTATTAATTCTTCATCTTTATCCATATTTATTCCTTCATTCTGGATGTTCAATTTATCTTCCAGTTCAGGAAACTTCTCAATATTTTCTTCAATTTCCTGCACATCAGCATCTAAATAAGTATCTTTATTATCACAACCTGAGATACAGAAATTTATCATTTCTAAATCACTTGACTGTAAAAGAGAAACAACTTTCACTTGATAAGAACACTCCCCTATTTCATTTTCAAAATATTTCTGGAGTGACATCTGATCATGCACAACAACTCCAAAGTCTTCTACATCTTCATCTTTTAGGAATTGTTCATTAAATAATTCACATCTTCTATCTAGTAAAGTGCCTGGTTCCATTAACCTGCAACATTCTTGTATTTGACCACTCAATTCAAAGAAGTCAGGTAATAAATCAGCATTTATTTTATTTTCTATGACTCCCTGAGTTACCATCATAGGAACTTCATCAGCAACAGTGCCTTTGGATTCCTCCATTGTCTGTTTATATTTCTCTTTAACATAGAAAGACTCCAAGAAAGATGTTTCATCTTCTTTATCAAAAGTATTAGGATCAAAATCAAATATATTATCCTGATGAGTTATTTCTTCTCTAGAATTTTCACAAGATTCATACCTGCATACTGACTGATCCTTATTTGTATTAGGAAGTAGAGAATTCCTATCAATCTGACCATAAAATGAATCAAGGAAAGATGTTTCCTCTTCTTTACCTTCTAGAACTGATTCAGCCACTATATTTTCTAGAATCTTTTTCAACATGACCAAGCAAGGGTAGCAATCTCTCTCTGAATGCTCTTTATCATGTAATCTGCACCAACTTTCAATCAGGACATCATTAGTGGATAAACCTAATATTTGACTACACTGTATATTTCTGGACAAGTATAATTCAAAATCTTCAGAGTGGTCCACTTTAGCATCTGAACAACTAATAACTTCTGGTGTTGTCTTTGCTTGTTGTTCCAAAATTTCCTCCTTTCGTTGCTCCAGAACTTCTTCATTTTCTTGGCAAATTTCAACCCTGAACACATCTGGGAAGAATATTAGTCCTTTCAAATATAAATCCAACCTTGTAAGGAAAGTTAAACAATTTATTTCGCTGTGTTCCATAGTCTGGTGTATCCTGCAACAGGTGGATAAACCAAAGTTAGACAAACTGTGAGGGTAAAGCTGCCTATTCAAAGTTTCCTGAAATAAAGGAATGTTAACTTGACAATTGCCTTCATATGCATCCATCAAAATGAGACTCTATTTTTCAATTTTTTAGGATTTTGAAATTTTAATGAGATCTATCATATCTCAGAATAAAACTTGAAAGTTTGGAAAATCAAAACAAATCTTTGAGGCTTTGAGCTAGATCTTTGCAAAGGTGCAACCACAACCTCTCAGATAAGAGATATTTGCAGACATTTAACTCAAATGCTGAAATATTTATGCAATATTTGTAGAAATCTAGAAATTCTCTGTTCAGCCGTCCTTCTAGCACCAATTTATGTTGCGTTAGGAGCGAGGAGCATGCATAAAATGAACGATGACTAAAGCAATGGTGTCTTTTCCAGTTTGGCCCTCCTTCTAGCGCCAATTTATGTTGCGTTAGGAGCGAGGAGCCTGCATAAAATGAACGATGACTGAAGCAATGGTGTCTTTTCCAGTTCATCCCTCCTTCTAGTGCCAATTTATGTTGATGATGATGTTAGTCATATACAAACATAGAATAAAAGTTACACAACAACCTTTACTCATCTTGAAAGATACGATGAATTCAGAGAATTCATGATCCCAAGTCTCTGTTGATTAGGTCTTAATCTACTGACATTACTCAGTGGTTGAGGTGTGTTGTTGTTTTCCATTCAGGGGCCTTACGTTCTTCAGTAATTTCTACAAAATTTCATCAATATTCCTCCAAATATCCTATTCTTTATGTCTACCTTGTACAAATCTTTAACAATTCTACCTCTGCACTTATGGATTCACTCAAATAATGTGCCTACAGGCTGATATTTACATGATTTATACCAGTATTTATGATTCTTTGCATGATATTTTCAATACTACATGCATTTAACTCAAATATGCTAAGGATTTTCGATTATTTACGAGATGTCAGCATATTTCTCCGTTCTGCTTGTTATTTATCATGATTTGTAGTTATGGTGATGAATTTATGAAATTAAAAAAAAGGAAAAGGGTTAAAGAATGAGATTCCCAAAACTACTTGACTGAGATCACTGATCCACATACAAGCTCCCATACATGCAATGAAAAGAAGGAAACTAGAATCATACTTCACCAGGACATTCCACAAATCCACATGATCCAGTGCAAATCTTCAAAGGAAAAGTTGATAACAACATGTAATGAAATGAAAGCGCTTCTAGTTGAACACAAAATTCACTAGTACATATCTGGAAATGAACATGAAGATTACGTAAAATTTACAATCAGGATGTAATCTGAAACTTCATATCCATTCAGTATGCTCAAGAACAGGTACATTTACAGTGATCTGAAGAAAGAACCTTGACATTTCAACAATTCAATCCTTATTAGTCTCAGTAATCCAATCTCCTATTTGATTCTACAGTAATTGGCCTTCTTGTGCCAGATGTTCCAATGTATCTATCTATATATATCCTGATTCTATAGTAATTGGCCTTATTTTTTGCCAGATATTCCCATATATCTATCTATATCTCACCTCTATCTAGTAGTTCCGGCCCATATATAGAGCAAACGCCAGAAAACAGTTACAATGATCCAAGGATCATGATCCTCTCATAACAATCAATAGTCCAGATGAAAAGCACATGCTTTGCCAGTTGGCAAATGTACAGCTGGCACAGAATATTCCAGCATCTTTAACTTGATTAAGTCTCCTGCTGGCAAACAACATATTTGACAATATCCTCCTCATCGCTCAAAGTCATGTTGCCTCCATGTGCAACTCTGCAATTATCAGCTTCAAACAGCTCCGAGACTTCCTGCAATAAACAGACAAGCATTAAGCCCAGCATCATTATTTTAGAACATAGCAGGAAAATAAACATTTCATTAAACAGGCCTCAAAATGTGCAGCTACAGGCAATCGGGCCCCAAATTAGTGAAAATCATGCACTAAATGCATAAACAGCGCCAAAAACACTCAGGTCAACCATCGTTTACTAAAAAATGCATTCTGGTGATCTAAATTTCTATCGCTTTGCATTCCGGCCCATTTCCTTGTATATCAGGCTTTTAAATCTGCTGATACATCGTAAAATATACAAGGAAATGATTGCTTTTAACTTTCCTTCGAATCCGCTCCTTGTACATTACCAGCTTGTATATCGAGTTCCAAATTTGCATATACAAGCACAAAAACAAAAATATACAAGAAATTTCCTGTATTTAACTTCCACTTGGCATCCGGTGCTCATATGTATATTTTAGCAATGTATGTCCGAACATACAAGCCGGACTAATACAATGATTTAATCGCCTTTTATACGATTTCAGTTCCGCTGCATGCATAATTCATTGTATATCGTAATGTATGTATAAACATACAATCACGAAAGATACAACGAACTATCACTATTTAATAACCATTTCAATTCCGGCTTTGTATATTATGTTTGTATGTTTCGAACCCTTCATACAAGGCACCGGATATACAAGCATTTAATCCCATTTTACAAACCCTTCATGTCCTGCCTGCATATCCTCTTGCATCCTGGGTCAGCATCATATTTGCATCGGTGTGACCACATATGATCGGGATGACAAAATTAAACTTCACCGATAGCTAACCCTATGCCGATAGCCACTTTCATCGAGCAGACTACAACATCGGGGAGAAAATCTAAGACTCGGCCGACAGTTAAAAGCTATGCCAAAGAACTACCATATCGGCAAGACTACTCCCATCGGGGAGACTACCTTAAACTTGGCCGACGGCAAAAGTCAGGCTGATCACCCTCCATATTATATATGACGTCACCGTCATGTTTAGCTTCTGTATATTGGGAAAAGAATGATATCATCATCATCATCATGTCGAAGGAAAATAGGAGGATTTGAAATATGATCCTGCTGCTGAGAGTATCACCCCCCCTTAAAAGATAGGGTGATCATCATGATCATGCAAAAGGAGATTAGGAGGATATGATGACATCATCATCATATTAGTGAATATCAGCAAATATGACCCTCCCTTGAAAGATCTGGATGATGACCCTTCGATAGGACTTTGACATGCGCATGCAAATATGCAAATGGTGGATTTTCTAAGTAGGGTGATATTATAATATCAGCATGATATTATAATATTGGGTGATGTTATAATATCATGATGACCGTTATGAAATATGACCCTCCTAAAATCATGTTTGACCAAACCTTTGACCTGTCATAACTTTCTCATATGGACGAATTTCAGGGTGATGTAAAAGATAAACCTGCCTAGAATTTCAAGCTCTTTCACATGGTAAGCTTTCTGAGGATAGATTCAAAATTTCAAATTTGGCTCAGACTTCAAGATCACAAATATGCCTGATATTAGGCATATGCATACTGACTGACACTGTTTTACCATTACCGCCCAGAGCACAAAAGCAAGGGAACAAGCCAACAAAGTTGGGTCCCTGTTTTGATAATGCAAAATGGGGCGTGTTGTGTAACCACACAACACTGAGCAGTTACACAAATTTCTTCATATCATCAAAGAGCCTCTCACATAGACACCCAATATGAAAGTTACTACAGCAACACAACCACAAACCAAACCCCATGCAACAGGATTAAATACTGTCAACTAAGAGCCTCAGGCCACATCATGACTAGCTCCAGTCTCTTCATCTTCACCATCCTTCAAGCGGCTGCTGTAACATGAAGACAAGATTAACTACAAGACTTCCACTCAAACAAGGATGAAACAAACAGACATTTCCTTTAGATTTCCTCAAGCCTGTCACACTAAGAAATCATCACAGAAGGAATACCTAGACCTTATACACCAGGAACTCTTACATGCAAACACATGCAGCACACAAATGTACATATGTGAGCAACAAAGCAGATCCCATAAGAAGGCTCTGATACCACTTGTAAGGAAATGTGAGCATCTCAGAACATATTTCTAAGAACAGTGGTGTCTTCGACAGATTTAAATTCTTTTCAATTGCTTCAAAAACATGCACAACTATTGCATTAAAGTGGAAACTGACATAGAACATTTCCAACATTGACCCTTAGAGGAAAGCACAAGCGAACATTAACCAGTTTCAACAACAGAGACATTAAACATGAAAGACAGAACAAGAACATAGATTTACGTGGGGAAAACCCTTACGGGTAAAAAACCCCACACTCAAAATCATAGAGCCATTGTATTATTCAACAACCAAACAATTACAATACATTTATAGGCTCATAGCCTTTACAGGAGATTAACATGTTGTTCCTTCTAAAGAATATCTGACAGTATAACCCTGCACAAAGTTCTCTAGCACTCGGTTGGTTCTTCATACTGTTATCGTGCTACAAATAGCACACAATACAGAACTTCACCTTCTTAGCCAGAACCCTTTCACCTGAACTCTGTTTACACTCTCTCTCAGTCCTTTTACATACTGTTAACATGCTGCGTACAACATACAACATAGGACTTCATAGAAGGAGAAAACCAGAGCTCACCAGATTGATCGCACCGTCCAACTCTCTCTCACTCTATCGATTCCCAATTGCTTTTAGCAATCTAATCAAGAAATTCATGCAACTGACCGTTTGTTCCAACTGCCCAGCATCACTATCTTCCAACCATCCAAACCGCCACTTCTAACCATTTCCATATTCATGAGAAACTTTAGTCCCACATGCATTCGTCATCGGGCGACTTTCCAGTTTATAGACTCAACCACTTAGTAAGACTATTGTCGGCACTTTTGCTACTGACGACCCCAGTCTAACCTCATCGGTGTAATCCAAAACCATCGGCCAACCACTTAGTATTCACAGTGATGAGTCCTTGTCTCACCGATGCCCAAGACTTCATGCCTTCATCAGAATAACAGAACCGTCGGAAAGACATCAACCTTCGGTGTAACTTCCTCCTTCTTCACCGACCACGTTCCTCTCGTTGATGCCAAACTTTCACCAACTCCCATACATAAGACAGTTCATATCGGAGCAACATCCCTAGGTTGGGCCGATAGTTATTCTCACGCCGATGCCAACTTCCCATATCATTGAACATGTTGAACCATTAAACCTTGACGTGAGGTTCAAGCCTTTCATCAGGGAGACACTATCGTCAGAGTGATATCTTCAGTTAAGTCTGATAGCTAGAGTCAAGGCGATGGACGATTAAACCACTAAACCGATGAACCATTGAACCTATCCCGTTGAACCAAGGAACCATTGAACTAATGAACCAATGCCGCCGAACCATGAAACCAAGGAACCAATGAACCAATGTCGTTGAACCAAGGAACCTTTGAGCTATTGAACCTGTAATATGAGTCACTAGTACTCAACAAAGACAAAATGCTATGTGAATGTTTTGAAGTTCTGATTTATTATGAAAATTGAAATACTCTCAGATCTAAAAATGGATTCCAAGGTCTAATATGCAAAATGCCAATGCAAATCTAATGAAAATGCATGAAAATTGCTATTTTTTGTTGAATTTGCCTTTCCAAAAATGTAAATTTTTTAAATCTAAACGCAAATTTACACTAAAATGAAAGACTACAGCCAAATTATAATTTGAATGAGCCTTTAAAATTAGTAGAAAAATCTAAAAGAAGATTTTTCCTACTAACCCTAGATTTTGGAATTACTAGGTTTAATGAAAATCGTCAAATTTTCTACAAAAGCCTAGCAAATTAATGATGAAAATGCAATGCAAATTATTAAATTTTTGTGTTTTTATGTAGTTTATATCAAATCTGATGCAAAAATCATGAATTAGGGAAATTTATAGAGAATTGATGCAATTTAGTAATCTATATGAACATGCAAGCTAGGGTTTTCAATTTTTTGCAAATTTTTCAATTTTTTTTGTATTTTTCTCAATACAATAAGATGAATGACTATATGTATGAATGAAATCAATCCAAATCTGAAGTCACACACTTAGAAAGTTGCAATTTAAGTCCAAAAACACAGGTTCACCAAAATGTTTAGGGTAAATTTTGATTTGTTTAATGTTTAGTGTCTTAGATGTTTGAATCCTCTTTTCATCCTATACATTCAAGGATCTAGGGTCGAGTGGCTATTCACTATCATACCCTAGCTCGCTATGAGAGTAGGGAAACTTGGATTAGGGAATTAAATTATCAATTTTCCTTCTCTTATGCTTAATTGACCATTAAAACCCTAATTTCCCAAATACGACTGTAAACGGAAGAATAATAGAAAAAGCTCTTGCAGAGGGAAGCAAAATATCAAATCATAGAATACCCATTTTTAGGGTTTCGAAGCGGAAAAGTCAAGGACAAAAGAGTGGGTGCCCAAGCCCAATGCCCTACATTTTATCCAGATCTAGAAACTCAATTTGCAACTCTTCCCTATTGTTCCAAAGATTTTCCTGTCATAGAAATTGGAGGACTAATAAGCGGGTGCCCAAGTCCAGGGTGTTGTTTTTCCTTATGTTCTACAATTCCAACACTCCAAGATGCCTTCCTGCAACTTCACTTTGTCTAGCTCTATAACTTGTAACCTGCAACCATGAAAACTTTGGGAGGGGGTTGTGGTGTTTAGAGGCTTACCTCAGTCAAGCCCCAGAGGACACTTAAGTCTTCAAACACTGTTGTTAGATAGAGAGTGCATGCCCTTGTGAAGCAGAGGAAAAAAACAAATGAAATGATGATAAAAACACAATATAATGTCACCTTGTAGTGAAGATATCATGGGAGGAAGATGCTCTTCATTCCATGATGAAATGGATTCTCAAATCTACAAGCACAAACACATAGACCACACAAATCTACTCTTGCAACAAAATGAAAGCCTTGAATCGCCTTGAGAACACAATAGCTTGCTAGCAATCATCTAGTTTACAAATGAATGCCTAAACATGCTTTTATATGCAACTACAAACACTCCCACCAAGATTTTCATAATTCAAACTTACCATGTCGGCATAGGACCCAAATAATGGTCACAATATGACACCCAAAAATTGGGACTGCCCCAAAATAAGGTAGGACTAGGGCGCAGGCGCCCAAGTCCTCCCCCTATTTTGGGTAGGGTTAAGCTCAAGGGGTCCTCCTAGGTCCCATTTGTCATGTTACCTAGGGCTCATTCCATCGGGATGCGAAATTATGAAGCAAGATGTCCTAAATGCATGCAAAAGACCCGAGAGCTAAACCTTATGAGTGAAAATCCCCCAAGGGGACATTTTTTGATGTTACAATCTCGCATGTAGATGGAGATCTTTCACAAAATGAGAAGATGAAGCCAAATCTGCAAAAATAAACACAATAACAATGCAAGTCTACTTTGCCACAATGAATGCCTTGAATGTTCTAAAATCATAAGTTTGCCAAAATATCATAATCATCTTCTATTTTACAAATGAAGTCCTAAACATACTTATATATGCATTCCCGATACAAATTTTGTAATTCAAACTTGAGATGTCAGCAATAGACATCTTTTAATAGTCTCCAACCAACATTTAAATTTGGGACCCCACCAAAATAGGGTAGGGCAAGGGTGTGAGTGCCCAAGCCCTAGGACCTATTTTAGGACAGGGTTAAGCTCTACAATGTCCCTTAAGTCCATTTTGTCATGGGTTTTAGGGAATTTTGTCTTGGGATTCAATTCTAACATGTACGATGAAAAATAAGAGCCTGGGAGCTAAACTTAGGAGGTAAAAGTCCTAGGGGGACATTTTACGACGTAACACTGTCATTATTATGATTGTGTTCATTGTTATATCCCTTATCCATATATCCTCTATTTTGTTGATTCTAAGAGTTGTTTTGTGAATAGAAACTTTGATTTCTTACTTGTGTCACCTCAGTGGTTAACCTCTTCAACTGAGTAGTTATATCTCTTAAATCATCCTTCTCTTCTTGTAACTTATTCACTACACTTTGTTGACTAGGTTGGAAGAAAGAACTACCATTACCATTTGGTCTAGTATCTATAGGCATATGTCCCAGATGTGGAATCATCTTACCATTCCCTTGGGGAGGTATTACACTAAGTGGTGACACTTGTAAGGGATTAACCATTGAAGTAGGAGGCATCAAGGCTCATTGATCTATTGCATCTAATTAGGGAAAATTTGAAGTCCTAGATTAGGTAGAGGACAATGTTCTACTTGCTTCATTTCAGTATTAACTTTAACTACCTCTTCATATGCACCGGATAGGGTTGTAATTCTAAGATTTACCCTTCTTATGAACATCATTATCAAAGGATCAAGGGTAGAATAATACACTAGCATGGCAGCATCCTCAGGAATATCATAAGGTTTTGTTAACTTGGAGTATGCCTTCTAAAAGTGATCACTAAAATTTGTAATTAATTCACCCTCACTTTGCTTGATTGTGGAAAAATGATGATACATTGTTTTTGTATTCATAGGGATCTTGAATCAAGATTTGAATGCATTTTCCATCAACAACCAAGAGTTAATAGACTATTGGTGCAAGATTACATACCAGTTGTATGCTTCATCCCCTAAAGAGTATGGGAATATTCTGCAAACAACATGTTTATTTTGTATCCTTGCTCTGAAGCAAGCTTCTTTGAATATCCATATATGATCATCTACGTCCTGATATGGATGGTACTTGGGACACAATTTATCAGGATTCCTTGGTAGATCATTGTATGCATTAAAATGGAGAGGTGACTCAACATTGAAGAAGATCATCAAGGCTTGTATAGGTGCTACTGATGGTGCTAGGACTACTGGTGATGTAGGGATAGCTAGCCTAGGTTGGACACTATATGAACGCGGTCTAGGTCTCACAGCAGGCAATTTTTGCAAAGGTCCAATGGATCTTGACTTAGTGGCAGGTTGGTGAGCCAGCTCAACATATCAAAGTGAACTTTGAAGATTTAGATTGAATCTTCACAAAGATATGAGTAAATCATTTGTAGAAGTGGATATTTGCAGTCACTTATCCTAGATAATGAGATATTTAGGCAACATTTGCAGTAATGCAAAGCTTTCAGTTCAAGTTTTGAATTCTGACAACACTCTCAAAATATCCAACCAATTGCCCTCAAGGAAGGGATATTTGCACTTAGACTCTTCAAATTGTTAAGTATCAACAGGATCATTGCAAACACACTTAAGCTTTGAAGTAAACTAAGGAATTTGAAGCAATCTTTGTAGGAATGTAATTAGACTCTTCTTGGGAATGAATTCCTTTAAATTTTAGTGATCTATGCCCTCCTTTTAGTGCCAAAAACCTATTGATGCATTTGTTATGCACAACAACAAGAAATAAAACGTTCACTCCAACCTCTTTTTATCTTGAAGAATATGATGAATTCAGAGAATTCATGATTCTGAGTCTTCCTGTGTTAGGTCATGACAATCCTGTTGTTACTCAGAGTTTGATGCGATATGTTATTTTCCAATAGGGGCCTTACGTATTTATTCAAGGAATCTTGTTAATGTTCACAAATATTTATCTTGTTTCACTTTATCTACATATATTCTCAACAATTGTGTTAAATCTTATAATCTTTAGCTATGATTTGCATATATTTGTGTAAATTTGTCCTATGTTTGATCAATTCTTCTGAAACTATCTCTAGCTAAGACTATTTCTTATGATCTTTCTAAATTTTATTAGTTCTTCTAAAACTATCTCAATTTGAACTAATCCTTACCTCTGCACCTTAAAATCATTCAATTACTGTGCAAATAAGTGAGTATTTCACTATCATTTTCCATTATTTACATGAATATTCAATATAAAATGCTATTCTACTCAAATATGTTAAGGATATGTAGTTATGGATATTAATTCAACATATTATCTCTATATCTTCTTGTTATTTACCATTATTTATAGCTCTATATGATTATTTATGAAACTGAAATGAAATAAAATGAATAAACTAAAATTCTAAAATTATTGAGGTTTCAATCAATGATCCACATGCAACTTTGATACTTTCATGAAAAGGAGATAAACCAGACCATGTTTCACTAGGACAGTCCATAATTACACATGGCAAGTGATAATCTTCAAAGGATAAGATTATGAGAACATGCACTAGTTGAATGCACCTTTAAGGAGTGTAACAATTCATAGTAACACATCAAGAAATCATCCACAAGATTATGTGAAGTTTGCAATTAGGTAGTAATCTGAGTCTCCATTATCATTCAGTATGCTAAATGTATGTACATACACACTTGATCATGAGAAATAACCATGGGGAATCAAAAAGTTACAAAATAGTACACTTAGTATTCATAATTTCATCAATTCAATCTCGCTTAAAAAAATAATGATCATGGCCTTTTATAGAACAAGGTCCATGCCTGTTATAATTTGATCCAACGATCAGAAATCAATGACAAGAATTAATAATCAAGATTAGTGGCACGTGATTGCCAACTAGCAATCATTGGTGGGGGACAGTTGGAAAAATAGGAATATTCCCAGCATCTTTGACTTGGTATTCAGATGTCCTTTATTCAGTATCTTCTTCAGTATCCTCCTTTGTCAACCCTTCAGTAATCTGGATCACTATATCCATACCCTTGGAAAATTCATATGCCTTGATGGCCTTATTTGTTTCTTTTCTATTATGCACTTGAGGCTTTTCCTTGGCATGCTCTTAAGCATGCAATTGTTCCTTCAAGGATATCCATCTACTGGTTCTGTTATCCAACTCCTCATTATAAGCATCTATTTTAGAATTCATAGCCCTTGCATTATCAATAATATCCTTGAAGAAGTGTTGGATTGGATCCTCTATTACTAGGCTAAAATTATCCTTGAATGTCTTGACTGCATCTTGTTCATCTTGATTTCCAACTATTCCCTGCACTTTACCTTCTAATTTCTCTAAAATGGCTAGCTCTTCTGCCAAAATCTCATGAGCCTTTATGATGTCTACTACTTTGGCATTGCATCTTTTCAAAATGTAGACCTCAAATTTTATGTCTTTAACCTAGAGGTCTATTTTAGGAATCTCCTAAAGGGTCAAAACTTTACTGGTTACGAGGATCTGATCATCAATTTTTCTCATAGCCTTAAGCACTGTCAAATTTTGGCTACTTTGGATTAGCCTTTGCCCAACTTCTTTCTTCAATGCATCTGCTTCGCCCTTCATATGGCCAAGCATATCCCAATTGGACAATGATGTCCTTATTACTTTCTCTCCTTCTTCTAAGAATCTTATGAACCATTTATTCATCACATTATCTTGGTGTTTTTGTACATCCAATCCACTTATCTCCTATTGCAACACTAGTGCTAAGGGCATAACTATTGTTATTGTAATGTTTGCAGAGGTGACTAATCCTTATATGAATACCTGTAATTGGGAAATTTTCCCTTTATAGTCTTTGGTTTTGGCTTTTGCTTTGGTGATCCTGGCTACCACTGCTTCTATACTTTCTCTTAATTCTTGTATATCTTGATCTGCAGTTGCATGCCTCAGGTCTATGGTGGTCATTTGAAACTCATTGGCACTTATTTCCCCTTTGTTCTTATATGTCATAGGTATTGCCAATTGGGCTATTCTCCTCCCTATAGTAGGGTCCTACCTTATTACTAAGATTTCCCTCACTCTACACTTGGGCATTGTAGCCTCAAGTGAAAACAATGATTGAATGTCAAAATTTGACAAATCTGGGATAGGGGGCTGAATTACCTCATATGCTAACCAATTTGGTGCATTGGATTTTGGTCCTTGCTGACCTATTCGCTCAATGTGAGCATCATTCATATCTATCTCTTTGTCCTTTGGAGCTTCTACACTCACTTATTGCTGACTTTTATTCGGATCAGCCTCCTTAGATATCATTTCCTCATCATGTGAGGCTTCTTTAACTGGCTCCTTCTGTACATGCACATCCACATGAACATCTTCATCCCTCTTATTTCTATCCAAAGGGATATCTTCATGTGTTCCCATATTCCGATCCTATGCATCTTTTTTGTCTTGGATCTTGGGATTATCTGCACTCTACTCCCCTTGGTTACTATGATCTAGAGCATCTTGATGTACATCGTGATCGGCTCCTATTACTTTTTCTTTTGGATTTTCTCCATCACCTTTATCTCTTGGATCTTCATGTCCAAATATGTCTACTTGTGGTTCCTTTTCTTGCATTTCAATATGTCCTTCATTTGTCTAGATATTTTATTTTGGATGCTCTGTCTAGATGTCCATGTCTTCAACTGTATCATCCTTACTTCCCACATTATCCAGAGTCATAGCTTTATCCTTATCACTATCCCCATCATAGGCCAAATCAATGTTCTTTGGGCTTGTAATAGTGCTCACTAACATATCCAAATTCATAGTTTGCACCACTGCCTCCAGAGATCCGAGCTCATCTACATCCCTTACATTCTATGATGCCTATGGTGTGCCTTGTGATGTTAGTACAGTATGCCTCAGTAATTTTTCAATAGGATTGGCCGTCACATCCCTTATTATTTCATCATTTGTCGAATTAATTGTTTTGCTTAAAGGGAAGGGTTAATCAACCATCTTCTTCGTTTCTTCTTCTCTAGCTTCCTTGGTCAATTCATCCTTAACTTTGATTATGGTCAGGATGGGCACATTATGTTGTAATTCTTTGTGTGGTGCCACCTCATCCCCTTGGACCATTGTTGTTGTACAGATGTCTATTTTGTATGTTGCTACCCAGAAAATGTCTTCTCCATCTTTGTTGGCTCTTCATGTTCTTTGAGTAGGATATCTTATTGTACATTAGCTGCTCCCCTCACCATGGATGTCTATCATATCTTTTGTTTAGGGATGTTCATCCCTTTTAGCACATCCTCACCTTTCTTCACAACTATTTGTTCTTCATCTTCCTCAATATCTTCATATGTACCTTCTAGATCATCCACCTATCTTGTAGTCATGGTGATGATCAAGATGGGTGTTATCCCTTGGAGGTGTTGGTATTGTGGCAATTGTAATACCTCCTATGGAAACTCTCCAACTTCTTCAGAAGATCCTAGTTTGGTCAGCTTGGCCTCCATTATTTTTCTCTTTTGAATCAAGAAGTCATCAAATTCTTGATCCCCTAAATCTTTTCTTTTCATTTTCTTATCAATCATCACTGCCACTCCCTTCTCTTTTATTTCAGCTAGTCTTTGATTTACCCACTTTTTGGTGTATTTCGTGACCTTGGTTATGATCAATTCTATAGATGTGACTTTTGCTTGGCTCCAGTTGGGAGGGGAGAGAGACTCTTTGTATATCATGTTCTCCTCATACTCTTTATCCATCAACTTTCCATCATCAGAGTGGAGCTGTGAGGGGATATCAAAACACCCTAGTGTCTTGATCTGATTGAGGGTCATCCTTTGATAATTCCTTTTTCTGACTTCAATCTCATCCGTGCAATCCATCCATTAGTCCTCTAAATGCACTTCATGTTTCAATTTCTTATTCACATACTTCTCCATTCTGTGGAATGGATCATAGTATATGGCTAGGGAGAATGGTTACAAATGAAACATATGCAGTTCAACCTTTGATTGTTTAGCTCCATCTATGGATCCACATGCATACCACTCAATGGTGACAAGGAACCTAATATTACCTCTTTTATTCTTTTTCACATATGCCTCATAAGAGGGTATGATTTGCCTGGTCAGGTCCAACAACACCACTTTGTCAGTAGGATGCGTTGGGAGCATAAAATTTTGTCCCTCAAATCCTTCCATACAGATGTATGTAAAGCTAGGGAATTGTATAAACCAAGCCCCATTTCTTGTAATTGCCTCTTGGGCTTCATTGCTCATCCTTTTTACTCTGTCATCCTCCATGAGTTAGACCAAATGCATGATGAAGCAATCATTAAATCTTCTATAATCTTTAATAGATGCCTTCCTCTCCAATTGAGGATGATGATCCCATACTATTTTCTCCTTTCAGCATCTTCCTATTTCACCCACTACTTGCAACCCAAGGAATGTTGATTGGGCTAAACATGCATATACCACATACGAGGACATATAGAATAGGCACATTTTGCCTCCCCACTATTGTATACCTTCATGCAGACTATCACTGATAAGTGATGCCCGTTGTACTTTTCTCTCTATATATTCCACCATTCGGATGAGACCATACATCCATGGCTCAAAGTTGATGGAATCTGCCCTCCCAATCATTCTTCTTAACAACACCATCATGTATTGCACTTTTGGTGTGAAATCAAACTTGAACAATTTATTCGGTAGCTTTGCTACTACCTTTTCTTTGTTATACGGAGCTCTCCAGAGTGTGAACATTATCTTCATGCAATCGACAGTCTTGTTCTTTTATTGAGCCTCTAGGTCTTCAATATTTATAGGGAATAGATTAGGGCCTATGGGCAATTGAAACACCTTTGTAATCCCTTGGACTGAAAACTCTGCATATACTCTCCCTTTTTTATCCACTTTCTTGTTGGTTGGATTATAATTCTATCCACATGCCATGACCAACTCCATTGCATTGGCTACATATGGGAATCCAGCTACATTCCACATTCTTGAGTTTAAAATGTTTTGTAGGATGAGGTTTCCATCCCCTCCATTTAGCTTGGTGGTCTACGTGCTCAGATCTGTATTCCTAGCATGTGTATCCCGTGTCATTCTGAATCATGGGTCTATCACCCCAAGAAATAGGAACATGGGGTTCTTGAACTCAACATCATTTTTGTTCTTGCGGTCTTGCATCTTGTCCTGCAATTCATAGATATGCATATTTTAACCTACGTTCCATGTATTATTTTGACATTTGGTTTTCTAGATATTCTAACTTTTACCCTTTCTTCAAAATAATCATGTTCATAAATAAATACATTTACCCTAACTATGAGATTTACCTTGAATTATACTCTAATCATTCAATAAAGCAGGGGATAGGGTTTTACTTTTTACATGCCCATTTTTCTGAATTAAAAACCTGATTACGTGTCTAAGTGTTTCATGTAAAAAGGGGGAGAAACAAGGGGGTTTGATAATTTAAGGGTTTATGTTGATCCTCCTTTCACCACTAAAATTCAAGGACATTCAACTAAGTAGAGAACTCTACTACAAATCTCTTGTCACTTGGAACATAGGGGAAGATTGGAATTGTGTCAATTTGTTGTTCAATTAAGTCTAATTATGCTCAAAACCCTAATTTTGTAAAATTGTAAACAAATGGACAAATTACGAAAAATGATCGCACATAGAGATATCAAATGACAACCAAATACATACCAGATTTTGAAGTTCGGTGTGCAGAATAGTCAAGGACTAATGAGTGGGAACCCTATACCACTGTACTTGCTTTTGTCGGGATCTCTAAAGAATGTCTACAACCTGATCCTACTATCATAGAGATTTCACTGCTTTAGAATCCAGAGGATTAATGAGCAGGCACTGAAGTCCAAGCCCTAATTTTCTTCTTTGCTATGCACTTCCAACAGTCTATAATGCTTCTCTGTAACTCAACTTCTTTCGCTTCTGACACCTGTAACCTACAATCACAGAAAAGTGGGTTGGGGGTTGTGGTGTTTATAGGCTTTCCTCGGTCAAGCCCTAGAGAGACATTCAAGTCTTTCAAACACCGTTGTCAGATAAAGAGTGCGTATCCCTATGGGATAGAGGCAAAAATCCAAATGATAAATGATCAAAAACTCAATAGATATCACTTTGAAGTGTAGATCTCACATAAATGAAGGATCTTCAATCACATGAGAAGATGAAGTTAAATCTACAATCACAAACACAATAACAATGCTCTGCTCTCCAACAATGAATATCTGGTGCAGGAGCACCTAAAAGAATACCTTGGAGCAAGAAGACAAAAATGATCATGGAAGGAACCTATGGAACAAATCAAGTCAATTGGGACATCTTACAACCAATTATGGCATGTTGTAATGGTCAAGATAATGTAATGGTTAAATGTCCTGAGGGTCCTGGTAAGGACCCTAGGACCAAAAATAATGTAAGTTGGGCCAATAGTGCTTCTAGAGTCAAATAAGAGTCAAATATAGGTGTCTAGGATTAGGAATAAGATATAATAATCCTAAGGAAATCAAACATGTTGATTTGGTAGAGTAGAAGTCAATTAAAACAAAGTTTAAAATTCAAATTTTTAAATCAAGCATTTAGGCGGGAAAGTCCTTTTGAGTAGTTTTGGATGGTTAAACCAACTCCAATTGATGGAAATCAGTTGTGGAAGTTGGGCAGAGGTTATGTAAGTCTGTCTAAGGCATTGGAGGCATGTGGGGAGCCATTTTGGAGGCTTGGATTGTACGGTTTGACAGAAATAATAGAGTTTTTCATCTAATTCCTATCTTTCCTTGCATTTTTGATAGTCTTTTGATCTATGGTGGCTTAGCAAATGTCTTGAACCTTCATTGAATAAGTAGTAGACCTATTTCTTGCTCTGAGAAAGTTTCTAGGCCAGTTTTATTCCTATTCATATTGACTGTTGCAAAGAAAGCTGGTTGTCCTGTGAGTTTTGAGAGGTTTCAATGCTTCATAGGACCTTTCCATGAATGTAGGATCCTGGTTCTCATGGAATAGGTCCTTGATTGCATGTATAATATGTTTTCTAACCCTGACAAGGTAGGAGGAGTGCAAGTGAGGAGGTGATCACCATTGGAAGTCAAAGATTGCATGTGGAAGAGCATTAGAATGGTGACATAGTTATAGCAGCAAGAGATATGCCTTAACAATGTGATATTTTTATGATTTATATTGTTTAATATGGTCTAGGAGATGGTGTTAGATCTTTGAGTGAGGTCTGGAAGTGATTGGAAGTGGGATATCTAGTAAGCCCATGTTTTGGGTCCTAGAAATGAGGGTTTTGTATTTGAACATTTGAATGTGCAAACCACCTGATAAAACCTTAAAAATCCTTTGTTTTGGAACCTCTCCTAAGACTGTTTGATGGTTTGGAGAGTAGATGACAAGTTTGTCATAGGGTTCCTTTGTAAAGTGGGCAAATTAGGCCTTGTAGGAAGGCAGCAGAGTGTCAGGGCAGTCAGATTCGGTCTAAAACAATAGTATATGAGTCTAAGGTATGTTATAGAAATCAATAGAGGGTACTCAGATCAATCATCTATTTTGAGAGTTCTTTGGGAAAGATTGGAGAAAAATGCAAGTTAGTCGCTTAGCAGGGCTACTAGGATTAGGCCTGGTTAAGGGGAGTTGTCAAGAACTAGTCAAAATGGTGCATGAAACCTATTGAATCTTATTGATTGGGATATCTTGAGACCTTAGAAGGTGTAAGATTTCATTTGAGAAGTTGGAACCCAAATTTGAGCCCTTTGATGGAGTTTAGGGCAAGGGGAAGTCTAGTGAAGTCTTATTGGTTGAAGCCCACATTTGGTTTAAATCTTTTGTTCTTGCTAAATCATATCTAAGACCTGACACCTTCTACATCAATATCTTAAAATCATAAGTATGCCTAAAGTTCACAATCATCTTCTAGTTTAATAATGAAACACTAAACATGCTTATATATGCAACTAAACAACTTCCCACCAAGAAATTTGTAATTCAAACTTGAGGTGTTGGCATAGGACCTAATAATGGTCATATAACCGACACATGAAAATAGGTCCTGACCTAAAATAAGATTGGACTAGGGCATAGGAACCCAAGTCCTCCCCCCTATTTCAGGTAGGAATCATGATAAGCACATCCCCTATATCCCATTTGTCATAAAACTCAGGGGTTTTCTCATTGGGAGTCATCATTAACATGCAAGATGATCTAAATGCATTCTCAGGGACTCAGGAGCTAAACCTTAGGAGGGAAAATCCCCTAAGGGAACATTTTTTGATGTAACACTAGGTGTCCCCTTTTGTTTTGCTATCACTATTTACCGTTTTCCATTCTTCACCTGCACCGCTCTATTTGAGATTAGGGTAGCCATAAAATTGCCTTAAGATCGCTCTAATCTCTGTAATTATCTTACTGAATACTTTGTTAATGTAAAAATGAACTAATTCTACCTTTTATGTGTTAAACTCTAGAATTAGGGCATAATTAATGTTTTTCTTCATCGGTGCAAGGATGTCCACTTGCGTGGCTTGGGAGATGTTTACAGGCAAGCTCTAGTTTGTAAATTTGAAATGCCAACGACTTCTTTTTGCAGCATTAAATGCGGGTCTGGATGGGCAGATATGTGCATATTATAAACACTCAAGTAATATGTTCATTTTTTAGAATGTCCATATGGATATATCCATATGATGTCATTAGTCGTTTGGTCAACCTTTGACCAGAGGGTGGATATCGGGATGAAGAAATCCCAATGCATTTACCTTTGATTTCAAGTGTCGGGACATAAAAATGTCCAAGTTGAAAAGTCAAATGTATGCCACATGGCACCATTTCATTGGATTGTAAGCCGTCGCTAGTTTATAAAGTCAGGGATATGGATATTCAAAAGGTCTGGATGTTAAGACTCACAACTTGAATGTCCAGAAGATGTCAGCATCTTGAAATGATCCTTCAAGGTGGGAAAAGATGACGTCGTCAGGATATTTGGGAAGGTTCAGACATTAAGGTTTACGAAATATCTTGTCCTTGAATGTCCTAATGATGTCATCATCAAAAAGTATTTCCTTAAGATGAAACAAGATGACGTCATACGGATGTGCATATTAAAAGATCTCGACATTAAGTGTTTATGCAAATGTCCATAGGCTAATGTCTAGTTGAAAAGTCAAAGAGGACACGAGGTGATGTTGGTGATTATATGGATGTTCACTTCGCAGATGTGGATATTAAGAAAAGATCTGGATATTGAGGAAATGTCTAGATATTAAGGTTAAATATCTAGTCCATTAAAAATCCATGCACATGATGGCTCTGTTGCATCCTATAATAAATCTGATGGGTGCATCTCTATGGATATTGGGATTGGCTTCTACGTTTACCTTTTACTTAGCACTTCATAGGTTTCTTGGTCGGGATAATTTATCTAAATATTACCAATGTGAGGATCTTGAGTGTGAATATGCACATTAAGTAAATGTGAATATCCATATGGACATATCCATGCTCATTGACCAAACTTTGACCTTACATAACTTCTTTGCTTTAATGAATTTCAACATGACCCAAAAGGTAAACATGCTTAAAATTTAATTCTCTATCCCTTGGTAGGCTTCATGAAGGAGAAAATTAGACTTGAAATTTTGGCCCATAACTCAAGATCTGGACATACCTAAAACATTACTTAGACATACTATTTGATAAAGCTTTTATCATACCACCTAAAAACAAAAGGAAAGCAAAACAACAAGGAAAGAAAAAAAAGGTTGGTTCTCTCTTTTGCCAAGGAAAAATGGGGCATGTTGTGTAGCCATACAAAACTTGGGATCTAGTAGGTGGAGGAGTAGATTCAAGTGATACTCTTGAGTATGATGCCTACTGGCTGACTCACATGCTCATACAACTGACTACCCTAGGGGTTGTTGGGGAGCAAGACTGAAAGGTTGGAGAGCTAGTAGGGAGAGGTTTTTATGCAGTGCCTAGCAGAGCTAGGCGATAGAGATGGTGAGTGGTGGTAGAGGCATCTCAACAAGATGAGGCCCGATAGGATATGTGATGGGGAAAATGGATTACTCAAATTAGAATAATAAAACCCAATACACTAATGAAATCTGAAGGAAAAGGATATTTAAACAACAAATAAATGATACTCACACATTTACCTTGCATCTTCCATTATTCGCCTATCTCTTCTTGACCTTGATGATGATGAAGTCCTCAGAAGTGAATGCTCCCTTGCTTGTTGAAGGTGACAAGAATGGAATGGCTGAGATATTTTGTGTGATTGAAGATGGGCTTCAACACACTAGCAATGGAGGATATGAAATGCTTAAGAAAATGGGGGTGCCAAAGGTGCGCCTGTGTTCCCTCAGCATAAGTTTGCTCAAATGATCGATATGGAAATGAAGAAGAAGAAGTTGTATTTATAGAGTTGTGTGGAAGAAGATCAATGGTTGAGAAGAAAAGGGAAGATCAATGGAGGAAGATTGTTGAGGAACGTGCAACAAATGGAAGAAATACATGTCATTCGAAAAGAAGCTTTGTTGAGTTAACTCCTCTCTTGATGAGGATGAGATTTGATTTTCTTAAATTTAGAATTTATTTTTCTAATTTAAGAGAAAATTTGCTTTAATGATGCTTTAAAACTACTTTTGCTTTTGTATGACAAGAGGAAAGAATTTTTAGAAGATAAGAATGATTTTTGAAAATAAGAAAGTATAATTAAATAAAAAGATTTATTTAATTATTTTGTAGATAATTGAGAGGAATAAATAAAATATAAAAATATATTTTATTTAGTGGATATTCAAGATTTTATTTAAATAAAATTTGCATTTTATTTAAATTTGGAAGAATAAGATATTTTAATTAAATAATTAAAATTATTTAATTATTCAAAAGAATGAAGTTGATGAAAATGAATTTAATTAATTAAATAAAATGTAATTTATTTAATTAAATGGGAGGGGATGAATCAAATAAATAAATAAATTTATTTATTTATTGATAGAAGAATGTGAATAATGAAATAAATATTTAAAATATTTATTTAAGTAGAGTCATGCCATTTTTAGGTGTATACATTTTGCCCCTCTTTGATGCAATGTGTTTTATCACATTGTTTCAAAGAAAAAGAATTTTCCACGGTGATATATGCCCCAGTTTGCCCCTGGTACAAGTTTAACGATAGGATGCCCCCTCAGGAGATTGGATGAGAAGAAGGCAGAAGGTGTGAGATGGACAATCTCACGAAGAGGAAGGTGAAAAACAAGTTAGGATGGAGAAAAATGGGATACGGGTCAGAAGAAATAGACATGGGAAGTAGCCACAGTTGTCATACAGTCTGATATGGTTCACGTGCTATATATAGGAGCTGGGTCCACGAGTTCTATTCATTTGTACACTTGTCCATAGTTGATTAGTCCTCTTGAGAGCTTAGGAGAGCATGGCAGCCAGAGAGATGGATATTCTGCGCGAGGAGCACCGGTTTGAGCGGATCCGACGGTTCGATCGGCCAGCGAAGGTAGGACCCCCGGTATGTAGTTCATCAAAACTTGCTAAAAGTTAATTTTTGGGCTCATTAATGGCTAGGAAAAATAACTAAAACATATGCGCTGAACCATCTTTCGGTGCATATGACCTTCGAAATGGTGCATTTGCTGCGATATGGCACATTTAAGCTATGAATTGGTGCATTTGATAGTTCAACGCATTCAAGCTATGAATTGGTGCATTTGCTGGGAAACAGTGCATGTGACATAAGAATCAACGCATGTGCCAGAACGGCGCATACACATCAAAGGGCAGCGCATTTAGGGTGAAGTGGCACATGTGATATGGATCGACGCATTTGCACTAGGAAAATCATTTGACTTAATGTAATTAACCCACTTGGCATCTTGATCAATGCGTCAATTGATTAGCGATCTCTGAGATTGCCGGGAATCTAGTCAAGAGATGATATGTTGTTTTGATTAATTTGATATGTTAAGTCAATGATAGGATAGTTTGGTTGCTCTGAGCAGGTTTGTTTGGATATGGATTTTTGTTGACGGTATGCTTCACTTGGTTGCAGGAGGCGATTCGGGATGTTCATATGTCACGAGAGCAGTTCCCGTTGCTGTTATTGTAGTGGTACATGTTGACTGATATATATCGTGAGGCACTAGGTGCTATGGGCCTGCATTATGTTTGCTTCATGCCTGAGGTTCACACCAACTAGGCTATGTTGACTGCATCGGTAGAGCGATTCCATAGCGAGGATGGTACATTCCATCTTCCTATGGGGGAGATGGTGATCACTCTTGAGGATGTCTATTAGATTTTGCACCTCCCAATTCAGGGAGAGCTGCTTGAGTATGAGTCACAGCGAGATGCTAGCTTGGAGGAGTGTAGACATGTGTTCGATGACCTAGGGTTGGTGGAGTAGGTGATTTCATGGCAGGACATACACGACTATTATGACTACTTCTCGGGCATAGTGGCAAGATTGATCGGTGGCATAGTATGCCCCGATAGGAGGTCACACGGCTTCCCAATTGGTTGGGGGAGGGTGCTAGAGAGCATGATCATGGATGGGACGTGGTATGCATGGGGTGTGTGTCTGCTAGCATAGTTGTACAGAGATATGCATCAGGTAGTGTACCATAGAGGATCTAGTTTATTGGTGGGTGTGTCTCTCTTGCAGTTTTGGTTGTGGGAGCACATAGCTATCACACAGTCGATATGCTTATTTCATAGGCAGAGGGGTGAGCCTTATAGTTACGGCTATGCAGGTGTGATTTCCCAACACAGGCTGGGAAAGTTGGAGTACTAGAGACATGCTTTTGATGGCGTGGATGCAGTTATCTGGTGTCCTTACATAGACTGTGAGGTATGGGATGATGAGGCAGACGAGCTTCCCTATTGCTTTCAGACATGGTGGCTCATTGGCCAGACTACGTACATTCTGGAGAGGTAGATTGTTAGCAAAGTGCAGAGACAGTTTGGCCGGGTACAGGGCAGACCACAGGGGGAGGCATGTTTTGCTAGGACTCATGCAGAGAGGTATAGGTGTGGTCCTGTGGCATCGTATGAGGAGGCTTTAATAGACTTTCAGCAGATTCCCTATGCAGCTTGGCCTATGAGGAGGGACATAGTGGATGCTGGCATGATGCCAGACTATGAGCAGTGGTTCACTGCTCATCCCTTTCTGAGATACTTAGGTCTGGGAGAGTTAGCTCCTCATATCAACGAGGAGGATTCAGATGGTGAGGGTGTAGCCGGTAAGAGGAGGGGAGGACAGAGGAGGAGGAGAGGAGATCCGGGGGATGATGGAGGAGAGGGAGGAGGGGGTGGCAGACCAAGATAGAGGAGGAGGAGGTCTGGGGAGGGGCCTTTAGGTCAGCAAGCAGTTGTGTAGTAGTAGGCTGTAGGATAGGTGCAGGCATAGGTTCCAGCACATCAGGTGGGACAGCAGGGGCAGATGTTGCCACCTCAGCAGGTGGTACAATAGTAGGTACAGGGGCAGGTTCCAGCACAACAGATGGCACCGGGACAGGGAGAGCAGGCTCTGCAGCCTGATTTACAGCAGTAGGTGATCTTTGCACTACAGGGGTAGATTAGGCAGCTAAGGGTTCATTTGAGAGTAGTAGAGTCCCACAGGGATGCAGATGCAAGACGGATATCAAAGTTATCCAGAGAGAGATGCAACCTTGGCTAGCATGCGGGTGATGAGAGCAGAGCGAGATGCAGTCGTGATGGCTATGGGTATAGATGGTACATCTAGCTTTCTGGTTTCACAGGTGCAACAAGCGCAGGCATAGGTGGCTTAGGTGTTGAACGAGCTTACTAGAGCCCAGGCACAGGCTTAGTATTACAGAGGGTTATATCATGGAGCAGTGGCAGTAGATCAGCATGCCCCTAGCTTCAGGAGCCAGTCAGAGGCATCACAGAGGGCCGGTGGGTCTCGGTCTCTAGGCTCAGTGAGGGGTCCACAATAGACAGGGGGAGACAGAGGAGAGGCCAGTGCAGGGAGCAGTGTTCCTCGGCAGCAGGGTTAGGCAGACCCAGATTCTTGTACCAGTTTTGGATCTAAGGGACACATTTTTATGGATGAGATAGCCTATATATGTATCATTTTTGCCCCGAGACATGTATCACCATTTTTGTTGTACCTTGTATACAAATTTATTGATATGACTCAGAGATTTGGATAGAGATTTTTGACATGTTGTACATTTGGACATGGTTTTACATTTTATATGATGATGCAGTTATAGATGTTCTATATGCATATGTTCTATGTTGATATGTTATAGATGCAATCTATTTTATGATGTTCTGTGTATGTGATGCATACTAGATGGATACTAGATGGATGCTAGGATGATTTGATTATGCAAACGTTTATGAAGATGATTATGCAGCTCTATATGCTTTTGTTTATGTTTTTGATTTTTTGTTATGATATATGGATGCAAATGTATTGTGGATGTCCTAGAAATGTATGAAAATGATTTGATGCACTTGATTATGTATGCAAATGATTTAATCATGTAAATGACTATCTCATGTGATATGATATGATGTCTATGCTATGTTTTTGATATGTCCAAATGTACTCAATCGACACAGAGATGATATAGATAAGTAGGATGAACTGAGGATTTTGCACTTGATATGCTGCAAGATTTATTTATTGCATGGATGATATGTATTTACTGGATATGAGATGGATATGGATTGTCATCTTGCAAGGTTTTACTTTCATCATTGGGCACTTTTTGGTATTTTTCCCTTTTTGAAATGTGGTAAGAAAATGCAAGCATCTAGGCATAATTAGATCGAGATGACCTAAGTATCACTTACCTGGATTTTGATAGAGCAAGTTGATACAATCATCTAGTCAAACTTGAATCTAGATGACCTGAGTACTTCTTGCGTTTCAACAGACAAGGATTGCCCCTTTTCATGTTCAAACCTTGGAGTCCTCATTGATCTTTTACTGATCATGTCGTTAGATAAAAATCATTACACTACTAAAGTTTAATCCACAAGCAACAGACAAAGAAAAATATTATGCCCCCCATCATAGCATCTCTAGCTTTTGGCATCCTTGAGTAGCATAGGAAGACATAATAACAAAAAATTAAGACCTTGTAAGTTAACCTGTTTATAAAACATTCTTGTATTAGCCATGTCTTTTGCCATAATTGATATAGAGTCTGCTTGAGTGTTTTTGATATGGTGCTTTGTTTTGGACAGGTTGATGTTTTGAGTCAAGAATTTCTGTTGTGAGAAGTTCTAAATGTTGTTGCACTTGTTTGTCTAGTGAAAGGTATCACTATCCTTATTGGCATCCTCTTAGAAGGTATGGCATTCAAGAATCCAAATCCATAACTAGGTCAAGGAGTTGCCCCTAGTTTAGACAAGGATCGACTTATTATGGGCGAGATGACAGACAGACATGGAGAGACGGACCCTAAGGGACTGACCTAGTGCCTCTGGGGCTCATTGCTAAATGGCCTTGCCTATGTGACGATGCAGAGGCAACATAGTTTAGGGTGAAACTGATGGGCCTAAGACCTAGGTGATGGCAAAGATGCAAAGTAGGATAGACGATGCATGATGGGATGGATAGAAAAGAAGGAGAGTGGAGCCTCAGGGGCACATTAAAAATGGCCTTGCCTACGTGATACTCAGAAGTGACGTAGTTCAACAACAGTTCAAAGGACTGGTTCAAGATGAATGACACGATGGACACAAGAGACACGAGGTTACAACAGATGGAGGAAGTGGTTTGTCCCAGATAGCACCTATTTACCAGGTTTTCACCACTTGCTTTTATTTGCACAAGAGCTAAAAGTACATATGACACCTGTTTGCCAGGTTTTCATCATGGTACCTATCCACGATGCCTATTTACCAGGTTTTCACCAGAGGATGATCTTTTTTGTTATTTTTCCATCTTTTTGGTTTTTTTGTTCTATTTTTTTAGATTTTTTCAGGACTCCCTTACATTGGGGTTTTCAGGTATAGAACTTGCGAAGGTGCATGTTGTTGATAGGATCATCGAACAGTTCACCTTCAGATGTAGCCAATTGATATGCCCCCGATCCATAAGCTGCGATGACAACATAGGGACCTAGCCAGTTAGGTTCAAATTTTCCTTTCTTTTCACAATCTTACTGATTTCTGGGATTTTCTCTTAGTACTAGGTCACCAACTTGGAAGACTCGGGGTTTGACCCTATGATTGTAACTTCTGTATATGTGCTGCTAATATGCTTTTAGGTGGTTAAAGGCCTGTTGCCTTCTTTTTTTGAGGAGCTCTAACTCTTGAAGTCTGGTCACTCTGTATTCTTCATCTGATATGAGGCCTTTTAATGAGACTCGCAAGGATGGGATCTCAACTTCAATGGGCAAGATAGCTTCAGATCCATAGACTAGGGAGTATGATGTTGCACCTATGGGTGTGTGGATGCTTGTGTGGTAGGCCCACAGCACAGGATTCAGTTGGACATGCCAATCACAGTCGGCATCATTGACAGTCTTCTTTAGTATTTTCAGAATGGTTTTATTTGATGCCTCAGCCTGGCCGTTGCCTTGGGGGTAGTAGGGGGTTGAAAAGCGGTGCTGGATATGGAATTTGTCGCATAGTTCCCTGACATCTTGGTTTTTGAAGGGTCATCCGTTATCCATGATAATGGATGAAGGGACACCATAATGACAAATGATATAGTTCAAGATAAAAGAGGTGATCTATTTGCCTATGATATTAGCTAAGGGCACAGCTTCAATCCACTTTGTGAAGTACTCTGTGGTAGTGATTATGAATTTATGGCCGCTCGAGGAAGGAGGGTGAATATTGCCCACTAAATCGAGTCCCCACTGACAGAAAAGCCAAGGAGTCGTTAATGGATGTAGCTCCTATGCTAGTGCATGTATCAGGTTCCCATGGATTTGGCACTTATTGCACTTCTTTACAAAATGGTAGGAATCTTGTTCCATAGTTGTCTAGTAGTACCCCATGCGTATGAGTTTCTTGGCTAGGGTAGGGCCACTAGAGTGGGTCCTGCATATACCGTCGTGTATTTCAATCAGGGCAGTTTGATATTCGTCACTATTGAGACACCTAAGGAGAGTACCATTGAGACCTCTGCAATATAGGGTATTGGCGACAATGGCATATCGAGATGCCTAACGGATGAAGGTTCTCTTTTAGTTACTAGAGAGATCAGGTGGGAGGGTATTCTCTTTAAGGTAGGCAAATATTTTCCCATAGAGGGGGGAATTGGCTCCAATAATGTGGCAAATGATATGGGACTCAGGGGTGTCATATGCAAGGCAGGATACTGGCTCTACCAAGAACTCGTATCGTGATTGATTATCTGGAATGTCGAGGAGAGATGCGATCATTGCCATGGCGTCTGCAGCTTTGTTCTCAATCCTTGGTATCTATTCAAAAGAGATCTTGACAAAATATTCTTTGAAGTCATCTACCATTCTCTTGTAAGGGATCAATTTTTCATCTTTTGTTTGGTAGTCATCATTCACTTGATTGATGACTAGCTGTGAATCACCATACAGTTGAAGCTCTTTGATATTCCATTCAACTGCTAGCTTGATACCGATGACTAGGGCTTCATACTCTGCCATGTTGTTAGTGCAGGGAAAGAGTAGTCTGTATGATTTAGGGATAGTGTCACCACTAGGTGTGATCAACAAGATACCTACCCCCAATCCATGCTGAGTGTATGAGCCGTCGAAGTACATTTTCTAGGTTGCTGTATTTATGTGGAAGATAGATTCGTCTAGAAACTCAAAGCTCAGAGGGTTGTCATCCGTTAGAGGTGCATCTGCCAGTTGATCTGCTAGTACTTGTCCCTTTATTGCTTTCTTGTCTACATATTCAATGTCAAACTCACTAAACAACATGACCCATTTAGACAATCTTCCTGTTAGGGCTGTCTTGTTGAGTAAGTATTTGAGTGGATCAATCTTTTCTATTAGTTTGACCAAGTGTGACAGCATGTAATGTCTCCATTTTTGTGAGGCGAAGACAACAACTAGACACGCTCTTTCGATTGTGTATTATAGTTCATACCCAACAAGTGTGCGACTGATATAGTAAATTGCCTGTTCTTTCCCATCATAGTTTTGTTGTGTGAGGAGAGCTCCCAGAGCTGTTGGTGTAGCTGAGATATACAGTAGTAGCAGCTTGCCCTAAATTGGTGGCATCAATACCGGTGGTTTCATGAGATATTCCTTTAATTGCTGAAATGCCTGTTCACATGACTCGTTCCATTTGAAAGGGACATTCTTGTGTAGAAGGTGAGAAAATGGGTGGCACTTGTCTGCCAATTGAGATATGAACCTTCTAATAGATTGTAATTTTCCCTGTAGGGACCTTAGTTGAGTGAGGTTCTTAGGAGGTGGCATCTCCATGATGGCCTTCACTTTAGCTAGGTCGACTTCTATTCCATTAGTAGACACTATGTATCCCAGTAATTTGCCTGATGTAACCCTGAACACACACTTCTTTGGATTGAGATGCACATTAAACTATTCCAACCTGTTGAAGATTTTGTCTAGTACTACTAGATGGCCTTCTCTTGTAAGTGATTTCACCAGAATGTCATCAACGTAGTCTTCCATTATAGTGTGCATCATGTCATGGAAGATTGTCATCATGGCTCTCTGATATGTTGTACCAGCATTTTTTAGACCAAATGGCATGACACACCAACAGTAGGTGCCCCAAGGACATGTAAATGTAGTCTTGTGTTGGTCTTCTGGTGCAATCTTTATCTGGTTATATCCTAAGAAACCATCCATGAGTGACAAAACAGTGTGCCTTGCCGTGAGATCTACAATCATGTCTATGTTTGGTAGGAGGAAATCATCTTTTGGACAAGCTTTGTTCAGGTCCCTGAAATCATTGCATATTCAGACTCTACCATCTGGTTAAGCCACTGGTACTATATTCAAAACCCATTCAGGATAGTCGATAGGCTTGATAAATCTGACATCTAATAGTTTCTTTAGCTCTTCTTTTACCATGAGGGCCACATGCGGATGCATCTTTCTGAGTTTTTGCTTGACTGGTTTAGCTCCTAGAGCTAAAGATAAATGATGCATAATGAGGTTTGTGTTGGTAGGTGGCGACTGATCAGGAAAGTACTATACACTAGCCATGTATCCTCACCTATTTTTTTTAGGACTGACATAAAAAATCCTATTTTTGTAACTGACATAAGAAAACCCTATTTTTGTAACTGACAAAAAGGCTTGATAAAAGCAGCTAAGGGTTAGGGTTTTGATGTATGGTATTGTAGCATTTGCAATGGTATTGAGTTGCAGGGATTGCTGGTTGTAATCAGTTTGATTTACTGGATAATAATATTGGACTCTTTGTTTGGTGGATGTAGCCCGAGTTTGGGTGAACCATGTTAAGACTTGTCTCTTGTTGTTATTAATTTTGTGTATTTCCATTCCTATGTTTAATCTTTATTTGCATTTAATTGATATCTTCTTCTGGCTAACCCTAACAAGTGGTATCAGAGCGGGTTGTGTTCAATTATTGTCTATAGGAAGGTCCCACAGTTGAGTGGGAGCAATGGCAGACGAGGGTAAATTGAAGGTCGATAAATTCAATGGGTAGAACTATTAGTTATGGAAGATGCAAATGGAGGATTACCTTTATCAAAAGGATTTATGGATGCCATTGGAAGGAGTAGCCAAGAAACCAGAAATAGTGTCTAATGAGGATTGGAATCTTCTTGACAGAAAGGCACTGGGAACCATTAGGTTGTGCCTGGCACCAATGGTGGCATTCAATATAGCAGAAGCGAAGACAACAAATGGTTTGATGAAAGCTTTGGCTAAATTGTATGAAAAACTCTTAGCCTCAAATAAGGTATTTCTCATGAAGCATTTGTTTAATTTGAAAATGGTTGAAGGTGGATCTGTGATAGGTCATTTAAATGAATTTAATATGATTGTCAGTCAATTAACTTCTGTAAATGTAAAACTTGATGAAGAAGTTAGAGCTCTCTTGATATTATGTTCATTGCCTGAAAGCTGGGATAGTTTGGTAATGGCAGTTAGTAACTCTATTTCTGGTTCAAATACCCTGAAATTTGATGATGTTGTTGGTGTTATTTTGAGTGAGGAAATTCGTAAGAAAAGCTCAGGTGGATCTACATTAGGCAGTGTTTTGAATGTAGAAAGCGGGGGCAGATCAAAGGAGAGAGGAAAAGGTTCTGGAGGTCATGGGAAGTCACGAGGAAAATCAAAGGACAAGAGATCCCAAACTAGAGGACAAAAGGATTGCTGTACTGTGGGAAACCAGGTCATCTGAAGAAAGATTGCTGGTCTCAGAAGAATAAAGAAGGAGACAAACAAGAAGGCAATAAGGAGGCAAATGTGGTAAGCAATAAGTCTGAAGATGATGCTTTGATTCTTTCCCTAGATAATGCAGATGATTCATGGGTTTTAGATTTAGGGACGTTATTTCATGCTACGTCCCATAGAAGTTATTTTCTTGATTATGTCCAAGGGGATTTTGGGCTAGTTTATTTGGGAGATAAAGAACCCTATCAGATTGTTGGAAAGGGAAGAATCAAGATTAAGTTACAGAATAAGAAACATGGGCTACTACAAGAGGTAAGGTATGTTCCAAAGCTTAGTAGGAATTTAATTTTAATAGGGTAGCTAACTGAACAAGGTTGCACTATTACATTTACTGATAAAAATTGGAAGGTTTCAAAAGGTGCATTAGTAGTAGCAAAAGGTGTGAAAGTAGGCACCTTATATCTTTGAATAGGTCATACTGTTCCTTCTACTTTAGCTGTTACAGAGAAAAAACAAACAGGTTCAGGAACAGTTGCTGCAAGTTTGCAGGAAGAGACTGGAAAAGTTGCTGTAGGTTCTGAGACAACACTGTGGCATAACAGACTTGGGCATATGAGTGAAAAACGTATGAAGGTACTTCATTCTAAGAAAGTTTTACCAGGTCTAAAATGTATTAATATGGATTTTTGTGAAATTTGTGTGTATGGAAAACAAAAGAGAGTTAGTTTTCTCAAGGATGGGAAGCAAAAGAAAAATGAAAAGTTGGAGCTTGTGCATACCGATGTATGGGGACTGGCTCAGGTATCTTCTCTTGGTGGCTCTCGATATTATGTTACATTCATAGATGATGCAACTAGGAAGGTCTAGATTTATTTCCTTAGGCAAACATCTGATGTATTTGAAACATTTAAGAAATGGAGAAGCTTGGTTGAGAATGAGACAGGTAAAAGTTTAAAATGTCTCAGATCTTATAATGGCGGTGAGTATTACAGCAAAGAATTTGAAGATTATTGTTCCTTTAATGGAATTCGTAGGCAGAAAATAGTTCCATGGACTCCACAGGAAAATGGAGTGGCTGAACGCATGAATAGGACAATAATGGAGTGTGCAAGGACCATGAGATTGCATGTTGAGCTGCCTTTAAACATGTGGGCAGAGGCTATCAACACTGTTGTATATTTAATTAACAGAGGTCCTTCAGTTCCTTTGGGCTGTGGTATTCCAGAGGAAGCATGGACATGTAAGAAGGTGAGTTACTCTTTTCTCAAAACCTTTGGATGTGAAGCATTTGCACATGTAGATTCTGAAAATAGAACCAAGCTAGATGCAAAATAAAAAAAGTGTACCTTTGTTGGATATGGCATTGATGAATTTGGTTATAGGCTTTGGGATTTTGAAAATCAAAAAATTGTGAGAAGCAGGGATGTTATATTCAATGAGAAAGTGTTGTACAAAGATCAGTTGCAGCAACATGAGAAGAAAGAAAAAGATTATGTGGTGCTGGATGATACTCCAAATAGTGATATTCTAGTGGTTCGTCATGCTCCGCAATAGCAACTAGAAATACCACAAACTCCAGTGAATGTTAGACAGTCAACAAGGCTAAGTAGACCTCCTGAAAGGTTTTCTCCCTCTTTGTATTCTATTTTGTTAACAGATGCTGGTGAACTAGAAGGGTATGATGAAGCTATGCAGGTGGATACACAGGTTCAATGGGAGCTTGTTATGAAAGACGAAATGGACTCCTTGCTGAAAAATCAAACTTGGAAATTATGTAAGTTGCCTGCAGGTAAAAAGGCTTTACCAAACAAATGGGTTTACCAGCTGAAAGAGGAAGATGGAGGTAAGAAAAGATTTAAGGCTAGGTTAGTTGTAAAAGGATTTGCACAGAAAAAGGGCATTGATTTTGATGAGATATTTTCTCCAGTTGTCAAGATGACTTCTATTTGTACTGTTTTAAGTATTGTGGCTGCTGAATATTTACATTTAGAATAGCTAGATGTGAAAACTGCCTTTCTCCATGGTGATTTGGAGGAGGAGATATATATGGAACAGCCCCAAGGATTTGAGGTCAAAGGTAAGGAGAAACAAGTGTGTAGATTGAAGAAGAGTTTGTATGGCCTAAAACAAGCACCTCGGCAATGGTATTTGAAATTTGATAGTTTTATGGCTGAGCAAGGCTACAACATGTGTAATTCTGACCATTGTGTTTATTTTAAGAGGTTGGATAATGACAGCTACATTATTTTATGTTTATATGTTGATGACATGCTTGTAGCTAGGTCTAACATGGATCACATAAGAGAGTTAAAACAATAGTTAGCACAGTCATTTGATATGAAGGATTTGGGGGTAGCAAAACAAATCCTTGGTATGAAAATTTGCAAAGATAGGAAGAATAAAAAATTGACTCTATCTCAGGCTGCTTATGTTGAAAAGGTATTGCATAGATTCCATATGGAGAATGCAAAAGCTGTCAGCACACCTTTGCCTAGTCATTTGAAATTGTCTAAGGAGATGTGTCCAAAGACACAAGAGGAGGAAGAAAAAATGTCCAAGGTCCCATATGCTTCAGCTATAGGAAGCTTGATGTATGCCATGGTTTGCACGAGACCAGATATTGCACATGTTGTAGGAGTCATAAGCAGGTATATGAGTCATCCTGGATTGGAGCATTGGGATGCAGTAAAATGGATTCTCAGATATTTGAGAGGTACATCCAATAAACATTTATGTTTTGGGGGCTCTAATACCGATTTAGCAGGTTATGTAGACTCAGATTTGGCAGGGAATATTGATACCAGGTGGAGTACTATAGGTTATGTCTTCACTGTAGGTGGGAGAATAGTGAGTTGGATCTCACGATTGCAAAAGGTGGTTGCTTTATCCACCACAGAGGTAGAGTATGTCGTTGCAATAGAGGCGAGCAAGGAGATGATATGGCTGCAATCTTTCATGGAAGAATTAGGCAAACAACAGGCTAACAGTTCTTTGTATATAGACAGTTAGAGTGCCATACATCTTGCAAAGAATTCTGCCTTGCATTCAAAAACCAAACACATATAGTTGAGGTATCACTTTATTCGGTTGGTATTGGATAATGGACAGTTAACGCTATAAAAGATACATACAGATGAAAATCTAGTGGATATGTTTACAAAGGCAGTGACAAGGGAGAAGTTGAGCTCCTCTTCAGCTTCGATTGGTCTTCTAGACTAAAAACAACAAAAATAGAACAACAGAATCCAGGGTGCTTATTTCTAGTGGGAGATACACGTGTAGCGGTGTCATCCAGGATTAGTCTCCAAGTGGGAGATTGTTTGGTGTGAAGCCTGATCAGTCTCCAAGTGGGAGATTGTTGGTAGGTGGCCACTAATCAGGAAAGTACTATACACTAGCCATGTATCCTCACCTATTTTTTTAGGACCGACATAAAAAATCCTATTTTTGTAACTGACATAAGAAAACCGTATTTTTGTAACCGACAAAAAGGCTTGATAAAAGCAGCTAAGGGTTAGGGTTTTGATGTACGGTATTGTAGCATTTGCAATGGCATTGAGTTGCAGGGATTGCTGGTTGTAATCAGTTTGATTTACTGGATAATAATATTGGACTCTCTGTTTGGTGGATGTAGCCCAAGTTTGGGTGAACCACGTTAAAACTTGTCTCTCGTTGTTATTAATTCTGTGTATTTCCATTCCTCTATCTAATCTTTATTTGCATTTAATTGATATCTTCTGCCGACTAACCCTAACAGTTTGGATCTAGCCCTGGCATGTCTGCGTATGTCCAAGCAAAGTTGATTTGTTTTCTCTTGAAGAAATCAGTAAATGCTGGCTTTTCATGTTCTGTTAGAGCTTTCGCCATGTGGATCATTCTGGGCTCATCCCCTATGCTGACATTGATTGGTTTCGCCGGTTCTGTCAAGATTGATGATCTCTCCTAATGTGTAAGATTGGGGAGAGGGTCAAGCCTTCCATCCTTCAGTTCCTCAGAGAGGTTTTCACCATTGGATACGTCTTTATTTTTACTATTTTGATGATCTAACACTACCACGGAGTAGTTTTCACCATTAGATCGTTCTTTTATTTTGATATTTTTATGACTAAAAGGCTTGGCACTCTCTCCAAAATAGGCCTTCTCATTAAGTTCGATAGCATAGCTAGCTCTGTGGTCCCCTGCGGGTATATGATCTCTAAGCTCTACATAATCTATAATGGCATCATCGTTCTCAAAGGTATCGAGCTTAGGGGTAGTGCCTTCTAGGTCCCAGTCTATGAGTTCAGGGTGTACCAGTGGTAAGGGATCGTTGGGTTGGTCAGGTTCAATGGCATTGATGGTTAGGCTAGAGTTATTAAAAGTACGGATGAAGTCTGCGATGGTACTCTCTGTTAGTGGATCCATCAAGGGAGGCATCATTCTTTCCTCATGATCATCACTATTGTTATTATGCGGAATGGACTCTAACGGTCTAGCCCTTGGACCTTGTCTCTCGTTAGCATGGGTTGGGTCATACTCATGGACAACGTGAATATCTTTTTCATCACACGATAGCTCAGAGAGGCTATCCCATTCATACTCATTTGAATCGGTCTCACTATTCAGTTGTAGTTGTTGAATTTGCTCAACCAGATTGCTAATAGATGTTTCTGGTTGTTTTCCTTTGTTCTTGTTTGTTATGTTGGTTCTTGAGGCTCCAGTGTATCCTATCCCTGTAGTGTCTCAGGTTGTCAAGGTCAGAGGTCGGATGGGTTTAGTGATACCATCCTTTCTTGAGCTGAGTGGACTGTGTCCTTCATATCCCATTCTCTGTAACATTTGGAAACCTCAACCATATTGTGCAGTTTGTATAATGGGATGGTCATGTTCTGTTGATGAATTGCCTTCATCCTTGTATAACCATTGCAGGATATCTTTCTCATCACTCTCATCTTCAAGACTTCCCCATTTAACAAATGGTCCTTTGGTATCTTTATCTACTTTAGGTTTGCTCAGAGTAGGTCTCCCATATGATCTAGGAGATAGGGGGAGTTGTGCTAAGCAGAGGGATTGGGAGATTGTGTACTCACCCAAGCCTTTATCTTTGAGGTTGAGTTTAAGTTGGGAGGCTTTTGAAGTGGAAGCAAGTTAAGCTGGGTCAATACGAGACGAGGATGAAGTAGAAGCATGGTTATTGGGGATCACAACTTCAGGTTTTGGCTGAATGGAGTTGCAATACTGATACAAATTAGGGTCACCTTGTATAGTGATCTCTTGACATTCATAGGGGAACTTGATACACTGGTGATATGTTGAAAGTACTACTTTCAGAGCATGAATCCATGGTCTCCCAAGGAGAATGTTGTATGCTAGCTCCATATCAAGGACTTGACATGCTACATCTTTTACTACAGGTCCCACTCTGATAGGTAAATTAACAATTCCTTTAGAAGTTCTCTCCTCCTCATCATAGGCTTTGATAGTTATTTTCTTTTTTGGATCTATAGCCTTCTCTGAAAACCCCAATGTAAGGATTAGCTTCAAGGTGCAAATCTTCAAACCAACTCCTCCATCGATTAGGACCCTCTTTATCTTGTGTTTGTGAATGAAGGCTTCGATATGAAGAGAGGCATTATAGGGTTGAGTGATTGACATATCATCCTTTTCAGTGAATGATAGGGAATGATGTGAGATGATGTGACCTACCATGGTTTGGAATTGTTCCTCAGCAAGGTTTGTAGGGACGGAGGCTTCCGCTAAAGCTTTGTCAAGAATGGCCCTATGAGATGGGGATAGACACAGGAGTTTGAGGATGGAGATATGTGCAGAGGTCTTATGTAGCTGATCCAAGATACTGTATTGACTAGCTGGAGTGGCAGAGGCTCCTCTAAGGGTGACTCTATTACTGCGGGTGGTAACATTACAATCTGGATCCTTGTTAATAGTGATCACATTGATGTGTGAATCACCTTCTGAGATATGTGGTGCAGGAGCACCTTCATAAACTGATGCTTCATAAACTAATTTTTGGGATTTGAGTCAATTTTGAAGATTCAATGTTGTAATAAGGTTATTTTGAGTCATTGTTATGTGTCTAGGAGACTAGGAGTTTCAAATATGCAAAATATTGCAAACCATGTAAAGGTTGCCAATATAAAATTGGAAAAAATAGTCAAGTTACTAGAAAGATAGTTTTGGGATGGGATACCAAAGGTTAGTTCACTTGAGGAAATTAAAAGGCAGTTGGTCACTGAAAAGACAAGTTGTTATGCCCTTATAAAGGCCTTGTAACATCCAAATAACTCAGAGGTGATTGAATATGTGAATGAGATCAACAAAAAACACTATTTTTATCCATTTCCTTCAGAAAAATGTTGTTTCCAGGCCTTTTATGCCTCTATATGGGCATGCATGGATGTTTAATTGGTTATGAGTCTTTGTTCCTTCAATCACCTTCTAGTTGTAGCTGGTCTCATCCATTTTTGTTTTGTTAGTGAGTTTCTTTATTTTCCTCTGCATTAGATTGGTATCAGAGCTAGCAAAAGCTCTGGGTAAAGTGGTGCATATTTGTTTCCTGTCACTGAGAAGGCAGGTGAAAAACTAAAGTAAAGATAAAGAGTTGTGTTGGTGACCTTTGTTTTGTTTGCTAAGTTGTTTGGTTGTAGGTGCTTATCCATCTAGCTGCAGAAGGATGTTTTCTGAGGTTGTGTGTATGGGCAGACAAGATGAGGTCTGTCATGACCATTCTCCAATGGAGATTAGGTTGGATAAGGGTGCAGAGAGAAACCACTGAGGAGAGAGTGGTAGGTACATCACCAGGATCTGCTATTGGGTGAGATGAATGGTTTGGTGAGTTGGTGTTGTGAAGCAGTAGAGAGATGGATACCTGACTGAAGAAGCACTTGATGTTGCAGACTGAAGAGTACTCCACTAATGGGAGTAGAAGGAGCCTGAAGATGCTCTAAGAAGATGGTAGTTTTGTTGGTTGGTTGGTCACCTTTCTATTGATTTGAAGATTTGAAGTTTGTAGCTGAGAAGATTGAAGATTGAAGCCAAAGGAGATGCAGAAAAAGACTTTGTTGCTGATACATTTCCAAGGGACTTGGAAATCTTTGTTGGTTGGTCTTCATAAACTGATGCTTCATAAACTAATTTTTTGGATTTGAGTCAATTTTGAAGATTCAATGTTGTAATAAGGTTATTTTGAGTCATTGTTATGTGTCTAGGAGACTAGGAGTTTCAAATATGCAAAATATTGCAAACCATGTAAAGGTTGCCAATATAAAATTGGAAAAAATAGTCAAGTTACTAGAAATACAGTTTTGGGATGGAATACCAAAGGTTAGTTCGCTTGAGGAAGTTAAAAGTCAGTTGGTCATTGAAAAGACAAGTTGTTATGCCTTTATAAAGGCCTTGTAACATCCAAATAACTCTGAGGTGATTGAATATGTGAATGAGATCAACAAAAAGCACTGTTTTATACATTTCCTTCGAAAAAATGTTATTTCTAGGCCTTGTACGGCTCTGTATGGGCATGCATGGATGTTTAATTGGTTATGAGTCTTTGTTCCTTTAATCACCTTCTAGTTGTAGCTGGTCTCATCCATTTTTGTTTTGTTAGTGAGTTTCTTTATTTTCCTCTGCATCAAAATGGTTAACAACATAGTCAAAGCTGACGTTTGTGTAATTTGCATCGTTAGAGCCACTGTTGTTTCTGTTGGAAGGTCCTCCCTACTCATAGTTAGGAAGAGGATCCTTGAATGCCTAATGATCACTATTCGAGGTATGTACATCAATGGATATCTTGTTTTGTTCGATTAAGTCTTGGATCATTTGTTTGAGTGCTATACAATCATTGGTTTTATGTCCTTTGTTACGATGAAACTCACAGAAGTTGTTATTGTTCCACCAATGAGGTTTGACCTTAGGTTCATACTCCCATGCAGTTGGAAGTGTTATGATCTTGTTCATGATTAGCTTTCGTAGAGCAGTTTCTAAGGATTCTCCCAAAGGTGTGAACTTTCTCCTAGGTTGAAAGTTGGTGAACCGAGATTCAATGTTTCTTGGTTTGTTTTGTGGGGGGTTGCTTTGAGGAGCTGATAAATTGAAGATCGACTATTTGGGTGCCACATTCTTGGCATCCACTACCCCATCATTTACAACATTCTTGTTTTTCATCCAGAATCTTGGTTTGTCATTGTTGGTGTTGGTGCTAGGAGTATCTTTATACAGCTTGATTTGACCCTTGGCAATTAGAGCTTTTTCAATGATGAGACCCATCTCAATGACCTTGCTAAAGGAAGTAGGACATTGGATTTGAATTTGATAGCTCATTTCTATTTGTAAGTTGTGCACGAACATCTCTAGCATTTGCTTTTCAGGCATTTGGTGTGGGCACTTGCTTGCTAGCTGTCTCCATCTTTGTAAGAAGGCGGTGAAAGATTCTCCACCTTTCTATTTTGTGTTACAAAGATCCAATATTGAGGTGTCATGCTCAATATTGTAAGAGAAGTGGGTGACAAATTTATCTACAAGTTCATTGAAAGTTTTAATACTGGGTGGCAGTCTAGAGAACCACTCCATGGCCTGTCCTCCTAAGCTCCATGGGAAGAGTCATATAAGATAGGTGTCATTATGTGTGACTTCAAGGCAAGCAGCATTGAATTCCCTAATATGGTCCCTTGGATCACCCTTTCCTCTATATTTGTCAAACTTAGGTACCTCAAATTTTGAGGGGAAAGGTATCATGATCAAGGCCTTATCGAAAGGATATGGTGAAATATCCTCTAAGGTGTAATGTTTGGTAGATGCTCCCGTTTTCATGTTTGAAAATTGTTGTTGGAGATCTTCAAATTTTTGGTTCATTAGACTTAGGGCATCCGTAGCATCAGTGCTGGTTTTGCTTTTGTCTTAAGGTGTTTCTTGCTCATGTCTACTTCCCTCAGTTTCTTTGAGAGTCTTTATGTCATAATCCTTAGGGAGCTTGACTCCTACACTTGCCAGATGTAAAAAGAATTTTGTAGGGTCTTGGGCAAGCACTTTTTCTAATAGGCGTTGAAATTTTGGGTTATGTTGCGTTTGAAGGATCTCTTCCATAGAAATTTCTTCATCACTTTTGTGACCATCATGAACACTTTTCTTGGCCATTTCTATTTGTTTTTGTTTTTGTAATCTAGTTAAGACCATGCAAGGTGGTAAAGAAATGGGATGGAGTGAAAAAGATTCTTGAGCAAGATGCTAGGATGATACAAGGTTTTAGCAAGGTTCTCTTAGATCTATGTGATGTCAAACAAGTTGGGTTTACAAAAGCAATAGTCAAAGTAAGGATGTCAAAAATTTGATTACTTGATGTTGACTAGTCTTGCATAAGCCACTAGTAGAGTTTTGAGAGAAAAGGATAAGTAACCCTTGATATTGGACACTCACTAGGTTTGTTTGAGTATTGATTGTGATCTAGAATAACTTGGTTCTAACCTTGTAGGAATTTGGAAAGATTTGGTGACACTTTGGATGAAAAAGAAGATGTGGCATGGAAAAGAAGGAGAGATGGTTGATTTGCAAGGTCTCAATCAGATTTTTGGAAATTGAAACAGGTCTGAAATGGTTTTGAAAATGCTAAAAATTTTGCTCTTGGAAGGTATGGTTTTACTCTCTGGTTTGGATGCGCAGAAGTATATGTGCCACAACAGGATTCAAATGCGCAATACTGGCAAAGTTTTGAATGCACCACAACAGAGTTCAGATACACTGGAAGTCAAATCAGATGCGCCACAGGTCGTGGCAAATGCACAATTGTCTTGTTTTCTCAGAATTTTGGAAAATTTTGGAATGTTTTCAGGATTCTTTCTATTTTTGGTTTGGAAAACTTGGTGTTTCTGAGAATGTTGATGTTTGATTATGGCAAAAACACAGCAAACACATAGAAGTTTTTCATGATTTTTATCTTTTGTTATTTTTTTTGTATTTTTTTAGATTATTTTGACTCAGAACAAGTACACCCTAAGCTGGATAGGACAGTATTTGTTGAATCCTCTAGCTATGCAAACTCAAAGCGTGTAGCTCTAGGATCTGGTAGCACTGGTTCCCCTCCATGGTACTCACTTCTTACGCATACCAGATCCAGGTTTCCTTAGGCTCGTACCCCCACCAAACCTTAGGATTGTCCTTGCTAGCTCTACTAAGAGTCACATGAATTGAGGCTGCTTCAAGAACTCTGCCCTTTGCATCAACAAATAGGGTATTTTGGCTTACTAAACAATTGGTTCTTAGTCAGGGCAACTGTTCGAGTGGTTACACATGCGGTGGCACTACTCTCCGTTATGGAGTCTCCTAGCCTCAAAGGGTTACACCTTAGAGGGTTTTGGGGGAGGTTGGCCATCAGTGTAACACAGCAGCACTCGTTGCAGGAGGTTTTCACCTCAAGCACAATTTATTTTAAGTGGCTTGGTAGGGCTTGGCTTTAGCCTGTTACCACTCAGGGTCGTTCCCACTTGGACAAGTGTGCATCCAAGGGCAGGCCCCCCTAAAGGTTTAACAAATAGAATGGCAAGTCTGGCACTTTGGTCACCCAGTTAAGGGGAGAGCATAAGCCTATTGTCATTCACAATCATAGAATACACTGGTTAATCCAACCCTAGTTAAAAGTAGAAAAACTAAATGGGCTATTCTACTTGTACACTCACACTATTGTTAACTTGGAAGTGTTTAGAGCATAGCAATGTTCATTCTGTTTGTTTGAGATAGCAATGGTCTAATCTAGGAATTAAGTCAACAATGCAAAAGATAGCAGTTGGTTCAATTACTTTCCATCCTAGTTAGAGACTATGTAGAATTTGCATGCAATGTACTTGTTTACTTTTCTCCTAATTAGTCTAAATGAACTAGGCAAAGCAATCTAAATGATCTAATCTAGCCACTAACCCTGTAAAAATGAAATGTTAGCTCAAACACACCAAAATAAAAAAACCCTAAAAATAGAGAGCATAATCAAAAGCACCGCAATGCAGTCTGAATGTGCAGAAACAGAACTCGCATGTGCCGCTGTACAAAAGTGCAAAAATAGGTGTCAAAAGCGTTGTAACAAGAGGTATATGCACAACTTTATCAAATGCGTCATTTTACAATGTAAATGCGCTAGAAAACTAGGTATATGTGCGATTTAATATGCAAGCACTGGAACAGGGATTGGATGCACCATTGTAGAGGATGAATGCGCCAAAATGTCGTAAGTGCCGAAATAGATAGTAGATGCATTGCCTGGGAGGCCAGATGCACCAAAGTTTCGTATGCGTCGAAATAAGAGGTAAATGTGTCATTTTGGAGGTTAGATGTGCCAGAGTTCTGTATGCGTCAGAGTGGAGGTAAATGTGTCATTTTGGAGATTAGATGTGCCAGATGCTTCTGTCAGAACCCTGTATCTGCACCTGTACGGACCTGTCACTTGGAAAAACTTGGTTTTTGATTAATTAGAGGGGCAAGGGCCCCACGGTGGGCGCCAAAAATGTGATGGGGAAAATGGATACTCAAATCAGAATAATAAAACCCAATACACTAATGAAATCTTAAGGAAAAGGATATTTAAACAACAAATAAATGATACTCACACCTTTACCTTGCATCTTCCATTATTCACCTATCTCTTCTTGACCTTGATGATGATGAAGCCCTCAGAAGCAAATGCTCCCTTGCTTGTTGAAGGTGACAAGAATGGAATGGCTGAGATATTTTGTGTGATTGAAGATGGGCTTCAACACACTAGCAATGGAGGAAATAAAATGCTTAAGAAAATGGGGGTGCCAAAGGCGCACCTATGTTCCTGTAGCATAAGTTTGCTCAAATGATCGATATGGAAATGAAGAAGAAGAAGTTGTATTTATAGAGTTGTGTGGAAGAAGATCAATGGTTGAGAAGAAAAGGGAAGATCAATGGAGGAAGATTGTTGAGGAACATGCAACAAATGGAAGAAAGACATGTGTCATTCGAAAAGTAGCTTTGTTGAGTTAACTCCTCTCTTGATGAGGATGAGATTTGATTTTCTTAAATTTAGAATTTATTTTTCTAATTTAAGAGAAAGTTTGCTTTAACGATGCTTTAAAACTGCTTTTGCTTTTGTATGACAAGAGGAAAGTATTTTTAGAAGATAAGAATGATTTTTGAAAATAAGAAAGTATAATTAAATAAAAATATTTATTTAATTATTTTGTAGATAATTGAGAGGAATAAATAAAATATAAAAATATATTTTATTTTGTGGAGATTTTTGAAGAATAAAATAAAATATAAAAATATATTTTATTTAGTGGATATTTAAGATTTTATTTAAATAAAATTTACATTTTATTTAAATTTGGAAGAATAAGAGATTTTAATTAAATAATTAAAATTATTTAATTATTCAGAAGAATGAAGTTGAAGAAAATGAATTTAATTAATTTAAATAAAATGTAATTTATTTAACTAAATGGGAGGGGATGAATCAAATAAATAAATAAATTTATTTATTTATTGATAGAAGAATGTGAATAATGAAATAAATATTTAAAATATTTAAGTAGAGTCATGCCATTTTTTGGTGTATACAGGATATACCTAGGAGTCTTAGGCACAAGATGTGGAGATGGGGGAGGCTAGGCAGCAAGATGCCCTAGTGGCAGAGATAAAGACAAAGAGGCTGCCGAAACTGCTATGGTACAAGATGAGGCTGTGAGGCAGACATAGTTAGAGCTATGATTCATGCAATGCAAATGAGAGAGAGATGCTCCTAGGGAAGAGCTAAGGTAGGCCAGAGTGGGTTCATACAGACAGGGATAGGCAGAGGGGTAGGGATAGATTCCTAACTCAGTGGAGCTAGCACGTATCATAGCAGAGCATGATGGCATGATGGCAATGAGGCTGAGGGCTAAGTTAGCCTTATAGAGGATGACCTTGGAGAGAGATGTTGCTTAGGCAATGGTAGGTACTGACCAACCTATGAAGACTATGCTAGTAGAGTTGACTCAGGTTCAGCGTGAGCTAAACCATGTGATTTGAGAGGTAGAGTACTATAGGGATCTATACCACAGTATAGTGCTGATAGAGCAGAGATAACCCAGCTTCAAAGAGAGGAGTAGATCAGGGGCCTCATCCTCCAGGAGATTTGGGGCATCAGTTATGGGACCAACATAGTAGCCTAGACCTACAACACCACACCAACCTCCCCTAGCTAAAGGACCTTCATCATCTGGAGCCAAAGCTAAGCCCTTCGAGGGGAGTTCACACAGTTCATTGAGTTATCTATTGTATTATTGAGACTATGATGCCTTGTTGGTAAACAAATTTGTTGCTCTTAAGTAATCTTCTTGAATAACTTTATTTTGCCCTTGGATTAGCAACAACCTGTTCACAATAGTTGAAGAATCACAGAACAATGTCGATTCCTCTTTGGGTTTGAGAGGGACAGCTCCCTCGTATGATGGGGGGGTATATGGATTTTCTAGGGTTTTTAAGAACAAATTGTATAACAAAACTAATGACGAAACAAGAAATAGTCTTATTAATTCAAGTTTCACACATTTAAGCTGAGGTACCAAAACTTGACACACACATGAGATTGAATTGAACACACATTCAAAACATTTCTCTATTGCTTTCTTGCTTGAATAGTACTATTCAAGTCCTTTGTACAATGCCTCACGAAAAAGTGGAACCCCCTTTGATTAAATTACAAAGCTGTAAATATAGGTGAGGCTAGTAACCACTTAAGGTAACTACCTTAACCACTTTTGTAACTACTTAGAATAACTAACTCTCTAAGTGCACCAACTTGGAATAACTAACTTTCTTTTCAGAAAGATAGTTACTTAGAGAAACTACCTGATTTTGGCACTTAAGAAATAACCAGAAACTAAGCTCATTTTCTAACTTTTAGTTACAACAAGTGACATAAGTCACTTTTATAAAAAGGTAATTAGAACTTGTGACTTTCAAGTTGTGCATTTCACTAAGTCCTTTCCATCTTCATCTGCACTTTTTTTTTTGACAATCAACCTGGCTAGATCTGGAGAAACCCTCTGAATACCTGAATCTTAGACTCCTGTGTTCACGCATGCAAAATATGGACTATCAAAATAGCATGTCCTTCACATAGACTGAATAATGCCACATGCCTTCTTGTTCCAATACAATCATAAAATGTCATTGCCATCATCTCTCAAGCCAATTTCTCTAGCTTTGCATAGATTTCTATTATATATAGATGTGATCTACCTTCTATGTAAAAAGCATGTACCTTTATATTAATTCTTTTATCTTTCATCAATTCCCTTGCCACTTTACCTCCATTCTACATGCCAACTTCTATGATCTTGCAGCAAGAAAATACATCCATGCAACCACCAAAGGTCTAACTGTCATCTTAATGGTAAAATTTTTGGTGTCCTCAAGGTAGCCAACACGAGTGAGAAGATCAACCATGCACACATAATAATCAAGTGTAGCTCTCATGCAATATGATATACTCATGTCATTGAAGTATTTACATCCATCATTCACTAAACCCTACTCCAAAACCCTCATTCTGGTGACAAAGATCATGGCGGCCGGTTTTTACAAAGGTTGATTACATTTGCTTTGAATGCTTCCAATTCATTTTATGTATATGCTGCAATCATTATATTCCACAAAACCACATTTCTCTGAGGTAATTTGTCAAACGGTTTGAGTGCCTTGTCAATACTTCGTCCTATGCAAAGATTGTAGAATTTAGCTTTCCACCCGCCAATGACACTTGCATGTTTTGTGACTAACTAGTCATCTTTGTAGTTCATAGTTCATGAGAGCATGCTTCTTTGAGGCTGAATGTTAAAGTTTCATACACCTTGCTTGTACTTTTAGTTCACGCATATGTGTCTTCTATGGCAGCCTGTAGGTTGTGGAAGGCAGCTTTACACATGTCAATTACATTTGCTTGAAAGTTTTGTAAGCCCATCTTGCATATATCCTACGAGACGACCATAGCAAGCCATGAGACCACATTTCTTTGAGCTATCTATTCAAACAACTCATGCATTTTGTGTTGCTTGAAATCTTCTAAAACTTGTTCAACAAACCCATTTTGTGTGGTATACTTCCCTTGGCAGCCTATAGGATGACATCTTTTTGAGGAATTTAGTCAATCAGTTAGTGTGGCTTGTCAATGCTCCACACATAGTTTATAAGTTTGTTACAATATTTAATACCATAATATCTGTTAAAAAGTCTTTTTCTGTTATGTTTTGATGGTTACCTATATGTAAAATGGTATTCAATGTCTCCATTTAATACATATATCCCATACTCGTGGTATTCAATGAGACAATATTCCTTCGCTTGACATTATGTCAAACAGTTCAGGTGCCTCATTTGTGCTTCAACGTTTTGCATAAATGTCTACCAAAGCATTTGCAATGATAATATCTAACAAAAACTTTATTTCCATTATGCATGGCCATACCAAACTGCAAATCTCTTGTTTGGTACGAGCTGGAAGTAAGTTGGCAAATTTTATGGAATTTATCTTTACAACCGCCAATTGTATTTGCTTACAAGTTTTAATATATTCCATTCTAACAAAACCATTTCGTCCATACCCTGCATTTATGGTAGTCTATGATATGACATCTTTTTGAGACATTTAATCAAACGATTGATGCACATTGGAAATGTTTTGCATACATGTTTATTAGAGAATTTATAACTGAAATATTTGACAGAAACCCTTCCATTATTATGCGTTGGTGGACATCCAAACCCTCATTTGAAATCTCCCATTTTGGTATAGAGAGAGAGGATGATGGGAGCGGTTGTAGAGTTGGGCTTTACACCTAGTAAACACATTTTTCTGAAAATGTCTAAAACCCAATCCATTTTGTATAGAACTCTACATTCGTTGCATTCCAGTTGATGACATTTCTTTGAGGCATTCCATAAAACTATGCAAGGAGGATGTTGGCAAGGGTTGAGCAGCTGATATGCCTTGTCTATGCATCCACTTCTTGCATATATGTCTGCTAGATCATTTCAAACTATAATATCTGATAAAAATTTATGTTTCGTTCACAGGTAAGATGGGAGGATGTTTGTAAAGATTATGGTATTTGGTGTTCTAGCTATCAAATGCATCATCTTAAGGCACCTCCAGCAAACACATTTTGTGCATATCCCATGATCATGCATTCCAGTGATAAGTGCATTCCAAGAGATGACAAATCTTTGAAGGAAACAGCTCACGCACCTTGTTGGGAATGGAGGACAGGGGCAAAGTTGTGGAGTCTAGTTTTAAACTTTCTTTGTCAATAATCTTCCCAAGTAGTTATAATAACTACTTTTTCCTTAATATAAGGTTAATCCTTCAAGTCTTCGTCAGTATTTTAAGGTGCCTTCAAAACTTCATTGGGAGTATTAAGAACTTTTAAAACCAAACACTTTTGCCAATGGAGAATAGTGGTGAAATGCAATTTGTATTAGTTTTGAAGGCCAATTGCATCATGGATGAACTCCACTTTGTTTAATATCAGCACTTTAGGAGGCTTTCACAACTTCGTCAGAGAGAAACAAAACTTTCAAAACTAAGAAATTCTCCCGATAACAAAATTATGACAATGACTTTCCTTTGTCGGCATTTTTAGAAGTTTTAATAACCTCATCGGAGATAAGAAATACTGGCAATTACCCCCGATAGCAAGAATATGAATTTTCATAGGTGTTTTGAGCATCCTTTAAAACTCATCCGAGATATTAGGAACTTTTAAGACTATGTACTTTCACCGATGGTAGAACTTTCTTTGTCTACTACTTTGAAGCTTTCAAAACTTCCCTTCATTGATGGTTGATAGCACTTTTGAAACTTTTATGAAGAGCCATTGAAAGTTTTAAAATTGAGGAATAGATCACTTTTTCAAAAATCTCTTTCAACACTTAGGGTGGCATTCACAACCTTTCAACTCTTTAAATAGTTTTCAAAACTAAAGCTTTCCTTGGTAAAAGAAAAGATTGACTTCTATCAATATCTTTATAATACAATATAACTTGTTCTTCCTTTGAAATAGTTCCAAAATTATCCAAAACATCCCATGAAGTGACTTAGTTATGAGCAATCATGAGATCATCTTCTGTAATTGCGACATTGGTGATGTTCTAAGAAGTTTTCAAAACTCCATTGAAAGCTGATATGATTTGAAAACCAAATTTTACCTCTGGGAATGAATCATCGAAGTTTTAAGAGGAGTTCTAAACTTTAGCCAAATCATCGATATAAGTTGCTCCTGTATGGCTTCATTGATAGAGAATGATAGTGAGCATTGAGAATTTGTGTGCCAATGTGAGTGTTAAAATGTGAAAAATATCTAACTTCATATCACTAAATCTTCATAAAACTTGTCTGATAAATCCTCGTAAGCAAGTGATTCTACTTCATCCTCCGCAAATTGTCTACTGAAAAATTGAATGTTTAAAATCTCATAAACTATAAGACATCGTGACCTACCCTATACCACTATTTCTAGGGTTTCAACTGAAATGATGGAGATCTTTCTTCGAACTTGTGAATGGCTTGACAATTTAGCACTTGTGACTAGGAGTGACTCAATGTAGGAATTTGGACACAAGAAGTTTAAAAATTGGTAAGTTTAAAACAAGGCCAACAACTGGCTCTAACTAGGGACAAGGACCTTTTGGACACGAGATGAACCTAGAATCTCTGGAAATGAATAGTTCCTTATCCATTGGGTAGGTAGAGTTAGGAGATAATACGATGTTCAAGGAAAACAAGGGGAACAAGGAGACTCAAATGAGACAAAAGGACAAATGATGAAAAACACAGAGATGAGGCAAATGATAAAACCAATAGAAACTAAAACAAGACAGCCACAACCAAAACACCTAGTTAACCTATGTACATGATAGGTGACTCCTACCTCAAACTGCTTGGGAAAGATTATCATGTGAAACCATTAACGGGTTGAGAAAAATAGGCACCTGTATGGAAAAGAGACATACATAGATGAGGCACCTGCAGACTCAGTACACATTTCAACATGATGAGAAAAATAAAATATAGGAAATATGAGGACTCCTTGAATTGTACACCAAACAACCAATTTTCACCATAAGTTTCTAAGTCCTTTTGTATCCCATTGGTATTTCCCTGTGTATTGTTGATCATCTCTTCTTTCATCAATCTAAAGATTCTTTTGATAGCTTAAACCAAAGAAAATTGTATCACGAACCAAACATCCTTCACGTGAAGTAAGAAGTGAAGAAAAATCAATGGTCTGTGGCTGATCCTTCATATAAATAATGTTATCCTTTATCATTGAATCATTTTCTGCCAAAGAAAATTCCTCATTTACCATTACCAACTCAGGATGTTCTTTATTAGAGGGTTGCACATGAGGAAGAGAAAGTAATGTATCTACATTATGTACTTTATCCTCTCGAAAGTCTTCTTGTATTGTTGGTGAAGAAGAAATAATATTTTCCTCTCTTGGACGTAGTGAAGGAGAAGTTAAAACATATAACTCTTCATTAATCCTTTGACTTCTTGCAATTTCATGTATATTGTCATGAACACAGAACTTTGACCTCCTTTATCATGACTATGAACATTACTCTCTTTTCCCTGTTCAACATCAGTATATGCAGACAACACACTGATATCTTTATGATATTCTTACATATCTAGAGTGGAAGTACTCAACGCTTCATCTTGAGTAATACCTTTAATTTTAATAGTCGATTATTCTTCTTCAATAGATGATAAAGGAGAAAGAATGAAATCTTCTTCACAAACAAAATCATCAACAAGAGCATTGAGACACCAATCTATGATGGAAACCTCATGAGGGAGATCTTGTAGTGTTATTTCATCATCATTCTCTTCTTATTCATATTGAATGCATGTTAGGAAAACATTTTTTGACTCGTCTTGATGCTCTTTCACACTTTGGCCCAAAATTTCTTCTGTACTTGCTTGAACATTAAACATGTGACGAAACTCTTTCTCAGAAGTTATAGTTGTGGAACTAGAGCAAGTTGCCACAAGAGGAGTGACATTCTCCAAAGAAATTGAGAAAATGTCATCATCTGGAGATATCTCTGCTTCATTATTGCATGCTTCCATGCAATCTTCTTCTTCTATCTCCATCACTTCTTCTTTTTGGTCTTCCTCTTCATTGTTGTCCTCATCATGTGAATGATATATCTCAACATAATTTCTTTTCTCTTCAGGTGTATGAATTTTCTCTGAAAGGGAGTTGTGATCAGGATCAAGAAAATGAGTCTTCTTCCCATCTTTTTGTTCAATCTTCTATAATGTTTGAAGCAAAGAAGGATTAACCTGGTCAGAATCGAGTTGTATACCACCATAGAAATTCTTCAAAAACTCTACTTGCTTAGGGTCATCAAGAACTTGATTTTGTTGAGCAGTAGATACAGGAGAAGGATAATCTTCATCTTCACTATCACTATCTGATTCAAGAAACTGTAAGTTATGCATCTGGGTTCTTCGATACCAAACAATTTTTTAGGATTCTTCTTTCAGATAGAGTCACTAACTTATTTTCTAGGGAGATACTTGTATATTTTTGAGGAATAAATGGCACCAACACTTCAGCTCATTTCCCCAGTAGAGTCACCAAAAATTTGTTGGTAAACAAATTTGTTGCTCTTAAGTAATCTTCTTGAATAACTTTGTTTCGCCCTTGGATCAGCAACAACCTGTTCACAATAGTTGAAGAATCGCAGAACAATGTCGATTCCTCTATGCATTTGAGAGGGGCAACTCCCTCATATGATGGGGAGTATATGGATTTTCTAGGGTTTTTAAGAACAAATTGTATAACAAAACTAATGACGGAATAAGAAATAATCTTATTAATTCAAGTTCCACACATTTAAGCTGAGGTACCAAAACTTGACATGATAATATTTTCCACATACAATGTTTAAAGGAAAGCAAATGGTTATCATTGATGAAACATACAAATATCAAAAACACATGAGATTGAATTGAACACACATCCAAAACATTTCTCTATTGCTTTCTTTCTTGAATAGTACTATTCGAGTCCTTTATACAATGCCTTGCGAAAAAGTGGAACCCTCTTTGATTGAATTACAAAGCTATATATAGGTGAGGCTACTAACCACGTAAGGTAACTACCTTAACTACTTTTGTAACTACTTAGAATAACTAACTCTCTAAGTGCACCAACTTGGAATAACTAACTTTCTTTTCAGAAAGATAGTTACTTAGAGAAACTACCCGATTTTGGCAATTAAGAAATAACTAGAAACTAAGCTCATTGTCTAATTTTCAGTTACAACAAGTGACATAAGTCACTTTTACAAAAAGGTAATTAGAACTTGTGACTTTCAAGTTGTGCATTTCGTTGAGTCCTTTCCATCTTCATCTACTCTTTTTTTTTTTAACAATCAACCTAGCTAGATCTGGATAAACCCTCTGAATACCTGAATCTTAGACTCCTCTGTTCACGCGTGCAAAATATGGACTATCAAAATAGTATGTCCTTCACATAGACTAAATAATTCCACACATCTTCTTGTTCTGATACAATCATAAAATGTCATTGCCATCATCTCTCAAGCCAATTTCTCTAACTTTGCATAGATTTCTACTGTATATAGATGTGATCTACCTTCTATGTAAAATGCATGTACCATTTTATTAATTCTTTTATCTTTCATCAATTCCCTTGCCATTTTAACTTGATTCTACATGCCAACTTTTTTGATCTTGCAGCAAGAAAACACATCCATGCAACCACCAAAGGTCTAACTATCATCTTAATATTAAAAGTTTTGGTGTCCTCAAGGTAGCCAACATGAGTGAGAAGATCAACCATGCACACATAATAATCAAGTGTGGCTCTCATGCAATATGATATACTTATGTCATTGAAGTATTTACATCCATCATTCACTAAACCCTACTCCAAAACCCTCATTTTGGTGACAAAGATCATGGTGGCTAGTTTTTACAAAGGTTGATTACATCTGCTTTGAATGCTTCCAATTCATTTTATGTATATGCTGCAATCATTACATTCCACAAAACCACATTTCTCTGAGGTAATTTGTCAAATAGTTTGAGTGCCTTGTAAATACTTCGTGCTATGCAAAGATTGTATAATTTATCTTTCTACCTGCCAATGACACTTGCATGTTTTGTGATTAACTAGCCATCTTTGCAGTTAATAGTTCATGAGAGCACGCTTCTTCGAGGTTGACTATTAAAGTTTCATACACCTTGCTTGTGCTTTTAGTTCACACATATATGTCTTCTATGGCATCCTGTAGGTCATGGAAGGCAGCTTTACACCTGTCAATTGCATTTTCTTGAAAGTTTTGTAAGCCCATCTTGCATATATCCTACGAGGCGACCATAGCAAGCCATGAGACCACATTTATTTGAGCTATCTATTCAAACAACTCATGCATTTTTTTTTCTTGAAAGCTTCTAAAACTTGTTCAACAAACCCATTCTGTGTGGTATACTGCCCTTGATAGCCTATAGGATGACATCTTTTTGAGGCATTTAGTCAATCAGTTAGTGTTGCTTGTCAATGCTCCACACTTAGTTTATAAGTTTGCTGCAATATTTAATACCATAATATCTATTAAAAAGTCTTCTTCTATTATGTTTTGATGCATACCTATACACAAAATGGTATTCAACATCTCCATTTAATACATATATCCCGTACTTGTGGTATTCAATGAGACAATATTCCTTTGCTCGGCATTATGTCAAATGGTTTAGGTGCCTCATTTGTGCTTCAATGTTTTGTATAAATGTCTACCAAAGCATTTGCAATGATAATATCTAACAAAAACTTTATTTCCATTAAGCATGGTTGTACCACACTACAAATCTATCATTTGGTATGAGCTGGGAGTAAGTTGGAAAATTTTATGGAATTTTTCTTTACAACCGCTAGTTGTTTTTGCTTACAGGTTTTATTGTATTCCATTCAAACAAAACCATTTCATCCATACCCTACATTCATTGCAGTCTATGATATGGCATCTTTTTGAGACATTTAATCAAATGATTAATACACATTGGAAATGTTTTGCATACATGTTTATCAGAGCATTTATAACTGTAATATCTTATAGAAACCCTTCCATTATTATGTGTTGATGGACTTCCAAACCCTCGTTTGAAATCTCCCATTTGGGCATAGAGAGAGAGGATGATGGGAGCGGTTGTAGAGTTGGGCTTTGCGCCTAGCAAACACATTTTTCTGAAAATGTCTAAAACCTAATCCATTTTGTATAGAACTCTACATTCGTTGCATTCTAGTTGATGACATTTCTTTGAGGGATTCCATAAAACTATGCAAGGAGGACGTTGGCAAGGGTTGAGCAACTGATATGCCTTGTCTATGCATCCACATCTTGCATATATGCCTGCTAGAGCATTTCACACTATAATATCTGATAAAAAATTTGTGTTTCGTTTGTGGGTAAGCTAGGAGGATGTTTGCAAATATTGTGCATATCCCATTATCATGCATTCCAACAATAAGTGCATTCCAAGAAATGACAAATCTTTGAAGGAAACAACTCATGCACCTTGTTGGGAATGGAAGACATGGGCAAAGTTGTGGAGTCTGGTTTTAAACTTCCTTTGTCAATAATCTTCCCAAGTAGTTATAATAACTACTTGTTCCTTAATATAAGGTTAATCCTTCAAGTCTTCATCGGTATTTTAAGGTGCCTTCAAAACTTCATCAGGAGTACTATGAACTTTTAAAACCAAACACTTTTTCTGATGGAGAATAGTGGCAAAATGCAATTTGTATTAGTTTTGAAGGCTGGTTGCAGCGCAGATGAACTCCACTTTGTTTAATATTGACACTTTAGGAGGCTTTCACAACTTCGTTAGAGAGGAACAAAACTTTCAAAACTAAACAATTCTCCCAATAACAAAAATATGACAATGACTTTCCTTTTTCAGCATTTTTAGAAGTTTTAATAACCTCATCGGAGATAAGAAATACTGGTAATTACCCCCAATAGCAAGAATATGAATTTTCGTAGGTGTTTTGAGCATCCTTTAAAACTCATCCGAGATATTAGGAACTTTTAAAACTATGTACTTTCATCGATGGTAAAACTTTCTTTGTCTGCTACTTTGAAACTTTTAAAAATTCCTTCGTTCATGGTTGACGGCACTTTTGAAACTTTTATGAAGAGCTGTTGAAAGTTTTAAAACTGAGGAATAGATCACTTTTTTGAAAATATCTGTCGACACTTAGGGTGGCATTCATAACCTTTCAGCTCTTTAAATAGTTTTCAAAACTAAAGCTTTCTCTAGTAAAAGAAAAGATTGACTTCTATCAGTATCTTTATAATAAAATATAATTTGTTCTTCCTTTGAAATAGTTCCAAAATTATCCAAAACATCCCATGAAGTGACTTTGTTATGAGCAATCGTAGATCGTCTTCTGTAATTGCGACATTGGCGATGTTCTAAGAAGTTTTCAAAACTCCATTGAAAGCTGATATGATTTGAAAACCACATTTTACCTCTGGGAATGAATCATTGAAGTTTAAGAGGAGTTCCAAACTTTTTTCAAATCATCGATATAATTTGCTCCTGTATGGCTTCATTGATAGAGAATGATAGTGAGCATTGAGAATTTGTGTGAGAATGTGAGTGTTAAAATGTGAAAAATATCTAACTTCATCTCGCCAAATCTTCATAAAACTTGTTCGATAAATCCTCGCAACCAAGTGATTCTACTCCATCCTCCGCAAATTGTCTGCTGAAAAATTGAATGTTTAAAATCTTGTAAACTGTAAGACATCATGACTTGCCCTATACCACTGTTTCTGGGGTTTCAACTGAAATGATGGAGATGTTTCTTTGAACTTGTGAATGGTTTGACAATTTAGAACTTGTGACTAGGAGTGACTCAATGTAGGGATTTGGACACAAGAAGGTTAAAAATTGGTAAGTTGAAAACAAGGCCAACATGCCTGTAAACATATAAGTATATTTTTATGGCTCTTAGTATCCTGTTATATGACACTAATCCATTATATATATATGATGAGACATGATGTTTGATGACCTATATGAGACTTATGATGCATATGATGTTTATTATGGATGTTTGTGATGACATGCTTATATATGTTATGGATGTGTATGATGACATGCTTATGATGTATATATGCTTATGATTATGATATCAAACATGCATGGTTTTGCAGGACTCCTAAGAGGATGAAGATGATGTTAGCATGGATTGAAGAAATGATGTTGTTTAGAGTAGAGAAAAGATTATTGATCGATCTTTATGAAAGATATGATTTTTATTGGGATATATGGATGGATTTTGCATTGGTTATGCTTTATAAAATGTAAAGATTAATCCTTATTTTGATACAGCAATGGATATTATGCACCAGGGTATATAAGACCAAGGTGATGATGTATCCAATGCATATGACGTTGACTTTGCAAACAAAAGGTTTGAACTTATATCTACTAGACATAATAGAACCTTGTTGGATATATGAATGGAAAATAGTCTTAGTGTAGAATGATCCTAATACACATAAGGCTTTTACAAAACCTTAGATGCAAAAGATATTGATATGCAAGATGCTAATTCCAACACAAACAAGATAAATATTAGCCTTGGTAGGATAATAAGAACATCCCACAAACACAACATACGAAAGCAATGACCATGCCCCAATCCATATTGTATCACCAGATACCAAGATATAGATAGATCAAGGTAGTCTTGAATAGGTATCAGAAAGGAACAAAAGATAAATCAAAATAAATCAACCAACTAATAAACAAAAACACAACCATCATATTCTCTTGCCAAAGAAGGTGCTCATGGTAGATTGGGCCTTATTGTAGGAAGGATATATCCATTAAAGGCTTTGGATTATGATAGATGGATTTAGAAGATGATGCAAGTGGTATGTAAACAATTGTATTGCTTCAGCAGTATTCTTTTGCTTCTGGTTTGGCAAGTACTTGATCTTTCAAAAGATGCATCATTTGTTTCTTTCCTGAGTTAGTCAAGTCAGGGTGATAGGTAAATAGGATGGATTGTGATAGGCAGATGAAGTGAAAGATTGGATTTATTATGGATTGTGGTGGATGAAAATGTTTATGGAAAGTGAGTGAAAGTGTGACAATGCCTATCAAGTCAAAACAAGGATCCATTCCTAGACCTAGGTTAAGGAAAAGTGCCCCCATTTAGGTAGAGGTTTTATTAATGGATGGGTGAAATGACTATGGATGAACTAAATATAGAGTGATGCTAATGGATAACAACTTACACTAACAATTTCCAAGCCATGATAGATGGATATGTGGAAACACAAAGGTCAATAATTTTATTATGGATGGATGGGGTTTTTATTATGGAATGAGATGGAATGGTATGGATGAAGACTTATGAGATGGTGGATGTTGATTCTTACACATAGTAACTTTTTTCTAGGTTTTCACTATGGTACTTATCCAAGGTGCCTGTTTACCAGGTTTTCACCAGAGGATGGATTTTTTTTAAATTATTTTTTTGATTTTTTTGTGTTTTTTTTGTATTTTTCTGCTAGGGATACTCTGAGGATCAGGCATAGAACTTCTTAAGATGAACATTGTTGATAGGTTCATCAAGAGGAATTCCTTCAGGTGTTGACAATGTATAAGCTTCTGATCTGTAAACTATTGTAACAACAAAGGGTCCCAACTAATTAGTCTCAAACTTGCCCTTTTTGTCTCAATCATGCTGGTTTCTCTAATTTTCTTTAAGAACAAGATCACCTACTTGAAACCATCTTTCTTTGATCTTCTTGTTATATAGTTATGATGAAGGTGGTTTTGATAGACTTGAATGTGATTTAATGCTATGAGACACCTCTCATCCAGTAACTCTACCTCATGCAATCTAGCAATTTTGTACTCCTCCATCAATAAGATGTTGCATGGAAACTCTAAGAGATGGGATCTCGACCTCGATAGGTAAAATGGCTTCGGTGCCATAGAATAAATCATGTATGAAGTCGCATTAGTTGGAGCTCTAATACTAGTGTGGTATGCCCATAAGGTGGGATTGAGCTACAAATGCCAATCATGACCAACTTCATTGACTATTTTCTTTAGGATTTTCAATATGGTTTTTTTTTAAGCCTTAGCTTGGCCATTACTTTACGAATAGTAAGGGGTGGAGAAGCGATGTTGAATATGGTACTAAGTGCACAAGGCACAGATATCCTACTTTTTAAAGGGTTTTCCATTATCAGTTACTATAGAAAGGGGAATATCATATCAGAAAATGATGTAGTGCTATATAACTTAGCTATTTGTTTGCCAATTACGTAGGTCATAGGGATGACTTCTACCCACTTCATGAAATACTCAGTGGCGGTGATAATGAACTTATGGCCATTGGAGGATGATGGATGGATTTTACCTATGAGGTTGAGTCTCCACTATGAAAATGACCATGGAGTAGTAACAGGTTGCAATTGATGTGTTGATGCATGAATCAGATCTCTGTGCTGCTGACATTGAAGGTATTTATTGGTAAATTGATGTGCATCTTGTTCCATGGTAGGCCATTAGTATCCTGTCCATAGAAACTTCTTAGCAAGGTTAGGACCGATGGAATGTGATCCACAGACACATTTGTGTACTTCTCATATAGCAACATTAGCCTCTTCTGAGTTAAGACATCTAAGTAGGATACCATCGAAACTCCTTCGGTATAATGTGTCACCAAGGATAGTAAATCAAAAGGCTCGGTGGATGAAGGTTTTCTTTTGGGTATTGGTGAGGTTTGATGGAACGGTGTTATCATGAAGGTACTCATAAATTTCTTGCTACCAGGGAGAATTGGGACCAACAAGTTTGCAAATTATTGCAGTAGGTGGAACATCAACAACTGGTATCAATAGTTGTTCAACCAAGAATTCACAATGCTGAGTACTAGAAGGCATATCTAGGAGGAATACAATTGTTGCCATAGCATCAATAACCTTGTTTTTCAATCTAGAAATTTGTTCAAAGGAGATTGTGGAAAAATGTTGTGTGAAGTCATCGACCATCCTTTTGTAAGGGAGAAATTTGTCATTTTTGTTTGGTATTAATATGTGACCTATCGAATGACTAATTGGGAATCTCCATAGGCTTGTAACTATTTGATATTTCACTAAACTACCATGTAGAGCCTTAATAGTAAAGCTTCATATTCAACATTGATGTTGTTTGTGCAAGGAAAAGATAGCCAATAGGACTTAAGAATGCAGACACCCTGTGGTGTGATAAAGAGGATTCCAGCTCCTGAACCATGTCAGGTGTGATAGGTGAAATTTTCAATGCAAACATAAACAAAAGATAAGCTAAATAAAGTACAATTCACCTTTCCATTGCATAAACAAATTTGACTTCACTGATCGAGCTTATTGAAGTGCACCCTACTCTAATTGATTGCTCTTTGCTATTTGATTATGTGGATTGCTCTATTCATGAGCATAATCTTGACATGAGGATAATGATATCTAGATTGATTTCTGCAGCATTATGTTGTATGAAGATGAGATAGGATCAACAATGAAGAATAAGGTCCAATTTATAGAATTCCAATAGTGAAGATCAATGGTGGAGAGTGATCAGAGAGATCAATGGCTAGAAATGGTTGAGAGGATGTGCACGAATGAGAGAGGGACAAGTGTCCTTGCCCTCTCATGCATTAGGGGAGTTAATAGAATTGATTGGAGAGTTGACTGAGTTGATTGCTTAGTGAACTCAATTGATTGACTAGTCAACTAAATAATTGATTAGTTGACTAGATTGATTAACGTGTTAACTTATTTGATTGATTTAGTCAACTAATTTGATTTATTAGTTATTTAAATTGATTGAGAGTGAATTATGGATGAGAGGGAATAATAGGAAATTAAATAAATAAATAATTTAATTTCATGCACATGGATAAATAAATAAAATATTGAATTTTATTTATTTTGAAGGAAATGGAATATTAGCTTTAATTAAATAAATTTAAATTATTTATTTAATTAATATGTGGAGGAAAATTGATTTAATTAAATAATTAGAATTATTTAATTAATATGGAGGATAAATTGGATGGTGATAGATAGATGAACTTAATCAAATAATTAAGAATTACTTAATTAATGTGAAGTATGACAGATGAAAGCTTGATCTGAGAATGGGTCAATTTTAGGTGTCTACATTTTGCCCCTCTTTGAGATGGTGTTGCTAAATAACATCATTTCAAAAAAGCTTAAAACATAGTGCTATGTTAGATGGAAGAAGATATTGGTTTATAAGAACAATATGATTGGATTAGAAATGATGATGCCTCAGTTGGGTAGAAGAAGTACTTAGTAGATTAATTAATAAGTTGAATGATGCCCCCTCAAGAGGACATACAAATTTGAAGAATACAGTTGTGCTCTTGAAATGAATGGAAATGAAGAAAAGAGGGAGATAGAAGATGGAGAACAAAATAGAGAAAATTGAAGAAGATAAAATGATGAATGATAGAATGATGGATTTATGAGTAGTTATGTTGACTTGAGTAGAGCAATCCTATAGTTTGATATAACACTAGACATTATACACCAAGGTATAAGGACCAAGGCGATGATGTGTCTTGTGCACCCAGCATAATACAACCTTGTCGAGATGTATGAGGAAGGATATACTTAGAGCATTAAAGTCCTAATGCACAGAAGGTATGATATGACCTTAGATGCAAATGATAATGCAAAAAGCTATTCCAACATATACAAGATATGAATATTAGCTAGAAAGATATGGATTTGATACAAATGCAAGATAAAATGATAACACACACAAGCAAACAAGCATGCACAAATTATTCAAAAACAACCAAGGTATTGCCCCTATCAAGTTGTAAACCAATGATTGATAGATTGATTGATTTGATCTGATAATTATGATGATACTAGTGTTGTTGGCCATGCGAGTCATAACAAGGATTTGATTGATAAGGATAGAGTTTACATTGTGGGGAATGATATATCCCTTGATAAACACAAGGATGTGGGAATGATATATCCCATTGATGGTTGCTTGATGATGATTAATTGATTTGGTTTATGACAAGATTAGGATCCACACCAAAGGATGTGATTAGATGATTTGGCTAGATTGATTGATTAGATTGGTATGGATTAAGGATGACTTTCATATTGTATATTGCTTGGATTTTTTGAATATTTGAGTTTTTTTGTATTTTTTGTATTTTTTTATTGTTTTTTGGATATTTTATTGAGATTATTTGATTGTTTTTAGATTTTTTTTATTGTTTTTGGATATTTTTGAGAATTTTTTTATTGTTTTTGGATATTTTTGTTTTTTTAATTATTTTTGGATATTTTTGTGATTTTTTTATTGTTTTTGGATATTTTTGTTTTATTGGATGGCATTAGATTGGAGTTTGGATAGCCTTGTTGCAAGATACCATTGACAAGGGAAAACCAGGTCTAGATGCAAGGATGAAGATGGGAGTAGATAAGTGGACAAAAGTATGGGTGATAAATAAATGGGATGGAAGATGCACAATAATGGGATGGAAAAAAGGGTAGGTGATAGTGTGTGGGATGGAAAGCTCATGATAGAGGGATGGATAAAAGGGTAGGTGATAGTGGATGGAATGGATGTATGTTTAATAAGTGAGCTAGGATGTGGTCTCCAAAGACTATGTCGCATAGGAATAACATGCCCCATTCTAGGTAGTTTAGGATTTTACATGACAAAACATAGGACGAGAGGATGATTAGATTGGTTGGAAAGGATGAGATATATTAAGAGATTTTCTAAAGTATTTTTCAACATTTTTCCCCTATGTCTTTATCAATATCAAAAGGAGGAAGGGAGGATGGATGGATAGGTGGGATAGGTATGGTGATGTAATAGCTAAGGATGGTAAGATAGGATATGATAGGACGAGGGAGATAGGAAGGAAATGATAGGTTGGATGAGACAACATTCCCCCAAGTGTAAGACACATAGATAGTCAACCTACACATGATTCCTGTTTGCTAGGTTTTCATCATGGTACTTATCCAAGGTGCCTGTTTACCAAGTTTTCACCATTGGACGAAGGGATTTCTCTTTACTATTTTGATTTTTTTCATTTTTTTCATTTTTTTTAATTCTTGGATGGAATAGGGGGATATGGACAAGAAGGACTCAAGCATCTAGTTCCATGAAAGGTGATAGTTCCATTTAAAGATAGATGACACATATGGACCATGTCAAATATCATTATGCTCATAGATGTTGGTAGGGGATTGCATGAGAGGGAGATGGAGTAGGAGGATAATGGCTTATGATGTGGGTTATGTATGGAAGGATTATGCAGGGATGGATGGGAGATAGTGGATTATGCAAAATCATGGACCATAGGGATATAATGGGTAAAATATGTGGGATAATGGATTAAAGATGCAGAGATGGAGGTTTGTGGAAATGTTGTGGAATGGAAAGGAACAAAGACCAATGGTTGCACACATTGAATGGGATTTTGAAGCTTTTGATTAGAAGGAGGTGTAGGAAGTAATGGACTTGTTTGCTTATGGGATGGTCTATGTAGCAATTTAGGTACCCACATAGACTTAGGATTTTTATGATTTTTAAATTTGGGATTTATGGAATGAAGGAATTTGGGATTTTTGGATGAAGTGAGATTTTTGGGATTTTTGGGATGTGGATGCTTCATTTGATGTGCTTTCTTTTTGCTTAGGGACCCAAACCATTTTATTTTTGGAATTTTGTTGTGAAAGGATGGGCTTGGGTAGCCTTTTGGATAGATTTTTCTTGGACTCTTTGTGTAGGTGTTCTAAGGCATGAGGATCTTTAGGATTTTTGGTTTTATGGGTAGAGGCATCCAAATTTTTATATTTGAATCCCATGAAATTGGTGGAAGCTTCATGTTTGGTTGATGTGTGCATTTGTTGATCATGATTAGGAATGTGGGGGGATTTATGGATAGAGGGATTAAAAGTGGATTTGTGGATAAATGGATAAGGGGATTGGAGGATAGGGATATTAGGTGTAGGGATAAGTGGAGGTAGATTGGATGGAGGGATATTAGGAGTGGGAAGGAGTGGAGGTAGATTGGATGGTGGGAGGTATATGGTCACATGCTTTTGGAATTTGTAGAATAATGGAGGAGGAATGGCAACATATGTTTTGGCGGTATGATGTGGTTTATGATGTAAAGGAGTGGATTTAGAGGGCATGGGGGTACTACCAACATCTTGAGATTTCTTTTCTTGGGGAATATAACTAAGGCCATATCATCACGAAGGGACTTTGACATGGATGGGTTCCAAAATACCTTGTTCATGAAGGCCTAAGCCTTTAACTTGATAGTTCATTTTTTGGAGTATGTGGTAGACAATGGGATTATGGTTCTTTTGGACACTAGATGCAAGCTCATCATTTGATGGGGAAGGTGAGGTTGTAGATAATGGTTGTTTCTCTTTGAAGGAGGAAATTTCATGAATGAAGGTGGTAAGACCAAGGGGATATGATAGTGGATTTGAAATATGGTCAATAGTGGGTGATGGAGGATTATTAGGAACTTGATTATCATTATGCTCATTAAGATCCAAGCTATTTTTTTTATCATCTATGTTTACTTAGGAGCCAAGTGTCTCATCAATGGAAGTGAATGTTGTTGGATCATGGATAGGACTAGGTGGAGGATGGATAAGGGTAGTTTGGATATCTTGCTTATGGATAGGTGTGGTATTATGGATAGGATCAATTTTATCATGGACAGGCTCTTGGTCATAGAGAGGATTAACATGGATAATGTGATAGTGAGCTTGGATAGGATGAACTTTGATTACTTGCTCATGGGTAGTAACTTGAACATAGATAATATCTTGATCATAAATAAGATTGTGGAGAGGATTAGTGGAAGTGATTTGATCTTGATTTGGATGAGGGGTTAATGTTTCCACATGCTTTAGATTATACTCTTGACATAACTCTTGGTTTGCTTGAATGGGAGTGGAAGACTCATGGGTAGGTTTGATAGGCTGTAGATGCTCAAAAACATGAGGGTATAATGGATCTTGACTTGGGCTTATGGTATGATAATCTTCAATAGGATTGATGGGTTGTGGATTACATGATGGGGTTGAAGGAATGGACATGTTGTTTGAAGGCTCATTGATAGGCTCTCTGATAGGTGTTTGATGACATGGAGATGGTTGATTCCTTGCTAATAGCCATTGGATCACATCCTTCATAAGTGTATGGATGGGCAATATCGTGAATGAATAATAATGGTGGATGGTGTTGTAGGCTTAGGATGAGGATCAGATGTAGGGATAATAGGGGAGGATGTTGTAGGCCTATGATTACGATAAGGTGGTGGATTATGATTTGATGGTAGATTAGGTAGTGGAATAGGTGGCACTTGGATTGGCATTTGATTGGAAGGTGATGTAGGGTACCCATAGGATACATAAGCTAGATTGGTGTTCCCCTTCTCAAAGGTATTGTAAGGACTTAAGGACACTTGATTTTGGTTCAAAGGGTAACTTAGACTTGCGTGTTCTTGTTGTGAAGGAACTTGATATCCTTGTGAATGGATTTGGTGGTAAGGTGAGTTGTTAAGATAAGGAGTTGGATGTTCTTGAGGTATGGATTGATATAGATAGGGGTTAACAATGGAAGAAGTGGGATAGGTTGATGTAGGTGTAACATGATGTGTGCTTGGATTAGGTTGGTTTAGATGTTCTTGAGGTATGGATTGATATAGATAGGGGTTAACAATGGAAGAAGTGGGATAGGTTGATGTAGGGGTAACATGATGTGTGGCTAGATTAGGTTGGGTTAGATGTTCTTGATGTATGGATTGATATAAATAGGGGTCAACAATGGAAGAAGTAGGATAGGTTGATGTAGGATTGTCTTGATGTGTGGATGGACTAGTTTGGTATGATGATAGAGGTGACACATAGGATTGAGATGGAATTTATTGATATTGTGTTTGTGTTCTTTGGAATTGGGATTGGTGGATGGCTATGAGTTGTTGGATTTTGACTAGGAGTTGTTGTATTAGAGGTGATTGGTTTTGTTGAAGTGGTTGTATGATGGTTTGTAGTTGTTGTATGGTTTGTTGGTCTAGGGGTTGTGGCATTTGGTGAAGTGTTTGGATGATGGATTGTAGTTGTGGTGCTAGGATCATGTTCTCTAGTGTTGGCATGGAGTTACACATGTGATTAAGTCTTTGCATTTCGTCTTGTTACTCAAGATATGCATCATAATCTACAATGTTCTCATGATCATTATTGCAGCTAGAAGGATAGCCTCCTTTGATTGTGATTTTGGGTTTTGGATTTGACCTAGGTTTGTTAATGATTAGAACCATTTTGACAAGTAATGAATTAGATGGGCTTCAACAATGGGATTAGATTGTGGTGATAATTAGAAGAAGTTGGATTGGATTGGATGGTTATTATGATGATTTGGATTAGGATGAAAGTGATGACAAGGATACTTAGAATGATGTAGAATGTAGTTTACATTAAAGGCTTGACTTTGGCAATTTCAAACAAAAGATTTCACATGTAAATGCATGAATCACACACAAAAGACATACTAGCAAGTTTGTATATCAAGATTGATTGGTATGATTATGAAGACACTTGAAGACACATCAACAAGCCTAATATTAATCAAGTGGGTATGGCCAATAGGTCTTAGTCTAAGATACACAAGTGGTCTAGGGATGTCCCCAATATACTCAAGGTACGGGGGGCCCAATTGCATGAAATGAAAGGGAAATAATGACACACAGCCAGGAGGAGAGGATAACCCACCCTTGACCTTCACTTCCTCAAGGTATAAAGTTCTTGGGGGCTTAGCTTGAATGACAAGATTTCAACTTCCAAGAAGTGTGTCTTTCAATTCACTTCTCACTATTTATACTCAGTCAGAACACAAGAGTTGAGGTCATCCCTTGGAGTGGTGTGTCTCCAAGTAGGCCTCCTAAGAAGGGTGACAAAAGGAAATAAAGTGGACTGTGCTTTTGATCTCTAAGATCACCGTATGGTGCAAGGAGAGAGCATACACACACACACTTAACTCACAGTCACAATGTTAATTTCCCCTTAGAAATTGAAATGTGTGTTGTGAAAGTGAATGGATGAAAGATGTTTTTGATTCTCAAGATCATGCGAAGTGCATGAGAAGAGCATACACACCATCAATCACACTCAAATCCACCAAACAAAGAAAGCATGAGTTCTTTTTAAACCCAAAGCCAAATGTGAGAATGAAGACACAAGTTTATTTTAAGTCCAATGTCAAAGTGTGATTACAAACAATGGTTCATTTTAAAACCAAATTGAAGTGTGATTGCAAACAAGGTTTTTTGATTAAATGAAAAGACAAAAGTTGTGTTGAGTGCACCTAAAAATTTAGCTTCAGATCTTATGCAGATTCTAATGTTGAAAGGAAGAAAGGTACATGGAACACACTTCCTACACCAATCTAATAAGGGGAATGGAGTGCAAATTTGTTTTAACCCTTACAATTGCAGAAACATTAAACTAATAACATAAAGATTACAGAAGCAACACAACACAGAAAGAAGGTGACACAAGATATACCATGGGGAAAACCTTTTTAGGTAAAAAACCCTACACTCTAAAACCTGCACAATGTATTATCAAAACCAAAATAGTTTACAATACACTTGCAATGCAAGTCTTCCAAGAGTTCACGAATGTCAATTATGGAGTTGATCTGGTAGCATAACAGTGCCTATAAAAACACTATACAACTACAACTCCAAACTATGCATTTTATAGAGATTACAAGGCATATCTTGAGAGCATCTTGGGATAGGCGTCCACGTTGGCCTCATGGCCATTTTAAGCATCAAAGGACACTTGTCCTTGCTGTCCTTACATCCCTTACATCTGTCATACATGGCAGATTTGACTTTCCCAATGTAGAGTGCTCCAGGCTAAAAGTAGACTATGACAAATTCTCTTACACAACTTACAACTGTCATAAAATCTACCCACAATAGCAATCTTGAAAGTTGTAAGAGAATCCATAATACAATGCTAAATATAGAATATTCTACTTACAACATGTCATAGCCCAACTTGGGCACCCAAAGATGCCTTTCCCTCATGCAAAGATGCCAACCGACACTTGTCACCACTCGTCATAGGAATCTCCAAACTCGGCCCTTACGCGTCATAGATTCTGTCATATGGAATATTGCCTTCCACATACCAAAGACGCTGACACATGGAAAATTAATGCCACCTCAATATGGGACGCCCAAATCCATGTACGATTGACTTGACCATCCAAGTCACATTCCAAGTAAGCTGACATGTCACCATGCCACCTCAACCATGTGACCAAACTAAATGTGCAAGCAAATACAACATTAGGTAATAATTAAATATACAATTAAATTATTAATGCTAGGAAATTGCAAAGGTTGAGACAATTTAATTCCCAACATTCTCCCACTTGTCGAACACCTTACAAGAGCTAAAAGGAAATGACAAGATTTTAACTGCTAGGGTCCAAGAGGCCCATAGACTCCAAACAGCATCTAAACTTATCTGTACCCACAAGTTTAGTCAATGCATCTGCAACATTTTTCAAAGTGTCCACCTTTTCCAACAACACCTTCCCATCCTCTACCATGTCTCGTATGAAGTGAAACTCTACATCAATGTGCTTTGTTCTGGCATGGAAAGTTGGATTTTTTGCAAGGCAAATCACACTCTAACTATCACAACTGATCGTAATTTGACCTGCATCAACACCAATATCTGGACATGATCTCTTAAGCCAAATGGATTCCTTACAAGCATGAGTTTCTTCCATATACTCAGCTCCTATCATGGACAAAGCAACCACAGGTTGTCACTTACTCATCCAACTAATTGCACCACCAAATAATGTAAACACATAGGCACTGGTGGATCTCCTACTGTAAATGTCACCTGCCCAATCTAAATCCACAAATCCATGAATATCAATAGAATGCGGAGGTCCTATAACATTACCATGATAGCATATGGAATACTCGTAAGTACCCCTCAAATATCTGAACACTTGCTTAACTACATCTTAATGTACCCATCCAAGAATATCCATAAATTGACTAAGGACTCCCACTGCTTGGGCAATGTCTAGTCTTATACAGACCATGGCATACATCAAATTGCCAACAACACTAGCATAAGGTACTCTACTCATGTCCTCCACCTTACTAGGAGATTTTGGACAATCCTCAACAAACAACTTTGTCCCCAAAGAAACAGGAACACACAATGATCTACAATTTGCCATGCTGAACCTATCCAACATGGTCTTCACATACTTACTCTAGCTTAACCAAAGTTTTTTGTTAGCTCTGTCTCTTCAAATCTCCATCCCAAGAATGTACCTGGCTGCCCCTAAGTTTTTTATCTCAAATTGTGCTGACAACTAAGACTTCAAATCAAAAATCATATTCTTATCATTCCTAATCAGCAACATATCATCAACATACAGTGCAATTATGAGAATACGATCATTGTCAAACTTGTAATACATATAATGATCTAATTTTGATCTCAGATATCCAATTGACAACACAAAGGCATCAAACTTCAACTAGCACATCCTAGGAGACTGTTTCAATCTAGACAAAGAGTTCTTTAACTTGCAAACCAAATTTTCTTTACCTTTCACCATGTAATGCTCTGGCTGTGAAATGTAAATCTCTTCCTCCAAATCACCATGAAGGAAAGTTGTCTTAACATCTATCTGTTCTACCTCTAACTCATAAGCAGCTAAAAGAGATGACAGGAATTGAATGGATTTTAGCTTTGCAATGGGAGAGAAGATCTCACCATAATTTGTACCCTCCACTTGTGAATACCCCTTCGCAACCAATCTAGCTTTATACTTCTCAACACTTCCATCTGCACCAAATTTCTTCTTGAACACCCATTTGCATCCAACAGGTTTCCGTCCAGCAGGCAAAGGCACCAAGTCCCAAGTTTGATTCTTTTCCAAAGAAGCCATCTCATCCTCCATGGCCTCCTTCCAAGAACCTACATCTTTCATGTCCATAGCTTCTAACAAAGTTCTAGGCTCATCACTGTTAGTAAGCAAAGCAAAAGCACAACTAGAACCAAGCAATGTATAACCAAACCTCTCATGTTGCTTTCTTGTTCATGTAGACCTCCTCAATGGCTGAGGTTGAGGTTCAGCTTCTTCTTCTGACCTTTTAGAGTTGCTAGATCTCTCCTCATCATTAGGTCCAAAATTGTCTTTTTGTTCAGTCTTCACAGGGTTAGAAGGAAACTGAACAACATCCTCTTTCTTTTCTTTTTCTTCTAGCTGTCAAATAGTGGAAGAAGGTGTTAGCTCTCTAAAAATAACACTTCTGCTATACAACACTTTTTTAGCCACAGGATCCCAAAGCTTGTATCCTTTCACACCGACACGATAGCCAATGAAGATACACTTAACAACCTTGTTCTCCAATTTTGACCACTTCTCCCTAGGCACATGTGCATATGCCTCACAACCAAAAACATGAAGATGCCTTATTGAAGGCTTTCTACCAGACCACACCTCCATGGGTGTCTTTCCAACAAGAGCTGATGTAGGAGATTTGTTTACCAAATAGAAAGTAGTGGCAACAGCTTCAGTCCAAAACTTTTTGTCTAGGACAACTCCACTAAGCATACTCCTAGCCTTCTCCATCAGTGTTTTGTGCATCCTCTCTGCAACTCCATTTTGCTGCGGGGTGTATGAAGTTGTCTTATGTCTTTCAATCCCAAGTTCCTTGCAATATTTTTTGAATTCTGTAGAACAGAACTCACCATCGTTGTCAATTCTCAAACACTTAATCTTTTTACTAGTCTAATTTTCAGCAAAGGCTTTAAACTCCTTAAACTTACTATAGACTTCAGATTTGCTTCTAAGAAAATAAATCCATGTCCTTCTACTATAGTCATCTATGAAATATACAAAATATATAGATTTTGATAATGAAGGAACATTAACAGGATTAAATACATCAGAATGAACAAGGTCCAACACACCAGAAGACTTATGAGATCTTGAATAAAACTGAACACGGTTTTGTTTTCCATATATTTAGTGTTCTCAAAAGTCAAACTCGAGATAATAATCATCTAACCCCTCAACAAGGTTTTTATTTTTTAGGGTTCTAAGACTCTTCTCACCAATGTGTCCATATCTCTTATCCTATAACATTGTCTTTTCAGTAGGAAGCTTAACTTCCAAGGCATGAATACTACCATCAGGATTACGTACAACAGATTTCTTCATTGGTTGTTCAGATGGTGGGGATGAAGTGATTGTTGCCCTCTTCCTTGAGTCAGAAGAACTATTGCATTGTGGAATGCATGCCTCCAGCTAAAACAAAGTACCTCTTCTAGTACCCTTAGCAAGCACCATAGCTCCTCTAGTCATCTTGCATCCTTCTTTTGAAAAGACAACTTGCACACCTGCATCATTCAACATACTTATAGAGAGAAGGTTCCATGCTAAACCAGGGATGTGCATCAACCAATTGATCCCCTTCACTCATTCGTCAGGGAATCAGATAGAGACTCTTCCACGACCAACAATCTTCAGATGAGAGTTGTCACCTAGGTACACTCTTCCACCGTGGAATGATGCACTAGAATCAATCAGCCACACATCATCGATGCATGGGTTTCCAGGGCTGCGATGAAGGCATCACCATCATATTGTGACTTGTTGAAATCTGAATCTAGGTTCTTCTTTTTCTTTTCCTCTTTGCATTCCTTTCAAAAATGCCCAGATTTACCATAGTTCCAACAGAGAGCCTTGGACTTTCCAGGAGATTTGGATCTCCCATGAGATCTGGATCTACCCTTCTCATCTTTCTTGTCCTTCTTCTTCCCTTTCTCCTTGGGTCTTCCATGAACCGCAAGAGCCTCTTTGGCTACCTCAGAAGACTTTCTCTGCATCTCTTCGAATAATAGTGAAGATACCACTTCATCCATTTTAAAAGTGGATGTGATGCTCCCAATAGCCATGACAAGATGATCCCACGAATCTGACAGAGAACAAAGTAGGGTCATACACTAATCCTCCTCCTCCGTCTTCACACCAACGGATGTTAACTATGCAACCAACATGTTGAAGGCATTCAGGTGATCTGCAATAGATCTCCATCCTCCATCCTCAGAGAATACAACTTCTTTCGCAGAAAAAGTTTGTTCACTAGGGATTTGGCCTAATAAACATCACCCAACTTCTTCCACAGATCATTTGTAGTCTTCTCCTCATGGTTCAAAAGGATAGAATCAGCAAGACTAAGTCTTATGAGACCCTTAGCCTTCTAATCTTTGAGATCCCAATTAGCTTGTGCCATTAATGGTTTCCCATAAATCTCTATCAACAAGCATGTCTTCCATTTTGAGTTTCCATAACTTGAAATTACTACCATTAAACTTCTCCACCTCAAATCTTCCAGATGTGCTTGCCATCTTCTCACAATAACAAGAACATAGAATACTCTGCATAGACTCCCACTCAATCAAGATTAGCTCAAAAAACCCCTACCCAACAACTAGGAGCACAGGTGATCAAGCTCTGATACAAACTAAAAGGAAGCAAGGTACACGGAACACACTTCCTACACCAATCTAATAAGGGGAATGGAGTGCAAATTTATTTTAATCCTTACAATTACAGCAACATTAAACTAATAACATAGAAATTACAGTAGCAACACAACACAGAAAGAAGGTGACACAAGATATACTGTGGGGAAAACCTTTTCAGGTAAAAAACCCCACACTCTAAAACTTGCACAATGTATTATCAAAATAGCAATAGTTTACAATACACTTGCAATGTAAGTCTTCCAAGAGTTCACGAATGTTGATTCTAGAGTTAATTTGGCAGCATAACAGTACCTGTAAAAACACTATACAACTATAACTCCAAATTATGCATTTTAAAGAGATTACAAGGCATATCTTGAGAGCATCTTGGGATAGGCGTCCACCTTGGCCTCATGGCCATTTTAAGAATCAAAGGACACTTGTCCTTGCTGTCCTTACATCCTTTACATCTGTCATACATGGTAGATTTGACTTTCCCAATGTAGAGCACTCCAGGCTAAAAATAGACTATGACAGATTCTCTTACACAACTTACAGCTGTCATAAAATCTACCCACAATAGCAATCTTGAAAGTTGTAAGAGAATCCTTCATACAATGCTAAATATAGTATATTCTACTTACAACATGTCATAGCCCAACTTGGGCACCCAAAGATGCCTTTTCCTCATGCAAAGATGTCAAACGACACTTGTCACCACTCGTCATAGGAATCTCCAACTTGGCCCTTACATGTCATAGATTCTGTCATATGGAATATTGCCTTCCACATACGAAAGATGCTGACACATGGAAAATTAATGCCACCTCAATATGGGACACCCAAATCCATGTAGGATTAACTTGACCATTCAAGTGAGATTCCAAGTAAGCTGACATGTCACCATGCCACCTCAACTATGTGACCAAACTGAATGTACAAGCAAATACAACATTAGGCAATAGTTAAATATATAATTAAATTATTAATGCTAATAAATTGCAAAGGTTGAGACACCTTAATTCCCAACAGATGTTGTGCAGCTTTTGATGTCCTCCTAGATTCCACCAAAAAAAAAGACAAAGAAACTTGCAAACCAACTTGTTAGGGAAAAATTAGCAATATGGAAAATATCTAAGAAAGATTATTAGTGATAGAAAAATGGATATGATGATCATATTCTACATGAAATTCTATGCAATTTCTAAACAAAATTCATCAAATTTCGTTAAGAAATGCAAAAGTTATAGCGATTTGAAGTTAGCAAAGAATGGTTGACTTTGATTGAGTGTAACTAACAAATCTAAGAAAATTACCTAAAAATGCCTATGCCATCAAGAAGCTAGGCAAGTCAGCTCTCCAATGCCACTAGTTTCACAAAAATCTAACCTCGTATGCGAAAGTTGAGAAAAATGAAAAAAAGGCCCCTTCTAGGACATTTGGAGGGCAAGAGGCAAGCTCCTAGCGGTTAAGTGACCACTAACAGTTAAAGTGCATTTTGGTCACATGGATAGTTAGTGAAACTAACGATGAAGGTTTTTGTTAATGGGTTTAAGGCCCTTGGTCACCCATGTGACCAAGGGCTGAGCGCCCAAAAAAAAAAAAAATTAGAAAATGAAACATTGAAAATTAAAAGGTAGGCGCTTTTATTTTTTAGGTTTTTGTATTTGTTATTTTTTTTGTTTTAAGGTTTTACCTTTTTATTTACTTATTTTTTGTTTCTTTTTATTATTTTATTATTTAGGCATGCTGGGTAGGTGCAAGGAATGGGTGGACTATGAGCACAGGGACGGGAGAGGAGAAGGGGAGGTGGTGGGTAGATCGGTGGTGGGAGGTTGGCTGGGAGGAAGAGGGCACAGGAAGGAGTGGGGTACTCGTAGGATTGAGCAGCAGGAGAATGGGAGGGATGGCTTTTGGCAGGGATTGGGGTGGCGGGGGAGTAGTGGTGGAGCAGTGGTTGTGCATAGGGGGAGCGAGTGGTAGAGGGGAGTGGGTGGGGGGTGTTTGCAGGGGTGAGTGTAGTGGGTTTGAGGGAGGGGAGTAGCCCAAGGGGCTATGGGAGCAGGTAGCCTAATGGGCCTTGCCAAAACAATTGTTTTTTAAATTATAAACAACTTCATAGTTTTTGTTTTTTTTGAAAAAAATTATTCAAGAAGCTAAAGCATGCCTAATAAGCTTATGATAATTTATTTTGTTTTTTTACACCCTACCAACGTCAACCTATGGCCTGCCTGCGTGGCAACCATACGGTACGGTCTGTGAGGTGAGTCAAAAATTTAAAAAATTCAAAAAAATCATAGTAACAGAAAGAAGGCAAATTTTATGTCATTTTTCACCTGCGAGGCCTCCCAGACTCAATAGTGAGGTCAAATTTGGAGTAGGAGGTGACCTGTGAATTTTGATCACCAAAACTTGACAAAAATGATGTTAGATGGACAAATCAAAATGCATAAACAAGTGAATGCATAAACAAGCTAATGGTGAGAGTTAGACTACCAGGCGTGCCAAAATGTGATAGGTGAAATTTATAATACAAACATAAACAAAAGATAAACTAAATCAAGTACAATTCACCTTTCCATTGCATAAACAAATTTGACTTCACTGATCAAGCTTATTGAAGTGTACCCTACTCCAATTGATTGTTCTTTGCTCTTTGATTATGTGGATTGCTCTATTTATCAGCATAAGCTTGAGATGAGGATGATTATATCAAGACTAGTTTTTGTAGTATTAAGTTGTATGAAGATGAGAGCAGATCAGCAATGGAGAATGAGGTTCAATTTATAAAATTCCAACAGTGAAGATCAATGGTGGAGAGTGATCTGAGAGATCAATGGCTAGAAATGGTTGAGAGGATGTGCACAAATGAGAGAGGTACAAGTATCCTTGCCCTCTCATGCATCAGGGGAGTTAATAGAATTGATTGGAGAGTTGATTGAGTTGATTGCTTAGTGAACTCAATTGATTGAGTAGTCAACTAAATTGATTGATTAGTTAACTAGATTGATTAACCTGTTAACGTATTTGATTGATTTAGTTAACTAATTTGATTTATTAGTTATCTAAATTTATTGAGAGTGAATTATGGATGAGAGCAAATAATAGGAAATTAAATAAATTAATTATTTAATTTTATGCACATCGATAAATAAATAAAAATTGAATTTTATTTATTTTGAAGGAAATGGAATATTATCTATAATTAATATGTGGAGGAAAATTGATTTAATTAAATAATAGAATTATTTAATTAATATGGAGGATAAATTGGATGGTGATAGATAGATGAACTTAATCAAATAATTAAGAATTATTTAATTAATGTGAAGTATGACAAATGAAAGCCAAATATGGGAATGGATTAATTTTAGGTGTCTACATTGGGTATATGAACCATCAAAATATAGCTTCCATTCAATTGAGGTAGAAAGATTGAATATCCCTTCGTCTAGAAAATCATAAAGCATAAGGTGTGTATCTATAACTAGAGCCTCTGCTAGTTGATCAACGATAACTTGTCCTTTGATTGCTTTATGATCAACATATTTGATATGAAACTCACTAAGAATCATAACCCATTTTGCTAATCTTCCTATGAGAGCTGCATTCGATAGAAGATATTTCAAGGGATCTATCTTTGAAATGAGCTTGGTTTGTTGATTTAACATGTAGTGGTGTAACTTTTGGGAAGCAAAAAACATAGCTAGACATGCTCGCTCCATGGGAGCATAGTTAACCTCATATCCTACCAAGGTGTGACTAATGTAATAGATTGCTTGTTCTTTACCAAAATCATCACATTGTTCTAGAAGAGCACCAAGTGTAGTTGATGTGGTAGAGATGTATAACAATAAAGGTCTCCCTAAAACTAGTGGAACCAAAACTAGAGGTGTAGCGAGATATTCTTTTAGTTGATCAAATGTCTAACACTTACTATCCCATCTGAATGTTATATCTTTACGGAGTAAGTGTAGGAAAGGCTGACATTTGTTGGCAAGTTGTGAGATGAAATGCTTGATGGACTATAATTTTCCTTAGAGGCTTCCTAGTTGTTTTAGATTAGAAGGAGGAGCCATCTCAGCTATAGCATTGACTTTGGTGGGATCTACTTCAATTCCTCTATGAGACATAATGTATCCCAACAATTTCCCTGATGTAACACCAAAGGCACATTTATTATGGTTCAGTCTAACTTGATACTATTCTAATCTATCAAAGATCTACTCCAGAACTTGTAAGTGACCTACTCTAGTAGTTGATTTACCCAATAGATTATCAACATAATCTTTCATGATGGTATAAAAGAGGTCATGAAATGCAATAGTCATCGCTCTCTGATATGTTGCTCCTACATTCTTCAAACCAAAAGGTATGACTTACCAACAATAGGTGCCCCAAAGACATGTGAATGTTGTCATGTGTTGATCTTCAAGTGCTATGATAATCTAATTTTAACTAGAAAAACCATCCATTAAGGAAAGCATTTCATGACCATCTATCAAGTCTACAATGATGTTAATGTTTGGTAGACAAAAATAATCTTTTGGACATGCCTTCTTAACATCTCTAAAGTTGGTGCAAAAAATTCCCCTAGTGACTTTAGATATAGGTACTAAATTAGAAACTCACTCTAGATAGTTGATAGGGTGTATGAATTTCACATTTAGCAACTTATGTAGTTCTACTTTTACCAGTAATGTTATTTGGGGATGCATTTTTTGAAGCTTTTATTTGATTGGCTTGGCATTAGGGAATACTGCTAAGTGATGAACCACTTATGAAGGGTCCAACCCAGACATGTTCGCATATGACCAAGAAAAGTTGACTATCCTTTTCATAAAAAAAGCGATGAAATCCTTTCTCTATTGCACTGAAAGAGAAGCTACTAGAAATGTAATCTTGGGGTTTTGTGCTATTCCTAGATTAATCTCTTGTGATTTTTCGACCAAAAGTGAAGACTTTTCTTGATACTTCAAAGGTAAGGGAAGGTCAAATCCTCCATCCTCAAGCACCTCAGAGAGGTTTTCATCCTTGGATACATTCTTTATTTTTAGTTTTTTGTGATTTGAAGGTGCCACAATGTGGTTTTCACTAGGGGATCTGATATTTTTATTTCTATTTTTGTGACTAGAGAATTTGGCAATCTCACCAAAGTATGCTGCATGATCTAGGTCCATAACAAAACTTTCTTTGTTGTCACCAAGTGGGATACCATCTTGGAATCCCATGAATTCTGCAATAGCCTCATCATTTTGAAAGATATCAAGAATGCGTGCCTCTTATTGATCCCAATCGATAAGCTTAGGGTATATGAGTGAAAGGCTCTAGGTTTTTGTTTTGGATGTGAGAGATATGGAGGATATCATGAATATGGAAGTCTCTTAAAATAGGTTGGTAAGGTGCAAGTAAGAGTTGTCGATGATAGCCTCGTTAGAAATTGCAACTGCGGGAAAAGATTTTTCTACTTTGTTGAGAATAAACTCAATATCCAAGGATCATGGTACCTCCTTTTTGTATCCTAAACCATACTTATTATTTTTCTTAGTCACAAAAATGGGTTCTAATTTTCCTTGTCCATGCATTCCAAGACCATCTTATCCTTTGTAACTAGTGTTCTTAACAATACAGAGACCTCTGCTATATTGTTCAACAGGTAATGTGACTAGATCTTTGTCTTCTTTAAATATCCAAGAGGATATGTCTTCAATAGATTCATCTTCTAACAAACCCCAATGAATGAATATTGTTGGGTTAGGTTGTATGACTACCTTTTTACTTGCCTTTGCTATAGGTGGTTTTCCATATGATCTAGGTGATAGAGGCATGTTTCCCACGCAACAAGATTTTTGAAGGTTATACTCACCAAGTCCTTTATCTTTGTACTGAACCTTGATCTCAGGAATGGGTGTATCTACTGAGGCTTTGGTTAATGTGGCTAGATCAACATATGAGGAGGATGGTTGAGCTGTAACATTAGTAGGGATTTCATTGGTATTCTAGTATCTCCCTTGCATGGATCGACAAAATTCAAAAGGATTGGGGTCTCCAAGGATAGTAATCTCTATACCATTGAAAGGAAAATTTAGGCATTGATGGTACATGGAAAGTACGACATGCATGGTATGGATCCATGGGCAACCTAGGATGATGTTGTAAGGAAGATCAAGGTCCAATACTTGATAGCGAGTCTCTATTATAGCAGGACCAACTTGAATAGGTAGATGGATAACACCTTTTGACTCTCATTCGGCATCATCATAGGCTTTTATTGTTATACTTTGGTCAAAATCAATAACATCCTTTGAGTATTCCAACTATTTCAATAACTTCAGTGAACAAATGTTCAAGCCCACACCACCATCTATAAGAATGCATTTCACATTGCATTGATGGATGTAGACTTCAATATGGAGAGCATCATTATGGAAAGGATCTTGTGATGGAAGGTCTCATTCAGTGATAACCAAATGATGTGGTGAAGCAATATGATCTATCATAGCTTTGAATTGTGCAACATTGTTATTCAGGTCTAATGATTCTTGAAGGGCTTTCTTGAGTATAGCTTTATGTGTGGCTGATGCTTGAAGAAGATCTAGGATGGATATTTGAGCTGGGGTTTTCCCTAGATGATCTAAAATGTTGTACTTAGATTTTATATAGACATTTGGTGCTGCCCCACAAAGGGTAACATGACCATGGCAAGTTGTAATAGCACAGTCAAGAGCTTTTCCCTTGATGGAAAAGGTAGACACATGACATTCTTCTATATGACCAACAATAGAATTATAGGAAGTTGATGTTGGAAAGAGATACTATTTTGATTATTGAATGATGTCATTAATGGTAACAAAGGAAAGAGTCTCCACCAGCATGACAAAGAGACTTTACTCTAGAAGTAGAAATGACTAAGTATAGACAGTATACATTATACAGAGTAAGTAACAGTGTTTGGGATGGTGTGCCTCCACAGTAAAAGATTAGTATATGTGGATCAGGTATGTTTTTCATAGCTATTTAGTGATGATTTTTTCTAGTGCTCAAATCTTGACTTCCTCTGGAAGTCACATGGTAAAATATCTAAGTCTGGGTGAACAAAGCTAAGACAAGAATAATGCATAGTGCTAGAGAAAAGGGTCCGCATTCCTCCACAGTTGTATATTTTGTCCTATAGTTCTAAAGGTATGCTAAGAGATCTAGAATGATTTTTGGATATGCATCTTAGAGTCTCATATGGTCCACAGTGGGAATTATGATGTGACAAATGAGTTGATCACATATATTCTTAAGGAACAAGCTGGCAGGCATGTTAGATTCTTATGCAAAGAAGATATATTGTCTAAATCATCAATCTAAGTGATGATATGATTGAATCTGACCTATATGAAGACTTTTGTACATTTGTTTAAGTCTGCATTGCAGATTGTACACAAGTTCAAGCCAACAAGATGTAATACTTGTGTACACAGGTTATGTTTTGCTTAGCGACCTGATTATGAGATAAGTCTTGTAGCAAATATATATACTCGATGGAATTCAATGTTGGAGTGTGTATGTAGTGCATATGGTGTAATGTGTGAATTTGAAGTGTGAAGGATTATGAACAGAGTGTAGAGCAGAGAAAGAAAAATAGAGTACATGTAGTTGAGTTGAGAAGTAGGGAAGAATAAATGAATACCTTTGAATCTGTATATTGATCCTTCAATGGAACTATGATCTAGCATATGGTAGATGCATTTACAACAGTTCATCTTCTGGCAATGAGCCAATCCTTCTTCTATCTTCTTTTCTCTTGGCGGTGAGCCTTTGTGCAGTGAGCACTTCTTCATAGGGTAGTGAGCCCTGGGTAGTGAGCCTTCTTGTAATTTGGTATTGAGTTGTCATAATATATTGTGAGATAACACTCACTATGGTTTTTCCCTTTTTGGGTTTTCCACATAAAAATCATGGTGTCCATGTGTTATGTCTTTATGGTTGTTGTTCATATGCTTATTCTGCTTTCATGTTATTGATTTTAGAAATTAGATTAATAAACTTGTTAAGAAGTGGTTTTGTGGAATGTTGATTCACCTCCCCCTCTCAGTATTTCTTATATTTAATAGTTGAGGCATTATTAACATTTTTAACTTTGTTTATAGTATTTCCTTTACCATGTGGTGGGAATGGATCTTTATAGATTTCAATATTGTTGTTTGAAGTTTTTTTAGGAGGATCATCAATAGTAGTTTCTCCTTGATCAATAAGATTTTGGTTAAGGTTTTTCAATTTCATACAACTAGGGGTCTTATGTCCTTTTACTCTATGGTATTCACAATATTCATTATCTTATACCAAGAGGGTTTGAATATAGGTTCATCATATTGGTGTGCTTTTGGTAATGTGATGAGACCATTTTGTACAAGTTTTCTTAGAACAAACTTGATGCAGGAGAATCCCTGGTTCAAGAGCAATCTTGCATCAACCAAAAACATTTGCATTTCAATTTGTTTTCATTTAAGTTTGTTTCTTTTCATTTTCTAGATTAGTCCAGGTAGTTCAGTCAGTAGCAGTTTCTGTATTTTGGTTTGCATTCTATCGTAGTTGCATTTCAAACCCTACAAAGCTAGACTTAACATCTAGATTCATTCATACACAACATATCCAAATCTTAGATCATTTGGATTAGGCACCATTAAGATATCTCTATCAGAAGATAGACTATTTTCTCATAACAGAGCATCCTAACAGTCTTAGATAATCAGCTAAAGGAGAAGACTTGCGGAGCATTTCATGACTTGTGAAGTTAAAAGACACATCATTCAATGTTGTTTGGTTCGTGGCCAACCTTTCCTAAGATCTAAACATCATTCCATTCATTTGCAGAGGAGTTCTATTCAATTAGGTTTGACCTATCTATGTACACACGTTACAGCTCTTCATTAGAGTTTGTGACCTTCCTTGGATGATGCAGAGGAATCTTTTAGTTCTGGAGATGATATAAATTGATGTAATAGATGCCTAAGAAAGTAGCTGATCATTAGTTCATAGTTTATAGTTTGAATTTCTCGTGAAGGAGCTTTAAAGCTATATCTTGTGCATAGTTTGTGACTATGAAATCAGGCCTATGAGCCCTAATTGTAATCATGCATGTTGCAACCAATTTGTATTTGAATTCTATGATATACTAAATGACTGCATCTACATTTGTTTCATATCTTTGAGTTGTTTCCATTGTGTTTACTCTAGTTGCACGGCCTGGATAGTTCACTTTGTGGACTCTCCTAACCGTGACTGCACCAAGTGGTATCAGAGCAAAAGTTTGAATCTTTGGGAGTGAATTGAGCAAAGTTGGCAAAGGAATTCCATGAGATCTTCTTGTAAATAGATCACTGAATCCAAGATAGTTTACTTGTGTTGCAACTGATCGCTGATTGTGAGGTAGTTGTCACCTTGTAGCCTGATCATTGAATTTGAGGTAGTTACACTTGATCCTAGGAAGAATGTCACACAAGGAGAATCCCTACTATTGGTATAGTGGCTGGTAGAATGGATGAGATGATGTAGATGATGAAAATAATGCAATTTCTCTTGGATGTTGTTGAAGAAGATAGGAGAAGAGGAATTACACCTAGACCTAATGTTGAGAGTGTTGATGATCAAAAATTTCTATCTGCTAATCAAAATGGCAAAACCCTAGGAGATGAAGAAGAAGAGTAATCAGACTAGGTCAAGATGTTGTGGGCTATTTCAAAGATTGGAAAAAGACCTAGAGTTGATGTCCTGAATTATACCGGCAATTTGAATCCTAAAGAATTGATTGAGTGGATAAATGACATGGACGAATACTTTGAGTATGAAGAAATTAAAGATTCAGAGAAGGTGAAATTTGTAAAGACAAAGTTGAAAGGACATATTGTTATATGGTGGAAAGAAGTTCAGTTGGATAGAAATAGAAGAGGAAAATAAAAGATTACAAAGTGGGACAAAATGGTGACAAAATTGAAGAATCAATTTATACTTGCTAACTATGAGTTGGAACTATTGAAGAGATTGCAAAACCTGAGATAAAAGGAGAAATTTATGAAGGAGTATACTGAAGAATTCCACAAGATGATCATAAGGACATGACATAGTGAAGATCAATGGACTAAGATTGAACATTCAAGAAGAAATGAGTTTGGTAAGGATGACAACACTGGAAGAAGCATATCAGTTTTCCCTAAAGGTTGAAAAGTTGAATAAGAGGCATGATCAAAGATAGAGAGGTAGAGGAGGTAAATTTTAGAGAGGTAGAACATTTTCTAGAGGAGAGAGATCATATGCGGAGTAGAATAGACAAGAGAACACATTCAAGGAGGACAAAGATAACAATGCATACCAAAGAGATGATAGAACCTTCTACTGCAAAGGAAACCCTAGTCCATACCAGAGTGAAGGATACAACAGAGAAGGAAGAGGACCTAATAGGAGAACATTCAGAGGGACTTGTTTTAAGTGTGGAGGAGAAGGACATAGAGCATTTGAATGTAATCAGGAGAGTACAAGAAAGAAGACAAAGAATAGTGGAAGAGTAGCCTATGTGGAAGAAGAACCTATTGGATCACCTAGTTTAGTTGGTAAACTTGAGAAAGGAGAATCACTTGTGATGAGGAGAGCACTATTTCAATTAGAGACAAATGAGGAACCACCGCAAAGGAAAAGCTTGTTTAGAACCAGATGGAAATTAGGAGGTAAATATTGTAAAGTTGTAATTGATAGTGGTAGTTCTAATAACCTAGTTTCAGAGGAGACGGTGACTAAGCTAAAGTTGGAGAGATTGAAACACCCTAAGCCCTATAAGATAGCATGGATTCAGGATGATCAAAAGGTACTGGTGAGTGAATAATGTCTGGTGAAATTTCATATTGAATCTTATCATGAAGAATTATTGTGTGATATTATGCCTATGGATGTATGTCATATTTTGTTGGGTAGACCTTGGCAGTATGATAGGAAAGCTATACATGATGGGAGAAAGAATACATACACTATAACATCTAATGGAAAGAGAATTACTTTTATTCCTTTGGAAGATGATACTAAGAGTGAAGTATGTGGAAATGCTAGAATCTATTTGGTAGATGGAAGAAAATTTTTGGATGGCTTGAGACATGAGAATATGTGTTATGCTTTGATCCCTAAGAATCCTAAAAATTTGAATACTGAAGAATCACAATTGGAGTAGATAACTGAATTGCTAACCAAGTATGAAGACATCATATCATATAATGTACCTAAAGGATTGTCACCAATCAGGAGTATTAGTCATCACATGGAACTTATACCCGAAGCTAGTTTTCCTAACAAAGAAGCATATAGAATGGCACCAGCAGAGAATGAAGAATTGAATAGATAGATACAAGAGTTGTTGAGGAAAGGCTTGATTAGAGAAAGCTTGAGTCCTTGTGTAGTACCTCCAGTGTTAGTACCAAAGAAAGATGGAGAATGGAGAATGTGTACAAACTCTAGAGCAATAAACAAGATCACAATTAAGTATAGATTTCCTTTACCTAGGATGGATGATATCATGGATTGTTTGAGTGGAGCAAAATATTTCACAAAGATAGACTTGAAGAGTGGATACCATCAAATCAGAATCAGAGAAGGAGATGAATGGAAGACTGCTTTCAAGACAAATGAAGTGTTGTATGAGTGGTTAGTGATGCCTTTTGGATTGACAAATGCACCGAGTACTTTCATGAGATTGATAAATGAAGTTTTGAAGAAATTCTTGGGTAAATTTTTATTGGATATTTGGATGACATTTTGATTTTCAGTAAGACAAAAGAAGAACATTTGTGGCACCTGAGACAAGTATTACAAAGATTGAGAGAAGAGAAATTATTGATAAACATCAAGAAATGTAGTTTCATGAAGGAAGAATTGGTATACTTGGGATTTGTGATTTCTATGGAAGGATTGAATATGGACCCTGAGAAGGTGAGAGCAATTGTTGAATGGCCTACACCAGAGAGCATTGGAGAAGTCAGATCATTTCATGGATTGGCTAGTTTCTACTGAAAGTTCATCAGAAATTTTAGTTTAGTTTGTAACCCTATGACAGAGACAATGAGAGGTGATAGAAAAGACTTTAAGTGGACATCAGGAGTAGATAGAAGTTTTGAATTGTTGAAGCAGAAAGTAATAGAGAAACCTGTGTTGGCATTACCAGATTTCAATAAGGTATTTCAAGTAGAATGTGATGCAAGTGGAAATGCAATTTGAGAAGTGTTAAGTCAAGAAGGTAGACCTGTAGCATATTTCAATGAAAAATTGAATGATGCAAGGAGAAAATATTCATTTTATGATCAGGAGTTCTATGCCATAATTCAAGCCTTGAAGAAGTGGAGACATTACTTGTTACCTAAAGAGTTTGTGTTGTATACAGATTATCAAGCTTTGCAATATTTGAGCAGTCAAGGAAAGTTGAATTAGAGACATATGAGATGGGTAGAGTTCATGCAGAGTTATACTTTTGTATTGAAGCATAGGAGTGGAAAATCAAACAAAGTTGTGGATGCCCTGAGTAGGAGAAGAAACTTGTTGATAGAGATGAGAGTTGAAGTGTTAGGATTTGATGAATTGAAGAAAATGTATGAAGAAGATCTTGATTCTGTAGAACCTTGGAAAGCATGTAAGGAACCTTTTGTGAAAGATAGGAGTAAGTGGTTGGACTATTTCAGTCAAGAAGATATGTTGTTAAAAGGAAATCAGTTATGCATACCTAGAAGTTTCATGAGAGATAATTTGATCAAAGAGAAACACAGTGGTGGATTAGCAAGACATTTTGGAATGATAAGACAGTGGCTTTGATAAGTGAAAATTACTTTTGGCCTTAGATACATAAGGATGCTAGGAAATTTGTACAGAGTTGTAGAGTTTGTCAAGTTGCAAAAGGGAGTAGTCAGAATATTGGATTGTATAAACCTTTGACAGTATCATAGAGACCTTGGGAAGACATAAGCATGGATTTTATAATGGGATTACCAAACACACAAAGAGGACATGATTCAATATTTGTAGTGGTGGAGAGATTTTCAAAGATGACACATTTCATACCCTGTAAGAAGACAACTGATGCAATGCATGTAGCTGACCTATTTTTCAAGGAGATTGTGAGATTGCATGGATTACCTAAAATCATAATTTTAGATAGAAACACAAGATTTCTTGGATACTTTTGGAAGACACTTTGGAAGAAGATGAAGATAGATTTGAAGTTTAGTTCAACATTTCATCCACAGACTAATGGACAGACAAAGGTAGTAAATAGGAGTTTGGGAAACTTATTGAGATGTTTGGTGGGAGAGAAGGCAGGAAGTTGGGATTTGATTCTTTCACAAGCAGAGTTTGCATAAAATAATTTAGTGAATAGGAGTATCGGAAGAACACCTTTTGAGATTGTTACCACAGAAAACCCTAGAGGAGTAACAGAGTTGAGAGATATTAGTATGGAAGATAAGAGAAGTGCAAAAGCAGAAGAATTTGAAGGACACATGGAGTCAGTGCATAATAAGGTAAAGAAACATTTGGAAGAGATGAACAAGTATAAAGAATAGGTAGATGAGAAGAAGAGACACAAAGAATTTTTAGTGGGAGATGAAGTAATGGTATACCTGAGAAAAGAAAGATTTCCAGCTGAGATATATAACAAGTTGAAGATGAAGAAGTTTGGACCTTGTAGGATACTCAGAAAATTTGATTCAAGAAATGCTTATGAAGTGGGCTTACCGGAGACATTGGGTATATCACCTATTTTCAACATTGCAAACCTATATCAGTATCATGAAGTAGAGTTTAGTGACAACATTGAAGAAGAGTTGAAGAAGTAGTTACCACAACAAGCACCAGAGTAGATTGAGGACATCTTGGACAGTAGAGTTGGACGCAACACCATAAGAAGGCAATACAAAGAATATCTTATGAAGTAGAAAGGTAAACCAGAAGAAGACTCATCTTGGATTCTCAGGCAGAGGTGGACCTTCTTGGTTTTCCTCTAGCCCTAGCAAAGTGAGGGACTCACTTTTTCAATAACCCCAAATGCCTTATGTAGGAGCATCCCTGGTGTTGGTGCCTGAATTGACTGTCAATTCTTGAACAATTTTTATGCAGGCACCATCCCAAAAAATCCAAAAAAATTTCCAATTTTGGCACCCCTTCAGTGTTTTGTAACATCCACATCATCTTTCTTGAAGGGGGGGGTCTTCATGTTTTGTCCATCGGCATGAGTTTGGAATGTGTCTTGGCGATCATGATTGGTACCAATGGCGTGTTGTCTTCTATCGCTAAGACTTTACCTATCGGCGTAGGTGTTTTGTGGCTTACCGACAGACTTGGTCTCGCCGACGAGGGTTTTGGAGTGCTATCGCCAAGACTTTGGCTATCAGAGTGAGCGGGCAAGTGTTGGACCGACGTTGGTTGTCTGGCCGATGAAGGATGTTCAAGGTGGTCGTCGGCAGGAGTAGTGCTATCGGTGAGAGAGTTTTCAGGTTCGCCGACACCTGAGGTCTCGCCGACAAAGTATAGTTTGTTGGCGCCATCGGTGTAATGGAGGATTATCGGGTGAACAGGCAGATTGTTGGCCGATGGCGCAGGTCTGGCCGATGGAGTTGCCATCGGCGAGTATGGGGTAGTGTCTAGCCGATGGTGGTAATAGAGTTCGTTTTCGGCATGACAGGGGCTATCGGGCTAGCCGTTGGAAGGTCCGCCGATGGAGAGTGTTTGGCCAATGTGATGTTATCGGCGTAAGTCACACCGACAGGGGGGCAGTGTAGTGTGTGATCGGAGAGACTTGTGAGGTCGGGGTAAGTTTTGTGGAGTTGGCCGATGGTTCTCCTTTGGCCGATGGGGATGTTGGTGACTTGTGGAGGTGTTGGCATCGGTGAGACCGCTGTGATTGGCAGGAGATTTTTGAGGAAGGCTGATGGTATATGTTTGGCCGATGGGCTGTGGGTGAAGGGTCGTGTGTCGAGCACGGCAAAACACTTGACACTTGGTATGCATGCGGCCATATTTTTTAAAGTGCCAAAGTTGTCTCTGCGGCACCAATGTGGGATTATTCCCCTGTATGTTTTGAACCCACGGTAGAACGCATTTTGGCGGGAAACTTCTTTTTGACTGCAGCGACGGTTTTCAAGCGACCGCGGGTGATTGAGGCCCTTAATGGCGACTGTAGCAGGAGTATGGGCGATGGTACAAGTGATCAGGCTGCCTGATTGAGAATGAAGACTTCCAGATAATGGCGCATGGCTCGAGGCTCCTCTTTGTCTGCTGCATTTATATTTTCTGAGCACCATTCCTTTGAGGACTGTATCTGGCGGATTTTTTGTTGTAATCATGTAATTAATTGCTGTGGTACACTCTCTGGCTATTATAAGCAGACTGTGTTACCATTTTTCAGGTTGTTGAAAGTTGAACATTTTGGCTCTGTAACACAATACAGTTTGTTTTGGTTGCTCTGTACAGCTAAACCTGTGAGTTTATGTATCTCTTGTTGTACGTTTTGGCATGAATCCACTGATTTCATGGTTAATCTTGTATGAATAATGCTATGTTTGCATGTGTTTTGTTAATTCTGTCTCTAGTATTGCATGTATCTTTCTTCTGAGTTTGGATATTTAAGCAATATTTGAGACTCTAGAACATGGAATTCCTGTGTTGAATGTATGATCTCTTAACTTCTGCTTAAGGGGTAGATTAAACTGTTTTCAGGTTGAACATTGGGAAGGGTATACTGTAGTAGGGATGCCATAAGTAGAGATAACTTAACACTCTGTATTGGGAGATATCTGTAAGGCAGGTATCACATATATCCCCCTGAAATCCAGTTTTAGCTGTTCATGCTGATCATTCACAGGTGTATGTCTATTGACTCCAGGCCCTGGATAGGCACCAATCTTGCTTCGTGTTTGTGTTACAACCATGTCCAGCTTTGCATCCAAACTCAAAATCATAATCAAACTCTAAAACAACCATTAGGACATTAGAATTAGTTTTAGGATCCTCAGTCCTCTGTCTACAACTGCAAATAGGCCCAAAGCTAGCCCCTTTGCTCTTATCTTTCAGTTTTGGTCTACTTACAGGAGGACTTATCTGCTTTCTGACAGCATCCCAATCCTTGTATGCGTATCTCATGGATGTTGAGTAGGGAATACCCCCCTAGGTCTTGCAGAGCCTGAAGAAGAAGAGGAGATAAAATATACAGTCTATCTCCTACACTGTTGGCCCCTGGCCCAGAGATCCTATTGATCACTGATGGCTACCTTGTAGGGAAATCTGGGAATAAGCATCCAGTCTGGGAAAAAACCAACACCTGGTTCAAGAGAAATCTTGCATCAACCAAAAACATTTACATTTCAATTCATTTGCATTTTAGTTTATTTCTTTTCATTTTCCAGTTCAGTCCAAGTAGTTTCTGTATTTTGGTCTGCATTCTGTCACAGTTGCATTTTAGACCCTGCAGAGCTGGACTTAACATCTACATTCATTCATACACAACATATCCAAATCTTAGATCATTTGGATCAAGCACTGGTAAGATATCGCTATCAAAAGACAAACTATTTTCTTAGAACAAAGCATCTTGATAGTCTCAGATAATCAGCTAAAGGAGAAGACTTGCGGAGCATTTCATGACTTTTGAAGTTAAAAGACACATCATTCAATGTTGTTTGGTTCATGGCCAACCTTCCCTGAGATCTACACATCATTCCATTCATTTGCGGAGGAGTTCTATTCAATTAGGTATGACCTATCCATGTATACACGTTACAGCTCTTCATTGGACTTTGTGACCTTCCTTGGCTAACACAAAGGAATCTTTTGGTTCCAAAGATGATATAAATTGATGTAATAGATACCTAGGAAAGCAGTTGATCATTAGTTCATAGTTGATAGTTTGAATTTCTCATGAAGGAGCTTCAAAGCTATATCTTGTGCATATTTTGTAACTGTGAAATCAAGCTTGTGAGTCCTAATTGTAAGCCTGCATGTTGCCGACCAATTTGTATTTGAATTCTATGATATACTAAATGACTAAATATGCATTTGTTTCATATCTTTGAGTTGTTTTCATTGTGTTTACTATAGTTGCACGACCTAGATAGTTCACTTTGTGGACTCTCCTAACCGTGACTGCACCAAGACTCAATAGCTTCTCCCAATGGAGTGAATTTGTGTCTAGGTCTAGAGTCTTGTCTAGGTTGCTCCTTGGGAGTAGATATGACATTCTTTTCTAGTTGAAGATTAACATGAGTTTGGACATTTTAAACATGTTTGGCATCTACGACACCATCGTTGACAACATTTTTGTTTTTGGACTAGAAATGGGGTTTTTCGTTAGATGTTTGAGGGTTATCTTTTGTTTCTTTGAAAATCTTGACTAGTCCTTTTGCAATGAGGGCCTTTTCAATGTTTGTCCCTTTGGAGATAATCTCGTCAAAAGAGTTAGCACATTGGATTTGTAAATGAAACTATATTTTAGGATTGAGATTCTGAATGAATATGCTCACTAATTGCTTCTCAGGGATAGGCCATGGAAATTTTCTAGCCATGTTTCTTCATCTTTCTAGGAATGAAATAAAAGTTTCCCCATTTCATTGTTTGTTATTACATAGGTATGTCATGGAGGTCTCATGTTCGATATTGAATGAAAAGTGGGTGACAAACTTTTCAGTAAATTCATTAGAAGTCTTAATACCTAGGGGTAGATGAGAAAACCATTCTACTGCTTTCCCTCCAAGACTACGAGGGAAGAGGGGTAAGAGATATGTGTCATTATGGACAACCTCAAAGAAAGAAATATAAATTTCCTTAAGATGTTCTTTGGGATCATCTTTTCCTTTGTATTTGTCAAATATTGGCATTTCAAAGTTTGGGGGAAAAGGGATCATAGGGAGTGATCTATCAAAGGGATAAGGACAAACTTTCTCTAAAGAGAAAGTTTTCTTGGTAGGTCCTAGGTTAAGATCTGAAATTTGTTTTGAAGATGTGAAATTTTAAGATCAATTTCAAATGTGAGTTGTTGTTGTTGAACAAGAATTTGTTGAATGGAAGATGATGGTGATTGTTGTGTCTGAGGGGGATTTGTGTTAGATATGTATGAGTAGACTTGGGTATTGCGTAATAGTTTTGAGGTTGTGATGTTTGTGGTGGATTGATGTGTTTAAAGTAAAATTGTAAGAGGGTTTGATTTGATGGTTTATGTGAATCCTCCTTTCACTTAAACATTCAAGGACTTTAGGTCAAGTAGGAATCTACTATCAAGCCTTCAGTCACTTGGAATGTAGGGAAAATTGGAATTGTGTAGATTTGTTGTTCAATTATGCCCAATTATGCTCAAAACCCTAATTATGCAAATTTGGAAGAAATAGACAAATCACGGAAAATGCTTGCACATAGAGATACTAAATGATAATCAAATACATACCAAATTTTGAAGTTAGGAAAGCAGAATAGTCGGGGACTAATGAGAGGGCACCTGAGTCCAAGATACTAGTTTCTTTGTGGAATCTTGATCTCCTTCCGACACTAATCTGCACTATAATTTTTGTTTTCAGGAATTCAACTATGGAGGACATAGGGACTAGCAACCGAGTCCAGGAAAAGCTCTAGAGTCTTGTTTCTTTCCAGGTCTTGAATCCTTGATGCCTGTTAACCTTCCCTGCAACTCCACTTCTTCCAGATGTGACACCTATAACCTGCAATCACAAGGAGTGTGGGAGGGGTTGTAGTGTTTAGAGGCTTGCCTCAGTCAAGCCCTCGAGAGACATTCAAGTCTTTCGAACACCATTTTTAGAGAAAGATTGTGTATCCCTGTGAGATAGAGGCAAAATCCAAATGATAGATGATCGAAAACACAATTGATATCACCTTGTAGTGAATATCTCATGGAAAGAAGATGTTCTTCATGCCATGAGGAAATGGCTGCTTAAATCTAAAAATACAAACATAATAACAACACAAAGTCAGCTCTGCAACACACAATGAATGCCTTGAATCACTTTCACACAAGCTCATGAATCAAAATTCCCATCTAGTTTGCATCTAGTTTACAAATGAATGCCTAAACATGCTTATATATTCAACTACAAACATTCCTGCCAAGAATTTCGTAATTGAAACTTATCGTGTCGGCATAGGACCTAAATAATGGTCACAAACTGACACTTTGAAATTGGTCCTGATCTAAAATAGGGTAAGACTAGGGCGGGGGCACCCAAGTCCACCCCCCTATTTTAGGTAGGATTATTGTTAAGTGCATCCCCTGAGTCCAAATTGACATGGAACTTTAGGGTTTTCTCATTGGGAAGTCAGATTAACATGAAAAATACTCTAAATGCATAAACAGGACCCATGAGCTAAACCTTGAGAGGGAAAATCCCCCAAGGGGACATTTTCTGACATAACATTTATCCCCCACTTTAATTTATGTAATAAATGTAAGGCCAATACATGCATTAAAGTATGGTCAACAAACACAGCAAACATGCCAAGCACGAAGAAGACACGCCAATCATAGAGAAAATAGTAATAGGCACGCAAAACATGGAGAAGACAGTTACAGTCATGCAAAACATGGAGAATACAATATTGAAGACATGCAAAACACAATGAATTTAGTGAATGCAAAGAAGATAGAGATGATTTCTTTTTTCTTTTTTATTCTCATATATATGAAATGTAGATGCAAGTACATGAAAGTAAACACACCACCCATAATGCAAGATGGACTCATCGCCACCAGTCTTTAAGATTGCATATGGGGAAACACACACGCAATACACGCCAAACAAATCAAGAATGCCATACAAATCCCAAAGCATAGGAGGGACTCATCACCATAAGTCTTTAAACTATGCTTGGGAAGAAACACGCAATACACACACACACTTGGAAGACATGGAGAAAACAAGGCAAACAAGTGATGGAGTGTCCCTATTTCTAGGTTCAAGACCATCTCATGCACATTATAGGCACACATTGATGATTGGGCTTTGCCACAACAATTGCTGAAGACACGCTTAAGGGTTGAGTTTGTCACAGAACTGCTCCCCGCCTCATGATGAGGACTTTTGAAAATGACAGGATGTGTATTCTCCATGAGAGATACACCACCCCCGCCTTCATAGAGGGCTAAAGATAGAAAAGGGATACGATATCCCTGCCTCTGTAGAGGGCTTAAATGATAGATTTCAAACAAATCTCAGAGTGTAGGAGGGACTCATCACCACCAGTCTTTAAGACTACACCTGAGAACAAGCACATTGCTAACATATAGAACAGATAGCTTACCTTATATATGCCCCCACCTTAAGGTGGTTGATATCCAGTATCAATATCAAGCACATTAAGGTAGGAAGAAAACACACAAGGGAACATGAGCTCTCACAAGGCCCATGCCCCCTGGAGGTGACATGTATTTTACAATCGCCAAATGTTCCCACAAACACATCCCTACAAGAAAAGTGTTAGTGTCCAAATAATCATGATAAACAACAATGCATATGATCATTCACACAAAGATCCAAGGTTATACTATGAATTCAGAGATCAGGTATAACCGTGGGGCTATATTGCGAGAATCTCAATACTAAGTATACCCAAGGTGAGATTCAAAGATAAACAAAGTGCACGGATCATCAATATCGTTAAGGTTTGTAAGTGCAATAAGACGTCATCAAAATCACACGACAAAGTGCATATAGTGATTCTACTAGCCAAGCATCAGATATATATCAACCCCATTGTCATATAGAAACTAAGTCCAATTTTTGATTTCTGACTAAAGGGATACTAGGTCTACATCAATATAAAATGTTTTTCGTGATCCGCCTGCTAGATAGAAACACTAGAGGAAGGGAAACAATAAATAAAGAGAGGAAAAACAAGTGCCTTAGGGATAGTCATGTAGGAGAGTGCCCCCAAGTCACCAACCACAATGCTATGTTCGTAAGACACAACACACAACAATGAAAATAGAGAAGAAGGAATATAGAAGAATGATGATACAAATAGAAGAAGGGCACAATAGAGGCAGTCTCCTAGTATCCTAGACCTTACAAGAGAATCAAGGGACATCCCAGAAAGCTTGAACAACACATAACACATCATGGGGGAAACACATCACGAGAGATAAAGGGTTAGAAATACTTACTTGATTCACCCCAATGTTAAGAACATACATATCTAGGATATCTCTCATGTTGTTTTGGTCTTGTTGATATTGTATTAAAATTCATTTTAGAATGTGTTATGTCAAAAAATGTCCCCTTGGGGGCTTTTCCCTCTTAAGGTTTAGCTCTAGGGTCCTGTTTATGTGTTTAGAGCATTTTTCATGTTAATCTGACTTCCCGATAAGAAAACCTTGAAGTTCCATGGCAATTTGGACTCAGTGGATGCACTTATGACAAATCCTTCCTAAAATAGGGGGGTGGACTTGGGCACCCATGCCCTAGTCCTGCCCTATTTTAGGTCAGGCCCAATTTGAAAGTGTCAGTTTGTGACCATTATTTAGGTCCTACGCCGACACGGTAAGTTTCAATTAAGAAATTCTTGGTAGGAATGTTTGTAGTTGTATATATAAGAATGTTTAGGCATTCATTTGTAAACTTGATAGCAATTTTGATTCATGAGCTTGTGTAGAAGTGATTCAAGGCATTCATTGTGTGTTGTGGAGTAGAATTTGTGTTGTTATTGTGTTTGTATTTGCATATTTGAGCAACCATCTCCTCATGGCATGAAGAGCTTTTTCCTTCCATGATATCTTCACTACAAGGTGATATCAATTATGTTTTCAATCATTTATCATTTGGATTTTGCCTCTATCCCACAGGGATACACACTCTTTCTCTGACAACAGTGTTTAGAAGACTTGAATGTCTCGTCGGGGCTTGACTGAGGAAAGCCTCTAAACACCACAATCCCCAACCCACTCTTTGTGATTGAGGTTATAGGTGTTGCATCTAGAAGAAGTGGAGTTGCAGGGAGAGTCAACAGGCATCAAGGATTCGGGATTTGGAAAGAAGCTGGATACTGGATCTTTTCTTGGACTCAGGTGCTAGTCCCTATGTCCTCCGCAGTTGAATTCCTAAAAATGGAAGTTATAGTGCAGATTAGTGTCGGAAGGAGATCAGGATTCCACAAAGAAAGTGGTACCTTGGACTAGGGTGCCTGCTCATTAGTCCATAACTGTTCATCTTTTCAAACTTTAAAATCTAATATGCATTTCATTATCATTTAGTATCTCTGTGTACGAGCATTTTCTGTGATTTGTCTGTTTTCTTCCAAATTTGTATAATTAGGGTTTTGAGCATAATTGGGCATAATTGAACAACAAATCTACACAATTCTAATTTTTCCTACATTCCAAGTGACTATAGGCCTGATAGTAGATTTCCTACTCGACCTAAAGTCCTTGAATGTTTAAGGTGAATGGAGGACTCACATAAACCATCAAATCAAACCCTCTTACAATTTTACCTTAAAAATTTTGGTAAACCCATATTTATAATGAATTTTGCACACATTCATTTCATTCATTCATTTCATTGTTCATCTTATTGCATTTGAAAAATTACAAAAAATTTGAAAATTTTGAAAAAATTGGCATTGTTAGCTGCATTTTTCATATAATTTGAATTAATTACATTTAATTTCAATAAATTTCTATCATCATCATTAGATCTGATTTAATTTACATAAATTTTCCATTCATCATTAATTTAGATAGCATTTTCATGCTTAAATTGATAAAAATTGCTTAAAATTGTGCATTTTTCCATATAACCTAGTTTTGCATTAGCTAGGTTTTGTAGTCAAAATCTTGTTTCATATTTTACTACCATTTTAAAACACTCATTAGTACTGATTTCTAACTGTAGTGTTGCATCATAGTTGTTTGCTTGCAAAATTTCATGCCTAGGGTTTGAAAACCTTGATTTTTCACTAGATTTGGCCCTATCGTCTCTCTAGATTTGTATCCTAGGCATGTTGTAAAGGATTTTTCTGCACTAATTGGCTATTATTAGGGTTATTATCCTCTTCCCCTCCTAAAATTATTTACAACACCTTTTTATTGGGCCCTTACAGTTGAAATTTGGTGAGAAATTGCATATTTTAGCTATATTTTCCCTAGGGTTTGATCTTGAGTGGCACTATAAGCGTGTTGTTATGGATTTTTTGGCATTAGGTGGCTGTTATTACTGTTATAATTTTATTTCCATAATTATTTTCCTCACATCACCCTTTGTCATACTCTTTTGCATTGAAATTTGGTCAAAATTACATATTTTAGTTATATTTGCCCTAGGGTTTGACCTAGATTTGCACTCCAAGTGTGTTGTGAAATATTTTATGGCTTTAGGTCACTGATATTACTGATATAATCTGATGCACCTCCTAAAACTCTTTACAACACTCCTTTTTTTAGGTCTTTGCATTGAATATTTATGTAAAATTGCACGTTTTAGTGTATTTTCACTAGGTTTTGACTTGTCATCATCTTAGATTTGCATAAAAAGTGTGTTGTGAAGGATATTATTACTTTATTGGACTGATATTAGACATATTATTTTCTTCCCCTGATCAATTTCCTTACCACGTATTTTCTTCCACTTATTTGCATTGAAAAAAGTTGAAAAAATCAAGCATTTTAGGTCATTTTCATACATAGTTTTGTATTTGTCTTTTCCATAACATTTGAAAAGATTTTAAACCCTGATATTGAATTGACTTGAAAACTTAAATACATGGCTTCTAATCACAACAATAACAATAGGTTCCCTCCTAGGTCTTACATGAAAAGAAAGGTCCCCGAACTTGAAATTGTGTTTACACCTCATGATAGAACAATTGGAGACACTGAAGGACCTCTCTATATCATTGTGAAAATAATGGGAAATCCTATGGATGGAACCCTTATTGATCCTAATTGCATGACTAATGTCACCATAGAAGAGTTCCTCTTTTCACATCAATTAATGCAAGGCTTTTATGACCCTTCGGATATGATGATTAAGACACATAAGGGAACCTTTGTAAACACCTCTGCGAAGATATCTTTATTGGTCATTGTATTTGAGAAACATGTAGAACAATGGTTTGATGTTGTCCCTGTTTCTGACCTGTTTTGCATAAAATTGGGACATCCATGGTTAAAGGCTATGAAAGTTGTACTTTCAACAATTTATAACTGTGTAAAATTTACCTTGAATGAACAAGTGCATACTATCCCTCACAATAGGTATAAACCTTTGGATACAAGACAACATTTTACACTGGATTACTTTTTGGAAAGATCTGAAAAGTAACTAGAGCCACATATAGACTTTAACTTCTTGAACTACAGAAACTACAAAACAAAACTATTACATCAAGTGGCCAGTCCATTAAAACAAGAAACAACAAGAGACAAACAACCCGCATTTGAAGAGAAGCCTAGACCGAAAGAAAATGGACCCTATGCTAAGGTTCCTCCCCTGCCATTCTTACAAGGATTGGGAGGTAGTCGTCAACAATAGAATATCCCACCTAGACAAATGAGATTTGATCCTGGTGCCTCCTCTAAAACACATAAACCTATGAAAGAGAAAAATACTATCTTATAAGAGAAAAGTGGTAAAACAAAAAGAAATAGACAAGTAAGATAAAGGAGGAGGAGACGACAAGAATATGCCCAATGACTTGCATCTCAACAAGAAAACATCTCACCAAACATTGAACCAAACCAAGAAGATCCTAAGAATGGACAACTTGAAAATAAGAACAAGAGTTGGGCTATGATACCTTATGTCCCACTTTCCTCTAACATTTAGGAGTCAGAAGATGATGATGATTTTCTCGATGACAACACTTAGTTTGAAGACCCTTCCAGGTAAGTATTTCTAACCCTTTATCTCTCATGATGTTTTTTCCCCGTGATGTGTTATGTTTTGTTTAGGCCTCCTGGGATGACCCTTGATTCTCTTGTAAGGTCGAGGATACCAAGAGGATGCCTCTGTTGTGACCTTCATCTATTTGTATCATCATTCTTCTATATTGCTTCTCCTCTATTTTCATCATTGTGTGTTGTGACTTATGAACATAGCATTGTGGTTGGTGACTTGGATGTACCCTCCTACATGACTATCCCTAAGGTACTTGTTTCTCCTCTCTTGATTTATTGTTTCCCTTCCTCCAGTGTTTCTACCTAGCGGGCGGATGATGAAAAACATATAATACTGATGCGGACTAGTGTCCCTTTAGCAAGAAATAAAAAATTGGACTTAGTTCCTATATGATGATAAGGTTGATATATATTATCTGACTCTTGGCTAGTAGAATCACTCCATGCACATTATCGTGTGATCTTGATGATGTCTTATCTCTCTTACAAAACATAACAATATTGTTGCTCCGTACACTTTGTTTGTCTTTGAATCTTGCCTTGGTGACACTTGGTTCTGAGATTTTCATGATATAGCCCCAAGGTTATCCTCGATCTTTGAATTCATAGTATAACCTTGGCTCTTTGTGTGATTGATCATATGCATTGATGTTCTTGTTTATCAGGATTATTTAGACACTAACACTTTTCTTGCAGGAATTTGTTTGTGGGAACATTTGGCGATCGTAAAGTACATGTCACCTCTGAGGGGCATGGGGTTTGTGAGAGCTCATGTTCCCTTGTGTGTTTTCTTCCTACCTTAACATGCTTGATATTGATACTTGATATCAACCACCTTAAGGTGGGGGCATATATAAGGTAAGCTTCCTGTTATAGATGTTAGCAATGTGCTTGTTCTTAGGTGCAATCTTAAAGATTGGTGGTGATGAGTCCCTCTTGCACTCTAAGATTTGTTTGAAATCTATCATTTAAGACCTCTATGGAGGTGGGCATATCGCATCCCTTTTCTATCTTAAGCCCTCTGTGGAGGCGGGGATGTTGTATTTCTCGTGGAGAGTGCACATCCTGTCATTTTCAAAAGTCCTCATTCCGAGGCATGGAGTGGTTCTCTGACTAACTCAACCATTAAGCATGTCTTCAGTGATTGTTGTGGTGAAGCATAATTGTCAGTATGTACCTGTAATGTGCTTGAGATGGTGTTGAACCTAGAAATAGGAACACTCCATTGCTTATCTGTCGTGTTTTCTCTGTGTCTTCCAAGTGTGTGTATTGTGTGTTTGTTCCCAAGCATAGTTTAAAGACCGGTGGCGATGAATCCCTCCTATGCTTTGGGATTTGTAGGGCGCACTTGTTTTGTTTGGCATGTATTGTGTGTGTTTTGCCCCATATGCAGTTTAAAGACTGGTGGCGATGAGTCTCTCCTGCATTATGGGTGGTGTGTTTACTTTCCTGTAATTGTATCTGCATTTCATATATATGAAAATGAAAATGAAAAAGAAAATCATTACTGTCTTCTCTGCATTGACTATCTTCAATATTGTATTCTCCATGTTTTGTGTGACTCTAATTGTCTTCTCCATGTTTTACATGCCTGTAACTGTCTTCTCTATGATTGCTGTGTCTTCTTTATGCTTGGTGTGTTTGTTGAACATACTTTAATACATGTATTGGCCTTGCGTTTATACATATATTAAAGTGGGGGCTAAATGTTATATCAAAAAATGTCCCCTTGGGGGCTTTTCCCTCTTAAGGTTTAGCTCCTAGGTCCTGTTTATGCATTTAGAGCATTTTTCATGTTAATCTAACTTCTCGATAAAAAAACCCTAAAGTTCCATAGCAATTTGGACTTAGGGGATGCACTTATGATAAATCCTACCTAAAATAGGGGGTGGACTTGGGCACCCGCACCCTAGCCTACCTTATTTTAGGTCAGGCCCAATTTCAAAGTGTCAGTTTGTGACCGTTATTTAGGTCCGATGTCGACACGGTAAGTTTCAATTACGAAATTCTTGGAGGGAATGTTTGTAGTTGCATATATAAGCATGTTTAGGTATTCATTTGTAAACTAGATAGAAATTTTGATTCATGACTTGTGTAGAAGTGATTTAAGGAATTCATTGTGTGTTGTAGAGTAGAATTTGCATTGTTATTTTGTTTCTATTTGCATATTTGAGTAGCCATCTCCTCATGGCATGAAGAGCTTCTTCCTTCCATAAGATATTCACTACAAGGTGATATCAATTGTATTTTCAATCATTTATCCTTTGGATTTTGCCTCTATCCCACAGGGATACACACTCTTTCTCTGACAACGATGTTCGGAAGACTTGAATGTCTCTCCAAGGCTTGACTGAGGCAAGCCTCTAAACACCACAACCCCCAACCCACTCCTTGTGATTGTAGGTCATAGGTGTCACATCTAGAAGAAGTGGAGTTCCAAGTGTTGGGAATTAAGGTGTCTCAACCTTGATAATTCCTTGTATTATTTCATTGTATTTATTTATTTATTGCCTATTGTATAATTTGGATGCAAATCCTATGTTGTCATATTGTGGGAATTGGCACGGTGATGTGTCATCCTACATGGCATATGACCACATGTAATTTTGTCCTCACATGAGGAGATAGGCATCCCACTTTGTTGTAGGAGTATTTTGCCATGTGTTGGCATCTTGGATGTTGTGTAATGGAATATTGACCAAAACGGTTATGATGGATTCCTATGACAAAGTTATGACATGTAAGAGTTAGAAATAGAAGCTTGTAAGACAGGTGAAGATGTGTCAAGGAGCATCTTTGAAAAAGGAATCTTTGGGTGCCCCAAGGTGGACTATGATATGTTGTAAGAGAATGTGCTATTTATAGCCTGTGTATGATAGATTCTCTTAGAGCTGTAAGTTATGACAGCTATGACAGATTCTATGATGGTCGTTAGAGTCGTAAGAGCATCTATCATAGTCCATTTTGGAAATAGGTGACCTCTTTGGGATGGGGTGTATGGGCAAGTGTCAGATGCATCTTATAATGTTGACCAAGTGTCCATAGGAGTGGGTTTTGGGCCATGAGGCCAAGTTGGATGCCCATTCCAAGATAGAGCCAATTTTACCTTGTATATTCTATATAAACAGATGCTTTGAGGAGGAGATGTAGTATGTGATTGACAGGTACTGTTATGCTGCCAAATTGACTCCAGACACGAGTGTTGAAGACTATTAAGAGCTTGCATTGCAAGTGTATTGTAAACCATATTCAGTTTTGATAATACATTGTGCAAGTTTTTGAGTGTGGGGTTTTTCACCCGATAAGGGTTTTCCCCATGATATATCTTATCTCTCTTCTTCTGTCTTCTTTCTAGTTCTATGTATTGTTGCAATATCTCTGTTATATGTTTCATGTTGCTATAATTGTAAAGATTAAATTGAATTTGCATAGCTCTCCCCTCATTAGATTAGTTTAGGAAGTGATTTCTGCACACCTAGCTTCTTTTCAGTTGGTATCAGAGCTTGATCACCTTTTGTCCTAGTTGTTGGGTAGGGGTTTTTTGAGTTGATCTTAAGTTGAGTAGGAGTCTGTGTAGAGTATTCTAAACATTATTGTAGCAAGAAGATGGCAAACACATTCAGAAGGATAGAGGTGGAGAAATTCAATGGCAGTAATTTTGAGCTGTGGAAGCTCAAGATGGAAGGCATGCTTGTTGATCAAGACCTCTGGGAAACTATTAGAGGAACAAAACCTATAGTAATGTCACAAACTAATTGGGATCTCAAGGATCAGAAGGCTAAGGGTCTCATAAGACTTAGTCTTGCTAATTCTATCCTATTAAATGTCCATGAGCAGAAAATTGCAAACTTGCTTTGGAAGAAGTTGGGAGATTGTATCAAGCCAAATCCATGGTTAACAAACTTTTTCTGAGAAAGAAGTTGTATTCTCTTCGAATGGAGGATGGAGGATCTGTTGCAAATCATATGAATTCTTTCAACATGTTGGTTGCATAATTGACATCTGTTGGTGTGAAGATGGAGGAGGAGGATCATTGTATGACCTTGCTTTGTTCTTTGCCAGACTCATGGGATCATCTTGTGATGGCTATTGGGAGCACCACATCTACATTCAAAATAGATGATGTGGTATCTTTGTTTTTATCTGAAGAGATGCAAAGAAACTCTTCTGAGGTAGCCAAAGAGGCTCTTGTTGTTCGTGGAAGACCCAAGGAGAAAGGGAAAAAGAAGGACAAGAAAGCTGAGAAGGGTAGATCCAAATCCTGTGGGAGATCTAAATCTCCTAGAAAGTCCAAGGCTCTTTGTTGGAACTGTGGTAAATCTGGGCATTTCTTAAAGGAATGTAAAGAGGAAAAAAAGAAGAAGAAGAAGAACCCAGATTCAGATTCTGACAAGTCACAAGATGATGGTGATGCTTTCATCGCAGCCCTAGAAACCCATGCATCTGATGATGTGTGGCTGATTGATTCTAGTGCATCATTCCACATGACCTTGCATTAAGACAAGTTTACTAAGTATGAGGAGTTTGATGGTGGAAGGGTGTACCTGGGTGATGACTCTCATCTGAAGATTGTTGGTCGTGGAAGAGTCTCTATCTGATTCCCTGATGGATGAGTGAAGGGGATCTCTAGGGTTATGCACATCCCAAGCTTAGCACGGAACCTGCTTTCTGTAAGTATGTTGAATGATGCAGGTGTGCAGGTTGTCTTTTCGAAAGAAGGATGCAAGATGACTAGAGAAGCTATGGTGCTTGCTAAGGGTACTAGGAGAGGTACTATGTTTTAGCTGGACGCATGTATTTCACAATGCAATAGTTCTTCTGACTCAAGGAAGAGGGCAGTTGTCACTTCATCCCCACCATCAGAACCAGCAGTGAAGAAATCTATTGTATCTAGTCCTAATGGTTGTATTCATGCGTTGGAAGTTAAGCTTCCTACTGAAAAGACAATGTTATGGCATAAGAGATTTGGACACATTGGTGAGAAGGGTCTTAGAACCCTGAAAAATAAAAACCTCATTGAGGGTTTAGATGATTGTAATCTTGATTTTGACTTTTGTGAACATTGCATATATGGAAAACAAAATTGTGTTTAGTTTTATTCAAGTTCTCATAAGTCTTCTAGTGTTTTGGACCTTGTTCATTTTGATGTATTTGGTCATGTTAATGTTCCTTCATTATCAAAATCTATATATTTTGTATCTTTCATAGATGACTACAGTAGGACATGAATTTATTTTCTTAGAAGCAAATCTAAAGTCTATAGTAAGTTTAAGGAGTTTAAAACCTTTGCTGAAAATCAAACTGGTAAAAGGATTAAATGTTTGAGAACTAACAATGGTGGTGAGTTCTATTCTATAGAATTCAATAAATATTGCAAGGAACTTAGGATTGAAAGACATAAGACAACTCCATATACCCCACAGTAAAATGGAGTTGCGGAGAGGATGAATAGGACACTGATGGAGAAGGCTAGGAGTATGCTTAGTGGAGCTGGCCTAGAATAAAAGTTTTGGGTTGAAGCTGTTGCCACTACTTGCTATCTTGTAAATAGATCTCCTACATCAGCTCTTGTTGGTAAGACACCCATGGAGGTGTGGTCTAGTAGAAATCCTTCAATAAGGCATCTTCATGTTTTTGGTTGTGAGGCATATGCACATGTGAGTAGGGAGAAGCTGTCAAAATTAGAGAACAAGGTTGTTAAGTGTATCTTCATTGGCTATGGTGTTAGTGTGAAAGGATACAAGCTTTGGGACCCTGTGGCTAAAAAAGTGTTGTATAGAAGAAGTGTCATCTTTAGAGAGATAACATCTTCTTCCACTATTTTATAGCCAGAAGAAAAAGAAAAGAAAGAGGATGTTGTTCAGTTTCCTGCTACCCCTGAGAAGACTGAACAGAAAGACAATGTTGGACTTGATGATGAGGAGAGCTCTAGCAGCTTCAAAAGCTTAGATGAAGAAGCTGAACCTCAACCTTAGGTCTTGAGGAGGTCTACATGAATAAGAAAGCAACCTGAGAGGTTTGGTTATACATTACTTGATTCTAGTTGTGCTTTTTCTTTACTTACTAACAGTGATGAACCTAGAACTTGTTGGCAAGAGACACTATATGGATTCATGGTTGTTGTCATTGATGGCAACAAAGGTCATCCCACATATCCGCAAGTCATGGTGTGTCTCTACCGGAAGTCAGAATGAAGATTATTGTGGTCCGGTGAACAAGAACAGAGCATGTGGTAAGGTCTGACAGACAGGTCCAGATCTCTCAGAGGAAGTATCTTGGTGCAGTGCGGATCTGGGGAAGTCAAGAGGACTACCTTGAGTGGTATATTCCAAGGATTTAGCCTCTGGTGATGGACAAGGAAAAAGATATGAATAGTTGAGTACCGGATTCCTGAGTGATAGTGTGAATAGAGGAAGAACTGACTGATAGAACATCAGACTATTTTCTGGATGTGTTAATGAGGATGGTAAAGGTTGTGAAGGCATGAATCATGTTTGTTCGACATGATTAATGATATCTACAAGTATATGCTTGATCCACATTACTTGATGTGCAAGGATTCAGCTGACAGAACAGAGTTTGTGAGAAGATAGACTGTTCTGGGTGCCGACTAGAGAGATAATGAAATCACTTGTGCAGATATATATATAGGATGGATTTAGTTATGAGAAGGGAGGTTATGTGATGTGATATGCGAATAAGAGCAGAGTAGAACAAAAGCAGTAAGAAAGATCCGGTATGTGAAAGAAAAGTAGAATAAAGAGAAGAGGAAAGATGAAGTGCAGCAGATCAATGTACTAAGCCTAACCGGAACTGAACTCCAGCATATGTGGATGCCTTCAATTAGTTCAAGTATTGTATAACATTCTTTTGTAGACAGTGTGTCTCCTTGTAGGTAGTGTGCCTCCTTTGTGAGTAGTGTGCTCGGGCAGTGAGCCCTAATTGGCAAGTGCCATTTTGTAATTCCTTATTCTTCTAACAGAGAATAATCTTTGGGTTAATCACCCCATGGTTTTCTCCCTTAATAGGGTTTCCACGTCAAAAATACTGTGTCATGTGTTTTTCATTTCATGGTAATGTTTGCTTGTTTGAATTAATGCTACATTGATTAATAAGAAAGTTTAGAAAGAAGAAATAATTAGGATAACTAATTCACCCCCCCTCTCAGTTATCAACAATTGGTATCAAAGCTAAGTTCCTCCTAATAGAGCCTAACAGCTTGAGGAAGATCTGGGAGTTCAAATGGATGCATATGGTTTAAGGGAGCAACTCAAGACTGCCCTTGAGGATCTTGAACAGTCAAACTCTGAAGTCAATGAATTAAAGGAAAGACTCAAACAAGCTGATGAATTCATGAGAGAACTAAAAGACAAATTAAGTCTCTCTATGAAAAAGAGAAAGGAGCTGCTCCAACAATTGGCAAGACAAAGTGAAGAAAGTAATGCAAATGAAGAGCTGACTGAGAAAACCAAGTTATGTGAAAAGTTATCAAAAGAAGTCATTATGGTAAGACATGAAATGGAATCAGGAGTTATAAAGTTTACTCAAGAGATTGAAGAGAAAAGAAAAACTGAAGACCATCTAAGACAATCTCTCAAAGAGAAATCAGAAGATTGCCACCAGATGGATAGGATTATCAGACATCTTGAATCTGATCTTGAAGATGCTAAAGATAATAAAGAAAAACTTGAGGATCAAATTGTCTCTCTCAAAAGGGATCTTCAAACAACAAATGAATATAAAGAGAAATTCAAGATAAGTTCTGCTCAACTTGAAGTTCTTCTTGGAAGTCAAAAGAGGGCAGATAACAAGTGTGGTTTGGGATATGAGAAAGAAGAAAGCTCTGGATCCAGTCAGAAGAATTTTGGATCAGAAAATCTAAGGAACAGAAGACCTCCGGTAAGACAGCCCAATGCTCAAAGATATCCATCCTTCAATGGATACTGCCACAGCTGCAATCACTTTGGTCACAAAGCTGATCAGTGCAGAAAGAGAATGAATCAGACTAATTCATCCTTCTCCAGACAATGCTTTAACTGCAAAAGGTATGGACATAAGTCTCATGAATGCAGAAATATGCAAATGAACAAATCATTCAATGGTAGATGCTTTACATGCAATAGAGTAGGTCATATGGCTAATCAATGCAGATCAAGAGGTTATTAGTCAAATATGCAAAGAAATGTTGTTTGCCAAATCTGTAATAGGTCCGGTCATAATGCAAAAGTCTGCAGAAGCAAGAATCAGGACAAAAGAGGTCTGGTATATAATCAGAATCAAGACAAGGGTAAACAAAAGATGAATGCGGATGAAGTTAGGAGTGAGATGAACAAGATTTGGGTGAAGAAAAGTTTAGAGAAGGTAGAGGTTGGATCCGCACCAAACTCTGGTGCTGATATTCCTTCTAGAAATTAAGAAATGAGCTCTGGCTCAGGGGGAGACACAAAGAAAACCCTATTCCCCCAGCCAATCAAGTGGTGCCGGATTAGGCACAAGATGCGGAGTAAAGGGTTTGTAGATATGAGTCTTGAGATGATCCAAAAAAGATTTCAAAGGTCCGCATGAAGATGTGAAGAAGTTGTGATCGATCATGTAGAACCTGTTCCGGGAGATGCTCTGAAATGACAGAGGATTACAAAAAGGTCCGGAGAGATCCAGAAGTGCATTGTCTTATTCTGCGGATTGGACAGAGTATTTGGGATGTCCTTGTGATGTGTCATCTTGATTTGTTCATGGTTGGAAGATCCACATGATGTTCATAGATCAAGACTGATCTGGTTCTTCAAGTCATTCGAATAAGGCAAACCAGAATAATGTAGGTCGAGCATTTAGTGCAATCAGATATTAGGGTTTACGGAGCAATATAAGGGATTTCTCATAAATCACTTGTTCATTCTACACTCAAGAAGAAGTGAAAAGTGGAGCTCTGCAAAAAAATTCATCAAGTTCACCAAAGATCTCTTGCAAAAGTCATTACATACAAAAATCAATCCAACCACTCCGTGTAACCGAAGGCGCATAAGGTATTTTCTTCTTTCGATATCTCACTACAAATCTTTTGAAAAATGGCTACTCCGAATATAGTAAAGGTCTCAGATAGGCCCCAACCTGAATTTAAGAAACACCCATACAAGTCATTGGAGGTAGATCCCTTAGGAGCATTCTCTAGTGTTCCACATGGCATTTTACACACAGAAGACATTAGGGTTTACATACATGCAAGTATTGAGGAATATGGGGAATTCAAATTGAGAGATCTCTATCACAAACAACTGATAGACAATGCTTTTGAGCTTAAACCAGAGTATAAGGGTATCCAGAAGAAACATTTTGATCAATTCATTCATTTCCCCTGCTTTGAAGAAGATGAATGGGTCTGGTACGTATTGAGTAGAATGCATGACAACTTCCTATGGCTGGATAGACCCTGCAAGATCAAAAAAGAGGCAATTAGGGCAGTAACTAGTCTATACTCTTCCGGAGGGATACTTATCCTGAAATTTGTCAAAAATAACATTGTAACTGAGGCCACCGGATCAAAATTTAATGAGAGGGCAATGACCATTGAAGATATTTCTGATCCGGATATCAAGTTTGCATCTATGATAATAGGATACAAGATTTATCACTCTAGTAGGGAGAATTTTGTATCTAGAACTGCAATATATACTGCCTATGAGATGCTGAGGAAGAATGCAGATTATGATCTCTGTGAACTTCTTTTAAGCCAATTAATGGAAAATATACAAAAGATAAAAAAGGACAAAAAGAATTCTTTCAAGTATGGTACACTTATATTATGTCTATTTTTCTACTTCATGAATGAGCTACCTGGATCAAGTGGATGGGTATGGCAGAATGACAAACCTGTAGCAGTCCAGATCAGAGATTATTTACATGGGCTTGGGGATACCAAAGCAAGAAATACAAGCCTGTGGGGATACTTCAAAAACTTCCAGAGCATGATGCAAGCAAGAGAAAGAATTCCCCAGTCTATTGTTGAAAAATACAAAGACTTAGTCTACTTTATGGTTGATATTGATCAATACCTAATGGAGGCAGTAGAGCCAAGGATAGTCTGGATCATGCCCATGGGGTATGAGGTTGATGAACAGATTGTGGAACTGCATGTTCAACACATGCTTAGTCAGCCCAAAGATCCAAAGGCAGAAAGGTTTGGAACCTTTAAGGAGCTGAGTGTGAAGATCCATGTGGAACTCAGATAACCTGAGATAAAGAGGAAGGTGAGAAAAGAAGTAGAGCATATTGCTCAAGGCCTAGGCATCCCAAAGGAGGCACTTGATGCCAACCAGGAAAAGAGGCAAAAGGCTAAGGAAGAGAAGAAAGAGGCAGAAAAGAAAAGCAAGAAAAGTACTCCGGTGGAAACCTCAACCTGGACCAAATCATCAAAGGGATCTACACCTGTCACAACCAAAAGCTCAAAAACATCAAAACTGGAAGGTCAGACATCTAGTAAAGGAGAGAAAAGGTCTAAAATAAAAGCCACAAGGGCTTATACAAGTCAAAAAGATGAAGAGGAAACTGAATCAGATGAGGGGGTAAAGTAAATAAAGAAGCAGAAGAAGAAAGGATCTGGTAAACCCTCCATAGGCCAAGACAAGGAAGAAATGGCAGAGGAATTTGTTGAAAAGCCCACCTTGTCTCTAAAGAGTGTAATCAAATCAGTCACTGTGGATGGAAACCTTCAACCAATGGCCGAATTCTATGATGACTACAATGAGGCTGACCAAAAGATCCTGCAGGAAGCCACAATCAGGTATCTGAATATATACAATAAGGCTTTCATTGATATTATATCTCTAATTCCTAAAAGCCTAGAAAAGGAGTTAGAAATAAGAAAGAACAATGCCTAGGCAAAAGATCTTGAGATCCGGGAGCAGATAGCTATTCAGCTATATCCTCAAATTGATCCCAAGTCAATGAACATAATATTCAAAGACTGCAAAGATGAGTTCAGGAGTAAAGCAAGGATGAATCAACTCATGCTTGGTGAGACTGACAAGGTGGCCATGGATACAGAAGAGATCCTCTGGAAGGCCTTCAAAAGGTTTAATCTTCCTATTGTAGAGGACTTGGGTACTGATCCCTCATCCACAAGTGTTGCAGAAGAAACTTCTGAGAAAGCAACAGAAGAGATGGGCCCTGAACAAACCAACATTTCTCCTCTGATTTCCCCTACAGTCTCCGGATCCAAAGAAGAAGAGAAATTATAGGAGAAAGAAGCAGCGGTCAAAGAAAAAGAAGTTGATAGTACCAAGGTTGCAGAGAAAGAGAAGACTCCAATAGAGAAAACCACAACTGATAGTGGTAAGAATGTAGAAGGAGAGAAAACTCCAAAGGACAGCTCCAAGACTGCAGAAGAGAAGAAACATCTGTCTCCAGCAAGAGACACTGCACAAACTGTCCAAAAAGTTTTGAGCAAAGAAATAATAGAGATTGATGAACCGGAGCTTCTACAAGGTCCATTTAATTTTGATTCCCTCTCTCTGGTATAGACAATGAAGATAGATTCATTTGCAAATGCTAAGGCAAATGAAAAACTCCTAAAGTCTCATATGGAAGACTGTGAGTTGATAGAAGCTGCTTCCGGAGTGTTTGAAAAGATTATGCCATCAGTCCAAAAAGATCCCACAGCCTCCTCTTCTGGTAATCTCAAAACCTTAGTCAGCAGTGTTGGTACACATTTTGATTCTCTAGAAAAATCAGCTGAAGAAAAGGTCCAGAAGGAGTTTTTGGATAAGAGATTCTCAGAGGTACTAGGATTAATCTCTAATGATAGGAGAAATATGAGTATTGGAATAAAGAGCTTAGAAAATTCTCTTAAGGATGGCGGTGACATTTACAAATTTTGTATCTCCTGGTCAAAAGCAACAGTAGATATTGAGAAGAAAATAAAAGAGGTACAAGACAAACTACTGAGTTTGTCTCAAAGTTTTGATCCTCTCTCTTCCTCCATAGTAAATCAAGAATGTCAAACTATTGCAATCACAAATGCAATACATAACTTTGAAAAGGAAAGGAAGAATATAATTAACTAGATGGGAGAACTTAGAAGGATTATTATCCCTAAGTTAGAGACCATGCATGAGGCCATAAGTGATGCTAAGACTACCGCCCAAACCAATGATCCAATAGATCTTAAGAGGGCAGAAGCTTTTTCATTTTTGTTGAGTGGTCACATTTCAATTTTGGATAGAATGAAGCAAAGTTGGGCTACAGAACTCATCCAATTGAAGACATCCTTTGCAGACATTCTTCAGTTTTTGTGAATATGTAATATACAGCCAAGTATAGTAAAATTCTTGAAAATTTTGGTGTACGGACCCTACCCTTTGCCATTGATGTCAAAGGGGGAGTGAGGAGCAGTGAAAAATGAGGAATCCAACTAAGGGGGAGCTTCAGATAATGTATATAAAGATAGAGCATCAGCCAAAGGGGAGCATAGTGTAAACACTTAGTCATTTTTCACTAAGTGTTGCCATCAATGCCAAAGGGGGAGATTGTTGGCAAGAGACACTATATGGATTCATGGTTGTTGTCATTGATGGCAACAAAGGTCATCCCACATATCTGCAAGTCATGGTGTGTCTCTACCGAAAGTCAGAATGAAGATTATTATGGTCCGGTGAACAAGAACAGAGCATGTGGCAAGGTCCGACAGACAGGTCCAGATCTCTCAGAGGAAGTATCTTGGTGCAGTGCAGATCTGGGGAAGTCAAGAGGACTACCTTGAGTGGTATATTCCAAGGATTTAGCCTTCAGTGATGGACAAGGAAAAATATATGAATAGTTGAGTACTGGATTCCTGAGTGACAGTGTGAATAGAGGAAGAACTGACTGATAGAACATCAGACTATTTTCCGGATGTGTTATTGATGATGGTAAAGGTTGTGAAGGCATGAATCATGTTTGGCCGACATGATTAATGATATCTACAAGTATATGCTTGATCTGCATTACTTGATGTGCAAGGATTCAGCCGACAGAACAGACTTTGTGAGAAGATAGACTGTTCCAGGTGCCGACTAGAAAGATAATGAAATCACTTGTGCGGATATATATAGGATGGATTTAGTTATGAGAAGGGAGGTTATGTGATGTGATATGCGAATAAGAGCAGAGCAGAACAAAAGCAGTAAGAAAGATTCGGTATGTGAAAGAAAAGCAGAATAAAGAGAAGAGGAAAGATGAAGTGCAGCAGATCAGTGTACTGAGCCTAACTGGAACTAAACTCCAGCATATGTGGATGCCTTCAATCAGTTCAAGTATTGTATAACATTCTTTTGTAGACAATGTGTCTCCTTGTAGGCAGTGTGCCTCCTTTGTGAGTAGTGTGCTCGGGCAGTGAGCCCTAATTGGCAGGTGCCATTTTGTAATTTCTTATTCTTCTAATAGAGAATAATCTTTGGGTTAATCACCTCGTGGTTTTCTCCCTTAATAGGGTTTCCACATCAAAAATACTGTGTCATGTGTTTTTCATTTCATGGTAATGTTTGCTTGTTTGAATTAATGCTGCATTGATTAATAAGAAAGTTCAGAAAGAAGAAATAATTAGGATAACTGATTCACCCCCCCTCTCAGTTATCAACAGAACTGTGTCAGAGACTTTGGATATGAAAGATGCAGCTTCCTAGAAGGAGGTAATGGAGGATGAGATGGCTTCTTTGAAAAATAATAAAACTTGGGACTTGGTGCCTTTGCCTACTGGATGGAAACTTGTTGGATGCAAATGGGTGTTCAAGAAGAAATTTGGTGCAGATGGCAGTGTTGAGAAGTATAAGGCCAGATTGGTTATGAAGGGGTATTCACAAGTGGAGGGTATAGATTATGGTGAGATCTTCTCTCTCATTGCAAAGCTAACATCCATTTGATTCATGTTATCTCTTGTAATAGCTTATGACTTAGAGGTAGAACATATGGATGTGAAGACAACTTTCCTTCATGGTGATTTGGAGGAAGAAATCTACATGTCACAACCGGAGCATTACATGGTGAAAGGTAAAGAAAATTTGGTTTGCAAGTTAAAGAAGTCTTTGAGTGGTTTGAAGTAGTCTCCTAGGAGGTGGTACTTGAAGTTTAATGCCTTTGTATTGTCAATTGGATTTGTGAGATCAAAATCGGATCACTGTGTGTATTATAAATTTGATGGTGATCGTATTCTCATTGTTGCAATATATGTTGATGATATATTGCTCATTGGGAAGGGTAAGAATATGATTTCTAATTTTAAATCTCATTTGTCAGTACAGTTTGAAATGAAAGATTTAGGGGCAGCCAGGTACATTCTAAGAATGGAAATTAGAAGAGATAGAGCTAACAGAAAACTTTGGTTAAGCCAGAGTAAGTATGTGAAGACCGTGTTGGATAGGTTCAACATGGCAGATTGTAGACCATTGTGTGTTCCTGTTTCTTTGGGAACAAAGTTGTCTGTTGAGGATTGTCCAAAATCTCCTAGTGAGGTGGAGGACATGAGTAGAGTACCTTATGCTAGTGATGTTGGTAGTTTGATGTATGCTATGGTCTACACAAGACCAAACATTGCCCAAACAGTGGGAGTCCTTAGTCGATTTATGGCTAATCCTGGATGAGTACATTGGGATGCAGTTAATCGAGTGTTCAAATATTTGAGGGGTACTTCTAAGTATTCCATATGCTATCATGGTAATGTTACAGGACCTCCACATTCTGTTGATATTTATGGATTTGTGGATTCAAATTGGGCAAGTGACATTGGCAACAGGAGATCCACCGGTGCTTATGTGTTTACACTATTTGGTGGTGCTATTAGTTGGATGAGTAAGTGACAACCTATGGTTGCTTTGTCCATGACATAAGCTGAGTATATGGAAGCAACTCATGCTTGTAAGGAAGCCATTTGGCTTAGGAGATTGTGTTCAGGTATTGGTGTTGATGCAGGTCAGATTACAATTAGTTGTGATAGTCAGAGTGTGATTTGCCTTGCGAAGAATCTAACTTTCCATGCCAGAACAAAGCATATTGATGTATAATTTCACTTCGTACGAGACATGGTAGAGGATGGGAAGGTAAATTTGGAGAAGGTAGATAATTTGAAGAATGTTGTAGATGCAATAACGAAACCAGTTAGCATACAAAAGTTTAGATGGTGTTTAGAGTTTATGGGCCTCTCAGGCTATAACAGTTAAATCTTGATATTCTATTGGCTCTTACAAGATGTTTGACAAGTGGGAGAATGATGGGAATTAAGTTGTCTCAACATTTGTAATTCTTTGTATTATTTCATTGTGTTTATTTATTTATTGCCTATTGTATAATTTGGATGCAAATCCTATGTTGTCATATTGTGGGAGTTGGCACGGTGATGTGTCATCCTACATGGCATATGAACACATATAATTTTGTCCTCACATGAGGAGATATGAGTCCCACTTTGTGGTAGGAGTATTTTTCCATGTGTCGTCATCTTGGATGTTGTGTAAGGGAATATTGACTGAAACGGTTATGACGGATTCCTATGACAAAGTTGTGACATGTAAGAGTCAGAAATAGAAGCTTGTAAGACAGGTGAAGACATGTGTCAAGGAGAATCTTTGAAAAAGGCATCTTTGGGTGTCCCAAGGTGGACTATGACATGTTGTAAGAGAATATGCTATTTACATCCTGTGTATGACAGATTCTCTTACAGCTATAAGTTATGATAGCTATGACAAATTATATGATGGTCGTAAGAGTCATAAGAGCATCTATCATAGACCATTTTGGAAATAGGCAACCTCTTTGGGATGGTGTGCATGGACAAGTGTTAGATGCATCTTACAATGTTGACCAAGTGTCCATAGGTGTGGGTTTTGGGCCATGAGGCCAAGTTGGACGCCCATTCCAAGATAGAGCCAATTTTGCTTTGTATATTCTATATAAACAGGTGCTCTGAGGAGGAGATGTAGTATGTGATTGATAGGTACTGTTATGCTATCAGATTGACTCCAGACACGAGTGTCAAAGACTATTGAGATCTTGAATTGCAAGTGTATTGTAAACCATATTCAGTTTTGATAATACATTGTGTAGGTTTTTGAGCGTGGGGTTTTTCACTTGATAAGGGTTTTCCCCATGATATATCTTGTCTCTCTTCTTCTGTCTTCTTTCTGGTTCTATGTGTATTGCTGCAATATCTCTATTATATTTTTCATGTTGTTGTAATTGTAAACATTAAATTGAATTTGCATAGCTCTCCCCTCATTAGATTAGTGTAGGAAGTGATTTCCGCACACCTAGCTTCCTTTCAGTAGGGAGAGTCATCAGGCATCAAGGATTCAAGATTGGACATTGGAGCTTTTCCTAGACTCAGGTGCTAGTTCATGTGTCCTCCGCAGTTGAAGTCCTGAAAATAGAAGTTATAGTGCAGATCAGTGTCAGAAGGAGATTAGGATTCTGCAAAGAAACTGGTACCTTGGACTAGGACGCCTACTCATTAGTCCTTGACTATTCTGCTTTCCAAGTTTCAAAATCTGGTATGCATTTGATTATCATTTAGTATATCTATGTGCAAGCATTTTCCTTGATTCGTCTGTTTGCTTCTGAATTTGTATAATTAGGGTTTTGAGCATAATTGGGCATAATTGAACAACAAATCTACACAATTCCAATTTTCCCTACATTCCAAGTGATTGTAGGCCCGATAGTAGATTTCCTACTTGACCTAAAGTCCTTAAATGTTTAAGGTGAAAGGACTCACATAAACCATCAAATCAAACTATCTTACAATTTTACCTTAAACAGGACGACAAGAGGCTTTAGTGGGCATCAAAGAGTGGTATCCTATATCGGTTGTGTAATTAATTCCAGCAACTTGTAAAGGTACTCTAATTCCTTGTTGATTTACACCACATCCATTACCTACATAGTCATGATTTTTATACAATATTTGAAATCCACAACCATCGAGAGACTCCATTTCTTTAGAAGATGGCGAAGCCTCATAGGTCTCATAATTTGTAGTATAAGTGAGAGTATTGCCTTTGTTTTCTACCATGGAGGCTTTGTTTTTTCTTAGGAATTTCAAAATATTGCTTAGATGAGATTGATGCTACTTTGGATGTGTTAGGGTTATTAATTTTATATTCCCCATTAAAGGAAGGAGTAAAATCTAAAGAACCCCAAGCATCACCAAAAGGTGAATTCAATGGTTTAGAGTTTTGCACAACATTATCTATGGCAAGAGGCATTGATGAATCATCTCACAAATTGTTTAAGCTCATATGATTGTAAACTGGTTTTTGCATTTCAATATGTAAACAATTATCTGGTTCAAGATCAGCATGAATAATATGATGTTTATCTTTGAATATGAATTTGATTGGACGATGTAGGGTGGAAGGAAGCCCCCAATGCATGAATCCAAGGTCTACTAAGAATCATGTTGTAAGATAAAGAGCTAGGCAAGAAATGAATCAGGGTAGGTACAATCAATGAACCCACCTATATAGGCAAGGTTATAGTACCAACTACTTGACTACAATGATTATCAAAGCCATGAATGCTAAGTTTATTTGGTTTGATTTGTGATGTGTCGGCCTTGATTTTGTGTAGTAAGCCAATGCTACAAACATTAAGAGCCGATCCATTATCAATCATAACTCACTTTACCAAAATTTTATTTATTGTGACAAAGATAATAAGTGGATAATATTGGTTTTGAACTTCAATTGATGGTAATTCATGTGGTTGAAATAGAATATTCATTTTTGTTGCATGCATACAATCTAATAGAGCTACTACATCATTTGGCTTAATAGTAGGCGGAACAATCACCTTTTATAAAGCTTCTTGGAGCATTCCATAGTATGTAGGAAATGTTTGTATCAAATCCTAGAGAGAGATTTTAGCTAGAGTGGTGTGAAGCTGCTCAATAAGATCATATTCTTGACCACTTTTATGAGTAAGACGAGGTGGCAGGGGGAGCATAGGTTGAGAACATGGAAGAGAGACAAGCACATGAGGTGCTTGCTTTCTTTGCTTGTTATTACAGGTGTTGTATGTGTGAGCAACCACATTATGGTGTGGTTGTTATAACACATTTTGAATACCTTGAACCGTAATCATCGGCTTTAAGAAAGAAGGTGCACTAGGTGCCCCCCGCACAATTATCTTAGGAATATGGCTACAAAGTCTATTACTGAATATTGAATCAACATTGTTTTCCTCTTGATTATACCTAACGTCTATCCCTAAAGGATTTAATATGAGAGACCTTTTCTCATCCACTAATGCCACATCTTGGCCAGGGAGAGCATTGGGATGAGAGGAAGGTACATCATCATCATCATCATCATACTCTATAGCAGAAAAAGGATTTTCATTCTCATCTTTCTCATGAGTATTCCTACAGATGAATCTAGTTAAATATTCTAATATCAAAGGATATGCTCCTATGAGTAAAGTGAAGCTACTAAAATCATGTGTATAACAAAGTAATTGCAACTCATATGTAGAACATATAGAAGCATCAATACCACTTGCATAAGCTATGTGCTCTAGAACATGAGGATTCTCATTAGTGAAATTAGAGAAATTTTCAAAGTCTAAGATATTCTCATGCAAAGATTTGAAAGAAGAATAACATGAAAATGCCATTGCATTGTTTTCAATGTAAAATTAGATTTTAAAATTTTCAAGATTTATTCAAAAGACAAGTGTAAAACTATGTATGAAAATGACCTAAAATGCTTATTTTTTCAACTTTTTCAATGCAAATAAGTGAAAGAAAATGTGTTTTAAGGAAATTGATTAGGGGTAGCAAATAATATGTTTGATATTAGTCCAATACATTAATAATACTCTTCACAACACACTATTTATGCAAACCTAGGATGATGACAAGTCAAAACCTAGTGAAAATACACTAAAACATGCAATTTTTCACAATTTTTCAATGTAAAGACCCAACAAAAGGGGTGTTGTAAATAATTTTAGGAGGTGTAGCAGATTATAGCAGTAATATAAGTCACCTAAATCCATAAAATCTGTCACAAAACACTTGGAGTGCAAATCTAGGTCAAACCCTAGGTCAAATATAGCCAAAATATGCAAACTTCCACCAAATTTCAATGCAAAAGAGTATGACAAAGGGTGTTGTGAGGAAAATGATGATAGAAAGTGAATTATAACAGTAATAACAGCCACATAATGCCAAAAATTCCATCACAACATGCTTATGGTGCAACTCAAGATCAAACCCTAGGGAAAATATTGCCAAAATATGCAATTTTTCACCAAATTTTCACTGTAAGAGGCCAATAAAAGGGTGTTGTAATGAATTTTAGGAGGGGAAGCAGATAATAACCCTGATATTTTCCAATTAGTGCAGAAAAATCCTTTACAACACACATACGATGCAAATCTAAAGAGACGATAAGGCCAAATCTAGTGAAAAATCAAGGTTTTCAAACCCTAGGCATGAAATTTTGAAAGAAAATCACTATGATGAAACACTACAGTTAGAAATCAGTACTAATGAGTGTTTTAAAATGGTAGTAAATCTAAAACAAGATTTTTGCTACAAACCCTAGCTAATGCAAAACCAGGTCATATGAAAAAATGCACAATTTCAAGCAATTTTTATCAATTTAAGCATAAAAATGCAATCTAAATGAATGTTGAATGAAAAATTTCTGTATTTTAAATCAGATCTGATGATAATGACAGAAATTTAATGAAATTAAATTCTAACTAATTCAAATTATTTGAAAATTCAAGTTAAAAATGCTATTTTTTTCAAATTTTGCATTTTGTAATTTTTCAAATGCAATAAGATGAACAATGATATGAATAAATGAAATAAATGTAAATCTGAAGCACAACACTCAGCAAGGTGCAAAATTCATTAAAAACATGGGTTCACCAAAATGTTTAAAGTAAAATTGTAAGAGGGTTTGATATGATGGTTTATGTGAATCCTCCTTTCACCTTAAACATTCAAGGACTTTAGGTCAAGTAGGAATCTACTGTTAGCCTTCAGTCACTTGGAATGTAGGGAAAATTAGAATTGTTTAGATCTGTTGTTCAATTATGCCCAATTATGCTCAAAACCCTAATTATACAAATTTGGAAGCAAACAAACAAATCACAGAAAATTCTCGCACACAGAGATACTAAATGATAATCAAATGCATACCAGATTTCAAAGTTTGGAAAGTGGAACAGTAGGGGACTAATGAGCGAGTGGCCAAGTCCAAGGTACCAGTTTCTTTGTGGAATCTTGATCTCCTTTCGACACTGATATGTACCGTAACTTCTATTTTCAGGAATTCAATTGCGGAGGACACAAGGACTAGCGCCTGAGTCTAGGAAAAGCTCTAGAGTCCTGCTTCTTTCTAGATCCTAAATCCTTGATGCCTGCTAACCTTCCCTACAAATCCACTTCTTCCAGATGTGACATCTGTAACCTGCAATCACAAGGAGTGTGGGAGGGGTTGTGGTGTTTAGATGCTTGCCTCAGTCAAGCCCCAGAGAGACATTCAAGTCTTCTGAACACCATTGTCAGAGAAAGAGTGCATATCCCTACAGGATAGAGGCAAAATCCAAATGATAAATGATTGAAAACACAATTGATATCACCTTGTAGCGAAGATCTCATGGAAGGAAGATGCTCTTCATGCCATGAGGAGATGGCTGCTCAAATCTGCAAATACAAACACAATAACAACACAAAGTCTACTCTACTACACACAATGAATGCCTTGAATCACTTTCACACAAGCTCATGAATCAAAATTGTCATCTAGTTTCCATCTAGTTAACAAATGAATGCCTAAACATGCTTATATATGCAACTACAAACATTCCCGCTAAGAATTTCATAATTGAAACTTATCATGTCGGCATAGGACCTAAATAACAGTCACAAACCGACACTTTGAAATTGGTCCTGACCTAAAATAGGGTAGGACTAGGGCACGGGTGCCCAAGTTCACCCCCCTATTTTAGGAAATATTATTGTTAAGTGCATCCCCTGAGTCCAAATTGCCATGGAACTTCAAGGTTTTCTCATCAGGAAGTCAGATTAACATGAAAAATACTCTAAATGCATAAATAAGACCCGGGAGCTAAACCTTAAGAGGAAAAAGCCCCCAGGGGGACATTTTTTTATGTAACATGATGTATGATATAGGAGGAATAGATGATTAGGTTTGTGATACTTGTGGTGGATTGATATAAGAAACATGAGGAATGGATGATTGGGGTTGAGATGTTATGTATGTCGATGCTAGGGATGTTTGAGGTGTACATAAGGTGATAAGGGGATTAGATTGAGTTATGGATGACATGGATGGAGTGACTAGAGGAATAGATGTAGGAATACTAGTAAGAATTCGACCAAGTGATATGTGGGGTTGGTATAGTGGATTGACAAATTGATTGGTGAATGGTGATAGACGAATGTTATGTGTGGGTGTAGTCAGAATTGTGGGTGCTATGGTAGATATAGTTTGAATAGAAGATGGATGAGGTCCTCCCATAGCAGCTATGATGATATTGATGGGGTCTTGCTCTTTGATAGTTGATGTGTCAAAATCACTAGGTAACTTAGCTCCTTGCTTGGCAAGGAGAAGAAAAAATATATTAGGATCTAAAGCTAAGAACCTATCTATTGTGTCTAGGACATCTAGGTTTTGTAATTATTCAATGTGGTCTTGTGACACTTCAAATGATTGTTGTCCAAAAGTATTAGAAGATGAAGGACCTATTTTGTAGCCACTTGGAAGGAAATCATGAGGGTTCATACCCCTTGTGATTTGTGTTGCATAAATGAGTGAGGTGGGGTTATCTTGAGGATTTTTTTGATTCGCTTCCATGGCTAATCTATGTTGATACCTAGTAAGAGGCATATAGTGTTTCAAACTTGATATGATAAAGATGGATGATGGATGGAGGTTTTGTTTAGACGTTTTGTGACAAAGTTGAGTGCTACCAATTTTTCACCTACAGCTCAAATTGGCAGAGCTGAAACAATTTGTTTCCATTTTAAGGTGAAAAGTTCCTAATATATTTCTGCTATGTTTAGTTATTGCATTTTTTAAGTGCTTGAAAAAGAAAGAGTTCAGTTTTTTGGTACAATGTGTTATAATAGAAAGGAAAGCATTCAGTTTGTGATTCAATGTTTTGCAGCACAAAGGAGAATATATGAATTATAAGAAGTTGCTTCATTCACTTTGCAATGCTTTCATTCATTCTACAATGTTCATTCTTTTGTAAAAGAAGTATACACAGAATTGTACAAGTGTTGCATTCATATTCATTGGAAAGAAAGGAGTAATCATAGTCCCACACATGCCATGGGGGTAGCTAAATCAACACAACATAAGATGTGCTATACATCTGAAGATGAAATAATAGAAAGACACATCAAAAGAAACATAGCCATCATTTCTTGTGGTGGTTGCGTGTTAGTCTTCGTTGCTTTCCCCTCCTTGCTCTTGGTCTTCAAGTGAACCTGTAGTGATTGAGAGAGATTGATTAGAGCTCCTGATACGAGTCTTATCACATGCCCTATTAATAGAAATATAACACATGTTTACGATGCATTAGATCAACAAATATAAGATGTATGCAAGAGAGCCTAAAAATAAAACATCACAAGAGCATTGAGCTTCACAATTTTTATCTTACATGTTTGTTCACTATCTAGGTATAGGAGACATCATAGCATGTGGTGAAAAAATGGGCTCCCACAAGGGTTGAGCCCACCATGCTGCCCTTACTTCTCAAAAGGATTGAAGTAGAAATTCATGTTTATAATGCTCAAATTGAAACATTTTTAGCTAAAGGAGTAACTCATAAAGTGGTTGCAAGAGCCTCAAACTCATTGCTCATTCATGACAATCAATTCAAGTGCAATGAAGTGAAAATCACAAATTAACAATGGCTTACCTGAGTACTTAATAAATATGCAGAGATGAATAAAAATGCATCATTTCTTCATTGAAGGAGTTCTATTTGGATACAAAGTTCTTATATTGTCATGGTATTGCCTCATTGAATGACGGTGGTCATCATATTTTGTGTTTTATTGCTGATATATATCATGTTTTCTATTGTTCATGTTGTTTGAAGCATATATAGTGGAGGTACAACCATCAAGAAACAAGAAATAATGGAAAAAAGTGTAGTCATGACTATAGGATAGCCTCAGTGAATAGGATAGTCACCATCAAAGGATAAAAACAACCACATCAAGAGTATGATAGCCAAGTATACAAATGGTAGTTAATCACTGGCAAGACAACAAAAGGCACATTGTTCACAAGAGTGCTAAGGTGAAGTAGTTACCCAAGCATTCATTACAAAGTTCATAATGGTGGGGTAGTAATCATGTGCTTCACAAGAATGGAAAGAGTGAAGATATTGAGAATGCATTGCTATAAAAGTGTAATAAAACAACAATAAGATAGAATTGTTGAAACCTGTTGGTAAACAGATTTGCACTATAACATATGGCTGATTATATTGACTCTTTGCCCAGAAAAACACAGTGAAAATAAGTACCAACAGTTGGTAAAGTTGCAATTTTTCTATCAACTTACCTCTGCGTGTAGAGGGGCAGCTCCCTCATTTGATAAATTATAGATTTTTGAGAATGAAATACAATTAAAGAAAGGTTTGGAAGATGAAGACAATGGGCTTACGAACATTGACTCATCCGGCATACATAAAGTTCAGTAATCTCACCAAAACAAATATAAGAATACTTCTTAAACTATTACAATGAGTGTAGTATTTGAAAGAAGAAATGATTAAGGAGATATTCAACATACGTTAAAACATTATCTAATAACCAATTCCTTCAAGACTAGTTGTTATTCCACATTGCAGATGCAAATTTATGTAAAGAAAACCATCATCCATCAACATAAGAGGAATGAATAATGTTAAGAAGATATTTGAGATCACACAATCCAAAATGCTTCTTATTTCTCTACACTGAGTTGTACAACTCTGTTCCTTATAACATCCTTATAAATGTGAAAGCCAAAAAGTCCTTATTACAAACACCAAGCCTTGTATATATAGACTTGTCTTAGTAACCAACTTTATAACTACCTTATAACCACTTCTTGTAACTACCCAAAATACGTTATGCAAATAAAAGTGCATTTTAGGTAACCTTTATATAATGTTTCAAAAAGTCCCTGAAAGAATAAAATGCACTTTTCACCTTAATTAGAAAAGAGTGACATAAAGTCACTTTCATAGAAAGAGAACTAAAACCCATCATTTGCAAACTTTGAAAAGTAGGCCAATAAGATGGATCTCATGAGAGACTATCAGGTTTTGTCCTCACCATGGTTGACACCATCTGAAGATGTTTCTGCTACTCCAAATTGTTGTGAAGGGAAGGTAGACTTTGTTTTGTATACTCTGAACATCCTCACTGCTGCGGCTATCAACTTATTTTTGGGAACAATTACTCCTGTCATGTGAAGCTTCCATTCTGATTGATCTTTATGGACATCATTCAAATTATGTCGATAAATTGATATGTGATCAATACCAGAATTGACATTGTGAAGATGAGGTTCAATTTATCCATAAGTCCTTCATTGAAAACCTATTTGTTGAACAACCTTGTGTTAATCATGTCTTCAAAACTTCTTTTGATAGTTTGGGCTTCTAAAGCTGAAAATTTATCTATCTCAATTATATCAGGATTGATTGCCAATAAATCAGTCTGAATATTCTTCTTCACCTGTTCACAAACTTCCAAGAACTTTTCTTGGGCTGCCAACACTTGTCTTATATTAGACAATTTCCATTCAACTGAAAATAGCCAAGAACTAGATTGATTTTCTTCAATGTTTTGAAAGACTTTTTCAGCAAGTGATATCTCATTATCAGTTTTGATCATCTCACCAAGGTCTCTGGATATTCCCTGCCATAACAATTCTTCGTTTTGGATACCTTTCATTTCATTCTCAATCTCTTCCCTCTTTGTTTCATTGTCTCCCAGAAATCTGTCAAACTGATATGCCCCAGAGAGGTATCTGATATTTCTAGAAGAGTGGATTCAAGTACTAAGAGAAATTCAAACCCTTGGTATCTGAATTTCATGATGAAATGTTTGCAATAGGATGTGAAAACTTTCTGTGTTTATTCCTTTTCAAAGTTTTATTGGATCGTTTCAGGAGGTTTTTGTTTGGCAATGTACAAATTGTTGCAATGAATTTCAAATTTGGAAAGACATATCATTCAACTAGAAGGCAAAAGAAGTGTTCATACCCAGCATCTTCATTGACTAGTCATGATTGCATTGCAAGAGAATTGCATTTGGTGATGTCCATACTTCAGTATTTCTTCACAAAGCTACACCTCTTGTAAGACAAATAAATCAATCTTGTAGAAAATTCACATGTGTTGGCTTGTGATTTCACATCTTACACTCATATCAGCTTGGGATATGTACTCAAACAATAATCATAACCTATTCGTAGAGATTGTCAATGGAAACAAACATTTCACTTCAATGCAACAAGAATCTTGTGATTTTGATTTCAAAGTTATAGTTTCTGCATAGCAAATCAGCCTTCCATGATGTTCATTCATCTCTGCCACAAATCTTGCTATACTAACAAACACACTGTTATACACAAATGCATATGCATAACTTTCAATTAGCAGCCACCTCAATAAACCATCATCTCGGTCTTAGAACGTGCTCAAAATAGCTGTGTTCCCATTTCCTCTAGCTGACTGTCGAATCATGTGTTGTGATTGTTATTTCCAAATAACTATGAGTTGTGCTTCTATCAATGATTTAAAGTCATGTTCTATGAGATATACTTTCTTCAAGTTCCAAATAGTCATGTTATCTACATGCTAACCTTCGGCTCTTTCATATTCTAGAAAACTGACAGAAGAATGATGATAATGCACCTGACTTTCAGTCCTTCGAAACCCTTAGTTTTGTGAAACCTCAAGGTGGCGAGCATCTGTCATCGACATCATGCCAACACATAGCACTGTGTGTGTTTTAAGATGACTGTTGCATGGCCAAAATCAATCAACAAAAAGAGACCACGGCATAATGGTATGTTACCTCCTGTGTGCCATCTTCAGATTCTGAGCCAGAGACTTCACAACGAGTGCCAAGGTTGTCGATGGAGTCTAGAAACCTGTAAAGAGCAAAAATAGTAGTAAATCTGTAATCACAGCAGTTCTATGAAGTTTTCTATCATGGAGAACAACCATTCGCAAGATATTCCAAAAGCCACAGCCCATATACTGAGAGGAAGAGAGCGACAGCAATTGAGAAAACAGGTTCCTGAATCTTGGGCAAGAATGATTTGTCACTTAACAGACTAAAGGCAGGCAACATTGCATAACATAAGGTTGGCACAGACCATGTTGCCTATAAATTGAAATAAGCATAAACCATCTTTTGGCATAGTATAATGTATCTGTTCAAATCCATGATGTGCTTACAAAAATCTCTAGCCATCCTGTGGCCCATCTTTTTTGTTGTACAAGATTGTTTGGACCGTTTCCTGGTGTACATCCCATGAAAGCTGGTAGCTCAGGTATTTGGCTTGAAATAGCCTTCCCTCAGTCTGCAGAATGTATTTACTGAAGTCAGGATCAACCGATACAATTGTCTTTGGTCTTTCAAACAAACTGTATCTGAAAATGGGCTTGCAGTGGCATTTCATGGCGTAGACTGTTGCCAACTTCTCTTGATTACCTTAAGTCTGCAGTTTGAGGACATTACGTGAGGCATTCTCTTCACCATCATACAAGGGATGGTGAGAATGTGGTAATTGTATGCCAACCAACTTCTATCTCATGCCATGATGCTCGGTGGAGGATGGCACAAAATAAGTTTGAGGTTCAACGTTTTCATCCCACGAATACGACACCTGTCGACTATGCCACTTTTTTGAACATACAGTAGTCATGTATTACTGAAAGGTAAAACCAATCAATGAAATAACAGGTATAGTGGTCATGGCAGCTTAATCTTTTACTTAAAGACATGTGACAACTGAAGTTTGTGGACCGAAAACATAGATGGTCGATTCCTTAACCATCGGATAGAACCAAGGAAATAACTCGAAACCCTTCATGCCATTGGAAAATTAGAATTGAGTTTTAATGATAGTTATGAATAATAATATGGCAGGGATGTGTTTAAAAGAATATTCCCAGAGATGATCATGGACACAAAAATCGTAACCAACTTTTAACGCAAGTAACAAACGAATTTTAACACCTTGGTTGTTCGTATTTTATGCCCCCACTTTATTTACTTGCTTCATAAAAGAAAAATGTGCAACTTGTGATTTGAATAGAGACGGCATTTACTTCGCGGTTGTCACAAGTGAATGTAAACTTCTTGCATCGGTAAAAAGCGATTATGAACAACTTAGACAAACTTCACAAGTTGTGCACACTTAGCGAAAAGGAGAAATTGGTATGAGTTTGGTGCAGATCAAAAGTAGATGCAAATGGACTTAGGGAGAAGCAAAAATTAACGTAGACTTAGTCAAAATAGAAAATAGACGTAAAGCAAAATGTGACTAAGTGGTGAGTTTGGCCTTGGGATAAACATTGGTTTTGACGTTTAAACTAAAGAGAAAAATGAGATGAGGGAAGATGTTATGACAACAAATTATGATTTAAAAGTATGCAACGCAACCCCAAATGACTTCAAACAGAGGATTAAATTTTTGCAAGAAGATTTTATATTTTGGATCGAAGGATCAGGGCAAACAGCTGGCTCTGCTTGGGGACAAGAACTGCAAGGACGTAGATGAAGCCCAGTGTCTTTGACAAGACTAGTGATCGTATCTTAGGGCAAATAGAGTCAAACTAGAAAAGAGATGTACAACACGACAAAAATAGGACAAACAAGGAAACTCACTAACACAACAAAACTGTTCGATGTACAAAGAGTTGGGAGTAACTCCCACATTACTGATTGTAAATCTTTAGGTGCTACCCATTGTAGTGCAAGGGAAAATGAGTGCCATCAAGATACGCCAAGTAGAATGAATTATCATCACACACTTCTCTAACTCGGAAAGGTCCTTTCCAGAGAGACTCAAACTTTCCATGCATCCCTTTAGGTTCTTTCCTCTTATCCCAGAGTAGAACGAGATCTCCTACAACAAACTGCGTTGGTTTGGTCTTCTTATCAAATAGTTTCTTGACTTTTGCTTGATGTTCTGTTATTCTATCAACTACTTGACTCCTTTGTTCTTCAAGTTTAGTCAGATGCATGATTCTTTTCTCTAGAGAATCTTTAAATTCATTACCTTCTATTACTGTCTGAAGAGAAAGAGCAGTAAGTTCCAGAGGAATTGGCAGGCAAGCATCAACTCCATAAACAAGTTGGAAGGGGGACATGCCGATGATTCTTTTGTATGTAGTCCTATCAGCCCACAACGCATCAAATAACTTTTTATGCCAATTCTTTTGTTTCTCCTCTAGTAGCTTCCGTATGATAGAGATGAGGTTTTTATTGGTGGACTTGGCCAATCTGTTCCCTTGTGGATAATAATCAGAAGAATGTGCAAGTATGATATCATATCGATAATAGAAATCAAAGATTTCATGAGAGGAAAAATTGGAAGCATTATCTGTGACAATTTTTTGAGGTACACCAAATCTCACAAGAATATTCTGCTTTAGAAAATCACACACCACCTAGGAGGAAGTTTGATGAACTGGAATGGCTTCAACCCATTTAGTAAAATAATCTGTAGCCACCAAGATGTGTGTATGCCCGGCGCTAGATGTTGGATGAAGTGGACCAATAAAATCTAGCCCCCATTGACAGAAAGGTTCTTCAATAATAATAGGTTTCAATGGCTGTGTGGCTAGCTTGACCTTGCCTTTAAATTGTTGACAAGATTCACACTTTTTCACCCATTGGTCTGCATCTTTGAATAAGCTAGACCAGTAATAATTATGTCTTAGAATCTTATAGGGTGTTGACACTGGAAGAGAAATGACCACCACAAGCTTCGTTATGAAAGAATTGGAGCAATTTTCCTTGTTGTTCTTTATCCACGCATTTCAGAAAAGTTCCATCAATCCCCTTCTTGTATAAACTACCTTCCCAAATAATATATTTTGCAGCTTTCAACTTGATTGCTCTTTTCTGCTTCGAAGTTAAGTGTGAAGGACACTCACCATATGTCAAGAAATAAGCAATACCTGAAAACCATTCATCTATCAATCATACAAATAATGCTTGAGGTAATTCAGCATTCTCTTCTGGAGATTCTTCAATCATGTTGTTGTCAGCTATGAGTTTACATAAGCCTCTTCCTCGTACCAATTTGGTTGGCTTAATATCAATATCATATTCTTGAACTTTCGCAATCCAAGAGGCTCTTTTGTTGACACCTATTTCTTGTTGTGTAAGTATGGTCTTGATCGAAGTGTCTGACACAAAGACTTTAGAATGTGAATTGAGAATATAGAATCTAAAATGTTTTACTGCCTTGACAACTACATAAGCATGCTTCTCTACTAAGGAATAATTCAACTCATGCTTTTTTAGAGGGACACTCATAAATGCAATAGGTGCTTCTATATGGTCATCATTTTGCTGAGTTAAGATAGCAGATAAAGTATGCTCTGAAGCATAACAATATATAATGGAATCTTTGGGAAAATCTGGATGAATTAAAACCGGAGCATCTGTAATCGCTGTTTTAATATCTTGAAATGCCTGTTTCCCTTTTTCAGTCCACTTGAAGACCACCTTATCCCTCATCATGTCTACAATGTGGTGAGTTAATTTAGAGAAGTCTGGTATGAATCTCCTTAAGAAATTGATCTGACCAAAGAAGGACCTTACTCCAGGTTTGCTTGATGGTAATGGAAATTTTTGGATGGCCTCAACACGTTTAGGATCAATCTGAATCCCATCTTTAGACACAATGTGCCCTAGTAGTTTTCCTTCAGTAACCCCGAAAATGGACTTCTTGGGGTTAAGAGATATCCCCTGCTCACAACAACATTGTAGGACTATCTCTAGATGTTTGATATGGCATCTCTTTTCCTTGAAAAGACAGTAAGGTCATCTAAGTACACCACAATAATCTTGTTTTTCAAATCTCCAAAAGAGAGATCCATGGCATGTTGAAAAGTTGCACCGGCATTGATCAACCCGAATGGCATTCAATTGTAATCTAGTGTTTCTCAAGGCATTGTAAAAGCAGTTTTATGTTGATCCTCTTGAGCAACCTCTATCTGATTATATCTAGAAAACCCATCAAGTAATGACATCATTTTAGATCTAGCCACGGTTTGCAAAACATGATCCATCACAGGCAAAGGGTAGTTATCTTTTAAAGATGCCTAATTGAGATTGCAGAAATCAACACAGATCCTTATTTCACCATTCTTTTTCCTTATAGGAACTATATTTGCTACCCAAGTTGAATGATGAATGGGATATATAATTCTAGCTTTTAACATCTTATCAATCTCTGCAAAGATAGCTCCAGCAACTTTAGGATTGAATCACCTCTGTTTTTGCCTAAAAGGAGTAGCTCCAGGTTTAAGAGTGATATAATGCTAGAATTTTCCACCCCTGAAACTCTTTAAATCATCATAGCACCATGCAAACACGTCTTTGTATTTGACCAATAGGGTGATGAGCTTCTTTCTTTCTTCTGGCTAACATGCTTTGCTGATGCAAACAATTTTAGGATCATCTTTAGTACCTATATCAACTTTATCATACTGAGAAGAATTGGGATTTTTCTCCTGATCCTTATTCTTCACATAACAATCGTGCTTATCAAACAACTTCTCTAGAGTAATCAAACCCTTTGGAATGGTGTTCCCCTTTAATTGTAGCACTTCATCTTCTATAGGAGTCTCACTTCCTTCAAATAACAGATTGACAAAAGTACCGGCCTTCTCCAAAAAGGACACAATTTGTTTGTCGTCATCAAAAACTTGCCAATATTTATCATTATCAAGCATGCTTGGTCAGTATACTACTTCAATCTTGTATTGATCTTTATTAAACTCTAGATGTGGAAGCAAGAGAGTCGTAGAAACTGCAAGGCAATCGGCTTTAGAATTAAGAGTTCGAGGAATAGCGTCTATAGAGAAAGCATCGAAGAATTCTATTTGATCCCATACTACATTTTGATATCTTCTCAATTTGGTGTTCTTTGTTTGAAACTGATTTCTGACTTGCTTGACAACCAATTCTGCATCTCCGAGAACTCTCAACATTTTGATACCTTTCTCTTTAGCAACCTCGAGGCCTAAAATGAGCACCTCATATTCTGTTGTATTATTAGTGTTGTTGAAAACCAACTTGAAAGCCATAGGAAACTTCTCCCCTGTAGGTGAAATAAGAACAATTCCAACCCCTGAGCCGGAAGAAGAACAACTGCCATCAAATTCCATCGTCCAAAGGCCAGAAGACACGTCAGGAGAGATAACTTTAGGTATTACCTCTTTCTCCGGCATAAGCATATATGTACCTGGTCCAGTTTCTTCATATAGTATCTCTGCTCTTGGATCATCAGATTTCAGGACTGTATACTTCGCTTTGGGTTCGGGATTTATTCTGACTTTCTTTCCATGAATGGGGACTAAGGCATGAGACCAATCTAGTCCTATTTCTCCACCTAGGTCTTTACAAAAGCTTCTACTAAGTAGCATGCCATAGCTTGCGGGAATGTCAGCAACTAAGATGGCGAGCTTTAATTTCTTTTCTGGGAAAGCAGCTAAAGCAACTTGTGCGTCTTTGAGTTGACCTACTAATGCGACTAACTTGGATTCCATTGAGTAGACTTTACCTGAAGGTTTATTTAATGACAAGCCGAGGGCATGAGCAACCTTAGCAGGCATGACATTATCAGAAGCGCCAGAATCTATTATGCAATTGCTAAGTTTACAGCCAGCTATATACAAGGAAACATAAAATGGGTCAAGCTTATCTAGGAGAATAACATTTACGAGTGGAGTACTTTTCTGAGGAGACTCACCAAGGAAATCATCATGTGAAGGTTCTTCAGGTTGAGAGTCATTTGACTATTGGTGTACTAAAGAAGTAGGATCAGGTTTTCCTTTGACAATATGCATCAGTCTCTCCAACTATTGAGGATTTGACTTCAAGTAATCAAGTTGAGAAATTTGTACCTTTGTTTTCTTGTAATGCTCTATGAAATCAAATGCATCATTAGGTGGGAGAAATGAATCTCTGAGAGCAAAACCTTATGTGCCTTTATCCTTCGTGGCAGTAAGAGGTTGATTCTCCAGAGGTTGTTTTCTTGTTAGAATCTTCGGGGTGTTTTCTAGAATTTTGTGTACAGGTTCAACTTTGGCTTTTCCTTCATTCTTCTGATATTGATTTCTTGTGAAGATATTACAAGAATGATTGTTGATATCATGAACCTCTTCTTTTTCCTCATCAGATTCATACTCAAGAAAGTTAATTGTTGGTTGACCATAGGCCTCATTTGTCTCATCTTCTTGAGAGACATACTCTTCTATCTTCTCACTTGATAGATTCATTTGCATGAATCTTGCCATTTCAGGACAAGTGCTGCCATCATGGTTAGTAGTCAGATGAAAATCACATGTAGCTGCAGTCTGTTTATGACTGGAAGAAGGATGTTCAATAGCTAGCCTTTGCACTGGAGGAGGAAGCCTAGGAGGCTTGTTCTGCTAGTAAGGTACATAATTTCTCCTTGGTATATCTTGATATAGCAGAGGTGGATTATGCGAAAGCTGTTTCTTGAGCAGGAGTAAATCATTAGCTAGCTTCTATATCATCAGGTCTGTAGTAGATGGATTAGAAGACTGAGCCTTTCCCTTCTACAAGTCTTTGTTCCATTTTCTGGTAGTCAACAAATCATCCTCAATCTCAATGGCCATAGTTTGTGCCACTTGTAAATCAGCCACTCGAGCTCTTCTCAAATGGAAACTTATATCTGGAGGTTGCACATTTAGAAAGAAACATTTTTGATTTTCCACAGTTGGCCTTTCAGCAGTTTTGATTCTATTCACCAACTTGTTAAATCATGCCACAAACTCCTGCATCGGCACATGAATCTCTTTCTTCATTTGAGTAAGTTGTGCTAATAATGCATGTTCATCTTCAACACTTTTGAAATGGTCTTCAAATCTTTGGCGCATAATCGCCCATGAGTTTATAGTTCCGGCAGGCAAATGGTGAAACCATTTTGCTGCTCCTTTAGTTAAAGATTCAACGAACAATCGGATAGAAACATCTTCATGCATGACGCCGAGAACGCCGCATGTGGAAAAGAAGGCATTAATATGCTCGTTTGTGGAAACTTTTCCATCTCCAATGAACTTGGGCAAAACTTTTCTGGATCCATGAGGTAAGTCATGCAACTGATTACCTAAGGCGAGGGGGCCAATAGCTACTCCCTAAGGCACAGGTTGAGCCATTTGCAATGGTGGGATTGGTTGAATATTTACAACAATAGGAACTGCGGTCCCATGCAAGGTTAATGCTTGGTAGATGGAAGAGGAGGCAGCGGTTCTGGTAGGACTTCTTGCAGGTGAAGGGGGCCTACTAAAAGATTTAATGTTCCTTCTTAGGGGAATAAAAGATTGAGAAAAATCAAGACTTGCTAGCTTTTCAAAATTTGGATCCAGGATGCCCTTTTCACGGTCTCCTCTGGTGTACCTCTTGGCAGCCAGGTTGATTTTGAGGAGGATTCACAGGGCGATATTCTTGAATAGGTTGGATAGGAGGACCAACTTCTCTATCTCTTCTTGGAGCTACTTGAAAAGGAAAATGCTTGTTAGCTCTTTCCAAATCTTCTTCTGCAATGCCTTGAGCTATTAACTGAGCAAGAACATGAATTTTTGTTCCTATGTCTTCTTCTTCATCAAGCACTGCATCTATTTCTTGATATTGGTGATTTGACCTCCTATATCTCCAAGCCAATACTCGCAAATCAGTAATTATATCTTCTTGTTCGAGGTCCAACTAGTTGACATTCGGTTGTAAAATAGGTCCAGTTCTATGTTGTAGCACCATATTGAGTAATCAAAAAGATTTTCTTTGAACACATTAAGGTGACTTTTTCCAAACAAAAGAGGTATGCTTGAATCCGGTCCCCAGTAGAGTCACCAAAAATCTGTTGGTAAACAGATTTGCACTATAACATATGGCTGATTATATTGACTCTTTGCCTAGAAAAAACACATAGTGAAAATAAGTACCAACAGTTGGTAAAGTTGTAGTTTTTCTATCAACTTACCTCTATGTGTAGACGGGTAGCTCCCTCGTTTGATAAATTATAGGTTTTGAGAATGAAATACAATTAAAGAAAGGTTTGGAAGATGAAGACAATGGGCTTACGAACATTGACTCATCCGGCATACATAAAGTTCAATAATCTCACCAAAACAAATATAAGAATACTTCTTAAACTATTACAATGAGTGTAGTATTTGAAAGAAGAAATGATTAAGGAGATATTCAACATACGTTGAAACATTATCTAATAACCAATTCCTTCAAGACTAGTTGTTATTCCACATTGCAGATGCAAATTTATGTAAAGAAAACCATCATCCATCAACATAAGAGGAATGAATAACGTTACGAAGATATTTGAGATCACACAATCCAAAATGCTTCTTATTTCTCCACACTGAGTTGTACAACTCTGGTCCTTATAACATCCTTATAAATGTGAAAGCCAAAAAGTCCTTATTACAAACACCAAGCCTTGTATATATAGACTTGTCTTAGTAACCAACTTTATAACTACCTTATAACCACTTCTTCTAACTACCCAATATACGTTATGCAAATAAAAGTGCATTTTAGGTAACCTTTAGATAATGTTTCAAAAAGTCCCTGAAAGAATAAAATGCACTTTTCACCTTAATTACAAAAGAGTGACATAAAGTCACTTTCATAGAAAGAGAACTAAAACCTATCATTTGCAAACTTTGAAAAGTAGGCCAATAAGATGGATCTCATGAGAGACTATCAAGTTTTGTCCTCGCCATGGTTGACACCATCTGAAGATGTTTTTGCTGCTCCAAATTGTTGTGAAGGGAAGGTAGACTTTGTTTTGTATACTCTGAACATCCTCACTGCTGTGGCTATCAACTTATTTTTGGGAACAGTTACTCCTGTCATGTGAAGCTTCCATTCTGATTGATCTTTATGGACATCATTCAAATTATGTCGATAAATTGATATGTGATCAATACCAAAATTGACAGTCATGAAGATGAGGTTCAATTTATCCATAAGTCCTTCATTGAAAATCTGTTTGTTGAACAACCTTGTGTTAATCATGTCTTCAAAACTTCTTTTGATAGTTTGGTCTTCTAAAGCTGAAAATTTATCTATCTCAATTATATCAGGATTGATTGCCAATAAATCAGTCCGAATATTCTTCTTCACCTGTTCACAAACTTCCAAGAACTTTTCTTGGGCTGCCAATACTTGTCTTATATTAGACAATTTCCATTCAACTGAAAATAGCCAAGAACTAGATTGATTTTCTTCAATGTTTTGAAAGACTTTTTCAGTAAGTAATATCTCATTATCAATTTTGATCATCTCACCAAGGTCTCTAGATATTCCCTGCCATAACAATTCTTCTTTTTGGATACCTTTCATATCATTCCCAATCTCTTCCCTCTTTGTTTCATTGTCTCCCAGAAATCTGTCAAACTGATATGCCCCAGAGAGGTATCTAATATTTCTGGAAGAGTGGATTCAAGTACTAAGAGAAATTCAAACCCCTGGTATCTAAATTTCATGATGAAATGTTTGCAATAGGATGTGAAAACTTTCTGTGTTTATTCCTTTTCAAAGTTTTATTGGACTGTTTCAGGAGGTTTTTGTTTGGAAATGTGCAAATTGTTGCAATGAATTTCAAATTTGGAAAGACATATCATTCAACTAGAAGGTAGAAGAAGTGTTCATACCTGGCATCTTCATTGACTAGTCATGATTGCACTACAAGAGAACTGCATTTGGTGATGTCCATACATCTGTATTTCATCACAAAGCTACACCTCTTGTAAGACAAATAAATCAATCTTGTAGAAAATTCACATGTGTTGGCTTGTGATTTCACATCTTACACTCATATCAGCTTGGGATATGTATTCAAACAATAATCATAACCTACAAACCAATTTTTTAGTCAAAGACTTCCTTCGTAGAGATTGTCAATGGAAACAAACATTTCACTTCAATGCAACAAGAAACTTGTGATTTTGATTTCAGAGTTATAGTTTCTGCATAGCAAATCGGCCTTCCATGATGTTCATTCATCTCTACCACAAATCTTGTTATACTAACAAACACACTGTTATACACAAATGCATATGCATAACTTTCAATTAGTAGCCACCTTAATAAACCATCATCTCGGTCTTAGAATGTGTTCAAAATAGCTGCATTCCCATTTCCTCTAGCTGACTGTCGAATCATGTGTTGTGATTGTTATTTCCAAATAACTACAAGTTGTGCTTCTCTTAATGATTTAAAGTCGTGTTCTATGAGATATACTTTCTTCAAGTTCCAAATAGTCATGTTATCTGCATGATAACCTTCAGCTCTTTCATATTGTAGAAAACTGATAGAAGAATGATGGCAATGCACCTGACTTTTAGTCCTTCGAAACCCTTAGTTTTGTGAAACCTCAAGGTGGTGAGCATCTGTCATCAACATCATGCCAACACGCAGCACTGTGTGTGTTTTAAGATGACTGTCACATGGCCGAAATCAATTGACAAAAAGAGACCACGGCATAATGGTATGTTACCTCCTATGTGCCATCTTCGAATTCTGAGCCAGAGACTTCACAATGAGTGCCAAGGTTGTCGATGGAGTCTAGAAACCCATAAAGAGCAAAAACAATAGTAAATCTACAATCACAGCAGTTCTATGAAGTTTTCTATCATGGAGAACAACCATTTGCAAGATATTCCAAAAGTCGCGGCCCATATACTGAGAGGAAGAGAGCGACAACAATTGAGAAAATAGGTTCCTAAATCTTGGGCAAGAATGATTTGTCACTTAACAGACTAAAGGCAGGCAACATTGCATAACATAAGGTTGGCACAGACCATGTTGCCTATAAATTGAAATAAGCATAAACCATCCTCTGGCATAGTATTATGTGTCTGTTCAAATCCATGACGTGCTTACAAAAATCTCTAGCCATCCTGTGGCCCATCTTTTTTGTTGTACAAGAGTGTCTAGACCATTTCCTGGTGCACATCCCATGAAAGCTGGTAGCTTGGGTATTTGGCTTGAAATAGCCTTCCCTCAGTTTGCAGAAAGTATTTACTAAAGTCGGGATCAATCGATACAATTGTCTTTGGTCTTTCAAACAAACTGTATCTGAAAATGGGCTCACAGTGGCATTTCGTGGCGTAGACTGTTGCCAACTTCTCTTAATTACCTTAAGTCTACAATTTGAGGATGTTACATGAGGCATGCTCTTCGCCATCATACAAGGGATGGTGAGAATGTGGTAATTGTATGCCAACCAACTTCTATCTCATGCCATGATGCTCGGTGGAGGATGGTACAAAATAAGTTTGAGGTTCAACGTTTTCATCCCACGAATGTGACACCTATCGACTATGCCACTTTTTCCGACATACAGCAGTCACGTATTACTGAAAGGTGAAACCAATCGGTGAAATAACATGTATAGTGGTCATGGCAGCTTAATCATTTACTTGAAGACATGTGACAACTGAAGTTTGTGGACTGAAAACATAGATGGTCTATTCCTTAACCATCAGATAGAACCAAGGAAATAACTCAAAACCCTTCATGCCATTGGAAAATTAGAATTGAGTTTTAATGATAGTTATGAATAACAATATGGTGGGAGGTGTTTAAAAGAATATTCCTGGAGATGATCATGGACACAAAAACCGTAACCAACTTTTAACGCAAGTAACAAACGAATTTTAACACCTTGGTTGTTCGTATTTTACGACCCCACTTTATTTACTTGCTTCATAAAAGAAAAATGTGCAACTTGTGATTTGAATAGAAATGGCATTTACTTCATGGTTGTCACAAGTGAATGTAAACTTCTTACATCGGTAAAAAGCGAATATGAACAACTTAGACAAACTTCACAAGTTGCACACACTTAGCGAAAAGGAGAAATTGGTGCGAGTTTGGTGCGGATCAAAAGTAGATGCAAATGGACTTAGGGAGAAGCAAAAATTAACGCGGACTTAGTCAAAACGGAAAATAGACACAAAGCAAAATGTGACTAAGTGGTGAGTTTTGCCTTGGGATAAACATTGGTTTTGATGTTTAAACTGAAGAGAAAAATGAGACGAGGGAAGACGTTATGACAACAAATTATGATTTAAAAGTATGCAACGCAACCCCAAATGACTTCACACAGAGGATTAAATTTTTGCAAGAAGATTTTATATTTTGGATTGAAGGATCGGGGCAAACAAAACCATAGTGCATTTTGGCAACCTGGGTAATATATGAAGATCATTGTAAACCTGTATGCAAAACTTGAAGGAGAAACAATGATTTTTTCCTAGTGACAACAAGTATTCAAAAGACAACAATAGAGCATCTTAACATGACATCAATACATGTAAAAATGGATTATCCATAGTGCTATAGTATAGTCATGCCTGAAAAGTATTCATCCATGAGAAAGGTATAATCAATGTATCAAGGGGCAGTGTTCAGAGTTACCAAGAGAGTTATACATCTATACAAACATTCAATAATGATGTGACACATTATTGATCAATTAGACTTAACAAGAGGAAGCTGTCACATTAGAAAAGTTGTTTGTTCAGTCAACTAAGGATTCAAGACCATCTCTTTGTCCAGGATTCACTCCATGATCAAGAAAATAGCACAACATTATTGATCCTTCTATTTAGGTTGCAAGTTCCTTTAAGAATCCATGTTTCATTTAATAATCAAATAAAAGATAAAAGATAATCACTATATGACTATCAAAATCATTCTCACATCCATAGATGCCAAAGCCCAATGGTACTGTTATAGGACAGTCATAAAGGAAAAGATAGAACTTGGCCTATGCATGACAGCATTAGAGTAGTAGTCACCTTTAGAAAGAGGTCTTATAGAAGATAGTTGTGCCTGCATGGATCCATTAATAGTATCATGGAAAGCTTGTGAAGTATCACAATGTGGAGATGAATGTGGATTGATATCTCTTGACACATTGATGTATGTCCAAAGAATGCTAACCACATGGGATTGTGTATAAGTTTGGCATGATCTGAACAAGGGTGCAAAGGTAATGTGTAATGACTGTGAAGAGAAAGGGAACAGTATAGTTAGGCCCTTGAAGTTTTTGAACGTATGGAATGGTAGGTCTCTTGTATGGTGGAAGGTTTGAAGAACTCATTGTGGGAGGATAGCTAGGAAAAGCTATCAATAAGTCCATATCCCCATATTGAATTAAGAATCAAAGACCTTTTAAGAAGTGAAACAAGGCCTACATAGTCATCGAGGATATCAAGACAATGATAATGAGAAGTGATTGAGGGTTTACAAAGCCCTGATGAAGGAAACAACAGTCCAATAGCATAAGGTTACAAGGAGGCCGCAGAGGATATGCCCTCAAATTTCCTTATGTTTTTCCCTGAGCAATGTAAACATGGAAAATGCAGTAATAATGAAATCAGTCCATAGAAGTTCACGACCACTTCACTAAGGATCAACCCATGGAGTATAGAGGAGTTTGTGGTTGCCATCAATGTTATTCTCAAACCGAACAATATTTGTGCCATGGAAACAATATTGGAGCATTAAATAAACACCTAGAACAGTAAAAGTGTATGTGGTGGCCCAGAGTAATGAATGCAAGAATTTTCTTTTTGCAAATAAAAACCCATCTTCAAAAACAAGAGAATGAAGGAGTCTCACGAAAGAAATGAGGAAAAAATAGAATGCATAAGTTTCTTTTTTGCAAGAAAATCAAACACCCAGAAATTTAAAAGGGTTGTGGCCTTACATACAGAAGCAATCATTTTATTGCCCTTAAGAATGGAGCAACATCTTTCTCTCTTTATCACCTTTAGGAAAATGAGAGAAATTTCAAAGTTGTTCAAGCATAAAATATCTATCAAAGCCGCGGCCATGGAGTATGGTGGAGCTTCAAAGAAATAAAGAAGCATGAAAAAACAAAAGGGTCCCTTCATTTTGTAGATTCTTAATCTCAAATCAAGCATCTTTTTACAGATAGCAGAGTGATAATGCAAGATTCGAAGGGTAGAAGCTTACTTTCATTGGTTTGCTATGAGAGAATGCATGTAAACCTACAAGTTGGCCCATAGAAAGATCTCCAAAATCTCAAACTGGTATAGCCATGGCGGTCTGAAGTATAGGAGAAAGCCCAACAAAAAATGCAAGCATAAGAAAGATGTATCAAAACAGAGTGATAGCCATGGATTTAAGACAGGAAATTATGCTCAAAATGAAGATGATGAAAAGATTTTTGCAAGTTTTGCTAATAGAAATACTCACCACTAGTTCTTGAGGAAAATTGACATGAAACAACAAGAATGGTGAAAGTTTGAGCTTCAAAACCCTAGCCATGGTGACTATGTGCAGAGAAAACTTCTCCAAGTTGGCATGTGAAATGAGGCCAAAAGATTAGGGCACGAGTTTTGTTTTAGGGCTCTCATTGTTGCCCTAATTCAAATTGTGATTTTTATCACATTCCTTTTTAAAATCAAATGCCTCTACTAATACCTTTGAGGTATTATATTTTACTTTGCATATATGATATACCTAGGCTTTATGCCTTAGGTTATTTCATAACCTTTGGAGGGAAAATCAAGTAACAATGTGCCTAGATATTTTTGATTTTTGGAGAAAATAAAATATCAAAGGAGATATTATACACTTGGAAAAAATTGAAGATAAACCATAAATGCCTTCTATATTGTTTTGCAAGGTTGTCAAAATCAAATCAAAAGATCAAGGTGGGCCCCTTCTTATTCTACACAGTTGAAACTGCAAAACATTGTAAGGCCTTATTGAAAGCAATATTTTATAAATTGCTTTAATAAGTGTCAATTAAAATGTAGTTAAATCAAAGCAAGTATGGATAAAACTTTCCTTTTTGAGTTTGAGTTATTTTGGGCGAAATAGGAAAAAACTGGGAAAACTAAAGTTTCTATTTCAATTTCCAATCAGTTAGAGCCTAATTTTTGAGTCTTTTTGGGTGGGCCCACTTGGGAGGGAAAGTTTCCACCTTTTATTACTCATTTTGGATCAGTTTTAGGCCTGCTTTTTGTGGCTTTTTCACTTTGCTTGAAAATGAGACTTTAGTTTCTTTTTGGGTAAGACAGTTGGCTAAGTTTTTAGAAAGTCTTTTTGACTTTATATAGGGGAAGGAAACTCAGTTTTGGTAGTTCAGATTTGCTTCTCACTCTCTTGACTCCTTCAAAGAGCTTTGTAAGCATGGATTTGTACTCGTATTCTCATGTCCTTATACTCCTTTTAGTTTAATAAAAGTAGTAGAGCATTCATGTCTCATCATTTTTTGTCTCATTTTGCAGTAGTAGTTTGATGTTATCATTGTGATTCCAACTATTGGGTCCTTTTTATGTCTTATTATTACAAGTGTGGCTGCAGAAATTTCATATAATAGATGTTGCATGTTGTGTTTATTTTTGAACCTTCATGCAAGACACTTTGTTGTGTGTTTCATTTGAGGTTGTGAAAGTTATTGTTTTGAGATCTAATTGTGAGTGGAGTTAGTAAATAAATCTTAAGTTCTGGTGTATCACCCTTTAGGTTTTTAGGATTCCATTTCATGTTATCTTTCTATTCTTTTGCTTAGATAAATCATTTTAGTCTAGGTGATCTACCAAGGGAACCAACCCTCTCTGGAGATTCATTCTCATCATAAGTTACCCACAGCTTGAGAGTGTTTCCATGTTTCAACAGGAGAGTTAAGTCTAACTTAGCTAGGGTGCAATCCTGACTGACAAAAAAAATTGACATGCCCAATGGCACTCTGAAACTTGTTTTCAAAGAATTTCCTCAAGTTTTAGGTTGTTGTTCTGGTATATGCAGCAATTTTCCAACCTTTAGAGGTTTTAAGTTATACCTGGCGACTTTGTTTTTCTAGTTTTGCATGCAGATCTAGTGTAACCAACATATGAGAAGAGTGCAGACCAGATCAAGTCTTGCTTCGTTCAAGTATTTCTAGTTATCTCCACCAAGAAGGAGGGGTAGGACATAAAGAAGAATTTTTGACTCATCAAGGAGGTCAAGATCTACACCTCCAAGCCTCAGCCCTGCAACTCTAGTGCAGAGAAATCCTGTGCTAGTAGTACAAATACCAATGATTCCTAGGCAATTTGCATTTGCACCTTTTAATGGGGGTAGCCCATTAAACATTGCCCAGCATGATGGCATTCCTATTGCAACCCTCAAAAGTCTGCCATACTTTACAGGAGAAGATCAGACCACTGCTATTGAGCACATTCTAGATGTGTCAACGTTGTGCTTAGTGCATAATATCACTCAAGAGAATGTAGCACTTAGGCTATTGGCTGCCTCACTAAAGGGAAAAGATTTGCAATGGTTTAGAGGTCTTATAGTGAATTCAATAACAACATGGGATCAGTTGGGTGATGGTTTGCATAGACAGTTTGAAGACAAATATGATCATTTGTCCCTACTAGAGCAATTAAGTACTATCAAAAGGGCTCCACATGAGCACATCTAATTTCAATTACCGCTTCCAGAAGACTTGGGATGGAATTCCAACAATGGTAAAGACTTCACCTCAACATGCATTTCTATTTTTCCTTAAAGCTTTAAATAGTGAGATATCTATGATGATTCAGTCTATGGGTGGAGTCACATTACCTAATGCTTATGACATAGCTATTAGAGTGGAAAATTGCCTCATACAAGCAGGTAGAATAGCCCCAAGGCCTCCTATGCCAACTTTTCCTGAGGTACAACCACCTATACCTATGTCATTACCCCTATAGTTGATGTTCCACTTGTTCCTTCCATAGGATATCAAGTTACAGCCCAAGAGCCTATTGTTCTAGCCCAATCTCAAGAGCTTCAAGAGATTAAGAATATACTGAAGACTTTTGGGAATGGATTAGTGAGTATTAAGAAGCAAGTTAGCCAAGAGCATAAGCCATACCAACCCCCATACCAGTCTAATCAGTCAAATAGGCCACCTTTTCAAGATGATTTTTAATGTTAGAGAAGAAATTTTAATCCTAGACCCTTTCAGTCTTATAATCCTAATGTTGCTAGCTCTTCAAAAGAGCTCGTGCCCACTCAGAACAATATGGCACAAGAATGTGACTGGTGTTGTCCATGCAAGTAGCCTCATAACCAAGCTGCATGTGCAAATGATATGAGAAATCAAGCTCTTATGGTGCAAAATAGTTATGGTGGTTCAGAAAGTGTCTTGAATTAGAATATAGTTCAGTAAGATAACCCTGATGTTGCCTTGATGAATTGACAAGGCACTGAGTTTTGTGGTGTGAACTATCCCCAAGGGCAAAATCAATAAGATACACCTATTGCAACCAATACAAGATTGAAAAAGAGCACTGTTGATTTGGAGCAATAGGCTAGAAATGTTCAATAGCAGCCTGCCAAGGACAAATTTCATGTTTCTTCATCTCAAGTTGTCCCCACAGCACAACAAAAGGTGCAAATTCTACAAAGAGGCCAAGTTGTACCTAGGAAGGAGCAGCCTAAGGTGCAATCATAGCCTTTGCAAAGGCAAAATGATGATGTTGATCTTAAAGGACAAAAGAAGGTGAGCCCCATTACATTTAATGTTGTTGAACACCTTAAGAAGGATACTATTAGCATGACAATAATGGATGCATTGCACATTCCTAGTCAAAAATATTTGCTACAAGATGCTTTCAAGGTTGAGCTATCTATTTCTAATGTTGCTAACCAAGAAAACACTAAGGTTGTGCTTGCAAACAACCCAAAAGTCAAAAGTGAGCAGCAAGCCCAAGAGGTAAAGCCTCCTCCTTTTTACCCGAGTCTAATCATTGGCGATAAGCTTGTTCACAATTGCATGATTGATTTTGGTGCAAGTAGTTCAGTAATGTCTAAGAGTCTAGCTGATAAGCTAGGACTAGTTTATGAGCCTCTTTCAAAGGGAGTAGTTTAGCTTGATGGATATGTTGTTAAGACTACCAGGCAAATTAAAAATTTACCTCTTACCTTGCATGCATGCCCAAATTTTGCAATCCCTCAAGATATTCATATCATTGACCTACCACCTGATTTTGCCATATATTTTTCTAGGGATTTTACTGCCAAGTCAAGGGTGGGTTTTTATCTTCTGATTGATCCAATTTATTTTTTAGAACAAGGTATGGTACAGAAATAACCATAAAATCTAAGCCTCTAGCCAAGGATCATATTGAGCCATAAGTCCCTAGCCCTATAAATGCTAACCTCTACATCACCCATGGGCTAGAGGATCAATCCATGACCCTAGACCCAAACACACCTTTTGAGAATGTAAATCTAGATGAGTGGGTAGCCAAGGATCATGAAGATGACCCTTTCAGTCACACTGATGAGGTAGGATTAGACATTTATATGATTCATGAGCCTGATGTAGTGATTCCAAATCTGGTCAAGGATCAAAGTTAGACTGAACAACAAGATAATCACCTTTGGAAGTTGTATTTTGATGGTTCAAGAAGAAAAATGGGTGCTAGTGGAGGAGCCATGTTCGTTTCACCTGATGGAGGTAAGTACTATTCAACATTAAGGTTTGCTTTTAGTTGTACAAATAATACAGCTGAATATGAAGCACTTATCCATGGCCTAGAATGGGCCAGAAAGAAAGGTATTAAGTGCTTGCAAGTTTATGGTGATTCTAAGTTAATTGTAATTCAAGTTAGAAACTTAAATGTTACCAAAAATGATTTTCTCAAGAAGTATAAGCATCGTGTTTGGGATCTAATTGAGGATTTTGATGCTTTCAATCTGCTTTCTATTCCTAGAAATCAAAATAAACATGCAGATAAGTTGGTGCCATAGGATCTCAGTTTGACATTCCAAATGAAATTCATAATATAGAGGTACAGCAGTATGTGAAGGTTGTTGTTAGGCAATCTATACTTGATAATAATGTGAGTTGGTAGGTTTTTGATAGCGACGAGCAGATTATAAGTTTTTTGATTGTAGAAGATGAGTTCATAGCTAAAAACTAGCAAAAGTGGCAGCAACAAAATGATAATCAGATTGTGCAGCCGAAGTCAAACAAGTTGCCCAAGGGATTGGTAACATTAGAATCTATCTTTAATACATATGACCAAGTGAGGAAGGACAAATACAGCATGGTTGTTAAGCAAGAGCACTATGAGACAGTTGAGATATTCAAGGTTAAGCTTCTCAAGTTGCGAAAGGTATGCACCAAAGAGGAACAACAAGCTTTCATTTTGTTATGTCAATAATTTAGTGATATTTTTTCTTGGGACTATAAAGATTTAAGGGGTTTTGATCTAGAAGTAGCTCAACACACCATTGAGTTAGAGCCCAATACAAAACTAGTGAGGCAAAAGCAAAGGCCTCTTAACCCCAAGCTTGAGAATCTTATGAGAGCTGAATTGAATAAGTTAATTGAGAGTAATATAATCTTTCCTATTAAGCATACATCTTGGGTTTCCATCTTAGTTCTGTGTAAGAGGAAAAATCGATTAAATCTAAACTAATAAAACCAAAAACCCAATAACATAAAGAAAACAAATTTAAATAAAAGCCATGACAAATAATCAATGAAATAGAGACTTTTACCGAAATCTGTATTGTTTCCTTTGGATTGAATGTGGATTGCTCAATGAAGTTGCGAAGCCATAGCTGCAACAAGTAAGTAGTGTGCTCAAGAGATCAATGTCAAAAGATTGTTGGAGTTGCTCAATCGACGCGTTTTGTATGCTCGAAGCTCTGTTAAGTATGCCTGAGAATACGATCAAAGAGAGAGGCTCAATGAAGGAGATGAGGGGGGTTTATATAGGTTTCATCAAAGATTGATCAACGGTCCAGATAATTCAGAAGAATCAATGGAGGAGATAAGTTGAGGAATGTGCAACGAATGAGAAGAAGACATGTGTCTTGCTTGCTTTTGCATGAGAGGAGTTATCAAGAATAGAAAAATGAGTTAACTGAAGAGATAAATCAATTAAAAGAATAAAGCAATCAGTTAAGTGATTTAAAACAAGAAGAAGAGATTTGCATGAGAAAAGAAGATATTTTGCTTTATTAAATATAAAAAGCTTGAGTTATATTAGAGATAACTCAAATTAGAAGAAAAAGCAATTTAAATAAATAATTGATTTATTTAAATTTAGAGAAGATATTTTGGAAGAAATAATTAAATAATTGGAATTATTTAATTTAGAAGATTTTAAAAGCTAATTAAATAAATAAATTTATTTAATTGTTGTGCATGATTTTGGAAGAATAAAAGATTATAAATAAAATATTTGATTTTATTTATTTTTAGAGGATTGAGATAATTTAAATAAATTTGATTTGATTTATTTAAATTTAGAAGAAAATTGATTTAATTAAATAATGTAAATTATTTAATTGTAGATAAGATAGAATTGTGATGAATTAATTAAATAATGGGATATATTTAATTAATGTGGATGTGAATTTTGGAAGGAGGATAATGATCAAATTAAATAATTAAAATTATTTAATTGTGGAAGAATATAGAGGAATTTAATTTAATTAATTAAATAAAGAGGATTTATTTAATTAATGTTGAATTTAGGAGATTTAGAAGAATTTGATGATAATTAATTAAATAATTAGATTATTTAATTAATGTTTGCAATGCAAGTGATTAGACAGATAACGAAATGCAAGTGATTTGATGACACGGTCATTTTAGGGTGTTTACATTTTGCCCCTCTTTGATGCAATGCAGCATGTAGCGTTGCGTCAAAGAAAATGATTGTTGAAGATGTAATACAATTTTTTGATGCCCCAATGTAGGTAGTTGCCCCAGCGTAGCTGGCATAGGGTGCCCCCTCGAGAGGAAAGATAAGGAAGCGACAGAAGAACTGTGTTGACGCTCGACTAGAAGATTTGTTGGAGATAGGTGAGGTTGGGTTGATGATAGATAGAAGAAAGGAGATAGGAGAGAACATAAGAGAAAGACTGTTGATTGATCTTTGCTGGAAAACTATATAAGGCCATGGAAAAATGGATGGTGTAAATGGATGAGCTTGTTGCAATGGTTTCACATTTGTTTATAAAGAGCAATCCTTATTTTTGATATAGCACGTGGATAGTTTGCCACCAAGGTATAAAAGACCAAGGTGTTGTAATATCCGAGTGCATGTACGTTGACTCTGCAAGCAAGCGGTTTGAACTTAGATCCCTTAGACATAATATAACCTTGTAGGTATATGTGAATGAGCCATAGTCTTGAACATAAAATAAACTCCAATACATGTAAATGCAAGAAGAATATTAATATGTAAGATGCTAGGTCGTAACACACACAAGATAAATATGATGCTAAGAAAGATGCTAAAGATCATTCCTCAAACACGGCACACACAAGCAATGACTATGCCCCCAATCTGTACTGCATCGCAACATACCAAGAGTATAGATAAATCAAGGTAGCCTTGAATAGGTAACAGATAAGGAACAAAAGATAAACCATAACACAAATTGACTGACTTACAAAGTAAACATACAGCCAACATATTCTCTTGCCAAAGAGGTTGCTCAGGATAGATTGGATAGGAAAGATAACAGCCTTATCGTAGGAAATCTGTGTTCGTTAAAGGGTGCTATCTACCTAAGAAGACAATGTCTCACTACAGGAAATGCCACATGTCGCAGGAGACGCGTGTGTTGGTCTCAACAGTGGAACGCTTCGCAGAAGACAAGCTTGTGGATCTAGGGCTTGGTTAAGTGGTACTTAGCTAATGTTGGCAATCAGTATGCAGGACAGTAGATGACTCTGGAAGGAAGCTGCTTTGCTTCAAGTTTGTTAAGGACTTTTGCTTTGAAAGGATGTGCTAGCTTGCTGCTTGAGTTAGTCAAGTCGAGGCGAATGGATTTTGACAAACGGAAGACTAGAAGGATGGAATGCTAATGGATTGGGACGGGTGGAGAATGATGGATCATGTGTGCCTGAGTACTGGATACATCATTCGTATTCTAGACTGCCTACATACCCTGTATCCACGAGATCAAGGCACACTTACGATGGAAGATGAACATGATAAATATGTAGTTCTGGATAGAGTGATGAATGGGTCAAGGTGAAAGGAGGGGATCTTATGTACCTGAGTACTGGATACTTCCTTCGTATTCTAGACTGCCTACATACCCATATCCATGGGATCAAGGTACCTTAAGATTGAGAAGAGATGATATGTAGTTCTGGTTAGTGTGATGATGTGGGAAAAGAGCGGAGAAGAGGTGATCTTATGTACCTGAGTACTGGAAACGTCTTTCGTATTCCAGACTGCCTACATACCCATATCCATGGGATCAAGGTACCTTATGATTGAAAAGATGATATGTAGTTCTGGTGAGGGTGATGATGTAGAAAAAGTGTTGAGAAGATAACAGCCTTATCGTAGGAACTCTGTGTTCGTTAAAGGGTGTTACCTGTGGAAATGAGAAAAGATCGAAGTATGTGTGCGAACCACGAACAAGGAACCAATCCTAGACCTAAGTTAGGAAAGAGTTGCCCCCATTCTGGTAGAGGAAACTGTAGGGGTGACTGCCGAAGCAGACACAGAAAGCTTTGACCTAGGACAAGATAGTGTTAACTGTAGACACAGATCAAGACATGGGAAGACGACGATGGACATTGACCAATTTTCAAGCTATACTAGATATGGAAAGGCAAACAAAGTCAATGGTTTTATTATGGATGGATGGATGAAGCGTGTTGTTGCGAACTAGACAAGGAGTGGACATGACTCGATAGACGATGGATGCTGACTCTACACATAGCGCCTGTTTGCCAGGTTTTCACCAGAGGACAGATTTTTTTTGGATTTTTTTTTTTGGAATACTCTGAGGATCAGGCATAGAACTTCTTGAGATGGACACTGTTAAGTGGCTCATCTAGAGGAATGCCGTCAGGTGTAGCTAAAGTATAAGCTCCTGATCCATATGCCGCTGTCACAATGAAGGGACCTAACCAGTTAGGCTCAAACTTACCCTTCTTCTCTCGATCTGCTTGATTTCTCTGATTCTCCTTAAGTACAAGATCACCAACTTGAAACCATCTTTCTTTGATCTTTTTGTTGTAATTACACCGGAGGTAGTTTTGATAGACATGGAGATGATTAAGTGCGGCAAGGTGCCTCTCATCTAGTAGTTCAAGCTCAGCTAATCTAGAAGTGCGATACTCGTCTCCGCTGATCAGGTCCTGCATGGATACTCTGAGGGATGGGATCTCGACCTCTATAGGTAGGATGGCTTCAGAGCCAAAGACCAAGGCATAGAGTGTGGCACCAGTTGGTGTTCTGATACTAGTGCGGTAGGCCCATAGGGTGGGATTGAGTTGCAAGTGCCAATCATGACCAGCTTCATTGACCATTTTCTTTAGGATCTTGAAAATGATTTTATTGGAAGCCTCAGCTTGGCCGTTACTCTGTGGATAGTAGGGAGTTGAAAAGCGATGTTGGATATTGTATTGTGTGCACAAGGCACGGACCTCTTGGTTCTTGAATGGTCTCCCATTATCAGTGACAATGGCTTGGGGAATACCATACTGGCATATGAGGTAGTTTAGAATAAACTTGGCTATTTGCTTACCGGTGATATAGGTCATAGGAATGGCTTCCACCCACTTCATGAAGTACTCAGTGGATGTAATGATAAACTTGTGGCCATTGGAGGAGGAAGGGTGGATTTGTCCTACGAGGTCGAGACCCCATTGAGAAAAAGGCCATGGAGTTGTCACAGGTTGTAATTCATGAGCTGGTGCGTGAATCAAATCTCCATGCTGCTGACATTGTAGACACTTCTTAGCAAACTGTGCAGCATCTTGCTCTATTGTAGGCTAGTAATAACTTGTTCTGAGTATCTTCTTAGCAAGATTAGGATCGGTAGAATGTGCGCCACAGACACCTTCGTGTATGTCTCGTAAGGTAGCTTCGGCTTCTTCAGCATTAAGACATCGTAAGAGGATACCATCGAGACTCTGGCGATATAGTGTATCACCCAGAATGATGTAACAAGAGGATCGACGGATAAAGGTTTTGCGTTGGGTGGATGATAGGTCAGGGGGAAAGGTATTGTTCTTGAGGTATTCATAGATATCTTCGTACCATGGGGAATTGGGACCAACAAGTTCGCAGATGATTTCAGTAACTGGAACGTTGATGGCGGGTATCAACAATTGCTCGATCAAGAATTCACACTTCTGTGTATTAGCAGGCATGTCAATCAGTGACCCTACAGAAGCCATAGAATCTGCAGCTTTGTTATGCTCTCTTGGAATTTGCTCAAATGTGATGCTAGAAAAATGTGGTTTGTAGGCATCCACTAATTGTTTGTAGGGGACCAACTTTTCATCCTTTGTTTGGTATTCATCCGTAACTTGGCGAATGACTAACTGTGAGACTCCATATACTTGTAATTCTGTGATGTCCCATTGAACTGCTGTATTGAGACCTATAAGGAGTGCTTCATACTCGGCTATATTGTTGGTGCAAGGGAATGCAAGCTGATATGACTTAGGAATATAGTCATTATGCAGTGTGACAAATAAGATGCCGGCTCCTGATCCATGCCGTGTGTAAGAACCATCAAAGTACAACTTCCACATTATGGAGGTAGCAAGAGTGAAGAGATTTTCGTCAAGAAAGTCTACTACCATAGGATGTGTATCTTTCATAGGTGCATCTGCTAGTTGATCCGTGAGGGCTTGTCCTTTAATTGCCTTACGATCCATGTACTCAATATCAAACTCACTAAGGATCATAACCTATTTAGCTAGTCTGCCTGTGAGAGCTGCTTTTGCTAGTAGATACTTCAAGGGATCAATCTTGGCTATCAGATTTATGTGTTGGTTCAGCATGTAATGTCGCAACTTTTGGGAGGCGAACACTACTGCTAAACAAGCCCTTTCCATTGGTGAATAATTGAGCTCGTATCCCACCAAGGTTCTACTAATGTAATAAATTGCATGCTCCTTTCCTGTGTCATCATTCTGTGCTAGCAAGGCCCCTAGGGCTGAATTTGTAGTGGAGATGTATAAGATCAAAGGTTTGTCCACAACTGGTGGAACCAATACAGGAGGTGTAGCTAGATACTCTTTAAGTTGATCAAATGCTGCTTGACACTTATTGTCCCATCGAAATGAAACATCCTTTCGGAGCAAGTGTTGAAAGGGTTGACATTTATCTGCTAGCTGTGAGATCAAATGCCTGATGGATTGCAACCTTCCTTGGAGGCTCCTTAATGCTTTAAGTTTCTTGGGTGGAGGCATCTCCACTATAGCCTTCACTTTTGCTGGATCTACTTTGATGCCTCTACGAGATACAATGTATCCCAACAGCTTTCCTGATGTTACACCGAATACACACTTCTTTGGATTGAGTCTTACTTAGTATTTTTCAAGCCTGTCAAAGATCTATCCTAGGACCTGTATGTGATCCGCCTAAGAAGATTTAGCTAGTATATCATCAACATAGTCTTCCATGATGTGATGAAAGAGGTCATGAAATATCACTGTCATTGCTCGCTGATAGGTTGCTCCTGCATTCTTCAGACCAAATGACATGACACACCAACAATAATTGCCCCAAGGACAAGTAAAGGTTGTCTTATGTTGGTCTTCTTCAGCTATCCTTATCTGATTGTAACCTGAGAATCCATCCATGAGAGAAAGCATCTCGTGACCTGCTGTCAAGTCCACTATAATGTCAATGTTTGGTAGTGGAAAGTCATCTTTAGGACATGCCTTGTTGAGATCTCTGAAATCATTACACATGCGGATGCGCCCATTAGGTTTAGACACAGGTACAATGTTTGAGACCCAATCTGAATAGTCAATGGGTCATATGAACTTTGCGTCTAACAGCTTTTGTATTTCAACCTTCACCAAGAGAGCTATCTGTGGGTGCATCTTTCTTAACTTCTGCTTGACTGGTTTCACCTTGGGATCAACTGTGAGATAATGAACTACCAGCTTAGGGTCTAGCCTTGGCATATCTGCATAGGTCCATGCAAAGTTGATGGTTTGTTGCAATAAGAAGTTGTTAAGATTTCTGTGCTCTGTGTCAGATAATGATGCCGCTAGGAATGTGGTCTTTGGATTCTGTTCTGTGCCTAGGTTGATCTCTGTAGAATCTTCCACTAGGAGAGCTGATTTCTCTTGATACTTAGATGGTAAGGGAAGGTCAAATCCTCCATCCTCCGGTGCCACAGTTGGGTTTTCACCTTTGGATACGTCCTTTATTTTTACTATTTTGTGATCAAGAGGTGCCACAGTGTGGTTTTCACCTAGAGATCTTTCTTTATTTGTACTTTTGCGACTGGAGGATTTGGCATTCTCACCAAAATAAGCCATGGGCTCTAGTTCCATTACAAAACCTGCTTTGTGATCGCCAAGAGGGATACCTTCCCGAAGTCCCATGAACTCAGCTAGAGCTTCATCATTCTAAAATACATCTATCACGGGGGACCCTTGTTGGTCCCAATCGATAAGTTCAGGGTAGACAAGTGTGACATTCTGGGTGCTGGTGGTGGAAGTTAAGGAGACGGAGGATAGTGTAAAAATGGAGGATTCTGCGAATAGATTGGTCATGTGGAGGGACGAGTCATCGATGATATCCTCTGTAGACGTCGAATCAGCAGGAAAAGTGTCAGCTACCTCGTCGAGGATATACTCGATGTCCAAGGCACGTGGTACCTTCTTACCAAATCCTAATCCCTTCTTGTCTAGCTTCTTTGTTACCACAATGGGTTCCATAGTACCTTGATTCTGTTTCCCAAGGCCACCTTTGCCTTTATAGCCCATGTTTTTCACTATCCTTAAGCCATTGCCATATTGCTTGACTGGTATCGCGACTGGTTCTTTCTCCTTGTAGAGCCAAGAAGAGATGTCTTCAATAGTTTCCTCTTCCAATAACTGTCCATGTTGGAATTGGGTTAGGAATGTTGGGGGAGGAATAGCTACTTTTTTGATAACTTTGGCAATGGGTGGTTGGCCGTAAGACTTTGGAGATAAAGGCATCCGCCCTACACAACAAGATTCTGAGATATCATAAGTGCCAAAGCCTATGTCTCGGATGCGAGCTGTGATTTTGGGGAGGGGTGTAGGTTCACTTGTAGAGGCTTGCGTGAGAGTTTCAGGGTCAACATAGAGAGGGGATTCAAGGGCTTTGTCATTTTTGGGCACTTGGTTGCAATTCTTATAGCTTCCTTGTAAGACACGACAAAATTCAAAAGGATTAGGATCTCCTGGGATGGTGATATCTGTACCATTGTATGGGAACTTTAGGGACTGATGGTATGTGGAGGGGACAGCTTTCATTGCATGGATCCATGGGTAGCCAAGAATAATGTTGTAAGGCAGCTCAATATCAAGAACTTGACACCTGGTTTCAAGCATAACGGGGCCTAGCTGTATAGGCAAGTGAATAACACCTTCTGAATGACATTCTGCATCATCATATCCCTTGATTGTAATACTATGATCAGTGTTGACGTGATCCTCAGAGTATCCTAATTGCTTTAGTAACTTTAAAGAACAGATGTTGAGACTAGCACCACCATCTATGAGTATACGTTTGATTTTGTGCTTATGGATGAGAACTTCAATATGAAGGGCATCATTGTGACAAGGATCATGGGAGGGGAGGTATTTCTCAGAGAAGACCACATTGTAGGGTGAAGCAATGTTACCTACTATAGCTCAGAAATCTACGACCGTGATGTTGTTAGGAACAGAAGACTCTTGGAGGGCTTTTTCTAGGACTACCCTATGTGCAGGTGATGACTGTAGAAGGTCCAAAATAGAGATCTATGTTGGTGTTCTCCCTAGATGTTCGACAAGATTATAATTAGACTGAACCAGAACCCTAGGTGTAGGTGCATGAATGGTGACATGACCTCGACGAGTAGTAACAGCACAATCCGTTGATTTGCCTTTGATGGTGAGGGTAAACACTCGAATCTCTTCAAAATGACCGACAATGGAATCGAAGGATGTGGAAGCATGATTGATACCTTTACCTCTATCCTGAGGAGGAGGTGGGCCATGATGAGGGAATGGTTCCTTGTACATATCTAGATCCTTGTTCATGTGTTGCGCTGGTGATTCATCCTCAAATTTGATTTGATTACCGTCGATGAGGTTTTGGATGAGGTGCTTAAGTTTCATGCAAGATGCAATTCGATGCCCTTTGCTCCTATGGAACTCACAATACTCATTGTCTCTGTAACATGCCATTTTGTAGATAGGTTCTCCATAAGGAGGAGCATCAGGTAAGGTTATGAGCCCTTTCTGTAAAGCTTGCTGTAAGACCGATTCGATGGGCACTCCCAAGGGAGTGAATTGCCGTCGCGGGGGGTAATCTTGTTGGGGCCACTCTTGTTGTCATTGCTGTTGGTTGGGATAAGGCTGCCTTTGTTGCTGCTGTTGTTGAGGTGGAGCTTGACTTGGTTTGGAGAGTTGCAGCAGTGTTTGCAACGTTTGGACATGCTTAGTATCGACCAACCCATCATTGACCACATTTTTGTTCTTGTTCCAATATTTGGGTTTATCGTTCGATTGCTGATGAGAAGAGCTATCTTTCATCTCTTTAAAGATTTTGACCACACCCTTAGCAATGAGGGCCTTCTCAATGTTGATACCCTTGTATGTGATTTCATCGAAGGTTGTAGCACTAAGAATTTGTAAATGGAAACCTAACTCTTGGTTGAGGTTCTATACAAATATGCTAACAAGCTGTTTCTCTGGAATCTTGAAAGGGAATTTACTAGCCATTTGTCTCCATCATTGAAGGAAAGAAATGAAAGTTTCACCATTTTTCTGTTTATTGTTGCATAGGTCCATCATGGAAATCTCATGCTCTGCGTTGTAAGAAAAATGGGTGGCAAACTTCTCTGCTAGCTCGTTGAAAGACTTGATACCCGTAGGTAAGTGTGAGAACCATTCTATTGCTTGACCTCCAAGACTGCGAGGAAAGAGACGCATAAGATATGTGTCGTTGTGCGAGACCTCGAAGCAAGCAAGATAGAATTATCTAAGATGGTCTTTAGGGTCACCTTTTCCTTTATATTTATCGAACTTGGGAATAGTGAAATTTTGAGGAAAAGGGATCATTGGTAATGACTGATCAAAAGGATAAGGACACACTTCCTCTAAAGAGAAAGTCTTTTTGGTGTGGCCAAACGTAAGATCAGATAGCTACTATTGAACTTCTGCGATCTTTAGCTCCATAGTCATGGGAGCGGTTGGTAACATCTCCTATTGTCCAAAAAGTGGTTGGTGTTGCCCATATGGAAGATTATAATGTAAGCCATACGCATTGGTATTATAAGGGTCATAAGATTGATTGGGATCATATGGGTTGTACGTTTGGTTCAGATTGGGTTGGAATTGGAGGCCTTGATTAGGCAGAGGTGGAGGTGGTGCTAGGTAAGAATGTTGGCTTTATGATGGTTGAAGAAAAGTATTGGGGGGAGGAAAGCTAAAGTGCGTTTGATTAGGTTGTGATGGCTGCACATAGCTTTGGGAAACCTAATGTTGGGAATGTTGAAAGTGGCTAGGCAATGTGTGAAAGAAGTTGAGCGAGGATGAACGTTGTGGAGGAGGAACATAGGTAGAAGTGATTTGCGATGGTTGGGGTTGATTGAGGATGTGAGTAGAAGAATGTTGTGGTTGGGGCTGCTTGAGGACGAGACTAGAAGAATGTTGTGGTTGGGGATGCGTGACTCTAATTGGTTGAGAGACATGCAGGTGTGATGATATAGGAGGTGGAATTTGTTGAGACCCTTGTTGCATGGCTACATAAGTGTTCCCCGAATTGTAATTGGGTGGGAAACCTACGTGTGTTGGGGTAACCAAGATTCCACTTGCGATTGGGGTGGACACTTTAGGAGGAGGTTGCACATTCGATCGAGCTAAGGTGGCTTGCTTAGCTAACTCTGCTTGACGTTGGAGAGTTTCTTGTTGGTTTTGATAGATCTCCATAGGAGTCAAAAGCGGTGATATGGGCCTCTCCCTTGTTGGGTTTTGAAAAAGGGGATTCCTATACTGCGAGCCTTGAGTAGGTAAGGGCGTAGTTACCATGGACATGGTTTGCACCGCTTGTATGGCTTCTTGGGTGTTGTTGCTCTCCTTGAGAGTGGACACATCAAAATCTTGAGGTAACTTGGTGCCTTGCTTTGCAAGCAAGCGAAAGAAATGATCCTGGTTCTCACTAAGGATTTTATCAAAGGCAGCTATAGCTCTAGGATCTTGTATAAATTCATCAAGATCTTGCCCATCTTCTTGAGAGGATTGAACTATTTCAAAGTGTCGCTCTTCTTGAGATGGGGTTTGATCTATGATATAACCTTGTGGGACAAAATCCGGAGGCAAGCCTGTGGTATACTGAGGCACATTTATCAAAGGGGTTCTATCCTCATGAGGATTGCTTGGTTCATCTATGTGCGGCATGTTCAGAGAGCTGTTTGGTTTTGCCGCGAGTGTACTAGGAGTCACCTTGGGAGTAATGTTGAGACGACCTGATTGTGGTGTGCGAGGGGGCGACTTGCGCTTCTTAGGGACAACGTGCTTGGATTTCATAGTTTGCTGTAGCCTAGTGGTGACCATGGGATACACTAGGACACAATGTAATGCTGGGAATCTGTGAGATGCTTTAAGAAACAGACAAACTTCTGATACATAAAGTACTGGACCAAAAGCACTATATTGTTTGACTAGAGGTGCAGGACTGTGCTACCAAAAGCGTGCTACTGTGGACCAGAGGTGACGGACTGAGCTACCAATAGCGAGTTACTACTATGCCAAAGGTGAGCTACAGTGACCAAAAGCAAGCTACTGTTATACCAAGGGCGCTGAAGTAGAGTTTTGCCAGAGGCAGGTTACTGCTATACCAAAGGCAATCTACTGTACTACTAAAGGCGAGCTGCTGTAATACTAGGGGCGCTGAAGTAGTGTCTGATGTTTCTAAAAGGCAAAATTTTAATGGATTTGTTTCTGTTTCTGATTTGGATTTGTTGGCAAGAGAAAACACAGCAAACAAAGTTGGCACACACAAGGGACTGACACAATAGATAGCGTATGTTCAAGGCTCCAAACAAGCCCAATGTTTCCACAGATATAAGACAATTTGCAATCAATAACAAGCACTTTTTATCCCTAGAGACAAGGATTCATTGTAGTAGATCAGCTCACAGCTTAATACTCTGTCGATAAAAATATCATTCCATAAAGGTGTCGGATATTTAGTATCTTTACGAGAGACGATAGGTAGGGATATCTCACCCTCCCCTTGGAAAGCTCAAGTAGGTCACAAGAGATTTATGTTCAAGGGAATACTATCTCTTCTCTAGGGAGCCAATGGTGAGTATCTTAAGGGTTTAAATCAATCTCCCTTGCACTGATGATTACCGCAATGTTCGGAGGTAGGTCGGGTAGTCTCTATCTAAAATGGTTCTTAGTGACTTTGAGGGACCAACACCTTATGAGCAATGCGACAAGATACTAAAAGCTTTAACCAATCCTACTAAGAGTTTCAAACACTTTGCTCAATGTGAAAATTATTTCCACAAAGAGCTAGTACACCTCTTTTCAGTTTGGCACCACAAGGTAAGGCTGACGTCGGTTAGGACTTGGCTTTTGCCTTATCCCTCTTATATAGCGGTTCAAAGGAAAACTCCGCTTAGGGTCATCCCTTTTGGATGAAGCACAATCCAAAAGCAGGCCCTTCTAAAGGAAGTACAAGAAAAGTAAGAGCAAGCATGTCAAACAAAGGTTCAATTATTCCGTTATAAGAAAAATAAGGTGCAACTAAGCCAGGCACACACATGATTGTAGTTGTAAATTGTCCCTTATGAAATGAAGTGTTTGGCATTCATGTCCATTGTCCTTTAGAAAATTGAGGTGTTTGTTCATACATGTCCATTGTCCCTTAAGAAAAGCAGTATGTTCCTAAGACTTATATTGCAAGAAAAGATTTATTTAATTATCCTTTTAAGCATGCAATGTGTTTCTAAGACTTAGTGAGATAAATCAAAGAGGTCTTCAATGCTCATCCTGCATGAACATGTTAAGAAAACACCTATTGGCTCTATGTGAGTAATAAGAACCTGCAACAAGTGAGCTACTTCCACTAAAGATTCACAAGTTAGCAAAAAACAAATCAACTTTGACCAAAAGCGCTGCACTGTCTTACCGAAAGCGACTTACTGTGAACCAAAAGCACTTCACTGTGCTACCAGAAGTGATGTGTTGCAGACCATAAGCGACTTACTATCTTACCAGAAGCGATGTACTATTCTACTAGAAGTGTGGTACTGTGCTACCAAAAACAAGCTACTTTGACCAAAAGTGATCTACTTTGCTACCAAAAGCGAGCTACTGTACTACCAAACACGTGACACTGTACTACCAAAAGCACGGCACTGTATTACCAAACGCACGGTGTAATAATAGGCCTGCAAAAAATAATATTTTGTCAAAAATGCTAGATCAAAGGATGATTGAATGATTGAGTGATGATCCAGGATGTTGATAAGTGATAAGACACTACACCAAGTGATATTAGTTCCAAATAAAACAACAAGATGTCAGAAATCAAGTTAAAACCTTAACAATAAGTGAGAAACCCTAGAAAACCAAAGTGAAATCTATAAAATTGGTAACAAAATGATGAGATACAAGAGATTAAATATCACCAATGGATTCCTTATGATTTTCTATGCAATTTAAAAAAAAAAAGTATTGAATTTCGTTAAGTTTTGAGAAAGTTATGGGGTTTTGAAGTTTGCAATCATGTTATGTCAACCAAAAGCGCTTTACTGTCATACCAATAGTGCTTTACTTTCACCAAAAGTGCTTCACTGTCATACCAATAGCGCTTTAGGATTACCAAGAGCACTTTACTGTTATACCAATAGCGCTTTACTATTTTTCTCAAGTGCGCTTCACTGTATTACCGAAAGCGCGATTCTGTGCTACCAAAGGCACTGCGGGATTGCCCGAAAGCACTGTACTGCTCTGCCAATGGCACTTTTTTGTGTCAAGATGCGCTATTCCATACTATACTTAAAAAAAAATTAATTTCTCAAAGAAAAAGAGGGATTAGTGGGTCCCACCGAGCGTGCCAGAATGTGTAAGAGGAAAAATCGATTAAATCTAAGCTAATAAAACAAAAAACCCAATAACATAAAGAAAATGAATTTAAATAAAAGCCATGACAAATAATCAATGAAATAGAGACTTTTACCGAAATCTGTATTATTTCCTTTGGATTGAATGTGGATTGCTCAATGAAGTTGCGAAGCCATAGCTGCAACAAGCAAGTAGTGTGCTCAAGAGATCAATGTCAAAAGATCGTGGGAGTTGCTCAATCGACGCGTTTTGTATGCTCAAAGCTCTGTTAAGTATGCCTGAGAATACGATCGAAGAGAGAGGCTCAATGAAGGAGATGAGGGGGGTTTATATAGGTTTCATCAAAGATCGATCAACGGTCCAGATAATTCAGAAGAATCAATGGAGGAGATAAGTTGAGGAATGTGCAACGAATGAGAAGAAGACATGTGTCTTGCTTGCTTTTGCATGAGAGGAGTTATCAAGAATAGAAGAATGAGTTAACTGAAGAGATAAATCAATTAAAAGAATAAAGCAATTAGTTAAGTGATTTAAAATAAAAAGAAGAGATTTGCATGAGAAAAGAAGATATTTTGCTTTATTAAATATAAAAAGCTTGAGTTATATTAGAGATAACTCAAATTAGAAGAAAAAACAATTTAAATAAATAATTGATTTATTTAAATTTAGAGAAGATATTTTGGAAGAAATAATTAAATAATTAGAATTATTTAATTTAGAAGATTTTAAAAGCTAATTAAATAAATAAATTTATTTAATTGTTGTGCATGATTTTGGAAGAATAAAAGATTATAAATAAAATATTTGATTTTATTTATTTTTTGAGGATTGAGATAATTTAAATAAATTTGATTTGATTTATTTAAATTTAGAAGAACAATTGATTTAATTAAATAATGTAAATTATTTAATTGTAGATAAGATAGAATTGTGATGAATTAATTAAATAATGGGATATATTTAATTAATGTGGATGTGAATTTTGGAAGGAGGATAATGATCAAATTAAATAATTAAAATTATTTAATTGTGGAAGAATATAGAGGAATTTAATTTAATTAATTAAATAAAGAGGATTTATTTAATTAATGTTGAATTTAGGAGATTTAGAAGAATTTGATGATAATTAATTAAATAATTAGATTATTTAATTAACGTTTGCAATGCAAGTGATTAGACAGATAACGGAATGCAAGTGATTTGACGACACGGTCATTTTAGGGTGTCTACAAGTTCCAATTAGAAAGAAGAATGGGTAGATTAGGCTTTGCTTTGATTTTTGTGATTTGAATAAAGCCTCTCTTAAGGATCACTTTCCACTCCCTTCAATGGAACAAATATTGCAAGTTGTTTCTGGTTCTGACATATTTTCTTTGTTGGATGGATATTCAGGCTATAACCAAATTTTGGTGAAGGAGGAGGATCAGTATAAAATGAAATTTACAACCAAGTGGGGTACCATGGCTTATAGAAAAATGCCCTTCAGTTTGTCCAATGTAGGGGAAACATTTAAAAGAGCAATGGACATGGCCTTTCATGGCCTCATGAACAAAATTGTTTTAGTTTATCTAGATGATATTACAGTTTTCTCAAAAAATGCTAATGAACATTTTATCATTTGAGGTAAATTTTTCAGAGATTTAGAGAGTTTGGGGTTTCTCTTAACCCAAAGAAGTGCATATTTTCTATCCATGAAGGTAAGCTCCTAGGACACATTGTCTCAAAACATGGTATTTCCATTGATCTGGAAAGAGTTTCTGCTATTCTGGATTTACCCCTACTAGCACATAAGAAAGACTTACAAAGTTGTCTTGGTAGGATTAAATTTGTAAGAAGATTCATGCCCAACATTGTAGCATTATTATAGTCTCTTACATCCATGCTCAAGAAAAATATGTCTTTTAGTTGGACTAAAGAGGGTAAGAGGAGCTTTGAGCAAATAAAAGAAGTTCTGATAGCTTCCCCAACCCTCATTAATCCTAACTATGACAGATACTTTATTTTGTATGCTTTTGGAGGTGTTGACACTATTGCAGCTATGATGCGCCAGTAGAATGATGAAGGCTTGGAGTAGCCTATGGCATTTTTCAGCCAAGTATTGCATGATTATGAGGTAAAGGATTCCTTTGTTGAAAAGCATGTGCTTTTTTGTTGTAAGAAGCCTTAAAAAGTTCAAGCATATGCTATCTAACAACAGAATTCAGTTGTTGGTTTCCCATCCAATTGTTAAGGATTTCTTGCTTAATAAGGATATGAATGATAAAAGGGCCAGCTGGATAACTAGAGTAATGGAGTTTGATCTTAACATAAAAGTTACTAAGCTAGTTAGGGGCAAAGGTTTATGTGAATAGCTTGCCGAAAATGGAGAAAAAAGCCAAGAGGAGGATTGAAATGTTGCAACAGTGTTCAATAATGAGGAGCAGGCTACTGGTTCAACTCCTACTACAAGCTAGGTGCAGCAAATGATTCATTACTTGCAGACTAGTGAATTCCCTAAAGGTTTGGATAGGGCAAAAAGAAGGTACTATAGACTACAAGCCATTCCCTATGCTATTATTGATGGTATTTTGTATAGGAAAGATTTTCATAGTATTCTACTAAGGTGCATTGAGCCAAATCAGATTGACAAGTTGCTGGAAGAGTTTCACAATGGGTCTTCAGGAGGCCATTTTGCAGCAAGGACAACAGCCTTGAAAATTATGAGAGCTGGTTATTACTGGCCAGATCTATTCAAAGATGCATTTTCTTGGGTTAGAAAGTGTGAAAAGTGTTCATTGTTTGCAGGTAAGCAAAGGCTTACAGCCTTGCCTCTACACCCCATTCATGTAAAGCAACCTTTTGCTAAGTGAGGTCTTGATTTCGTTGGACCTATTAACCGGCCTTCAAGTGCAGGCCACAAATGGATTCTAACTGCAACCAATTACTTTACGAAGTGGACTGAGGTTGTTGCTTTGAAGGAAGCAAATGAAACTTCAGTTTTGATTTTTTATCAAGATTTAGCACTCCTGACTCTATTATTTCTGACAATGGATTGGCTTTTATTGGTTTAAGTATTTTTTATTGGTCTGTAAAGAATAATATCTTTCTAATACTATCATCTAATTATTACTCGTAGGGTAATGGGTAGGTAGAATACACCAATAAAAACCTAATTAAGATCATTAAGAAAACCATTGAGGACAACCAGAGGAATTGGCATGAGAATTTGAAGTTAGCCCTTTGGGCTGATAGAATAACTCCCAAGTGAGCTACAGGTGACTCCCCTTATGCTCTCACTTATGGTAAGGAAGTTAAGTTACCATTTTTTGTTGAATTGCCTACTCTAAGTTTCATTAAGGAGATTGAATTGCTAGAGGAGCAACCTATGGAAGTCAGGCTTGCACAACTAATGGAACTGGAGGAAACGAGAAAAGATGCATTAAGGAAGCTTGAGATTCATCAAGCTCAGATGAAGAGATCTTTTGATGAGAGAACAGTAGCAAGGGATTTCATTATTGGTGATTTAGTTTTCAAATGGGATGAGCATAGAAGTAAACCTGGAAAACTTTCCAAGTTTGATGCAATTTGGGATGGACCTTATGTCATCACAGAGTACAAGGAACATAATGCCTTCTAGATTTCCATGTTAAGTGGAGAGGTGGTACCTATCCCAATTAATGGGATCCACCTCAAACATTGCCTCTAAAGATAAGTTCTACATTTGTACTATAGTAGATTAGTGTTTGTGCTAATAAGTTCTCAAGGCACATTTGTTTTAGTTATTTTCTTTCCCTAAGTGCTATTGCACATGTTTTCTGGCCACCAGGGCCCTTTAGTTTGCTTTCAATTTGGTTCAATTTGGTTTTCTACTGCTGTTTGGAGTAGTTTGTAGTTTAGTTTCATGGTTTCCTAAGTGTGAAAAGGGGGTAGATTTGACTCCGCACCCAATGGATTGTTTAAGGCAATTAGTCTATATGCTTAGAAGGCAAGCATTTATCAGAAATTGCCATAAATGTTACCAATTTTTCACCTATAGCTCAAATTGGCAGAGTTGAAATAGTTTTGTAAAGGGTGGAATTTGGATAATTGGTTTTTGGTAGTTTGGTATATGTATCCTCCTTTCACCCTTTCATTCAAGGACCTAGGGTCAAGTGGCAATGCATTATCATACCCTAGGTCACTATGAGATATAGGGAAACTTGGATTTGTATGATTTGATTGTCAATTATGCTCACTTATGCTCAATTATACATCAAAACCTTAATTATGCAAATACAATCACAAATGGACAAATATCAGAAAATGTTGCTACAGAAAGATGTAAAATGATAGATAACTATGCACCTATTTTTGGGGTTTAGAAGTGGAACATTCAGGGACTAATGAGTGGGCGTCCAAGTCCAATGCCTAGGTTTTTGTTAGGATCTAGAAGCTTGATCTGCAACCTATTCCTTCTGCATCAAAGATTTTCCCGTTATAGAATCCAGAGGACTAAAGAGTGGGTGCCCAAGTCCATGGTGCTATTTTCAACTCTGATCTACAAATTTGACACTTTGTAGTGCCCTCCTGCAACTCCACTTTTCCTATATCTTCAACCTATAACCTATAATCATAGAAACTTTGGGAGGGGGTTGTGGTGTTTAGAGGCTTGCCTTAATTAATCCCTAGAGAGACATTTGAGTCTTCCGAACACCATTGCCAAATAGAGAGTGCATGCCCTTGGAGGCATAGACAAAAACCAAATGATAAATACTTGAAAACACAAATGATATCACCTTGTAGTGAAGATCTCATGGAAGGAAGAAGCTCTTCATGCCGTGAGGAGATGGATGCTCAAATCTGTAAATACAAACACATAAACAACACAAATCTTCTCTTTCTACACAATGAATACCTTGAATCACCTTTAGAATGCCAAAAGAACACAATAATCATCCTTTTTACAAATGAATGCCTAAACATGCTTATATGTGCAACTACAGACACTCCTGCCAAGAATTTCATAATTCAAACTTACCCTGTCAGCATAGGACCCAAATAACGATCACAAGTCAACACTCAAATTTTGGGGCTGGCCCAAAATAGGGCAGGACTAGGCCATAGGCGCCCAAGTCCTCCCTCCTTATTTTGGTTAGGATTAAGTTCAAGGGATCCCCCTAGGTCCCATTTGTCATGAAACTTAGGGTTCATTTCATCAGGATGTCAAAATATGATGCAAGATGTCCTAAATGCAACTAAAAGACCCAGGAGCTAAACCTTATGAGGAAAAAGTCCCCAAGGGGACATTTTCCAACGTTACATTTAGCCCCCACTTTAATGTATGTATTAACACAAGGCCAATACTTGCATTAAAGTATGGTAACAAACACAGCAAACACACCAAGCACAAAGAAGACACGCCAAACACATTGAAGACAATGATAGACACCAAAAACATGGAGAAGATAGTTACAATCACACAAAACACAAAGAATACATCAGATGCATGAAAGATAATTAATGCATGGAAGACAAGAATGTTTTCTTTTCTTTTCTTTTTCTCATATATATGAAATGTAGATGCAAGTATAGGAAAGTAAACACACCTCCCATAATGCAGGAAGCACTCATCACACTGGTCTTTAAACTACATATATGGGGCAACATACATGCAAGACATGCCAAACCTCCCAAAATGTAGGAAGCACTCATCGTACTAGTCTTTAGACTGCATATGGGGCAACAAACATGGCAAACAAAGCAAGCACACCAAACACACACTTTGAAGACATGGAGAAAACACGGCAGACAAGCGATGGAGTGTTCCCATATCTAGGCTCATCACCATCTCAGGCACATTATAGGCACACACCAATGGTTGCACTTCGCCACAACAATCACTGAAGACACACTTAAGGGTTGAGTTAGTCACAGAACCACTCCCCGCGTCTACAGAGGACTTTTTGAAAATGATAGGATGGTGCAATCTACTCTAAGAAGTACACCACCCCCACCTTCGTAGAGGGATTAAGATGATTGATTAATTGATTGATTGAAAACAAACTTAGAATGCAAGAGGGACTCATCGCCACCAGTCTTTAAACTGCACCTGAGGACAAGCACATTGCTAACATCTACAACAAATAGCTTACCTTATATATGCCCCCACCTTAAGGTGGTTGATATCATCCATCGATATCAAGCACGTTAAGGTAGGAAAAAAACATGCAAGGGAACATGGACTTTCGTAAAGCCCGTGCCCCAAGAGGTGACATGTACTTTACGATCGCCAAATGTTCCCACAAACACATCCCTGCAAGAAACATGTTAGTGTCCATAATCATGATAAACAACAACATTAATGCATATGACCAATCACGCAAAGAGCCAAGGTTATACTATGAATTCAGAGATCAAGGATAACCGTGGGGCTATATCACAAAAATCTTAGAACTGAGTGTCACCAAGGCGAGATTCAAAGACAAACAAAGTGCATGGAGCAGCAGTATTGTTAAGGTTTGTAAGTGAGATAAAGATCATCAAAATAACTACGCAAAAAACATGAGTGCTTCTACTAGCTAAGCATCAGATAAGATATACAACCCCATTGTCATATTAGGAACTAAGTCCATTTTTTTATTTCTCACTAAAGGGACGCTAGGTCCACATCAGTATAAATGTTTTTCGTTATCCGCCCGCTAGATAGAAACACTAGAGGAAGGTAAACAATAAATAAGAGAGGAGAAACAAGTGTCTTAGGGACAGTCATGTAGGAGGGTGCCCCCAAGTCACCAACCGCAATGCTATGCCCGTTAAGACACAACACACAACAATGAAATCAAAGAGAGGCAATATAGAAGAATGATGATACAAATAGAAGAAGGTCACAACAGAGGCGGTCTCCTGGTACCTCGGACCTTACAAGAGAATCAGGTGTCATCCCAAGAGGCCTAAACAACACATAACACATCACAGGAGTGTTGATGGTGGTTTTAACATGCAGCAACCTAGGTGTGATTGTTGGTTTCACACCTCTCTTGAAAAGTATCCTACCCTAAGTAAGACTACTCCAAGGATAATATAGCTAGGTCTTAGCTTGCTTGGAATGGCTCAATTGGTATGTTCTAGTTGTTCCTACAAGGGGTCTTACATGCAATCTGCAAATCTTCAGGTTTGGGGCAGCAAATACACATAAACCCTATTATGATTTTCAGCTGATAGATAAGATAAAATGCTGCTAAGATTCTTAATCTAATAACTAAAAATGATTTTAAAAGAAAATGCAAAAAGGTAGGGTTTTAGAGGGATCCTAAGTGACATTCACAATGCAAAGGTTATCTTTAGTAGACAAACATTCCAAAACTTTGAACCAGCTTCCTGAGTTACCAAACTGAAATGGGTGTTACAGTGTTGCAGAAAATGGTGCTATCTTCAATGGGGATCAATAGATTTTCAAATTGCATTCATTTGTTAAATACCCAATGAGCGGCACAACTTAACTTTTGAAATGCAATTAAACTTTAACACAAATAATCAGCCCAGATTAACTTTACACAGTTATTTACCATCAGCAAACACCAAAAAGTATGGACTTAGAATGTTCATCAAATACTTCAGCAAACCATGAATATTATGAAAGCACAACTAATCTAACTATGGGAGAGCAAAATGCGAACCATGAAAACCAAAAGACGAATCAACACAAGATACAAATTCTAAGATTTACTGCAAAAACTTGCTTTGTACTAGCTCAAATGGCATAGAGTCAACAATTCGGTATCAAAATATCTGTTACAAATAGTGGAAATGGCAGCCCTTTATATAGAAAAGTAGCATGCCCTAGCTTTCAAATGAACGATGGAGATTAACTCAACACCAACAGTCCAGATTACATCAATAATAGCTCACATCAATTCTTGGATTGCATATTGTCCTTTATGAAAAAGATGAAAAATAGTCCCCAAATACATTGAATCTAGTAATTTTGACTAGCCAACTCAGTATATGAATAGAAAAGAGCATTTTGGAATTAAGAAAAAGACAAAATAGAGTCACATGCTGCCCTAAATATAATAATTTACAATTGTGACAGGATTTCACCACTAGAATATTCAAAATAATGTTAAGACTCCTTGTCCAAGTCAATTTTGTCCTCATTGGCCAGCTTGTTGCTATAAGTCAACCGGGCATCGAGTGCAGGATTAATGTCAGATGGGTCTGGATCCTTCAAATGATGTATCCAGTAATCAAACACTTCCAGCTCCCGACTAAATTTGCCATGTATTCTCTCTATTTCTACCCCTGCCTTCTGAAATGCCTTGAACTCAGCTTTGAGGTCACTTGCCTTATCCAGTCTTTCTTCCATACTAAGTGCAGTGTCTTCAAACATTACCTAATGCAACTTATCTTTGCACTTCTCGACATCAAAAGGGGCATAATCATCATAAGATGCTTCCCTGCAATCCCGCAAAGAGTCATTGATGTCATATATAATGGATCTCAATTCTTCATCAGCTAGTTTATAGGCTTCCTTTATACGCTCAAAGGTTTATTTTCTCAAAAGTAGTTGCTGATACCATTCAATAGCCTTTGGCAGCTGATTCCCAGTCAAAATATTTTCTACAACTAGAGTCTAAGCTGGCAACTCTCTGATACCTTTAATCTGGGGATACATATGTGAATAATATTCATTAAAAGAATCACATTCTTTGCGCGAGTCCTTCCATCTATTATGCAATTCTACCAATCTTTTATGTGCTTGAGTAGAAGCACTTATGGCTTTGCATCCCATCTCAAAAACCTTTTGTAACCAATTTTCTGTACCTTGGGACTTTGATCTTACCTCCCCCAATTTAGCCATTTCATCAGTAGATAGGAAAGTAGGTATTGTCCTTATGTCTCCTCCTGCATCTACTAGCTTTATAAAAAATTGAAGACATGCTCTTAGTTCTTCATTTTGCTGTTTGAAGTCTTTCTTAGACATTTCATCCTTACCCAACTGCTCCAAAATTCATGTGACTAAGCCTTTGAAATCATCCACTCTCTGAGCACGAGTGGTTGGACCTAGGTCAATAGTTGATATGATGTAATCCTCCACCCAGACTTGTTCTATTGTTGTATCAGCTGGTGGGACTACTATCTCTGCTATTCTTGATCCTGATTCATTCTTACAGATCCTTGATTGAATCTTGACCTTTTTCTGCTTTTTAGGCTTCTGAGCCTATGACAGGGTGGTGCTTAAGTCAAGTTGCATTACTTCCACCTGTGGTTCCGGGTATGCCATTCTACCTTGCAGCCATTCAGGAGCAGAAGATTTTTATCTCAGAAGCTCCATCAGATATAGCCAACTCTTTGGATTGTTCTTGTTCTTCATTCTTCTCTAGACTTTTCTCTTTTTCCTTCTCTTCTTCTTATGCCAAGTCCTTCAGCTTTATCACTACATTCTCTTGTGTAGACTAGAAAACCTCTTCTGCTTGATCTTTATCAAGAGAACTATCAGATATGTCAATGATTTCCACATCAGCTGAAGGTTCATGGAAGTCTTCATTGATTATCTCAGGCAATACCTCCTTTTCTTCCTCAAGTGCTATTTCTGGCTCTTTCAATCCTAGTTCTGCACATACTTTTTCAATTCCGGGTAGTAGTGGGACTGCCAATGAATCCACAGGCATTTGTGAAATAGGGACAGTAGAAGAGATGGTGAAGGAAGGTGAACTAACCTGGGTTAGTCTAGTCAAGACTGGTGATAAGGAGGAAGAAATGATAAGGGGTGAAGAAAAAGGTGGTGAAGGTAGAGGAAGAGGGGGTGAAAGGATGGTGGAAATGGGAGGCAATGGTAAAGGAGAAGAAGGTGTAGGTGTAATGGTAGTGGAAGGGTACGAGATGGCAAGAGTGGAGGAAATAGTGCTGCTAGAGTCATTAGAGGAAATTTCTAGTGAACAAGAAGTGGTGGTGATGATAGAAGCAGGAGAGGTGGCGAGAGATGTTCCTTGAGTTATAGGTGAAGTGGATGCAGCAGAGGAAGGAGGAATGGAAGAAGAAGTGGCAGCAGAGGTTGTGACAGGGGTGCCAGTACTTTGGGGAGGAGGTTGGGCAGTTGGAGGGGAATCATTCTTAGTTGTGGTAGCCTCTTTGCTAACTTCTTTTACGTTTACCCTTTTTGCTTTTGAGCTTTCTCCTAAACCACTTGGCATATCCCTTTTCTTAGAAGTCCTAGTCCTGGCTGAAGGAGGTTGATCTTTCTTCTGTGGAGACTTTACAGACAGCTTCTTCATCTTCTTTGCCTTTTCTGCCAGAGACGTGTGCTCCTCACTATTTGATTTCTATTTTTCAGCTGGCTCTACTTCATCTGTGATTTGAATGGGTTCATCTTCTTCTCCCCTAGAGTCTTTGTCTAATTCCATTGCGGTGTAGGTAAGTTGGATTCCCTGTCCATTTAGAACAGCCACTTGTGATCTAACCCAGGCCCTACTCAATCTGATTGGCTCCCTCATAACAACATCTAGGGAGCTCTCCTCTGCATTAGCCCAATTTGGCAATGGGTTAGGCTGATGGTATTGTGCCTCTCATGGACCTCTGACCATAACATTTTCATCATCTTGCAATTGATCTAGCACTGCCATTACATGAAATCTCTTAATAAAATCCAGGGGCAGCCTTGCATGTGCCTTCTTCATAATCTCGTAGTCATCAGGGCAATTGGCCCAAAAGTATTCAATGTGTACTTTGTGAAAGAGTTTCTTGCTTACAAATCTTTCCATCACTCTGTTTGGATCAAAGTGACCCCTTACATTGTAGTAGTACAAATTCAAGAGTTGAAGCTCTTTATCTAAGTGTTCTGTTGATTCTAGAGAAGGACATGCATAAAGTCCCTTGCCGAACTTGATAGGAAACTAGACATTAGTTCTATGCAAGTGTTTAAGTTTCTCTGCACATGGTATCAGTTGCCTAGACAGCTCTAGAAGCACCGTCTTATCATCTGGATATCGAGGGAGTCTGTAAGCCATTTCAGTGAAGCCTTGCACTCTTATGTATGTAAATTTTTCAAAATGGATATACCACCTACCATATCTAGCTATTTCATTCATGGCCTCGGTAGAAATCCTCAATGCTATGTTACCCTGCAACTTCCTAGCTATATATATCATGAATGCATAATCAACCCTCTTGAAGTGTATTAGTGATTGAGATGAAGTTAGCTATGGGTAGCATTCATACACTTTAACCTGAGTCTTCTCATCATTTCCAACCTCACCAATCTTGGATAGTCCATCGTAGTGATTCATTCTTGCCAATGCATAGACAACATAGGACGTCCATCTAAAGTAGTGGTTTTCACTGAAATTACTGAAGGCTTCATGGATGTTATCACTGAGGATCTAAGCCCAGTGGAACTTAGTTCCTTTCAATATTTTAGTAATTATGACAAACATCCAATCTTCAAAGGTAGAGGCTATTGGTAACCCATAGATTCTGCTCAAAAAGGTTGTTATGTCCCCGATCTTATCATGGAAATCACTCCTGTAAAGTACTCTAGGGAACTTGATGAGAGCAGACTTTCTGCTCTTGACCTAATGGTCATTTATGTACTTCCTGCAACCTTCTACATCTTTATTGTAGGTTGCCTTTGATCCTTGTTTATCTGGCATAGTAACAACTTTGTGCCAGGGGATGTCCAACATTTCTGCAAGAGAAGGTGGAGTCAAGTCAGCTTAGACATCCCCATTTGCTATCTGAATTTTCCTGGTCATAATGTCATATCTGTCTGCACAGGTGGCTATTAGCTCTACACACTGCACTGAAGTAGGAAAGGCAGCTGCTTGTATAAGTCCACTATCTCTAAGTATTTTGGCTCTAGGAGTTGGAGCTGGACCAAAGACTCTGAGTCTGAAGTCATCTAGGTCTATATGACCTAAGTTTGTGTCCCCTACGTTACTCCACCCGGAGTGGACCTTGGTCTCTAGAGGGACTCCTTTGAACTCGTACTTCATCGCTTGGGCCCGAGTAATCATTTATTCTGCAGGACCCGACCTTATAAGTTTGATATACTGAAGGAACTCCTAACATACTCCTAAGTTTAGATGAATCAATGTGAATCTGTCATTACTATTAACATGCTTCTGAAGGAAATTTAAGTCTAACTAATATAACATTGCATGCAATCAAATATCTAATGTTGCAAGAAAATTCATGAAAATTACCATTAATAATACCTTACAACATTAATCTCATCATTTTAAACCCCCTTCCCTTTGAAAATTTCAAGAAATTCAATCGTTTACACCATTTTGTGCTAATTGGAGGGTTGTCTGACCCTCAGAAGGAAAAGCGCTAACTTTGAGGTCATCTGACCTCGGCGGGGAAATTAGGTAGGTCTGACCACATGTTTTACTTCTTCTTAGGCTTTTGAGACTTAGTGCGGATTTTGGGGAGTACTGACCTGCATGGGATTTGATGGTCTCCAACCTCAGATGGTTGTTAAGTCAGTCAGTTGAGTTTTTGGTGCAAAGTCTTATCGATTTAACTGTATTGCGTTTGCACGGATATCAGTCTGGTCTGACCTACGTGGGTTTAGGCAGTGTCTGACTAGGTTGGAAGGAGGGTATTATAGCGCATGTTAGACGAGGTCAATTTTAGGACAAAAGTGGAGGCAGGCTCCCGGCGGGGTTTTCAGGTGGCACCGACCTTGCGAGGGAATTCGGGTCATCCGACTAGGTCGGTGACATGGTCTTTTAGCGCAAAGTCAGAGCAGGGGCTTTTTAGAGCAAAAGGAGTTTTCAGATCTTGCGGGGTTTTTTAGACCTTCTAACCAACTCAGAGAAAAACATTTTGGTGGTTGTAGGCTGGACGAGGTTGATTTCAATGCTAAATGAAGCAAAGCACTTAGCGCAGGTTTTGAAGGTCTCCAACCAACTAATGAGGGTTTGATTTTGGAGGTCAGTCGGAGCTTATTTTAGTGCTGGAATGAAACTAGGGTTTTATATTGCAAAATTCCCTAAATTTTAGTTTTAACACATGATGGTCTCATTCCTTCCCATAGTGGACCTAAACTAGGGTTTTTTAGACAAAAAAACTCGTAACTTTTCAAAACCCTAACCTAAAAATGTCAATTCAACAATCAAATTCTTCGAAACCTTGACAGCCATCACTGAAATTCCAACTGTTTCCAAGCAAAACTTCAAATAATGGGGGGGTTAAAACCCTACCTGATAAGGGCGATGGTGCGTTGACTTGTAGGTAGGTCGCGGGTTTGAGCTCGGGGCACGTCAGCAAATGGCGAACAGAGCTTCAAAGTTTCATCCAAAAATGCGATTAAAAATGACTTAAAACTCGCTCATTTCCTATTTAACCCTTGCAAAATCTACCATTAATGCACAGGCGTACTACCTGTTAGTTTAGATTTTGCGTGGATTTCCCTCAGCTCAGACTCGGTGGGAGATTTGGGTGCATCCGACTTGGTCGGTTAGGACCATACTTAGTGTTAAGTCTGGAAGTTTAGTTTGCATAAATTAGCAGAGAAATTGGGTTCATCTGACTTGCAGGCCTTTCGGGGTTGTCCGACTAAGTCAGTGATCATTGATTTTGGTGCAAGTTAGAAGAGGTTGATTTCAATACAGAAGTCTGATTCAGTTGTTTTTAGTGCCAGGTCAGACAAATGGGAAATCAGTGCAAAAGGTCAGAGCGATAGGATTTTAGCGCAAGGTCGGAGCACTGGGAATTTAGCGCAAGGTCAAACAAGGCATTTTTGAGCGCAAAGGTCAATTAAAGGGCTATTCAGCGCAAAATGTCATTTCAAGGCCCTCAAAGGGAAAACAAGGATTCATCCTAGCAGATTTTCAAAGTGATTTTTGACACCATCTTTCCATCAAGGTCAAAATGCACCTTTTGACCACACAACCACTTAGGCGATCAGAAGATCAAATGACTCTCTAGATAAATCAAAAGAGGGGGTCTCCATTCTTGAATGGGGCATGTGTGCAAGGCACAACAAATGGAGATTCTGCTGGGAAATGCTCCCGAGCATTTCGATGATAAACTTTCAGTTTGAACCCAGAATCTCTATCTTCCCCACATATTAAACGAAAAAGGAAGGTACCTTATCAAAGAACCTAAGATCACAAACCAGTGCAACCATCCACATCCTGAAAACCTAAGTGTGTGCAGTTGTATTCATTCCCATCCTTCTAGAACCAAGTGCACCTGGGATCCCTTGAGACAAGCTAGAAGGATGAGATCATTCTACCACTAGGAAATGCTCAAATTTTGAAGTATTACTGAGCCTTGGACTAGATTGATGATCAGTCAAGTTTGCTAGTACAATGATATTTGATGCCAATCTTTTTTGGTAGTGTTTTTTTGTAAGTATTTGGCAATTTGGTAGTTTCTTTATTTGCACTGTGATGGGTCTGGTGTTGAGAAACACCTTTTATTTTTACCCAATGTTAGGCTAGTAACACTTAGTGTCACCTGCTTTTGTCTTGATGGATAGTGCATGTGGTAGAAGAGGAAATCAACCCTTTTCACTTGACACAAGATCACCGACTTGCCTAGCTACTTCAAGATTATTTAAAGTGAAAAGATATATGGTTAGAAAATACTTTAGGTGCACTGACTAATAACTTATTTTCAATGAACAGACACCATACCCTTTGGTATAACAGCGGAATCCACAACAAAGACTAGGTGGAAACCTTAGCTTCTCGAAGGAAGACTCATGATTATTCACCCATCAAAGAAGCATTGGCAGGTCTGCACAACTGTCACCACATTAGAAACAAAGACCCCGTGGAAAAGAAAGTGTAGCAAACAAAAGCAAAAGGACAACTAAACTAAGAAAAGCACCTAACACCCAAGGAGAGCAAAGGCAAGAAACCAAACTAAACTAAAGGCAACCTAAACTATCCTAAGCAAACAAACCTCTAACTATGTACACTAAAACGAGGCATGACTGCCTCTCAGGCCTGAAAGTAGTGCTTTAGGAACTGGCCATTGACAGGTAGTGGCAGCTCCTCACCAATAAGGCTCTAGAGTCGATATCTACTGTCTCTAAGGATCTCATAGATCTGATAGGGACCCACCCAAAGTTTATCAAACTTACCATGTTCTCCCTTCTTCTCATGTTCCCTATCCCAATATAGGACCAAATCATAAATGCGAAAGGCTTTAACCTTGGCTCTCTTGTCGAACCATCGTTTTACAACTCCTTGATGCTTGGCAAAGTTTTCTATGGCAGCATTGCATTTCTCTTCAAGGTGTAGTAATTGAGCCAACCTAAAGGACAAATGATTGTTAGTTTTAAGGTAGTCTTGCATGAATTGAAGTACCAGGATTCTCAAATGGATAGGAAAGATGGGTTCAATCCCATAGACCAAATGATAAGGAGATGTATTCAGGGCCACTTTGTGTCAGATTCTATCAGCCCATAAGGCAAACCTAAACTGAGTATGCCAACCTCTGGGGTTTTTGTTCAAATGTTTCTTAATGACCTCAAGTAAGTTTTTGTTTGTTGATTCAGCTACCCCATTCCCTTGTGGATAGTAATTAGATGAAAAGTTGAGAGTAATCCCATAATTGAATGCCCAGTTAGAAAAATGCAATGATGAAAAGGTAGAGCCATTATCACACACTAAAGCAAATGGACAACCAAATCTAGTGATAATATGCTTTTCAACAAATTCAATAACTACCTCTGTGGTGCATTGCTTACAAGCTATTGCCTCAGACCATCGAGTGCAGTAATCAGTAGCGGTCAGAATATACATGTGGCCTACAGAGGAAGGCAGATTGATCATACCGATAAAGCTGAGGTCCCATTGAGCAAATGGTCATACCTCCACCACTGGTTGCAAAGGCATGGCTACGTGGAATTCTCTGTGTGCAGCGGTCTGGTATATATGATAGGTTCTTACATGTGAATGTGCATCTTTGAATAAAGTTGGCCAATAATACCTGGCACGAAGAACCTGATTAGCTATTGAGTGTGCTGACCCATGACCTGTCCCGAACCTCTCGTGAAAACTGGTTAACACCTAATCAACCTCTGATTTGTCCAAACACCTTAAATAGATACCCTCGTGATTCTTCTTGTAAATGACTGATCCTTTTATCATGTAACTACTGCTTTTAAGCTTGAGAGCTCTCCTTTGCACTGAATTCAGCTGAGGTGGGTAGTGCTGATTGAGTAAATAAAATATGATATCTCCGTACCACTCATCTTTTGAAACATCTTCTAACAGGTATTATTGAGAAACGAGGTCTGGCCCCACTTCAGCCATTTTTCTAGTCAGGGCTTGACCTCTTACCAACTTCATGGGTTGAATATCTATGTCAAACTCTTGCAGTAAGGTGACCCACTTCCCTCTTCTTTCTCCTAATTCACTTTGCATTAGCAATGCTTTACCTACTACGTCTAGGACTATGGCAATCACTTGACTTCTTAGGATGTAATGACAGAACTTCTTAACTACCTTTACCAGAGCGTACACTTGTTTTTCCACATTTGGATATCTTAGCTCTGTGTCTTTCAGTGGAGTGCTCATGAAAGCAATGGGCCTTTCATCATCCACTAACCTCTTCTATGTCAACATTGCAGCAAAAGTATGCTCTGAAGCAAATGAGTATATATGAAATGGCAAAGTGTAATCAGGACTTACCAAGATAGGTGCATTGGATATAGCTTGTTTAATTTATGTGAAGGCAGCCTTGGCTTCTAGAGTCTAGTCCATTTTAGCGTCTTTCTTCAGCATGGTGTTGAGAGGTTGAACAATCTCAGCAAACCCTATAATGAATTTACGTACAAAGTTGATCTTACCATAATATGACTTGAGTTCTTTCTTTCTAGTTGGGGGAGGTATCTTGAGTATTTCTTGGATCTAGTCTGGGTCAATAGATATTCCTTGCTCAGATATTACATGTCCCAGTAGCTTTCCTTCCGTTACTCCAGAAATGCACTTCTTAGGGTTGAGTGATATACCATAATCCTTGCATCGCTGCAACACTTTCCTCAGATCTGCTACATGATCCTCTCACCTTTTCAAGAACACTGTTAGGTCATCCATGTAGATGATTATACATTTTCCAACCAACCCTTTAAAAGCAACATCCATCACATGCTGAAAAGTTGCGCCAGCATTTATTAAACCAAATGGCATTCAACGGTAGGCATAGATGCCCCATTTACATGTGAAGGATGTTTTCAATCTATCTTCATATTCTACCATCACCTAGTTATAACTAGAATACCCATCCAAGATTGACATCATCTAGGACCCATTAACAATCTGCAATACTTTGTCCAATGAGGGCAGTGGGTAATTTTCCTTTTCAGATGCTCTGTTTAGATTACAAAAATCAACACAAAGTCTGATTTCTCCATTTTTCTTTCAAACTAGAACTAAGTTCGCTACCCATGTAGAGTGTCTGACTGGAATTATTATCCTAGCTGACAGCAGCTTCTGAACTTCTTTAAAAATCAGCGGTTCCAGCAAAGCATTCACTGGTCTCTGTCTTTGTCTGAAAGGCTTCGCTACTGGCTTCAGCGGGATGGTGTGGGTGATAATCGAGGTGTCATAAGTCTTTAGATCTTCATAACTCCAAGCTATAACTTCATGATAATCTCTTAATGCATGTACAATTCCTATCCTTTCTTCTTCAGTACTGGCTTTCCCACTGAACACGTTCTTCACATTTTCTTCCATCCCCAAGTTAAATGGGTCACACTTTCCTCATGGGGATTCTCCTTCTTTTCTTTGAGTCCCTAAATTATCCGCATCAAACAATCTTTCCAATTCTACCATTCCATGTGGGATCATGTTGGTTTTCAAGTTTAACAACTCCTTCTAAATCCATTTCAGTACGTTCCATCTCGTCTTCATCTATTATTTGGGCAGTGAACACATTTGATGAAGTAAGGAAATTAATTATATGTTGATTATCCTCAAAAACTTGGAAATTGGTAACATTATTAGGTACGGATGGAGTAGCAACAAATTCAACAGAGAACTTTTTTAGTCCTGCCATGGATGTTGGCTCTAATGTACTTGTTGTTTGAGCTAGAGCATTTGCAACATGATTATGTCTCCTAGGGATGACTTGGATGTTAAAACTGTCAAAGCACTCAATCAAATCCCAAACTCTGTCCCTGTACCTGTTCAATCTCTTATCATTACATGAGTACTATTTTCTTACTTGTTTCACCACTACCTTGAAATCACCAAACACCTAGACAATTATGACTTTTTTCTGTAACACTAGCAGCAATCCTTGCACTAAGGCTTCATATTCAGTGACATTGTTTGTGCATGGAAACTACAGTCTTTGTGATGCTAAAAATGAACTCCCAGTGGGGCTAATCAATTGGATCCCTGCACTAGACCCCTGTCCACATCTTGAACCATCAAACCTTAAGGTCCATAAGCGAAAGTCTTTGCTGTCATCAGCCTATTTTATAGACTTTTTCTCATCGAGAAGGGGCTTGGACGCTTCCTTATTTTTGATAGTCAACACTTCCTTTGGAATTATAGAGATCTTCAACTGTCTTTGCACTTGTTTGACTACTTCTTGACACAACTGACAAGTAAATTTAGAATGAGATGTGTCATGTATACGACACCAATTGGGCAATAGTAGCTCCTTCATTTGAACCTGCTTTCCAACAGCAGTCTGATCTTGTGCAAATCAGGCTACGAAATCACAAAATCCCTCAAATACTCCAGGTTCATCTTCTTCTGAAGAGTCCTCTGCATCTAATTGAACGTATGTTGTTGTACTTTTTGGTCTTTCTATAAGTGGTTTAGAGGGTCTTAAGTAGCTCAGCATGAGAACTTCTTCTGACTGACTACTATGTGGAAGATAGACTCCCAAATCAACTTCTGAAAATAGAATCTCATTGGGTTGATTGTATTCTGTGATCATATGCTTCATCTTGGGTTCTCTTTCAATAAGTATCTAATTAGCCAATCCCTTCCATGGTAGCCACATGTGGGAAAAGTCAGTTGCCATATAACCATTCAAAGTTCTAGACCAATCTCTGCTCAGCAGCATGCCATATTGATCTGGAATGTCCACTACCTGAATATCTATATATTGCTATATCCTAGGGTTGGAAGCCAGTTGCATGCATATCCTATTTAGTTCTCCCACTACATTGACTTTAGTCTTATCCAGTTGTGTCACTTTCTGGGATGATTTGGCTGGAGTGAGCCCAAGTGCCTTACAAACTGATAGTGGCATTACATTTGTGGAAGCACCAGAATCTACTAAATAGTTATGAAGGTTCCTATTTAATATTATGAGTGTTAAGAGGAAAGGGGGACTTTCCCTCCTATCCTTATATAGTGTCATCTTCTATTCTACATTAGTCACATGTATTCTTTCCTTCCCCTTATCAATGCTATCTTTGGCGCTGTTCTCCTTTGGTATATAATCAGTCTTGGTTCCAGCACCTAGGTCTTGAAAGAAAGATGTCCTAACCTCAGGTATCTTAAGCAATTCATACACAGAAAGACTGGCCTTCATTCTCTTAAGTTCCTCAGCCACATACTGCCCCATTTTTGCTATGTCAGATTGTTGGGAATTTTCTGCAACAGTACCCTGGTATACTGACTGATGGGGAACTTTTGGGGGTTCAGGATTATTAGTAGCTTTCGGGTCAGGTGGAATCTGATAGCTATTTGGTGGGATGGAGGTGGTAAAAGGACCTTTAGGCTTGCTACTTCTTAGGTTGTAAGGAGTCTTATTAGATTGCTGATATGCATTAACTTCTTTAGACTCTTCTTCCTCAGGCTGATTATCATCTTGGAATGGAAATGTATAACTATCAAGAACTAGGGCAATGTCATACCTTTGTGAAGGAACAATTTCATACCCCGTTGGTGGAGTCTCTTGATTTTTAGCATTTTGAATCTCCATCTGGAAGATGCTGGACACAATCTAGAATTTTGAGAAGTCTAGTTCAGAATGAGCATTAGTGTTGTGCAATTTGCACCAAGTAGATAAAGCAGCTTCAGCCAACATCACATGACTTGGGGGTTTGGTATCATTATTCTAATTCTCTAGGGGTGAAGGTACCCCTCCATTGTTTGGTCTGGTGTTCTAGGATCGATTTGACCATTGCAGAAAGTTTTGATTTTGGTACTGATTTTGATTTGGGAATTGGTTCTGACTTTGGTTCTAGGAGTGCTATTGATTCTGAAAAATGTTGTCGATTCTGTCCCCTCTGCTGCATATAAGCATTCTAATTCTTGAGGTGAGTAACTTCAGTAGTAAGCTTCTTCATTTGTTCAACCAACTATCTGATATCATCTTTGTCTTCTTTGGTCTTGGCTGCTTCTGAAGACTATAGGAAAGGCATTTGTGCTAGAGGCATTTCAGCTACTAGATTACCTGGGTGGATTACTAAGGCTTGTGTTGCAGCTGGGTTTGGAATTGGGTTCATTACAGGGGTATGATTGGCCAATGCATGATTTATCATGGGTATTTGATTTGGCATGGCAATAGGTCCCATATGGTTCAGTGGACCAAAGGTTGTTTACCCCAACTGGGTACTTACATCGACAGCAGTAGAATATGCTTGAGCTAAAGTGGTAGGGATTGGGTTAGCTCTCCTTGCAAACATGGAGGTAAGCTTATCTAGAGCAGCATAGTAGATAGGCAGGGCAGTAGCCTGATCTATAGCATAAGGAGCCTGCAAATGGTTGTAAGCTTTCTGGAAGCTGTTGTTGAAAGAACTTATCATCTCACCTTCGTCCTGACGAATCTCCACAAAAGATCGATAAAGATCAGCTGGGGTAGTAGGCATACAAAACCTATCCAGAAAAGCAGCCTTTAGGTTTACCCATTAATTTATGGATGTTGTAGGGAGGTTGGCAAACCAGTAATAAGCCTCTTCCTGCAAAGAATAAGGGAACAACCAACATATCACATCCTCATACTGCACTTGCAACATGAACATGTTAGCTTCAAAAATCTTAATGTGCTCATCTACAATCCTATCAGGATCATGTACTCTGAACTTCAAGCAGAACTTATCCGGGTTCTTTTGCATGTCATGGTAATCATTGAATAGAAAAGGGGATTGGTTATTTCCTGCAAAGAAAGCCATGGTGGGAGGGTTAAGGGGAGCTGCAGTAGTATTCCTAGAGGTTGATTAAGCTCGAGGGGCTCTGGGTATTCCTTGATCCCTTCTTGTTCTTCTAAATTCTGCTAGGGACAACAGCTCCTCCCTAGCTGAGCTAGATCTAGTGTGTCTCTGTCTAGTCCCCAGACTTGCTGATTTTTAGCAGAGGGAAAATGGGTGCCCTCCTTCTAGCACCAATTATGTTGATGGTGGTTTTAGCATGCAGCAACGCAGGTGTGATTGTTGGTTTCACACCTCTCTTGAAAAGTATCCTACCCTAAGTAAGACTACTGCAAGGATAATACAGCTAGGTCTTAGCTTTCTTGGAATTTCTCAGTTGGTATGTTCTAGCTGTTCCTACAAGGGGTCTTACATGCAATCTGCAAATCTTCAAGTTTGGGGCAGAAAATACACATAAATCCTATTATAATTTTCAGCTAATAGATAAGATAAAATGCTGCTAAGATTCTTAATCTAATAACTAACAATGATTTTAAAAGAAAATGCAAAAAGGTAGAGTTTTAGAGGGATCCTAAGTGACATTCAAAATGCCAAGGTTATCTTTAGTAGACAAACATTCCAAAACTTTGAACCAGCTTCCTGAGTTACCAAACTGAAATGGGTGTTACAGTGCTACAGAAAACAGTGCTATCTTTAATGGGGGTCAACAGATTTTTAGATCACCTTCATTTGTTAAATACCCAATGAGAGGCACAACTTAACATGTGAAATGCAATTGAACTTTAGCACAAATAATCAACCTAGATTAACTTTACATAGTTATTTACCATCAACAAACAACTAAAAGTATGGACTTAGAATGTTCATCAAATACTTCAGCAAACCATGAATATAATGAAAGCACAACTAATCTAACTATGGGAGAGCAAGATACAAACCATGAAAACTAAAAGATGAATCAACACAAGATACAAATTCTAAGATTTACTGCAGAAACTTGCTTTGTATTAGCTCAAATGGCATAGAGTCAACAATTCAGTATCAAAATCTCTCTTACAAATAGTGGAAATGGTAGCCCTTTATATAGAAAAGTAGCATGCCCTAGCTTTCAAATAAATGATGGAGATTGACTCAATACTGACGGTCCAGATTACATCAATAATAGCTCACATCAATTCTTAGATTGCATTTTGTCCTTTATGAAAAAGATGAAAAACAGTCCCCAGATACATTGAATCTAGTCATTTTGACTAGCCAACTCAGTATATGAATAGAAAAGAGCATTTTGGAATCAAGAAAAAGACAAAATAGAGTCACATGCTACCCCGAATACAACAATTTACAATTGTGATAGGATTTCACCACTAGGATATTCAAAATAATGCTAAGACTCCTTGTCTAAGTTAATTTTGTCCTCATTGGCCAGCTTGTTGAGATAAGTCAACCAAGCATCGAGTGCAGGATTAATGTCAGATGGGTCTAGATCTTTCAAATGATGTATCCGGTAATCAAACACTTCCAACTCTCGACTAAATTTGCCATGTATTCTCTCTATTTTTTGCCCCTGCCTTCTGAAATTCCTTGAACTTAGCTTTGAGGTCACTTGCCTTATCCAGTCTTTCTTCCATACTGAGTGCAGTGTCTTCAAACATTACCTTATGCAACTTATCTTTGCACTTCTTGACATCAAAAAGGGCATAATCATCATAAGACGCTTCCCTGCAATCCTGCAAAGAGTCATTGATGTCGTATATGATGGATCTCAATTCTTCATCAGCTGGTTTATAGGCTTCCTTTATATGCTCAAAGGTTTCTTTTCTCAAAAGTAGTTGTTGATACCATTCAATAGCCTTTGGTAGCTAATTCCCAGTCAAAACATTTTCTACAACCAGAGTCTGAGCTGGCAACTCTCTGATACCTTTATCTGGGGATACATATGTGAATAATATTCGTTAAAAGAATCACATTCTTCACACAAGTCCTTCCATCTGTTATGCAATTCTACCAATCTTTTATGTGCTTGAGTAGAAGCACTTATGGCTTCGCATCTCATATCAAAAACCTTTTGTAACCAATTTTCTATACCTTGGGACTTTGATCTTACCTCACCCAATTTAGCCATTTCATCAGTAGATAGGAAAGTAGGTATTGTCCTTATGTCTCCTCCTACATCTACTGGCTTTATCAAAAATTGAAGACATGCTCTTAGTTCTTTGTTTTGCTGTTTCAAGTCTTTCTTAGACATTTCATCCTTATCCAGTTGCTCCAAAATTGATGTGACTGAGCCCTTGAAATCATCCACTCTTTGAGCATGAGTGGTTGGACCTAGGTCAACAGTTGATATGATGTAATCCTCCACTCGGACTTGTTCTATTGTTGTATTAGCTGGTGGGAATGCTATCTCTACTATTCTTGATCCTGATTCATTCTTATAGATCCTTGATTGAATCTTGGCCTTTTTCTGCTTCTTAGGCTTCTACGGCTATGACAGGATGGTGCTTAAGTCAAGTTGCATTACTTCCACCTGTGGTTCCGAGTATGCCATTCTGCCTTGCGGCCATTCTGGAGTAGAAGATTTGTTTATCTCAGAAGCTCCATCAGATATAGCCAACTCTTTGGATTGTTCTTGTTCTTCATTCTTCTCTAGACTTTTCACTTTTTCCTTCTCTTCTTCTTGTGCCAAGTCCTTCATCTTTATTACTACATTCTCTTGTGTAGACTGGAAAACCTCTTTTGCTTGATCTTTATCAAGAGAACTATCAGATATGTTAATGATTTCCACATCAGCTGAAGGTTCATGGAAGTCTTCATTGTTTACCTCGGGCAATACCTCCTTTTCTTCCTCAAGTGTTGTTTCTGGCTCTTTCAATCATAGTTCTGCACATACTTTTTCAATTCTGGCCAGCAGTGGGACTGCCAATGAATCTGCAGGCATTTGTGAAATAGGGACAACAGAAGAGATGGTCAAGGAAGGTGAACTGACCTGGGTTAGGCTAGGCAAGACCGGTGATAAGGAGGAAGAAATGATATGGGGTGAAGAAAAATGTGGTGAAGGTAGAGGAAGAGAGGGTGAAAGGATGGTGGAAATGGGAGGCAATTGTAAAGGAGAAGAAGGTGTAGGTGTAATGGTAGTGGAAGGGTATGAGATGACAAGAGTGGAGGAAATAGGGCTCCTAGAGTCATTAGAGGAAATTGCCAGTGAACAAGAAGTGGTGGTGATGATAGAAGAAAGAGAGGTGGTGGGAGATGTTCCTTGAGTTATTGATGAAGTGGATGCAGCAAAGGAAGGAGGAATGGAAGAAGAAGAGGTAGCAGAGGTTGTGACAGGGGTGCGAGTACTTTGGGTAGGAGGTTGGGTAGTTGGAGGGGAATCATTCTTAGTTGTGGCAGCCTCTTTGCTAACTTCTTTTACTTTTACCCTTTTTGCTTTTGAGCTTTCTCCTGAACCACTTGGCATATCTCTTTTCTTAGAAGTCCTGGTCCTGGCTCAAGGAGGTTGATATTTCTTCTAGGGAGACTTTACAGACGGATTCTCTATCTTCTTTGCCTTTTCTACTAGAGAGGTGTGCTCCTCACTATCTGATTTCTATTTTTCAGCTGGCTCTGCCTCATCTGTGATCTGAATGGGTTCATCTTCTTCTCCCCTGGAGTCTTTGTCTGATTCCATTGTAGTGTACGTAAGTTGGATTCCCTGTCCATTCAAAATAGCCACTTGTGATCTAACCCAGGCCTTACTCAATCTGATTGGCTCCCTCATAACAACATCTAGGGAACTCTCCTCTGCATTAGCCCAATTTGGCAATGGGATAGGCCGATGGTATTGTGCCTCCCATTGTCCTCTGACCATAACATTTTCATCATCTTGCAATTGATCTGGCACTGCCATTACATGAAATCTCTTAATAAAATCCAGGGGTGGCCTTGCATGTGCCTTCTTCATAATCTTGTAGTCATCAGGGCAATTGGCCCAAAAATCTTCAATGTGTACTTTGTGAAAGAGTTTCTTGCTTACAAATCTTTCCATCACTCTGTTTGGATCAAAGTGACCCCTTGCATTGTAGTAGTGCAAATTCAAGAGTTGAAGCTCTTTATCTAAGTGTTCTGCTGATGCTAGAGAAGGACATGCATAAAGTCCCTTGCTGAACTTGATAGGAAACTAGACATTAGTTCTATGCAAGTGTTTAAGTTTCTCTACACATGGTATTAGTTGCCTAGACAACTCTAGAAGCATCGTCTTATCATATGGATATCGAGGGAGTCTGTAAGCTATTCAAGTGAAGCCTTGCACTCTTATGTATGTAAATTTTTCAAACTAGATATACCACCTACCATATCTAGCTATTTCATTCATGGCCTCGGTAGAAATCCTCAATGTTGTGTTACCCTGCATCTTCCTGGCTATATACATCACGAATGCATCATTAACCCTCTTGAAGTGTATTAGTGATTGAGATGAAGTTAGCTGTGGGTAGCATTCATACACTTTAACCTGAGTCTTCTCATCATTTCCAACCTCACCACTCTTGGACAGTCCATCGTAGTGATTCATTCTTGCCAATTCATAGACAACATAGGACATCCATCTGAAGTAGTGGTTTTCATTGAAATTGCTGAGGATCTAAGCCCAGTGGAACTTAGTTCCTTTCAATATTTTAGTAATTATGACAAACATCTAGTCTTTAAAGGTAGAGGCTGTTGGTAACACATAGATTCTGCTCAAAAAGGTTATTATGTCCGGGATCTCATCATGGAAATCACTCCTGTAAAGTACTCTAGGGAGCTTGATGAGTGCAAACTTCCTACTCTTGAACCAATGGTCATTTATGTACTTCCTGCATCGTTCTACATCTTTATTGTAGGTTGCCTTTGATCCTTGTTTATCTGGCATAGTCACAACTTTGTGCCAGGGGATGTCCAACATTTATGCTAGAGAAGGTGGAGTCAAGTCAATTAAGACATCCCCATTTGCTGTCTGAATTTGCCTGGTCATAATGTCATATCTGTCTACACAGGTGGCTATTAGCTCTGCACACTGCACTGAAGTAGGAAAGGCAACTGCTTGTGGAATTCCACTATCTCTAAGTATTCTGGCTCTAGGAGTTGGAGATGGACCAAAGACTCTGAGTCTAAAGTCATCTAAGTCTATATGACCTAATTCTGTGTCCCCTACGTTACTCCACCCGGAGTGGACCTTGGTCTCTGGAGGGACTCCTTTGAACTTGTACTTCATCACTTGGGCCTAAGTAGTCATTTATTCTGCAGGACCAGACCTTATAAGTTTTATATACCAAAGGAACTCCTAACATACTCCTAAGTTTAGATGAATCAATGTGAATCTGCCATTACTATTAACATGCTTCTGAAGGAAATTTAAGTCTAACTGATATAACACTACATGCAATCAAATATCTAATGTTGTAAGAAAATTCATGAAAATTACCATTAATAATACCTTACGACATTAATCTCATCACTTTGAACCCCCTTCCCTTTGAAAGTTTCAAGAAATTCAATCATTTACACCATTTTGCGCTAATTGGAGGGTTGTCTAATCCTCAGAAGGAAAAGCACTAAATTTGAGGTCATCCAACCTTGGCAGGGAAATTGGGCAAGTCCGACCACATGCTTTACTTCTTCTCAGGCTTTTGAGATTTAGTGCAAATTTCGAGGAGTACTGACCTATGCGAGATTTGAAGGTCTCCAACCTTAGATGGTTGTTAAGTCAGTCAGTTGAGTTTTTGGTGCAAAGTCTTATGGATTTAACTGTATTATGTTTGCGCGGATATCGGTCTAGTCTGACCTGCGCGGGTTTAGGTAGTGTCCGACTAGGTCAGAAGGAGGGTATTATAGCATAGGTCGAATGAGGTTAGTTTTAGCGCAAAAGTGGAGGCAGGCTCCTGGCGGGGTTTTCAGGTGGCACCGACCTTGCGGGGGAATTCAGGTCATCCGACTAGGTCAATGGCATGGTCTTTTAGTGTAAAGTTAGAGGAGGGGCTTTTTAGCGCAAAAGGAGTTTCCAGATCTTGCAGGGTTTTTTAGACCTTCTGACCAAGTCGGAGAAAAATGTTTTGGTGGTTGTAGGTCAAACGAGGTTAATTTCAGCCCTAAATAAAGAAAAGCACTCAGCGTGGGTTTTGAAGGTCTCTGACCAACTAATGAGGGTTTGATTTTATAGGTCAATCGGAGCTTATTTTAGCACTGGAATGAAACCAGGGTTTTATAGGGTAAAATTCCCTAAATTTTAGTTTTAACACATGATGGTCTCATTCCTTCCCACAGTGGACCTAAACTAGGGTTTTTTAGACAAAAAAATCACAACTTTTCGAAACCCTAACCTAAAAATGTCGATTCAACAATCAAATTCTTCGAAACCCTAATGGCCATCACTGAAATTCCAACTGTTTGCAAGCAAAACTTAGAATAATTGGGGAGTTAAAACCCTACCTGATAAGGGCAATGGTGCGTTGACTTGCAGGTAGGTCGTAGGTTCGAGCTCAGGGCAAGTCACAAACTGCAAATAGAGCTTCAAAGTTTCATGCAAAAATGTGATTAAAAATGACTTAAAACTCATTCATTTCCTATTTAACCCCTATAAAATCTACCATTAATGCACAGGAGTACGACCTGTCAGTTTAGATTTTGCGCAGATTTTCCTTAGCTCGGACTCAGCGGGAGATTTGGGTGGGTCCAACTTGGTCAGTTAGGACCATACTTAGTGCTAAGTCTAGAAGTTCAGTTTGCATAAATTAGCGGAGAAATCAGGTTCATCTGACTTGCAGGCCTTTCAAAGTTGTCTGACTAAGTCAGTGATCATTGATTTTGGCGCAAGTCAGAAGAGGTCAATTTTAGCGTAGAAGTCTAATTTAGTTGGTTTTAGCGCCAGGTCGGACAGATGGGAAATCAGTGCAAAAGGTCAGAGCGATAGGATTTTAGCACAAGGTTGGAGCACTGGGAATTTAGTGCAAGGTCGGATAAGGCAGTTTTCAGTGCAAAGGTCAGTTGAAGGGAAATTCAACAGAAAATGTCATTTCAAGGCCCTCAAAGGAAAAACAAGGATTCATCCTAGCAAATTTTTGAAGTGATTTTTGACACCATCTTTCCATCAAGGTCAAAATGCACCTTTTGACCACATAAGCACTTAGGCAACTAAAAGATCAAATGACTCTCTAGCCAAATCAAAAGAGGGGGTCTCCATTCTTGAATGGGGCGTGTGTGCAAGGCACAACAAGGGGAAGCACATCATGAGGGAGATAAAGGGTTAGAAATACTTACCTGGTAGGATCTTCATGCTAAGTCTTGTCATCAAGCAAATCATCATCATCTTCCCACTCCCGAATGTTAGAGGAAAGTGGGACATAAGGTACCATAGCCCAATTCTTGTCCTTGTCTCTAGATTGTTCATTCTTAGGATCATTTTTGTTTGGTTCAATGTTTGGATCAATGTTTTCTTGTTGAATTGTATGCATTATGCTCTTGAGAGATGGAAGAAAGAATGTGGTTTGAGTGATCTCAGTATCTATCCAAGAAAGTTTTAATATAGGAGACCTTTCCTCACCTACTAGTGCTACATCTTTTGGAGAGAGAGCAATGGAAGTTAAGGTATCATGAAGAGAGGTATTCAATATTTTTTAATCCTTAGTGATGTCCAAATGACTTGAATATTTGATCAAAGAAGGGAGATTAAGGGTCTTCTTCTTAGTGATATCCAAGGTGTGTGAATAATCAACTAAAGGAACAAGGTTGGTATGATGATCCATAGAGGTTTCATGCATTATAATAGAGTTTTTTATTGTTGTTAGATGAAAGCTCATCGTCTACCCATGGAATGTTCTTTGTTGAAAGGAGTTCTTCATTCACTAATGCTTCCTCTTGGCCAGGGAGAGCATAGGAATGACAAAGTGGTGATAGCTCTTCATTTGCTAATGCTTCCTCTTGGCTGGAGTGAGCATTAGAATAAAGATTTGGTGATATGATGTTAAGAGATGTGTCAATGAAATCATCCTCTTTCTGTGAAGTGTATTCATGAGGAAGAATATCTTTGGGAGAGGGATCATAAAGTGAACCTAAGGTATCATCACATGTTTTAGCAATAGGTGCTGCAATGGAATGTTCCATAAAGTCATCTAAGGCTTCATCTAACATCTTGAGGTCATCACTAGTATATATATTTTTGATCATGAATTTACTAAGATTACTTAATATCAAAGGATATACTCCCATGAGATTTGTGAAGCTATCAAAATTAGATATATAACAAAGGATTTCATATGTGGAGCACATCGAAAGATCAACATTATGTATGTATGCTATTTGTTCCAAGACTTGAGGATATTCATGAGTGAATTTAGAGAAATGATCCATGTCTATGATGTATACAAATAGAGATTCCAAGGACATATCCATGATAAATGTTTCAAATCAATGTAAGATCAGATTTTAAAAGTTTTCCCAAAAGTATGCAAAAGACAAGTGCAAAACTATATGCAAAAAAAAAAACCTAAAATGCTTGATTTTTTATACTTTTTCAATGCAAATATATGAAAGAAAAGGTGTTGTAAAGATTTTGATCAAAGGCATAAAATAATATGTCTGATATCAGTCCAATACAGAAATAATATCCATTACAATACACTTTTGATGCACATCTAAGATGATGACTAGTCAAAAGCTAGTGAAAATGCCCTAAAATATGCAAATTTTCACAATTTTTCAATCCCAAGACCTAATGAGAGAGGTGTTGTAATGAATTTTATGAGGTATAGCAAGTGATATCAATTATATCAGTCACTTACAATCATAAAATCTTTTACAACATGCTTGGAGTGCAATCTAGGTCGAACCCTAGGGCAAATATAGCAAAAAATATAAATTTTCACCAAATTTTCAATACAAGAGCCCAATAAAAGGGTGTGGTGAAGATTTTTAGGAGAGGAAGTAGATAATAACCCTGATAACATCCAATTAGTGGAAAAATACTCTTCACAACATGCCTATGGTGCAAATCTAGAGAGTCAATAAGGCCAAATCTAGTGAAAATCAAGGTTTTTCAAGCCCTAGGCATGAGATCTTAATGCAAAATGCTATATGAATGTCTTGCAGTCTAATTTCTAATAAAAATTAAGTCCACTTAGATCTGAAATTGATTTTCAAACCCTATCATACAAAATGCAAGTGCAAATCTAATGAGAATCAATGAAAAATGTTAGTTTTTGTTGAAATTTTTTATGTAAAAATGCAAATTTTTGAAATCTAAATGCAAATTTATACTGAAATGCAACACTACAGCCAAATGCAATTTTGAATGAGTGTCTAAAATTAGTAGAAAAATCTGAAACAAGATTTTACCTACAAACCCTAGTTTTTTAAATTACTAGGTTATATGCAAAATGCAAGATTTCCAACAAAACCCTAGCAATTTTATGATGAAAAATGCAATACAAGTGATTGAATTTTTGTAATTTTCTATAATTTATCTCAGATCTAATGCAAAAATTATAAATTTGATGAAATTCAAATTAATTAATGCAACATACAAACCCTAGAATGCAATTTTTTTCAAAATTTTCAAATCTTTCAATTTTTTTTATAATTTTTCCAATGCAATAAGATGAATGATGATATGAATGAATATAAATAATGCAAATCTGAAGCAAAAAAATCAGCAAGGTGCAAACAAGTCCAACAACACAGGTTCAACAAAATGTAAAGGGTGGAATTTGGATAATTGGTTTTTGGTAGTTTTGTGTATGTATCTTCCTTTCACCCTTTCATTCAAGGACCTAGGGTTGAGTGGCAATGCACTATCATACCCTAGGTCATTGTGAGATGTAGGGAAATTTGGATTTATATGATTTAATTGTCAATTATGCTCAATTATACATCAAAACCCTAATTATGCAAATATGACTGCAAACAGACAAATATCAGAAAATGCTGCTATAGAAAGATGTAAAATGACAATAACTGTCCACTTGTTTTTGGGGTTCAGAAGTGGAATAGTCGGGGACTAATGAGCGGGCGCCCAAGTCCAATTCCTAGGTTTTTGTCAGGGTCTGGAAGCTTGAGCTACAACCTATTCCTGCTACATCAAAGATTTTCTCATCACAGAATCTGAAGACTAAAGAGTAGGTGCCCATGTCCAAGGTGTTGTTTTCAACTCTGATCTACAAATTTGACACTTTGTAGTGTCCTACAACTCCACTTTTCCTATATCTTCAACCTATAACCTGCAATCACAAAAACTTTGGGAGGGGTTGTGGTGTTTAGAGGCTTGCCTCAGTCAAGCCCCAGAGAGACATTCAAGTCTTCTAAACACCATTGTCAGATAGAGAGTGTGTGCCCTTGGAGGTAGAAGAAAAAACCAAATAATAAATGCTTGAAAACACAAATGATATCACCTTGTAGTGAAGATCTTATGGAAGGAAGAAGCTCTTCATGCCATGAGGAGATGGATGCTCAAATCTATAAATACAAACACATAAACAACACAATGAATGCCCTGAATCACCTTTAGAATGCCAAAAGATCACAATAATCATCCCCTTTACAAATGAATGCCTAAACATGCTAATATATACAACTACAAACACTCCCACCAAGAATTTTGTAATTCAAACTTACTGTGTCGGCATAGGACCCAAATAACCGTCACAAGTCGACACTCAAAATTTAGGACTGACCCAAAATAGGGTAGGACTAAGGCGTGGGCACCCAAGTCCTCCCTCCCTATTTTGGTCAGGGTTAAGTTCAAGGGACCCCCCTAGGTCCCATTTGTCATGAAACTTAGGGTTCATTTCATCAGGATGTCAAAATATGATGCAAGATGTCCTAAATGCAACTAAAAGACCTGGGAGCTAAACATTATGAGGAAAAAGCCTCCAAGGGGACATTTTCTAATGTTATAAGTTTGTTTCCATTTTAAGGTGAAAAGTTCCTAATATATTTCTACTATGTTTAGCTATTGCATATTTTAAAGTGCTTGAAAAAGAAAGAGTTCAATTTTTTGGTGCAATGTGTTATAATAGAAAGGAAAGCATTAAATTTGTCGTTCAATGCTTTGCAGCACAAAGGAGAATATATGAATTATAAGAAGTTGCTTCATTCATTTTGCAATGCTTTCATTCATTATACAATGTTCATTCTTTTGCAAAAGAAGTATACACAGAATTGTACAGGTGTTGCATTCATATTCATTGGAAAGAAAGGAGTAATCATATGTCCCACACAAGCTATGGAGGTAGCTGAATCAACAAAACATAAGACATGTGCTATACATCTAAAGATGAAATAATAGAAAGACACATAAAAAAAAACATAGCCATCATTGCCTGTGGTGGTTGTGTATTGGTCTTCGTTGTTGCTTTCCCCTCCTTGCTCCTGGTCTTCAAGTGAACCTACAGTGATTGAGAGAGATTGATTAGAGATCTGAATATGAGTCTTATCACATTCCCTATCAATAGAAATATAGCACATGTTTATAATGCATTAGATCAACAAATATTAGATGTATGCAAGAGAGCCTAAAAATAAAACATCACAAGAGGATTGAGCTTCACTATTTTTATCTAACATGTTTCTTCACTGTACAGGTATAGGAGAAATCATGTTGCTGATCCATTTCTAAAGATATCATAGCATGTGGCGTAAAAGTGGGCTTCCACAAGGGTTGATCCCAGCATGCTGCCCCTACTTCTCAAAAGGATTGGAATAGGAATTCATGTTTATAATGCTCAAAATGAAACATTTTCAGCTGAAGGAGTAACTCATAAAGTGGTTGCAAGAGCCTCAAACTCATTACTCATTCATGACAATAAATTCAAGTACAATGAAGTGAAAATCACAAATGAACAATGGCTTACCTAAGTACTTAATAAATATGCAGAGTTGAATAAAAAATGCATCATTTCTTCATTGAAGGAGTTCTATTTGCATACAAAGTTCTTATGTTGTCAGGGTATTACCTCATTGAATGACGATGGTCATCATATTTTGTGTTTTATTGCTACTATATATCATGTTTTCTATTGTTCATGTTGTTTGAAGCATATACAATGCAGGTACAACCATCAAGAAACAAGAAATAATGGCAAAAACTATAGGCACGACTATAGGACAGCCTTGGTGAATAGGACAATCACCATCAAAGGATAAAAACAACCACATCAAGAGTATGACAGCCAAGTATACAAATGACAGTTAATCACTAGTAGGACAACAAAAGGCAGATTGTTCACAAGAGTGCCAAGGTGAAGTAGTTACCCAAGCATTCATTACAAATTTCATAATGGTGGGGTAGCAATCATGTGCCTCACAAGAATGGAAAGAGTGAAAGATATTGAGAATGCATTTCTATAAAAGTGTAATCAAACAACAATAAGATAGAATTGTTGAAACCATAATGCATTTCGGCAATCTGGGTAATATATGAAGATCATTGTAAACCTGTATGTAAAACTTGAAGGAGAAACTATGATTTTTGCCTAGTGACAGCAAGTATTCAAAAGACAGCAATAGAGCATGTCAACATGACATCAATACATGTAAAAATAGATTATCCATAGTGCTATAGTATAGTCTTTCCTGAGAAGTATTCATCCGTGACAAAGGTATAATCAATGTATCAAGGGGCAGCGTTAAGAGTTACCAAGAGAGTCATACATCCATACAAAAGATCAATAATGTTGTGAGACATTATTGATCAAATACATTTAACAAGAGGAATGTTGTCACATTGGAGAAGTTGTTTGTTCAGTCAACTAAGGATTCAAGACCATCTCGTTGTCCAAGATTCACTCCATGATCAAGAAAATGGCACAACACTATTGATCCTTCTATTCAGGTAGCAAGTTCCTTGAAGAACCCATGATTCATTTCATCATCAAGTAAAAGATAAAGTGATAATCACTATATAACTGTCAAAATCATTCTCACATTCATAGATGCCAAAGCCCAATGGTACTGTTATAGGGAAATCATAAAGGGAAAGAGAGAACTTGGGCTATGCATGACAACATTGGGGCAGCAGTCACCTTTAGAAAGAGGTCTGACAGAAGATAGTTGTGCTTCCATGGATCCATTAATAGTTTCATGGAAAGCTTATGAAGTATCACAATGTGGAGATGAATGTGGATTGATATCTCTTGACACATTGATGTATGTCCAAAGAATGCTTACCACATGGGATTGTGTATAAGTTTGCAATGATCTGAACAAGGGTGCAGAGGTAATGTGTAATGACTATGAAGAGAAAGGGAACAATATAGTTAGGCCCTTGAAGTTTTTGAACGTATGGCATGGCAGGTCTCTTGTATGGTGGAAGGTTTGAAGAACTCATTGTGGGAGGATAGCTAAGATAAGCTATCAATAAGTCTATATGGGGGTATTGAATGAAGAATCAAAGACCTTTTAAGAAGTGAAACAAGGTCTTCATAGTCATCGAGGACAACAAGACAATGATAATGAGAAGTGATTGAGGGTTTACAAAGCCCTGATGAAGGAAACAATAGTCCAATAGCATAAGGTTACAAGGAGGCAGTAGAGGATATGCCCTCAAATTTCCTTATGTTTTTCCTTGAGCAATACAAACATGGAAAATACAGTAATAATGAAATCAATCTATAGAAGTTCACAGCTACTTCTCTAAGGATCAACCCATGGAGTATAGAGGAGTTTGTGGTTGCCATCAATGTTATTCTCAAACCAATCAATATTTGTGCCATGGAAACAATACTAGAGCATCAAGTAAACACCTAGAATAGTAAAAGCATATGTGGTGGCCCAGAGTAATGAATGCAAGAATTTTCTTTTTGCAAATAAAAAACCCCTCTTCAGAAACAAGAGAATGAAGGAGTCTCACAAAAGAAATGAGGAAAACCTAGAATGCATAAGTTTTGTTTCTGCAAGAAATTCTGCAAGAAAATCAAACACTCAAAAATTTAAAAGGGCCACGACCTTACATACATAAGCAATCTTGTTATTGCCCTTAAAAATGGAGCAACATCTTTCTCTCTTTATCACCTTCAGGAAAATGAAAGAAATTTTGAAGTTGTTCAAGCATAAAATATCTATCAAAGCTGTGGCCATGGAGTATGGAGGAGCTTCAAAGAAATAGAGAAGAATGAAAAAACAAAAGGGTCCCTTCATTTTGCAATTTCTTAAGCTCAAATCAAGCATCTTTTTATAGATAATAGAGTGATAATGCAAGATTCGAAGGGTAGAAGCTTACCTTCATTGGTTTGTTGTGAGAGAATGCATGTAAACCCGTGGATTGGCCCACAAAATATCTCCAAAAGCTCAAACTGGTATAGCCATGGCAGCCTGAGGTATAGGAGAAAGCCCAACAAAAAATGAAAGCATAAGAAAGATGCATCAAAACAGAGTGATAGTCGCGCATTTAAGCTAGGAAATTATACTCAAAATGAAGATGATGAAAAGATTTATTCATGTTTTGCTAATATAAATACTCACCACTAGTTCTTGAGGAAAATCGACATGAAACAACAAGAATGGTGAAAGTTCAAGCTTCAAAACCCTAGCCATGGTGGTTGAGTGCAGAGCAAACTTCTCCAAGTTGGCATGTGAAATGAGGCCAAAATATTAGGGCTCGAGTTTTGTTTTAGGGCTCTCATTTTTGCCCTAATTCAAATTGTGATTTTTATCACATTCCTTTTTAAAATTAAATGCCTCTACTAATACCTTTGAGGTATAATATTTTACTTTGCATATATGATATACCTAGGCTTTATGCCTTAGGTTTATTTCATAACCTTTGGAGGGAAAATCAAGTAACCATGTGCCTAGATATTTTTGATTTTTGGAGAAAATAAAATATCAAAGGAGATATTATACATTTGGAAAAAATTGAAGATAAACCATAAATGCCTTCTATATTGTTTTGCAAGGTTGTCACAATCAAATCAAAAGATCAAGGCAGGCCCCTTCCTATTCTACACAGTTGAAGCTGCATTGAAACATTGTAAGGCCTTATTGAAAGCACTATTTTATAAATTGCTTTAATAAGTGTCAATTAAAATGTAGTTAAATCAAAGCAAGTATGGATAAAACTTGCCTTTTTGAGTTTAAGTTCTTTTGGGTGAAATAGGAAAAAATTGGGCAAACTGAAGTTTCTATTTCCGTTTCTAGTCAGTTAGAGCCTAATTTTTGAGTCTTTTTGGGTGGGCCCCCTTGGGAGGGAAAGTTTCCACCTTTTATTACTCATTTTGGATCAGTTTTAGGCCCTCTTTTTGTGGCCTTTTCCCTTTGCTTGAAAATGAGACTTTATTTTCTTTTTGGGTAAGACAACTGGCCGAGTTTTTAGAAATTCTTTTTGGCTTTATATAGGGGAAGGAAACTTAGTTTTGGCAGTTCAAATTTGCTTCTTACTCTCCTGACTCCTTCAAAGAGCTATGTAAGCCTACATTTGTACTTAGATTCTCATGTCCTTATACTCATTTTAGTTCAATAAAAGTAGGAGAGCATTCCTATCTCATCATTTTTGTCTCATTTTGTAGTAATAGTTGTTGCAAGTATGGGCCTAACTGGTGTTGTCATTAATGTCAACATACTCTTGTTGCATTGATGAAAAGGATTGGATGAGCTGAATGCTGAGGATATTAAGAAAATTAGTCCTAATCAGGAACAGAGGAGAACAGTGAAGACAATAAGGTAAAAGTCCAAGATAAGATGAGGATCAGAGGATACGGTTTAAAGGGTTTGTAGATATGTGTCTTAAGGTGATCCAATAATAATTTTAGAGGTCCGTGTGAAGATCTGAAGAAGTTATGGTCATTCAAGTAAAACCGATTCCAACAGGTGTTTAGAGGTGACAGAGTGACACAAATAGGTCTGGTGAGATCTAGAAATGCATTATCCCATTCTGTGGATTTTAGGGAGTGTTGAGGAAGTCTTTGTGAAGTGTCAACTCAATTGGTTCATGGTTTTAAGGTCCGCAAGAATCTATTCCTTTGTGACAGTGGTGACAGACTATGTTCTTGAGGTTCTAAATGAAGGAGAGAAGGATTTCAGTAAGCAGATGAAGTATGGATGTTCTTGGTGATTCAGGAAATCTTGTGGAGGTCTTTTGGATCGTGTCTAGTTCATGTTGGTGGTCCGCGCTGGAGTTGGAGCTTGCAATTGAAGAATAACCTCTGGATGATGGTGTTCTTCCTGAGACTGGCCGATCGGATGTATTACACATCTTGTGGATGTTCTTGTAGATGTTTGCCGACTTAGATGATTATTTCTAAGTTGATGTCTTGTATAAATAAGGAATTGTAAAGTCTTTTCAAAGGGGGTCTTGTGGAGATGTGAGTGTGGTAGCGAGGAGGAGAGTGAAAGGCAGAGCAGAAGTATTGGGCTTAAATGGAACTGATTCAAGCATGGTGAAGATGCTATTCTCCAGTTCATGTATGTGATACTTATTACTTTGTAGACAGTGTGTCTTTTGTAAGAAATGAGCCTCTTGTGAGCAGTGTGCTCGAGCAGTGAGCCCTAATTGGCATGTGCCATTTGTTCTTTCTATTCTTCTAACAGAGAACACAATCTTGGGTTAATCACCCCGTGGTTTTTCCCTTAACCAGGTTTTCCATGTCAAAATCTTGGTGTCTTATGTGTTGATGTGTTTCTGCTCTTGATTTAATGCATTATGTTTCCATGATTGATTTATTGATATGCTGCTAAATCACTAAAGAGGATTTAAGTGTGTAATTGGAAAGAAAGTTTTTGACAACTGATTCACCCCCCCTCTCAGTTGTCTATCCTAAATCTAACAATTGTTATTAGAGCTAGGTTCCTCTAAAAGGAGCTTAACCGCTTGAGGAGTCCAAGATGTCATCCTACAAAAAGGATAGCCCAAAGTTTGAAGGAACCAATTTTAATCTCTAGAAAAGTCACATGAAATGTCATTTGCAATCTATAGGAATGTAGTACTGGAACATGGCTTCAATGAAGTATACTCCTCCATAGGGTGGCCCGAAATCCCAAAGTGAAATCATAGATGTTGAAAATAATCTGCGAACTATAGAAGCTCTTCTAAGTGCATTATCTGATTCAGAGCTTTCAAATGTTGTTGACCTACCAACTGCTTTTGAGATTTGGGAAAAACTGGAACTTCGGCATGAAGGTGACAAGTATGTTAAATGTGCAAGGCTACATAGTCTAAAAGGAAAATTTGAAAATCTGAAGATGAGAGAAGATGAAAATATCACTACTTTTATGCCAAGAGTAAATGAGCTTGTTTGTGGAATTAGAAATATTGGTGGAGTCTTGGATGAAGATGAGATTGTTGGCAAAATTCTCAGATCCCTTCCTGCTTCTTATAAAATAAGGCTGCTACCATTAAAGAATTCAGAGCCCATACAGTTGTCACAAGAGATCAATTGGCTGGTAAATTGGCTGCATTTGAAATGTCTGAGTTTGGAGATGACCCCCCTAAGAATGAATCTGCATTCAAAGCCAATGCCTCTATAAAAGGTAAACAAAGGTTTGATCCGGGAGAGAACTCTTCAAGGAAACTATCATGGTATGAAAAAGCTAGAAATGTCCTGGAAGAAGAAGAAGCTAAAAATGCTCAACTTGAAGCTCTTATTGCAAAAAGATTGCCAAGAGGATTCGGTAAGTATGAAGGGAAATTGTCTTTTAAGTGTTTTAACTACAATAAGATTGGTCATTTTGCCTCAAGATGTCCAGAAAGATTTTCAAGGCCAAATCCCAATAGATCAAGGTTCCAAAAGAATTGTTACTATGTTCATGAGGAAGATGATAATGACGGAGTAACAGATGATGAATCAGAGATAGGAAACAAATCCAGAAGTGATTGGGTGTTCATCCATCAAGGAAGAAGAACCAATGTCCTCTGAATCTGTCAATCACAAAGTTGTAGAAAGAGCTCTGGCTATCCAAGTTGAAGAAAAGGATGATTGGGTCATTGATAGTGGTTGCTCTCACCATATGACAGGTGACAAAAATAAGTTCATAGATTTGGAAAGGTATGAAGGAGGAGTAGTAAAGTTTGGTGATAATTCTGCTGGTAGAATCAAAGGAAGACAAACTATTTCTCTTGATGGAAGGAACAAAACCGGTAATGTACTGTATGTTGAAGGATTGAAGCACAATCTTCTCAATGTTGGATAGTTGGTAGACAAAGGCTATGATCTCTGATTCAAGAATGGAAAATGCAAGATCTTTGAATGTTCCAGAATAGAGATTGCATCTGATACTCAAACTAAAGGTAATATCTTCCACTTGGTTGGTACTGGTAAAAGTTGCTTATTTGTTCAAATTGATCAAAGTTGGTTGTGGCATAGGAGAATGTGTCATGTAAATTTTGATAATATCATCAAGATAAGCAATACTCAGGTTGTAAGAGATCTTCCAAAATTGGTGAAACCTACAAATAGTTTGTGCAAAGAATGTCAATTGGGAAAAGAAAGCAGAGTCTCATTTAAGAGCAAGGAACAATCTTCTACCAGATTATTGGACTTAATTCATATTGATCTTTGTGGTCCAGGAAGAATCAGGAGTGTGCAAGGTGATAGATAATTCATGTTACTAATTGATGACTATTCCCAGATAATGTGGGTAACTTTTCTGAAAGAGAAATCAGAAGCTCTTGAGAAATTCAAAATATTCAAGGCTATGGTAGAGAATGAAACCAGATTAAAATTGAAATGTCTGAGGTCTGATAGAGGTGGAGAATTCACATCCGGTGAATTCATAGAATTCTATGAGAAACATGGAATAAAGAGACAGTTGTTTGGTCCTAGGACTCCACAGCAAAATGGAGTAGTTGAGAGAAAGAATCGAACCATCCAGGAAGCATCTAGGACAATGATCATGGAAACAAATGTTCCTTAGATCTATTGGAGAGAAGCTGTCAGCACTGCAATCTATACTCTCAATCGAGTTCAAATTAGAAGCAATACCGGTAAGACTCCTTATGAACTTTGGTTTGGCATCACCCCTACTGTGAGGTATTTTAGAGTTTTTGGTAGCAAATGTTACATTAAAAGAGATGAAGAGCTAGGAAAGTTTGATGCTAGAAGTGATGAAGGAATATTCTTGGGTTACTCTACTCAAATTAAAGCATATCGGTGTTATAACAAGAGACTGAGAAAGATGATAGAAAGTACAAATGTGAAGGTTGATGAAGGAATTGAAAAACCCTCAAGGTTTTATGAATATGATGAAGATGATCAGAATGGTGTTCTGAATCAAGGAGCCCAAGCCTCTTCTGAGATTCAAATCCAGATTGATCTGGTAAATCAGGAAGAAGAGATAAGTTTGAATGAGCCTGATCAAGAAGCAGAAGTGTAAGAAACTCCCAAAGTGCCTAGGTATGTAAGACTGAACCACTCTAAAGATTAGATCATAGGTGATAAAAGCAAAGGTGTACAAACAAGAAGGAGAATTGCTCAAGATTCAGATGAGTATTGTCTGATTTCAAAAATTGAACCTAAGACAGTGAATGAAGCTTGCAATGATGAAAACTGGACTAAAGCAATGAAGGAAGAGCTGATGCAAATTGAGAAAAATCACACTTGGGATCTTGTTCCCAGAACTAGAAACAAAAATGTGATTGGAACAAAATGAGTCTTCTAGAACAAACTGAATGAAGTTGGTGAAGTAATCATAAATAAATCCAGATTGGTCTGCAAGGGTTACTCTCAAATAGAAGGAGTTGATTTTGAAGAAACTTTTGCTCCGGTGGCAAGAATTGTAGTCAGATTATTTCTTGCTTTTGCTGCTTTCAAGGATTTCAAGGTATATCAGATGGATGTCAAGTCTACCTTCTTGAATAGTGACTTGGAAGAATAAGTGTACATTGAGCAACCAGATGGATTTCAATTGTCTGATCATGGTGATATGGTCTGCAAGTTGAAGAAAGCACTGTATGGACTGAAGCAAGCCCCTAGAGCCTGGTATGAAAGATTGGATAAGCATCTTTTGAAGATTGGTTTTAACAAAGGTACTGCTGACAGTAATTTGTATTTCAAAATTGATCATGAAAACATCTTGATTGTTGAAGTGTTTGTTGATGATATCATTTTTGGAGGAAGAGATAATATGTGTAAAACTTTTGCAAATCAAATGAAAAGTGAATTTGAGATGTCCATGCTTGGTGAAATGAATTTCTTATTAGGTCTGCAAATCACTCAAACAAAGAAAGGAATCTTTATTTCTCAGACCAAATATGTGAAAGAATTGTTGAAGAAATTTGGGATGGAAGACTCAAAACCAATGAATACTCCCATGGCAAGTAGATGTAAATTGAGCAAAGATGATGACTCTCCTAAGGTTGATCAGACAAAGTACAGGTCAATGATTGGAGGATTGTTGTATCTCACTCAAACTAGACCTGACATTATGAATGTTGTTGGTCTTGTTGCTAGATTTCAAGATGATCCTAGAGAGTTTCATGTCATGGCAATCAAAAGGATTTTTAGATATCTAAAAGGGATAGTTGAGTATGGATTGTAGTATCCCAGAGATCATGATTTTTGTCTTCATGCATATACAGATGTGGATTGGGTAGGAGATGTGGATGACTGGAAGAGTACCAGTGGTGGAGCATTCTTCTTGGGGAAGAGATTGGTTTCTTGGCTAAGCAAGAAACAAGAGGCAATATCTCTGTCCACAACTGAAGCAGAATATATTACAGCAGCAGGTAGTTGCACTCAAGTTTTGTGGATGAAGCAGATGCTAAGAGACATCAGAGTGGAGTATGAGGAGCCTATCACAATTTTCTGTGATAATTCAAGTGCAATAAATATATCTAAGAATCCAGTGTTGCATTCAAAGACTAAGCATATATCTATCAAGTTTCACTTTTTGAGAGAGCAAGTGAACAAGAATGAAGTTAGATTGGAGTTTGTGCCCTCCAAAGATCAGATTGCAGATATCTTTACTAAACCTCTACCTAAGGACTCTTTTGAGTATCTCAGGGAGAAGTTAGGGGTTATTGCCCCTCCGGTGATGAACTAAGGTGCACTAATGTGCATCAGTTCGGTGGATATCACAATCATATCTTGTGATCAAGATTGATGATGGGGAGCTTCTACTCAGGGGGAGCAGCTAGTATGATTCTAAAATGGTAGAATTGCAAGTATGTGCCCTTTGCCATTGACGTCAAAGGGGGAGAGAAGACATATGAAAAACAAGTGGTGGCTAACAAAGGGGGAGCAGTAAAGAAAGAGAAGACAAGTGAATGGTTGTTGGTGATAGGGGGAGTTGTGTTAGTAAAGAAAAGTTCTTGTCTTGATGGTCAAAAGAGTTTTTCAGATCATATGTTGCCATCAATGATAAAGGGGGAGATTGTTGCAAGTATGGGCCTAACCGGTGTTGTCATTAATTTCAACATACTCTTGTTGCATTGATGAAAAGGATTGGATGAGCTAAATGCTGAGGATATAAAGAAAATTAGTCCTAATCGGGAATAGAGGAGAATAGTGAAGACAGTAAGGTAAAAGTCCAAGATAAGATGAGGATCAGAGGATACGGTTTAAAGGGTTTGTAGATATGTGTCTTAAGGTGATCCAGTAAAGATTTCAAAGGTCCGCATGAAGATCTAAAGAAGTTATGGCTATTTAAGTAAAACCAGTTCCGGCAGGTGTTCAGAGGTGACAGAGTGACACAAATAGGTCCGGTGAGATCCGGAAATACATTATCCCATTCTGCAAATTTTAAGGAATGTTGAGGAAGTCTTTGTGAAGTGTCAACTGGATTGGTTCATGGTTTTAAGGTCCGCAAGAATCTATTCCTTTGTGACAGTGGTGACAGACTGTGTTCTTGAGGTTCTGGACGAAGGAGAGAAGGATTTCAGTAAGCAGATGAAGTATGGATGTTCTTGGTGATTTAGGAAATCTTGTGGAGGTCTTTTGGATTGTGTCCAGTTCATGTTGGTGGTCCGCATTGGAGTTGGAGCTCGTAATTGAAGAATAACCTCCGGATGATGGTGTTCTTCCTGAGACTGGCCGATCAGATGTATTACACATCTTGCAGATGTTCTTGTAGATGTTTGCCAACTTAGATGATTATTTCTAAGTCGATGTCTTTTATAAATAAGGAATTGTAAAGTCTTTTCAAAGGGGGTCTTGTGGAGATGTGAGTGTGGTAGTGAGCAGGAGAGCAAAAGGCAGAGTAGAAGTATTAGGCTTAAATGGAACTAATTCAAGCATGGTGAAGATGCTATTCTCTAGTTCATGTATGTGATACTTATTACTTTGTAGACAGTGTGTCTCTTGTAGGTAGTGAGCCTCTTGTGAATAGTGTGCTTGAGCAGTGAGCCCTAATTGGCATGTGCCATTTATTCTTTCTATTCTTCTAATAGAGAATACAATCTTGGGTTAATCACCTCGTGGTTTTTCCCTTAACCGGGTTTTCCACGTCAAAATCTTGGTGTCTTATGTGTTGATGTGTTTCTGCTCTTGATTTAATGCATTATGTTTCCATGATTGACTTATTGATATGCTGCTAAATCACTAAAGAGGATTTAAGTGTGTAATTGGAAAGAAAGTTTTTGACAACTGATTCACCCCTGCTCTCAATTGTCTGTCCTAAATCTAACAATAGTTTGATGTTATCATTGTGATTCCAACTATTGGGTCCTTTTTATGTCCTATTATTACAAGTGTGGGTGCAGAAATTTCATATAATATAGGTTGCATGTTGTGTTTATTTCTGAACCTTCATGCAAGACACTTTTGTGTTGTGTGTTTCATTTGAGGTTGTGAAAGTTATTGTTTTGAGAGCTGAATGTGAGTGGAGTTAGTAAATAAATCTTAAGTTCTGGTGCATCACCCTTTAGGTTTTTAGGATTCCATTTCATGTTATCTTTCTATCCTTTTGCTCAGATAAATCATTTTAGTCTAGGTGATCTGCCAGGGGAACCAACCCTCTCTGGAGATTCATTCTCATCATAAGTTACCTACAACATGAGAGTGTTTTCATGTTTCAATAGGAGAGTTAAGCCTAACTTAGCTAGGGTGCAATCTTGATTGACAACATTGAGACTATTAGGATGATGTGTTGATTGATTGTTTTGGTAAAAGACAAAATCTACATCAATTGTTGATATGGTTGGGATTTTGATTATCCTCCAAGAGATAGACTAATGAACTGAAGGAGAGACAAGATGGGGATGGTGAGTTTTACCAACTCAAGAGAAGCCACTCTCCTAAGTAGCTATTTCACTTGTTTGAAAGATGCTAATTTATCTATGGATTTAAGAGAGGCAACTTCTCAAATCAAAGATAAACTAGAAGATGTGATCTAGATTGAGGATTGATAACAAAACTGATGCTAAAAGCTAGATAATGTCTAGGTTGTTTGATAGATGATAATGACTAAATCTCTATAGTCTCAAGATGATAGAATCTCTAAAGTCTAAATAAGGATGTGAGAATGGAGGAAGATGACTTTGTTGGATCTAGGGCATACAACTGAGAGGGGGGGGGTGAATCAGTTGTATAAAACTTCTTCTCATTCAAACACTTAACTCACTGTTGTTAGTTAGCAGCATATCAAATAATCATCTATGGAAGCATAATACATAAACACAAGAGCAGATAAGCATCAACACATTGAACACCAAGATTTTGACGTGGAAAACCCGGTTAAGGGAAAAACCACGGGGTGATTAACCCAAGAATTATTCTCTGTTAGAAGAATAAGGAAAAATAAATGGCACATGCCAATAAGGGCTCACTGCCCGAGCACACTGCTCACAAAGAGGCCCACTGCCTACAAGGAGACACACTGTCTACAAAGTGATGAAAATCACAGTCTTGAACTGGAGAATGACATCTCTACCATGTCCGGATCAGTTCCAATTAAGCCCAACAATCTCTGCTCTGCCTTTCGCACGTTTCTTCGCTATATCATGCTCATCCTCACACCACACACTGAAATGAATTCACAAATCATTATTTATACAAGACATCGACTTAGGAACAAGCATCTAAGTCGGCAAACAACCATAGGAGTATCCGCAAGATGAATAACACATCCGGTCGGCCATCACAAGAACATTCGCAGGATGAACAACTCATCCGGTCGGCTAAACAGAGCAATAACTTCATCCGGAAGAATAACTTCAATTCCGGGCTCTACCATCAATGCGGACCAACAACATAACCTAAACATGATCCAAGAACCTTCACAAGCCTGTCTGAATGTCCGGATACATCCGCACTTCCTCTGCTTACTGGGATCTCTTGTCTTCCTCATCCGGAACTTCAAGAACACAGTCTGTCGCCACTGTCATAATGCAAGAGGTACTTCCGGACCTCCAAATCACACACAAATCAGGATGAAACATCACAAGGACATCTCAAACACTCCTTCCAATCCGCAGATTATGATAATACAATTCCAGACCTCACCGGACTTTTTTGTGATCCTCTGTCACCTCCGGATACTTGCCGGACCCGGTTCTATACCGGCAGCCACAACTCCTTCCGATCTTCATGCGGACCTCTGAAATCTTAACTGTAACATCTCAAGACTCATATCTACTAACCCTTTAATCCGCATCCTCCGGTTCTCAACCTATACAGTACATTTACCTTCTTCTCATCACTGTTCTTCACTGTTCCTGACTGAGGCTAATTTTCTTAATATCCTCAGCACAAAGCTCATCAAATCCTTCTTGTCAATGCAGTATGAGTATGTTGACATCAATGACAACACTGGCTCACCTCATACTTGCAACAATCTCCCCCTTTGTCATTGATGGCAACATATGATGTGAAAAACCATCAAGACAAGAACTTCTCTTTTCTGTCACAGCTCCCCCTATCAACAACAACTCTTCACATGTCTTCCTTTGTTGCTCCCCCTTTGATCATCAACCACTTGTTTTTCACATGTCTTCTCTCCCCCTTTGACATCAATGGCAAAGGGCTCATACTTGCAATTCTCATGCATCAGAATCATACTAGCTGCTCCCCCTTAGTTGCAGCTCATCATTAGTCCGGATCACAAGATATGACTGTGATAGCCACCGGACTGATGCACATCAGTGCCATCTTAGTTCATCACCGGAGGGGCCATGACCCCTAACTTCTCCCGGAGATATTCAAAAGAGTCCTTGGGAAGAGGTTTTGTAAAGATATCTGCAATCTGATCCTTGGAGGGAACATACTCCAATCTGACTTCTTCCTTGTTTACTTGTTCTCTCAAAAAGTGAAATTTGATAGATATGTGCTTAGTCTTAGAATGCAATACCGGATTCTTGGAAATATTAATTGCACTTGAATTATCACAGAAAATTGTGATAGGCTCCTCATATTCAACTTTGATGTCTCTTAGCATCTGCTTCATCCATAAGATTTGAGTGCAACTACCTGCTGCTGCAATGTATTCTGCTTCAGTTGTAGACAGAGATATTGCATCTTGTTTCTTGCTTAGCCAAGAAACCAATCTCTTCCCCAAAAAGAATGCTCCACCACTAGTGCTCTTCCGGTCATCCACATCTCCTGCCCAATCTGCATCTGTGTAAGCATGAAGAGAGAAATCCAGACCTCTAGGATACCATAGACCATACTCAACTGTCCCTTTCAAGTATCTAAAAATTCTTTTGATTGCCATAACATGAGATTCTCTAGGATCAGCCTGGAATCTTGCCACAAGACCAACAGCTTGCATTATATCTGGTCTAGTTTGAGTGAGATACAACAATCCACCAATCATTGATCTATACTTTGTCTGATCTGCCTTTGGAGAATCATCATCTTTGCTTAACTTACATCCGGTTGCCATAGGAGTGTTCATAGGCTTTGAGTCTTCCATACCAAATTTCTTTAACAATTCTTTCACATATTTGGTCTGAGAGATGAAGATCCCCTCTTTTGTTTGAGTAATTTGCAGACCCAAGAAGAAATTCATTTCACCAAGCATAGACATTTCAAACTCACTTTTCATCTGATTTGCAAAAGTTTTGCACATACTATCTCTTCCTCCAAAAATGATATCATCCACAAACACTTCAAGAATTAGAATGTTTTCATGATCAATTTTGAAATATAAGTTACTGTCAGCAGTACCTTTGTTGAATCCAATCTGCACAAGATGCTTATCCAACCTTTCATACCATGCTCTTGGGGCTTGCTTCAATCCATACAAAGCTTTCTTCAACTTGCAGACCATATCATTATTATCAGACAATTGAAATCCATCCGGTTGTTCAATGTAGACTTCTTCTTCCAGATCACCATTTAGGAAGGCAGACTTGACATCCATCTGATATACCTTGAAGTCTTTGAAGGCAGCAAATGCAAGAAGTAATCTGACTGCTTCAATTCTTGCTACCGGAGCAAAGGTCTCTTCAAAGTCAATTCCTTCTATTTGAGAGTAGCCTTTGCAGACCAATCTAGCTTTGTTTCTGATTACTTCACCAGCTTCATTTAGTTTGTTCCGGAAGACCCACTTGGTTCCAATTACATTCCTGTCTCTAGGTCTGGGAACAAGATCCCAAGTATGATTTTTCTCAATTTGCATCAGTTCATCTTCCATTGCTTTGGTCCAGTTTTCATCATTGCAGGCTTCATTTATTGTTTTAGGTTCAATCTTTGAAATCAGACAACATTCATTCTGATCTTGAGCAATATTCCTTCTAGTTTGTACACCTTTGCTTCTGTCACCTATGATCTGATCTTCAGAGTGATTCAGTCTTACATACCTAGGAATTTTGGGAGTATCCAGCACTGCTGTTTCTTGATCAGCCTCATTCAAATCTAACTCTTCTTCCTGATTTACCGGATCAGGCTGACTCTGTCTCACCGGAGAGGATTGAGGTCCTTGAACACTGTCTTGGTCATCTTCATCAAACTCATAAAATCTTGAAGGCTTCTCAATTCCTTCATCAACCTTCACATTGGTGCTTTCTATCATCTTCCTCAATCTCTTATTGTAACACCGGTATGCTTTGCTTTGAGTGGAGTAGCCCAAGAAAATTCCTTCATCACTTCTAGCATCAAACTTTCCTAGATCTTCATCTCTTTTAATATAACACTTGCTACCAAATACTCTGAAATATTTCACAGTAGGAGTGATGCCAAACCAGAGTTCATAGGGGGTCTTACCGGTGTTGTTTCTGATTTGAACTCGATTGAGAGTGTAGACTGCAGTGCTGATAGCTTCTTTCCAAAACATTTGAGGAACATTTGCTTCCAACATCATTGTCCTAGCAGCTTCCTGGATGGTCCGGTTCTTTCTCTCAACTACTCCATTCTGCTGTGGAGTCTTAGGAGCAGACAACTGTCTCCTTATACCCTGTTTCTCACAAAAGTCAATGAATTCACCAGATGTAAATTCTCCACCTCTATCAGACCTTAGACACTTTAGTTTCAATCCGGTTTGATTCTCCACCATAGCTTTGAAGATTTTGAACTTCTCAAAAGCTTCTGATTTTTCTTTTAGAAAGGTGACCCACATCATCCGGGAATGATCATCAATTAATAACATGAAATATCTATCACCTTGCAGACTCTTGATTCTTGTCGGACCACATAGATCAGTATGTACTAATTCCAATAATCCGGTAGAAGACTGATCTTTGCTTTTAAAAGAGACTCTGCTTTGTTTGCCTAACTGACATTCTTTACACACACTATTTGTAGGTTTTATCAATTTTGGAAGATCTCTCACAGCCTGAGTATTGCTTATTTTGATAATGTTATCAAAATTTACATGACACATTCTTCTATGCCATAACCAACTCTGATCAATTTGAACAAATAAACAACTTTTATTTGAACCAACCAGATGAAAGATGTTACCTCTTGTCTGAGTACCGGATGCAATTTCAGTTCCGGAGCTTGTAAAGATTCTGCATTTTCCATTCTTGAACCGGAGATCATAGCCTTTGTCCACTAACTGACCAACACTGAGAAGATTGTGCTTCAATCCTTCAACATACAGTACATTTCCTGTTTTGCTCTTACCATCAAAGGAAATAGTTCCCCTACCTCTGATTCTGCCAGCAGAATTGTCACCAAACTTTACCATTCCTCCTTCATATCTTTCCAAGTCTAAGAACTTATTCTTGTCACCAGTCATATGGTGAGAACATCCACTGTCAATAACCCAATCATCCTTTTCTTCCACTTGAGCAGCCAAGGCTTTTTCAACAACTTTGTGATTGACAGATTCGGAGAGCAAGGAATCTTCTTCCTTGATGGCTATAAACACCCACTCATTTCCGGATTTGCCTCCTGGTTCTGATTCATCATCTGTTACTCCTTCATTGTCATCTTCTTCATGAACATAATAGCAATTCTTTTGAAACCTTTGTCTGTGAGTATTAGATCTTGCAGATCTCTCCGGACATCTTGAGGCAAAATGACCAATCTTATTGCAGTTGAAACACTTAAAGGGTAGTTTTCCTTCATACTTACCGGATCCTCTTGGCAGTCTTTTTGCAATGAGGGCTTCAAGTTGAGCTGTTTCTGCTTCTTCTTCTTCCATGTCTCTTCTTGCTTGATCATACCATGACATTTTCCTTGATGAGTTTTCACCCGGATCAAATCTCTGTTTGCCTTTCACATAGGCACTGGCTTTGAAAGCAGATTCAGTCTTGGGAGGATCATCTCCAAACTCGGTCATTTCAAATGCAGCTAGTTTGCCAGCCAGTTGTTCTCTTGTGACAGTTGTGTGGGCTCTGAATTCATCAATGGCAGCAACTTTGATTTTGTAGGCAGCAGGAAGGGATCTTAGGACTTTGCAGACAATCTCATTTTCATCTAAAGTTCCACCAGCATTTCTGATTCCACATACCAGCTCATTTACTCTTGGCATAAAGGTAGTGATGTTTTCATCATCTCTCATTTTCATTCTTTCAAATTTCCCTTTCAGACTTTGCAATCTTGCACTTTTGACAAACTCATCTCCTTCATACAGAAGTTCCAGTTTAGTTAGGATCTCATATGCAGTGGGTAGGTCAATGACATTCAAGAGATCTGAGTCATTCAATGTGCTTAGAAGAGCTTCCTTGGTCCGCAGATTGTTTTCAGCTTCTGTGATTTCATTCAGAGTAGTCGGACCACCTTGTGGAGGTACATATGGTTTTGAAATCATACCTAGGTATGCTTTTCCCATGCATTCCAAGTGACACTTCATGCGACCTTTCCAGAGAGTGAAGTTGGTTCCATCTAACTTCGGACTATCCTTCTTGTATGACGACATCCTGGATCTCCTCAAGCGGTTAAGCTCTTGTCAAAGGAACTTGGCTCTGATACCAATTGTTGGATCTAGGGCATACAACTGAGAGGGGGGGGGGTGAATCAGTTGTATAAAACTTCTTCTCATTCAAACACTTAACTCACTGTTGTTAGTTAGCAGCATATCAAATAATCATCTATGGAAGCATAATACATAAACACAAGAGCAGATAAGCATCAACACATTGAACACCAAGATTTTGACGTGGAAAACCCGGTTAAGGGAAAAACCACGGGGTGATTAACCCAAGAATTATTCTCTGTTAGAAGAATAAGGAAAAATAAATGGCACATGCCAATAAGGGCTCACTGCCCGAGCACACTGCTCACAAAGAGGCCCACTGCCTACAAGGAGACACACTATCTACAAAGTGATGAAAATCACAGTCTTGAACTGGAGAATGACATCTCTACCATGTCCGGATCAGTTCCAATTAAGCCCAACAATCTCTGCTCTGCCTTTCGCACGTTTCTTCGCTATATCATGCTCATCCTCACACCACACACTGAAATGAATTCACAAATCATTATTTATACAAGACATCAACTTAGGAACAAGCATCTAAGTCGGCAAACAACCATAGGAGTATCCACAAGATGAATAACACATCCGGTCGGCCATCACAAGAACATTCGCAGGATGAACAACTCATCCGGTCGGCTAAACAGAGCAATAACTTCATCCGGAAGAATAACTTCAATTCCGGGCTCTACCATCAATGCGGACCAACAACACAACCTAAACATGATCCAAGAACCTTCACAAGCCTGTCTGAATGTCCGGATACATCCGCACTTCCTCTGCTTACTGGGATCTCTTGTCTTCCTCATCCGGAACTTCAAGAACACAGTCTGTCGCCACTGTCATAATGCAAGAGGTACTTCCGGACCTCCAAATCACACACAAATCAGGATGACACATCACAAGGACATCTCAAACACTCCTTCCAATCCGCAGATTATGATAATACAATTCCGGACCTCACCGGACCTTTTTGTGATCCTCTGTCACCTCCGGATACTTGCCGGACCCGGTTCTATACCGGCAGCCACAACTCCTTCCGATCTTCATGCGGACCTCTGAAATCTTAACTGTAACATCTCAAGACTCATATCTACTAACCCTTTAATCCGCATCCTCCGGTTCTCAACCTATACAGTACATTTACCTTCTTCTCATCACTGTTCTTCACTGTTCCTGACTGAGGCTAATTTTCTTAATATCCTCAGCACAAAGCTCATCAAATCCTTCTTGTCAATGCAGTATGAGTATGTTGACATCAATGACAACACTGGCTCACCTCATACTTGCAACAGACTTGATTACTAAAAGTATGATGGTGAATGGTTTGAATGATCTTAGGTCTAATGACAAAATTGACTGAAAGTGAATGGTCTCTGATTCTAGGTGAAATTTTTGGCTAGAAACTATGTTTAACCAAAAGCACAGGATTGTTTTCCAAAAGTGGTATGAGGATAGCTCAAAAATGGTAGCAGGATAACCTAGAAGTGCACTTTTGTGAACCAGAAGTGCAATACTATTAACCAAAGGCATAATATTGTATGCTAGAAGTGGTATTTGGATAGTACAAAGGCACAACTCTATGAAAAATAGTGGGAAAAGTGACAGAACCAAAGGCGCAACTCTGTCTTCTAAAGGTGCAATTATGTCAACCAGAAGTGAACTTCTGTGTGCCAAAGGCACAGTTCTGTCTGCTATAAGTGCAATAAAAATTCTTAGAAGCACAATTATGTTTCATAAAAGTGGGATTCTATGAATTTTGTTTGTTTGGAAGATGGTTTTTGAGTTCTTTGGCAAGAAAATCAAACAAGTAGGACATAATGGTTGCTGACTCTATGGAATTGGGTGTGCAAGGCTATGAACCTCCATGGATAACAAATGGTAAATACTGGTAGATAACAAGAAAACACACCAAACACTCTTTCACAATCCTAAAAATTATTCAAGTAGGAGTGTCATATCCCACGGACTCACTCAAGTGTGACTTTAGCCCCCACTATTAGACAATAGCAGTTTCTATCCCCTTGATACCGTTTATCATTGCTTGGATATGTAAGGAATGCAAGGTCATGTCCCACCTTACACCCTTTACTTTGGAGACTAAAGTCTTGCCCAAAGTGTATTCTATCTCAAACAATGACGATAATAGTGCGAGCTCTTCTCCTCCATGTGACTGCGATGTACCTAAGGATATGATGACTGAAGGTCTTATCTAAGTTTACAAGGTGTCTAGGGAGCCCCCAAATATATATGAGGTACAGTGGGCTTCAAGTCTATGAACAGGGGTGTCCCAAATTTTAACCTTACACAAACCAAACCAAGTATTGGTAGACCAAGGATCTTGAGGCTTTTTCTAAGCAAGAAGGGGTCCTTCCTTCAAAGCGAGTCTTTCGATTCTCACAACATTTATATCCTATACCAAAACATGCGATTAAGTTCATCCTTAAGGGTGATGAAATCCCTTAACAAGCCTTCTATATAGCATACTAAGTACTTTTGATTCTCAAGATCATTTTGCAACGTGAGAGAAGAACATGCGTATGACTCTTGGGTCCCCGGGAATAAAGAAAATAAAATAATAAAGTGAATGATCTAGTATTTCTGATCTCCAAGATCACCTTTTGGAGGAGAGAGCATACATACATAGATATTCAAGACATAACATACAAGTTTATAAATTCCCTTAAGAAAATGAAGTGTGCTAGTAGATTAGTGATAAAAATGAATTCTTTGTCAAGCATCCTACACCAAACTCATTAGTAGTTTCACTTTTGCTTCTTTGTCAAGCAATACGAGGCTACACAAATGATATTAATTTTCAAGTAAGTCACTTGTTAGATAAAAAGCAACAATCAGAATGAAAAGAGCAGAGACAGTGACCAAAAGTGCACTTCTGTAAACCATAAGTGCAATAATATTGACCAAAAGTGAACTTCTATTAACTGAAAGAGAAATAAAATTAACCAAAGGCACAAAGATTTATACCAGAAGCAACTTTATGTCAACTGAAAGCACAGTTTTGATGGCCAAGGGTGCAACTCTTTCTACCATAAGCACAACTTTGTCTACTAGAAGTACAATTCTGTCTGTCATAAGCATAACTCTGTCTCAGTCCTGTAAAATTAGAAAACAAAAGTCACTCCCATCATCAAGAGGTAAATAAGTGAACTTCTAATGGGCCAGGAGGTTGATTGGAAGTGTGGATCTATTACCTTGCATCAAAAATCAAACAGTAGACAATGAGATGAGTGATCAATTAGGTCAAAAGACATAAATATGTCCACAAATACATTGGCTTGTGAACAAGTAAACATAGATGAGTGCAAATACATCAGCTTGCATGCAAACACAAGTAAATCAGATGCCAAAAAAACCCTGCAAAGTTAGAAAAACTCAGAAAACTGTAGGTGAATCAAAGGTGTAGTTCTGTTAACCAAAGGTGTTATTCTATCAACCAAAAGAAAACTTATGTCGACAAGAAGTGAACTTTTGTGTGCCAGAATTGTAACTTCGTACTTGTAGCTTAAAAAATTAATTTTTCTCAAGTAAATGGATATTAGATCAGGGAGTGGGTCTCACTGAGCGTGCTAGAATGTATATGCTACAAATCAGAATGCAAATATGAATAAAAGATACCCTATTCAAATGTCTACATAACTCAAGAAATAATCACAATAGTCAATAATGAAATCTAAAGAACACAATAATGTAAAGTTACCATTCTACGATATTTATTTCTTAGTGTATTGATATGTGGATTGCTCTAAACATAGCATAACCATGATTGCAAGTGGATGGATGATAGCTCAAATGGATGTGAGGTTGCTTCAATGAATGCTCAAAGCACTGGAAGATATGGATGCCAATGCTCAAAAATCGTGAAGGATTTGTGAAGAGGTGAATGGGCGTATTTATAGCTTTCAAAGAAGATCGATCAACGGTGGAGGAAATTAAATGAAATCAATGGATGACATAAATTGAGAAGACATGAAGGAATGTGCACATGATAAGTGTCCATGCAAAAATTTGTTTTATTCAAGGGTTAATTACTTTGTTGACTAAAGATAGGATTGATTTTCATAAAAGTAGAATGTTTTTTCCTATTTTATGAATTGTTACTAAAAACAATGATTTTAAAGCCAATTAACTCGACTTATGATTTGCTTTTTGACATGCAAAAGATAAATTTGAATAATAAATTATTTAGTTTGTGTGCATGGAGGAAGAAAATATTTTTAGAAGATTGAGAAGATAATTAGAAATTAAATAAATAAATTTATTTAATTTGTTGTGCATGATGGAAGAAAAATAAGAAATAAATAAAATATTGATTTTATTTATTTAGAAGATATTTGAAAAGTCAACTTAAATTGGAATAATTTATTTAATTTTAGAAGAGTAATTAGTCAATTAAATAATTAAAATTATTTAATTGTTGTGGATAAGAAGAATTCAAGTGGTGAATTAATTAAATAATTTATTTATTTAATTAATGGGAAAATAGAAGAAATAAAGGTGGTGAATTTGATGAAATTAATTAAATAATTAAGAATCATTTAATTAATGTTGGGTTAAGGTGAATTAAAATAAATTGGTGAAATTAATTAAATAACTAAGTTATTTAATTAATGTTGGATGAAGATGGTTAGACAAAATTGATGTATGCAGGGTGAATAATGCAATGGTTATTTTTGGGTGTCTACACTTTCTACTTCTTTGGGCTACACCAAATTATTGAGTCAAGTTGTGATGCCACATCAAGCAGCTAGGGTTTCCATGCTCATGGTGACTTGTTTCCTTCATGCTTTGTTCTAGCATTCCATTCTACTTCAGATTTGCCTTGTACCCTTCTAGGGCACACCCTCTTTATCTCTCATCATTGCTATTATGGAGGTGGAAACATCATTCATGAAGCTTGACTTTGGCAAGCTCCTAAATAGGACCCAACCATTTTCCTTCCTATGTGTGTGCAAGTATTATTCAGAGGAATCTACAGAAAACAAGTTACAGGAAGTAGGAACACAGAAGAGCGAAGACACTAGAAGTTTGACATCCTGCAAAACCCTAATTAGGGTCTAGGGTGCCCAAGCATCCTGGTCCTTTGAGATCCCAAGTCTGGATCTAAGTTCTCCTCTATCCACTGGTCTCTGTTGTGCTTTTGGATTGTCTGTATTTGTTTCTGATAATTTGTTATGCTTCGATCATGATCAATTAGATTTTCATGTTTTCCCTAGTTTGATTGGTTGGATTTGGTCGATTCTCCTCTATACAACAAAGGGACAAAGCCCCTTTAGTTTGGCTCTCATTCAAGGGTAGAATCCAAACTCGACTTGTGTTCTAATGTTGGATAGAAGAGGGTTTGACCTAGTTTGTGTTATGCATGAAAATAGGGATGATCAAATTGTATGCTAATTAGACTCAATCAAACCCTTCTTTCACACATACATTCAAGGACATAGATCGAGCTAAGTCACAATTGTGATAGAGGACTTAGCTATATATCTGATGTCACTATGAGATGCTTGGAAAGATAGAATAGATTGATGTTTTGTTAAAACGCTAATCTGATTAGGCCTAAAACCCTAATTATGCAAAATCGTAAACAAACGGGTGAAACTCGATAAATGCTCACACAAGAAGGCACTAAATACAAATTAGAAACATACCAAGATTTTAATTTTGGAAAGAAGAACCTTCAAGGATGAGAGAGGGATCACTCTTGTCCAAGGTAGCACTTTTTTGGAGACTGGGAGCCAAATATGATGTAGATTGTACCCTACTCAAAGATTTTTGACAGTGACAAACTGTAGGACAAAAGAGAGATCACCCTTGTCCAATTAGGGATATTTTCCACTACTTTCTTCAGATCTAGAATCTTTATGGTCTACACTAATCTCCTACAACTCCTCTCTGGAAGATGTAACACCTGTCACGTGCAATCACAAGAGAGGAGTTGGGGGTTGCGGTGTTTAGGAACTTGCCTTAGTCAATCCCTAGAATGGCATTCAAGCTTTCCAACGTCATTGTTAGATAGAGAGTACGTGTCCTTGGTGCATAGAGGCAAAAACAAATGATATGATAAATTGATTAAAACACAAAGTAGATGTCACCTCAGAGGTGAAGCTCTCATAGGGGTATGAAGATCTTTCATGCCATGAGGAGATGGATTGATGAAGACAAATCTGCAACAAACAAGTACAAACACAACACAATACTGCTCTGCAGCACAATGAAAGCCTTGAGTATCCTTAGCATAAGATCACAAGTTCACATTATCCATCTAGGTGTAAAATGAAGTCCTAAACATGTTTATATATGTGTTCCCACTAAACATTCATAATTCAAATTGAATAGGATGACAGAGGGAAGCCTTTTAACAGTCACTTTGCCGGCATTTAAAATTTGGGTCTCGACAAAATAGGTCTAGACTAGGGCATGGGCACCCAAGTCTAGGGTCCTATTTTGGGACTAGTTTAAGCTCAAGAGTGTCCCCTAAGTCCCATTTGTCATGGGTTTGAGGGATTTTTCTTCGGGATTTATTTTTAACATGCATGATTAAATCTAAGGGATCCGAGAGCTAAACTTAGGAGGTAAAAGTCCTAGGGGACATTTTACAACATAACATTTAGCCTCCACTTTAATGTATGCATGGTCTTATGACCCATATATGCATTAAAGTATGGTTGACATGCTAGGCACTTGAATCTTAGGCATACACAAAGATTGAGGAGCTATTTCTAGCCCCCAATCTCAGGTAAACACTATAAAACACATCGTAGACATACAAAACATGGAGAAGATAGTAATAGGTATGCAAAACATGGAGAAGAGAGTAATAGGCATGCAAAACATGGAGAAGATACTAGCAGACACGTAAAACACAGTGAATACATTGATATAACATTTTCATAACATTTTCATAATATTTTCATATATATATGTATGGAAATAAAATTGCAACACAAAATCCTGAGTGTGGGTAGAGACCACACAAGAGGAGAAAACATGCCAAACAAACCTCAAGTGTAGGTGGAGCTCATCGCTACACACACAAGAGGGGAAAACACAACTTATAAAGCCCGAGTGGGAGTTAACCACACAAGGGGTAAAACACACGGAAGCCACATGGGAGACACGAGTGCCATATAGCATGCCATAGACATAGTATACGTCTTAAACATGACAAACATGGGTGATGGAAGGAGCTTATTGCTAAGTCCCTCCATCTCAAACATGCTATAGACACACCTGATAGTTGGGCTTATGCCACAACAATTGGCAAAGACATGCTTAAGGGAGGATAGTCTCAATATCCAACCCCGCCTTTGCAGAGGACTTTTTGTAATAAAAGGATGTGCACTAGCTCAAGAGATACACCATTCCACCTTCCGCATAAGGACTTTTAAATAAAAGGATATGCACTAGCTCAAGAGATACACTATCCCTCCTCCGCAGAGGGCTTCTTTGATAAAAGGATATGCTATCCCACCTCATGGAGAGGTCTTTTTGATTGCAATAAATAAAGATGTGTACTCACACCAAAGATACAACATCCCACCTCATGGAGAGGGCTTACAAACATGCTTCGTTAGTACCAAAATCATTAGACAAATACCATTATATATGCCCCCACCTTAAGGTGGTTGATGTCATGTACTGATATCAAGCATGTTAAGGTAGAGAGAAAAAATGCAAGGAAACAAGAGATTTTGTAAAGCCCATGCCCCCAAGGCGACATGTGCTCATGATCACCGAATGTTCCCACAAACACATTGATAAGATATGATTTGCTAACGTAAGATGACAAGAGAGGTTAGAAATCTTACTCTAAGATAATAACCAAAGCAATTCATTAAAGCTATGCATGAAGACAGTCACATCAAGGATCAAGGCTATACTACAAGTTGGGAGTTGAGTATAACCATTGGGCTCTACTGTAGGTACCTTGGAACCGAGTGTAGCGACAAGGTGAGATACCAATCAAATTGTATAAGAGCAGATTGAGTGGATTGTAAAATGTTAGTCATAAGAAATGCCACAAGATGATACATCACACGAAGTGATTCTACTAGTCAAGCATCTCGAATATATATATAAATCAACCCCATTGTCATGTATGGACTAGGTCCATTTTGTCTTTGCTTGCTGAAGGGACACACGGTCTATATCAACATTTATTTGTTTTTGTCATTTGCCGACTAGGTAGAATCACTAGAAGAAAGTAAACAATAAAATGAGAGAGGAGAACAAGTTCCTTAGGAACACCACATAGGAGGATGCCCCCAGGTCATCAACCGCAATGCTATGTCCCTAAGGCATGACACACAACCATAAAATAGAGGAGAACAATAGAAGAATGATGATACAAATAGAAGAATGGTCACAATAGAGGCAATCTCCAAGTACCCTTGACCTTACAAGAGTATCAAGGGTCATCCAAGGAGGCCTAAATAACACATAACACATGGGGGAACACAACATGATTCTAATCAACATATATATCTAGGAGGAGGCCACCCTTGAGAGCAACTAGAATAGTTTCTACAACGAGTGTGGCCTAAAGAGGGAGAAATACTTACCTAATTCAATGGGATATTTCCTGGCAAACAATTTTTCTGTTAGCTTAGGATATCTTGCACGTCATTTCAGTCTTGTTAATATTGCGTTAACATTAAGTTTAGGATGACAAGAGGCTTTGGTGGGCTTCAAAGAGTGGTATCCAATACCGGATGTGATTAATTCCAACAACTTATAGAGGTACTCTGATTCCTTATTGATTTACACCACAACCATTACCTGCATAGTCATATTTTTTATACAAAATCTGAAATCCACGACCATAGAGAGAGTCTATCTCTTTAGAGGATGGTGAAGCTTTGAAGGTCTCATAATCTATAGTATAAGTAAGAGTATTGTCTTTATTTTCTACCAAGGAGACTTTAGGTTTCTCAGGTGTTTCCAAAGATTGCTTAGATAAGATCGATGCAACTTTTGATGTGTCAAAGTTATTAAGTTTATAGTCCCCCATAAAGGAGGGAGTAAAATCTAATGAACCCCAATCATCACCAAAAAGTGCATTTGATGGTTTAGAGTCTTGCACAACATTATTTGTGGCAAGAGGCATTGATGAATCAACTCGTAAGTTGTTTAGACTCTGTTGATTGTTAACTTGTTTTGTCATTTTGATATGTAAACAATTATTTAGGTCAGGATCAACTTCCATAGTGTAAAGCTTGTTTTGATAAATGAAGTTTAGTGATCAATGAAGGGTAGATGGAACTACCCCCATGGAATGGATCCACAATCTAATAAAGAATCATATTATGTGAAAGCGAACCAGGCATGATGTGAAAAAGGGTAGATAATGTCAAAGATCCAACCTTTTTAGGTAAAGTTATGGTACCCAAGGATTGTCTACCAGCATTATCAAAGCCATGAATGCTAAGCCTATGTAGTTTGAGTAAAGATGTGTTGATCTTACTTTTGTGTAGTGTTGGTAAACAGATTTGTCCTTCAAAAATAAATGTAGAAAATGGCTCAAGACACCTGGAAAGAAGAACAAATAGTACCAACAGTTGGAGAAGTTGTCATTAGATTCGACAACTTTCCTCTAAATTTTAGAGGTACAACTCCCTCCTAAGATATGCAATGAATGAAAACACGGGTGTGCTTTTCACCGGAAACCAGAAAAGGTAAACTGCCATCTACCCATAGCCATGAAATAGATGTGAAAGATTAAATTTAGAATGGGGGGAATGCAAAACAAATGACACAAAGTTCACTTATTCTACACTCGTAGCTGGGAACAAGAAAAGAATAAGCAGCAAATCTCTTTCAATGAATGAATTGTCTTGAAAACAAAGTTCCAAAAATAATCACACACACACACAGGCTAATATGATAGATAGACACCAAAAAGTGATTACAAAGAAATAGAGTTCAGTTGCAACCAAAAGAAGATACTGATAAATGCAAAGATTTAGAATATCTCTTTATTTCTTCAATGTCCAACATGTGCTCAAAGTCACAAAATTTTGATACAATCAGATTGAATGGGAAAGAAAAACAAAACTCCCCCTTTTTACCTTGCTCCCAAACATCAAAAAAAGAAGATCCCCTTGGAAAATGAGCCCTCGATGGATTCTTAAAGGTTCCCCATTTCTTCCATAACTGATTCTTGATTACAAAGAGAAAGGCCCCAAATCTTTCCTCTTCTGGTGATGTAACTACTTCTTGAGAGGTGAGGAAATCTTTTATTTCCTATCATAACTGATCTTTTAAAATCCAACATAACAAATAGAATTTATTTTCTTCATCCTTCAAATGGAACCACTCCCTTTTGAAAAGTTATCTTCAGATTAATTTACCCATTCACTTTTAAGGGAGACCTTTTTTAATTTCACTTAGCCCTTTATTTTACATTGTAAATTTATTTATTGTTGAGACCTTCGAATTACCTCACAAACATGATTTAACTTCTAAGCATGATGCATGCCATGGTGTTGAGTTTGACATCCATGTCCCCATCAATAGTTATCTCTTTTGGGAGAAATGAAAACAGAGTTCCATCCTTTATAGTGTGTAGAAAATCCTGTCAAAACATCCTCCACTGCACAGCCGTAGAGCAAGCCAACCCTTTTCCCCCATTGGTATTCTTCTCATAGCTGCATTTGGCAAGCTTTTTTTTTTTTTTGCCTCATTCAATCTCTTGGATGGAGTTGATTTCTCCATGCTAAAAATTGATGAACTAATAAGCTCTTTAATTAAATTTGAAGAGTTGTGTTGTCACTCACTTCCACATAAGACATCCCTATGGTGAATGCATCTGGTGCCCACATATGACGTGCCTTCAATTGCATCCATTTCCTCATACTATATATCATAAATCCTCTTGAAATAATTGGTACATAGATTGTTCTTGGTAATGGTATGAAACTTTTGCGGAGACTAAACATAGTCAAACTGGTGCTCAGCTTGAGAGTCCATGAAAAAGCACATAGCTTCTCTAAGGGATTCATAGTTGTTGGCATACATGAAGGGAACATTACTCATTACAGTAGAGATTCTAGACAGAACATTAAGAGCGCTAGCCTTAAAATTATGGTGGCATCCAAGCTGTTTTTCACAGGATACATATACAAGACTAGGCAAATCATGGCCCTCAATGTTAATGTCTTTGCCCCGTTCTAACAAAACTTGAACTACACTCAGGTAGTCCTGCGAAGTCATCCTCAGATTTTATTCTTTGAACCCAATGTGCTCTTTGCATTTCTAATCTGGAACGGTGCTTCTCTCTATAGTGCTATTTATAGCATATTTCATCTCCTCGTGCATTTTCTGCTGATATCCTGGCAAAGAGATTTCCATTTGTCACTGGGTACAGATGGAGGAACTCGGTATCATACCCGCCATTTGCATTGATGGAATGTTTCTAATGTATTTTTCAACAGATTCACACTATATATATCCTGTATCTGCAGTACCCACGAGATCACAATTCACCTCAAAGTATTCTACTTAAACAGTTCATGTGCCTCCACTTTGGCGTGCATTTTATGAGACATAGATCTCTTTAAGGGAATCTACAAACAGTTCATGTTCTATTGTCTATCCGTCCACATTATGCAATAATATTTGTTAGGACTTTTTGAAATGAATTGCTTCAGTTTGTTCATGGCTCTCTTCTTGCACCAAATTTATATCATGCACTCCTTCATCGAAATTTGCTTGGAAATCTAAAGCCTTATCAACGAATCCACTTTGTGTGTATCTGTTTCACTAGACTTCGAGGAGACTAAATTGATGGTCTCCACACAACAGCCATTCAATTTATGAACTCATGCTATCTTTGCTCAAATTCAGATGATAATTGCTTTATTTCCTTTGTTTTCTCATATTGGTTTTATGATATTCATTTGATGATTTGAATTGCATGTGTCATTGGTGAGAATTCTGGTTTCAATGTCAATGCATGGCTGTATCCAATGTTGTTCCAAGAAGCGTATGACTATGCAGAACATTTCAAACATGAAGATCACCATTATGCTTTGACGGGCATCCACATCCTGCATACCATGTCAACAATTCATATGTCTTGGAGATGGTTCCACATTCTGCATCAAAACAATAGCTACTTCCTTTAGACATTGGTGGATCTCTTCATCTATATATGGGAAAACCCTTTTCGATTTCCCTTCAGAAAGCAATAAAATAGTGATAACAAGAGCATTACTTGCAACATAAAAGCCAAGGTACTCAGAGGTAATGCGATCACCATGATCCATTTTGTATTTGCCTAAGAGTTTCTAAGGCCTTTTCAATGACTCCATTATATGCATATTTGACAATTGTTGCATTCATGAGATTTATATCCCTTTGCAGTTTCTATTCAACAACTTATATGCTTTGTCTGTGTTTCCACAATTTGCATACATACCCACCAGAGAATTTCAATCTACGGCATCATTATCCATGTTTACAACTTGGCATGGTAGGGGAATTCCTGCAGAAATCATGAAGTCGGGCATTTCACAAACTTTAGAACCACAAAGTCACACTCCTTTGGAGTTATGAAACTAACAAATCACCCAACTTTAGAATGCCCCATATATAATGCAACTTGTTTATAGTTTTCAAAACTGGTGGGACCCTGACACTAAAGAATGGTTATCAATATTGACTTTATAAAGTTGTCCATTTTAAAGTAATAGGCTTTATAATTGTTCCCAGTGAAATAAGAAGGCTTTAGTAAATAAGGGAGTAACTTTACTTCCATTTTAAATCGATTTTCCCAACTTTAGTGATCATGCCAAAGGAAATATTTGTACCTCATAATGAATGCCATCCAAAGCTATGAAATAATTTTTCGATGATAATGCCTCTACTTATTTTTCTCAAAATCATACTTTTAATGAAAGAAGAAAACCTTCACATCTTTCACAAATCAGCTCCTTTTTGCTTGAAATTTGGATAGCATAATAATTGGACATGGTAGAGAAAAACCCATAAATCTTTTAAATCCTAGCAACTGAAAAGTGGAATTTTTACTCGATTTGTGAACCATAGACCAGAGAATGTGAAGCTGTAGATCTTGCAAACAGTAAGGCATATTGGCTTAAAAATAGGGAAGTTTAGGTAAAATAAGGTGAATATCATGTCCATAAGAGGATTTCCTACTAGCTTTAATAGATTTGTAAAAATAATTATTTTTCAAAATGTGGCAGGCTAAGGTAGACAAAGGGGATGCACTAAAAATTTGAAAATTTTTGGGTTCAACTTTATGAGGCAACAATGGGCTCTGATTGGGGATGAGGACTATGAAGGAGGATGCAAGGAACCTAGACCCTTATGCATGGACTAATGCATAATCCATTGGGTAGCAGAGTCAAAGAGCACAGGGCATTGCTTTGCAAAGGGGTGGAGGGGAGATAGGGCACAACAAGCCAAAACTAGAAAATAAACTCACACCAAAATTGCCAACTATAATATGTACAAGACAGAAAAATCCCACCTCAAGAAATGCTCCATCTTGCTCATGTGAAACCATCCACATGCTGGGAGAAATATGACCCCCTACGAAATAATGGGTTTTGGCTATCTGATAAAATTGAAAACAAATGCCACTTTGCAAATATTGCAATATTAGATCTCCAACTGATAGACTGCAAGAACCTTTGAAACACACAATCATGCCCAAATAACCATTCTTCATCAACGGCCTCCGAAACAAAGTTTACTTCTTCATGGACAAAATATTTTGGCTCAACTTTGATCATAGCTTCAAAGACTTCTTTTGAATACGGAAAGATAGATCCAGAAATTAAACATTCTTTTTGTAGGCTGAAAATTGAATTAACCTCTGGGCAGTTCACTATTGATTATATTTTCTGAATCTCATACTCTACAATCATGGGATCAAAACTAAAAATAGCAACTTCTTCATTATCCGTACAAATAAAATCATCACTGAGAGCACAAACAGATTGAGAATGCAATTTGTCCATACCTTCACCAGGCTTGACCATGGGATCGTCAAATTTCTCAGTTCTATCTTCACATGCATCTACTTCACTAGTTGGGCCATCATTACAAACTATGTGAGTTGGCATAACATTCTCTTTATCAAAAAATTTAAATGATGTATACTTAGGCTGCATATATGCTGCTATGCAAAGACTTAATGATTTCATTTCCTCCTTACTAATCATATTTTCAAACTTTATATCATCAATCTTAGAATCATCATCAAAGATAAAAACTTCCATATCTGGACTATAATCTAAAAATCCTTTATCGTCCTTTTCAAAGGTATCATCTACCCTTTGTTTTACTTCATCAATATCAAAGGTAAAAGCTTCTGATTCAGGAGGAAAAGAAAATGCAGATATAGTACTGTCCGTACCTTTTTCCATGTTACCAAAGTTGTTTGTATCTGCTTTGAATTCGGTAATATCACCATTTTCATCCATGATTCCACGCAAAAAGTCATCACCTGAGCTTCGCATGCACCAGCTGGGAATAAAAACAATATTAGAATCTAATGGTAATACCTCTTCCTTAGGAGAAATGAGAGTTTGTTCACTTGTTTGCATGCATATCAAGGAAGATTTCAGTCTTTTATTTTCAGCCTGTTTAAAATTTTCATCTGCTGCTGATTGGAATTCCATGGCACTTCCGATTCTTCTTTAAGTAATCTTAATTGATGAATCTTTTGTTGATGATCTTTGAGAGAATAAAATCGGTGATGTAAATCTTTGAGCAGCAATACGGATTTGTGATCTTCGGTTGGATGCAGCCCTTTCCTTTCAACTTCAGTAACACTTGCTTTAAAATTGTTCCACAATAAATGAAGTATCTCATCATCTTCGGCTAATATTTCTCCAATTGTTGGCTACGGTCTTCTTCTGGCTTTGGGCTGAGTTCTTTGATTTGCTTGGCACCGGAACATTTTCTAAGATCTCCAAATAAAACAGAGTCGCCAACCTCCTCCAGTGGAGGTACCATTAAATTTCTGAGGAAAGAAGACACTGGCACTTTGATTCTTCCCTAGTAGAGTCGCCAAAAATATGTTGGTAAACAGATTTGTCCTTTCAAAATAAATGTAGAAAATGACTCAAGACACCCGGAAAGAAGAACAAACAGTACCAACAGTTGGAGAAGTTGCCATTGGATTCAACAACTTTCCTCTGAATTTTAGAGATAAAGCTCCCTCTTAAGATATGCAATGAATGAAAACACGGGTATGCTTTTCACCGGAAAGTAGAAAAGGTAAATTTCCATCTACCCATAGCCATGAAATAGATATGAAAGATTGAATTCAAGATGGGGGGAATGCAAAATGAATGACACAAAGTTCACTTATTCTACACTCGTAGCTGGGAACAAGAAAAGAATAAGCAGCAAATCTCTTTCAATGAATGAATTGTCTTGAAAACAAAGTTCCAAAAATAATCACACACACACACAGCCTAATATAACATATAGACACAGAAAAGTGATTACAAAGAAATAGAGTTCAGTTGCAACCAAAAGAAGATACTAATAAATGCAAAGATTCAGAATATCTCTTTATTTCTTCAATGTCCAACATGTGCTCAAAGTCACAAACTTCTGATACAATCAAACTGAATGACAAAGAAAAATAGAACTCCCCCTTTTTCCCTTGCTTTCGAATAACAAAAAAAGAAGATCCCCTTGTAAACTGAGCCCTCGATGGATTCTTAAAGGTTCCCCCTTTCTTTCGTAACTGATTCTTGATTACAAAGAGAGAGGCCCCAGATCTTTCCTCTTCCGGTGATGTAACTACTTCCTGAGGTGAGGAAATATTCTATTTCCTATCATAACTGATCTTTTAAAATCCCACATAAAAAATAGAATTTATTTTCTTCATCCTTCAAGTGGAACCACTCCCTTTTGAAAAGTTATCTTCAGATTAATTTACTCATTCACTTTTAAGGGAGACCTTTTTTAATTTCACTTAGCCCTTTATTTTACATTGTAAATTTATTTATTGTTGAGACCTTCGAATTACCTCACAAACATGATTTAACTTTTGAGCATGATGCATGCCATGGTGTTGAGTTTGACATCCATGTCCCCATCAACAGTTGTCTCTTTTGGGAGAAACAAAAACAGAGTTCCATCCTCTACAGTGTCTAGAAAATCCTATCAAAACATCCTCCACTGCACAGCCGTAGAGCAAGCCAACCCTTTTCCCCCATTTGTTCTTCTCATAGCTGCATTCGGCAAGCTTCTTTTTTTTTTGGCCTCATTCAATCTCTTGGATGGAGTTGCTTTCTCCATGCTAAAAATTAATGAACTAATAAGCTCTTTAATTAAATTTGACGAGCTGTGTTGTCACTCACTTCCACATAAGACATCCCTACAGTGAACGCATCCGGTGCTCACATATGATGTGCTTTCAATTGTATCCATTTCCTCATACTATATATCATAAATCCTCCTGAGATAATTGGTACATAGATTGTTTTTGGTAATGCTATGAAACTTTTGGGGTGACTGGACATAGGCAAACTGGTGCTCAGTTTGAGAGTTCATGAAAAAGCACATATCTTCTCTAAGGGCTTCACAGTTGTTGGCATACATGAAGGGAACATTGCTCATTACAGTAGAGATTCTAGTCAGAACATTAAGAGCACCAGCCTTAAAATTATCGTGGCATCTAGGCCATTTTTCACGGGATACATATACAAGACTAGGCAAATCATGGCCCTCAACATTAATGTCTTTGCCCCATTCTAACAAAACTTGAACTATACTTGGGTAGTCCTGCGAAGTCATCCCCGGATTCTATTCTTTGAAGCCAATGTGCTCTTTGCATTTCTGATCTCGAACGGTGCCTCTCTCTACAGTGCTATTTATAGTATATTTCATCTCCTCATGCAGTTTCTAATAATATCCTAGCAAAGAGATTTCATTTTGTCACTGGGCGCAGATGGAGGAACTCGGCATCATACCCGCCATTTGCATTTGATGGAATGTTTCTAATGTCTTTTTCAACAGATTCACACTGTACATATCCTGTATCTGCAGCACCCACAATATCACAATTCACCTCAAAGTATTCTACTTAAACAGTTCATGTGCCTCTACTTTGGCATGCATTTTATGAGACAGTGATCTCTTTGAGGCAATCTGCAAACATTTCATGCTCTATTGTCTATGCGTCCACATTATGCAATGATATTTGTTAGGACTCTTTGACATGAATTGCTTCAGTTTGTTCATGGCTCTCTTCTTGCACTAAATTTATATCATGCACTCCATCATCGAAATTTGCTTGGAAGTCTAAAGCCTTATCAATGAATCCACTTTGTGTGTATCTGTTTCACTAGACTTCGAGGAGACTAAATTGATGGGCTACACATAGCAACCATTCCATTTATTAACCCATGTTATCTTTTCTCATATTCAGATGATAATTGCTTTATTTACCTTGATTTCTCATATTGGTTTTATGATATTCATTCGATGATTTGAATTGCATGTCATTGGTGAGAATTCTGGTTTCACTGTCAATGCACGGCTGTGTCCAATGCTGCTCCAAGAAGTGTATGACTATGCAGAGCATTTCAAACATAAAGATCACCATTGTGCTTCGACGGGCGTCCACATCTTTCATACCATGTCAACAATTCATATGTCTTGGAGATGCTTCTACATTTCGCATCAAAACAATAGCTACTACCTTCAGACACTGGTGGATCTCTTCATCTATATACGGGAAAAAATATTTTCAATGTCACTTCAGAAAGCAATAAAACAGTGATATCAAGAGCATTACTTGCAACATAAAAGCCAAGGTACTCAGAGGTAATGTGATCACCATGATCCATTTTGTATTTGCCTAAGAGTTTCTAAGGCCTTTTCAATGACTCCATTATATGCATATTTGACAATTGTTGCATTCATGAGATTTACATCCCTTTGCGGTTTCTATTCAATGGCTTATATGCTTTGTCTGTGTTTCCACAATCTGCATATATACCTACTGGAGCATTTCAATATACGGCATCATTATCCATGTTTACAACTTGGCACGGCAGGGGAATTCCTCCAGAAGTTGCGAAGTCGGGCATTTCACAAACTTTAGAACCACAAAGTCACACTCCTTTGGAGTTATGAAACTAACAAATCACCCGACTTTAGAATGCCCCATATATAACGCAGCTTGTTTATAGTTTTCAAAATTGGTGCGACCCCAACACTAAAGAATGGTTATCAATATTGACTTTATAAAGTTGTCGATTTTAAAGTATTAGGCTTTATAATTGTCCTCGGTGAAATAAGATGGCTTTAGTAAATAGGGGAGTAACTTTACTTCCATTTTAAATTAATTTTCCCAACTTTAGTAATCATGCCAAAGGAAATATTTGTACCTTATAATGAATTCCATCCAAAGCTGTGAAATAATTTTCTGATGATAATGCCTCTACTTATTTTTCTCAAAATCATACTTTTGCTGAAAGATGAAAACTTTCACATCTTTTAAAAATCAGCTCCTTTTTGTATGAAATTTGGATAGCATAATAATTGGGAACATTAGAGTAAAACTAAGAAATCTTTTAAATCCTAGCAACTAAAAAGTCAAATTTTTACTCGATTTGCGAACCACAGACCAAAGAATGTGAAGCTATAGATCTTGCAAACAGTAAGGCATATTGGCTCAAAAATAGGGACGTTCAGGTAAAATAATGTGAAGATCATGTCCATAAGAGGATTTCCTACCAACTTTAATAGATTTGTAAAAATAATTATTTTTCGGAATGTGGTAGGCTAAGGCAGACAAAGGGGAATGCACTAAAAATTTGAAAATTTTTGGGTTCAACTTTTTGAGGCAACAACGGGCGCAGATTGGGGACGAGGACTATGAAGGACAATGCGTGGACCAGTACATAATCCATTGGGTAGCAGAGTCAAAGAGCACAGGGCGTTGCTTTGCAAAGGGGTGGAGGGGAGACAGGGCACACACCAAAAATGGACAAGCCAAAACCGGAAAACAAACTCACACCAAAATTGCCAACTATAATATGTACAAGGTAGGAAAATCCTACCTCAAGAAATGCTCCATCTTGCTCATCTGAAACCATCCACAGGATGGGAGAAATATGAGCCCCTGCGAAATAATGGGTTGTGGTTGTTTGATAAAATTGAAAACAAATGCCACTTTGCGACTACTGCAATATCAGATCTCCAACTGATAGACTGCAAGAACCTTTGAAACACACAATCATGCCCAAATAACCATTCTTCATAAAAGGCCTCCGAAACAAAGTTTACTTCTTCATGGACAAAAGATTTTGGCTCAACTTTGATCATAACTTCAAAGACTTCTTTTGAATACGAAAAGAAAGATCTAGAAATTAAACATTCTTTTTGTAGGCTGAACATTGAATTAACCTCTGGGTAGTTCACTACTGATTGTGTTTTCTAAAACTCATACTCTACAATCATGGGATCAAATCTAAAAATAGCAACTTCTTCATTATTCGTAAAAATAAAATCATCACTGAGAGCGCAAGTAGATTGAGAACACAATTTGTCCATACCTTCATTAGGCTTGACCATGGGACTGTCAAATTTCTCAGTTTTATCTTCACAAGCATCTACTTCACTAGTTGGGCCATCATTACAAACTATGTGAGTTGGCATAACATTCTCTTTATTAGAAAATTTAAATGATGTATACTCAAGCTACATATATATCATTGTGCAAAGACTTAATGATTTCATTTCCTCCTTACTAATCATATTTTCAAACTTTATATCATCAATCTTAGAATCATCATCAAAGATAAAAACTTCCATATCTAGACTATAATCTGAAAATCCTTTATCGTCCTTTTCAAAGGCATCTTCTACCCTTTGTTTTACTTCATCAATATCAAAGGTAAAAGCTTCTAATTCAGGAGGGAAAGAAAATGCAAATATAGTATTGTCCGTGCCTTTTTCCATGTTACCAGAGTTGTTTGCATCTACTTTGAATTTGGTAATATCGCCATTTTCATCCATGATTCCACACAAAAGTCATCACCTGAGCTTCCCATGCACCATCTGGGAATAAAAACAATATTAGAATCTAATAGTAATACCTCTTCCTTAGGAGAAATGAGAGTTTGTTCACTTGTTTGCATGCATATCAAGGAAGTTTCCGGTCTTTTATTTTCAGCCTGTTTTAAAATTTTCATCTACTACTGATTGGAATTCCATGGCACTTCTAATTCTTCCTTAAGTAATCTTAACTGGCAAATCTTTTGTTGATGATCTTTGAGAGAATAAAATCGGTGATGTAAATCTTTGAGCAACAATATGGATTTGTGATCTTTGGTTGGATGCAACCCTTTCCTTTCAGCTTCAGTAACACTTGCTTTAAAATTGTTCCACAATAAATAAAGTATCTCATCATCTTTGGCCAATATTTCTCCAATTGTTGGTTGCAGTCTTCTTCTAGCTTTGGGTTGAGTTCATTGATTTGCCTGGCACCGGAACATTTTCTGAGATCTCTAAATAAAACAGAGTCGCCAACCTCCTCCAGTGGAGGTACCATTAAATTTCTGAGGAAAGAAGACACTGGCACTTCGCTTCTTCCCTAGTAAAGTCACCAAAAATCTGTTGGTAAACAGATTTGTCCTTCGAAAATAAATGTAGAAAATGACTCAAGACACCTGGAAAGAAGAACAAACAGTACCAATAGTTGGAGAAGCTGCCATTGGATTCAACAACTTTCCTCTAAATTTTAGAGGTACAACTCCCTCCTAAGATATTCAATGAATGAAAACATGGGTATGCTTTTCACCGGAAAGCAGAAAAGGTAAATTTCCATCTACCCATAGCCATGAAATAGATGTGAAAGATTGAATTTAGAATGGGGGGAATGCAAAATGAATGACAAAGTTCACTTATTCTACACTCGCAGCTGGGAACAAGAAAAGAATAAGCAGCAAACCTCTTTCAACGAATGAATTGTCCTGAAAACAAAGTTCTAGAAATAATCACACACACACAGCCTAATATAACAAATAGACACAGAAAAGCAATTACAAAGAAACAGAGTTTAGTTGCAACCAAAAGAAGATACTGATAAATCCAAAGATTTAGAATATCTCTTTATTTCTTCAATGTCCAACATGTGCTCAAAGTCACAAACTTCTGATACAATCAGACTGAATGACAAAGAAAAATAGAACTCCCCCTTTTTCCCTTGCTCTCGAACAACAAAACAAAGAAGATCCCCTTGTAAAATGAGCCCTCAATGGATTCTTAAAGGTTCCCCCTTTCTTCCATAACTGATTCTTGATTACAAAGAGAAAGGCCCCAGATCTTTCCTCTTCCGATGATGTAACTACTTCTTGAGAGGTGAGGAAATCTTTTATTTCCTATCGTAACTGATCTTTTAAAATCCCACATAACAAATAGAATTTATTTTCTTCATCCTTCAAGTGGAACCACTCCCTTTTGAAAAGTTATCTTCAGATTAATTTACCCATTCATTTTTAAGGGAGACCTTTTTTAATTTCACTTAGCCCTTTATTTTACATTGTAAATTTATTTATTGTTGAGACCTTCAAATTAGCTCAGAAACATGATTTAACTTCTGAGCATGATGCATGCCATGGTGTTTGACATCCATGTCCCCACCAACATTTATCTCTTTTGGGAGAAACGAAAACAGAGTTCCATCCTCTATAGTGTGTAGAAAATCATGTTAAAACATCCTCCACTGCACAGCCATAGAGCAAGCCAACCCTTTTCCCCTATTGGTGTTCTTCTCATAGCTGCATTCGGCAAGCTTTTTTTTTTGCCTCATTCAATCTCTTGGATGGAGTTGCTTTCTCCATGCTAAAAATTAATGAACTAATAATCTCTTTAATTAAATTTGAAGAGCTGTGTTGTCACTCACTTCCACATAAGACATCCCTACGGTGAACGCATCCGGTGCCCACATATGATGTGCCTTCAATTGCATCCATTTCCTCATACTATATATCATAAATCCTCCTGAGATAATTGGTACACAGATTGTTTTTGGTAATGCTATGAAACTTTTGGGGAGACTGGGCATAGGCAAACTAGTGCTCAGTTTGAGAGCCCATGAAAAAGCACATAGCTTCTCTAAGGGCTTCATAGTTGTTGGCATACATGAAGGGAGCATTGCTCATTACAGAAGAGAGTCTAGTTAGAACATTAAGAGCACTAGCCTTAAAATTATGGTGGCATCTAGGCTGTTTTTCACTGGATACATATACAAGACTAGGCAAATCATGGCCCTCAACGTTAATGTCTTTGCCCCGTTCTAACAAAATTTGAACTATACTCGGGTAGTCCTACGAAGTCATCCTCGAATTCTATTCTTTGAAGCCAATGTGCTCTTTGCATTTCTGATTTGGAACAGTGCCTCTCTCTATAGTCCTATTTATAGCATATTTCATTTCCTCATGCATTTTCTGCTAATATCCTGGCAAAGAGATTTCATTTTGTCACTGGGCACAACTGGAGGAATTCAGCATTATACCCACCATTTGCATTTGATGGAATGTTTCTAATGTCTTTTTCAACAGATTCACACTGTACATATCTTGTATCTGTGGCACCCACGAGATCACAATTCACTTCAAAGTATTCTACTTAAATAGTTCATGTGCCTCTACTTTGGCATGCTTTTTATGAGACGATGATCTCTTTGAGGCAATCTGCAAACAATTCATGTTCTATTGTCTATGCGTCCACATTATGCAATGATATTTGTTAGGACTCTTTGAAATGAATTGCTTCCATTTTTTTCATGGCTCTCTTCTTGCACCAAATTTATATCATGCACTCCTTCATCAAAATTTCCTTGGAAGTCTAAAGCCTTATCAATGAATCCACTTTGTATGTATCTATTTCACTAGACTTCGAGGAGACTAAATTGATGGGCTCCACACATCAGCCATTCCATTTATGAACTCATGCTATCTTTGCTCAGATTCAGATGATAATTACTTTATTTACCTTGATTTCTCATATTGGTTTTATGATATTCATTCGATGATTTGAATTGCATGTGTCATTGGTGAGAATTCTGGTATCAATGTCAACGCATGGCTATGTCCAATGATGTTCCAAGAAGCGTATGACTATGTAGAGCATTTCAAACATGAATATCACCATTATGCTTCGACGAGCATCCACATCCTGCATACCATGTCAACAAGTCATATGTCTTGGAGATGCTTCCACATTCTACATCAAAACAATAGCTACTACCTTCAGACACTGGTGGATCTCTTCATCTGTATATAGGAAAAATTATTTTCAATGTCACTTCAGAAAGCAATAAAAGAGTGATATCAAGAGCATTACTTGCAACATAAAAGCCAAGGTACTCAGAGGTAATGCAATCACCATGATCCATTTTGTATCTGCCTGAGAGTTTCTAAGGCCTTTTCAATGACTCCATTATATGCATATTTGACAATCGTTGCATTCATGAGATATACATTCCTTTGCAGTTTCAATTCAATGGCTTATATGCTTTGTCTGTGTTTCCACAATCTGCATATATACCTACTAGAACATTTCAATCTACAGCATCATTATCCATGTTTACAACTTGGCATGGTAGGGGAATTCCTATAGAAGTCACGAAGTTAGGAATTTCACAAACTTTAGAACCACAAAGTCGCGCTCCTTTGGAGTTATGAAACTAACAAATCAACTGACTTTAGAATGCCCCATATACAACGTAGCTTGTTTATAGTTTTCAAAATTGGTGGGACCCCGACACTAAAGAATGGTTATCAATGTTGACTTTATAAAGTTGTCCATTTTAAAGTATTAGGCTTTGTAATTGTCCCCAGTGAAATAAGATGGATTTAGTAAATAGGGGAGTAACTTTACTTCCATTTTAAATCGATTTTCCCAACTTTAGTGATCATGCCAAAGGAAATATTTGTACCTCATAATGAATTCCATCTGAAGCTATGAAATAATTTTCTGATGATAATGCCTCTACTTATTTTTCTCAAAATCATACTTTTGCTGAAAGACAAAAACCTTCACATCTTTCACAAATCAACTCCTTTTTGCATGAAATTTGGATAGCATAATAATTGGACACAGTAGAGCAAAATGCAGAAATATTTTAAATCCCAACAACTGAAAAGTCAAATTTTTACTTAGTTTGCGAACCACGGACCAGAGAATGTGAAGCTATAGATCTTGCAAACAGTAAGGCATATTGGCTCAAAAATAGGGTAGTTTAGATAAAATAAGGTTAAGATCATGTCCATAAGAGGATTTCCTACAAACTTTAATAGATTTGTAAAAAATAATTATTTTTTAGAATGTGGCAGGCTAAGGCAGACAAAGGGGAATGCACTAAAAATTTGAAAATTTTCGGGTTCAAATTTTTGAGGCAACATGTAGTAAGTCAATGCTACAAACGTTAAGAGTTGATCCATTGTCAATCATAAGTTGCTTTATCAACTTTTTATCTAGTAGGACAAATATTATAAGTGGGTCATATTCATCTTTTATTGATGGTATTTCATGTTTTTGATTATATGGTAAAATAAGTTTTGAAGAGTACCAAAAACCCTTTACAACAAGCAGCAATCCATAAGCCTACCGATAGCCAAAAAAAGAAAAATCTAACCATAAGCCTACCGATAGCCAAAAAAACTAGATATAAGTATAGAAAACAATAGCAAAATAGAAAGCCACTGAAACTACAGCATCTTCTTTAGTGTATCAGCTGCTTCCAGCTCATGTTCATAAAACTTTTCATGTAGTTTGGAAAATTTAACTAGCTCCTTTTCATCTTCGAACTGCTTCTTTTTGCTGCCCCTGGTATGAGTCGACGAGCCCCCTTTGTCCTCTTGCACCACCTATTTACCCTTTTCTTTGTCACCAACATTCTTATCAAGCATAACAATTTCGTCCAACACCAAGATATCCTCAGTAGTAAGGTCCATAACTTAGTCCTTTCTAAGCTCCTTAAGCTTGTTAGTGAGAAGCTTCATCTCCTACAGACTATTCTGAATAGTGAGCTTACTGATCTTCATGATCTTCTCTAGGTTTTCATTAACACCAATCAGTTTCTCCTCCAAGTACTCAATCCTTTTCCCATACTCCTCTTTCATTCTTAGGAGCTCATGTTCCATCTCCTCCATCCTTGGAATAACATCCTAGTTCTAGAAAATCTATTTATCCTGATCCACAGTGGTTTCGCATCCCCTATCCAAGTTGTCCTGCATAACCTTCAATTTGATGTTGATATGACTGATCTCCATGAAGAAACACTTATTCATCTTATGTTGACTATTGACCACTTCTTTCACCATGCCAAGGGCTTCCTCTAGGTCATCTCTAGTCCCAACCCTTGCCACCAATCCCTCAAAGTCATTCGGGAGATTCTAAGAGGGGTCGTGGATCTCTAGGAAATGAATGCCAATGTTCGACTCCTCAATAGGAAAGCCTTTACCACCTCTACCATGTTCAGTCATCATCAGATCCCTTTCACCCAAATCCATTCCCTATTCCGTGACCATATTAAAAGCTTCCCCACATGTTTCTTTTTCCTTTTCTTCATAGACATGGGGCTTTTCCCTTTGTTGGTAGGTTTCTTTTTCCCCATTCTACCCTTTTTGGCCTCAAGATCCGAATCCTCACCCGTCTCAAACCCCTCAGACCATGAGATTTGAACATCTCTCCTTTTCAAACTCTTTCTTTTTTTACTAGACACCTCAGCATTACCCTCCTATTCATCTTCTTCCACCCACTCCTCATCCTCAGACTGGGTCTCTGAATCACTAGAGATCAAGAACACCTTCTTCTTCGCAGAGGATTTGCCCTTCAACCCACCCTTAGGGGTGTTATCTTTCATATATTCCATAATGAGAAGGATTAAATCTTCATGGAGGACTAGGAGCTTAGGGTTTCTAGCATTCTCCTTAATAGAAAATCCCATAGAAGTCAGCATGTAGAACATGAAAGAAACTAACATTTTATGGTGAAAATGATTAAGCATGTTAAAATAATAACCATAAACAGAAATAAACCTAAAATCGATGGTTATATATTGCATAATAACCTCCACCACCTTGGCCCAAATAGGCTTGATAGACATCTAATTGTAGCCCCCTAATTGCAACTTCACTAGCTTGCTCTATTCATTGCCCTTGAAGAAGTGATTCAAGACCTCCTCACTAGTCTTTTTCTCCCTAAAAAACTTCTTCCCATTTATAAAAAGACTAGTAATCATGGCTATGAAGTCTTCAGTAATGGTAATCTCCCACCCAAAAGCCACCACCTTACATTTCTTCCAATTCTTGGCAAACATCAACGTAGCAGTGGGGTCAGCACCATGTAGAATCTCCATATATGGAGTCAAGCCCCCCGCCTCCATAATCTTCCACACATTACTGTTATTGCGGACCCCCTCACAGGGGGAGGGCTCCACCCTATTTCTATCCCTGCCCATCTTAAGATTCAGATCACAAAGCCCCTCAATAATAGACTAGAAACATATGACATGAAAATGAAGCCTTTTCAGCTTGAAAGGGCCATTAACAATACCCAAAATCTATGTGTTCTAGGCCTTCATGATTACCATGACATTCATACCATTAATTTCCATCATTAACACATTAGTATCCTTTGAGCTTGGTTCCACGTAGGAACTCATGTTTAATCAAAGTTTGAGATTCACTAGGAATCATGTCCATGACATCCCAAGTGAGCATAGTCTGGCTAGTGACCCTGATGTTAGCAAACACATCGGCCACTTTATTCCCTTCATACCCATTTTTGTTGCATGCATACAATCTAACAGAGCACTACATCATTCAGCTTAATAGTAGGTGGTACAATCACCTTTCGTAAAGCTTCTTGGAGCATTCCATGGTATGTAGGTGATGTTTGTATTAAATCCCAAAGAGAGATCTTAGCTAGAGTAGCACGAAGCTTTTCAACAAGATCATATTCTTGACCACTTTTATGAGTAAGATGAGGTGGTGGAGGGAGCATAGGTTGAGAACATGGAAGAGAGACAGGAACATGTGGTGCTTTCTTACTTTGCTTGTTATTGCAAGTGTTGTATGTATGAACAACTGCATTGTGATGTTGTTGTTGTGACACATTTTGAACACCTTGATTTCTTTGAGTCATTTGTCTTGCATAGTTTAGGATGTAATCTAGGGGTCGAGGTGGTTTCGACCTCCTTGAACTATTATCACCGGTTGTAAGCAAGAAGGTGCATTAGGTACCCCTCTTACAATCATCTTAGGAACATTGCTAAATTTATCCAGTAACCCCTTAGTGGGTGGAATAAGTTTATTGACAAAGATTGAATTAACATTGTTTTCCTCTTGATTATACCCAATATCTATCCCTAAAGGATTTAATGTGAGAGACCTTTTCTCATCCACTGATGCTTCTCCTTTTGAAGGGAGAGCATCAGGGCTAAGGGAAGGTACAATGTTGTTAAGGAAATTGTTGGTGATCGTATCATTAGAGGTGTCTAAGGGACTTAAATTTTCAACCAAAGTAGAGCTATCCATGGTCTTCTCATCCAAGGTTCTTTAACATTCAACTATAGGAGGAATAGGATAACTGATAGAATCATCATTATAATCATATATTTTAGCTATTAGTTCCAAAGCATTAAGAGAAGAACTTTCACACTCATCCTTCTCAAGAGTATTCACAAAAATGTACTCTATTAGATCTTCTACTACCGAATGGTATGTATTCATGTGAGTTATGAAGTTGTCAAAATCAGATACATAATCAAGGATTTTAAATGAAGAGCATTTAAATATATCCTTATGATAGTGAGAAAACACTAATGACTATCAAGAATGAGGTTGAACAAGAGAAATAAGTAGTTACAAAAGAACCAAATGTGGAACTTGAGCATGAGAATTCTAAGGAAGTAGAATGTGCTACTATATCCCTACATGCATTGAATGGCACAAGTGCACCACAAACACTCAAAGTAATTGGTTATATCAAAAATAAAAAGGTGACAGTGTTGGTTGGTTCTGTTGGTTATTTTCCCAGCTGGATGCTTATTCCCAATAATCCCTACAAAATAGCCATCATTGATCAACAGGATTCCCGGGCCAGGGGCCAACAGTATAGGAGATAGACTCTATAAATATCTCATCTTCTTCTTTAGGTTCTGCAGAACCAAGGGGGGTATTCCCTACTCAACATCTATGAAACGCATCTCTTTATTAGCTGGGATGTTGACACAAAGCAGATAAATCATCTCTTATGCAGACCAAAACTATGAGATAAGTGCAAAGGGGCTAGCTTTGGGCCTATATTTAGTTGTAGACAGAGGATTTTGGATCCTAAAACTACTTCTAAAGTCCTAAAGGTTTGTTTATGAAGTTTGAGTTTGATTTATATCTGGATGCAAAACTAGGACCTTGGGTTACAACAGAGATACCAATCCAGATCGGTGCCTATCCAGGGCTCGGAGTCAGTAGACATATATATGTGAATATTCACCACAGACTTAAGACAGTAATCAGATTTCAAGGGGCCTCTAAAATGTCTGCCTTACACACAATACCCAAGAGAGAGTATTTAGTTATTTCTGCTTACAAACATCCTTACTACAATGTATTCTTCTCAATACTTAATCCAAAACATCCAATCTACTCCTTGAGCAGAAGTAAAAGACTAAGTATTCAATATAGAAAACCTATATTCTAGAATCTATAACACCCCTTAGATGTTCATAGTCAAAAGAAAAACACATTCAGTCTGGAGACAAATAACAAAACACATGCAATTACACATTACTCATTTAAATCGACATGAAATTGATGATTTTTGTGGATAATACATACAACATACAATTCATAAACTCAAGAGACACCTGAGACAGAGCCACCAAAAAGTTGTATTCCTACTGCAGCACCAAAACTTGTCTAGTTTTCAACCACCACAAAAGAGTAGCACCGTTTGCTTAAAACAACAAGCAAGTGTACTTCGCAAAAATTAATTACATGACAAGATCAAAAATTTCTGCCAGACAATGCACCCGAGATGGCGCTCAAAAATAATAAATGCAACAAGGGACAAAACAAGAAGAAGCAAGAGAAAGGGTAAGGAGTGGTTGAGTTTGAGCCCTGTGCCATCGTTGGAAGACTCCCCGTCATAAACCAGGTACTTGACCGTTCGACCATCGACCCATGCCTATCTGTAGTCCTGCTAATAATGGCTCAACTACCTGTGGGATGCAACAGCAGATGCATTTGGAGATTTTCCCACTCAAAAATGGTCATGAGTGCAAGGAAAAAACCATCACCGAAAGTTCAAAACCTAACCGTCAATCAAAAACCCATCGTTGAGATCAACGGTCCCAAAACATGCACGCAAAGCTACTAGCCAATGACATCGTGCCATGTAGGCACCTTGACTTTCTATCGCTGACCTTTTCTTCCTTCATTTGCCTTTATCGCCTTTGTATATGCATGTTCCAATGCATATACATACAATTGTTCATCATACAAGGTGGATGTCAAATGTTATAGAACAATCTGGAACTCAGTTCAGGTCCGGCTTGTATCTTCGTCCTGCATCCATCGCTTTGTATATTACACATATACAAGCGCAAAACATATACAAGGCGGACTTGATTGCATCTATCCATCGGATTTGAAAAACCTTCAAGTTCGGGCCTTGTATCCTCATGAATTTGCATATTGGCACAATTTACAAGTGCGAAAATACAAGTGGTGGGCCCAACCTATTTTCTCTTTCCTTTGCACAATTTCTTGTATATGCGCATACAATCGCTACATACAAGTCTTGGATCTCAAAAAACAGAAGACACTTTGAAACTGCCCTGAAATCCGGCTTGTATCTCATCAAATGTATATTTCCCTTGTATATCGCATATACAAATGCGATGTACAACCCACAGACCTCAAATATTTATTAACTGCACTTCATTCCTCCATCACATCCGGGTTGTATATTTTTTCATTGTATATCCGAATGTATATTTTGTTTGTATGCTGAATATACAAACACAAACATACAAGTAGGGAATCTATTCAAAATATTCCACATACATTCTTCCCTTGTATATTGAACATGTACAAACCTGTTTGTATAGAATTGCGGTGGGCCCCACCAAATGCATCTCTGCTGCACTGTAGCAAAAGTATGTGCACCAGCCCTTTGTATATTTTTAATGTACATTCCATTGTATACCGAATATACAATCGGGAATTTTCCACAGAATATACCTACAATGTATCTCCTCCTTTGTATGTTTCGCTTGCATATTTCACATATACAAGCCCGATATACAAGTAGGGCCAACATACAAATAGCAAATATTCCCATAATCTTACAAAAGATTCCCTCAATGCATATGCAACCCGATATACATCTAGAAATGCATATAATTCAATTTCTTTATCATTTTTGGAAGCCGATAGGGATTTCACAAGCCTGCTAACAGATCTGATCATTTGCACACACAAACTTGACATTTTTCTTACATGCGACAAGAAAAGATAGACTCCACAGTGCACTGGGCCGGTTAGCCCACGAATCACTAAGGCATGGAAATGAAACCAAAAAACTAGGAACCCGCTACAGGAGACAAACATAGAATAGAAAAACAATGTAGCAGGCCAAGGAAAACTAACCTAAAGCATTAAGGGTTTGACTAAACAATAACAGAGGCTAACAAATCAACTTCAAAACCTTAACCCTAGGTGAACACCACCAATGGCTCCGATTGGGGACGTGCAGATGCAAGACTGCAACGAGAACTAGACTACTCCAGGGCTAACCAGATAAAACCCAAAATTCAAAACATGACCGACTATACAGGGCATGTATAGAATAATTACATCTAGTTTACAATGTGCACAAAAAATGACCATTATAAGAAGTAAAGCTTCAGGAACTGATCATGGACTGGCAATTCCAACAATTCACCACTTAGGGCCTGGAGAAAGTAAGAATCCCCTCCATGAATGTCGTTGATTTGATATGGGCCCACCCATAAGGGCTCAAATTTATCATGTTTACCCTTATCTTGGTTCCTTGCATTCCATACAAGGACCAAATCACCTCTCTAAAACTTTCTTTCTATAGCTCTCTTATCAAACAGATACTTTACCCTTTGCTATCTCTTGATGTTTGTTTTTTGTGCCTCCCTTCTTATCTCATCTAGTGCAACTAGCTGATTGATTCTCTCAGTCACTGGATATCCGATCTCCTCCATGTTTTCTTGTATGAATTTGTAAACTGGCAAAAAGTTGTTTACAGGTAACTTAGCCACTACCCCATATACTAGTTCAAAAGGAGATCTTCCAGTTGCTTTCTTGACTGTCACTCTGTCAACCCACAATGCCATTTTCAGCTTTGAATCCCAAGCCTTTTTATTTTTACCTACCATTCTCTTTACAATTTTCATGAGGCTTTTGTTGCTTGACTCAGCTTGACCATTTCCATGTGGGTGATACGGTGATGCATGTAACAAGTTAATTCCATAATTACTGCAAAAATCAGTAAATTCACTAGACCTGAAGCACATAGCATTATCTGTGACTAATTTTGACGGTACTCCAAACCTGATAATAATACTCTCTAAAATGAAATCCATCACCACCTTGCTGGTAGCTCTTTTGGTCGGGATTGCCTCGATCCATTTGGTGAAATAATCAGTAGCAACAAGAATCCAGCTGTGTCCTCCACTTGATTTCTCTGAGATTTCTCCTATGAAATCAATCCCCCACTGCTGAAATGGAGCTTCTATAGTCACAGTCCTAAGGGGCAATGCACCTCCATATTTTAGCTTTCCTGAGAACCTTTGGCAAGGATCACATCTTCTTACCATCCCTTGTGTATCTAAGAAGAGAGTTGGCCACCAATAGCCAGCTCTGATAATTTTGTGGGTTGTTGTATGGGCAACATAGTGTCCACCACATATTCCATTGTGCATCTCATTTAGAATATCTCCAGCCTAATTTTCATCTACACAACTAAGTAATACACCATCATGATTTCTCCAATACAACTCTCCTTGAACAATGATGTATTTAATAGCTTGTAGCTTCAAGGTCCTTTTCTAATTATCATTAAAATGGGAAGGACAATTCAAGTTCTGCAAATAATATATTATGTCCTTATACCACTCAGACTCTGACACATTTATAACTTCATTATGTGCTACATTTACTTGGCATGCCTCTAGATTTGACTGTGTCATCAGTTTTGCCAAACCTTGTCCCCTTACCAATTTAGTGATCTGTATTTCAATGTTGAACTCCTGCAGTTTATTTATCCATCTGCATCTTCTTCCAGTTACCTACTGCTGAGTGAATATATCTTTGACTACTGCATGAGGCACATATGCAACTACCCGAGAGCCTACCAAATATAGCCTAAAGCTCTTGACTACTCTAACTAGTGCATATGCCTGCTTCTCCATTATATCATACTTTAATTCAGTAGCTTGCAATGACCTACTAAAGAAAGCTATAGGCTGCTCAAACCCTTCTACATTTTTCTGGTAATAAACATGCAGCAATAGTATGGAAAGAAGCGAATGAAAATAATTGAAATGGCTTGGAAAAATATGGGGATTTTAGCATAGGAGCCATCTTTATAGCCTCTTTTATGTTCTGAAACGATTTAGTTGCTTCATCTTCCCACTTGATAGCTGCACCTTTCTTCAACATCTTGGAGATGTCTTTTGTTGTCTCTGCAAAGTTAGGTACAAATCTCCTAACAAAATTAATTTTTCCAAAGAAGGACTAAACACCTTTAACTGTTTTAGGGATCTGAATTTTGTCAATTGCAGCTACCCTTTCAGGATCAATCCTGACTCCATCCTTGGAAACAATGTGTCCAAGCAATTTTCCTTCCACTACCCCAAAATCACATTTCTTTGGGTTGAGTGAGATACCATATTCTAATGCTCTAATAAAAATCTGCTCCAAGTGCATATAGTGTTGCTCTTCCTTTTTTGAATAGGCTGTCAAATCATCCTGATACACAGCCAAGATTGAGTCAATTAACCCTGCAAAAGCAACATCCATTGCCCTTTGAAATATGGCACCTGCATTTGTCAATCCAAATGGCATTCTCACATAAACATAGGTTCCCCATGGAGTGGTGAAGGCAGTCTTAAACTATTTTGATTCTTTCACCTTCACCTAATTGTACCCTGAAAATCCATCCATCATGGATAAAAGTTCACATCCAGTCACCCTCTGCAACATGGCTTCCATATTTGGCAATGGATAATTATCCTTCAAAGAGGATACATTTAGATTTCTAAAGTCCACACAAAGTCTTATGTCACCATTCTTTTTTCTGACTGGGACAAGGTTAGACACCCAAGTTGAGTGCCTAATAGGCTTGATTATTCCAGCCTCCCTAAGCTTCATAAGTTCCTCTTGCATTTTAGGAGATAAAGTTGGATTGATAGGCCTCTATTTTTGTCTAAATGGTTTAACTCCAGGCTTCAAAGGGATTTCATGCTGAAATAAATCCTCTCTATAAGCTTTCAAGTCCTCATACGACCAGGCAAAAACATGCTTGTATTTCTTCAATAGTGCAATCAGCATAGTTCTGATATGTGGTTTGAGCTGTTTGCCAATGTATACCTTCTTGGGGGCATAAGATGTCCCCAAGTTTATCTCCTCTAAATCATTCTTGTTTGTTGGGGATGCTTTTGTAACAAATTGGTCCCTATGGTCAAAAGCTCTCTCTAAAGCAACCAGCCCTCTAGGGATTTTATTTGTCTTGAGTTGAATTACTTCCTTCCCTAAGAGAGTTTCTTTCCCATCTACTACCTCCACAAAGTTATGAAAATCCATTTCCTGGTTCTCATACTCATCAATACAATGTAGAAATCTTAGTAAATCCTTATCATCATCAAACACCTACCAGCTACATACATTATCTGGTACTACAGGTCTTAGTTTGACCTCAACATTTGTAACATCTGACAGAGTTATGTCATCTGGCCTTATAGCTACATTAGCTAGAAAATCTACCCTGACATTTTTTGACCTCTCTACCCAGCTTATTGAAAATGCATCAAACAATTCAATTGTATCCCAAACAGCATGCTTATTTTGTTTCAATCTCTTATTTTTTTATGCATACTTATCTCTAACTTGGGAAACAACTAATTTTGAATCTCTAAATACTTTGAGCATCTTAATTCCATGCTTTAGAGCTACATTCAATCCTAATAGCAGAGCCTCATAATCTGCACTGTTATTTGTACAAGAAAACTTCAGCAAGAATGAAAATTTTAGAAGCTTACCAGTTGGAGACAGAAATACAATTCCAGCACTAGAGCCTTCCTTTGAACAAGCTCCATCAAAATACATGGTCCAAAGACCCTGTTGGTCAAACTCTTGAATGCACATGTCTCTCTATACCATCTTTATCATCTAAGACAACCCTGAAGTTTTCACAGTCAGTGTCCACAAAGCATACATGCTCCTCTGACTCTTGGTCCTCAACTGTTACTGATGATCTTTCTTCTCTAATCAATTTGACATCCCTGCCATTCATAGGGATCATAGCATATGACAGATCTAATTGCATACTTCCACCAATCAATGCTGCCCATCTTCTTGACAGCAACATGCCATACTGTGGCTTGATGTCAACAACTGTTATGTTCATTTGTAAGTTTTTTTTGGATACGCTACCAGTCTAAAATCCACATCCTTCATAATTCCAATGATAGGTACCTCCCTAGCATCCATGGCATAGCATTTCCTACATGCCTTATCTTTTTTTAACCCAGCTTACTGCATGATGGCTAAAGGCATGATATTTGTGGATGCTCCTGAGTCAAGCATACAATTCTTAATTAATTTTCCATTTATGACAAGGGAGACATAAAATGGCTCCACTTGTGAAGGACATTTTGTCATGGTCATCCCAAGATACACCTCAGAAACTTCATCTTCATCCATACACATGGCTTGCTTCTTACCCTGAGGTTCATCATTCAACTTGGCTTGACAGGGTATTCTTGAGATTAAGGATACTACTTTATTTCTAAATTCTTCCACTTTCATCAACTGTTCCATCAGTGGAACAGAGACTTTTATCTACGATAAGACTTGGGTCATGTCAAATGGAACATAATTTTGTATAACAGTTGTACCTACTCCACAGTTTTACCTTTATCCTGGGATGATCCAGCTTTAGCTTTTATGGCTCCCTGACTGTCATTCTTGATCTGAAAATTTATGTTTTGATCCTCAGCCTAGGGAACTCTACTTTCTAGTTCTTGAGGATCATGACCTGTCTTTTGTTTAAAGTTTTGCCTATTATTGTTCCATTGTTTCTTATATGGTTCAGTCCCCTTATAATTTTGCATTGGCTGGTGTGAGTTGCTTACCTAGGCCTTGCCCCTGAGATTGTAATTGCTTTTGACCTGAGCTACTCTGCAGCTGTGAAGGCTCTAATTTCTTCATCAGAAGGTCTTTGCAGGTTATTTAAGTAATTTATGAATCTTGAGCATAAGCGTAGCTATCCTCTTCATCTTCATCATATGGGAACTGCTGGTAGATCTGAACCTCATCATTTGCACTTGCTTCAGCATCATGAAAAGAGTATTCTTTATTTGTAGACAGCATGTTGACATTATCATCTTCCATGCAATGAGGCTCATTGCACTCATCACAAGCCACGGCATTGTTGTATAAAGACTGAGCAATCAGGCATTGTGACTATGAATGAGGCATCTAGCATATTATACACAACGGGGTGTCGTTAACAATATTAATAGCCTTCTTCAAAGGATCAAGTGTTTCCTTTGCATTTTGAGTTCTTTGATTTATATTACTGTGTGGCAGGATGGGTTTACCATCACGCCAATTGGTATTGTATGGCATATCATGTAATGACGGTCTTCTTTCTTGCCTTTGGTAAACCTGTCTGTCAGGACCAACCCCTTTTTCATTTTTAGCCATTCTATAGCTCAGGTCCTTGACAATAGTTGTCAATCTATCTATTTTATCCTCAGAAGCAGACGCATTGCCTTGAACACTCTCAGATTTGTTGTTTGGATTTTGTAGAATTTTTACACCATCTCTTCTATTTGTCTTACCAGACGCTTTTCTGTTATTTTCAATATTTGTTGCAATCTTGAAGGCATCTCTGAGGCTGTGAGGACCCTTGTCTCTCAATCCATAAGCTATCTTGGTGTCAAAAGCATTTATGTACAACACTATGCACATAGGTTTATTAGGCCTCAAGTCCTGTGGCAATTTGTTCAATACCTTCATGAATCTAGCATTGAAATCAGCAACCTGTTCATTTGATCCTTTGGTAATGCCAGTAAATTCATTAATGAAGAAACTAGGATCAGTTTTATCACCATATTGTTCTTTGAAAATTCTTCTGAAATCATCCCATGATGAAATGCCTATCAGGTAGACCTTTATACCATTCCTTGGCTTCATCAACTAAGGATTGCATAAATGATTTCATAAAAACATCCTCATGCTCGACCTCAAAGTTGTCCATAATATTCTAAAAATCTTTTAAGTGGTCTTCACCTGATACAATATTATTTCCTAAAAATTTAGGTACTTGCAGCCTCACATGTTTGGTAATAGGATTTGGATAACCAGGAATGCCATCAAAAACAAGTTGTCTAAATCTGTCTAGCTGCATCGGTTGTCTACCAAATTGATTAGCATTGGCATTTCTATTTGCATTCTAATTTCTTACATTATTGAAAGGTGCTCTAACATCATGCGCATTCTGTCTTTGATCATTGCGCTGATCCTGTACTTCATTTTTATGTTGATTTCCTTGCATATTTGCATTTTCAAGGGTAGGGACTGAATCATTCTGAGCAACTCTCAGGGCCTGCACTTTCTGTCTCATGTCATCTCTGATTTTCATGGCTTGTAAATACTCTAACTCAGCTCTTAAACTTTTGATTTCTTCAGCTAATTGTTCCTCTCTAGGCATGGAAGAGGATGGTTTCATTATATTCTGATCATCATCATCATCCCTTGGGGATTCATTCTCCTCAAATCTATCACTGGGATCCAAAAAAGGGTGTTCTTGAAAAACTTCTGACCTTATTCTCAGACTAGCACCCTATTGTCTTTCATACATATTCTGGATTTTAGCCTCAGTGTTTGAAAAATAAGGCATTATTTGCTCTGAGGTTCTTGGATTGTCCTGAATAAATTCATCTTTCCTGGGGCTAAGAGAACCATCTTGACTGGCTCGAACAGTCCATTTTTTCCTATACATCATTTTTATGGGTAACTCTTCAAACAGAGTATTACACTGGGATATTCTCCCCTGCATACAAATTTTTACTTTACCGATTGGGAGATTGGTTCAGAGTCACCACCTATTGCTAGGAATTGTTTTCTTTTAAATTAGGGTTCTTTTACTTCAAGTCCCCAGTAGAGTCGCCAATTTCTGTTGGTGACTCAGATGGATAAAATTTCACCAGAGATTATAGGATAACACTTTCACATTCGATCCCTAGCAGAGTTGCCAATTTTTGTTGGTGACTCGGATGGATAAAATATAACACTCTTTTTTTTTACTCCCCAACAGAGTCGCCAATTCTGTTGCGACTCAGATGGGCTCAAATAAATTCTATTTTCATCAACTCTTCCCCAGTTGAGTCACCAATTTCTGTTGGTTATTTTCCTAGCTGGATGCTTATTCCCAATAATCCCTACAAAATAGCCATCATTGATCAACAGGATTCCTGGGCCAGGGGCCAATAGTATAGGAGATAGACTTTATAAATTGTTAGATCTAGGGCACACAACTGAGAGGGGTGAATCAGTTGTGCAAAAACCTTGCTTCTATTTCAAACACTTGATTCTTCTTTGTTAGTTAGCAGCATATCAATTAATCATTCATGAAAGCAAAAAGCATAAACACCAGAGCAGATAAACATCAACACATTAGACACCAAGATTTTTGATGTGGAAAACCTGGTTAAGGGAAAAACCACGGGGTGATTAATTCAAGGATTATTCTCTATTAGAAGAATAAGAAAAATGAATGGCACATGCCAATTAGGGCTCATTGCCTGAGCACACTGCTCACAAAGAGGCACACTGCCTACAAAGAGACATACTGTCTACAAGATCATAAGGATCACAACCTTGAACTAGAGAATGACATCTTCACCATGTCTAGATCAGTTCCATTTAAGCCCAAAGCACTTCTGCTCTGCCTTTTGCTCTTTCGCTATACCACACTCATCTGCTCCACACCACACCTTGAAATGAACTCACAAACCTTTATTTATACAAGACATCGACTTAGGAACAATCATCTAAGTCGGCAATCAACCATAAGAACATTCGCAAGATGAATAACACATCCGGTCGGCCACCACAAGAACATTCGCAGGATGAACAACTCATCCAGTCGGCTAGTCTGAAAAACAACTTCATCCGGAAGAATATCTTCAATTCTGGGCTCTATCATCAATGCGGACCAACAACACAACCTCAACATGATCCAAGAACCTTTACAAGCTTACCTAAATGACCAGGTACATCCGCACTTCCTCTACTCACTAGAATCTCTTCTCTTCCTCATCTGGAACTTCAAGAACACAGTCTATTGCCACTGTCAAACTACAAGAGGTGCTTCCGGACCTCCAAACCACATACCAATTGATATGATACATCACAAGGACATCCCAAACACTCTATCCAATCCGCAAAATAGAACAATGCACTTCCGGATCTCACCGGACCTTTTTGTAACACTCTGTCACTCCGGAGCATCTCTCGAAACCGGTTCTACTTAATCGATCACAACTTCTTCACATCTTCATGTGGACCTCTGAAATCTTAACTGGATCATCTCAAGACTCATATCTACAAACCTTTTAATCCGCATCCTCTGAATCTCAAGCTATTGAGTACTTTTGCCTTCTTCTCATCGTTGTTCTTCACTGTTCTTGATTGAGACTAATTTTCTCAATATCCTCAGCACACAGCTCATTCAATCCTTCTTGTCAAAGTAATATGAGTATGTTGACATCAATGACAACACTAGTTCACCTCATACTTGCAACAATCTCCCCCTTTGTGATTGAAGGCAACATATGATGTGAAAAACCATCAAGACAAGAACTTCTCCTGTCTGTCACAGCTCCCCCTATCAACAACAACTCTTCACATGTCTTCTCTTCCTTTACTGCTCCCCCTTTGATCATCAACCACTTGTTTTTCACATGTCTTCTCTCCCCCTTTGACATCAATAGCAAAGGGCTCATACTTGCAATTCTAACACATCAGAATCATACCAGCTACTCCCCCTTAGTAGCAGCTCCCCACATCAATCCGGATCACAAGATATGATTGTGATATCCACTGGACTGATGCACATCAGTGCATCCTAGTTCATCATCGGAGGGGCCATGACCCCTCACTTCTCCCAAAGATACTCAAAAGAGTCCTTGGGAAGAGGTTTAGTAAAGATATCTGCAATCTGATCCTTGGAGGATACATACTCCAATCTGACTTCATCCTTGTTCACTTGTTCTCTCAGAAAGTGAAACTTGATAGATATGTGCTTGGTCTTAGAATGCAACACCGGATTCTTAGAAATATTTATTGCACTTGAATTATCACAGAAAATTGTGATAGGCTTCTCATATTCTACTTTAATGTCTTTTAGCATCTGCTTCATCCATAAGATTTGAGTGCAACTACCTGCTGCTGCAATGTATTATGCTTCAGTTGTAGATAGAGATATCGCATCTTGTTTCTTGCTTAGCCAAGAAACCAATCTCTTTCCCAAAAACAATGCTCCACCACTAGTGCTCTTCCGGTCATCCACACCTCCTGCCCAATCTGCATCTTTGTAAGCATGAAGAGAGAAATCATGATCTCTAGGATACCACAAACCATACTCCACTGTCACTTTTAGATATCTAAAAATTCTCATGATTTCCATAACATGAGATTCTCTAGGATCAGCCTAAAATCTTGCCACAAGACCAACAGCCTACATTATATCTGGTCTAGTCTGAGTGAGATACAACAATCCACCAATCATTGATCTATACTTTATCTAATCTGCCTTAGGAGAGTCATCATCTTTGCTCAACTTACATCTGGTTGCCATAGGAGTGTTCATTGGCTTTGAATCTTCCATACCGAATTTCCTCAACAATTCTTTCACATATTTGGTCTGAGAAATGAAGATCCCTTTCTTTGTTTGAGTAATTTGTAGACCCAAGAAGAAATTCATTTCACCAAGCATAGACATTTCAAACTCACTTTTCATCTGATTTGCAAAAGTTTTGCACATACTATCTCTTCCTCCAAAAATGATATCATCCACAAACACTTCAGCAATCAAAATGTTTTCATGATCAATTTTAAAATATAAGTTACTATCAGCAGTACCTTTGTTGAATCCAATCTACACAAGATGCTTATCCAACCTTTCATACCATGCTCTTGGGGCTTGCTTCAATCCATACAATGTTTTCTTCAACTTGCAGACCATATCATCATTATCAGACAATTGAAATCCATCTGGTTGTTCAATGTAAACTTCTTCTTCTAGATCACTATTTAGGAAGGCAGACTTGACATCCATCTGATAGACCTTGAAGTCTTTGAAAGCAGCAAAAGCAAGAAATAATCTGACTGCTTCAATTCTTGCCACCGGAGCAAAGGTCTCTTCAAAATCAATTCCTTCTATTTGAGAGTAGCCTTTGCAGACCAATCTAGCTTTGTTTCTAATTACTTCACCAACTTCATTTAGTTTGTTCCGGAAGACCCATTTGGTTCCAATCACATTCTTGTCTCTAGGTCTGGGAACAAGATCCCAAGTATGATTTTTCTCAATTTGCATCAACTCTTCCTCCATTGCTTTGGTCTAGTTTTCATCATTGCAAGCTTCATTAATTGTCTTAGGTTCAATCTTTGAAATCAAACAACATTCATTTGAATCTTGAGCAATTATTCTCCTTGTTTGTACCCCTTTTCTTTTGTCATCTACGATCTGATCTTCAGAATGATTTAGAGTTACATACCTTGGAACTTTGGGAGTTTCTTGCACTACTGTTTCTTGACCAGGCTCATTCAGACAAACCTCTTCTTCCTGATTTACCGGATCAGTCTATATCTAAATTTCAGAGGAGGATTGAGCTCCTTGCACCAGAGAATCATTTTGATCATCTTCATCACATTCATAGAATCTTGAGGGCTTCTCAATTCCTTCATCAACTTTCACATTTGTGCTTTCTATCAACTTTCTCAATCTCTTATTGTAACACTGGTATGCTTTGCTTTGAGTGGAGTAACCCAAGAAAATTCCTTCATCACTTCTAGCATCAAACTTTCCTAGATCTTCATCTCTTTTGATATAACACTTGCTACCAAACACTCTTTTGCACCTTTCAGTTTCACGGAGTTTGTCGGATTGATTTCTGGATGTAATGACTTCTGTAAATGATCTTCGATGAACTTGAAAAATTTTGTTGCAGAGCTCCACTTTTCGTTTCTTCTTGAATGCAGAATGAATAAGTGGTTAATGAGAAAACCCTTATATTGCTCTATAAACCCTAATGCTAGGTTGTAATAAATGCTCGACCTAAGTTATTTCAGTTTTGCTTTATTCAAATGACTTGAAGAACCAGATCAATCCTGATCTTTAAACATCTTGCAAATCTTTCAAAACTTAACCACAGTATGTTTGGATGTTACCCTTATGAACCCTTCAGTCCGTAACTCTTCTTGTGCCAGTTCCAGCACCAATTGACTGGCTGGGGGAACAAGGTTTTCTTTGTGTCTCCCCCTGAGCCAGAGCTCACTTTTTAATTTCTAGAAGGAATATCAGCACCAGAGTCTGGTGCGGATCCAACCACTACATTCTCTATACTTTTCTTCACCCAAATCTTGTTCATCTCACTTTTAATTTCATCCACATTCACCTTTTGTTTACCCTTATCTTGATTCTAATTATGATATACCAGACCTCTTTTGTCCTGATTCTTGCTTCTACAGAATTTTGCAATATGACCGGATCTATTGCAAATTTGGAAAACAACATTTCTCTGCATATTTGATTGATATTCTCTTGATCTGCATTGATTAGCCATATGACCTATTCTATTGCATGCAAAACATCTACCATTGAATGATTTGTTCATTTACATATTTCTGCATTCATGAGATTTGTGACCATACCTTTTGCAGTTAAAACATTGTTCAGAGAAGGATGAATTAGTCTGATTCATTCTCTTTCTGCACTGATTAGCTTTGTGACCAAAGTGATTGCAGCTGTGGCAGTATCCATTGAAGGATGGATATCTTTGAGCATTGGGCTGTCTTACCGGAGCTCTTCTAGGCCTGTTCCTTGGATTTTCTGATCCAAAATTATTCTGACCGGATCCAGAGCTTTCTCCTTTCTCATATCCCAAACCAACTTGTCATCTACCCCTTTTTGATTTCCAAGAAGAACTTCAAGTTGAGCAGAACTTATCTTGAATTTCTCTTTATATTCATTTGCTGTTGAATATCCCTTTTGAGAGAGACAATTTGATCCTCAAGTTTTTCTTCATTATCTTTAGCGTCTTCAAGATCAGATTCAAGATGTCTAATAATTCTATCCATCTGGTGGCAGTCTTCTGATTTCTCCTTGAGAGATTGTCTTAGATTATCTTCAATTTTTCTTTTCTCTTCAACTTCTTGGGTAAACTTCATAACTCCTGATTCCATTTCATATCTTACCATAATGATTTCTTTTGATAACTTTTCACATAACTTGGTTTTCTCAGTCAGCTCTTCATTTGCATCATTTGCTTCACCTTGTCTTGCCAATTGCTGAAGTAGCTCCTTTCTCTTTTTCATAGAGAGACTTAATTTGTCTTTTAGTTCTCTCATGAAATCATCAGCCTGTTTGAGTCTTTCCTTTAATTCATTGACTTCAGAGTTTGACTGTTCAAGATCCTCAAGGGCAGTCTTGAGTTGCTCCCTTAAACTATATGCATCCATTTGGATTCCCATATCTTCCACAAGCTATTAGACTCTGTTAGGAGGGACCTAACTCTGATACCAATTATTAGATCTAGGGCACACAACTGAGAGGGGGGTGAATCAGTTGTGCAAAAACCTTGCTTCTATTTCAAACACTTGATTCTTCTTTGTTAGTTAGCAGCATATCAATTAATCATTTATGAAAGCAGAAAGTATAAACACCAGAGCACATAAACATCAACACATTAGACACCAAGATTTTTGACATGGAAAACCTAGTTAAGGGAAAAACCACGGGGTGATTAACCCAAGGATTATTCTCTATTAGAAGAATAAGAAAAATGAATGGCACATGCCAATTAGGGCTCACTGCCCAAGCACACTGCTCACAAGGAGGCACACTGCCTACAAAGAGACATATTGTCTACAAGATCATAAGGATCACAACCTTGAACTGGAGAATGACATCTTCACCATGTCTGGATCAGTTCCATTTAAGCCCGAAGCACTTCTGCTCTGCCTTTCGCTCTCTCGCTATACCACACTCATCTGCTCCACACCATGCCTTGAAATGAACTCACAAACATTTATTTATACAAGACATCGACTTAGGAACAATCATCTAAGTCAGCAATCAACCATAAGAACATTCACAAGATGAATAACACATCTGGTCGGCCACCACAAGAACATTCGCAGGATGAACAACTCATCTGGTTGGCTAGTCTGAAAAACAGCTTCATCCAGAAGAATATCTTCAATTCTGGGCTCTATCATCAATGCGGACCAACAACACAACCTCAACATGATCCAAGAACCTTCACAAGCTTACCTAAATGACCAGGTACATCCACACTTCCTCTACTCACTGGAATCTCTTCTCTTCCTCATCCGGAACTTCAAGAACATAGTCTATTGCCACTGTCAAACTACAAGAGGTGCTTTTGAACCTCCAAACCACATACCAATCAATATGATACATCACAAGGACATCCCAAACACTATGTCCAATCTGCAGAATAGAACAATGCACTTCCGGATCTCACCAGACCTTTTTGTAACACTCTGTCACTCCAGAGCATCTCCCAAAACTGGTTCTACTTGATCGATCACAACTTCTTCACATCTTCATGCGGACCTCTAAAATCTTAACTAGATCATCTCAAGACTCATATCTACAAACCCTTTAATCTGCATCCTCTGAATCTCAACCTATTGAGTACTTTTGCCTTCTTCTCATCACTGTTCTTCATTGTTCTTGATTGAGACTAATTTTCTCAATATCCTCAGCACACAGCTCATTCAATCCTTCTTGTCGAAGCAATATGAGTATGTTGACATCAATGACAACACTAGTTCACCTCATACATGCAACATAAATATCTCCTCTTCTTCTTTAGGCTCTGCAGAACCAAGGGGGTATTCCCTACTCAACATCTATAGAATGCATCTCTTTATTAGCTGGGATGTTGACACAAAGCAGATAAATCATCTCTTATGTAGACCAAAACTGTGAGATAAGTGCAAAGGGGCTAGCTTTGGGCCTATATTTAGTTGTAGACAGAGGATTTTGGATCCTAAAACTACTTCTAAAGTCCTAAAGGTTTGTTTATGAAGTTTGAGTTTGATTTATATCTGGATGCAAAACTAGGACCTTGGGTTACAATAGAGATACCAGTCCAGATCGGTGCCTATCCAGGGCTCGGAGTCAGTAGACATATATATGTGAATGTTCACCACAGACTTAAGACAATAATCAGATTTCAAGTGGCCTCTAAAATGTCTGCCTTACAGACAATACCCAAGAGAGAGTATTTAGTTATTTCTGCTTACAAACATCCTTACTGCAATGTATTCTTCTCAATACTTAATCCAAAACATCCAATCTACTCCTTGAGTAGAAGTAAAAGATTAAGTATTCAATATAGAAAACCTATATTCTAGAATCTATAACACCCCTTAGATGTTCAGAGTCAAAAGAAAAACACATTCAGTCTGGAGACAAATAACAAAACACATGCATGAAATTGATGATTTCTGTGGATAATACATACAACATACAATTCATAAACTCAAGAGACACCTGAGACAGAGCCACCAAAAAGTTGTATTCCTATTGCAGCACCAAAACTTGTCTAGTTTTCAACCACCACAAAAGAGTAGCACCGTTTGCTTAAAACAGCAAGCAAGTGTACTTCACAAAAATTAATTACATGACAAGATCAAAAATTTCCACCAGACAATGCAAACAGAAATGGTGCTCAAAAATAATAAATGCAATAGGGGACAAAACGGGAAGAAGTAAGAGAAAGGGCGAGGAGTGGTTGAGCTCGAGTCCTGTGCCATCGCTGGAAGACTCCCCGTCATAAACCAGGTACTTGACCGTTCGACCATCGACCCATGCCTGTCTGCAGTCCTGCTAATAATGGCTCAACTACCAGCAGGATGCAACAACAGATGCATCTGGAGATTTTCCCACTCAAAAATGGTTGCGAATGCAAGGAAAAAACCATCGCCGAAAGTTCAAAACCTGACTGTCGATCAAAAACCCATCGTCAAGATCAACGGTCCCAAAACATGCACGCAGAGCTGCCAACCAATGACATCATGCCACGTAGGCACCCTGACTTTCTATCGTTGACCTTTTCTTCCTTCATTTGCCTTTATCGCCTTTGTATATGCATGTTCTAATGCATATACATACAATTGTTCATCATACAAGGCAGACGTCAAATGTTATAGAACAATCTGGAATTCAGTTCAGGTCCAACTTGTATCTTCGTCCTGCATCCATCGCTTTGTATATTACACATATACAAGTGCAAAACATATACAAGGCGGACTTGATTGCATCTATCCATCAGATTTGAAAAACCTTCAAGTTCGGGCCTTGTATCCTCATGAATTTGCATATCGGCACAATTTACAAGTACGAAAATACAAGTGGTGGGCCCAACCTATTTTCTCTTTCCTTTGCACAATTTCTTGTATATGCACATACAATCGCTACATACAAGGCTCAGATCTCAAAAAACATAAGACACTTTGAAACTGCCCTAAAATCTAGCTTGTATCTCATCAAATGTATATTTCCCTTGTATATCGCATATACAAACGCGATGTACAACCCACAAACCTCAAATATTTATTAACTGCACTTCATTCCTCCATCACATCCGAGTTGTATGTTTTTTCATTGTATATCCGAATGTATATTTTGTTTGTATGCTGAATATACAAACACAAACATACAAGCAGAGAATCTATTCAGAATATTCCACATACATTCTTCCCTTGTATATTGAACATGTACAAACATGTTTGTATAGAATTGCGGCGGGCCCCACCAAATGCATCTCTGCTGCACTGTAGCAAAAGTATGTGCGCCGGCCCTTTGTATATTTTCAATGTACATTCCATTGTATGTCGAATATACAATCAGAAATTTTCCATAGAATATACCTGCAATGTATCTCCTCCTTTGTATGTTTCGCTTGCATATTTCACATATACAAGCCCGATATACAAGCAAGGCCAACATACAAATAGTGAATATTCCCAGAATCTTACAGAAGATTCCCTCAATGCATATGCAACCCGATATACATCTAGAAATGCATATAATTCAATTTCTTTATCATTTTTGGAAGCCGATAGGGATTTTACAAGCCTGCTAATAGATTTGATCATTTGCACACACAAACTTGACATTTTTCTTACATGCAACAGGAAAAGACAGACTCCACAGTGCACTGGGCCAATTAGCCCATGAATCACTAAGGCGCGGAAATGAAACCAAAAAACCAGGAACCCGCTACAGGAGGCAAACATAGAATAGAAAAATAATGCAGTAGGCCAAGGAAAACTAACCTAAAGCATTAAGGGTTTGACTAAACAATAACAGAGGCTAGAAAATCAACTTCAAAACCTTAACCCTAGGTGAACACCACCAAGTTCAATTAGTACAGACAACTTTATTGATAGATGATTAGCTCATGAGCTCAATTGTTTTGTGTATCCATTATCTAATTTTCAAGTCATGATAGTTGATGGGAAACAACTCCCTTATGGTGGAAAATGCAATCATATAAAACTCTCAATGGGAAATTATCAACTAGATTTAGAAATGTTTGTTATCCCAATTGGGGGAGTAGATGTAGTTTTGGGTGTGCAATGGTTGAAACAATTAGAAACAACATCTTTCAATTTTCAAGACTTTTATATTACTTTTAGTACACATGGGGAAAACTATAAACTTATATAGATACAATCACCATCAAGAGAAATTCTTAGGTTCCATAGGATGGATAAATTGCCTTGGAAAGGTTCTTACAACACAAGAGCACAACTGCATTTTATAGAAGCACAAGTCATGAAAACTCAAGATTGACCAAAACTTAAAGAGATCACTCAACACCATCAAAATGTTTTTCAAGAACCCAATGGTCTACCTCCGATCAAAGACCATGATCAAGCCATTGAATTAATTCCAAGAATTAGTGTTCATCCCAACAAAAGTGTCTATTCTTCCCTAATGATTATGGTTAACAAGAAGGATGAGTCATGGAGTGTGTCCAAATTATATGGAGCTCAAGAAGATCACTCTTATAGATAAGTTTCATATTATTGATGAATTAGTAGATGATTCTAATATTGTGGAACCTTTTAATAAAGGAAGAAGATATAAATAAGACTATATTTAGAACATGTGAGGTTCATTATGAGTTATTATATATGTCATTGGGTGTCACTAATACCCAATCAACTTGTCAAAGCCTCATAAATTTAGTGTTCCACCCATTTGTTCAAAAATTGGTGTTGGTATTCTTTGCTAACATCTTCATCTTTACTAAAACATGGAATGATGAACAATTCAAAGAAAAATATTTAGAGTTACTAAGCGTTGAGGGTAATGCTTTTCTGAAGGGGATGGGAATGTTATGATCCTAATATGATATAGTCCTAATTATAATAAGTTAATCATGTGTAGCATATACTTAACCTTAATATATTCATTTATCAGTCTTAGTTATTCCTTAAGATAACTTAGCTAGGATGAAGAGGTGTGTCCCTACATAGTTATGCATATAAATAAGGAAGAAAGAGACTCTCCCAAACCATCATATAATCTAATATTGAATTCACATATTATTTTCTAATTATTGGAGGTCACCCCCTCGAAGTGGTCTGTTATTTTACTGATATTTACATTTATTTCCAAGAAATATCATAACAGGGGTTGCTTCTTCATTTTCCAACTCTATCTTTATCCATTAGAGATCTTCTCATGAGAACATGTCTTTATCTTTAATATCTTAAGCTTCAAACTCAATGTGTTTTTCTATAGAGACATATTAAACAATAATTTGAATAAAGTAAATTACTATAGTGAGGATATATATATATATATATATATATATATATATATATATATATATATATATATATATATATATGTATATATATGTATATGTATATGTGTATATATATATACACATATACATATACATATACATATACATACATATATATATATATATGTATGTATATGTATATGTATATGTATATGTATATGTGTATATATATATACACATATACATATACATATACATATACATATACATACAAATATATATACATATATACATATACATATACATATACATATACATACATATATATATATATATGTATATATATATATATATGTATGTATATGTATATGTATATGTATATGTGTATGTGTATGTGTATACATATACATATACATATACATATACATATACATATACATATACATATACATATACATATACATATACATATACATATACATATACATATACATATACATATATATATATATATATATATATATATATATATATATAACATAAAAAACTTGAGACACTAAGAAATACAATCTAAGATTTGGGATACAACCCCAAAATTGGTAGATTCTCTCACAAAATAATGTAATTGTCTATATATCATACTTCAAATTATTTTCAACTTCCTTTTATAAGGGGCAATATTAATTTCTAGATTCTTATTAATCTTTGTTAAAGATATATTCTCTTTTTTAACTAAATAGTCTAGAGGTTTGCATGCTCTAAAATATTCACAAAACAAAAACTTCATTTTTATATTAAAAACCACTAATATATGTGCATGTATGTATATGTATATACACACATATTAACTTAAATTCATTTTCTAGTTCCTTTTTAAGGGGTAATATTAATTTTTTTCTCAACTTTTGTACTAGATTCTTGTTGATATTTGTTCAAGAAATAGTCTATTTCTTCAACTAAATAGTGTAGAGATTTAGGTTTAGATACTCTAAAATCTTCAAAAAACCATAATCTTCATTTTTATATTAAAAATCATTGCTATATATGTGTAAATACATATATATGTGTGTACATATATATGTATATGCACATATATGTGTATGCACGCACGCACGCACACACACATTTGATATGTGTGTGTGTGTGTAATGATATGCGTGTACATATATGTACACACACAATATTTGTACACAAATATAATGATAATCATTATATATGTGTGTACAAATATATATGTACACACACATGTATATATAGACATATATTAGTGCTTTCTAATATAAAAATGAATATTATGTTTTGTAAAGATTTTAGAGGACGTAAACCCAAATCTCTAGACTATTTAGTTAAAAAATAATATTTATTTAACAAAGATCAATAAGAATCTAGTACAAAATTTGAGAAAAAATTATTACCCCTTAAAAAGGAACTAAAAAATAAATTTAAGCTATTATGTGTGTATACACATATATACATCATTATATTATACATATATAATGTATGTACATGACATACACATATATGTGCATGTACATGTGTGTGTATACGTATTTGTATATATATGTACAATATAATGTACATATATATGTGTACATATATACACTTATGTACGTGCATATATATTGTATATATGTTGTGTGTGTGTGTGTGTGTGTGAGAGAGAGAGAGAGAGATCATGCCATTATTTGAAGGAGTTTAGTTGATTATTATTACTCTTAATATGATGAGCATCATTTAATTAATAATATATTAAATTGCTTTGATGAATACATAAATTCTTAAACTAGTTTATAATTGTTCAGATAAATTTATATTTTTAACATTAAAAAAATATTGTTTTACTAACTATTTTCAACTATACTCAATATGCAAATCCATTTTGTTACAATTATTATAGGTGAATATGTAGGCCTGCTCCTTTTTCTTAGCATATAGTTTTGCTTGGGGACTAAACTTGTCTCCCATTCAAGTATACCCAAATTTGGCATGCTTTCACAATGGAAATTCTCTTCAGTATTTGGAAAAATAAAAATGTAGCTTTCTTTTCAGGATGCTCTACTAATGTTGATTTCTCTTTTGAATATTAAAGCCATGATTTGGTCTAATGTGCTTATGCAAATTCAGGTGCAAGCTCGTAAAGTTGCACCTGAGGTTTCTTCTCTTTAGGAGCTTTTAGATGGTACTGGGGGAATGCTCCTTGAAGTGTTGCTAGAGTTTTGCCCAATCCCTTTTCTCCTTCTCAAGGGCATTGGTGTGGTTGCAACTAGTTTACCAACCCATGGCTCTTAGCCTCCAAGGTCCAAAGATAATGCAGCCCGCGGTGGATGGACTCACCCTTTTAGGTCACCTTCAACATTTTCTCATCGGTGTGGTGCTCCTGGCTAGCCTGACTCTAGCAAGTTTCCTCACCTGAAGCGGGCCATTTCTCTAGTTCATGCATAGCGGCCCTCAAATGATATTCCTAAAAGGAGGGTGCTCTCAATGGTTGGGAGTTTATTGATGATTTAGTCCCTAGAGATGTGTAGAAGCCAAGCGATAAAAATCCTCCTTCTCACATTGCTTTAGCCGCATAGCTATGTTTGGATTTGGCCCTTTTTTTTTTTCATTTTTGTTTTGGACTTAATATGTCATTTAGACTATGTGGGTGTGTCTCTCTACCACTCTTTTTTTTGGTGAATATTGTACTATTTCCTTTTTAATTTATAAAAAGTAATAAGACTTATTCATTAAAAACAATTAGATATAACTATACATATAAAAAGACAATCCAAATCAATCTAAGGAAATGTATAACTCACATGGACACCTAAACAAGGGGAGAGGACCCAATTGCTGAGCATGTTCCAATAGTTGTGATAGTATTTGTGGATTTAAGGCCCAATATTTTTAAAAGTTTAGCACTAGTAATTGTGACTTTAAGGTTGTTAGTGTTGACTATAAGTACTTATAATTGAATGAAATGTGCTCTTTAGATCTAAAAAGCAAACAATCATGTGATGCCACATTAGCACACCAACAAAACATGACTCTTAATGCAAACTATTGGTCCACCTTTTTTTGGGTCTTTTTGGACACCTCAACAAAAAGCATGCTAATGTGGCATCATATTTAATATGATGATGTGAACCTAAAACCTTAGTTATAAGTAGGGGCCTTGCCAAATAAGCTGCTATAAAATTTTGGAGTGATTCAAAATTGTCATGTATGATTTGGAGAGGCGTGAAGTTAGGATGCTCAACTATAAGTACTTATAATTGAATGAAATGTGGTCTTTAGATCTAAATAGCAACCAATCATGTGATGCCACATCAACGCAACAACAAAACATGACTCTTAATGCACAACTATTGGTCCACTTTTTGGGGGGTCTTTTTGGACACCTCAACAAAAAACATGTTGATGTGGCATCATATTTGATGATGTGGACCTAAAACCTTAGTTATAAGCAGGAGCCTTGCCAAATAAACTGCTGTAAAATTTTGAAATGATTCAAAATTGCCACATATGATTTTGAGAAACCTGAAATTAGGATGCTCAACTAAACCCTATCAAATCTTCTCTCCACTAAACCCTATCAAACCTAAAAAGGAATCTATTTTATTAAATTTGCATAGAGATTACACCAAACACTTACTACATTTAATAAGAAATATATTTTATTAAATTAATGTGGAGATCAAAAGCGCTTGAGAATTCATCTTGCAATAGAATCTACACAGGAAGAGTGAAATCGATCAATTAATGCACTTGGATATTCACATGTTCTGCTGCTATCCAGGGGACAACATCACTTTCCATTTCCAAATTTCAAAATACAATGGCAAACACCTACTTGCACAAATCCCTGCAAAACAAAACATTGCAGAATGCCCACTGCTTCTCATAAATACTACCCACCTTGAACTGCCGAAGAAAGTGAGGAGACGCTGTGGAGCCTTACGCCATCCAGAAATGGTACGAATTTGGTTTTAATGTGGTCTGATATGCCCACGTTCATATGGTACGAATGTTGGTCTCTTAAATTTTGTAGATTTGTTCAACTTTAAGGAATTCCATACGGAAGGATGGCAGGTTCTGTCGCCAAGAGGATCAAATAGACAGTTCGGGACAAGGAATCCAGGCCGTAAAGGTTGTGGTGTTCAGAAGTGGCACTTGCAACTACAAAAATCCACTTCAATTTTTGTTTGATGGATGTTCATACCCTGCTTAAAAGTTATTTTCAACAAACTCATGTTGAGCATAACCTACAATCATGGCATTATGTGTGACACCACATTTTCAGGTATTCTTTCAAACTTTTCATATGATTTGTTTATGCTTCTACATTTTGTTAGTGTTGGAAATAAGCCATACCCGGACTGAAAATGGACTGGTCCAAGAGGGGCCAGTAGCTCAGTGGTAGAGCACTCCAGCAGCGAATGGAAGGTCCTAAGTTCGAGTCCTAGCTAGTCCATGTTTCAACATGGTATCAGAGCTAGGCCTAGGCTAGGAGCCCCAAGCACACGAGAGGTGTGGCTTAAGGAGGGGTGTTGGTGTTGGAAATAAGCCACACCCGGACTGACGATGGACTGGTCCAAGAGGGGCTAGTAGCTCAGTGGTAGAGCACTCCAGCAGCGAATGGAAGGTCCTAGGTTCGAGTCCTAGCTGGTCCATGTCTCAACACATTTTCCATACATGTCTACTAGGGCACTTGCAACTACAAGTGACAAAATTCCCCCCTGTTATGCTTTGATGGATATCCATACCCTATTCCAATGCTACCATTTTTGCACATGCTACGAGGATGTTGGCAAAGGTTACGAAATCTAGCTTTTCACCCACCAATTGCATTTGTTTGAAAGTTTCTAAAGCCTTTTTGGAAATTTGAGCCACTTTAGTGAATGCCATAGCTACAAGGAACTTCAAATCTCATCCACACAATATAAGCTACAAAGAAAATTAATCACAATTTGAAATCATCCAAGAGACATTTTTTGCATAAATTCTTCTTTATTGAATTTTGTGCATAAGTTCTTGTGAAGGTTGTGGTGATTGGAAGTGGCAAAGTTACTACATCTTACAAAATCCACTTTCAATCATGTTTTGATAAACATGTACATACCTTGCTTAAAAGTTTTCAAGCCATTTTCAACAAACCCATGTTGAACATATCTTGTAATCATGGCATTCCATGACACCACATTTCTTTAAGGAATTTTGTCAAACTATTCGCGTTCCTTATCTATTCTTCTACATTTCGCATACGTGTCTACCAAGGCACTTGCAACTATAATATCTAACAAAAATCCCCCTTTTGTTATGCTTTGATGGATGTCCGTACCTTGTTTTGAAGATCCCATTTTCGTGCAAGCTACAAGGATATGAGCAAATGTTGCAGAGTCTAGTTTTACACCTGCTAATTGCTTTTACTTCAAAGTTTCTAAAGCCTTTTCAACAACTCCACTTTGTGTATCATCTAATTGTTGCATTCCATAAGACCACATTTCTTGAGAACTCCTTAAAGTTGCACAAAATTCCAAACATGAAAGGCGTAAAACAACTTAGTGCCTTGTGCATGCTTTTACATTTTGCATACATGTCTATCAAGACAGTGGCAACTACAACATCTGATGAAATTCCTCTATCCTTTATGCTTTGATGGATGCTCATACCTATTCCAAAGCTCCCTTTTTAGCACATCTTGGGAGAATGCTAACAAATGTGAACTAATCATGTTAGAGACATATTTGTTGCATTTGGTGAAACATGTGGCCACCTATGTCTACACTTGACATATATGTTAATAAGCTTATGTTGAAAAGTTGTGCATGTAGGAAATGCAAATTGCATATGAGCAATGAAAGAGTGGGATTTTTTTTCCTTTGTGAAAGCATATTCTTGAGAATGTAGGTTTGTAATAATTAAAGATATGTAGAGGTGTCTTCAGAGGGTTGTGTGTAGTAAGTAAAATATGTAGTGCCTACTTCAACTAGCCCTCTTTACATAATGCTATGAGATTGAGATGAGTATTGAATGGCAATGACATTTTATGATTGTAATTGGACCATAGAAAATGTGCAGTGTTATTAAGTCTATGTCTACCACTCAATGATATTGCTAGTGTTAACCTTGGGGACATTTTCACTTTTACTAGTCTATTTCCTAATTTTGTGAGGTAATTGTAAATCTAAATTATTACTTTTAAAGCAAGAAAGTCTCTACTAGAGAAAAATGTTTAGCACATAATCCAAGCCTAGGATATAACTTGTGTTTATAAGTTGAAGGAGGAAATAGGTCATTCTAATTACAGTCTAGTTTGTCTATCATGGTTAATTTGATTGGAAATTGACTAACAAACAAACTGCATTTTATTGACAAGGGTTAAATTTGATGGTAAACCTTACCTGTCAATTATTTTTATGACATGTTGCCCTTCAAGTTCTAAGATAAATCATATTTGTTTTGTTGTATTGAATAAAATTGAGAAAGAGAATACAATAGATTAATAGATATGAAAATATAAACTACAATCCAAAATAACATCAAAATGGATTGTAAGTACAAGAAAAAAAACAACCACCAAGTGGCAAATATCCTTGGTAGTAATAGAGACAACCATACAACTAGTAGTAGATAAACCAAAAATAATAATAACAATCTCAAAACATAGAAAAAATTTAAAAAAAATTCAACTAGTAGCAAATTGGAGTGTTTGTTTGAATATTCTTGGGAAACTTCTAACTAGGACATTTTCTCTTCAATATGATTGAGCTACTTGGCTAGTTGCTTGCTAGTTTGAGAGAAGACAAAGACAAATCAAAATACAAGTTTAAAGATAAGAATTTCGTTCAAATAATCTTACTTGTAAGTTCAAATTTTGGTACTCAAAGGTAGCCTTAGAATCCTCAAACTATAACCATAACAACATTTTGAATTAACTCTTTTTTCTCTTTCAGGCAACTAAATTAAAAAAATATTTTCTATAGATAGAAACTAACTTGAACAAATGCAAAATCATTGCATTGTCTAGTCTCTAGATTTGTAGGTAAATATAGAAGCTCCACATAACCAAATGGTTCAGAGACCTATGGAAAACAATAGCCACTACTAAATTATAAGCTAAAAATAAAGAATAATACTAACTCATAATCAATAATTTTGTTTATTAGTTTATCAAACATTTTTTGTGAATTTTAAATCTTTGTATACCTATCAAAGCTAATCAAGTCTATTATGCTAAAATGTATATTTCCAACATACAACCTTCTAGCTCTACCCTTGCATAGGGTATCCTTGTCTACATCATGCTAATTGAGTAATAAGCACATCAATTCAAATAACTCAAGTAATCACTTATAAAAAGACTATGCAATGCCATTATTAGCATTTTTTTGTCAATGTCTTTTATTGGCATGAATGAGTTTATCATGTAATTCCATCCTTGCATCTTATAAAAGAATTCAAATCACTATGGAACATTAATTTTGAAGGGCATACCTACTTACTATTTCTTTGATAGATTATAAGATTATAAAATGAAAAATAGAGTTCATTTGGCACGAATGAGATTATCTTGTAGTTCCCTCCTTGAATCTTATTAATGCATTCAAATCACTAATGTTAATGTTGAAAGGCATACCTATTTAATGTTTGCTTTACAGCTTATAAGGTTGATTGTAGTGCTTCTGGAAAAACTGTGTATTGCTTTTTTTGCCTCAACATTTCAAATCACACTCCATGATCCATCTTCAGGAGGAAAGAAGAGAATGTAGTTGAGATGAAATTGCAGAGCTAGACTCTTAAAAAGAGAGAGAACGGGAGGTTCGGGTTACAAGATTAGTCTACGGAGGTAGGGAGACAAGACCAAGGACAAGCTACCATAAGAGAACAAAAAGCAAACCAAAAAAGGAAAGAATAAATAAATATAATGTAAGTAAAAAGAGATAAAAAGTTGGAAAAACGTGAGACTCAAAAAAGAAAATAAGTAAGAGTTGAACTATGCATGAGAGAAGAAAATAAATAATAATAAATAAATATAATAGGAAGAAATATTATTTTATCACAAAGTAAAATAAGCAAGGGGATATACATATAAATGTATATCTAAGGATCCAAGAAAAGAATATATGTAAGAAAGTGTGAATCTAAGCATATGAGTAAATGAAAATAAATTAGAACCAATAAATATATATGGGTGATTATATAAACACAAATATAGATATTAAAAAGAGAAATGAAGGAGAAAAAGGGGGAAAAGAGAGAGAAAGAGGAGAATAAATAAAAAACCATATATATAAATATAAGTAATTAGAAAACAAGAAAAAAAATGAAAATACACCTATATATATATAGGTGTATTTTCATTTTTTTTCTTCTTGTTTTCTAATTACTTATATATGCAAAGGGATATACATGAGAATGCATATCACAAGAACTAAGAAAAAGCACACAAACATGTAAGAGGTTAACAATGCATAAAGAGAAGAAATAAACACACTCAAAGATACATATAAGTAAGAATTACACTATGGATAAGGAGAAGAAAAAATAAAAAGACAAACAAAAATATGAGACCGAAAAAGTACCAAAGAGTAAGGAAGAGTAAGGGGATATACATATAGATGTATATCCTAGGATCTAAAGATAAGAAAACATGAAAGAATGTGCATACCAAGCATGAGAGAAAATGAAAACAAAGAAGAAACAAAAGGAAAAAGAAATAGTAAAAATGTGTGTGATAAATGTGTGCGAAAAAAAATTGCAAAAAGGATAGACAAAGGGGAAGAGGAAGATAGAAGGAAGAAAGAAGATGAAATAAAGCTATACATGTGTCTATGGATATACACATATATATGTGTATATAACCACATATATGTGTATATTTATGTATGCACATGTATACCTCAAACAAAAAATGAAAAGAAAAAAGAGAGGTAAAGTGGAAGGTGGCAAAAAAAAAAAGCAAGTAAAATTCCCTCAACATATGCAAGGGTACAAATCAGGAATAGGTTAAGGTAAAAAAGAGAGAATAGAGCCAGAGAAAAGGATGAAAGTGGAAGACAAAGGAGAGAAAATGGAAAGACTACAATGACGCGAGAGAAAGAGACCAATGATGAACAAGAAAAGGTCCAGGACCAAGAGGACAATAAACAAGGAGGGGGCTAAGGAAGAGAAACTAGGCATGGACAAGGACCAACATAAAAGTTAGGGGACTAGGTGGTGCAGGAGCACCTTGACAAATGGATACTTCCATAGGAGTTTGATTAAATTTTAATGGTTCAACATTGTAATGAGGTTAATCAAGTCACTATTAGGTCTTTAGGTCATTAGGAGGTTCAAATATGCAAAATAGTGCACTCTATGTAAAGGTTGTCATGTAAAATTAAAAAAAAGATGCAAACTTGGAAGTTGAAGGGTCATTTGGCTCTTAGTTCATTCCATGGAAGTTAGAAATTAGTTAGAAACTGAAGAGTCAAGTATGGAATGCCTTTAAAAAGCCTTGTAACCTTCAAAGAATTCGTGGGTGATTGAATACAAGAATATAGTCAATGAATAAACACTGTTTTATGGTATTTCTACAGAAAATTCACTGTTTTATGGTGTTGTACGGCCCAGTACGAATGGTAATTCATGTTTAAATATTTGTAAGTGATATATTCATCAATCACCTTCCTTTTAGAGTTGGTTTCATGCAATTTGGTTCAAATTTGAAATAGATATTGGGAATTTGCTGAAAACTGTCAAAGCCCTCTGTTAGGGTAAACAGTGAATAATGAAACTGTGTTTCTCTCGTTTTATTCATTGAAAGTGGCTAATCCTTGGTGGAAATGATCTTGACAATGTCTACTTCCATATTTATGAGGTTTTGAACCAAATGGTTGAGATTTAAGAAGGGAAAATCAAATTTTTATGACTGTAATTTGTGTCATAGTCCAGAAAATAGGGTTTTAAGAATAGTTAAGAGGTATATGACTTAGGGTTTGATAAACTGCTTAGCAAATTAGACTTTTGATTGTTTCATAAGCATAAGTAGGTCCATTAAACATTGTTTGAAGGATTGGTTGAGAGAGATTGAGGCAGGAGATAGGAGAATCAATAAGACCCCTATGTATGCAAGACCTAATAGGCCCAATTAGCACGGTGACAGTCTTTTGTTTAGTAATACTTTCCAAAGTAAGCTATGTTGATCTTTTGGTATGTTGATAATAAGGATAATGGGTGTCTCAAAAGTCTTAAATAGTCTTGAATGGAGGTCTACACTGAAAGTTATGCACTGACAGTCCCTAAAATAGGGCTACTAGGAATTATGACAGTCAATGAAGAGATGGTTGCTTGTATGGTGGGACAGACCTTGGTAAATGTTTGTTCCTATTGAATTAGTATTCCTAAGGAATGAGAAGGCCTGTGAAGTCTGGTTTGGGCTGGAGAAGTTAAAAAACAAAGTTGTGCTATGTAGAGGCCTTGGTTTATGATAAGATTGTGGATTTAAAACCCATTGTTATGAACTATGCCTATAAGGAGTTGAGTTTGTTCTTTTCCTCTGCATCATATTGGTATCAGAGCTAGCAAAAGCTCTGGGTAAAGTGTTGTGTATCTGAAGGCAGATAAGGAGTTAAAATTTGTTGGTGACCATTATTTTGTTTGCTAAGTTGTTTGGTTGCAGGTGCTTCATCCATCTAGCTGCAGAAGGATCTTTTCTGAGGTTGTGAGACAAGATGAGGTCTGTCATGACCATTCTCAAAGGGAGATTAGGCTAGATAAGGGTGCAGAGAGAAACCACTGAGGAGAGAGTGGTAGGTGCAGCACCAGGATCTGCTGTTGGGTGAGACGAATGGTTTGGTGAGTTGGTGTTGTGAAGCAGTAGAGAGATGGATACTTGACTGAAGAAGCACTTGAGGTTGCAGCCTGAAGAGTACTCCACTGATGGGAGTAGAAGGAGCCTGAGGATGCTCTGTGAAGATGGTAGTTTGATTTGTTGGTTGGTTGATCACCATTCCTATTAGTCTAAAGATTGGAAGATTGAAACTGAAAAGATTGAAGATAAAGCCAGAGGAGATGCAGAAAAAGATTTTTGCTACATTTCCAAGGGACTTGGAAATCTTTGTTGGTTGGTTGTATGGTGTAGGAGCACCTTGACAAATGGATACTTCCATAGGAGTTTGATTAAATTTTAATGGTTCAACATTGTAATGAGGTTAATCAAGTCACTATTAGGTGTTTAGGTCATTAGGAGGTTCAAATATGCAAAATAGTGCATACTATGTAAAGGTTGTCATGTAAAATTGAAAAAAAGATGCAAACTTGGAAGTTGAAGGGTCATTTGGCTCTTAGTTCATTCCAAGGAAGTTAGAAATTAGTTAGAAACTGAAGAGTCGGGTATGGAATGCCTTTAAAAGGCCTTGTAACCTTCAAAGAATTCATGGGTGATTGAATACAAGAATATAGTCAATGAATAAACACTGTTTTATGGTGTTGTACGACCCTGTACGGATGGTAATTCATGTTTAAATATTTGTAAGTGATATATTCATCAATCACCTTCCTTTTAGAGTTAGTTTCATGCAATTTGGTTCAGATTTGAAATAGATATTGGGAATTTGCTGAAAACTATCAAAACCCTCTGTTAGGGTAAACAGTGAATAATGAAATTGTGTTTCTCTCATTTTATTCATTGAAAGTGGCTAATCCTCGGTGGAAACAATCTTGACAATGTTTACTTCCATATTTATGAGGTTTTGAACCAAATGGTTGAGATTTAAGAAGGGAAAATCAAAGTTTTATGACTGTAATTTGTGTCACAGTCCAGAAAATAGGGTTTTAAGAATAGTCAAGAGGTATATGACTTAGGGTATGATAAACTGCTTAGCAAATTGGACTTTTGATTATTTCATAAGCATAAGTAGGTCCATTAAACATTGTTTGAAGGATTGGTTGAGAGAGATTGAGGTAGGAGATAGGAGAATCAATAAGACCCCTGTGTATGCAAGACCTAATAGGCCTAATTAGCACGGTGACAGTCTTTTGTTTAGTAATACTTTTCAAAGTAACCTATGTTGATCTTTTGGTATGTTGATAATAAGGATAATGGGTATCTCAAAAGTCTTAGACAATCTTGAATGGAGGTCTACATTAAAAGTTATGCACTGACAGTCCCTAAAATAGGGCTACTAGGAGTTATGATAGTCAATGAAGAGATGGTTGCTTGTATGGTGGGACAGACCTTGGTAAATGTTTGTTCCTATTGAATTAGTATTCCTAAGGAATGAGAAGGCCTGTGAAGTCTGGTTTGGGCTTAAGAAGTTAAAAAACAAAGTTGTGCTATGTAGAGGCCTTGGTTTATGATAAGATTGTGGATTTGAAACCCATTGTTATGAACTATGCCTATAAGGAGTTGAGTTTGTTCTTTTCCTCTGCATCACTAGGTGGAAGGGAGGAGAGGAGGGTTAGGTAAGGAGGAGCAAGAAGGAGAAAATAGGTGAGATTGAGGTCTAGAGGAGAGGAGGAAGTCGGGTTTGGGATGGGAAGAAGAAAGGAGGAGGAAGGAAGAGCAAGTATAAAGGTAGGGGGAGAATTGGACAAACTAGAGCAAGAGGGACAAAAGAGGTAAGATTGAGGTCAAGAGGAAATGGGGAAGTCAGGGTTGGGGTGGGAAGAAGGAAGGAGAGAAGGAAGAGCAGGGATAAAGGAAGGGGGAGAATTGGAAAAACTGGAACTAAAGGGAGGCAAGAGGAGTTGGTGGGAGATCAGGAGGAGGATGGTGATTCAGAAGGGAATGTAATAGAGGATTCCAGGTGTGACTTAGGCTCCACCCATCATCTCTATTGAGGTTCGCAGGGTTGCTTCTAATGAAGATAGCTTCTTTGAGTCTTCTCTTAAAGAAATTCTCTTCTTTGGCTAGGACATGGGTATCGTCTAGGCGAATGTGGTGTTTAGTGCTAGAGGAGTGGTCAGCTAGGGCCAATTTGGTGATCTTATCATGTCTAATATCTGCACAATGTTCTTTGATTCTCATGTAGATAGATCATGTGGTACCCCTTACATCGGTGAGATGGGTAGATCTATCTGCATGAGAATCAAAGAACACTGCGCATATATTAGACATGATAGGATCACCAAATTAGCCCTAGTTGACCACACCTCTAGCACTAAACACCACATTCACCTAGAGGATACCCATTTCCTAGCCAAAGAAGAGAATTTCTTTAAGAGAAAACTCAAAGAAGCTATCTTCATTAGAAGCAACCCCGCCAACCTCAATAGAGATGATGGGTGGAGCCTAAGTCACACCTAGAATCCTCTATTACATTCCCTTCTGAATCACCATCCTCCTCCTGATCTCCCACCAACTCCTTCTACCTCCCTTTAGTTCCAGTTTTTCCAATTCTCCCCCTTCCTTTATCCCCACTCTTCCTTCTCTCCTTCCTTCTTCTTCCCACCCCAACCCTAACTTCCCCGTTTCCTCTTGACCTCAATCTTACCTCTTTTCTCCCTCTTGCTCTAGTTTGTCCAATTCTCCCCCTACCTTTATCCCTACTCTTCCTTCCTCCTCCTTTCTTCTTCCCATGCCAAACCTAACTTCCTCCTCTCCTCTAGACCTCAATCTCACCTATTTTCTCCTTCTTGCTCATCCTTGCCTAACCCTCCTCTCCTCCCTTCCACCTGGTCTCCTAACTTTTATGTTGGTCCTTGTCCATGCCTAGTTTCTCTTCCTTAGCCCCCTACTTGTTTATCATCCTCTTGGTCTTGGACCTTTTCTTGTTCACCGTTGGTCTCTTTCTCTCGCGTCATTGTAGTCTTTCCATTTTCTCTCCTTTGTCTTCCACTTTCATCCTTTTCTCTAGCTCTATTCTCTCTTTTTTACCTTAACCTATTCCCGATTTGTACCCTTGCATATGTTGAGGGAATTTTACTTGCTTTTCTTTTTTGCCGCCTTCCACTTTACCTCTCTTTTTTCTTTTCATTTTTTGTTTGAGGTATACATGTGCATACATAAATATACACATATATGTGGGTATATACACATATATATGTGTATATCCATATACACATGTATATCTTTATTTCATCTTCTTTCTTCGTTCTATCTTCCTCTTCCCCTTTGTCTTCCTTTTTGCAATTTTTTTTCACACAGATTTATCACACACATTTTTACTATTTCTTTTTCCTTTTGTTTCTTCTTTGATTTCATTTTATATTATGCTTGGTATGCACATTCTTTCATGTTTTCTTATCTTTAGATCCTAGGATATACATCTATATGTATATCCCCTTACTCTTCCTTACTCTTTGGTACTTTTTCGGTCTCATATTTTTGTTTGTCTTTTCATTTTTTCTTCTCCTTATCCATAGTGTAATTCTTACTTATATGTATCTTTATTTGTGTATCTTTGAGTGTGTTTATTTCTTCTCTTTATGCATTGTTAACCTCTTACATGTTTGTGTGCTTTTTCTTAGTTCTTGTGATATGCATTCTCATGTATATCCCTTTGCATATATATATATATATAGGTGTATTTTCATTTTTTTTTCTTATTTTTTCTCTTCTTGTTTTCTAATTACTTATATTTATATATATGGTTTTTTATTCATTCTCCTCTTTCTTTCTTTTTCCCCCCTTTTTCTCCTTCAATTCTCTTTTTAATATCTATATTTGCATTTATATAATCACCCATATATATTTATTGGTTCTAATTTATTTTCATTTACTCATATGCTTAGATTCACACTTTCTTACATATATTCTTTTCTTGGATCCTTAGATATACATTTATATGTATATCCCCTTGCTTATTTTACTTTGTGATAAAATAATATTTCTTCCTATTATATTTATTTATTATTATTTATTTTCTTCTCTCATGGATAGTTCAACTCTTACTTATTTTATTTGCATCCTTTGTTCAGTGGAGTCTTGCTTTCTTTTTTGAGTCTTAGGTTTTTCCAACTTTTTATCTCTTTTTACTTACATTATATTTATTTATTCTTTCCTTTTTTGGTTTTCTTTTTGTTCTCTTATTGTAGCTTGTCCTTGGTCTTGTCTCCCTACCTCCGTAGACTAATCTTGTAACTTGAACCCCCCTTCTCTCTCTTTTTAAGAGTCTAGCTCTACAATTTCATCTCAATTACATTCTCTTCTTTCCTCTTGAAAATGGATCACAGAGTGTGATTCGAAACGTTGAGGAAAAAAAAGCAATACGCATCTTTTCCAGAAGCAGTACAATCATCTACATGGACTGTGGAAATATCATGTCTACAATAAAGCTTATAAGATTTGCAAATGAAAAATAGAGTTCATGCAATCTTTTGCTTTCTAATTTCTATTCATATATTCTTGTTGAAGAAACTGAATTCATTCTTATGTCAATCTTCATATGGATAGGGTCTACCTTATCTAACTACACAAATAAATTCAACTAATGGGCTATTGTATTCACATTATGTCAATTAAATTGCATACACAATTCACTCCAAAGTGTGAAGAGCTTAATAACGAACTCCTATTATTAGTAGTAGCTACAAATTCTAACATTTGTTTTGAGAGGCCATGGTATTGAAACCCATTCTTGACATTCTTTATTTTGATACAATTAATCTTTTAATGTTAGCAGGGCTTGGGTGGTTCCTCTTGCTATCAACTAGAATCATCATGTCAATGCAATCTCCAATTCAATGTAATCCTAGGATGATTAGGAGAAACTACCTGAGTGAAAAGTGTGCAATATCCTAATGGAGAATTATTTTGTAGCTAAGCTCAAACTTGGTCATTCTAGCTATTTATTGTATGACACATTTTAACAAAAATAGATAGAGTTTTAGATGTACATTTTAAGTAACACAAAAATAAAATTAAAATATTTGTTACAAAATCCTTAACCTTCTCAAAACTTCACAAGTACTTTTCAAAGCAACAACTAATTTATCTCAACTCTAAACATAACTAATTCTTAAGCCCAATTTAGAATGAACATACATTTATTTTTGAACTACATCAAAGAAGATGAGGTTAATTTCATGAAAACACAAACTAAAAACATTTATCATAAATATATTAATGTCATAAAATTTTTATAGAAAAAAAAATATTATCAAAAATTCAATATAGAGATGATGAACACCAAACACATTAGCGAAATCTTAATCATAGTTGCAAAAACCTTTAAACATCTCAATAGTTTTAAATCAAAGAAAATTATATGAAAAGCCCCTACAAATGCAACACTCAAAATCAAACAATTTTAACCCTAAGTCCACCTTATCTCTAAACCCAATTCACTAGCTTCAATGTAAGAACTATATATAAAAAAAGAAAACTTAGATCCTGCATGACAATCCCAATTAGGCACATATGCTATAAAAAGATTAGTCTATTTGTGTATGAGGAAAATCGACTAAATCAAACTAATTAAATCAAAAGCCCAATAACATAAAGAGAACCGATCTAAATAAAAGCCGTTACTAATAAATCAATAAAACATGAAAACTTTTACCGAAATTTGTATTGTTCCCTTTGGGTGAATGTGGATTGCTTAATAGTGCTGTGAAACCATGGTTGCAACAAGTAAGTAAAGTGCTCAAAGATCAATGTTAAGAGATCATGAAGTTGCTCAATCGATGCGATGTATGCTCAAAGCGCTAATAAGTATGCCTGAGAATAAGTGATCGAAGAGGATTTGTGAAGGAGATGAGGGGGGTTTATATAGGTTTCAACAGAGATCGATCAACGGTCCAGATAATTCAGAAGAATCAACGGCGGAGATAAATCAAATAACCATGATGAATGTGCACACGACATGTGTCAATCTATAACGATATTTTTATTAAAATATGATGAAAACAAGATTGATTGAATAGATAACTCAACTTGTGATTTTGCCTTTTTTAGAGTTCTAAAAATAAGACAGATTGTGTACATGAGTTAACAAGATATTTTAAGAGAAATTGGAAGGATAACTAAAATTAAATAAATAAACTTATTTATTTAATTGTGCATGATTGAGGAACATAAGATTATAAATAAAATATTTAATTTTATTTATTTTTAAGGGAAAAAGAAAATTAAATAAATAAATTTATTTAATTGTTTGTGCAAGATTAGAGGAATATGAAGATTATAAATAAAATACTTGATTTTATTTATTTTTAGAGGATTGAGATAATTTAAATAAATTTGCATGATGTATTTAAATTTAGAAGAACAAGTGATTTAATTAAATAATGTAAAATTATTTAATTATAGATAAGAGAGAATTTGTGATGAATTAATTAAATAATGGGATTTATTTAATTAATGTGGACTTAAAATTTGAAAGAGGATAATGATTTAATTAAATAATTAAAATTATTTAATTTTAGAAGAATAAGGTTGATTTTGCTAAAATTAATTAAATAAAGGGAATTTATTCAATTAATGTCAAAATTATGTGATTTGGAAGAAATAGATGAAATTAATTAAATAATTAGATTATTCAATTAATTTTGAATGTAGGTGGTTTGGAAGAATTGACGAAATGCAAGTGATGGGATGACTTGGTCATTTTAGGGTGTCTACACTATTAATTTTAAAGGATAAAATGATAGATTTTTTTTAATTATGAAACCTGGGTTTTTAGCCTAGTCTGGGCCTAGAGAGACCCTTATCGAGGATCTCTTCCGAACAGCTTTATCACCTAAGACCACAACTGGGGGGTCTCCATCCCCAATGGGAATTACCACCCTTTGGTGAAACTCGTGAGCTTGTTGGCCTAATGAAGGTACATAGCCTACAAGAACGGCAGCCCAACGAAGGCACACTTAGCCTACAAGCATGGTAGCCCAACGAAGGCACACATGACCTGCGATCTCGTTGGCCCTGTGAGGGTTTGAACCTTGGTGGCCACCACCACAACCAAGTGACTTGACCACTGAACCATGCCCTTATCACCTAAAATGATAGATTTTAATAAATATAGTATAATGATCATTAAATACCAATTGTATAAATAAAATCTACATCCACAAAACAAAAATTCTTATCCATCTCCAAAATTTACAACCCTAGAATCTAATGTCAAAATGCCAAGCAACCTTTTTAACCCTAAATTAACCTAATTTATCCAAAAATTATCTCAATCCTTAACTTTTTGATAGATATAAGACAAAAACACACTTGTGATAGTGTTATATGATAAAAAGAGAGATGATGGAATGTGTGTGAGTACACTAGATCAAACCCTCCTTTCACTACAACATTCAAGGACAAAATTGAGCCAAGTCACTACAAGATGGAAGAGGACTCAACTACTGGTTTTGTACTCTTGTTTGCAGAGGAAAGATGTGATTCAATCAAGCCTTTTATCAAGCCCTAGGACAATCAATGCACTAAACCCTAGAATTGTGATAATGAGCTTATAATAGTAAAACAAAAACAACAAATCAGGATCTGAAAGCACCAGGGTGATCGGTGAGATGTCCAAACATAAACCTCAAAAGTTGAAATGTCAAAAGACTACAGGGCTAGCACCTGAGTCCAAAAAGTTCTGATCTCTGAAAGCTCCGAACTGCAAAAATGATGTAAATGATGATTTGATGTTGAATTTAAGGTTTTTTCTACCTACTAGATGCTGGGGCTAGCACCCTAGTCTGCTACAGTGAAATTCTTGAACTTTGTTTTTGGATCTGGAACCTTTATCCTATAACCTACACACACGAAGAAAGGGGTTTGGGGGTTGTGGTGTTTAGGGACTTGCCTTAGTCAAATCTTGGGTTACATTCAAAATTTCCCAACATCATTGTTAGATAGAGAGTGTGCCCTAGTAGGGCAAAGGCTAAAGATAATCCAAATGATGATGAAATAATTCAAACACAATGATGATATCACCTTGGTGGTGAAGTCCTTAGGATGATGAAGATCCTTCAACTCATAAGGATGTTGATGATGATTCCAAATATGCAACAAACACAATGGTAACACTAGTCTACAACAAACACAATGAATGCCTTGAATTGGCCTTTGCACAATATCATAAACTTGTGATCATCAACCTAGTTACAAATGAATTCAAACACTTGTTTATATATGCTTATTTTTTAAACTTTTGGAAATTAATTGAAAGAGCTGACAAGGGAGGACCTATTTAATGTCTTATGTCGACATGCATTTGATTTTACCCTGACCAATCAGGGTGGACTTAGGTGTGAGTGCCCAAGTCGCAAGGGGCCTTTTTGGTCAGGAATTAATCTTTAAATGGGCCTTTAGTCCCCATTTGTCATGGGTTTTAGGGGATCTCTTATCGGGATGAATAATTTGCATGTAGTGTAAACACGGGGACCTAGGAGCTAAACTAGGAGGTAAAAAGGCATGTGTCCACTTTTTACTCCATAAGATTTAGCCCCCACTTTAATGTGTGTGTGATCCTATGATACAACACATGCATCAGAGTACGATCGAAGCATATCAAAACAAATCAAATGCATGAAACACTAGAATGAATACACACCCTAAGTTTGAAGGACTATTTCTAGCCCCCAAACTCAGGCAAACATAAGAAAACACTTAACAATCACATAAGACATAGTGAATATAGTAAGGAAGCATGCAATACATCATAAGAAGACATGAACACTATCATGCAATACACGAAGAAGTCATGAAGAGAAGACATGACAAAGCAATTACATATCTATATATATAATGCTAACTAAAGTAAACAAAACACACATTTAAAGACACGTAAAATACATACAATGTGGGGAGGGACTCATTGCTGCACAACTTTAGAGCATGCAAGACATGCAAGGAAGAAACGTAAAACACACAGAAGACACACATAATACATGAGCACCGCATAGTATTCCATAGACATCCTATACATCTTATACATGACAAACACCGGTGATATGGAGGAGCTTGTTGCTGCACTCTACTATCTAAGACATGCCAAACACACCTAACGGTTGAGCTATGCTACCACAACTGCTAAAGACACACTTAAGGGTGAATGACTCAAGATCCAACTCTGCCTCGCAATGAGGACTTTGTATAAAAGGATGTGCACTAGCTCAAGAGATACACCATCCTACCTCATGATGAAGGCTTTGTATAAAAGGATGCACACTAGCTCAAGAGATACGCCATCCTACTTCATGGTAAGGGCTTTGAAACATGCTTTCTCAGTGTCAAAATAATCAAACATATACCATTATATATGCCCCCACCTTAAGGTGGTTGATCTTGTCTGCTAGTATCTAGCACATTAAGGTAGAGTGAAAACACACAAGGTAACAAGAGCTTTCACAAAGTCATGCCCCAAAAGTGACATGTGATATGATCATCGAATGTTCCCACAAACACATTGATGTCAATTGTTAAGATAATGAACAAGATATAAACTTTGGTTAGAAAATCTTGTACTCTAAGATAATAACCAAATCAATTCAGAGAAGCTATGTAGAAATCATATCATAGATCACATCAAAGACCAAGGCTACATGTATGGGTTCGGAACTAAGTATAGTCGTTGGGCTATATTGTAGGTATCTCAGAACCAAGTGTAACAAGGTGAGATACAAAACCATCCAAAGTGCATTGAAGCAGATTGAGAGTATTACAAAAGGTTTGTTACAAAATATGAATCACAACACGGAGTGATTCTACTAGTCAACTGTGCAAGATATATATATCAACCCCATCTTCATATATGGACTAGGTCCATTTTTGCTTTCTTGCTAAAGGGACACACAATCCTTATCAATATCTATTTGTTTTTGTTATCCGCTAACTAGTATAGTCACTGAAGAATGTAAACATTAAAAATGGGAGCGGTGACAAGAGTGACTTGGGTTTACAACACGGGAAGAAGCCCCCAAGACAAATAGAGGAGATTAAAAATAGAAGAAATAAAGAAACAAATAGAAGAATGGTGACAACAGAGGTAGTCTCCTTGTATCCCTTACCTTATGAGAGTATCAAGGGTTATCCAAAGAGACCTTAAAAACATAAAACATAGCATGGGAAACACAACACATAGGAGGAGGCCACGTAAGCTAGCAACTCAAAGAGATACTACAAAAAAGGTGGCCCAGAAAGGTTAGAAATACTTACCAGTTTACACAATCGAACTAGTGGTTGTCATAGAGAAAATAATCTTCCTCCCAATCTTGAAAGCAAGAGGAAATAGGTACATATGGTACAATTGCCCAACTTGAATCATTGTCCTTTAACTCTTCAACTTTTAGCTTTTCTTTGTTTGATTCAATGGTAGTTGGTGGAATGCTTTCTTGTTGAGGTGTTTCTTGTCAAGCTAAGGCTTGCCTCTTCCTCCTTTCTCTTGCTTTCCTATTGCTTCATGTTTATTAGTGATGTTTGAAAAAGGATTCGCATTATTCTCCATAGTCTTTGACATCTCAAAGGAGGAAGCTGGTACAAAATTGATATTTTTGGATAATTTGCTTTGTTATTTATGGTTACCTCCCAATCCTTGTAAGGATGGTGGAAGAGGAACCTTGGTAAAGACTCCCTTACCTTGTGGTTGAGGGAGTTCTACTGCAAGTATGTGCTAATCGGTGTTGTCATTGATGTCAACATGTTTGTGTTATCATTAGTGTCAACTATGTCTTCTAATGTTGCAGGTGTTATTTGATTAAGTTGTTGTGTTAAAGTAGTCTAAATGCCTTGTAGAGGCACTGATGATGTTAGTAGATTATTCCTATTGTTGCGTTTCCAAGTTCTTTTGAGAAAATTTGATTAATATTGAAAACAGTGTGTTGAAGAGTCTTCAAGCTTACAAAATATTATTTGAGTTTTTGCTCCGCATTTCTTTTATGTTGGAGATCTAAGTGTGTGGTTTGGATATATTGTCAAGAAGTGGTTGAAGATGCTATATCCATAATTTGGTACTCTAGATTCCTATATAGTGAAAGTTATGTTCACCAGTTTGAGAACAGTATTTGACAGTGTTTTTAAGTTGTGCAGAGATGTCTGGGAGAAAGTATTTTGCTCTGTATTCCTCCGTAGATGGGTTTCAGGTGCTACGGTTCTTAATATGTGTACATAATGATCTTACCTATCTATGCTCCAAAGGGTATGTCATTTAGTGCTCTGGAAAGCAACTCATTGTGTGACAGAGTTTGACAGTGTTTTCTTCAGGTGAAAGTTGTGTTTAGGTGAAAGTTGTTGTGTTCAAGTGAAAGTTGTTGTGGCTGAATTTGTTAGTTTCTAGGTGACTTAAAGATGTTCATGGATGTTTCTAGATTGTGTTAAAGCCTTGTGTATGGTCCACAAGTTATGGTTGTGATCGTGGAAGCATGTGAAATAATTTCTTATGTTTAGATTGTTTGGGTAACCCTGAATGTTTGGACCAATTGACAAGTTGATCTGGTGATTATGTGAGCATTGTGTAGCGTATTTGGACAGATTTGGCTTTGAGATAAGGCATAGAGTAGTTTTCCTTCATTCCTTTGTGCCGTGGAATGTTTAGGTCTAGACCTAATTCAAATAGTGTGTTGCCGACCTTGGAGATTGTGTTGCCGACCTTGAAGATTGTTTCAAAGGTAATGATGGTATAAATAAGTGTTAAGGATTCATGGATGTGTATGTGTGAATGGGGGATATGATGCAGTGATGCAAATTTGATCAGGGTAGAAAGGGCTTTCATGTGTTACCTGCTACCAGATGCAGTAAGCAAAAGGTGTCTACAATTTTTAGTGATGCTGTGAAGGTGTTGAGTTTGTTGTGATGCATATTGAGCTTCATTGGAACTAAAATCCATGCATAGGTTAGATGCAATTATACCAGTTCAAAGAATGACAGTGATCCATTCTTCTCTTTCTTCTTTCTTTCTCAGTGGGCAGTGAGTCCACCTGCACAGTGAGTCCCCTGCAGTGAGCATTCTCTCTATGGTAGTGAGCCTTTGTAATTCGGTATTGTTACTACATTATATTTGTGAGCTAATCCTCACCATGGTTTTTCCCTTTTATGGTTTTCCATGTAAAATCTGGTGTTCTCTTGTGCATGGTGTTGATGTGTATGTGATTAAGTTTCTGTTAAATGGTTTTAATGTTTAAACTTCATAATAGATTAAGGGTTTAAGTGAACTAATGTGTATGTGATTATGTTTATGAGAGTTTTAAGTTTTTGATACAACTAATTCATCCCCCTCTCAATTGTCTTGTGCCTTCAACAATTGGTATCAGAGCCAAGTTCCTTTGAAGAAATCTTAACATCTTGAGGTAGATCAGAGATGGCACACAAGAAAGATATTCCTTTGTTTGATGGATCAGATTATGTACTCTAGAAGTTAAGGATGGAAGCCTTTCTAATTTGTCTTGGTTATGAGGTCTAGAAATGCATCAAGTTCAATTACAAAGTACCCAAGAAAGGTGTAAATACTGAAGATGAAATCAAAGATGTTGAAATAGAAGGTAAGGTAAAACATGCTCTCTTAAGTGGACTTGTACTAATTTTGAGTTGGTGAAAGTTGTAAATTTGAAAACTGCTAATGAGATTTGGAAAAGGTTGGAAAGTGTCTATGAAGGAGATGAGAAGGTTAAACATGCTAAAATGTAGAATTTGAAGCTCACTTATGAGACCATGTGTATGTCTGAAGATGAAAACATTACAAGCTACTTATAGAAGGTGGACGAAGTTGTCAATGGCATCAAGGGACTTGGTGGAAATATAGATGATCAAGAAGTAATATTGAAGGTACTGAGAACTCTTCCTAAAGCTTACAGTCATAAGGTTTCTGCTATTGAATAATTATAAAAGAGTAAATTCACCAAAGATCAGTTGCTTGGCACACTAACTGCTTTTGAAATAAGAGAGTTTGGTACACCTAGTGGAACTATAAAAGATGAAACTACTTTTAAAGATGGTAAAACAAAGAAGACTATTGAATCAGAACCGAAAGACTTTGATGAAGTCGAAGCCAATTTTGTGAGAAGAATGAAAAAGGGTACTGGTAATTTTAGTGGTAAGTTGCCTTTAAGTGTCTCAGTTGTGGAAAAATAGGTCATTATGCTTCAAGGTGTCTAGATAGAGCTTTGACAATTAAGAATAAGGAAAACAGAGGAAGGGTGCTCAAGAAAAATTACTATGCAAGCATTTTTTATGATGAATCTAACTTTGAGGATGATAATGATGATGAATGCTTATTTATTGCCATAAGAGATGAAACTGGTTCTACCAACTCTGGAAGCTATGTGAAGGAAAAGAATTTGGAAGCATGTATAAACTTGAAAGGCATTGTAATATCTACTTTTCATGCTATAAGTGAAAAAAATGACTAGGTCATTGATAGTAGATGCTCAAATCATATGACGGGTGATAAGAGTAAATTTATTAAACTTGAAAAATTTGATGGTAGAGTAGTTAGGTTTGGTGGTGCTGAAGCTGCTAAGATTTATGGAAAAGGTTCAATTAATTTTGATGGAAAGAATAACACTGGTGATGTACTTTATTTCAAAGGTTTAAAGCATAATCTCTTGAGTGTTGGATAGATGTGTAGCAAGGGTTACAATCTTATGTTTTCAGATGATGGATGTGAGATCAAAAAAAGCTCTGGAACAGTAATTGCTGCTAGAAAGAAGACAAGAAGAAATGTTTAACATCTCAAAGGTGGTGTTAGTTATTGCCTTATGACTTAGATCAGTGAGAGTTGGCTATGACATAGGAGATTATGTCACATCAACTTTGATAGCCTGGTAAGGATAAGTTCAGTCCAAGCTATGAGAGATCTACCAAAGTTAACAAAGCCTATTACTGTTGTCTGTAAGGAATGTTAGTTTGGAAAGAAAACAAGAAGAAGCTTCAAAAGAAAGGATCAATCATCCATCAGACTATTGGAGTTGGTGCATATAGACCTGTGTGGTCCTACTGGAGTAAGGAGTTTCCAAGGTGATAGGTATTTCATGTTATTTATTGATGATTTCTCTAGAATGACTTGGGTCACTTATCTTAAGGAAAAATTAGAAGCCCTAGATATGTTTAAAGATTTTAAAGTAATGGTTGAAAATGAATTAGATATGAGAATCAAATGTTTGAGGTCTGACAGAGGTGGAGAGTTTACTTCTAATGAGTTTAACATGTTTTGTGAGAATCATGGGATAAAGAGGCATCTATCTACATCTAGAACTCCTCATTAGAATGGAGTGGTTGAAAGGAAGAACATGACTATTCAAGAAGCTGCAAGGACAATGATAAAGGAAGGTAGCCTACCGAAAGTTTACTGGAGAGAAGCAATTCATACTCTAACAAAATCAAAGCTTACCATTGCTATAATAAGAGACTAAGAAAGATTGTTGAAAGTGCTAATGTTAAGGTTGATGAAGATATACATAAGTTTTCAAAGATTAATGGATATGAATCGGATGAGTCTTCTTGTGGATTAAAATAAGAAACTAAAGAAAAGGAAGTACAAGTTGAAGAATAAGAAGCTTCAGAAATATAAGTACAAGTTGAAGAATAAGAAGCTTTGGAAAAAGCTCCTAAAACTCCTAAATATGTGCAGAGACATTACACTGAAGATTAGATCATTGGTGATAAGAGCAAAGGTATATTGATAAGAAGTAGAGCTACTAAAGAATAGGTAAATCTATGTTTACTTTCCAAAGTTGAACCTAAAATAGTGATTGAGGCATGCAAGGATGAGTAATGGATTAAGGCTATAGAAGAAGAACTAATGTAGATTGAGAAGAATCTGACTTGGAAACTTGTCCCAAGACCAAAGAATAAGAATGTGATTGGAACTAAGTGGGTATACAGAAACACATTTAATGAGAATGGAGAAGTAAGGAACAAGGCAAGACTTGTGTGTTAGGGGTACTCACAAGTGGAAGGAATAGACTATGATGAAATGTTTGCTCTGGTGGCAAGAATGGAGGCTATTAGGTTGTTTTTGCCTTATGTAGCACATAAGGATTTCAAGGTATATCAAATGGATGTGAAGTCTGCTTTTCTGAATGGTGAGTTGGAAGAGGAAGTATACATAGAACAACCAAATAGATTTTAGTTGTCAAACAAACCAAATATAGTATGCAGATTGAAGAAGGCATTGTATGGACTTAAGCAAGCTCCCATAGCTTGGTATGCAAGGTTAGATAGGTATTTGTTGCAGCAAGGATTCAATAAAGGGTCTGCACATAGTAATTTGTACATCAAGGTAAGAAAAGATCTAATCCTGATTGTTGAGGTCTATGTGGATGACATAATCTCTGGTGGAAATAAAGGTGTGTAAGGACTTTGCAAATGAAATGCAAAAAGAATTTGAGATGTCAATGTGTTGAGAAATGAACTTCTTCCTTGGGCTGCAAATTAATCAAATAGATAACAACATTTTCATTTCACAATCAAAGTATATTAAGTAACTATTGAAGAAGTTTGGAATGGAAGATTCTAAACCAGTTTGTACCCCCATGACAATTGGTTACAAGCTAAGAAAGACTGATGAATCCCCTAAGGATGATCAAAGCAAATATAGATCAATGATTGGAGGACTGCTATACCTAACTACTACCAGACCATATATCATGGATGTAGTCTGTCTTGTGACAAGATTTCAAGAATATCCTAGAGAGTCACATGTCATGGTAGTGAAGAGGATATTCAGGTATTTGAAGGGCACTCTGGATAATGGTTTGTGGTATCCGAAGAATAATGACTTTACCCTAAGTGCCTACACATATGCATATTAGGCCAGATGTGTAGATCACATCAAAAGAACAGTTGGTGGTGCATTCTTTGAGATAGAATTGTATCATGGCTAAGCAAGAAGAAAGATTCAATGTCTTTATCTACTATAGAGGCAGAGTACATTGCAGTTGCATCTTGTTGTACACAGGTGTTATGGATGAGACAAAACTTGAAGGATATCAGAGTTGAGTATAATGATCCAATTTATATCTTTTGTGATAATACCAATGCTATTAACATTTCAAAAAATCTATTGTTGCATTCAAGGACAAAGCATATTTCAATTAGGTATCACTTTTTGAGAGAGAAGGTTGCAAAGAATGAATTGAAGATAGAGTATCTGCCTACAAAGGATCAGGTTGCTGGCATATTCACTAAGGCTCTTCCTAAGGATACATTTGAGTATCTCTGGGAGAAGTTAGGGGTTATCTCCCCTCCTTTGAACTAGATGCATTAGGAAATGCATCACTCTAGTGAGTTTCAAGATTCATTCTTTTCTGGACTAATGTTGGAGGCTACCTCTCATGAGGAGTAGGTAGTGGCATTGATGATTGTTGCAGTCAGGGGGAGTAAGAGTTGGTACAAGATGGTGTGTACTCCTAAGGGGGAGTATTCAAAGAAATTGAGAAGAGTGAAAGTATGTGCAATATCATAATCAGAGGGAGAAAGCTTGAGAAAGATGTGTCACCCTTTGCCATTGATATCAAAGGGGGAGATAGTTCATGTGAAAAAACAAAGGGAGAGAAAGAGAGTATGATGTATAAAATAAAGGGGGAGAGAGATGGTTTTTCACATCATATGTTGCCATTGATGACAAAGGGGGAGATTGTTACAAGTATGTGCTAATCAGTGTTGTCATTGATGCTAACATGTTTGTGCTATCATTGGTTTCAACCATGTCTTCTGATGTTGTGGGTGTTATTTAAATAATTTGTTGTGTTAAAGTAATCTTAATGCATTGTAGAGGTGTTGATGATGTTAGTAGATTGTTCCTGTTGCCGAGTTTTCAAGTGATTTTGAGAAAATTTGATTAATATTGAAAACAATGTGTTGAAGAGTCTTCGGGCTTACAAAATACTGTTTAAGTTGTTTCTCCACATTTCTTCTGTGTTATGGTTTGGATCTTTGTCAAGAAGTGGTTGAAGATGCTAAACCCAAAATTTGGTGCTCCAGATTGCTGTACAATGAAAGTCATGTTCACTAGTTTGAGAACAATATTTGATAGTGTTTCTAAGTTGTGTAGAGGTGTCTAGGAGAAATTATTTTGATCTGCATTCCTTCATAGATGGGTTTTAGGTGTTGTAGTTCTAGATATGTGTGCATAATCATCTTACCTATCTACCCTCCAAAAGGTGTGTGATTTAGTGCTCTGAAAAGCAACTTATTGTGCGGCAAAGTTTGACGGTGTTGTGTTCAGGTGAAAGTTGTTGTGTTCAAGTGAAAGTTGTTGTCATTGAATTTTTTTGGTTTCTTGGTGACTTCAAGATGTTCATGGACATTTCTATATTGTGTTAAATCCTTGTGTATGGTCCACAACTTATGGTTGTGATCGTGGAAGCATGTGATAAAGAATTTCTTATGTTTACATTGTTTGGGCAACCTTGAATGTTTGCGTTGATTGAGGAGTTGATTTGGTGATTATGTGAGCATTGTGTAGAATGTCTAGATAGATTTGGGTCTAAGCTAAGGCATAGAGTGATTTTCCTTCATTCCTTTGTGTCGTGGAATGTTTAGGCCCAAAACTAATTCAAATACTATGTTTGTTGATCTTAGATATTGTCTTGCCAACCTTGAAGATTGTTTCAAAGGTAATGATGGTATAAATAAGTGTTAAGGATTCATAGATACGTGTGTGCAAATGGGGGATATGATGTAGTGATGTGAATTTGATTAGGACAGCAAGGGCTTTCATGTGTTAGGCTACCAAATGCACTGAGTAGAAGGTGTCTATAATTTTTGGTGATATTGCGAAGGTGTTGAGTTTGTTGTGATGTATATTGAGCTTCATTGGAACTAAACTCCATGCATAGGTTAGATGCAATTATATCAGTTCAAAGCATGGAAGTGAGCCATTCTTCTCATTCTTCTTTCTTTCTTAGTGAGAAGTGAGTCCACTTGGATAGTGAGTCCTCTGCAGTGAGCATTCCCTCTATGGTAGTGAGCCTTTGTAATCTGGTATTGTTACTACATTATATTGTGAGCTAATCCTTGCCATGGTTTTTCCCTTTTAGGGTTTTCCACGTAAAATTTGGTGTTCTCTTGTGCATGGTGTTGATGTGTTTATGTTTCTATTATATTCTTTTAATGTTTAAACTTCATAATAGATTAAGGGTTTAAGTGAACTGATGTGGATGTGATTATGTTTATGAGAGTTTGAAGTTTTTGATACAACTGGTTCACCCCCCTTCTTAGTTGTCTTGTGCCTTCAATAGGTTCTTCAATTCAGGCTGTTCTTTACTTTCTACTTTTTCAATAGGAGGTCTAGCCAATTTTGTTATCAACTTTTCTTTGTATCTTTGATATCACAGGAAGAATTGATCTTCTCTTGGTTGAGGAGGCTCGGTAGGTTGTGGCTAAAAGTAGTCCAGGCTAAAATTTCTATAAGTAACCATAGGCTTCCATCTACTATGTTGGACAACATACAATCTCCCTTGGTGGGGAAATTTTACACATTAATGAATTGTAGAGGGGACCTCTTTCATGGACTTGAGCCACAGGTGCCTAGTTTCACACAAAATAGGTCAGATGTAGGAATGATGTCAAATGGTTGTTCCAAAGCTTTCTCTGCTACTTTAATCAATAATGTAATCTTCCCTATAGCCAGGAGGAAAGCTCCAGTATGTGTCTTAATCATCATATGTGTGGGCTCATAAGATTCTTGTATCAAATCATGCACATAGAGGAACTCTTCAATAATTACATTCGTCATGCAGTTAGGATCGATAAGGACCCCTCTTGTAGGATTTCCACTTATACGTGCGGTGATGTACAAAGAGGTCCCTCAATGTCTCCAATTGTTTTATCATGTGGTGTAAATGTTATTTCAGATTTAGGAGTCTTCCTTTTCCTATAAACTCGAGGAGGGACCATAGCATTATTCTTGTGATGAGAAGCCATGTATGTGAGATTGTTTCACACCAAAGCACTTGTTTGAGGAAATCATGTTTTTAAAGAGCAAAAACACACAAATTTCATGACAAACAAAGTAAGTATGATGGAATTAGTGCTACACAGAAAGGCATGTTGAAGAATTTAAAAATTTGCTGAAAGAATTTTGAAGAAAGTGTGTAAAACCCTTAATGTTGAAATACACACTATGTAATTACAAAATTTGAGATTTGAATGCAAGGATGCACAATGAAGAAACACTACAGCTCAAAATCAGATTTGAATGAGTGTTTAAAGGAGCAAAAAATCTAAAATAATATTTTGACTACTAACCCTAGCTTTTTGCAAAACTAGGTTATATGAAAAATGCAAAATTTTAACAAAAACCCTAACAAATGAGATATGCAAATGCAACATGTGAAATCATGAAATGATTAATTTCTGTAATTTGTCTTAGATTTGACATATGAATCATATTTTCAAATGTTTCCAATGATATGCAATGAAAATAATGCAATACTATGCCTTTATGCAAGCCTATAATACTTATTTTTTTCAATTTTTTCAAATGTATGCAAGATTTTTCAATGAAGAATGATAAGTATGATATGAATTAATGCAATACAAGACTTCAATACTAAATAAGATGCAATTTCATTAAAAACATGGGTTCACCAAAATGTTATGGGATAAAAAGAGAGATGATGGAATGTGTGTGAGTACACTAGATTATAAGCTGATTATCACAATTCTAGGGTTTAGTGCATTGATTGGCCTAGGGTTTGATATTTAAGGATTGATTGAATTACATATTTCCTCTTCAAACAAGAGCACAAAACTAGCAGCTGAGTCCTCTTCCATCTTGTAGTGACTTGGCTCGGTTTTGTCCTTGAATGTTGTAGTGAAAGGAGGATTTGACCTAGTGTACTCACACACATTGTATCACCTCTCTTTTTATCCTATAACAGATAGTAATGCCTATCAAATTGATTAGCCATGAAAGTCCTAGCTGCACACACCTAATAAGGGAATTCCTTCTTGAGCCTCAACACCTTGCTAGAGTCATCCACCTTATAGTACTATAAAGTAACCAATTTAATCTTCTTCTTCTTGTACTTAATCTTATTGTGCTTGGTGTAGGTCTTCTTGTTTCTCTTCTTTAAACCTCCCCTAAGGTGAAGGACCGAATGAAGGGGGGTAAATACATGGAAATGGGGGACAAATTAGTGGCCAATCTTGAGCTTTTCAGCGAAACGTGTTCACATTATGAAAAATAATGCATATTTGTTTTAATGCCTATGCATTTTTATTTCCTTGAATTCAATTTTTTTATCCATGGTTCTACCGATTTAGGCTTGGATTTTGAAGCATAATGGTTGGACATCTCTTGTGGATCCTAAATGCATGTTTTTAACATAAAAAAAGTCAAATTCAATCTTCGACCTCATCAGGTTTACATGTTTTGAAATAAAATTTTACAAAACCACCACCAAAATAAAGAGCTACTTCTTATATTTCTAGCCATACATTTGTTTTACTATTTTAGACAAGTTAAGGGATTTGTTTTTATTTTTTTTAAAAGTGTCTTCATATTCTTGTAGTACATATGTATTCATTTTCTTGATAACTTTTGACCCGCTTATCCAAATTTATATATATGTATGTATGTATGTATGTATATATATATATACATACATATATATATATATATATATGTATGTATATATATATTATATATGATTCTTCTATGCTTCATTCTATAGATATTCAATTAAAAAATACATTTTTAATTAGTTTTTTGCAAGTTACATGATGTGCATGCTTAGTGATGTAATTTTAAGATGCGTCCACTTCCAAAAATCACAAAAAAAATTTAAAAAATGTAAACAAATTTACAACTTGTTGATGCAGGAGCATCCATTGGTGTAAGGGCAATCTTGCATCACCCAAAAAGAAGTTAATTCAAAATCATTGCAGTTGTTTTCATTTCTTTCCATAATTAGTGTTTCTGGTTCCATAATCTCCTAAATAATGATGTAGGACTTTCAGTTTTTCCAAAACTGCTAAAAATAGCAAACTACCTATTTTGGAAAGTTTTAACTGCCATTTTAGGAAAGTAAAAGTTTGCATTTGGGTACAGAATGAAGTGAAAAGTTACAGAAAGACAACTAAAATATAAGACCTTTGGCAAAGGAATCAGGCAAAGATCATTTGTTAGATGAAAGATATTAAAGTTTTTGTTTTCTAAAAAGCAGTTGAAAATTTTTGAAATGAGATATGAGGCACTAAAACATCCCATAATGTCCCCAAAAGTTGATGGAAATCCATTTACATATTTCTGGCATGATAGTTCACATCACGATTTTTCTGGTACTTAAAACGATTTGTCAATCAGACACCTAGATCAAACGTTATGCTTCTCGAAAGTTGACCTACTTTTGGAGGGAGTGCAAATTTTGAAATTTAGCTAGAGGCCACCATAAAGTGCTATTTATGACTATTTTGGGAACCCTAGGCAGTGGGATAGTTAAGGGGGAAAGTGTAGAGTCAAGAATAGGTAGGAAAATAGAAACCCTAACTAAATTAGGGTTACATAAGGCAGAATATTCCAGAGCCTAGTGATGTGTAGCTATAGTGTGATGCAGCCTATGGAGGATTGATTCCTCTAATTGTAATTGAGCTTTTGTAATGTAATAAGTTGTCCAAATCAATAAAAGAAAGTTCTATTTTCTGTGTGTAATTTCTATTGTTGTGTGTTTTGTGATTTACCCCCTTCATCAAGTGGTATCAGAGCAAGGGTTCCTGAGTGTGTAGACAGATCACCGACCGTGAGGCAATTTGCACCGGGACCTAAGGTTGTGGGTTTGCTGCAGAGATCAAGATGCCTCCATGAAGAAATCATATTGGGAGGAATGCTTTGATGGAAGAGGGTTTTAGAGCCCTGCAAAGGAAAATTGATGCATTACAAGAGGAGCTACGAAGAGGGTTTGAGCCGAGAACAAGAGAAGAAAGTGAAGATGAAGCTGAAGAAGAGCTATTTGAGGAAGAGCAAGAAGCTACAGGGGATCCTGCAGAAGTTAGGTTGTCGAGGGCCATTTCAAAGATCAGAAAGAGACCCAGGATCAAAGTTTCTATATATTATGGAGATTTGAATCTAGAATAGCTTATTGATTGGATCATTGACATGGAGGACTATTTCAAGTATGAAGATGTGGAGGACCCAGATCGAGTCAAGTTTGCAAAAACAAAGTTGAAGGGCCATGCCAGTATTTGGTGAAAGGAGTTCCAGTTAGAGAGGAATAGAAGAGGAAAAGGAAAGATCACTAGATGGGATCAGATGGTGGAGAAACTAAAGAAGCAGTTCATTCTTATGGACTATGAGATGGAGTTGTTGAAGAAGCTACAAGGACTAAAGCAAGGTAACAAGTCTGTTAAGGAGTATACAGAAGAGTTTTATAAGATTACTATTAGGATAGGCCATGAAGAGGCCAACAAGGAGAAGGTAACCCGTTACATTAATGGGTTGAGGCCAAGTATTCAAGAGGAGCTAAGCCTGGTCAGAATGACCACCATAGAAGATGCATACTAGTTTTCCTTGAACAAAAGATTCGGTAGCATGCAAAGGGGAAGAGGTCAAGGTGAAAGGACTGGTGGAAGACCCTATGGAGGCCATAATGAAGATCAAAATAAAAGTGAAGACACTGGCACCAGTTGAAATCAAAGAGGGGAGAATGCCTACTACCCTCATGACTAGAACAATGGTGAACAAAGAGGAAGAGGAAGAGGCTGACCTAGGCAAGCACCCAGAAGAGGAGGTTTCAGAGGACCCTATTACCAATGTGGAGAAGAAGGGAATTGAGCATATGAGTGTTTACAACATCAAGGAAGGAAAAATAGAAGACCTAAATGTAATACATGAGTTACACATGTAGATGAAGATATGCAGTCTGAGCATTATGAAGATGTTGAAAGGGGAGAAACCCTATTTGCTAGAAGAACTTTGTTGAATGAGGAGAAAGAACCCAATTAGGGGAAAAGTTTATTCCACACAAGATGCAAATGTGAAGGTAAGTGTTGTGATATTATTACTGACAGTGGAAGCACTAACAATCTTGTTTTAGAGGAGATGGTTGACACGAAGAAAGCATCCACATCCATATCGGATTGCATGGTTGTAGAAGGACCATAGAGCTTTGGTCAATGAGAAGTGTTTAGTGAAGTTCAAGATTGGGGACTACCATTATGAGGTGTTGTGTGATATCATACCTGTAACATCAGAAAATGTCCCATTGGGGGCTTTTCCCTAATAAGGTTTAGCTCCCGAGTCCTTAGCATGCATTTAGGATATTTTAGTTCATATTTTGGCATCCCGATGGAATAAGACCTAGGTTCCATGGAAAATTGGACCTAGGTGGACCCCTTGAGTTGTACCCTATCCAAAATAAGGGGGAGGTCTTGGGCGCCCGCACCCTAGTCCTGCCTTATTTTGGGGCAGCCCTAAATTCTGGGTGTCAGTTTGTGACCGTTATTAGGTCCCTTTACCGACACGGTAAGTTTGAATTTCAAAACCCTTGGCAGGAGTGTTTGTAAATGCATATATAAACATTCTTAGGCATTCATTTGTAAACTAGAAGATTTCAATTAGATGATCAAAAGAAAGCTATTGTTCTCAAGGTGATTCAAGGCTTTCTATTGTGTTGCAAGAGCAAACTTGTATGTTTTGTGTGTTGATATTTGCATATTTGAGCATCGATTTCCTCATGGCATGAAGAGCCTCTTCCTCCATGAGAGCTTCACTACAAGGTGACATAATATTATGTTTTCATCATTGATTCCTTTAGTTTTTTCCTCTACCTCACAAGGGCACGTACTCTTTATCTGACAATGGTGTTCAGAGACTTAAGTGTCCTCTGGGGCTTGACTGAGCCAAGCCTCTAAACACCACAACCCCCAAAGCAAGTCTTGTGATTGTAGGTTATAGGTGTCGCATTTGGGAAAAGTGGAGTTGTAGGAAGGATTGGAAGACATCAAGGATTCAGGATCTAAAGAAAAGCAGGACACAGGAGCACTTCTAGGACTTAGGTTCTCACTCTAGTGTCCTCTATAGATAGATCTCCGAAAACAGAAGTTACAGGGTTGATCAGTGGAGGAAGGAGGTCTAGATTCCATGAAGAAACTGGCACCTTGGACTTGGGTGCCCACTCCAATGTCCCCAACTATTCCTCTTTGAAACCCCAAAAAATGTATTCTGTGATTTGGTATTTTACTCATGTCTACAAGAGCTTTTTCTGACATTCATCAATTTGTTGTCGTATTTGTACAATTGGAGTTTTAATAGTTAATTAGACATAAGAGAAGTAAAATTAATAATTAAATTCCCTAATCCAAGCTACCCTACATTTGTAACTGACCTAGGGTATGATAGTGCTCTCCACTCAACCCTAGATCCTTCAATGTTTAGTGGAGAGGCGGATTTAAACACATAAAAACTAAAACATTAACATAATCTAGTTTTCCCCTAAACATTTTGGTGAACCCATATTTTTGGACTTAAATTGCAACTTTCTGAGTGGATTGATTTCACTCATTCATTTAGTCATTCATTTTATTGCATTGCAAAAAATTCAAAAAAATTGAAAAATTTGGAAAATTCAAAAAACTTGCATTGTTGGGCTTACTAAATTGCATCAATTCTTTCTAAATTTTCCTAATTCATGATTTTTGCATCAGATCTGATATAAAATACAAAAAAATACAAAAATTCAAAATTTTGCATTGCATTTTCATCATTTAATTGCAAGGGTTTTATGAAAATTTTGACAATTTTTTATAACCTAGTAATTCCAAAATCTATGGTTAGTAGGAAAAATCTTGTCTCAAATTTTTCTACTAATTTTAGAGGCTCATTCAAATTAATATTTTTCTGTAGTCTTTCATTTTAGTGTAAATTTGCATTTAGATTTAAAATATTTGCATTTTTGCATAGAAAATTTCAACAAAAACTAGCAATTTTGATGCATTTTCATTAAATTTGCATGGGCACTTTGCATGTTCAAGCTTGAAAATAATTTTCAGATCTGAGAGTATTTAATTTCCATCATAAATCAGACTTTAGAATATTCATATAGTATTTTGTCCCAAGATCTCAAACCTAGGGCTTCAAAAACAAAGATTTTCACTAAATTTGGCCTTATCGACTTCATAAACTTGCACCATAGGTGTGCTGTGAAAGATATTTTAGCATTATTTTTATGTTATCAAGGTAATAATTTTCTTCCACTCATAAAAATCTTCACAACCCCTTTTTATCGGGCTCTTGTAGTGAAAATTTGGTGAAAAACTACACAATTTGACTATTTTTGCCCTAGGGTTTGACCTAGTTTGCACTCCAAGCATGTTGTGATCAATTTATGGAGTGAGGTGACTATTATTATTGATATTATTTTCTTTACCCCCTAAAATTCTTCACAACACCTCTTTTGCTAGGTCTTGGAGTCGAAAAACCGTGAAAAATAGTGTAGTTTTGCTATATTTTCACTAGGGTTTAACCTTAAGTGGCACAAAAAGCATGTTGTGTTGGGTATTTTGGCACCAAGTGGCTGTTATTTCTGATATTATTTTCTTTCCATCATCATTTTCCTCACAAAACCCTTTTTTATGCTCTGTTGCATTGAGTTTTGGTGAAACAATTGCCTATTTTGACATATTTTCAATATATTTGACTTGGCATCAACTTGAAATCACATCAAGAGTGTGTTGAGAAGGATAATATTGATTTTTTGGACTGATACTAGACATATAAATTTTCACCCTTGACTGAAATCCTTACAACACCCCTTGTTTCATTCATTTGCATTGAAAAAGTATAAAAAATCAAGCATTCACAACATATCCTAAGCCTAAAACTTGAGCATATTGTTGCATGAGTCTAATAACTCACTTCCCTAAGAGAAATATCCCTTTAAGAAGAAGCATAAGACACATGGGATCTAGTGCTCTTGAAGAAGTTGGTACTTTAAACATCTTCTTTACAAAAGGAGAAACCCAAATGTTACAAGACATTACACCAATTACAAGTACAATGGAAGAACAAACTTTTCATGATGTTGATGATACTATTGAGGTGACAGGATATGTATCAGATGAGCAAATAGAAAAATTAGATAAAGAGTTAGCCCAATTTCAATCATTTATGGAAAATGAGAGAATAGCTGAAGAAGCCGTTCCTACAATTCATAATATAAGAGAATTGCTAAAAGAGGGACAAGATGGTGTTAATGCAATTCATGGTCTAGCACATATTGTAGAAACTAACATTATGCTAGTGACTGAATGTGCACAAGTGATAAAAAACACTCTATCACCATCACATACACAAGTTTCGGCACCTATACCGACTACGAGAATATCCACTTTTACATCAACGATCTTAACAACTAATGCAGACGCTTGTAGTAATGCTACCATAGGTATTGGAGTATCTAATGGCACTAATTACAAAGTTGTGGGATTTAATTATCAAAATTTGGTTCCTAAAGGGACATCTTCTATGAATAATGGTTCTCAACCTCCTATCTATTCCACTCATTTCTAGCTACCTATTACATACTCGCAACCATCTTCCACCTATCATAATGGCCAACCACTGTTAACATATTCCCAGCCTCTACCTATTGTATCTCAAGCTCATTCACCTCCTCACTTCGGTTCCAATTCCTCACAACAAACTGCATCTCCAAATGATGCCATCTTAAACCAACTTTTACAGGGCATGACTACTTTGCAACAAAAGGTAACAAATTTGACAAATTCTTCAGTCTACCAACATATCATGCCCGTAATCTGTTATCCTATGCAATCTTGAGAACCCCTATCCCTGAGAGGTTTGAGACTCCTTGCTTTCAAAAATATGGTGGAAAAGGAGATCCTAATATCCATGTGGGAGCATTCACAACTATGTGTCGTGATTTCTATTTTGAAGAGGATTTGTTAGCAAAACTTTTCTAGTGATCTCTCAAAGATACTGCTTTAGAATGGTTTTGCTCTTTGCCTCTAAATTCAATTCACTCCTTTTCATAGTTGATTGATCAATTTTTACAACATTTTAAAGCAAATATTGGACCCCAAGTCATTCTTATTGACTTGGTTCAATGCAAACAAGGTCTAAAAGAAAAGTTGACTGAATACATTAGTCGGTACCAAGGACTTTATGCATAGATTCAATATTAGATGAAAGATGAGGATGTTCAAAAGATATTTATTACAAATCTACAACCTAATATTTGTGATAAGATTGTCTTGATGAAGTACAACTCCTTTCAATATTTATGCACCGCCCTTCGTAATTATCAACTTTCGTCCAGTCAATATGAAAACCAAAACTCATTGGCTCAAGTTGGTAAATCCATGGGTGGAGCATCACAAAACAATTTTAAGAGGAACAATAATAGGAGTGTCTCATCAAGATCAATGGACCAAATACAAATGTGTCTGCTATAAACAATCCAAAGAAACCATCGTATCAACCAAGAAAGTTTACTCTGATATCTGAGTCTTATCATTCTATCATGAATCAAGCTATGAGTAACAATATTTTGAAGCTTCCCCTAATCAAGCCTGTTGATCCTAGTAAACAAGGATCTTTCTTTGATTCTAATGCCTTTTGTCATTATCATTGGATGCAAGGACATGACATTAAATGATGTATGCCTCTTAAACATGAGATACAAGACCTTATTGATTCAAATGTCATCCAGGTATTGGGTGTGAATGATAATGGAAATAAGTTGGTTGCTCCACCGAATCAGAATTTACAAATCTTCACTAATCCTTTTCCTAAGCATACTAAAAATAATAAGGTGGAACAAGGTTTAATGGAAGTAGATGAGGATGATTACTTGGACTATGATAGTATCGTGGGTATGATTGAAGTCGACAAGAAACAAGTGGATAATCCACCTTGTCCACGAAGAAACATAATTTACGCTGAGGTTCCTCCTCCATTATCCTTATATGGATTGGGAGGTAATCACAATGACTTTCAAAAACAAGAACAAGAACTAATACAGACAAGCAAGATGATACAGGATGATTCCTGTTAGTATGTTAGAAAGATTCAACAATGAAAACTTGCTAAAATTTGGAAAAGAGCAAGATGACAATCAATAGTCAGAAATAATAGTGGTTCTCCCCCTCATAAGCAACAAAAAGTATCATTTAAATAAGGATTTAAAGAACAAGCATCATATGATAACAAACAAGACTTTCATAAGAACCACTCAAATTTTTCATTAAACATGATCGAGTACCTCTCCAAGAGGTTTGAGAGCTCCAAGATATAATATGAAGACTATTAATTTAAGGACAGACAACTAAGAGGGGGGGTGAATTAGTTGTCACCAAAATTCTATTCCTTATTCACTTAATACCTTCTTATATTTGACCAGCATATCAATGATTTAATCATGGAAACATAATGCAATAATTCAAGAGCATAAACAAACTCAACACAAATAACACCAAGATTTTAATATGGAAAACCCGGTTAAAGGAAAAACCATGGGGTGACTACCCAAGATTATATTCTCTATTAAAAGAATATGAAAAATAAAATGGCATTTGCCAATTAGGGCTCACTGCCCAAGCACATTGCTCACAAGAGGCCCACTGCCTACAGAACACACACTGTCTACAAAAGAAAATAAGTATTACAAACTTGAACTAGAAGTTAGCATCTTCACTATAATTGAGTCAGTTCCATTAAAGCTCAACACCTCTATTTTTCTTTTCGCTCCTCTCCTTTACCACCTTCTCCTCATGACCACAGATACTTTTGGACAACTTCGCATCTCTTATTTATACATGACATCGACTTTGGAATGAACATCAAAGTCAACACAACACACGCTTATTTTATTACAGAGCAATTACAAAAATATAGTTTGACTTATTACAAAAGCTTCATACGCATTACTACACTATCGACCACACACATCTGGCACTTAGAGGAACATGCCATGCTTCACAAAGCATCATCAAGATCATCCACAACTTGTGCAAGACATCTGGTCGGCCAAAACTAGGAAGAACATCATCACCCAAGAGTAAGTCTTGAATTACAAGATTAATCTTCAGTGTGAACCACCAACATGAACTTGATACAATCTAGAGACCCTCACAATCTTGTTTGAATCACCAAGAACATCTGCACCACTTCTACTTACTATAATCATTCACATCTTCATCCAAAACTTCAAGAACTCAACTGGTCATCTCTGTAACATTAGAAGAATTGCATACGGACCTCCAAACCATGAACCAATCGAGGTGTCAATGTCTATTAATCTCCCAAACATGCCACCATATTTGCAGAACATGATATTGAATTTTTGGATCTCACTGGACCTATTTGTACCACTTTGTCATCTCTGAATAGCTGCCAGAACCGGTTTTACTCATATGGCCATAACTTCTTCAAATCTTCATGCGGACCTCTAAAATCTTGATTAGAGAACCTTCAGACACATCTACAAACCCTTTGATGTGCATACTCTGATCTCCAACTACATGGGATCTTTACTTCATAGAACTTCACTGTCTTCACTATTCTTCTCTATTTCTAATGGGGCTAATTTTCTCAATATCCTTAGCACACAACTCATCCAATTCTTGGCATCAATACAACATGAGTATGTTGACATCAATGACAACACTGGTTAGGCCCATACTTGCAACAATCTCCCCCTTTATCATTGATCGCAATATATGATGTGAAAAACTATTTTAACCATCAAGACAAGAACTTCTCCTTACTGACTGTCATAGCTCACCCTATTACAAGCAACCATTCACATGTCTTCTCTTCCTTTACTACTTCCCCTTTGATCAAAAACCACTTTTTGTTTTTCACGTGTCTTTTCTCCCCCTTTGATGTCAATGGAACATGGCACATACTTGCAATCACTTGTCATACTTCAGAATCATACTGACTACTCCCCCTGAGTAGCAACCTTCTAACATCAATCTAGATCACAAGATATAACTATGGAAACCACCGGACTGATGCACATCAGTGCACCTTAATTTATAACCGGAGGGGTAATAACCCCTAACTTCTCCCTGAGATACTTAAAAGTGTCCTTAGGTAGAGGTTTGGTAAAAATGTCTGCAATCTAATCCTTTGAGGGCACAAACTCCAATCTGACTTCATCCTTGTTCATCTGCTCTATCAAAAAGTAGAACTTGATGGATATATATTTTGTCTTTGAATGCAACACCAGATTTTTTGATATGTTTATTGCACTTGAGTTATCACAGAAGATTGTGATAGGTTCTTCATACTCCACTATGATGTCTCTTAACATTTGCTTCATCCACAATACTTAAGTGCAACTGCTCGCTGCTACAATATACTCTACTTCTGCAATGGACAGAGACATTGCCTATTGTTTCTTGCTTAGCCAATAAACTAATCTTTTTCCTAAGAAGAATGCACCACCACTTGTACTCTTTTGGTCATCCACATCTCCTGCCCAATCAGCATCTGTATATGTATGAAGAGAGAAATCATGATCTTTAGGATACCATAATCCATACTCAATTGTTCCCTTCAAATATCTTAGAATTCTCTTGATTGCCATGACATGAGATTCTTTAGGTTCAGTTTGAAATCTAGCAACAAGACCAACAACATTCATAATGTCAAATCTAGTTTGAGTGAGGTAGAGCAATCCTCCAATCATAGACTTGTATGTTTTATGATCAGCTTTAGGAGATTCATCATCTTTACTCAACTTACACCCAGTTGCTATGGGAGAATTTATTGCCTTTAAATCTTGCATCCCAAATTTCTCCAACAATTCTTTCACAAATATGGTCTGTGATATGAAGATTCCTTTCTTTAATTGATTGATTTGCAGACCCAAGAAGAAATTCATTTCCCCAAACATAGACATCTCAAATTCACTTTTCATTTGATTTGCAAAAGTTTTGCACATACTATCCTTTCCTCCAAAAATAATATCATCAACAAATACTTCAACAATCAGAATATTTTCATGATCAATCTTAAAATATAGATTATTGTCAGTAGTACCTTTGTTGAAACCAATTTTCAGAAGATGCTTGTCCAATCTTTCATACCAGGCTCTTGGGGCTTCTTTGAGTCCATACAATGCCTTCTTCAGTTGAAACCCATCCAGTTTCTCAATAAATACTTCTGCTTCCAAATCACCATTCAGGAAGGAAGACTTGACATCCATCTAATATACATTGAAATCTTTGAAGGTAGCAAAGGCAAGAAATAATATAATAGCTTCAATCCTTGCCACCATAGTAAAAGTCTCTTCAAAGTCAATTCCTTCTATTTGAGAATAACCCTTACAACCCAATCTATCTTTGTTTCTTATTACCCCACCTTCTTCATTTAGTTTTTTCCAGAAGACCCACTTAGTCCAAATCACATTTTTGTCCTTAGGTCTGGGAACAATATCCCAAGTGTGATTCTTTTCAATCTGCATCAATTCCTCTTTCATTGCTTTAACCCAACTTCCATCATTGCATGCTTCACTTACTATTTTTGGTTCAATTTTTGAGATCAGACAATACTTCACTGAGTCTTGAGTAATATTTCTTTTTGTTTGAACACCTTTGCTTCTATCTCCTATGATCTAGTTTTCAGAATGATTCATTCTTACATACCTGGGAGTTTTGGGAATGTCTAAAACTGGAGTTTGGATTTGTTATTCTTGGTCTGAGATATCATTTTGATCATCATCTTCATACTTATAGTACCTTGAGGGATTTTCCATGCCTTCATCAACCTTCACATTTGTTCTTTCCACAATCTTTCTCAATCTCTTGTTATAACACCGATAAGCTTTCCTTTGAGTAGAGTAACCCAAGAATATTCCTTGATCACTCCTAGCATCAAACATCCCAAGGTCTTCATCTCTTTTGATATAGCATTTGCTACCAAAGACTTTGACATAATTCATAGTAGGAGAGATGCCAAAGCAATGTTCATAAGGAGTCCTACTAGTCTTGCCTATGATTTGTACCCAATTAAGAGTATAAATAGCAGTGCTCACAGCTTCTCTCTAATAGATTTGAGGAACATTTTCTTCCATCATCATGGTCCTAGAAGCTTCCTGGATGGTCCGGTTGTTTCTTTCCACTACTCCATTTTGTTGTGGAGTCCTTGGAGCAGATAACTGTCTCTTTATCACATTCTTGTTTCATCTTCTACCATAGCCTTGAATATTTTGAACTTCTCAAGTGCCTCAGATTTCTCTTTCAAGAAAGTTACCCACATCATCCGGGAGTGTTCATCAATTAGCGACATGAAATATCTATCTCCTTACAGACTCCTGATTCTTGCCGGACCACATAGATCAATGTGCACTAGGTCTAACAATTCGGTTGAAGAATGTTCCTTGCTTTTGAATGAGACTCTATTTTGCTTACCTAACTGACATTCCTTGCACAAGCTATTAGTAGGTTTGACTAATCTTGGAAGATCTCTTATAGCCTGGGTGTTACTTATTTTAATGATATTATCAAAATTCACATGACACATTCTCCTATGCCACAACCAACTTTGATCAAGTTGAAAAAATAAGCAACTTTTTTCTATACCAACCAAGTGAAATATTTTACCTTTTGTCTGAGTACCAAATGCAATCTCAGTTCTAGAGCTTTCAAAGATCTTGCATTTTCCATTTTTGAACAGGAGATCATAGCCTTTGTCTACCAACTTCCCAACACTGAGAAGATTATGCTTTAAACCTTCAACATAGAGAACATCACTGGTTTTGTCCTTACCATCAAAAGAAATGGTTCCTCTGCCCTTAATTTTGCCAATAGAATTATCTCCAAACTTTACAACTCCACCTTCATATCTTTCCAGGTTTATGAACTTATTCTTATCCCTAGTCGTATGGTGAGAGCATCCACTATCAATGACCCATTCATCCTTTTCTTCAACCTGAGCAGCCAGAGCCCTTTCTATCTTATGATTGGCAGATTCAATAGGCATTGGGTCTTCTTCCTTGATGAAAATAAACACCCAGTAATGCAATAATTCAAGAACAGAAACAAACTCAACACAAATAACACCAAGATTTTAACGTGGAAAACCTGGTTAACAAAAAAACCATGGGGTGACTAACCCAAGTTTATATTCTCTGTTAAAAGAATATGAAAAATAAAATGGCACTTGCCAATTAGGGCTCACTGCCCGAGCACACTGTTCACAAGAGGCCCACTACCTATAGGAGACACACTGTCTACAAAAGAAAATAAGTATTACAAACTTGAACTGGAAGTTAGCATCTTCAGTATGCTTGAGTCAGTTTCATTAAAGCTCAACACCTTTTCTCTACTTTTCGCTCCTCTCCTTTACCACCTTCTCCTAATGACCACAAATACCTTTGAACAACTTTGCATCTCTTATTTATACATGACATCAACTTTGGAATGAACATCAAAGTCTGCACAACACACAATTATTTTATTACAGAGCAATAGCAAAAATACAACTTAACTTATTACAAAAGCTTCATGTGCATCACTACACTATTGGTCACACATAGCAAGGACTTAGAGGAACACGCCATGCTTCACAAAGCATCCTCAAGATCATTCGCAACATGTGCAAGACATCCGGTCGGCTAGAACTAGGAAGAACATCATCACCCAAGAGTAAGTCTTCAATTACAAGCTCAATCTTCAGTGTGGACTGCCAACACAAACTGGTTACAATCTAGAGACCCTCACAAGCTTGCTTGAATCACCAAGAACATCCGTACCACTTCTGCTAACTGTAATCATTCACATCTTCATCCAAAACTTCAAGAACATAGCTGGTCATCTCTGTAACATTAGAAGAATTTCTTACAAACCTCCAAACCATGAACCAATCGAGGTGTCGATGTCTATTAACCTCCCAAACATGCCACCAGATTTGCAGAACATGATATTGAATTTCTAGATCTCACCGGACCTATTTGTGCCAATCTGTCACCTCTGAACAGCTACCAAAACCAGTTTTACTCATATGGCCATAACTTCTTCAAATCTTCATGTGGACCTTTGAAATATTGAATGGAGAACCTTCAGACACATATCTAAAAACCCTTTGATATGCATACTCTGATCTCCAACTGGATGGGATATTTGCTTCATAGAACTTCACTGTTCTTCTCTATTTCTGATGGGGATAATTTTCTCAATATCGTCAGCACACAACTCATCCAATTCTTGACATCAATGCAATAGGAGTATGTTGACATCAATGACAACATCGGATAGGCCAATACTTGCAACAAAGACCCTACAGGTAAGTATCTCTAACAATTTATTTCTCTTGTGATGTGCTTCCCCCATGATGTGTTATGTGTTGTTTAGGCCTCCTGGGATGACCTTGGATTCTCCCGTAAGGTTCAGGATACCAGGAGACCACCTCTGTTGTGACTTTCTTCTATTTGTATCATCATTCTTCTATACTACCTCTCTTTGATTTCATTGTTGTGTGTTGTGTCTTATGGACATAGCATTGTGGTTGGTGACTTGGGGGCACCTTCCTACGTGACTGTCCCTAAGACACTTGTTTCTCCTCTCTTATTCATTGTTTCCCTTCCTCTAGTGTTTCGACCTAGTGGGCGAGAGATGCAAAACATTTATACAGATGTAGACCTAGTGTCCCTTTCGAGAGCAATCAACAAATGGACTTAGTTCCTAATATGACGATGGGGTTGTAAATCTTATTCGACACTTGGCTAGTGGAAGCACTCATGCTTTCCACGTAGTGAATTTGATGATGTTTTTGTCGTATTTACAAACCTTAACAATACAACTACTCTATGCACCTTTGTTTACCTTTGAATCTAGCCTTGACGGTACTTGATTTAGAGAGCTTCATGATATAGCCCTACGGTTATCCTCAAACTCCAAATTACTTGTATAACCTTGGCTCTTTGTATGGTTAATCATATACATTGATGTTGTTGTTTAGCATGATTATAGACACTAACATGTTTCTTGCAAGGATGTGTTTGTGGGAACATTTGGCAATCGTAAAGTACATGTCACCTCCAAGGGGCATGGGCTTTGCGAAAGTTAGTGTTCCCTTGTGTGTTTTCTTCCTACCTTAACGTGCTTGATATTGATAATTAATATCAACCACCTTAAGGTGGGGGCATATAAGGTAAGCTGTCTGTTATAGATGTTAGCAATGTGTTTGACCTCAGATGCAAAGACTTGTGCCCCAATTTAGTACATTATGCATCTTGAGTTTGTTACCTATCAATAAATCATGTAAGCCCTTTGCGGAGGTGGGATATCAAGCATATCCTTTTTCTTAAGCCATCTGCAGAGGTGAGATGGTGTATTTATTGAAGCAAATTACATCATTCTCTCATTTTTAAAAGTCCTTTGTGGAGGCGGGGAGCAGTTCTATGAGTAACTCAACCCTTAAGCATGTTTTTGATGATTGTTGTGGCGAAGTGCAATCATCGGTGTGTGCTTATAATGTGCCTGAGATGGTGATGAGCCTAGAAATAGGGTACACACCATCGCTTGCCTGCTGTGTTTTCTCCATGTCTTCAAGTGTGTGTGTTTTGGTGTGATTGTTTTATATGGTGTGTTTGTTGCCCCATATGCAGAAACCAGTGCCCTTGAGTAGTGCTTCCTACATTTTGGGAGGTTTTACGTGTGTTGCATGTGTGTTGCCCCATATATATAGAGACCTTGACCCTAGGGTAGTGCATCCTGTATTATGGGAGGTTTATTTACTTTCTAAGTACTTGCATTTGCATTTCATATATATAAGAAAAAGAAAAAAAAATATTATTTTTGTCTTCCATGCATTAATGTGCTTCTATACATTGATTGTCTTCTCTATGTTCTGTGTGATTCTAATTGTCTTCTCTATGTTTTGCATGCCTGTTACTGTCTTCTATGTGATTGGCCTATCTTCTCCGTGCTTGATGTGTTTGTTGTGTTTGCAACCTTACTTTAATGCATGTACTGGCCTCACATTTATATATACATTAAAGTGAGTGCTAAATGTAACATCAGAATATGTCCCCTTGGGGGATTTTCTCTCATAAGATTTAGCTCCCAGGTCCTTAGCATGCATTTAGGACATTTTATTTCATATTTTGGCATCCTGATAGAATGAGACCTAGGTTCCATGGAAAATTGGGCCTAGGTTGACCCCTTGAGTTTCACCCTACCCAAAACAGGGGGAGGACTTGGGCACATGCGCCCTAGTCCTGCCCTATTTTGGGGCAGTCCTAATTTCTGGGTGTCAGTTTGTGACCGTTTTTAGGTCCCTTTGCCAACACGGTAAGTTTGAATTTCAAAAACCTTGGCGGGAGTGTTTGTAGATGCATATATAAACATGCTTAGGCATTCATTTGTAAACTAGAATATTTCAATTAGATGATCACAAGCAAGCTATTGTTCTCAAGGTGATTCAAGGATTTCTATTGTGTTGCAAGAGCAGACTTGTATGTTTTGTGTGTTGATATTTGCATATTTGAGCATCAATTTCCTCATGGCATGAAGAGCCTCTTTCTCCTTGAGAGCTTCACTACAAGGTGACATAATATTGTGTTTTCATCATTGATTCCTCTGGTTTTTGCCTTTCCCTCACAAGGCCACACACTCTTTTTCTGACAACGATGTTCAGAGACTTAAGTGTCCTCCGAGGCTTGACTAAGGCAAGCCTCTAAATACCACAACGCCCAAACTAAGTATTGTGGCAGGTTACAAGTGTCGCATTTGGAAAAAGTTGAGTTGTAGGAAGGATTGGAAGACATCAAGGATTTGGGATCTAAAGAAAAGGACACAGGAGCACTTCTAGGACTTGAGCACTCGCTCTAGTGTCCTCCGCAGATAGATCTCTAAAAATAGAAGTTACATGGCTGATTAGTGTTGGAAGGAGGTCTAGATTCCATGAAGAAATTGGCACCTTGGACTTGGGTACCCGCTCCAATGTCCTGAACTGTTCCTCTTCAGAACTCAAAAAATAGGGATTCTGTGATTTGGTATTTTACTCCTATCTGCAAGAGCTTTTTCCGTCATTCATCAATTTGTTGTCATATTTGCACAATTAGGGTTTCAGTGGTTAATTGGGCATAAGAGAAGGAAAATTAATAATTAAATTCCCTAATCCAAGTTTCCCTACATTTGTAAGTGACCTAGGGTATGACAAAGCTCTCCAGTCGACCCTAGACCCTTCAAAGTTTAGTAGAGAGGCAGATTTAAACAAATAAAAACTAAAACATTAACATAATCAAATTTTCCCATAAACATTTTGGCGAACCCATGTTTTTGGACTTAAATTGCAACTTTATGAGTGTTTGTCTTCATATTTGGATTGATTTCACTCATTCATTTGGTTATTCATTTTATTGCATTGCGAAAAATTCAAAAAAATTGAAAATTTTGGAAAATTCAAAAAAATTGCATTGTTGGGCTTACTAAATTGCATCAATTCTTTCTAAATTTTCCTAATTCATGATTTTGCATCATATCTGATATAAACTATAGAAAATAAACCTAGTAATTACAAAATCTAGGGTTAGTAGGAAAAATCTTTTCTCATATTTTTCTACTAATTTTATAGGCTCATTCAAATTAAAACTTGTCTATCGTATTGAATTTTAGTGTAAACTTGCATTTACATTTAAAATATTTGTATTTTTGCATAGAAAATTTCAAGAAAAACTAGCAATTTTGATGTATTTTCATCAAATTGGCATGGGCACTTTGCATGTTCAAGATTGAAAATAATTTTCAGATCTGAGAGTGTTTAATTTCCATCATAAATGAGACTTCAAAACATTTGCATAGCATTTTGTCCCAAGATCTCAAACCTAGGGCTTCAAAAATAACGATTTTGACTAAATTTGGCCTTCTCGACTTCATAAACTTGCACCATAGGTGTGTTGTGAAAGGTATTCTGGCATTATTTTTCTGTTATCAGGGTAATAATTTTCTTCCCCTCATAAAATGTTTTAGAACACCCTTTTTTCGGGCTTTTGTAGTGAAAATTTGGTGAAAAACTACACAATTTGACTATTTTTGCCCTAGGGTTTGACCTAGTTTGCACTCCAAGCGTGTTGTGATAAATTATATGGAGTGAGGTGACTGATATTATTGATATTATTTGCTTTAACCCCTATTATTCTTCACAAAACCCCTTTTGCTAGGTCTTGGAGTCGAAAAACTGTGAAAAATAGCCTATTTTTGCTATATTTTCACTAGGGTTTAACATTAAATGGCACAAAAAGCATGTTGTGTTGGGTATTTTGGCACTAAGTGGCTGTTATTTCTAATATTATTTTCTTTCCAGCATCATTTTCCTCAACAAAACCTTTTTTTATGCTCTGTTGCATTGAGTTTTGGTGAAAAAATTCCCTATTTTGACATATTTTCACTATATTTGACTTGGCATCAACTTGAATTCACACCAAGAGTGTGTTGAGAAGGATAATATTACTATTTTGGACTGATACTAGGCATATAAATTTCCTCCCTTGACTGAAATCCTTACAACACCCTTTGTTTCATTCATTTGCATTGAAAAGGTACAAAAAATCAAGCATTTAGAACATATCCTAAGCCTAAAACTTGAGCATATTGCTGCATGAGTCTAATAATTTAATGCCCTAGGAGAAATATCCCTTTAAGAAGAAGCATAAGACAAATGGGATCTAGTGCTTTTAAAGAAGTTGGTACTTTAAACACCTTCTTTACGAAAGGAGAAACCCACATGTTACAAGACATTACACCCATTACAAGTACAATGGAAGAACAAACTTTTCATGATGTTGATGATACTATTGAGGTAACAAAACATGTATAAGATGAGCAAATAGAAAAAATAGATAAAGAGTTAGCCCAATTTCAATCATTTATGGAAAATGAGTGAATAGCTAAAGAAGTCATTCCTACAATTCATAATATAAGAGAATTGATAAAAGAGGGACAAGATGGTGTTAATACAATTCGTAGTCTAGCACATATAGTAGAAACTAACAATATGTGAGTGACCAAATGTGCACAAGTGATAAACAACAATCTATCACCATCACATACACAAGTTTCGGCACCTATACCGACTACGGGAATATCTACTTTTACATCAACGATCTTAACAACTAATGCAGACGCTTGTAGTAATGCTACCATTGGTATTGGAGTATCTAATGACACTAATTACAAAGTTGTGGGATTTAATTATCAGAATTTGGTTCCTAAAGGGACATCTTCTATGAATAATGGTTCTCAACATCCTATCTATTCCACTCATTTCCAGCTACCTATTACATACTCGCAACCATCTTCCACCTATCATTATGGCCAACCACCATTAACATATTTCAAGCCTCTATCTATTTTATCTCAAGCTCATTCACCTCCTCACTTCAGTTCCAATTTGTCACAACAAACCACATCTCCAAATGATGCCATCTTAAACCAACTTTTATAGGGCATGACTACTTTGCAACAAAAGGTAACAAATTTGACAAATTCTTCACAGCCTACTCTACCAACATATCATGCCTATAATCCATTATCCTATGCAATCTTAAGAACCCCTATGCCTGAGAGGTTTGAGACTCCTTTCTTTCAAAAATATGGTGGAAAAGGAGATCCTAATATCCATGTTGTAGCATTCACAACTATGTGTAGTGATTTCTATTTTGAAGAAGATTTGTTAGCAAAATTTTTCCCACGATCTTTCAAAGATACTGCTTTAGAATGGTTTTGGTCTTTGCGTCTGAATTCAATTCACTCCTTTTCATAGTTGATTGATCAATTTTTAAAACATTTTCAAGCAAATATTAGACCCTAAGTCACTCTTATTGACTTGGTTCAACGCAAACAAGGTCCGAAAGAAAAGTTGACTAAATACATTAGTTAATACCAAGGACTTTGTTTATACTCATTTATGTCTATGGTTTTAAGTTCATGCATTTGTAGATTTTCCATTCAAACCCTGAAATTTCTGAGTCTTGGGGTCTTGCATTGTTTTGTATCTTCTAATGAGGACTTTCTGTGGTGGGTCTCTAGCTATTTAGTCCTAGCCCCTGTGCATTGTCTTACTGCCTTTTCCTGTTGCACTCATGAAAAATGTTAAGTTTTTGTATGTGCAAGTGTAAATGTATGTTGGCGGGCTTGAAAATCTCAATCAGTTTCCAAAAATGGTAAAAATTGAGTCGTATGCATTTCCAAATGCATATCAGGCTCAAAAGAAAGATGTGCAAGGGCGGAATATACATTGAAGATTCTAGGAATATTCACTAGTTGCATAACAGGTCACATGTATATTTGGCCTATATGTTCAGACATAGAATGGTTAGATAAAAATAAAAGATACATTGCAGGTATATTCCTTGGAAGATTCTCGCTTGTATATTGGATCTTGTACATTGTATTTGTATATTCAGCATACAAAGGAAATGTACATTGAAAAATATACAAAGGCTGGCGCACATACGTTTGCTACAGTGCAGCAAAGATGCATTTGGTGGGGCCCGTAGCAGTTTTATACACATAGGTTTGTACATGTTCCATATAAAAGGGAAGAATGTATATGGAATATTCTGAAACGATTCCCTGCTTGTATGTTTATGTTTGCATATTCAACATACAAACAAAATATACATTCAGATATACAATGAAGAAATATGCATTTCGGACCTGAAGGAGAAGTCAGATGCGGCGGATAAATTTTTTAGATCCACCTTGTCTGTATGAGACATTTGTATATACATTCGAATATGAATATACAAGGGTGAAAAAGGAAAAATGAAGAAGTGAAAAGCCAGCGATAGAATCATGAGGTGCCTACGTGGCACGTTTTCACTGGCCGATGACTAGTCAGTGCAATTTTGAGCCGTGGATCTCAGCGATAGGAGTGGATCGACGGCCTTGTTTTGAACCTGTAGCGATGGTTTTTCCTAAGCATGTGTGGCCATTTTTGAGTGGGAAAATCTCCAGATGCATCTGTTGTTGAATCCCATGGGTAGATGGAGCATTGATGGTGGATTTGCAGAGGATGGATGACAGAAATGATAGGTCAACCACCTGATTGAAGATGAAAGTCTTGGAGCGGCAGTGCAGATCCCGATTCCACCTACTCATTCCTCTTTGTCTCTCCATAGCATTGAATATTTATGAGCGCCATTCCTCATGCATTGAATCTGGAAGGTTTTTTATTTAACTTGTAATTAATTTTTGCTGGGTACATAGTCTTGTTATAAAAGCTAGACTGTGTTACCCATTGTCGTTGTTGAAAACTGGACAACTTTTTTTGGTTCTATAATCGGATACAATCTTATTGGTGGCTCTGTTCTGGGTACTTTGTGAGTTTATGAGTTGTATGTTGAATGTCTTATGCATAGAATTCATCAGTTTCATGTTAATTTAAACAAGTAATGCTTTTAGCATGTGTTTCGTTATTTGTCTCCAAACTAGATGTGTTCTTCTTCTAAATCTAAATAGCTAAGGGGTATTTGTGATTCTAGAATATGGGTTTGCTATATTGAATGCTTAATCTTTTACTTCTGCTTAAGGGGTGGATTAAATGTTTTGGGTTAAGTATTGAGAAGAGCACATTGCAGTAAGGATGTTCATAAGCAGAAATAACTAAATACTTTATCTTTGGTATTGTCTCTAAGGCAAGCATTGCATGATCCCCTTGAAATCTGATTGTTGTTTTAGGTCTATGATAAACATTCACATATATATGTTTATTGACTCCAAGCCCTGAATAGGCACTGATCTAGTCTTGTATTTGGGTTGTAACCCAAAGTCTCAGTTGTGCATCCAAACATAAAATCAAACTTAAACTTTAAATCAAACCTTTAGGACTTTAGAGATAGTTTTAGGATCCAAAATCCTCTATCTCACAACTGAAAATAGGCCGAAAGCTAGCCCATTTGCACTTATCTCATAGTTTTGGTCTGCATAATAGAGGATTTATTTGCTTTGTGTCAGTATCCCAAACCTTTCATAGTTATGTCTCATGGATGTTGAGTAGGGAATACCCCCCTTGGTTCTGCAGAGCCTAAAGAAGAAGAGGAGATATTTATAGAGTCTATCTCCTATACTGTTGGCCCCTGGCTCAGGAATCCTGTTGATCACTAATGGCTACCTTGTAAGGATAACTGGGAATAAGCATCCAGTCTAGGAAAAATACCAACAGATTTTGGCAACTCTACTAGGGAGAAGTGAACTCAAAGTGTTGTTTTATCATCCCTGGTGAAATTTGTGCCCATCCGAGTCACCAACAGATTTTGGTGACTCTACTAAGGACGGTGAAGTGAAAGAACCCCGATCTTAAAAGAAAACAATTCCTACTTGTAGGTGTCAACTCTGAGTAATCTCCCAACCAGTCAAAGTGAAATTTATATGCAGGGGAGGAGATCCCAGTGTAACCCTTTGCTTGAGGAATTACCCATAAGAATGATGTATAGGAGAAAGGGGGGTGTTCAGGCCAGTCAGGAGGGTTCTCCCAGCCCTAGAAATCATGATAATAATCAAAACAATCCAAGATCTTCAGAGAGGACAAAGACTTATTTTTCAAACACAGAAGCTGAAATCCAAAATGTATATGAGAAACAACATGGTGTTAATTTGAGAATTAGGTCAGAGGTTTTTCAAGAATGCCCTTTCTTGGATCCCAGTGATAGATTTGAAGAGGTTGAGTCTCCAAGGGATGAAGATAATGATGACCAGAATGGAATGGGACCATCCTCCTCTATGCCCAAAGAGGAACAATTAGCTGAAGAAATTAAAAGCCTAACAGCTGAGCTGGAATATTTACAATCTATGAAGATTAGAGATGACATGAGATAGAAAGTGCAGGCTCTGAGAGTTGCTTAGAATGATTCAATTCCTACCTTTGAAAATACAAATATGTAGAGAAATCAACAAAGAAATGAAGTCCAGGATCAACATAATGATCAAAGACAGAATGCAAATAATGTTAGATTACCATTGAATAATGTAAGAAATCAGAATGCACATAGAAATGTAAATGTTAATCAATTTGGTAGGTAGCCTATGCAAATAGATAGATTTAGGCAGCTTAAAAGCTTTTCAGAATATCATGGACAACTTTGAGGTTGAGCATGAGGATGTTTTCATGAAATTATTTATGCAATCCTTAGTTGATGAGGCTAGAGAATAGTACAAGGGTTTGCCGGACAGAAGTGTGTCATCATGGGATGAATTCAGAAGAATATTCAAAGAACAATATGGTGACAAAACTGATCCAATTTTCTTCATTAATGAATTCACTGGCATTACCAAAGGATCAAATGAACAGGTTGCTGATTTCAATGCCAGATTCACTAAAGTATTGAATAAATTGCCAGATCACTTGAGGCCTAATGAACCTATGTGCATAGTGTTGTACATAAATGCATTTGATTCCAAAACAACTTATGGGTTGAGGGATAAGGGTCCTCACAGCCTCAGAGATGCTTTCAATATTGCAAAAAATATTGAAAATAACAGAAAAGTGTCAGGTAAGATAAACATAAGAGATGATGTTAAAATTCTGTAAAATCCAACTACTAAATCTCAAAGTGTTCAAGGCAGTGCATCTACTTCTAAGGATAAATTAGATAAATTGACAACTATTGTCAAAGACCTTAGTTATAGAATGGCTAAAAATGAAAAGGGGGTAGGTCTTGACAGACAGGTTTACCGAATGCAAGAAAGAAGACCATCATTACATGATATGCCATATAGTACCAGTTGGCATAATGGTAAACCCATCCTCCCACACAACAACACAAATCAAAGGACTCAAAATGCAAAGGAAACACCTGATCCTTTGAAGAAAACTGTCAATGTGGTTGACAATACCCCATGGTACATAATATGTCAAATGCCTCACTCAGAGTCACAATGTATGATTGCTCAGTCTCTATATAACAATGCTGTTGCTCGTGATGAATGCAATGAGCTGCATTGCACAGAGGATGATAATGTGAATATGCTGTCTACAAATAGGGAGCATCCTTTTCCCGATGTTGATGCAAGCATGAATAATGAGGTTCAGGTTTGCCAGCAGTTTCCATATGATGAAGATGATGAAGACAACTATGCCTATGCTCAGGATTCACACAATTTTCTGAATAACTTAAGGAGGCCTTCTGATGAAGAGATTCGAGCCTTCACAACTGTAGCAGTAGCTCAAGTCAAAAGCAATTACAATCTCAGGGGCAAAGCTCAGATAGGTAATTCACACCAGCCAGAGAATACGTTTATGAGCTAGCCATTGCATAGTCATAAGGGGATTGAACCACAAAAGAAGTAATGGGGCAGTAATAGGCAAAACTTTAAGCAAAAATAGGTCATGATCCTCAAGGACCAGAAAATAGAATTCCCCAAGTTGAGGATCAAGACAGAAATTTTTAGATTAAGAATAACAGTCAGAGAGCCGCAAAAATTAAGGTTGGATCATACCAAAATAAGAATAAGACCCTGGATCAGGCTACAACTGTCATACAAAATTATGTTCCATTTGACATAACCTAGGTCTTGTCCCAGGTAAAAGTCTCTGTTCCATTGATGGAGCTGATGAAAATTGAAGAATGCAGAAATAAAGCGGTATCCTTGATTTTAGGAGTACCCTGTCAAGCTAATCAGAGTATTAAGACTCAGGATAAGAAAGAAGCTATGTGTATCGATGAGGACGAGACTCCTGAAGTATATCTAGGGGTGACCATGACAAAATGCCCTTCACAGGTTGAACTATTCTATGTCTCCCTTGTCATAAATCGAAAAGTGATTAAGAATTGTATGCTTGATTCAGGAGCATCAATGAATATCATGCCTTTGACTATCATGTGTGTATGAGAAAAAATTGATTAAATTTAACTAATAAAACCAAAAACCCAATAACATAAAGAAAACGAATTTAAATAAAAGCCATGACAAATAATCAATGAAATAAAGACTTTTACCGAAATCTGTATTGTTTCCTTTGGATTGAATGTGGATTGCTCAATGAAGTTGCGAAGCCATAGCTGCAACAAGCAAGTAGTGTGCTCAAGAGATCAATGTCAAAAGATCGTAAGTGTGCTCAATCGACGCGTTTTGTATGCTCGAAGCTCTATTAAGTATGCCTGAGAATACGATCGAAGAGAGAGGCTCAATGAAGGAGATGAAGGGGGTTTATATAGGTTTCAAATAAGATCGATCAACGGTCTAGATAATTCAAAAGAATCAACGGAGGAGAATAGTTGAGGAATGTGCAACGAATGAGAAAAAGACATGTGTCTTGCTTTCTTTTGCATGAAATGAGTTATCAAGAATAGAAGAATGAGTTAACTGAAGAAATAAATCAATTAAAAGAATAAAGCAATCAGTTAAGTGATTTAAAACAAGAAGAAGAGATTTGCATGAGAAAAGAAGATATTTTGCTTTATTAAATATAGAAATATTTAATTGATGAGCAAAAAAGCTTGAGTTATTTTAGAGATAACTCAAATTAGAAGAAAAAGTAATTTAAATAAATAATTGATTTATTTAAATTTAGAGAAGATATTTTGGAAGAAGTAATTAAATAATTGGAATTATTTAATTTAGAAGATTTGAAAGCTAATTCAATAAATAAATTTATTTAATTGTTATGCATGATTTTGGAAGAATGATTTTGATTTAATTAAATAATTTAAGAATTATTTAATTTTAGATAAGAGGGAATTTGTTGAATTAATTAAATAATTGGGTTTATTTAATTAATGTGGATTTGATTTTTGAAAAGAGGATAATGATCTAATTAAATAATTGAAATTATTTAATTGTAGAAGAATATAGAGGAATTTGATTTAATTAATTAAATAACGAGGATTTATTTAATTAATGTCATAATTTAGGAGATTTAGAAGAATTTGATGAAATTAATTAAATAATTAGATTATTTAATTAACGTTGAAATGCAGGTGATTAGGAAGAAATGACGAAATGCAAGTGATGTGATGACCTGGTCATTTTAGGGTGTCTACATTTTGCCTCTCTTTGATGCGATGCAGTTTATAGCGTTGCGTCAAAGAAAATGGTTGTTGAAGATGTAATACAATTTTTTGATGCCCCAGTGTAAGTAGTTGCCCCAGCGTATGCCCCCTCGAGTGGGAAGACAGGGAAGCGACAGAGGAAGGGTGTTGACGCTTGACTAGAAGAGGACACGACCAGGAAGAAGAAAAAGCAGAAGAAGGGGTGGGAAAGAAAAACTAAGGGGGGGGAAACACTATAAATAGGTCCCATGGGGACCACAATCCTCATTTGCACCCTTGGAGATTCTAAATTTAGAGAGGAGAGAAATCAATCCTAGTTGGAGAGAGGGGAGCAGCCAGAGAGGAGAGATGCTGATTCCAGTGCATAGTCATCGGGCGGAGTTGGTGCGGACCTACAGGAGGCCAGCATGAGCTCCGGCAGCAGTAAGTGATTGAAAACTCCCTTTGCATTTGTCGTTTAGGGTGGTTTTAGGGCTAGGTTCAGGGGGGTCAGTTAGGTCAGCCAAAAGCGCTTTAGGAAGCCGCAGGGCGTATGGTAGTCGGCTGGCACACTTTTGGCGCACCGCAGCGCAGATGGTACGCGAGTGCAGCGCACTTGGTAAAATCAAGTCCCTTTTGGTGGTTTGAGTCCGCGTCATAGCGTGGTTGGAAAAATGCCGCAGCGCATTTGGTAGAGGGGTATAGCACATTTGGCAGGGTAGGCTAGCACGATTGGCAGGGAGGTAGAAAAATCGTGTCGCTTCTGGTAGTGCAGAACAACGCGTTTGGTATGGGAGTAAAGCGCTTGTGGTAAACAAGTCACATTTGGTAGAAAAAAAATATGGTGTAGTTGGGCAGACAGCGTGGTGCGGTGGGCAGTGAGACATAGCGCGATTGCATATAACAAAGCGCTTTTGGCTAGATAGAAGAAAAGTTAGGGTTGAATAGAATGGGGGGACTTAGAAGAGGGACGCTTAGCCTAGCTGACAAGAGGGAAAGGGGATGGTTGGGGGTTGCATAGCATAGCCCAAGGGTAGTTAGGATTTGATGGATCGAGGAAAGAAACTGACAAGTGTTTTGCGTATGGATGCAGAGGATCTTGCCACCACTGATCTCGCGGGAGCGACACCACGCGATTGCACACGAGGTCGTTCAGCTGACCTGGGAGGAGGATGCATTCCTAGAGCATGTGGGACTATGGCATGTGGCCCACTTGACACACATTAGGGTGAATCTCGCCCTAGTGACTGCAGTTGTGGAGAGATACCATAGTGAGACTTTGTCATTCCACTTTTTGACGGGGGAGGCTATAGTGACACTGGAGGATGTATACCGCATCTTGAGGATTTAGATAGATGGGAAGATTGTGGACTTTGAACCGGCACGGGGTGAGGCAGGCTTGGAGGAGGTCTTCTGCATAGATGACCTATGGATAGATGACGGAGAGATCCGATGGGCAGACGTCCTGAGACTCTGCGACCGGATCAGATGGATCGTGGCATCACTGATTGGCGGCTTCCTGTGTCCAGATAGGAGATCTAGAGGACTATCAGTTGGCTGGGGGACTGTACTATCAGGGATGTTCACCCATGGCAGACAGTATGCGTGGGGACCCTGCGTGCTGGGATAGCTATATCATGACATGCACCATTGTGTTTACAGGAGAGGCAGGAGCCTCTTAGTAGGGGTGACTTTATTATAGGTATGGGCGTGGGAGCACATTCCCGTTATCCAACCCATGGCACAGCGCCACCGAGATAGAGGTGAGCCATACACATTTTTATATGACGGGGTGATGACACATCAGAGGATGGGGTCTGTTAGCTACTAGAGGCGGCAGATAGACGAGATGGACCTATTCATATGGAGGCCCTAGTTACTATGTGAGGAGTGGGCTGACAAGCATAAGCAGCTCATGTACTGCAGACAAGCTCGCTATCTGTTCGGTAGATGGACAGATATGATAGAGAGATACCTTCTAGAGCGAGTTCACAGGCAGTTTGGATTGCTGCAGGGACTACCCGTGGGGGAGGCCACTCATGCCAGGACACGGAGGGAGGTTGGAGACTGGGATGCCAAGATCCCAGTGGCAACAACATTGGCAGAGGTACGGGGACTTATCCCCGTGAGATGGGATTGGGACTCAGGGCTAGCAGACCCAAGGACACTGCCAGAGTATGACCAGTACTGGTAGACACATAGGCCGATGAGATTGACTACACCAGGTGTAGCAGGGGCAGCGAGAGAGGTATTGGTCCTTGGAGGGGAGGTGAGGATGAGGTGGCAGGCCAGGGCAGCCAGGCAGCAGGCAGCGGGCCAGCAGGCAGGTGGAGAGGGTAGCGGCTAGCAGGCTGATGTGGAGATGGCAGAGGCAGTGGGCCCGGTTATAGAGACCGACTTACAGAGAGCAGAGCGACTGCTACAAGAGGAGATAGCCCAGAGGACTCGCTTAGAGCTCTGGATGGCACGACTTAGGAGAGACAGGGATGCAGCGCAGGTAGATGCGAGGCAGGCAGAGGCCACAGCCCAGGCATAGACACAGGCAGCCTCAGCAGCACAGACAGCCCTGGCACAGGTACAGGCACAGGTGCAGGCCTACAGATAGTTACAGGCCTAGGTACAGGCACAGGCATAGGTACAGGTGTAGCTGCCAGCCGTACCAGTAGCAGATGCTGAGGAGCTTGCACAGGCCTGGAGAGAGAGAGATGCAGAGGTGCAGCTACAGTTGACGGTAGAGGCCACACTATTTAGAGTGAGGCGGGAGAGAGAGGAGGCACGCCGTGCACTGGGTGCAGACCAGAGGACCTTATACAGCGAGATCGTCCGAGTGCAGGGTGAGCTAGTATCAGCCAGCCGAGAGGCAGAGTACTATAAGGGTCTGTACGTGGGTGCAGTGCCGGCAGCTCAGCAGGCACCGAGCTACAGAGACAGGAGCAGGTCTGGGGCATCAGGATCCAGAGGACAGGGCAGTCAGTATCCTCAGTTAGAGGGCCACTTTTGTATCATATTGTATCATTTTGGACAGATGCCTGCGTGCATTCTGATGTATATTTTTGGGCTCTTGATAGCCTTGATGTACTATATTGATGTATATTTAGATGTATACATTTTGTATTATTGATGTAGACACCGAGATTTTGTATTATGATTACATGATACATATGATGATCGATTCAGCTCACTGTTGTTCATGCTTTTGTGTATGCATTCCTTGATGTCATGGATGTGATGATATGTATGTATGATTATGGATTCATGTGATGATATATGTGGCTTATATGATGCTTATAGATGTATGGTGATAGAGATATATGATGATATAGATGTGATGACTAGTGATATCTGACATGTGGGTTTTGTAGATATGCACTAGAGAGAAGAATAGGAGGAGATGGAGACAGGGACTGTTGATCGATTACTGCAGTGAAAGTGATATAAAGGTTGTGGAAATGGATGAATGAGCTTGTTGTAATGGCTTCGTATTTGTATATAAAAAGCAATCCTTATTTTGATATAGCACGTGGATAGTTCGCCACCAAGGTATAGAAGACCAAGGTGCAGTAATATCTGAGTGCGCGGACGTTGACTTTGCAAGCAAGCGGTTTGAACTTAGATCTTTTTAGACAAAATATAACCTTGTTGGAACATGTGAATAAGCCATAGTCTTTGAACATAAAATAAACTTCAATACATGGGAATGCAAGATGCGAGGTTGTAACACACACAAGGTAAAGATGATGCTAAGAAAGATGCTAAAGATCATTCCTCAAACACGGCACACAAAAGCAATAGCTATGCCCCCAATCCGTACTGCATCACAACGTACCAAGATTATAGATAAATCAAGGTAGCCTTGAATAGGTATTGGAAAAGAAACAAAAGATAAACCAAAAAGCAAATTGACTGACTTACAAAGTAAACATGTAGCCAACATATTCTCTTGCCAAAGAGGTTGCTCAGGATAGATTGGATAGGAAAGAGAACAACCTTATCGTAGGAACTCAGTGTCTGTTAAAGGGTGCTATCTACCTAAAATGACAATGTCTTGTTGCAGGAAATGCCACATGTCGTAGGAGACGTGCATGTTGGTCTCAACAATGAAACACTTCGCAGAAGACAAGCTTGTGGATCTAGGGCTTGGGTAAGCGGTACTTAGCTGATGCTAGCAATCGGTATGTAGGACAGTAGATGACTCTGGAAGAAAGCTGCTTTGCTTCAAATTTGTTAAGGACTTTTTCTTTGAAAGGATGCGCTAGCTTACTGCTTGAGTTAGTCAAGTTGAGGCGAAATGGATTTTGACAAACGGAAGACTAGAAGGATGAAATGCTAATGGATTGGGACGAGTGGAGAATGATGGATTGTGTGTGCCTGAGTACTGGATACATCCTTCGTATTCCAGACTACTTACATACCCTGTATCCACTGGATCAAGGCACACTTACGATGGAAGGTGAGAAATGATAAATATGTAGTTCTGGATAGAGTGATGAGATGGATCGAGGTGAGAAGGAGGGGATCTTATGTACCTGAGTACTGGATACATCCTTCGTATTCCAGACTGTCTACATACCCATATCCATGGGATCAAGGTACCTTAAGATTGAGAAGATGATAATATGTAGTTCTGGTAGATGTGATGATGTGGGAAAAGGGCTGAGAAGAGGGGATCTTATGTACCTGAGTACTGGAAACTTCCTTCGTATTCTAGACTGCCTACATACCCATATCCATGGGATCAAGGTACCTTAAGACTGAGAAGAGATAATATGTAGTTTTGGTTGAAGGTGATGATGTAGAAAAAGTGTTGAGAAGATAATAGCCTTATCGTAGGAACTTTGTGTCAGTTAAAGGGTGTTACCTGTGGAAATGAGAAAAGACTAAAGTATGCGCTGCGAACCACGAACAAGGAACCAATCCTAGACCGAAGCTAAGGAAAGAGTTGCCCCCATTCTGGTAGAGGAAATGGTAGGGGTGACTGCCAAAGCAGACACAGTTGACCGAGGACAAGATAGTGTTAACTGTAGGCACAGATGGGAAGACGACGATAGACATTGACAAATTTCCAAGCTATACTAGATATGGAAAGGCAAACAAAGTCAATGGTTTTATTATGGATGGATGGATGAAGTGTGTTGTTGCAAACTGGACAAGGAGTGGACATGACTCAATAGACGATGGATGCTGACTCTACACATAGCGCCTGTTTACCAGGTTTTCACTATGGTACTTATCCAAGGCGCCTGTTTGCCAGGTTTTCACCAGAGGACGGATTTTTTTGGATTTTTTTTTTTTTTGGAATACTTTGAGGATCAGGCATAGAACTTCTTGAGATGGACACTGTTAAGTGGCTCATCTAGAGGAATGCCGTCAGGTGTAGCTAAAGTATAAGCTTCTAATCCATATGCTGCTGTGACAATGAAGGGACCTAACTAGTTAGGCTCAAACTTACCCTTCTTCTCTTGATCTGCTTGATTTCTCTGATTCTCCTTAAGTACAAGATCACCAACTTGAAACCGTCTTTCTTTGATCTTTTTGTTGTAATTACGCCGGAGGTGGTTTTGATAGACATGGAGATGATTAAGTGCGGCAAGGCGCCTCTCATCTAGTAGTTCAAGCTCAACTAATCTGGAAGTGCGATACTCATCTCCGCTGATCAGGTCCTGCATGGATACTCTGAGGGATGGGATCTCGACCTCTATAGGTAGGATGGCTTCAGAGCCAAAGACCAAGGCATATGGTGTGGCACCAGTTGGTGTTCTGATACTAGTGCGGTAGGCCCATAGGGCGGGATTGAGTTGCAAATGCTAACCACGACCAGCTTCATTGACCGTTTTCTTGAGGATCTTGAGAATGGTTTTATTGGAAGCCTCAGCTTGGTCGTTACTTTGCGAATAGTAGGGAGTTGAAAAGCGATGTTGGATATTGTATTGTATGCATAAGGCACGAATATCTTGGTTCTTGAATGGTCTCCCATTATCAGTGACAATGGCTTGGGGAATACCATACCGGTATATGAGGTAGTTGAGAATAAACTTGGCTATTTGCTTACCGATGATATAGGTCATAGGAATGGCTTCCACCCACTTCGTGAAATACTCAGTGGCGGTAATGATAAACTTGTGGCCATGGGAGGAGGAAGGGTGGATTTGTCCTACGAGGTCGAGACCCCATTGAGAGAAAGGCCATGGAGTTGTCACAGGTTGTAATTCATGAGCTGGTGCGTGAATCAAATCTCCATGCTGCTGACATTGTAGACACTTCTTAGCAAACTGTGTAGCATCTTGCTCTATTGTAGGCCAGTAATAACCTGTTCTGAGTATCTTCTTAGCAAGATTAGGACCGGTAGAATGTGTGCCATAGACACCTTCGTGTATGTCTCGTAAGGTAGCTTCGGCTTCTTCCGCGTTAAGACATCGTAAGAGGATACCATCGAGACTCCGGCGATATAGTGTATCACCCAGAATGATGTAACGAGAGGATCGATGGATAAAGGTTTTGCATTGGGTGGATGATAGGTCAACGGGAAAGGTATTGTTCTTGAGGTATTCATAGATATCTTCGTACCATAGGGAATTGGGACCAACAAGTTCGCAGATGATTTCAGTAACAGGAACATCGACGGTTGGTATCAACAATTGCTCGATCAAGAATTCACACTTCTGTGTATTAGCAGGCATGTCAATCAGTGATCCTACAGAAGCCATAGAATCTGTAGCTTTATTATGCTCTCTTGGAATTTGCTCAAATGTGATGATAGAAAAGTGTGGTTTGTAGGCATCCAATAGTTGCTTGTAGGGGACCAACTTTTCATCCTTTGTTTGGTACTCATCTATGACTTGGCGAATGACTAACTATGAGTCTCCATATACTTGTAATTCTGTGATGTCCCATTGAACTACTGTATTGAGACCTATAAGGAGTGCTTCATACTTGGCTATATTGTTTGTGCAAGGGAATGCAAGCCGATATGACTTAGGAATATAGTCATTCTAAGGTGTAACAAATAAGATGCCGGCTCTTGATCCATGCTGTGTGTAAGAACCATCAAAGTACAACTTCCACATTATGGAGTTGGAAAGAGTGAAGAGATTCTCATCAGGAAAGTCTGCTACCATAGGATGTGTATCTTTCATAGGTGCTTCTGCTAGTTGATCCATGAGGGCTTGTCCTTTGATTGCCTTATGATCCGTGTACTCAATATCGAACTCACTAAGGATCATAACCCATTTAGCTAGTCTGCCTGTGAGAGCTGCTTTTGCTAGTAGATACTTCAAGGGATCAATCTTGGCTATCAGATTTGTATGTTGGTTCAACATATAATGCCACAATTTTTGGGAGGCGAACACTACTCCTAAACAAGCCCTTTCCATTGGTGAATAATTGAGCTCGTATCCCACCAAGGTTCTACTAATGTAATAAATTGCATGCTCCTTTCCTGTGTCATCATTCTGTGCTAGAAGGGCCCCTAAGGCCAAGTTTGTAGTGGAGATGTATAAGATCAAAGGTTTGTCTGCAACTGGTGGAACCAATACAGGAGGCGTAGCTAGATACTCTTTAAGTTGATCAAATACTGCTTGACACTTATTGTCCCATCGAAATGAGACATCCTTTCGGAGTAAGTGCTGAAAGGGTTGACATTTATCTGCTAGCTATGATATGAAGCGCCGAATGGACTGCAACCTTCCCTGAAGGTTCCTTAGTGCTTTAAGGTTCTTGGGTGGAGGCATCTCCACTATAGCCTTTACTTTCGCTGGATCTACTTCGATGCCTCTACGAGATACAATGTATCCCAACAGCTTCTTTGATGTTACACCGAATACACACTTCTTTGGATTGAGTCTTACTTGGTATTTTTCAAGCCTGTCGAAGATCTATCCTAAGACCTGTATGTGGTCCGCTCTAGAAGATTTAGCCAATATATCATCAACATAGTCTTCCATGATGTGATGATATAGGTCATGAAATATCACTGTCATTGCTCTCTGATAGGTTGCTCCTGCATTCTTCAGACCAAACGACATGACACACCAACAATAATTGCCCCAAGGACAAGTAAAGGTTGTTTTATGTTGGTCTTCTTCAGCTATCCTTATCTGATTGTAACCCGAAAATCCGTCCATGAGAGAAAGCATCTCGTGACCTACTGTCAAGTCCACTATAATGTCAATGTTTGGTATGGAAAGTCATCTTTAGGACATGCCTTATTGAGATCTTTAAATTCATTACACATGCGGATGCACCCATTAGGCTTAGACACAGGTACAATGTTTGAGACCCAATCTGAATAGTCAATTGGTCGTATGAACTTTGCGTCTAACAGCTTTTGTATTTCCACCTTCACCAAGAGAGCTATCTGTGGGTGCATTTTTCTCAACTTTTGATTAACTGGTTTCACCTTGGGATCAACTGTGAGATAATGAACTACCAGCTTAAGGTCTAGCCCTGGCATATCTGCATAGGTCCATGCAAAGTTGATGGTTCGTTGCAAGAAGAAGCTGTTAAGATTTCTGTGCTCTGTGTCAGATAAGGATGCTGCTAGGAATGTGGTCTTTGGATTCTGTTCTATACCCAGGTTGATCTTTGTAGAATCTTCCACTAGGAGAGCTGATTTCTCTTGATACTTAGATGGTAAGGGAAGGTCAAATCCTCCATCCTTAGGTGCCACAGTTGGGTTTTCACCTTTGGATACGTCCTTTATTTTTACTATTTTATGATCAGGAGGTGCCACCGTGTGGTTTTCACCTAGAGATCTTTCTTTGTTTGTACTTTTGTGACTGGAGGATTTGGCATTCTCACCAAAATAAGCCATGGGCTCTAGTTCCATTACAAAACCTACTTTGTGATCACCAAGAGGGATACCTTCCCGAAGTCCCATGAACTCAGCTAAAGCCTCGTCATTCTGAAAGACATCTATAACGGGGGTCCCTTGTTGGTCCCAATCGATAAGTTCAGGGTAGACAAGTGTGACATTCTGGGTGCTGGTGGTGGAAGTTAAGGATACAGAGGATAGTGTAAAAATGGAGGATTCTGCGAATAGATTGGTCATGTGCAGGGAAGAGTCATTGATGATATCCTCTGTAGACATTGAATCAGCGGGAAAAGTGTCAGCTACCTTGTCGAGGATATACTCGATGTCCAAGGCGCATGGTACCTTCTTACCAAACCCTAATCCCTTCTTGTCTAGCTTCTTTGTTACCACAATGGGCTCCATAGTTCCTTGATTCTGTTTCCCAAGGCCACCTTTGCCTTTATAGCCCATGTTTTTTACTATTCTTAAGCCATTGCCATATTGCTTGACTGGTATTGTGATTGGTTCTTTCTCCTTATAGAGCCAAGAAGAAATGTCCTCAATAGTTTCCTCTTCCAGTAACCGTCCATGTTGGAATTGGGTTAGGAATGTTGGGGGAGGAATAGCTGCTTTTTTGGTTGCTTTGGCAATAGGTGGTTGGCCATAAGATTTTGGAGATAGAGGCATTCGCCCTACACAACAAGATTCTGAGATATCATAAGTGCCAAAGCCTATATCTCGGACGCGAGCTATGATTTTGGGGAGGGCTGTAGATTCACTTGTAGAGGCTTGCGTGAGAGTTTCAGGGTCAACATAGAGAGGGGATTCAAGGGCTTTGTCATTTTTAGGCACTTGGTTGCAATTCTTATAGCTTCCTTGCAAGACACGGCAAAATTCAAAAGGATTAGGATCTTCTGGGATGGTGATCTCCATACCATTGTATGGGAACTTTAGGGACTGATGGTACATGGAGGGAACAGCTTTCATTGCATGGATCCATGGGCGGCCTAGGATAATGTTGTAAGGCAGCTCAATATCAAGGACTTGGTACCTAGTTTCAAGCATGACAGGGCCTAGTTGTATAGGCAAGTGAATAACACCTTCTGAATGGTGTTCTGCATCATCATACCCCTTGATTGTAATACTATGATCAGTGTTGACGTGATCCTCAGAGTATCCCAATTGCTTTAGTAATTTTAAAGAACATATGTTGAGACCAGCACCACCATCTATGAGGATGCGTTTGATTTTGTGCTTATGGATGAGAACTTCAATATGCAGGGCATCATTGTGACATGGATCGTGGGAGGGGAGGTCTTTCTCAGAGAAGACCACGTTGTAAGGCGAAGCAATATTACCCACTATAGCTTGGAAATCTACGACTACTATGTTGTTAGGAATGGAAGACTCTTGGAGGGCTTTTTCTAGCACCACTCTATGTGCAGGTGATGACCGTAGAAGGTCCAAAATAGAGATTTGTGCTGGTGTTCTCCCTAGATGTTCAACGAGATTATAATCAGACTGAACCAGAAGCCTAGGTGTAGGTGCATGGATGGTGACATGACCTCGATGAGTAGTAACAGCACAATCCGTAGATTTGCCTTTGATTGTGAGGGTAGACACTCGACTCTCTTGAAAACGACCTACAATGGAATCGAAGGATGTTGAAGCATGATTGATACACTTACCTCTATCCTGAGGAGGAGGTGGACCATGATGAGGGAATGGTTCCTTGTACATATCAAGATCCTTGTTTGTGTGTTGCACTGGTGATTCATCCTCAAAAGTGATTTGATTACCGTCGAAGAGGTTTTGGATGAGGTGCTTAAGCTTCATGCAAGACGTAGTTCGATGACCTTTGCTCCTATGGAACTCACAATACTCATTGTCTCTGTAACATGCCATTTTGTAGACAGGTTCTCCATATGGGGGAGCATTAGGTAAGGTGATGAGCCCTTTTTGTAAAGCTTGCTGTAAGACCGATTCGATGGGCACTCCCAAGGGAGTGAATTGACGTCATAGAGGGTAATCTTGTTGGGGCCACTCTTGTTGTCATTGCTGTTGGTTGGGATAAGGCTGCCTTTGTTGCTGTTGTTGTTGAGGTGGAGCTTGACTTGGTTTAGAGAGCTGCAGTAGTGTTTGCAACGTTTGGACATGCTTAGTATCGACCACCCCATCATTGACCACATTTTTGTTCTTGTTCCAATATTTGGGTTTATTGTTCGACTGTTGATGAGAAGTGCTATCTTTCGTTTCCTTAAAGATTTTGACCACACCCTTAGCAATGAGGGCCTTCTCAATGTTGATACCCTTGTATGTGATTTCATCGAAGGTTGTAGCACTAAGAATTTGCAAATGGAAACCTAACTCTTGGTTGAGGTTCTGCACAAATATGCTAACAAGCTGTTTCTTCGGAATCTTGAGAGGGAATTTACTAGCCATTTGTCTCCATCGTTGAAGGAAAGAAATGAAAGTTTCACCATTTTTCTATTTATTGTTGCATAGATCTGTCATGGAAATCTCATGCTCTACGTTGTAGGAAAAATGGGTGGCAAACTTCTCTGCTAGCTCGTTGAAAGACTTGATACCCGTAGGTAAGTGTGAGAACCATTCTATTGCTTGACCTCCAAGACTGCAAGGAAAGAGACGCATAAGATATGTGTCGTTATGAGAGACCTCGAAGCAAGCAAGATAGAATTCCCTAAGATGGTCTTTTGGGTCACCTTTTCCTTTGTATTTATCGAACTTGGGAATAGTGAAATTTTGAGGAAAAGGGATCATTGGTAATGACTGATCAAAAGGATAAGGACACACTTCCTCTAAAGAGAAGGTCTTTTTGGTGTGGCCAAACATAAGATCAGATAGCTGCTATTGAACTTCTGCGATCTTTAGCTCCATAGTTGTGGGAGGGGTTGGTAACATCTCCTGTTGTCCAAAACATGGTTGGTGTTGCCCATATGGAAGATTATAATGTAAGCCATGCGCATTGGTATTATAAGGGTCATAAGATTGATTGGGATCATATGGGTTGTACGTTTGGTTCAGATTGGGTTGGAATTGGAGGCCTTGATTAGGCAGAGGTGGAGGTGGCACTAGGTAAGAATGTTGGCTTTGCGATGATTGAAGAAAAGTATTGGGGGGAGGAAAGCTAAAGTGCGTTTGATTAGGTTGTGATGGCAGCACATAGCTTTGGGAAACCTGATGTTGGGAATGTTGGGAGTGGCTAGGCAATGTGTGAAAGAAGTTGAACGAGGATGAACGTTGTGGAGGAGGAACATAGGTAGAAGTGATTTGCGACGGTTGGGGTTGATTGAGGATGAGAGTAGAAGAATGTTGTGGTTGGGGCTGCTGAAGGACGAGAGTAGAAGAATGTTGTGGTTGGGGTTGCATGACTCTAATTGGTTGAGAGACATGAAGGTGTGATGATATAGGGGGTGGCATTTGTTGAGACCCTTGTTGCATGGCTACATAATTGTTCCTTGGATTATAATTGGGTGGGAAACCTACGCGTGATGGGGTAACCAAGATTCCACTTGCGATTGGGGTGGACACTTTAGGAGGTGGTTGCACATTTGATCAAGCTAAGGTGGCTTGCTTAGCTAACTCTGCTTGATGTTGGAGAGTTTCTTGTTGGTTTTGATAGATCTCCATAGGAGTCAAAAGTGGTGATATGGGCCTCTCCCCTGTTGGGTTTTAAAAAAGGGGATTCCTATACTGCGAGCCTTGAGTAGGTAAGGGCGTAGTCACCGTGGATATGGTTTGCACTGCTTGTATGGTATCTTGGGCGTTGTTTCTCTCCTTGAGAGTGGACACATCAAAATATTGAGGTAACTTGGCGCCTTGCTTTGCAAGCAAGCGAAAGAAATGATCCTGGTTCTCACTAAGGATTTTATCAAAGGCAGCTATAGCTCTAGGATCTTGTATGAATTCATCAGGATCTTGCCCGTCTTCTTGAGAGGATTGACCTATTTCAAAGTGTCGCTCTTCTTGAGATGGGGTTTGATCTATGATATAACCTTGTGGGACAAAATCCGGAGGCAAGCCTGTGGTATACTGAGGTGCATTTATCAAAGGGGTTCCATCCTGATGAGGATTGCTTGGTTCATCTATGTGCAGCATGTTCGGAGTGCTGATTGGTTTTGCCGTGGGTGTACTAGGAGTCACCTTGGGAGTAATGTTGAGACGACCTGATTGTGGTGTGTGAGGAGGCGACTTGCGCTTCTTAGGGACAACTTGCTTGGATTTCATAGTTTGCTGCAGCCTAGTGGTTACCATGGGATACACTCAGACAAAATGTAATGCTGGGAATCTATGAGATGCTTTAAGAAACGGACAAACTTCTGATGCACAAAGTACTGGACCAAAAGCGCTATACTGTTTGACCAGAGGCGCAGGATTGTGCTACCAAAAGTGTGCTACTGTGGACCAGAGGCGATGGATTGAGCTACCAATAGCGAGTTACTGCTATGCCAAAGGCGAGCTACAGTGACCAAAAGTGAGCTACTGTTATACCAAGGGCGCTGAAGTAGAGTTTTGCCAGAGGCGGGTTACTGCTGTACCAAAGGCAATCTACTGTACTACCAAAGGCAAGCTACTGTAATACCAAGGGTGCTGAAGTAGTGTTTGATGTTTTTCAAAGGCAAAATTTTTCTGTTTTTGATTGGATTGGTTTGGCAAGAGAAAACACAGCAAACAAGTGGTCAAAAAAGCACAAGGACTGACACAATAGATAGTGTATGTTCAAGGCTCCAAACAAGCCCAATGTTTCCATAGGTCTAAAACAATTTGCAATCAATAACAAGCACTTTTTATCCCTAGAGACAAGGTTTCATTGCAGTAGATCAGCTCACAGCTTAATACTCCGTCGATAAAAATATCATTCCATAAAGGTGTTAGATATTTAGTATCTTTGCGAGAGACGATAGGTAGGGATATCTCACCCTCGCCTTGGAAAGCTTAAGTAGGTCACAAGAGCTTTATGTCCAAGGGAATACTATCTCTTCTCAAGGGAGCCAATGGTGAGTATCTTAAGGGTTTAAATTGATTTCCCTTGCACTGATGATTACCGCAATGTTTGGAGGTAGGTCGGGTAGTCTCTATCTAAAATGGTTCTTAGTGACTTTGAGGGACCAACACCTTACGAGCAATACGACAAGCTACTAAAAGCTTTAACCAATCCTACTAAGAGTTTCAAACACTTCGCTCAATGTGAAAATTGTTTCCACAAAGAGCTAGTACCCCTCTTTTCAGTTTGGCACCACAAGGTAAGGCTGACGTCGGTTAGGACTTGGCTTTCGCCTTATCCCTCTTATATAGCGGTTCAAAGGAAAACTCCGCTTAGGGTCATCCCTTTTGGATGAAGCGCAATCCAAAAGCAGGCCCTTCTAAAGGAAGTACAAAAAAGTAAGAGCAAGCATGTCAAACAAAGGTTCAATTGTCCTGTTATAAGAAAAATAAGGTGCAACTAAACTAAGCACACACACGTTTGTAGTTGTAAATTGTCCCTTATGAAATGAAGTGTTTGGCATTCATGTCCATTGTCCTTTAGAAAATTGAGGTGTTTATTCATACACGTCCATTGTCCCTTAAGAAAAGTAGTATGTTCCTAAGACTTAGATTGCAAGAAAAGTTTTGTTCAATTGTCCCTTTTAAGCATGCAATGTGTTTCTAAGACTTAGTGAGATAAATCAAAGAGGTCTTCAATGCTCGTCCTACATGAACATGTTAAGAAAACACCTATTGGCTCTGTGTGAGTAACAAAAGCTGCAACAAGTGAGTTAGTTCCACCAAAAATTCACAAGTTAGCACAAAACAAATCCACTTTGACCAAAAGCGCTGTACTTTCTTACCATACGTGACTTACTGTATTCCGAGGGCACTATATCGCAGACCAGAAGCGTTGTAGAATATTACCAAATGCACAGCAAAATAACCAGACGCGCTTCACTGTGTTTTTGAAGGCGCTGTGATGCAGAGCAAAAGCGATGCAGAATATTACCAGGCACGCCGACAAATAACCGGAAGCATGGAGCTATGTTACCAAAAGCGTGATAAAATATAACCAAAAGCACTGCACTGTCTTAGATCATAAAAGGGGAACTTTCTCAAAATAATCAGATCTAAAGTAAAATTCCATGATTGATTGACTGTTCTGAGAAGTGGTAGCTGGGAGATCTGTGTTCTGCAATCTAAAAAAAACTCAGAAGCTATAACAACACCAAGGATTAACACAAAAATTGAAGGTACTCCTAAATAAATCAGTTTAGGATGTCCAAAAAAATAGGTTTGTCTGACAAATACAATAGCTTGTCATACAAATTAATAAGATAGATGGCGTGAAAATCCTGCAAGACAGTGAACAAAGTCAAAAACCTAATTTAGCCAAAAGCACTGTATAATACTACCGGAAGCGCCGTTCTGTTAGGCCAAAAGCACTGCGCTGCACTGCTGCAAGCGCCGCAGAGCCTCCAAGAGCGCCTAACTGTACCTCCAAAAGCCCTCAAAGATCCTACCAGAAGTGCTGTGCGGTGTTGTTTGCGCTATGCCGTACTGTGACTTAAAAAAAAACACAATTTCTCAAAGAAACAAAGGGATAAGCGAGTCCCACCGGGCGTGCCAGAATGTGTATGAGGAAAAATTGATTAAATTTAAATAATAAAACCAAAAACCCAATAACATAAAGAAAACAAATTTAAATAAAAGCCATGACAAATAATCAATGAAATAAAGACTTTTACCGAAATCTGTATTGTTTCCTTTGGATTAAATGTGGATTGCTCAATGAAGTTGCGAAGCCATAGCTGCAACAAGCAAGTAGTGTGCTCAAGAGATCAATGTCAAAAGATTGTAAGTGTGCTCAATCGACACATTTTGTATGCTCGAAGCTCTGTTAAGTATGCCTGAGAATACGATCGAAGAGAGAGGCTCAATGAAGGAGATGAAGGGGGTTTATATAGGTTTCAAATAAGATCGATCAACGGTCCAGATAATTCAGAAGAATCAACAGAGGAGAATAGTTGAGGAATGTGTAACGAATGAGAAAAAGACATGTGTCTTGCTTTCTTTTGCATGAGAGGAGTTATAAAGAATAGAAGAATGAGTTAACTGAAGAAATAAATCAATTAAAAGAATAAAGCAATCAGTTAAGTTATTTAAAACAAGAAGAAGAGATTTGCATCAGAAAAGAAGATATTTTGCTTTATTAAATATAGAAATATTTAATTGATGAGCAAAAAAGCTTGAGTTATTTTAGAGATAACTCAAATTAGAAGAAAAAGTATTGAACAAATTGCCAGATCACCTGAGTCCTAATGAACCTATGTGCATAGTGTTGTACATAAATGCATTTGACGCCAAAAAAACTTATGGGTTGAGGGATAAGGGTCCTCACAGCCTTAGAGATGCTTTCAAGATTGCAACAAATATTGAAAATAATAGGAAAGCGTCTAGTAAGACAAACATAAGAGATGATGTAAAAATTCTACAAAATCCAAATACTAAATCTCAAAGTGTTCAAGGCAGTGCATCTACTTCTGAGGATAAATTAGATAAATTGACAACTATTGTCAAAGACCTCAGTTATAGAATGGCTAAAAATGAAAAGGGGGTAGGTCTTGACAGACAGGTTTACCAAAGGTAGGAAAGAAGACCATCATTACATGATATGCCATATAGTACCAATTGGCATAATGGTAAACCCATCCTCCCACACAACAACACAAATCAAAGGCCTCAAAATGCAAAGGAAACACCTGATCCTTTGAAGAAAACTGTCAATGTGGTTGATGATACCCCATGGTACATAATATTTCAAATGCCTCACTCATAGTCACAATGTATGATTGCTCAGTCTCTATATAACAATGTTGTTGCTTGTGATGTATGCAATGAGCTGCATTGCACAGAGGATGATAATGTGAATATGCTGTCTACAAACAGGGAGCATCCTTTTACCGATGTTGATGCAAGCATGAATAATGAGGTTCAGGTTTGCCAGCAGTTTCCATATGATGAAGATGATGAAGACAACTATGCCTATGCTCAGGATTCACACAATTTTCTAAATAACTTGAGGAGGCCTTCTGATGAAGAGATTCGAGCCTTCACAGCTGTAGCGGTAGCTCAAGTCAAAAGCAAATACAATCTCAGGGGCAAAGCTCAGGTAGGTAATTCACACCAGCCAGAGAATACTTTTATGAGCCAGCTAGTGCATAGTCATAAGGGGATTGAACCACTAAAGAAGCAATGGGGCAGTAATAGGCAAAACTTTAAGCAAAAAATAGGTCATGATCCTCTAGGACCAAAAAATAGAATTCCCCAAGTTGAGGATCAAGACAGAAATTTTTAGATTAAGAATGACAGTCAGAGAGCCGCAAAAATTAAGGTTGGATCATACCAAAATAAGAATAAGACCGTGGATCAGGCTATAACTATCATACAAAATTATGTTCCATTTGACATAACCCAAGTCTTGTCCCAAGTAAAAGTCACTATTCCATTGATGGAGCTGATAAAAATTGAAGAATGTAGAAATAAAGCAGTATCCTTGATTTCAGGAGTACCCTGCCAAGCTAATCAGAGTATTAGGACTCACGATAAGAAAGAATCTATGTGTATCGATGAGGACGAGGCTCCTGAAGTATATCTAGGGGTGATCATGACAAAATGCCCTTCACAGGTTGAACCATTCTATGTCTCCCTTGTCATAAATGGAAAAGTGATTAAGAATTGTATGCTTGATTCAGAAGCGTCAAAGAATATCATGCCTTTGGCTATCATGCAGCAAGCTGGGTTAAAGATAGACAAGGTGTGCGGGAAATGCTATGCCATGGATGCTAGAGAGGTACCTGTCATTGGAATTATGAAAGATGTAGATTTCAGACTGGCAGCATATTCAGAAAGGACTTACAAAATGAACATAACAGTTGTTGATATCAAGCCACAGTATGGCATGTTGTTGTCTAGAAGATGGGCAGCATTGATTGGTGGAAGTATGCAATTAGACCTTTCATATGCCATAATCCCAATGAATGGCAAGGATGTCAAATTGATTAGAGAAGAAAGATCATCAGAAATAGTTGAGGACCAAGAGTCAGAGGAGCATATATGTTTTGTGGACACTGACTGTGATAATTTCAGAGTTGTCTTAGATGAGAAAGGGGGTAAAGAGGGAAATATGTGGATTCATGAGCTTGACCAATAGGGTCTCTAGACCATGTACTTTGATGGAGCTTGTTTAAAAGGTGGCTCTAGTGCTGGAGTTGTGTTTATGTCTCCAGCTGGTAAGCTTCTAAATTTCTCTTTCTTGCTGAAGTTTTCTTGTACAAACAATATTGCAGAGTATGAGGCTCTGCTATTAGGATTGAATGTAGCTCTGAAGCATGGAATCAAGATGCTCAAAGTATTTGGGGATTCAGAGTTAGTTGTTTCCCAGGTTAGAGATAAGTATGCATCAAAGAATAAGAGGCTAAAAGAGTATAAACATGCTACTTGGGATACTATTGAATTGTTTGATGCCTTCTCAATAAACTGGATAAAGAGATCAAAAAATGTCAGGGCAGATTTTCTAGCTAATGTAGCTATAAGGCCAGATGATATAACTCTATCAGATGTTACAAATGTTGAGGTCAAACTCAGACATGCAGTGCCAGATAATATATGCAGCTGGTAGGTGTTTGATGATGATAAAGATTTGTTGAGATTTCTACATTGTATTGATGATTATGAGAACCAAGAAATGGATTTTCAAAACTTTGTAGAGGTTCTAGATGGAAAAGAAACTCTCTTAGAGAAGGAGGTAATTCAACTCAAGACAAATAAATACCCTAGAGAGCTAGTTGCTTTAGAGAGAGCTTTTGACAATAGGGACCAATTTGTTACAAAGGCATCTCAGACAAACAAGAATGATGTAGAAGAGATAAACTTTGGGACATCTCAGGCTCCCAAGAAGGCATACATTGGCAAGCAACTCAAGCCACATATCAGAATTATGCTGATTGCACTACTGAGAAAATATAAGCATGTTTTTGTGTGGTCATATGAGGACCTGAAAGCTTATAGAGAAGATTTATTTCAGCATGAAATCCCTTTGAACCCTGGAGCTAAACCGTTTAGACAAAAATAGAGACCTATCAACCCAATCTTAGCTCCAAAAATGCAAGAAGAACTCAAAAATCTCAGGGAGGCTAGAATTATTATGCCCATCAGACACTCAACTTGGGTGTCTAACCTTGTCCCAGTCAGAAAAAAGAATGGTGACATAGGATTATGTGTGGACTTTAGAAATATGAATGTATCTTCTTTGAAGGACAATTATCCATTGCCAAACATGGAAGCCATGTTGCAGAAGGTAACTGGCTGTGAACTTTTATCCATGATGGATGGATTTTCGGGATACAATCAAGCGAAAGTAAAAAAATCAGAACAGTTCAAAACTACCTTCACCACTCCATGGGGAACTTATGTATATGTGAGAATGCCATTCGGACTGACAAATGCAGGTGCCACATTTCAGAGGGCTATGGATGTTGCTTTCGTAGGATTAATTGACTCAATCTTGGCTGTGTATCAAGATGACTTAACTGCCTTTTCAAAAAAGGAAGAGAAACACTATATGCATTTGGAGCAGATTTTTATTAGAGCATTGAAATATGGCATCTCACTCAACCCAAAGAAATGTGCTTTTGGGGTAGTAGAAGGAAAATTGCTTGGACACATTGTTTCCAAAGATGGAGTCAGGATTGATCCTGAAAGGGTGGCTGCAATTGACAAAATTCAGATCCCTAAGACAGTGAAAAGGTGTTCAGTCCTTCTTTGGACAAATTAATTTCATTAGGAGATTTGTTCCTAACTTTGCAGAGACCACCAAAGATATCTCTAAAAAGTTGAAGAAAGGTGCAACTGTCAAATTGAAGGAGGAAGGGACTAAATCATTTCATAATATAAAAGAGGCTATAAAGGTGGCTCCTGTATTAAAATCTCCTGATTTTTTCTAAGCCATTTCAGTTATTCCCATTTACTTCTTTCCACACTATTGCTGCATGCTTATTGTAGAAAAATGAAGAAGGTCTTGAGCAACCTATATCTTTCTTTAGTAGGTCATTGCAGGCTGCTGAATTGAAGTATGACATCATGGAGAAACAGGCATATGCACTGGTTAGAGCAGTCAAGAGTTTCAGGCCATATTTAGTGGGATCTCACATAGTTTCATGTGTGCCTCATGCAACAGTCAAGGATATCTTTACTCAACATGAGGTAACTGGAAGGAGATGCAGATGGATAAACAAATTGCAGGAATTACACAGTGAACTATAGATCACTAAACTGGTAAGAGGACAAGGTTTGGCAAAACTGATGACAGTCAAATCTAGAGGCATACCGAGTCAATGTGGTGCATAATGAAGTTATAAGCATGCCAGATTCTGAGTGGTATAAGGATATTGTGTACTATTTACAAAATTTGAACTGTCCTACCCACCTCAGTGATAATCAGATGAGGACCTTGAAGCTACAAGCTATAAATACATCATTGTTCAAAGAGAGCTACATTGGAAAAATCTTGATGGTTTATTACTCAGATGTGTAAATAAGGATAAGGCTAAGGATATTCTAAGTGATATGCACAATGGAGTGTGTGGTGGACACTATGCTGCCTAGACAATAGCCCACAAAATTCTCAGAGCAGGCTATTAGTGGCCAACTCTTTTCTCAGACGCACACAAAATGGTAAGAAAATGTGAGTCTTGTCAAAGGTTCTCAGGAAAGATAAGATATCAAGGTGCACTACCCCTTAGGACAATAACTATTGAAGCTCCATTTTAGCAATGGGGGATTGATTTTATAGGGGAAATCTCAGAAAAATCAAGTGGAGGGAACAGTTGGATTCTAGTTGCCACCAATTACTTCACTAAATGGATTGAGGCCATTCCAACTAAAAAAGCTACAAGCAAAGTGGTGATGGATTTTATTCTTGAAAATATTATTATCAGATTTGGAGTACCAGCCAAATTGGTCACAGATAATGCTATGTGCTTCACGTCTGGTGAATTTATTAATTTTTGCAGCAATTATGGAATTGATTTGTCTCATACATCACCATATCATCCACAAGGCAATGGTCAGGTAGAGTCAAGCAACAAAAGTCTCATGAAAATCATCAAAAGGACGATCGATAAAAATAGGAGGTCTTAGGAAACAAAGCTGAAGTTGGCATTATGGGCTGACAGGGTGATAGTAAAAAGAGCAACTAGAAGGTCACCTTATGAATTAGTATATGGTGTAGCAGCTAGATTGCCTATGAACAATCTCTTGCCAGTATACAAATTCATACAAGAAAATGATGAGGAGATTGGAGACCCAATGACTAAAAGAATAAATCAGCTAGTTGCACTAGATGAAATAAGAAGGGAAGCATAGAACACAAACATCAAGACACATCAAAAGGTGAAATATCTATTTGATAGAAGGGCTACAGAGAGAAGTGTTCAGATAGGTGATCTGGTCCTTATGTGGAAAGCAAAGAGCCAGGATAAGGGCAAACACAGTAAATTTGAGCCCTTATGGACTGGCCCATACCAAATTAGCACGTTCATGGAGATGATTCTTATTTTCTCTAGGCCCTCGATGGTGAACTACTGGAATTGCCTATGCATGGTAAATTCCTTAAAGCTTTTTTCTCATAAATGAGTACCTTATGTGCACACTATAAACTAGGTGTAAATATTTTGTACATGCCTTGTATAGTCGGTCGTCTTTTGAGCTTTGGGTTTTGTCTGGTCTACCGCAGAGCGGTCTGGTCCTCGCTGCAGTCTTACACCTGCATGTCCCCAATCAGAGCCTGTGTTAGTACTCATTTATGTCTAGGGTTTTAAGTTCATGCATTTGCAGATTTTCCCATTCCAACCCTAAAATTTCTGAGTCTTGGGGGTCTTGCATTGTTTTGTATCTTCTAATGAGGACTTTCTATGGTGGGTCTCTGGTTATTTAGTCCTAGCCCCTGTGCATTATCTTACCACCTTTTCCTATCGCACTCATGAAAAATGTTAATTTTTGGTATGTGCAAGTGTAAATGTATGTTGGCGGGCTTGAAAATCTCAATCAGTTTCCAGAAATGGTAAAAATTGAGTCATATGCATTTCCAAATGCATATCGGGCTCAAAAGGAAGATGTGCAAGGGCGGAATACACATTGACGATTCCAAGAATATTCACTGCTTGCATATTAGGTCGCATATATATTTGGCTTGTATGTTAAGACATATAATGGTTAGATACAAAGAAAAGATACATTGCAGGTATATTCCTTGGAAGATTCCTGCTTGTATATTGGGTCTTGTACATTGTATTTGTATATTTGGCATACAAAGGAAATGTACATTGAAAAACATACAAAGGTTGGCGCACATACGTTTGCTACAGTGCAGAAGAGATGCATTTGGTGGGGCCCGCCGTAGTTTTATACACACAGGTTTGTACATGTTCAATATACAAGGGAAGAATGTATATGGAATATTCTAAAAAGATTCCCTACTTGTATGTTTGTGTTTGTATATTCAACATACAAACAAAATATACATTCAGATATACAATGAAGAAATATGCATTCCGAACCTGAAGGAGAAGTCAGATGCGGCGGATAAATTTTTGAGATCTGCCTTATGTATGAGGCGTTCGTATATGCATTCGAACATGCATATACAAGGGTGAAAAAAGAAAAATGAAGAAGTGAAAATCTAGTGATAGAATCATGGGGTGCCTACATGGCATGTTTTCACTGGCCGACGACTAGTCAGTGCGATTTTGAGCTGTGGATCTCAGTGATAGGAGTGGATCGACGGCCTTGTTTTGAACCTGCAGTGATGGTTTTTCCTGAGCGTGTGCGGCCATTTTTGAGTGAGAAAATCTCCAGATGCATCTGTTGTTGCATCCCATGGGTAGATGAAGCATTGATGGCAGATTTGCAGAGGATGGATGACAAAAATGATAGGTCAACCACCTGATTGAAGATGAAAGTCCTGGAGTGGCGGTGCAGATCTCGATTCCACCTACTCATTCCTCTTTGTCTGTCCACAGCATTGAATATTTATGAGTGCCATTCCTCATGCATTGAATCTGGCGGGTTTTTGATTTAATTTGTAATTAATTTTTGCTGGGTACACAGTCTTGGTATAAAAGCCAGACTGTGTTACCCATTGTTGTTGTTGAAAACTGGACAACTTTTTTTGGTGCTGTAATCGGATACAATCTTATTGGTGGCTCTGTTCTGGGTACATTGTGAGTTTATGAGTTGTATGTTGAATGTCTTATGCATAGAATTCATCAGTTTCATCTTAACTTAAATGAGTAATGCTTTTAGCATGTGTCTCGTTATTTGTCTCCAAACTAGATGTGTTCTTCTTCTGAATCTAAATAGCTAAGGGGTGTTTGTGATTCTAGAATATGGGTTTTCTATATTGAATGCTTGATCTTTTACTTCTTCTTAAGGGGTGGATTAAATGTTTTGGGTTAAGTATTGAGAAGAGCACATTGCAGTAAGGATGTTCATAAGAAGAAATAACTAAATACTTTATCTTGGGTATTGTCTGTAAGGCAGGCATTGCATGATCCCCTTGAAATTTGATTGTTGTTTTAGGTCTGTGATAAACATTCACATATATATGTCTATTGACTCCGAGCCTTGAATAGGCACCGATCTGGTCTTGTATTTGGGTTGTAACCCAAAGTCTCAATTTTGCATCCAAACAAAAAATCAAACTTAAACTTTAAATCAAATCTTTAGGACTTTAGAGATAGTTTTAGGATCCAAAATCCTCTGTCTCACAACTAAAAATAGGCCCAAAGCTAGCCCATTTGCACTTATCTCACAGTTTTGGTCTGCATAATAGAGGATTTATCTGCTTTGTGTCAGCATCCCAAACCTTTCATAGTTTTGTCTCATGGATGTTGAGTAGGGAATACCCCCCTTGGTTCTGCAGAGCCTAAAGAAGAAGAGGAGATATTTATAGAGTCTATCTCCTATACTATTGGCCCCTGGCCCGGGAATCCTATTGATCACTGATGGCTACCTTGTAGGGATAACTGGGAACAAGCATCCAGTCTGGGAAAAATACCAACAAATTTTGGTGACTCTGCTGGGGAGAAGTGAACTCAAAGTGTTATTTTATCATCCCTAGTGAAATTTGTGCCCATCCGAGTCACCAATAGATTTTGGCGACTCTGCTTGGGATGGTGAAGTGAAAGAACCTTGATCTTAAAAGAAAACAATTCCTACTTGTAGGTGTCGACTCCGAGTAATCTCCCAACTGGTCAAAGTGAAATTTATATGCAGGGGAGGAGATCCCAGCATAACCCTTTGCTTGAGGAATTACCCATAAGAATGATGTATAGGAGAAAGGTTGTGTTCAGGCCAGTCAAGAGGGTTCTCCCAGCCACAGAAATCGTGATAATAATCAGAATAATCTAGGATCTTCAAAGAGGACAGAGCCTTATTTTTCAAACACAGAGCTGAAATCCAAAATGTTTATGAGAAACAACAGGGTGTTAATTTGAGAATCAGGTCAGATGTTTTTCAAGAATGCCCTTTCTTGGATCCCAGTGATAGATTTGAAGAGGTTGAGTCTCCAAGGGATGAAGATAATGATGACCAGAATGGAATGGGACCATCCTCCTCTATGCCCAAAGAGGAATAATTAGTTGAAGAAATTAAAAGCCTAACAACTAAGATGGAATATTTACAAGCTATGAAGATCAGAGATGACATGAGATAGAAAGTGCAGGCTCTGAGAGTCGTTCAAAATGATTCAATTCCTACCTTTGAAAATGCAAATATGTAGAGAAATCAACAAAGAAATGAAGTCCAAGATCAGCATAATGATCAAAGACAGAATGCAAATAATGCTAGAATACCATTGAATAATGTAAGAAATTAGAATGCAAATAGAAATGTAAATGTTAATCAATTTGGTAGATAGCCTATGCAACTAGATAGATTTAGGCAGCTAGTTTTTGATGGTATTCCTGGTTACCCCAATCTTATTGACAAACATGTGAGGCTGCATGTGCCAAAGTTTTCAGGAAACAATATTGTGTCAGGAGAAGACCACTTAAAAGCTTTTCAGAATATCATGGACAACTTTGAGGTTGAGCATGAGGATGTTTTCATGAAATTATTTATGCAATCCTTAGTTGATGAGGCTAGAGAATGGTACAAGGGTTTGCCTGACAGAAGTGTGTCATCATGGGATGAATTCAGAAGAATATTCAAAGAACAATATGGTGACAAAACTGATCCAAGTTTCTTCATTAATGAATTCACCGCCATTACCAAAGGATCAAATGAACAGGTTGCTGATTTTAATGCCAGATTCACTAAAGTATTGAATAAATTGCCAGATCACCTGAGGCCTAATGAACCTATGTGCATGGTGTTGTACATAAATGCATTTGATGCCAAAACAACTTATGGGTTGAGGGATAAGGGTCCTCACAGCCTCAGAGATGCTTTCAAGATTGCAACAAATATTGAAAATAATAGAAAAGCATCTGGTAAGACAAACATAAGAGATGATGTTAAAATTCTGCAAAATCCAAATACTTAATCTCAAAGTGTTCAAGGTAGTGCATCTACTTCTAAGGATAAATTAGATAAATTGACAACTATTGTCAAAGACCTCAGTTATAGAATGGCTAAAAATGAAAAGGTGGTAGGTCTTGATAGACAGGTATACCGAAGGCAAGAAAGAAGACCATCATTACATGATATGCCATATAGTACTAGTTGGCATAATGGTAAACCCATCCTCCCACACAACAACACAAATCAAAGGACTCAAAATGTAAAGGAAACACCCGATCCTTTGAAGAAAACTGTCAATGTGGTTGACAATACCCCATGGTGCATAATATGTCAAATGCCTCACTCATAGTCACAATGTATGATTGCTCAGTCTCTATATAACAATGCTATTGCTCATGATGAATGCAATGAGCCGCATTGCATGGAGGATGATAATGTGAATATGATGTCTACAAACAAGGAGCATCCTTTTCCTGATGTTGATGCAAGCATGAATAATGAGGTTTAGGTTTGCCAACAGTTTCCATATGATGAAGATGATGAAGACAACTATGCCTATGCTCAGGATTCACACAATTTTTTGAATAACTTGAGCAGGCCCTCTGATGAAGAGATTTGAGCCTTCACAGCTATAGCGGTAGCTCAAGTCAAAAGCAAATACAATCTCAGGGGCAAAGCTCAGGTAGGTAATTCACACCAGTTAGAGAATACTTTTATGAGGTAGCCAGTGCATAGTCATAAGGGGATTGAACCACAAAAGAAGCAATGGGGTAGTAATAGGCAAAACTTTAAGCAAAAAATAGGTCATGATCCTCAAGGACCAGAAAATAGAATTCCCTAGCTTGAGGATCAAGACAGAAATTTTTAGATTAAGAATGACAGTCAGAGAGCCGCAAAAATTAAGGTTGGATCATACCAAAATAAGAATAAGACCGTGGATCAGGCTACAACTGTGATACAAAATTATGTTCCATTTGACATAACCCAAGTCTTGTCCCAAGTAAAAGTCTCTGTTCCATTGATGGAGCTGATGAAAATTGAAGAATGCAGAAATAAAGCAGTATCCTTGATTTTAGGAGTACCCTGTCAAGCTAATCAGAGTAATAGGACTTAAGATAAGAAAGAAGCTATGTGTATCGATGAGGACGAGACTCCTAAAGTATATCTATGGGTGACCATGACAAAATGCCCTTCACAGGTTGAACCATTCTATGTCTCCCTTGTCATAAATGGAAAAGTGATTAAGAATTGTATGCTTGATTTAGGAGCATCAACGAATATCATGCCTTTGGCTATCATGCAACAAGCTGGGTTAAAGATAGACAAGGTGTGTGGGAAATGCTATGCCATGGATGCTAGAGAGGTACCTGTCATTGGAATTATGAAAGATGTAGATTTCAGACTAGCAGCATATCCAGAAAGGACTTACAAATTGAACATAACAGTTGTTGATATCAAGCCACAGTATGGCATGTTGTTGTATAGAAGATGGGCAACATTGATTGGTGGAAGTATGCAATTAGACCTGTCATATGCCATAATCCCAATGAATGGCAAGGATGTGAAATTGATAAGAGAAGAAAGATCATCAGAAATAGTTGAGGACCAAGAGTCAGAGGAGCATATATGTTTTGTGGACACTGACTGTGATAATTTCAGAGTTGTCTTAGATGAGAAAGGGGGTAAAGAGGGAAATATGTGCATTCATGAGCTTGACCAACAAGGTCTCTAGACCATGTACTTTGATGGAGCTTGTTTTCAAAAGATGGCTCTGGTGCTGGAGTTGTGTTTCTGTCTCCAGCTGGTAAGCTTCAAAATTTCTCTTTTTTGCTGAAGTTTTCTTATACAAACAATATTGCAGAGTATGAGGCTTTGCTATTAGGATTGAATGTAGCTCTGAAGCATGGAATCAAGATGCTCAAAGTATTTGGGGATTCAGAGTTAGCTGTTTCCCAGGTTAGAGATAAGTATGCATCAAAGAATAAGAGGTTAAAAGAGTATAAACATGCTACTTGGGATACTATTGAATTGTTTGATGCCTTCTCAATAAATTGGTGGTATAAGCATGTCAGATTCTGAGTGGTATAAGGATATTGTGTACTATTTGCAAAATTTGAATTGTCCTACCCACCTCAGTGATAATCAGATGAGGACCTTGAAGCTACAGGCTATTAAATACATCATTGTTCAAAGAGAGCTACATTGGAAAAATCCTAATGGTGTATTATGCAGATGTGTAAATAAGGATCAGGCTAAGGATATTCTAAGTGATATGCACAATGGAGTGTGTGGTGGACACTATGCTGCGCAGACAACAGCCCACAAAATTCTCAGAGTAGGCTATTGGTGGCCAACTCTTTTCTCAGATGCACACAAAATGGTAAGAAAATGTGAGTGTTGTCAAAGGTTCTCAGGAAAGCTAAGATATCAAGGTGCACTACCCCTTAGGACTATAACTATAGAAGCTCCATTTCAGCAATGGGGGATTGATTTTATAGGGGAAATCTCAGAAAAATCAAGTGGAGGAAATAGTTGGATTCTGGTTGCCATCGATTACTTCACTAAATGGATTGAGGCCATTCCAACTAAAAAAGCTACAAGCAAAGTGGTGATGGATTTTATTCTGGAAAATATTATTATCAGATTTGGAGTACCAGCCAAATTGGTCATAGATAATGCTATGTGCTTTAGGTCTGGTGAATTTATTGATTTTTGCAGCAATTATGGAATTGATTTGTCTCATACATCACCATATCATCCACAAGGGAATGGTCAAGCAGAGTCAAGAAACAAAAGTCTCATGAAAATCATCAAAAGGATGATAGATAAAAATAGGTCTTGAGATTCAAAGCTGAAGTTGGCATTATGGGCTGACAGGGTGACAGTAAAAAGAGCAACTAGAAGATCACCTTATGAATTAGTATATGGTGTAGTAGCTAGATTGCCTGTGAACAATCTCTTGCCAGTATATAAATTCATACAAGAAAATGATGAGGAGATTGGAGACCCAATGATTGAAAGAATAAATCAGCTAGTTGCACTAGATGAAATAAGAAGGGAAGCACAGAACGCAAACATCAAGACACAGCAAAAGGTGAAATATCTATTTGATAGAAGGGCTACAGAGATAAGGTTTCAGATAGGTGATCTAGTCCTTATGTGGAAAGCAAAGAGCCAGGATAAGGGCAAACACAGTAAATTTGAGCCCTTATGGACTGGCCCACACCAAATTAGCACTGTTCATGGAGATGATTCTTATTTTCTCCAGGCCCTCAATGGTGAACTACTAGAATTGCCTGTGCATGGTAAATTCCTTAAAGCTTTTTTCAAATAAATGAGTACCTTATGTGCACACTGTAAACTAGGTGTAAATATTTTGTACATGCCTTGTATAGTCGGTCATGTTTTGAGCTTTGGGTTTTATGTAGTTTGCCCCAGAGTAGTCTAGTCCTTGCTGCAATCTTGCACCTGCACATCCCCAATTGGAGCTTGTGTTAGAACTCATTTATGTCTAGGGTTTTAAGTTCATGCATTTGCAGATTTTCCCATTCAAACCCTGAAATTTCTGAGTCTTGGGGTCTTGCATTGTTTTGTATCTTCTAATGAGGACTTTCTCTGGTGGGTCTCTGGTTATTTAGTCCCAGCCCCTATGCATTGTCTTACTACCTTTTCCTGTCGCACTCATGAAAAATGTTAAGTTTTTGTATGTGCAAGTGTAAATGTATGTTGGCGGGCTTGAAAATCTCAATCGGTTTCAAAAAATGGTAAAAATTGAGTCATATGCATTTCCAAATGCATATCGGGCTCAAAAGGAAGATGTGCAAGGGCGGAATATACATTGACGATTCCAAGAATATTCACTGCTTGCATATCAGGTCGCATGTATATTTGGCTTGTATGTTCAGACATACAACGGTTAGATACAAAGAAAAGATACATTGAAGGTATATTCCTTGGAAGATTCCTGCTTGTATATTGGGTCTTGTACATTGTATTTGTATATTCGGCATACAAAGGAAATGTACATTGAAAAATATACAAAGGCTGGCACACATACGTTTGCTACAATGTAGAAGAGATGCATTTGGTGGGGCCCACCACAGTTTTATACACATAGGTTTGTACATGTTCAATATACAAGGGAAGAATGTATATGGAATATTCTAAAAAGATTCCCTACTTGTATGTTTGTGTTTGTATATTCAACATACAAACAAAATATACATTCGGATATACAATGAAGAAATATGCATTCCGGACCCGAAGGAGAAGTCAGATGCGACGGATAAATTTTTGAGATCCGCCTTGTATGTATGAGGCTATATATGCATTCAAACATGCATATATAAGGGCGAAAATGGCAAAATGAAGAAGCGAAAAGTCAATGATAGAATCATGGGGTACCTACGTGGCATGTTTTCACTGGCTGACGACTAGTCAATGCGAGTTTGAGCTGTGGATCTCAGCAATAGGAGTGGATCGATGGCCTTGTTTTGAACCTACAACGATGGTTTTTCCTGAGCATGTGCAGCCATTTTTGAGATGGAAAATCTCCAGATGCATCTGCTGTTGTATCCCATGAGTAGATGAAGCATTGATGGCAGATTTGCAGAGGATGGACGACAGAAATGACAGGTCAACCACCCGATTGAAGATGAAAGTCCTGGAGCGGTGGTGCAGATCCTGATTCTGCCTACTCATTCCTCTTTGTCTCTGCATAGCATTGAATATTTATAAGCGCCATTCCTCATGCATTAAATCTGGTGGGTTTTTGATTTAACTTGTAATTAATTTTTGCTAGGTACACAGTCACTGTACAAAAGCCAGACTGTGTTACCCATTGTCGTTGTTGAAAACTGGACAACCTTTTTTGGTGCTGTAATCAGATACAATCTTATTGGTGGCTTTGTTCTGGGTACTTTGTGAGTTTATGAGTTGTATGTTGAATGTCTTATGCATAGAATTCATCAGTTTCATGTTAATTTAAACAAGTAATGCTTTTAGCATGTGTTTCGTTATTTGTCTCCAAACTGGATGTGTTCTTCTTCATAATCTAAACAGCTAAGGGGTGTTTGTGATTCTAGAATATGGGTTTGCTATATTGAATGCTTGATCTTTTACTTCTGCTTAAGGGGTGGATTAAATGTTTTGGGTTAAGTATTGAGAAGAGTACATTGTAGTAAGGATGTTCATAAGCAGAAAAAACTAAATACTTTATCTTGGGTATTGTCTGTAAGGCAGGCATTACATGATCCCCTTGAAATCTGATTGTTGTTTTAGGTCTGTGGTAAACATTCACATATATATGTCTATTGACTCCAAGCCCTGAATAGGCACCGATCTGGTCTTGTATTTGGGTTGTAACCCAAAGTCTCAGTTTTGCATCCAAACACAAAATCAAACTTAAACTTTAAATCAAACCTTTAGGACTTTAGAGATGGTTTTAGGATCCAAAATCCTCTGTCTCACAATTGAAATAGGCCCAAAGCTAGCCCATTTGCACTTATCTCACAGTTTTGGTCTGCATAATAGAGGATTTATCTGTTTTGTGTCAGCATCCCAAACCTTTCATAGTTATGTCTCATGGATGTTGAGTAGGGAATACCCCCCTTGGTTCTGCAAAGCCTAAAGAAGAAGAGGAGATATTTATAGAGTCTATCTCCTATACTGTTGGCCCCTATCTCGGGAATCCTGTTGATCACTAATGGCTACCTTGTAGGGATAGTTGGGAATAAGCATCTAGTCTGGGAAAAATACCAACAAATTTTGGTGACTCTGCTAGGGAGAAGTGAACTCAAAGTGTTATTTTATCATCCCTGGTGAAATTTGTGCCCATTCGAGTCACCAACAGATTTTGGCGACTCTGCTAGGGATGGTGAAGTGAAAGAACCCTGATCTTAAAAGAAAAACAATTCCTACTTGTAGGTGTCGACTCTGAGTAATCTCCCAACTGGTCAAAGTGAAATTTATATGCAGTGGAGGAGATCCCAACGTAACCCTTTGTTTGAGGAATTACCCATAAGAATGATGTATAGGAGAAAGGGGGGTGTTCAGGCCAGTCAAGATGGTTCTCCCAGCCCCAGAAATCATGATAATAATCAAAACAATCCAGGATCTTCAGAGAGGACAGAGCCTTATTTTTCAAACACAGAACCTGAAATCCAAAATGTATATGAGAAACAACAAGGTGTTAATTTGAGAATCAGGTCAGAGGTTTTTCAAGAACACCCTTTCTTGGATCCCAGTGATAGATTTGAAGAGGTTGAGTCTCCAAGGGATGAAGATAATGATGACCAGAATGGAATGGGACCATCCTCCCCTATGCCCAAAGAGGAACAATTAGTTGAAGAAATTAAAAGCCTAACAACTGAGCTAGAATATTTACAAGCTATGAAGATTAGAGATGACATGAGACAGAAAGTGCAGGCTCTAAGAGTTGCTCAGAATGATTCAATTCCTTCCTTTGAAAATGCAAATATGTAGAGAAATCAACAAAGAAATGAAGTCCAGGATCAGCATAATGATCAAAGACAGAATGTAAATAATGCTAGAATACCATTGAATAATGTAAGAAATCAGAATGCAAATAGAAATGTAAATGTTAATCAGTTTGGTAGACAACCTATGCAACTAGACATATTTAGGTAGGTAGTTTTTGATGGTATTCCTAGTTACCCCAATCTTATTGACAAACATGTGAGGTCGTAAGTGCCAAAGTTTTCAAGAAACAATACTGTGTTAGGAGAAGACCACTTACAAGCTTTTCAGAATATCATGGACAACTTTGAGGTTGAGCATGAGGATGTTTTCATGAAATTATTTATGCAATCCTTAGTTGACGAGGCTAGAGAATGGTACAAGGGTTTGCCTGATAGAAGTGTGTCATCATGGGATGAATTCAGAAGAATATTCAAAGAACAATATGGTGACAAAACTGATCCAAGTTTCTTCATTAATGAATTCACCAGCATTACCAAAGGATCAAATGAATAGGTTGCTGATTTCAATGCTAGATTCACTAAAGTATTGAATAAATTGCCACATCACCTGAGGCCTAATGAACCTATGTGCATAGTGTTGTACATAAATGCATTTGATGCCAAAACAACTTATGGGTTGAGGGATAAGGGTCCTCACAGCCTCAGAGATGCTTTCAAGATTGCAACAAATATTGAAAATAATAGAAAAGCGTCTAGTAAGACAAACATAAGAGATGATGTAAAAATTCTGCAAAATCCAAATACTAAATCTCAAAGTGTTCAAGGCAATGCATCTAGTTCTGAGGATAAATTAGATAAATTGACAACTATTGTCAAAGACCTCAGTTATAGAATGGCTACAAATGAAAAGGGGGTAGGTCTTGATAGACAGGTTTACCAAAGGTAGGAAAGAAGACCATCATTACATGATATGCCATATAGTACTAGTTGGCATAATGGTAAACCCATCCTCCCACACAACAACACAAATCAAAGGACTCAAAATGCAAAGGAAACACCCGATCCTTTGAAGAAAACTGTCAATGTGGTTGACGATACCCCATGGTGCATAATATGTCAAATGCCTCACTCACAGTCACAATGTATGATTGCTTAGTCTCTATATAACAATGCTGTTGCCTGTGATGAATGCAATGAGCCGCATTGCATGGAGGATGATAATGTGAATATGCTGTCTACAAATAGGGAGCATCCTTTTTGCTAACGTTGATGCAAGCATGAATAATGAGGTTCAGGTTTGCCAACAGTTTACTCTAATATCAACCAAGAAAGTTTACTCTAATATCTGTGCTATCATTCTATCATCAATCAAGATGTGAGTAAGAACATTCTCAAGCTTCCCTCAAACAAGCCTATTGATCCTAGTAAACAAGGACCTTACTTCAATGCTAATGACTTTTGTCATTATCATTGGATGCAAGGACATGACATTGAATGATGTATGCATCTTAAACATGAGATACAAGACCTTATTGATTCAAATGTCATCTAGGTATCAGGTGCGAATGATAATGGAAATAAGTCAGGTGCTCTGCCTAATTAGAATTTACAAATCTTCACTAATCCTTTTCCTAAGCATACCAAAAATAATATGGTGGAACAAGGTTTAATGGAAGTAGACGAGGATGATTACTTGGACTACATAGTATCATGGGTATGATTGAAGTCGACAAGAAATAAGTGGATAATCCACCTTATCCATGAAGAAAAAGAATTTATGCTGAAGTTCCTCCTCTGTTATCCTTATATGGATCGGGATATAATCACAATGCCTTTGAAAAACAAGAACAACAACCGATACAGATGAGCAAGATGATACAGGATGATTCCTATTACTATGCTAGAAAGATTCAACAATGAAAACTTGCTAAAAATTGGAAAAGAGCAAGACAACAATCAATAGTCAGAAATAATAGTGGTTCTCCCCCTCATAAGCAACAAAAAGTCTCATTTAAACAAGGATTTAAAGAACAAGGATAATATGATAACAAACAAGACTTTCATAAGAACCACTCAAAATTTTCATTAAACATGATTGAGTACCTCTCCAAGAGGTTCGAGAGCTCCAAGATATAATATGAAGACTGATAATTTAAGGATAGCCAACTAAGAGGGGGGGTGAATCATTTGTCACCAAAATTCTATTCCTTATTCACTTAATACCTTCTTATATTTCACTAGCATATCAATGATTTAATAATGGAAACATAATGCAATAATTCAAGAATAGAAACAAACTCAACACAAATAACACCAAGATTTTAACATGGAAAACCTAGTTAATAGAAAAACCACGGGGTGACTAACACAAGATTATATTCTCTGTTAAAAGAATATAAAAAATAAAATGGCACTTGTGAATTAGGGCTCACTGCCCGAGCACACTGCTCACAAGAGGCCCACTACCTATAGGAGAGACACTATCTATGAAAGAAAATAAGTATTACAAACTTGAACTAGAAGTTAGCATCTTCACTATGCTTGAGTCAGTTCCATTAAAGCTCAACACCTCTACTCTAGTTTTCACTCCTCCCCTTTACCACCTTCTCCTCATAACCATAGATACTTTTGAACAACTTTGCATCTCTTATTTATACATGACATTAACTTTGGAATGAACATCAAAGTCAGCACAACACAAACTTATTTTATTATAGAGAAATTACAAAAATAAAAGTTGACTTATTGCAAAAGCTTCATGCGCATCACTACACTATCGGCCACACACAGTTGGGACTTAGAGGAACATGCCATGCTTCGCAAAGCATCTTTAAGATCATCTACAACATGTGCAAGACATCCAGTCAGCCAGAACTAGGAAGAACATCATCACCCAAGAGTAAGTCTTCAATTACGAGATCAATCTTCAGTGTGGACCACCAACACGAACTAGATACAATCTAGAGACCCTCGCAAGCTTACTTGAATCACCATGAACATTCGCACCACTTCTACATACTGTAATCATTCACATCTTCATCCAGAACTTCAAGAACACAGCTGGTCATCTCTATCACATTAGAAGAATTGTTTGCAGACATCGAAACCATGAACCAATCAAGTTGTCAATGTCTATTAACCTCCCAAACATGCCACCAGATCTGTAGAACATGGTATTGAATTTCTAGATCTCACCGGACCTATTTGTGCCACTCTGTCACCTTTGAACCGCTGCTAGAACCAATTTTAATCATATGGCCATAACTTCTTCAAAGTTTCATGCAGACCTCTGAAATCTTGACTAGAGAACCTTGAGAAACATATCAACAAACCTTTTGATATACATACTCTGATCTCAAACTAGATGGAGTCTTTGCTTCATAGACATTCACTGTCTTCACTGTTCTTCTCTGTTTCTGATGGGGCTAATTTTCTCAATATCCTCAGCACACAACTCATCTAATTCTTGACATCAATGCAACATGAGTGTTGACATCAATGACAACACCGGTTAGGCCCATACTTGCAACAATCTCCCCCTTTGTCATTGATGGCAACATATGATGTGAAAAATTGTTTTAACCATCAAGACAAGAACTTCTCCTTACTAACTGTCATAGCTCCCCCTATTACTAGCCACTATTCACATGTCTTTTTTTTTCCTTTACTGCTCCCCCTTTGATCAACAACCACTTTTTATTTTTCACATGTCTTCTCTTCCCCTTTGATGTCAATGGAAAAGGGCACATACTTGCAACCATTTTTCATCCTTTAGAATCATACTGACTACTCCCCCTGAGTAGTAGCCTTCTAACATCAATCCAGATCACAAGATATAACTGTGGGAACCACCGAACTGATGCACATTAGTGCACCTTAATTCAGAACCAAAGGGGTAATAACCCCTAACTTCTCCCTAAGATACTCAAAAGGGTCCTTAGGTAGAGGTTTGGTAAAAATGTCTCCAATCTGATCCTTTGAGGGCACAAACTCCAATTTGACTTCATTCTTGTTCACTTTCTCTCTCAAAAAGTGGAACTTGATGGATATATGTTTTGTCTTTGAATGCAACACTGGGTTTTTTGATATGTTTATTGCACTTGAGTTATCATAGAAGATTGTGATAGGTTGTTCATACTCCACTCTGATGTCTCTTAATAGTTGCTTCATCCACAATACTTGAGTGCAACTGGTCATTGCTGCAATATACTCTGCTTTTGTAGTGGACAGAGATATTGCCTCTTGTTTCTTGCTTAGCCAAGAAACTAATCTTTTTCCTAAAAAGAATGCACCACCACTAGTACTCTTCCGGTCATCCACATATCCTATCCAATCAACATCTATATAGAGAGAAATCATGATCTTTAGGATACCATAATCCATACTCAATTGTTCCCTTCAAATATCTCAGAATTCTCTTGATTTCCATGACATGAGATTCTCTAGGATCAGCTTGAAATCTAGCAACAAGACCAACAACATCCATAATGCCAGGCCTGGTTTGAGTGAGGTAGAGCAATCCTCCAATCATAGACCTGTATGTTTCTAATTAGCTTTAGGAGATTCATCATCTGTACTCAACTTACACCCAATTTCCATGAGAGTATTCATTGCCTTTGAATCTTGTATCCCAAATTTCTTCAACAATTCTTTCACAAATTTGCTCTGTGATATGAAGATTCCTTTCCTTGATTGATTAATTTGTAGACCCAAGAAGAAATTCATTTCCCCAAATATAGACATCTCAAATTCACTTTTCATTTGATTTACAAAAGTTTTATACATACTATTCTTCCCTCCAAAGATAATATCATCAACAAATACTTCAACAATCAGAATATTTTCATGATCAATCTTAAAATATAGATTACTGTCAGCAGTACCTTTGTTGAAACCAACTTTTAGAAGATGTTTATCTAATCTTTCATACTAGGCTCTTGGGGCTTGCTTCAGTCCATATAATGCCTTCTTCAGTTTCCAGACCATATCTCCATTATCAGACAGTTCAAACCCATCGGGTTGCTCAATATATACTTCTTCCAAATCTCCATTTAGGAAGGTAGACTTGACATCCATCTGATATACCTTGAAATCTTTGAAGGCAGCAAAGGTGAGAAATAATCTAATAGCTTCAATCCTTGCCACTGGACCAAAAGTCTCTTAAAAGTAAATTGCTTTTATTTGAGAATAACCCTTACAGACCAATCTGGCTTTGTTTCTTATTACCTCACCTTATTCATTTAGTTTGTTCCAGAAGACCCACTTAGTCCCAACCACATTTTTGTCCTTAGGTTTGGGAACAAGATCCCAAGTGTGATTCTTTTCAATCTGCATCAATTCCTCTTTCATTGCTTTAACCCAACTTTCATCATTGCATGCTTCACTTACTATTTTTGGTTCAAATTTTGAGATCAAACAATACTTCCCTAAGTCTTGAGTAATATTTCTTCTTGTTTGAACACCTTTGCTTCTATATCCTATGATCTAGTTTTCAGAATGATTTAGTCTTACATACCTGGGAGTTTTGGAAATCTCTTGCACTCCTAATTCTTGGATAGGTTCATTCAAGCATGTCTCTTCTTCTTGAGTATCTGGATTCTCTAGATCAGTCTAAATTTGAACTGGAGTTTGGATTTGTTCTTCTTGGTCTGAGATATCATTTTGATCATCTTCATACTCATATTACCTTGAGGGATTTTCCATGCCTTCATCAACCTTCACATTTGTTCTTTCCACAATTTTTCTCAATCTCTTGTTATAACATTGGTAAGCTTTTCTCTAAGTAGAGTAACCAAAGAATATTTGTTCATCACTCCTAGCATCAAACTTCCCAAGGTCTTCATCTCTTTTGATATAGCATTTGTCACCAAAGACTCTGAAACACTTCACAGTAGGAGAGATGCCAAACCAAAGTTCATAAGGAGTCTTACCAGTCTTGCCTCTGATTTTTACTTGGTTAAGAGTATAAACAATAGTGCTCACAACTTCTCTCCAATAGATCTGATTAACATTTGCTTCCATCATCATGGTCCTAGAAGCTTCTTGGATGGTCCGGTTCTTTCTTTCCACTACTCCATTCTGATGTGGAGTCCTTGGAGCAGATAACTATCACTTTATCCCATGTTTCTCGCAGAATTGTACGAACTCTCGAGGTGTGAATTATCCACCTCTATCAGACCTGAGGCATTTTATGTTTATGCCTGTTTCATTTTCTACCATAGCCTTGAATATTTTGAACTTCTCAAGTGCCTCAGATTTCTCTTTCAAGAAAGTTACCCACATCATCTAGGAGTGGTCATCAATCAATGACATGAAATATCTATCTCCTTGCAGACTCCTAATTCTTTCTGGACCACATAGATCAATGTGCACCAAGTCCAACAATTTGGTTGAAGAATGTTCCTTGCTTTTGAATGAGACTCTATTTTGTGCACCTAACTGCCATTCCTTGCACAAGCTATTAGTAGGTTTCACCAATCTTGGAAGATCTTTTACAACCTGGGTGTTGCTTATCTTAATGATATTATCAAAATTCACATGACACATTCTCCTATGCCACAACCAACTTTGATCAAGTTGAACAAATAAGGAACTTTTTCTAGTACCAACCAAGTGAAATATGTTATCTTTTGTCTGAGTAGGGGATGCAATCTCAGTTCCAGAGCTTTCAAAGATCTTGCATTTTCCATTTTTGAGCTAGAGATCATAGCCTTTGTCTACCAACTGCCCAACACTGAGAAGATTATGCTTTAAACCTTCAACATACAGAACATCACTGGTTTTGTTCTTACCATCAAAAGAAATGGTTCCTCTGCCCTTAATTCTACTAGCAGAATTATCTCTAAACTTTACAACTCCACCTTCATATCTTTCCAGGGTTATGAACTTATTCTTATCGCTAGTCATATGGTGAGAGCATCCACTGTCAATGACCCATTCATCCTTTTCTTCAACCTGAGCAGCCAGAGCCCTTTCTATCTTATGATTGGTAGATTCAATAGGCATTGGGTCTTCTTCCTTTATGGAAATAAACACCCAGTCACTTCAAGATTTATTTCCTAACTTAGATTTATCATCTATTATTCCTTCATCATCATCTTCTTGAACATAGTAACACTTCTTTTGAAATCTTGATCTATTAGGGTTGGGCCTTGAAAATCTTTCCCGACACCTTGAGGCAAAGTGACAAATATTGTTGCAATTGAAACATTTGAAAGGCAATTTTACTTCATACTTATCTAATCCTCTTGGTAGTCATTTTGCAATAAGGGCTTTAAGTTGTGCAGCTTCTGATTCATTTTTTTCTACATCTTTTTTTGCTCTATCATACCATGTTGATTTCTTTGAGGAATTTTCCCCTAGATCATATCTTTGTTTGCCTTTTGTAGTGACACTATCTTTGAATACAAATTCAGTCTTGGGGAGTACATCTCCAAACTCAGCTAAGTCAAATGCAGCTAACTTTTGAACCAATTGATCCCTTGTAATATTTGACAAAGATTTGAATTCCTCAATAGGAACAACCTTGTGTTTGTAAGTAGGAGGTAAGGATCTAAGAACTTTGGCAACAATCTCATCTTCATCCAATGTTCCACCAGCACATCTAATGCCACAGACAAGCTGATTTACCCTTGGCATAAATGTAGTGATATTTTCTTCTTCACTCATCCTCAGGCTTTTGAACTTTCCTTTCAGACTTTGTAAGTTTGCACATTTAACATATTTGTCTCCTTCATGTAGAATCTATAGCTTTGTCCATATTTCATAGGCATTTTTCAATCCCATAACATTTGTCAGCTCTGTATCAGATAAGGCACTTAGTAGGGCTTCTTTAGCTTGAAGATTATTTTCAACATTTCTGATTTCATATAGAGTTGTCAGACCATTCTTTGGGGGAATATAATCTATTGTTGTCATGTTCCAATACTGCTCTCCCATGCATTGCAAGTGACATTCCATGCGACTTTTCCAAAGAGTGTAGTTTTTCCATCAAACCTTGGACTATCCTTCTTGTAGGATGACATCCTGGATCTCCTCAAGCAGTTAAGCTTCTTCTAGAGGAACCTTTCTTTGATACCAATTGTTAATTTAAGGACAGACAACTAAGAGGGGGGGTGAATCAGTTGTCACCAAAATTCTATTTCGTATTCACTTAATACCTTCTTATATTTCACTAGGATATCAATGATTCAATCATGGAAACATAATGCAATAATTCAAGAGCAGAAACAAACTCAACACAAATAACACCAATATTTTAACATGGAAAACCTAGTTAAGGGAAAAACCACGGGGTGACTAACCCAAGATTATATTCTCTATTAAAAGAATATGAAAAATAAAATGGCACTTGCCAATTAGGGCCCACTGCCTAAGCAAACCACTCACAAGAGGCCCACTACCTACATGAGACACACTATCTATAGAATAAAATAAGTATTACAAACTTGAATTGGAAGTTAGCATCTTCACTATGTTTGAGTCAATTCAATTAAAGCTCAACACCTCTGCTCTACTTTTCACTCCTCTCCTTTACCACCTTCTCCTCATGACCATAGATACCTTTTAACAACTTCACATCTATTATTTATATGTGACATCAACTTTGGAATGAACATAAGAGTCAACACAACACACACTTATTTTATTACAGAGAAATTACAAAAATGCAACTTGACTTATTACAAAAGCTTCATGCACATCACTACACTATCGGCCACACACAAGTGGGACTTAGAGGAACACGCAGTGCTTCGCAAAGCATCTTCAAGATCATCTATAACATGTGCAAGACATCCAATCGGTCAGAACTAGGAAGAACATCATCACCCAAGAGTAAGTCTTCAATTACAAGATCAATCTTTAGTGTGGACTACCAACATGAACTAGATACAATCTAGAGACCCTCACAAGCTTGCTTGAATCATCAAGAACATCCGCACCACTTCTGCTTACTGTAATCATTCACATCTTCATCTAGAACTTCAAGAACACAACTGGTCATCTTTGTCACATTAGAAGAATTTCTTGTGGACCTCCAAACCATGAACCAATTGAGTTGTCAATGTATATTAACCTCCCAAACATGCCACCAAATCTGCAGAACATGATACTGAATTTTCAGATCTCACCAGAGCCATTTGTGCCACTCTGTCACCTCTAAATAGCTGCCAAAACTAGTTTTACTCATATGACCATAACTTTTTCAAATCTTCATGTGGGCCTCTGAAATATTGACTAGAGAACCTTCAGACACATATCTACAAACCCTTTGATGCACATACTTTGATCTCCAACTAGATGGGATCTTTTCTTCATAGAGCTTCACTGTCTTCATTGTTCCTCTGTTTCTAATGGGGCTAATTTTCTCAATATCCTTAGCACACAACTCATCCAATTTTTGACATCAATGCAACAGGAGTATGTTGACATCAATGAGAACACTAGATAGGCCCATACTTGCAACAAAGAGCCTACAGGTAAGTATCTCTAACCCTTTATTTCTCTCGTGATGTGCTTCCCCCGTGATGTGTTATGTGTTGTTTAGGCCTCCTAGGATGACCTTGGATTTTCTCGTAAGGTTCAGGATACCAGGAGACTACCTCTATTGTGACCTTCTATTTGTATCATCATTCTTCTATACTGCCTCTCTTTGATTTTATTATTGTGTGTTGTGTCTTACGGACATAGCATTGCAGTTGGTGACTTGGGGGCACCCTCCTACAAGACTATCCCTAAGACACTTGTTTCTCCTCTCTTATTCATTGTTTTCCTTCCTCTAGTATTTCCACCAAGCAGCCAGATGGTGATAAACATTTATACTGATGCAGACCTAGTGTCCCTTTCAAGAGCAATCAACAAATGGACTTAGTTCCTAATATGATGATGGGGTTGTATATATTATCTGATGCTTTGCTAGTGGAAGCACTCATGCTTTTTGCGTAGTGAATTTGATGATGTTTCTGTCATATTTACAAACCTTAAAAATACTGCTGCTCTATGCACCTTTGTTTACCTTTGAATCTGGCCTTGGTGGTACTCAATTTAGAGAGCTTCATGATATAGCCCTGCGGTTATCCTCGAACTCCGAATATGCATTGATGTTGTTGTTTATCATGATTATAGACACTAACATGTTTCTTGTAAGGATGTGTTTGTGGGAACATTTGGCAATCGTAAATTATATGTCACCTCCGGTGGGCATGGGCTTTTCGAAAGTCGGTGTTCCCTTGTGTATTTTCTTCCTACCTTAACGTGCTTGATATCGATAACTAATATCAACCACCTTAAGGTGAGGGCATATAAGGTAAGCTGTCTGTTATAGATGTTAGCATTGTGTTTAACCTCAGATGCAAAGACTTGTAGCCCAGGTTAGTGCATCATGCATCATGCATCGTAATTTTTTTTGTAGTCAATCAATCAATCATGTAAGACCTTTGCAGAGGTGGGATATCGAGCATATCCTTTTTCTTAAGCACTCTACAGAGGTGGAGATGGTGTATTTCTGAAAGAAAATTGCATCATCCTATCATTTTTAAAAGTCCTCTATAGAGGCAGGGAGCGGTTGTATGACTAACTCAACCTTTAAGCATGTTTTCGATGATTGGTGTGGCAAAGGGAAATTGTTGATGTGTGCCTATAATGTTCTTGAGATGGTTATGAGCCTAGAAATAGGGAGCACACCATCACTTGTCTACTGTGTTTTCTCTGTGTCTTCAAGTGTGTGTGTTTTGGCATGATTATTTTGTATGGCATTTTTGTTGCCCATATGTAGAGACCAGCACCCTCGTGTAGTGCTTCCTGCATTTTGGGAGGTTTTGTGTGTCTTGCGTTTGTGTTGCCCAATATATATAGAGACCTGCACCCTAGGGTAGTGCATCCTATATTATGGGAGGTTTGTTTACTTTCCAAGTACTTGCATCTGTATTTCATATATATAAGAAAAAGAAAAGAAAAGATATCATTTTTGTCTTCCATGCATTAATGTGTCTTCTATTCATTGATTGTCTTCTCTGTGTTCTGCGTGACTTTAACTATCTTGTCGATGTTTTGCGTGCCTATTAATATCTTCTATGCGATTGACGTGTCTTCTCTGTGCTTGATGTGTTTGTGACCTTACTTTAATGCATGTATTTGCCTCATGCTTATACATATATTAAAGTGGGGGCTAAATGTAATGTCAAAAAATGTCCCCTCGGGGGCTTTTCCCTTATAAGGCTTAGCTCCCAGGTCCTTAGCATGCATTTAGGATATTTTAGTTCATATTTTGGCATCCTGATGGAATGAGACCTAGGTTCCATGGAAAATTGGACCTAGGTGGACCCCTTGAGTTGTACCCTACCCAAAATAGGGGGGAGGACTTGGGCATCTGCACCCTAGTCCTACCCTATTTTGGGGCAACCCTAATTTCTGGGTGTCAGTTTGTGACCGTTATTAGGTCCCTTTGCCAACACGGTAAGTTTGAATTTTGAAAACCTTGGTGGGAGTGTTTGTAGATGCATATATAAACATGCTTAGGCATTCATTTGTAAACTAGAAGATTTCAACTAGATGATCATAGTCAAGCTATTGTTCTCAAGGTGATTCAAGGCTTTCTATTGTGTTGCAAGAGCAGACTTGTATGTTTTGTGTGTTGATATTTGCATATTTGAGCATCAATTTCCTCATGGCATGAAGAGCCTCTTCCTCCATGAGAACTTCACTACAATGTGACATAATATTGTGTTTATATCATTGATTCCTTTGGTTTTTACCTCTGCCTCACAAGGGCATACACTCTTTATCTGAGAACAATGTTCGGATACTTAAGTGTCCTCTAGGGCTTGACTAAGGCAAGCCTCTAAACACCACAACCCCCAAACCAAGTCTTGTGGCAAGTTATAGGTGTTGTATTTGGGAAAAGTAGAGTTGCAGGAAGGATTGGAAGACATCAAGGATTTGGGATCTGAAGAAAAGGACACATGAGCACTTCCAGAACATGGGTGCTCTCTCTAGTGTCTTTCGCAGATAGATCTCTGAAAATAGAAGTTACAGGGCTGATCAGTGCCGGAATGAGGTCCAGATTCTGTGAAGAAATTGGCACCTTGGACTTGGGTGCCTGGTCCAGTGTCCCCAATTGTTCCACTTTAGAACCTTGAAAATAGGGATTCTATGATTTGGTATTTTACTTCTGTTTGCAAGAGCTTTTTCCATCATTCATCAATTTGTTTTTGTATTTGCACAATTAGGGTTTTAATGGTTAATTAGGCATAAGAGAAGGAAAATTAATAATTAAATTCCCTAATCCATGTTTCCCTACATTTGTAAGTGACCTAGGGTATGATAGTGCTCTCCACTCGACCCTAGATCCTTCAATGTTTAGTGGAGAGGCAAATTTAAACAAATAAAAACTAAAGCATTAACATAATCCAATTTTTCCCTAACCATTTTATTGAACCCATGTTTTTGGACTTAAATTGCAAATTTATGAGTGTTTTTCTTCATATTTGAATTGATTTCACTCATTCATTTTATTGCATTGCAAAAAATTCAAAAAAAATGAAAAATTTGGAAAATTCAAAAAAATTGCATTGTTGGGCTTACTAAATTGCATCAATTCTTTCTAAATTTTCTTAATTCATTATTTTTGAATCAGATCTGATATAAACTACAGAAAAATACAAAAATTCAAAATTTTGTATTGCATTTTCATCATATAATTGCTAGGGTTTTGTGGAAATTTTGACAATTTTTTGAAACCTAGTAATTCCAAAATCTAGGGTTAGTAGGCAAAATCTTTTCTCAGATTTTTCTAATAATTTTAGAGGCTCATTAAAATTAACATTTTTCTTTAGTCTTGCATTTTAGTGTAAATTTGCATTCAGATTTAAAATATTTGCATTTTTGTATCGAAAATTTCAACAAAAACTAGCAATTTTGATGCATTTTCATTAAATTTGCATGGGCAACTTGCATGTTCAATCTTGAAAATAATTTTCAGATCTGAGAGTATTTAATTTCCATCATAAATCAGACTTCAAAACATTCGCATAGCATTTTGTCCCAAGATCTCAAACCTAGGGCTTCAAAAAAAATGATTTTCACTAAATTTGGCCTTATCGACTTCATAAACTTTTACCATAGGTGTGTTGTTAAAGGTATTTTGGCATTATTTTTCTATTATAAGGGTAATAATTTTCTCCCCCTCATAAAAAGATTCAGAACCCCCTTTTATCAGGCTCTTGTAGTGAAAGTTTGGTGAAAAACTACACAATTTGACTATTTTTGCCCTAGGGTTTGACCTAGTTTGCACTCCAAGCGTGTTGTGATCAATTATATGGAGTGAGGTGACTTATATTATTGATATTACTTTCTTTACCCCCTAAAATTCTTCACAGCATCCCTTTTGCTAGGTCTTGGAGTCGAAAAACCGTGAAAAATAGCCTATTTTTGCTATATTTTCACTAGGGTTTAACCTTAAGTGACACAAAAAGCACGTTGGGTTGGGTATTTTGACACTAAGTGGATTTTATTTCTGATATTATTTTCTTCCCATCATCATTTTCCTCACAAAACTCTTTTTTATGCTCTGTTGCATTGAGTTTTGGTGAAAAATTTGCCTATTTTGACATATTTTCACTATATTTGACTTGGCATCAACTTGAAATCACATAAAGAGTGTGTTGAGAAGGAACATATTAATGTTTTGGTCTGATAATAGACATATAACTTTCTTCCCTTGACTGAAATCCTTACAACACCCTTTCTTTCATTCATTTGCATTGAAAAAGTACAAAAAATCAAGCATTCACAACATATCCTAAGCCTAAAACTTGAGCATATTGCTGCATGAGTGTAATAAATCACTGCCCTAAGTGAAATATCCCTTTAAGAAGAAGCATAATATGCATGGGATCTAGTGCTCTTGAAGAAGTTGGTACTTTAAACACCTTCTTTACAAAAGGAGAAACCCACATGTTACAAGACATTACACCCATTACAAGTACAATGGAAGAACAAACTTTTCATGATGTTGATGATACTATTGAGGCAATAGGATATGTATCAGATAAGCAAATAGAAAAATTATATAAAGAGTCAGCCAAATTTTAATCATTTATGGAAAATGAGAGAATAGCTGAAGAAGTCGTTCCTACAATTCATAATATAAGAGAATTGATAAAAAAGGGACAAGATGGTGTTAATGCAATTTGTGGTGTAGCACATATTGTAGAAACTAACATTATGCCAGTGACTAAATGTGCACAAGTGATAAACAACACTTTATCGCCATCTCATACACAAGTTTCGGCACCTATACCAACTACGGGAATATCCACTTTTACATCAACAATCTTAACAACTAATGCAGACGCTTGTAGTAATGCTACCACATGTATTGGAGTATCTAATGGCACTAATTACAAAGCTATGGGATTTAATTATTAGAATTTGGTTCCTAAAGAGACATCTTCTATGAATAATGTTTCTCAACCTCCTATCTATTCCACTCATTTCTAGCTACCTATTACATACTCGCAACCATCTTCCACCTATCATTATGGCCAACCACTGTTAACATATTCCCAGCCTCAGCCTATTGTATCTCAAGCTCATTCACCTCCTCACTTTGGTTCCAATTCTTCACAACAAACCACATCTCCAAATGATGCCATCTTAAACCAACTTTTACAAGGCATGACTGCTTTGCAACAAAAGGTAACAATTTTGACAAATTCTTCACAGCCTAGTCTACCAACATATCATGCCCATATTCTATTATCCTATGCAATCTTGATAACCCCTATGCCTGAGAGGTTTGAGACTCCTTGCTTTCAAAAATATGGTGGAAAAGGAGATCCTAATATCCATGTGGCAGCATTCACAGCTATGTGTAGTGATTTCTATTTTGAAGATGATTTGTTTGCAAAACTTTTCCCTCAATCTCTCAATGATACTACTTAAGAATGGTTTTGCTCTTTGCCTCTGAATTCAATTCACTTCTTTTCATAGTTGATTGATCAATTTTTACAACATTTTCAAGCAAATATTGGACCCCAAGTCACTCTTATTGACTTGGTTCAATGCAAACAAGGTCTGAAAGAAAGGTTGAATGAATATGTTAGTTGGTACCAAGGACTTTATGCACAAATTCAATATCAGATGAAAGATGAGGATGTTCAAAAGATATCTATTACAAATATACAACCTAATATTTGTGATAAGATCCTCTTGACGAAGTACAACTACTTTCAACATTTATGCACCGCCCTTTGTGATTATCAACTTTCGTCTAGTCAATATGAAAACCAAAACTCATCGACTCAAGTTGGTCAATCCATGGGTGGAGCATCACAAAACAATTTTAAGAGGAACAATAATAGGAGTGTTTCATCAAGATTAATGGACCAAATACAAATATGTCTAGTATAAACAATCCAAAGAAACCATCGTATCAACCAAAAAAGTTTACTTTGAGATCTGAGTCCTATCATTCTATCATGAATCAAGTTGTGAGTAACAACATTCTGAAGCTTCCCTTGATCAAGCATATTGATCCTAGTAAACAAGGACATTACTTCAATGCTAATGCCTTTTGTCATTATTATCAGATGCAAGGACATGACATTGAACGATGTATGCATCTTAAACATGATATACATGACCTCATTGATTCAAATGTCATCCAGGTATCAGGTGTGAATGATAATGAAAATAAGTCAGTTGCTCCGTCAAATTAGAATTTACAAATCTTCACTAATCATTTTCTTAAGCATACTGAAAATAATATGGTGGAACAGGGTTTAATGGAAGTAGATGAGGATGATTACTTAAACTATGATAATATCATGGGTATGATTGTAGTTGACAAGAAACAAGTGGATAATCCACCTTGTCCACGAAGAAACAAAATTCACGCTAAGGTTCCTCCTCCATTATCCTTATATCAATCAGGACATAATCACAATGCCTTTGAAAAACAAAAACAATGGATACAGACGAGAAAGATGATATAGGATGATTCCTGTTACTATGCTAGAAAGATTTAATAACAAAAACTTGCTAAAAATTGGAAAAGAGCAAGACGATAATCAATAGTCAGAAATAATAGTGGTTCTCCCCCTCATAAGCAACAAAAAGTCTCATTTAAACAAGGATTTAAATAACAAGCATCATATGATAACAAACAAGACTTTCATAAGAACCACTCAAATTTGCATTAAACATGATCGAGTACCTCTCCAAGAGGTTTGAGAGCTCCAAGATATAATATGAAGACTGTTAATTTAAGGACAGACAACTGAGAGGTGGGGGGTGAATCAGCTGTCACCAAAATTTTGTTCCTTATTCACTTAATACCTTCTTATCTTTCACCAGCATATCAATGATTCAATCATGGTAACATAATGCAATAATTCAAGAGAAAAAATAAACTCAACACAAATAACACCAAGATTTTAATGTGAAAAACCTGGTTAAGGGAAAAACCATAGGGTGACTAACCCAAGATTATATTCTCTATTAAAAGAATATGAAAAATAAAATGGCACTTGCGCATTTGGGCGCATTGCCTGAGCACACTGCTCACAAGAGGCCCACTACCTATAGGAGACATGCTATCTACAGAAGAAAGTAAGTATTACAAACTTTAACTAGAAGTTGGCATCTTCACTATGCTTGAGTTAGTTCCATTAAAGTTCAACACCTCTACTCTGCTTTTTGCTCCTCTCCTTTACCACCTTCTCCTCATGACCATAGATACTTTTGAACTTCACATTTCTTATTTATACATGACATTGACTTTAGAATGAAGATCAAAGTTGGCACAACACACACTTATTTTATTATAGAGCAATTACAAAAATACAACTTGACTTATTATAAAAGGTTCATGTGCATGACTACAATGTCGGCCACACATAGCTGGGACTTAGAGGAACACACCATGCTTCACAAAGCATCTTTAAAATCATCCACAACATGTGCAAGACATCCGGTCGGCTAGAACTTGGAAGAACATCATCACCCAAGAGTAAGTCCTCAATTACGAGCCCAATCTTCAGTGTGGACCGCCAACATGAATTGGATACAATCTAGAGACCCTCACAAGCTTGCTTGAATCACCAAGAACATCCACACCACTTATGCTTACTATAATCATTCACATCTTCATCTGGAACTTCAAGAACACAACTAGTCATCTTTGTCACATTAGAAGAATTGCTTGCCGACCACCAAATCATTAACCAATTGAGTTGTCAATGTCTATTAACCTCCCAAACATGCCACCAGATCTGCAGAACATGATATTGAATTTTTAGATCTCATCGGACCTATTTGTGCCACTTTGTCACCTCTGAACAACTGCCAGGACCAATTTTACTCATATGGCCATAACTTCTTCAAATCTTCATGCGGACCTCTAAAATCTTGACTAGAGAACCTTCAGACACATATCTAAAAACACTTTGATGTGTATACTCTAATCTCCAACTAGATGGGATCTTTGCTTCATAGAACTTCACTATCTTCACTATTCTTCTCTATTTTTGATGGGGCTAATTTTCTCAATATCCTCAACACACAACTCATCCAATTCTTGACATCAATGCAACAGGAGTATGTTGACATCAATGACAACACCAGTTAGGCCCATACTTACAACAATCTCCCCCTTTGTCATTGATGGCAATATATGATGTGAAAAACTATTTTAAACATCAAGACAAGAACTTCTCCTTACTGACTTTCATAGCTCCTCCTATTACCAGCAACCATTCACATGTCTTCTCTTCCTTTACTGCTCCCCCTTTGATCAACAACCACTTTTTGTTTTTCACATGTCTTCTCTTCCCCTTTGATGTCAATGGCAAAGGGTGCATACTTCCAACCACTTGTCATACTTCAGAATCATACTAACTGCTCCCCCTGAGTAGAAGCCTTGTAACATCAATCTGGATCACAAGATATAACTATGGGAACGACTAGACTGATGCACATCAGTGCACCTTAATTCATAACTGGAGGGGGGGTAATAACCCCTAACTTCTCCCTAAGATACTCAAAAGTGTCCTTAGGTAGAGGTTTGGTAAAAATATCTACAATCTGATCCTTTAAGGGCACAAACTCCAATATGACTTCATTCTTGTTCACCTGCTCTCTCAAAAAGTGGAACTTGATGGATATATGTTTATTTTTGAATGCAACACCAGATTTTTTGATATGTTTATTGCACTTGAGTTATCATAGAAGATTGTGATAGGTTCTTCATACTCCACTCTGATGTCTCTTAACATTTGCTTTATCCACAATACTTGAGTGCAACTGCTTGTTGTTGCAATATACTCTACTTTTGTAGTGGAAAGAAATATTGCCTCATGTTTCCTGCTTAGCCAAGAAACCAATATTTTTCCTAAAAAGAATGCACCACCACTTGTATTCTTCCGGTCATCCACATCTCCTGCCCAATCAACATCTATATATGCATGAAGAGAGAAATTGTGATCTTTAGGATACCATAATCCATAATCAATTGTTCCCTTCAAATATCTAAGAATTCTCTTTATTTCCATGACATGAGATTCTCTAGGATCAACTTGAAATCTAGCAACAAGACCAACAACATTCATAATGTCAGGTCTATTTTGAGTGAGGTAGAGCAATCCTCCAATCATAGACTTGTATGTTTTATGATAAACTTTAGGAGATTCATCATCTTTACTCAACTTACACCCAGTTGCCATGGGAGTATTCATTGCCTTTGAATGTTGCATCCCAAATTTCTTCAACAATTCTTTCACAAATTTGGTCTATGATATGAAGATTCCATTCATTGATTGATTGATTTACAGACCCAAGAAGAATTTCATTTCCTCAAACATAGACATCTCAAATTCACTTTTCATTTGATTTGCAAAAGTTTTACACATACTATCCTTCCCTCCAAAAATAATATCATCAACAAACACTTCAACAATCAGAATACTTTCATGATCAATCTTAGAATATATATTACTGCTAGCAATACCTTTGTTGAAACCAATTTTCAGAAGATGTTTGTCTAATCTTTCATACCAGGCTCTTGGGGCTTGTTTGAGTCCATACAATGCCTTCTTTAGTTTGCAAACCAAATCTCCATTATCAGACAATTGAAACCCATCCGGTTGCTCAATATATACTTCTTCTTCCAAATCACCATTTAGGAAGGCAGACTTGACATCCGTTTGATATACCTTGAAATCTTTGAAGGTAGCAAAGGCAAGAAATAATCTAACAGCTTCAAACCTTGCCACTAGAGCAAAAATCTCTTCAAAATCAATTCCTTCTATTTGAGAATAACTGTTACAGACCAATCTGGCTATGTTTCTTATTACCTCACCTTATTTATTTAGTTTGTTCCAGAAGACCCACTTAGTCTAAATCACATTTTTGTCCTTAGGTTTGGGAACAAGATCCCAAGAGTCTTTCTTTTCAATCTACATCAATTCTTCTTTCATTGCTTTAACCCAACTTTCATGATTGCATGCTTCAATTACTGTTTTTGGTTCAATTTTTGAGATCAGACAATACTTCACTGAGTCTTGAGTAATATTTCTTCTTGTTTGAACACCTTTGCTTCTATCTCTTATGATCTATTTTTCAAAATGATTCAGTCTTACATACCTAGGAGTTTTGGTAATCTCTTGCACTTCTAATTCTTGGACAAGTTCATTCAAGCCTGTCTCTTCTTCTTGAGTATATAGAATCTCCGGATCAGTATAAATTTGAACTGGAGTTTGGATTTGTTCTTCTGGGTCTGAGATATCATTTTGATCATCATCTTCATACTCATAGTACCTTGAGGGATTTTCCATGCCTTCATCAACCTTCACATTTGTTCTTTCCACAATCTTTCTCAATCTCTTGTTATAACACCGGTAAGCCTTGCTTTGAGTAGAGTAACCTAAGAATATTCCTTCATCACTCCTAGCATCAAACTTCCCAAGGTCTTCATCTATTTTGATATAGCATTTGCTACCAAAGACTCTGAAATACTTCACAGTAGGAGAGATGCCAAACCAAAGTTCATAAGGAATCTTACCAGTCTTGCCTCTGATTTGTACCTAGTTAAGAGTATAAACAACAGTGCTCACAACTTCTCTCCAATAGATCTGAGGAACATTTGCTTCCATCATCATGGTCCTAGAAGCTTCCTGGATGGTTCAGTTCTTTCTTTCCACTACTCCATTCTGCTGTGGAGTCATTGGATCAGATAATTGTCTCTTTATCCCATGTTTCTCGTAGAATTCTATGAACTCTCCATATGTGAATTCTCCACCTCTATTAGACCTGAGGCATTTTATGTTTTTGCCTATTTCATTTTCTACCATAGCCTTGAATATTTTGAACTTCTCAAGTGCCTCAGATTTCTCTTTCAAGAAATTTACCCACATCATTCGGGAGTGGTCATCAATCAACAATATGAAATATCTATCACCTTGCAGACTCCTGATTCTTGCCGGACCACATAGATCAGTGTGCACCAAGTCCAACAATCTAGTTGAAGAATGTTCCTTTCTTTTAAATGAGACTCTATTTTGCTTACCTAACTGACATTCCTTGCACAAGATATTAGTAGGTTTCACCAATCTTGGAAGATCTCTTACAGCCTGGGTGTTGCTTATCTTAATGATATTATCAAAATTCACATGGCACATTCTCTTATTCCACAACCAACTCTGATCAAGTTGAACAAATAAACAACTTTTGCCAGTACCAGCCAAGTGAAGTATGTTACCTTTTGTCTGAGTACCAAATGCAATCTCAGTTCTGGAGCTTTCAAAGATCTTGCATTTTCTATTTTTGAACTAGAGATCATAGGCTTTGTCTACCAACTGCTCAACACTAAGAAGATAATGCTTTAAATGTTCAACATAAAGAACATCACTAGTTTTGTTCTTACCATCAAAAGAAATGGTTCCTCTACCCTTAATTCTGCTAGCAGAATTATCTCCAAACTTTACAACTCCACCTTCATATCTTTCCAGGTTTATGAACTTATTCTTATTGCTAGTCATATGGTGAGAGCATCCACTGTCAATGAGCCATTCATCATTATCTTCAGCCTAAGCAGCCAGAGCCCTTTCTATCTTATGATTGGCAGATTCAATAGGCATTGGGTCTTCTTCCTTGATGGCAATAAACACCCAGTCACTTCTGGATTTATTTCCTAACTCAGATTCATCTTCTGTTATTCCTTCATCATCATCTTCTTGAACATAGTAACAATTCTTTTGAAATCTTGATCTATTAGGGTTGGGCTGTGAAAATATTTCTGAAAACCTTGAGGCAAAGTGACCAATCTTGTTGCAATTGAAATATTTGAAAGGCAATTTTACTTCATACTTACCAGATCCTCTTGGTAGTCTTTTTGCAATAAGGGCTTCAAGTTGTGTAGCTTTTGACTCATCTTCTTCCAGATCGTTTCTTGCTCTATCATACCATGTTGATTTCTTTGAGGAATTTTCCCCCAAATCATATCTTTGTTTGCCTTTTGTAGTGACACTAGCTTTTAATGCAGATTCAATCTTGGGGAGTGCATCTCCAAACTTAGCTAACTCAAATACAGCTAACTTTCCAACCAATTGATCCCTTGTAATATTTGACAAAGATCTAAATTCCTCAATAGTAGCAACCTTGTGTTTGTAAGAAAGAGGTAAGGATCTGAGAACTTTGCCAACAATCTCATCTTCATCTAATGTTCTAGAAGCACATCTAATGCCACAGACAAGCTCATTTACCCTTGGCATAAATGTAGTGATATTTTCTTCTTCACTCATCCTTACACTTTCAGACTTTCCTTTCAGACTTTGTAACTTTACAGATTTAACATATTTATCTCCTTCATGTAGAATCTCCAGGTTTGTCCATATTTCATAGGTAGTTTTCAATCTCATAACATTTTTCATCTCTGTATCAGATAAGGCACTTAGTAGGGCTTCTTTAGCTCGAAGATTATTTTTAGCATTTCTGATTTCATCTAGAGTTGTCGAACCATTCTTTGGGGGAATATACTCTATTGTAGTCATGTTCCAATACTGCTCTCCCATGCATTGCAGGTGACATTCCATACAACTTTTCCAAAGAGTGTAGTTTGTTCCATCAAACCTTGGACAATCCTTCTTGTAGGATGACATCTTGGATCTCCTCAAGTGGATAAGCTTCTTTTTGAGGAACCTTTCTCTAATACCAATTGTTAATTTAAGGATAGAAAACTAAGAGTGGGGGTGGGGTGAATCAGTTGTCACCAAAATTCTATTCCTTATTCACTTAATACCTTCTTATATTTCACCAGCATATCAATGATTCAATCATGGAAACATAATGCAATAATTCAAGAGCAAAAACAAACTCAACACAAATAACACCAAGATTTTAATGTGCAAAACCCATTTAATGGAAAAACCACGAGGTGACTAACCCAAGATTATATTCTCTATTAAAAGAATATGAAAAATAAAATGGCATTTGCCAATTAGGGCTCACTACCCGAGCACACTGCTCACAAGAGGCCCATTACCTATAGGAGACACACTATCTACAGAATAACATAAGTATTACAAACTTGAACTAGAAGTTAACATCTTCACTATGCTTGAGTCAGTTCCATTAAAGCTCAACACCTCTGCTCTACTTTTCACTCCTCTCCTTTACCACCTTCTCCTCATGACCACAGATACCTTTGAACAACTTCACATCTCTTATATATACATGACATCAACTTTGGAATGAACATCAAAGTTGGGACAACACACACTTATTTTATTACAGAGCAATTACAAAATACAACTTGACTTATTACAAAAGCTTCATGCGCATCATTACAGTGTCAGCCACACATAGCTAGGACTTAGAGGAACACGCCATGCTTCGTAAAGCATCTTCAAGATCATCCACAACATATGCAAGACATCCGGTCGCCCAGAACGAGGAAGAACATCATCATCCAAGAGTAAGTCTTCAATTACGAGCTCAATCTTCAGTGTGGACCACCAACACGAATTGGATACAATCTAGAGACCCTCACAAGCTTTCTTGAATCAGTAAGAACATTTGCACCACTTCTACTTACTGTAATCATTCACATCTTCATCCAGAACTTCAAGAACACAGCTGGTCATCACTGTCACATTAGAAGAATTTCTTGCAGACCTTAAAACCATGAACCAATCAAGTTGTCAATGTCTATTAACCTCCCAAACATGCCACCAGATCTACAGAACATGATATTAAATTTCCAGATCTCCCCGGACCTATTTGTGCCACTCTGTCACCTCTAAACAGCTGTCAAAACCAATTTTACTCATATGGCCATAAATTCTTCAAATCTTCATGCGGACCTCTAAAATCTTGACTAGTGAACCTTCAGACACATATCTACTAACCCTTTGATGCACATACTTTGATCTCCTGCTGGATGGGATCTTTGATTCATAGAACTTCACTGTCCTCACTGTTCTTCTCTATTTTTTATGAGGCTAATTTTCTCAATATCCTCAGCACACAACTCATCCAATTCTTGACATCAATACAATAGAAGTATGTTGACATCAATGACAACACCAGGTAGGCCCATACTTGCAACAAAGACCCTACAGGTAAGTATCTCTAAACCTTTATTTCTCTAATGTTGTGCTTCCCCCGTGATGTGTTATGTGTTGTTTAGTCCTCCTGGGATGACCTTGGATTCTCTCATAAGGTTCAGAATACTAGGAGACTGCCTCTATTGTGACCTTCTTCTATTTGTATCATCATTCTTCTATACTACCTCTCTTTGATTTCATTGTTGTGTGTTGTGTCTTATGGTCATAGCATTGCGGTTGGTGACTTGGGGGTAGCTTCCTACATGACTATCCCTAAGACACTTGTTTCTCCTCTCTTATTCATTGTTTCCCTTCGTCTAGTGTTTCCACCTAGCAGGCAGATGATGATAAACATTCAAAATAATGCGGACCTAGTGTCCCTTTCGAGAGCAATCAACAAATGGACTTAGTTCCTAATATAATGATGGGGTTGTATATCTTATTCAATGCTTGGCTAGTGGAAGCACTCGTGCTTTCCGCGTAGTGAATTTGATGATGTTTCTATTGTATTTACAAACCTTAACAATACTGCTACTCTATGCACCTTTGTTTGCCTTTGAATCTAGCCTTAGCGGTACTCAATTTGCAGAGATTCATGATATAGCCCTATGGTTATCCTCAAACTCAGAATTCATTGTATAACCTTGGCTCTTTGTGTGGTTAATCATATGCATTGATATTGTTATTTATCGTGATTATAGACACTAACATGTTTCTTGCAAGGATGTGTTTGTGGGAACATTTGGCAATCGTAAGGTACATGTCACCTCTGGGGTGCATGGGCTTTGTGAAAGTTGGTGTTCCCTTGTGTGTTTTCTTCCTACCTCAATGTGCTAGATATTGATAACTAATATCAACCACCTTAAGGTGGGGGCATATAAGGTAAGTTATCTGTTATAGATGTTAGCAATGTGTTTGATCTTAGATGCAAAGACTTGTGCCCTAGGGTAGTGCATCATGCATCCTAAGTTTGCTTTGAATCAATCAATCAATCATGTAAGCCCTTTATAGAGGCAGGGTAACAATCATATCCTTTTTCTTAATCGCTTTATAGAGGTGGGGATGGTGTATTTCTTGGAGCAAATTGTATCATCCTGTCATTTTTAGAAGTCCTTTTTGAAGGTGGGGAGTGGTTCTATGACTAACTCAACCCTTAAGAATGTTTTTGATGATTTATGTGGCAAAGCCCAATTGTCGGTGTGTGCCTGTAATGTGCCTGAGATGGTGATGAGCCTAGAAATAGGGAACACACCATCACTTGTCTGCTGTGTTTTCTCCATGTCTTCAAGTATGTGTGTTTTGGCGTTATTTTTTTGTGGGTAGTACTTTCTACATTTTGGGAGGTTTTGCTTGTCTTGTGTGTGTGTTACCCCATATATACAGAGACCTATGCCTTAGGGTAGTGCATCCTGTATTACGGGAGGTTTGTTTAATTTCCAAGTACTTACATCTGCATTTCATGTATATAGGAAAAAGAAAAGAAAAGATATCATTTATGTCTTCCATGCATTAATGTGTCTTCTATGCATTGATTGTCTTCTCTATGTTTTGCATGACTATAACTATCTTCTCTGTGTTTTACATGCCTGTTACTATCTTCCATGTGATTGGTGTGTCCTCTCCATGCTTGATGTGTTTGTTGTGTTTCTGACCTTACTTTAATGCATGTATTGGCCTCGCATTTATACATACATTAAAGTGGGGGCTAAATGTAACATAAAAAAATGCCCCTTTAGGGCTTCTCCCTCATAAGGTTTAGCTCCCAGGTCCTTAGCATGCATTTAGGACATTTTAGTTCATATTTTAGCATCCCGATGGAATGACACCTTGGTTCGATGGAAATTGGACCTAGGTGGACCCCTTGAGTTATACCCTGCCCAAAATAGGGGGGAGGACTTGGGTGCCTGAGCCCTAGTCCTGCCCTATTTTGGGGTAGCCTTAATTTTTGGGTATCAGTTTGTGACTATTATCAAGTCCCTTTGCCGACACAGTAAGTTTGAATTTAGAAAACCTTGGCAGGAGTGTTTGTAGATGCATATATAAACATGCTTAGGCATTCATTTGTAAACTAGAAGATTTTAATTAGATGATGACAAGCAAGCTATTATCCTCAAGGTGATTCAAGGCTTTCTATTGTGTTGCAAAAGTAGCCTTGTATGTTTTGTGTGTTGATATTTTCATATTTGAGCATCAATTTCCTCATGGCATGAAAAGCCTCATCCTCCATGAGAGCTTCACTACAAGGTGACATAATATTGTGTTTTCATCATTGATTCCTTTAGTTTTTGCCTCTGCCTCACAAGGGCACGCACTCTTTATCTGACAACAATGTTCAAAGACTTAAGTGTCCTCCGGGGCTTGACTAAGGCAAGCCTCTAAATACCACAACCCCCAAACCAAGTCTTGTGGTAGGTTACAGGTGTCGCATTTGGGAAAAGTGGAGTTGTAGGAAGGATTGGAAGACATCAAAGATTTGGGATCTAAAGAAAAGGACACAGGAACACTTCCTAGACTTGGGTGCTGGCTCTAGTGTCCTCCGCAAACAAATCTCTAAAAATAGAAGTTATAGGGCTGATCAGTGTCAGAAGGAGGTCTAGATTCTATGGAGAAATTGGCACCTTGGACTTGGGTGCCTACTCCAGCGTCCCTGACTGTTCTGCTTCGGAACCCCAAAAATAGGGATTCTATGATTTGGTATTTTACCCTTGTCTGCAAGAGCTTTTTCTGTCATTCATTAATTTGTTGTCATATTTGCACAATTAGGGTTTTAATGGTTAATTAGGCATAAGAGAAGGAAAATTAATAATTAATTTTCTTAATCCAAGTTTCCCTACATTTGTAAGTGACCCAAGGTATGATAGTGCTCGCCACTCGACCCTAGATCCTTGAATGTATAGTGGAGAGGTGGATTTAAACATCTAAACACTAAAACATTAACAAATCTAATTTTCCTCTAAACAATACTGATGGATGCATGTCATACGCTGTTGGGAAGGCTATGACAATATGATAGGAGCGCCATCCATGATGGCCATGCAAACACATATTCCAAGTTGAAGCCCTTGAAGGAGGTGGAAGAAAAGGTATGTAGTACTGCCAGAATTTGCTTGGTAGATGGTAGGAAATATTTGGAAGGTATGAAGCATAAGCATCATTGCTTTGCATTGATTCCTAAGATTAGTCAAGAGAAATGTGAAGATGTACCAGCAGAATTTTCAGATATGTTGGAAGAATTTTAGGACATTATCTCTGATAATGTACTAGAATGTTTACCAAGAGCTAGTTTGCTGAATAAGGCAGCCCACAAAATGATGCCTACAGAGAGTGAAGAGATGAATAGACAAGTTCAAGAGATGTTAAGGAAGGGGCTAATAAGAGAGCCTAAGTGCATGTGCGATACCTGTAGTACTAGCACCAAAGAAAGATGGAGAGTGGAGAATGTGTATAGATTCTCGAGCCATCAACAAGATCATGATCAAGTATAGATTTCCATTACCTAGAATGGATGACATAATGGATTGTTTGAGTGGAGCCAAGGACTTCATGAAGATTGATCTAAAGAGTGGGTATCACTAGATCCAAATCAGAGAAGGAGACCAATGGAAGACAACCTTCAAGACCAAGGCTTGTATGAGTGGTTAGTCATGCCATTTGGGCTAACCAATGCACTGAGTACATTCATGCAACTCATGAACGAGGTACTGAAAGAATTTTTGGGAAGTTTTGTTATTGTTTATTTGGATGATATTTTGATGTTTAGTAAGACTTGGGATGAGCATCTGATGCATATCAGAAGAGTTTTAGAGAAACTGAGGGAGGAGAAGTTGTTGATTAATCTGAAGAAATGTAGTTTTGCAAAGAAGGACTTGGTATACTAGGGATTTGTTGTCTCAAAGGAAGGTCTTAAGATGGACCCAGAAAAAGTAAGGGCTATCATTGAATGGCCTATGCCAAGGAGTGCAACAAAAGTATGATCTTTTCACGGTTTGGCAAGTTTTTACAAAAAGTTTATCAAAAATTGTAGTAGCATTTGTGCACCCTAACGGAGACAATGAGAGGGGATAGAAAAGAGTTTAGATGGACTAAAGGAGAAGACAAAAGCTTTGACACATTGAAGCATAAAGTTATAGAGCAACCTATTTTGGCACTTCCATATTTCAATAAGGTATTTCAAGTAGATTGTGATTCTAGTGGTAGTGCTATAGGAGCTGTTTTAAGTCAAGAAGGTAAGCCCATTGCCTATTTTAGTGAGAAGCTTAATGATGCCAAGAAAAAGTATTCTATTTATGATCAAGAATTTTATGCTATATTTCAGGCTTTGAAGAAATGGAGACATTATTTATTGCCAAAAGAGTTTATTTTATATACTGATCATCAGGCTTTACAATATCTTAATAGTCAAGGAAAGTTGAATCAAAGGCACTTAAAATGGGTTAAGTTTTTACAAAGTTATAGTTTTGTTTTGAAGCATAGGAGTGGGAAGTCCAACAAAGCTACAGATGCTTTAAGCAGAAGGCAAAATTTGTTGACAAAAATGAAGGTAGAGGTTGTTGGGTTTGATGAGCTCAAGAGTTTGTATCCAAAAGATCCAAATTTTGTAGAGGCTTGGAAAGCTTTTTTAGAACATGTTACTTTGGACAGGACAAAATGGTTGGATTTCATAATCCAAGATGGTATGTTGTTTAGAGGAAGCCAATTGTGCATTCCGATGAGTTCCATGAGAGAGAACCTGATTAAGGAGAAGCATAGTGGGGGATTGGCTGGACATTTTGGTTGAGATAAGACCATTTCTATTATTGGTGAGAATTATTATTAGCCACAGCTGTAGTAAGATGTGAGGAAATTTGTGTAGAGTTGTACAGTGTACCAGATGGTAAAAGGAACAAGTCAGAATACAGGCTATATTAGCCATTACCTATACCAGAGAAGCCATGGGATGATATTAGTATGGATTTTGTTCTTGGTTTACCAAGGACACAGAGAGGACATGATTCTATTTTTGTGGTGGTGGATAGATTCTCGAAGATGACACATTTCATTCCTTGCAAGAAGACTAATGATGCTATTCATATTGCTGAATTATTTTTTAGAGAGGTGGTGAGATTACACAGTCTACCAAAGAGCATAGTTTTAGATCGAGATACCAAGTTTGTTGGTTATTTCTAGAGGACATTGTGGAAGAAGTTGAAGATAGATTTAAAGTTTAGTTATGCACACCATCCACAGACTGATGGATAGATGGAAGTGGTGAATAGGAGTTTAGGTAACATGCTACGATGCTTAGTAGGAGATAAGCCCAAGGGATGGGATTTGATTTTACCATAGGCAAAATTCACTTACAACAATTCTGTCAATAGGAGTACTGGTAAATCATCATTCTAGATTGTATATGGAAATAGTCCAAGAAATGCTTCAGAGTTAAGGAAGCTAGACAAAGGAGAAAGACAAGTGCCGAGGCTGAAGACTTTGTAGAACACCTGAAGAATTTGCATGAAGAGGTGATAAAGCACATTAATAAGATGAGTATTCAGTATAAGGCTAAGGCAGATTAAAAGAGGAGATGTAAGGAGTTCTGGGTAGGAGATGAAGTCATGGTTCACTTGAGAAAAGAAAGGTTCCCAATTAGAACATACAATAAGTTGAAAATGAAGAAATTTGGACCATGCAGAATCCTGAAGAAGTATGATTCAGGAAATGCGTATGAGGTAGAGCTACCGAGTGGTGTCAATATTTCCCCTGTGTTCAACATTGCTGATTTAACAGAATATCATGAAGGTGGCACAAAGGATGGACCAATAGAAGAATAATGGAGTATTGTGACATCTACTTCAATGGAGGAGATAGAAGAGATCTTGGATAGCCGTGTGGGAAGAAGTACTTGGAATAGTCAATATGAATAATATCTGGTGAAATGGAAATGAAGGCCTGTTGAAGATTCTTCTTGGTTGTCTAAGGCATAGGTTGACTGTTTGGGTTTTCTTCACACAAACACCTGAGACGTGATAGGGTCACTTCTCAAATTACCCTAGGTGTCTGATGTAGGAGCATCCAGTGGTGTAAGGGAAATCTTGCATCACCCAAAAAGAAGTTAATTCAAAATCATTGTAGTTGTTTTCATTTCTTTCCATAATTAGTGTTTCTGGTTCCATAATCTCCTAAATAATGATGTAGGACTTTCAGTTTTTCTAAAACTGCTAAAAATAGCAAACTGTCTGTTTTGGAAAGTTTTAACTGCCATTTTAGGAAAGTTTGCATTTGGGCACAGATTGAAGTGAAAAGTTATAGAAAGCTTCATAACTGAAATATAAGACCTTTAGTGCAGGAATCAGGCAAAGATCATTTGTGAGCTGAAAGATATTGAAGTTTTTGTTTTCCAAAAAGCCCCTTAAAATTTCTGAAATGAGATATGAGGCACTAAAACATCCCATAACATCCCCAAAAGTTGACGCAAATCTATTTACGTATTTCCAACGTGATAGTTCACATCATGAGATTTTTGAGGCTTAAAAGGGTTCATCAATCAGACACCCAGATCAAAAGTTATGCTTCTCAAAAGTTGACCTACTTTTGGAGGGAGTTACAAATTTTGAAATTTAGCTGGAGGCCACCAGAAAGTGCTATTTATGACTATTTTGGGAACCCTAGTTAGTGGGAGAGTTAAGGGGGAAAGTGTAGAGTCAAGAATAGGCAGGAAAATAGAAACTCTAGTTGATTTGGGGTTACAAAAGGCATAAGATTCCAGAGTATGGTGATGTGTAGCTATAGTGTGATGCAGCCTATGCAGGATTGATTCCTCTAATTGTAATTAAGCTTCTATAATGTAATGAGTTGTCCAAATCAATAAAATAAAGTTCTATTTTCTATGTGCAATTTCTTTTGTTGTGTGTTTTGTGATTTACCCCCTTCATCAATTGTAGTACTCACTCTTGGCTATATTTCCACCAATTAGTTTTTAAAAATAGCTAATGTAGAAAAAAAAGGTTGGTACACACCAAACACTATGTTATATTTTAGTGATAAAAACAAGAACATTTTTATGTGCACTTAGCATTTTATCGCCTTAACCTTAACCATTTTGAGAAAGTATTAAATTAGAAACTAGATTCAAGGTACAACAATTCTTGTTCCTATCATATCTTTAAATTTGTATGTACACATCTTGAATTACTCATCTAAGTTTAACTTTAGCTAATTTTAGAAAATGGTGGCCACTTTTGACCCCATTTTATCCTCCATTTCCATGTACTTAACCAAGGGTGAACTCCTTTTGAATATTGTAATCTGCAAGGGTTCTCCCATCCTCCAACTTCTTCTTACCAAAGATTAGCCTCTGCTAATCAAAGGGAATACATTCCATCTTCACATTCACATTAAAACAATAAGGTAAAAAAGAAAACAAACATTAAGAAGAAAAATAAAACAATTATACCATGAAAATGTGTTAAGCCACTAGTAGAAGAAAAGAAAATAAATGGGTATTAAAACTTTTTCACAAAAAGTAATGAGGGGATTATTTATGAGTTTTCATTAATATCTACATCTTGAAGTCACCCAGATTCACAATTGTTCTACAACCACAACTAAAATTCCTCTTCAAAACCTAAAATCCCTTGAAACCTTATTTGGAATTGCCTAAAGTGTCTCAAATAATATTTAGACATATAGATTAGAAGATTCAAGCCCAATGATTCAAATAAAGAATATAAAAACCCAACAAGATAGAATGTCTAAGGCTTGAAAACATATAAAAACCATAAAACCTTGATTATGATTTGGTCCAACATTGAGTATCATGTTGACAATTTTCCAAAATGGCTTCACCAATTCAATGAGATCCTCCTTTATGCATTCCCATGGTAAATTTATAAGGTATAGAACCTTTACTGGTGGTTGAGTGTTCTAAAATTGTGGCTACCCAATGACTGATCCCATACTCTCAAAATTTAGCATACATTCAAAAAATCACTCTCTAAATTTTCAAATGTTAAATTCAAAACCTAAATCATCCCTATAAATGATGCAAGAGCATCCAAGTTTATGAGCAATCCTGTATCAACCAAATTATTTTAGGTTTCATTTCAATTTTGTTATGTTTTGGTTCCTGTTGCATTGTCTTAGGTAGTTGCTTAGGAGATTTTTTTGACTCAAATAAGTCAAGGACATCACCTTGTAGAAGGGCTCAATGGGTACTTGTAGTTTCAATTTGGAGAAGTTTGGGGAAAATTTGGTTAAGTTTTTAATAGGTTCAAAAGTTTCTGAACCTACCGATTTGCCAAAAATATCATTGAGCACTTTTGGTAAAACTTAAAGTTCTTGAACTCCTCTTCACACCGAAAGAGCTTGTCAAGCCTTGCCTTTTGACAATTTTCTAAGTTCACGAACTTCATCTTGTGCTGAAGGGTGTTTTAGGAGAACTTACAAAGTGTTTCAGCTAATTTCCAAGTTCACATTCCGAGAGAAACACCAACGAAGAAGTTCAAAGTGTTTTGGTAAATTTCCAAGTTTACGTATAGGGAGGAATACTGATGAAGTTTAAAAGCTCAAAGAAGTGTTGATATACTCAAATATATTATAAAGGCAAAGTTCATGAGTTGCAAGGTTCACAAAAGTGCCAATTCACTGAAATGCATTATAAAGGAAAAGTTCAAGAGTTGCAAGGTTCACCAAATTCTTGAAAAGGCACTTTATGGGGAAGTTCAAAATGTCTAAGAACCACCGACTTGTCGAACCATGTGATTTTTAGCAATTTGGTTCACGAACTAATTAAAATTTTGAAACATCATCTTGACCCATGACATTCATTTTTGTAACTGCTAATGCTTGGAAACATTTAAACTTCCTCAACCTGATGTATGAAAGGAGGTTGTTGTATTATATTCACAAGTCTTTTGTTCTAGACCAGAAAGTATTATCTATGGAGAAGAATCAATTCATGGAAGTTGAATAGATTGTACTCCTATTGGTTGCTACAACAAATGTAATTTGTGAGATGAATAAAACTCAAATTGTATTTTGTTGTTGTGTGAATTTTGGTGTTATTGGCTGCTAGCTTTTGGTCATCTAATAAGACCCCCATATCTAGACTACATCATACAGTATCAAAGTGGGTTCTTGCTAGGATGAGTTTAAGAGGTTGTAGAGGGTTTGAAGTGGTAAAAGTGTCTCGAAGGCTCTAGAGATTTATTGTAGGTGCATGAGGAGGAATCTTGTAATTATAAAGGGCTGAGAGAGACATTGAAATTGCAAGAGGATAAGTTCCTATTTTCCACAGTACGTGGGTAGAAAACAACAAAGGTAATATTCATAGTTGTGAAAATATTACATAAAATACCCCCAAGAAGGAGGAGATGTTTGAACAATTTCAAGCTGATATTAGGAATGAGATAACAACTTTAGTTGCAGGTTTGAGAAGAAATATAGAACAAGAAGATGAATGAGCAAGTGATGAAGAAATTGTAGATGAAGAATGAGAAAGATAAAATGAATAGCTAGTAGATAAAGGAGAAGAATGTCTCCTAAGAGTTCTTGCTAGGATTAGTGGAAGTAATAAAATGGAGGTTCCAAAAATTTTAGGTACATTGAACCTCAAGGAGTTAATAGACTAGATTGGTGAATTAGAAGAGTATTTTGAATTTGAAAATATTTATTACCCACAATGGGTAAGAATGACACAAATAAAACTTAAGGGACATGGTGGCCTTCGGTGGAGAGAGTTGCAGAGAAAAAGAGTAGTGAATAGAGAAATGAGAATAACCCAATGGAATCAAATAGTTACTAGGTTAAAGGCTAAATTGATTCCTAGATATTACAAATTAGAGTTATTTAGAAGGCTTTAGAATCTAAAATAGAAAGACATGAGTGTAAAAGATTATACAGAAGAATTCCACAAGATGGTAATCATATCTGGGCATCATTAAATGCACAGAGAGAAGGTAGCCATGTACATAAATGGGTTAAGATTTAATATTCAAGATGAGATGAGTATGCTAAAAATTTCTACAGTTGAAGAGGCTTACCAATATGCTTTAAAGGTAGAAGAAAAGATATCTAGAAAGTAACATAATAGTTCAAGAGGAAGAGGAAATTTTTTAGATGGGAGAGAACAACCAAGTGGCAGCAAGGGGAAACAAACTTCTAAAGAAGAAACACACCCAAGATAGAGTAATGAATTAAGTCAAGGAACAAGAGGAAATGAATACCCAACAAGAGGACATGACAACAGTAGCAAAGGATTTTTTGGAACATGTTATAGGTGTGGAGATGTTGGTCTAAGTAATTTCCTAGAGCTAACCACTTACCAGTACATCACAAGTGACAAACAACCCAATGATCTTTATTCTAGGTTGACCAAAGGTTTCTAGGAATTCCTCGATATACCCAAAGGTATGTGAGGTCCAAATTTGTGAAATTAGGGAGTTTGTCTAGGGCATGTGATCAAGGTCAAATCCCTCCTCACTTCACTCTATCTTCTAAAATGAGAGTTGTACCAAGAACAACAATTCCTACCATGGGGGTATTTTCTAAGGCTTAGGTATTGGTGGATGAAAACACCCCACTTCATGGAATGCTTAAAACACATGGCTATTTATGAAAAAATGACAATTCGTCCCCTGAATTTATATACTCCACTAGAACATGAGGTTTGGCTAACACTTGGTGATGAAATCCAAGCTTTTAGACCCTAAAAAAGAAAAGAATGAAAGAGGTAGTCATTTTTAATCCTCAAGATCACCCTAAGATACAAGAGGAGAGAATACACAAGCTATTCCTTTAGGAAACACAAGTAAAGGGGTTTCTTTTGATCCTCAAGATTTCCTCATAGTGTAAGAGAAGAGAATACACAACCATCCTACACACAAGCACAACTAACAAAGTTAATTCAAACCTAATTAATTAAAAATAAAATGTGATTGAAATATTTTAAAAAACTTACCTTCGATAATTGAACCTACAACACCACAAGTTAGTAGTTTGCAAGATCCTTTTTCCTTAGACTAATAAACCTACAAAACCAAGGTCAGTAAACTAAAAAAAATAGAGAAATGTAACCTAAAATGTGGATGTTAGAAAACAAAAATAGTGGAGACAAGACAATGAAGTTGCAGGAGTAGATACACTAAAACATAGTCACATATTCCAATGAACATATAGATATGCCAAAATACATGTCAGACACACTAACACAAATAGAAATTAAATAGAAAGTGGATAGTATGCTACAATAGATAATAGATACATCAAAACCAACATAGATATGCTAAAATAAAAAAAAACATATATGTCAAACCTACAAAAAGTTAGAAAATGCTAAAGCTTTAAACAAATGCACTAAAGGCTCAAGAACATATGTCATGAACTAGTCATATATGCTAAAGATTTAAATCAAATAATCAGAAACAAATACAATAAAAGATAAAGTGGATATGCCAAATGACGTAGTAGATACACCAATCTGCAATCAAATACATTGAACATACAAAAATATAGTTAGAAATAAATACACTAAAACATAAAATGGATACACCAAAGGATGAAGCAGATACATTGATACAGTGTCAAATATGTTGAACCTAGAAAAGAATAGTCAGGTACACATACACCAAAATATGAAGCAGATATGCCAAACAGTGAAGTAGATACACTGACATAGTCAAATGCATCAAACCTACAAAAACTTAGTTAAGAAAATGAATACACTACAAGATAATGTGAATACACTAAAAACTAAAATATATGCACTAAAACACAATCATATATCCTAAACTAGAACTGATAGTCAAAATACACAGAAAACTTGCAAAAATGCTTTAACAAGGCCTACAAAAGAAAAAATGAGATATGGACAAGGTACCAATAGGCATGCCAAAATGTGTATACTAAAAATTAGAATAAAACATAAAGAATGCGTGTAAAATAAATCCTATTCTAAACTTGCATACACCTTTAAATTTGAGCAAAGAAAGAGTAAAACTACAATGAAATAATATAATAATCTCTCACTAACACCCTCTTTGATATTTTGATATGCTTAAGATCTTGTTGATGGAAATATTTTAATATGTGGTTTCTCTTGCCAATACTTGGGCAGTATATACGTGCTTGAATTTCACACACCTATGTTGGAGTGTGCTTGAGAGTGAGGGTTTTATAGATTTTTGATAGGAACATGAATGGTTTAGATTAGATCTTAGATTGGAGGGTAAGAATTGGTTATCTTACAAGGTAAGCTAACGATGGAGGATTGAGATTGAATCAAATGCATGGAGAAATGAGATATTCACAAGTGCTGGCTAGGGATGGTTGACAATAGGCATTGTCATTGATGTCAATATGGCATTCACAGTAGATGACAATACAAGATCAAACTTGTATAGAAGATGAGTTTAGAATAGGAGAAGTGATGGTTAAGGGGAAGATTTGAGAGAGATGGTTTGACTCAGTTGAAGGCAAGGTATCAGCATTTCAAAGGCCAGTTTGTCTAGAAGACTTAGTAGGTGAAGTAAAACTAGTCTGAGAGGAGAGAAAATAGTCTAAGTATGGTGCGGTGATTATTTTTGGGTCTGAGAAAGATGTGGAGGTAAATACTCATGTCCTAGCATGTTTCTAGTATACCTACATGTATATCTCATCAAATTGGATTACCATACTTTGTGATAAGAAGCACAAATTTGATTAAGGCATTCACAATGCATATCCTAAGGCAGATTCACATTGTTTTGGTCTACTTTTCTTCATAGAGAAAGATTTGATATTGCAGTTCTAATGACAGGTTTATGCAAGTATTGAAATGATATATCCAATTTTTAAAGTTTTGATATCATCAGTAGGAAAAGTTACAAGGGACAGAATACTGGTTACTACTTAGACAAGGCAAAGCAATGATGAAGACTTATTGGAATGCTCCATATTCTTCCAAAAGACATTATTTTATCATACAATTCTAAGGACAAGTTTAGAGATGTATAAGGAATTCTACTATGAAGTATCAAGTGGTTTGGTGGTCCTCAAAGTTAGCAATCAAGTGACAGAGGCAATACAGACTGTTTTAGAGCCTAAATACACATGTTTGAGCTTTTGTGGAAGATGAAATATATGTAGATCGACAATAAAAGTTTGTACAAAGGTCTTACATGTTCCAATATATCTCAGGCTTGATCTGCATGTAGATATTTCTTTTTTTATTGTATCGCATCAAGTAGTTAAACCAGTAAGGGAAGAATCAAGCATAACTGTTCTTCGGACTCCTGTTTACCTTAGTCAAGATTTTGTATTCCTCTGTAATTGTTAAGATAAGGGTGTGTAGATCTAAGAAAGAGTATATAATGATGTTTAAGTTCATTCTTAAAGTTTTTAGGGTTTGTACTACACCGCAAGGCTATATCTTGACTTATGAAGTATCACATGTGGTCTGGAATGCTCTATTTCCTACAGTTCATCATATTTCTTACTGTGCAGTTGTATAGATTGATGTAATACTTTAGAAGAAGGGTGAATGGATGATGTTGAGATTATACATGATTGAATTCTTGGTCTACATGAAGATTTTGGCTTCTCCCCAGTAGTATGAAGATAAATAGTTAGCAGTTTTAAGCAGTTTGAGCTGATAGGTTAGGTCTTTGATATGTGTGGTAGATCTTGATCTATTGATTTGACTTTGGGAGATGTGATGAGATATGTCTTGATCCATTTCATGAAGTCCTAAGGTTTGCAACAAGATCTATTATCATATTGAGGTTGACCTTTGAAGAGTTACACATTTCATCCAATGATATTTATGATGTCGACCTAATTAGTGTTTTGAAGTGTTGTGGAGGATCTTTATAGAAGATCAAATTCATTTGTGATAATGAGACGTGTTGGGTGAATATTTTTTTCTCAAATAACTAAGGACAAAATGATTATATCAACCACAGTATGATGAGATTGAATCTCTCCTCTCAAAAAGGGGAGGCTCCCTTCTTATTGCTATCTAAATCAATTGATGATTAAACTATGCTTATTTACACTACAATTATCTAGGTGGGTGTTTCCATTAACATATTCTCTTTTTTTAGAATAAGAGAAACAACTTACAATAAAGACTTTGATGATTACAGTGAATAAAGAACTAAATAATACCAATTGTAGCAATAATAACCAATATACAATTCTATTAGATGGAAAAATAACAGGAAAGATACCAACACTTAAGAGTAACTAGAAAATCCATAGGAGCACAAAGTCTTCTGCCACTTTCCAAAATGACTTCACCTAAATATTCCATACAACAAATTATAGCTCAAAGACTATTACCTTGCAACACCTCAAACTCACAGGAGTATAGATGATACTTGTGGCATGATGGAACCATATAAAATTTTTAATGTTTCTAGTAATTTTGTTCCCAGATCTATGTCACTTGATCATTAGATTTCCAAAATTTAGGTTTCTCTGCTAGACAAATGCTTTGAGTAAGCCAAATTTGCTAAAACCCTGAACCCTCATAGTATGAAGTCATGCAAATAGCCACATTCGATCTAATTCTTTGGTGATTGTTTATTTCCTATCACCATCCCTTAAAATTTTCCTTCATGCCTTGCTGCAACATTGTTTACCGACCCCTCGCCAAGTAGTTACCGTCTATAGCCTGCATCTAGAAAAACTTTATTTTAAAAAAGGAGAATTGGCCCAATTGGCCATCCTTCTAAGGTGACAGAAATAATATGCATGTCAAGGTCCAGTCCTACTAACCAAGTTTGGGCAGGTGGCACTAGTAGATGTGTTTCCACCAATCCACCCACAAAGAGATACAAAAGGAGTTGGCCTCAGCGGAAATGTGAAAAGGGTGACAACTAGTCAACGACCATCCAGGATGGCAAGGACATGGATCCCATATGTTACAAACCGGTTTCTCTTTAATTCTGACATTCTACCATACTCCACAAAAGGATCTCCTGAGCGACTGCGGAATGATAGAATTTGGACACATGGCTTTCCAAGTGATGAGATTATTACATTGATGAAAAGGATCTGATGTAGCATGAAACATGACAGCTTTTTCAAGAAATGCTCTGATCATGTACATGAGGTCGTGATCTTACAGTTATCCACTATTCCTTCAAGATCATATATTTGACCATATCCTTCATACATGGAATGGTAGGTGCTGTCTTAATTGCACTGTAAGAAGGACTTCTCCTGAGGATCACGACTGGAAAAGGTTGGCAAGATGGTAGGATACTATTGAAGGAAGCAAGCAGTAAGGTTCGACCTGGAATAATATTAGATCAACACCATCAAGTTGCACCAGTTGAGATTGAGATCAATGGCCTAGATTCAAAGTTATAACAAAAGAATTTGTTGGTGTCAAATCTAACCAGGCTTCATTACAAAGTATTAACTACTTAGGTGTGTGCGGGGTCTCCATCGCCACTGCTCCTAAGGAATTTGATAACATAATTATTTGGCTTATGCAAGCTTGACCTTTGGAAATCTGTGCCTATACCATGTTTAACATTTCACCTGTTGTGTGATAAAATTTGATGTGATGACAGTGCTTAATTGGGGCAACCAAGACATCTGATCTGGAAAAATTCAATGCAAGAAGTGATATTTGTAGTTATGCGGAATTAAGAAATCTAATATTTTTGTTTGCTTATGGTAATCTTTAGCAGATTTCCATTTATGGTAGGAATGTTTTGAAGTGACTGGAAAACTAATACACCACAAATGTGCAGATGTATGCTTACGTCCCTAGATTTATATAAAAGGGCAAGCGCTGATGTTGCAATTCATGTTGTTTAATACATTCTGATAGTATGGCTTTCCCCTATTCCTATGTGTTCTATTTGCTCCCCTGTTCTTTAGGATTTTCTTCCTTATTCTCGTAGCTCTCGATCTGTCCTTACATAATTAGAAAGACTTGGAATTATTTCCTCTAGAATAGGTGGTGCAGGGAAAAATAGAGATTAGCAGCAGCGTCCATTGTAGCTCTATAGTTTCTTATCCTATCTCTTAGCTCATCTGACGGTGGGTTCTGAGGGGTATTCTTCCTACTCTAGTAGTTTCTTATTTTTGTGAGTTGGTAGATTCCCTTCTGAAGTAGGGAATCTTCTCAGCTTCTTCTACCCCTCCCCTACATCTAATTTTCCTAATAGTGCATTAACTTTAGGTGTAAGGATATTGCCCCTCCAGATGAAACAAATAAGGGAACGGAGAAGAATTGTTGTTGTTGTTGTTGTTGTTGTTCTCTTGGCTTGGCTCTGAGTACTTTTGAAGCCAGCTAGGTGTGGATTCCCTGAGTTCTACTCTATTGAAATTGCATGATACTTTGAGACTTGGAGGGTGAAATATCACCCATGCAATGGAACCCAAAAATAGTGAAGGAGATTCTGTCATCCAAGGTTTCCTTTTGACATTGTTCTTTGCACATTTTCTCATCCCTTGGTGTGCGGTTTGGAAGGGTAGAGTAGTAAGTGCTCTTATTTAGAACATTGGTGGTATTTGAGGAGTGCTTGGCTCTAATGGCCTCCAATAATACATCCATCATCATAAGCCTTATTCCCTTCTCTGCCAAAAGTGGTAGAACATACAGTTGTGAAGCAGTTGCTGTTGGCAAGAGACACTATATGGATTTATGGTTGTTGTCATTGATGGCAACAAAGGTCATCCCACATATCCGCAAGTCATGATGTGTCTCTACCGGAAGTCTGAATAAAGATTGTTGTGGTCTGGTGAACAAGAACAGAGCATGTGGCAAGGTCTGACAGATTTTTCTGGATCTCTCAGAGGAAGTGTCCTGGTGCAATGTAGATTTGGGGAAGTCAAGAGGACTACCTTGAGTAGTATATTCCAAGGATTTAGCCTCCGATAATGGACAAGGAAGAAGATATGAATATTTGAGTACTGGATTCCTGAAAGACAGTGAGAACAGAGGAAGAACTGACTGACAGAGTATCAGACTATTTTCTGGATGTGCTACTGTTGATGGTAAAGGTTAGGAAGGCATGAATTATGTTTGGCTGACATGATTAATGACATCTACAAGTATATGCTTGATCCACATTACTTGATATGCAAGGATTCAGCCGACAGAATAGAGTTTGTGAGAAGACAGACTATTCCGGGTGCCGACTAGAAAGATAATGAAATCACTAGTGCGGATATAAATAGAGGATGGATTTTGTTGTGAGAAGGTGTGTTGTGTGATGACATATGTGAATAAGTGCAGAGCAGAGCAGAAGTAATAAGAAAGATCCGGTATGTGAAAGGAAAGCAGAATAAAGAGCAGAGGGAATATCAAGTGCAGCAGATCAGTATACTGAGCCTAACCGGAACTGAACTCCAGCATATGTAGATGCTTCCAATCAGTTCAAGTATTGTATAAACATTCTTTTGTAGACAGTGTGTCTCCTTGTAGGCAGTGTGCCTCTTTGTGAGCAGTGTGCTCGGGCAGTGAGCCCTAATTGGCAAGTGCTATTTTTGTAATTCCTTATTCTTCTAACATAGAATAATCTTTGGGTTAATCACCCCGTGGTTTTCTCCCTTAACCAGGTTTCCACGTCAAAACTACTGTGTCATGTGTTTCTCATTTCATGGTAATGTTTGTTTGTTTGATTCAATGATGCTTTGATTAATAAGAAAGTTCAAAAGAAGAAATAATTAGGATAACTGATTCACCCCCCCCCTCTCAGTTATCAACAATTGGTATCAGAGCTAAGTTCCTCCTAATAGAGCCTAACATCTTGAGGAAAATCTGGGAGTTCAAATGGATGCATATGGTTTAAGGGAGCAACTCAAGACTGCCCTTGAGGATCTTGGACAGTCAAACTCTGAAGTCAATGAATTAAAGGAAAGACTCAAACAGGCTGATGAATTCATGAGAGAACTAAAGGACAAATTAAGTCTCTCTATGAAAAAGAGAAAGGAGCTGCTCCAACAATTGGCAAGACAAAGTGAAGAAAGCAATACAAATGAAGAATTGACTGAGAAAACCAAGTTATGTGAAAAGTTATCAAAAGAAGTCATTATGTTAAGACATGAAATGGAATCAGGAACTATAAAGTTTACTCAAGAGATTGAAGAAAAAAGAAAAGCTGAAGACAATGTAAGACAATCTCTTAAAGAGAAATCAGAAGAATGCCACCAGATGGATAGGATTATCAGACATCTTGAATCTGATCTTGAAGATGCCAAAGATAATGAAGAAAAACTTGAGGATCAAATTGTCTCTCTCAAAAGAGATCTTCAAACAGCAAATGAATATAAAGAAAAATTCAAGATAAATTCTGCCCAACTTGAAGTACTTCTTGGAAGTCAAAAGAGGACAGATGACAAGTATGGTTTGGGATATGAGAAAGGAGAAAGCTTCAGATGCGGTCAAAAGAATTTTGGATCAGAAAATCCAAGGAATAGGCCTAGAAGACCTCCGGTAAGACAGCCCAATGCTCAAAGATATCCATCCTTCAATGGATACTACCACAGCTGCAATCACTTTGGTCACAAAGCTAATCAGTACAGGAAGAGAATGAATCGGACTAATTCATCCTTCTCCGGACAGTGCTTTAACTATAAAAGATATGGACACAAATCTCATGAATGCAGAAATATGCAAATAAACAAATCATTCAATGGTAGATGCTTTGCATGCAATAGAGTAGGTCATATGGCTAATCAATGCATATCAAGAGGTTATCAGTCAAATATGCAAAGAAATGTTATTTGCCAAATCTGTAATAGGTCCGGTCATAATGTAAAAGTCTGCAGAAGCAAGAACTAGGACAAAAGAGGTCCGGTATATAATCAGAATCAAGACAAGGGTAAACAAAAGATGAATGTGGATGAAGTTAGGAATCAGATGAACAAGATTTGGGTGAAGAAAAGTTCAGAGAATGTAGAGGTTGGATCCGCACCATACTCTGGTGCTGATATTTCTTCTGAAAATTAAAAAGTGAGCTCTGGCTCAGGGGGAGACTCAAAGAAAATCCTGTTCCCCCAGCCAATCAAGTGGTGCCGGATGTGGCACAAGATGCGGAGTAAAGGGTTTAAAGATATATGTCTTGAGATGATCCAGATAAGATTTTAGAGGTCTGCATGAAGATGTAAAGAAGTTGTGATCGATCAAGTAAGACCTATTCCGAGAGATGCTCTGAAATGACAGAGGATTACAAAAGGGTCCGGAGAGATTCAGAAGTGCATTGTCTTATTCTGCAGATTGGACAGAGTGTTTGGGATATTCTTGTAATGTGTCATCTTGATTTGTTCATGATTGGAAGATCCGCATGATGTTCATAGATTAGGACTGATCCGGTACTCCAAGCTATCCGGATAAGGCAAACCGGAATAATGTAGGTCGAGCATTTATTGCCATCAGATATTAGGGTTTGCGGAGCAATATAAGGGATTTCTCATAAAATCACTTGCTCATTCTGCACTCAAGAAGAAGCGAAAAGTGGAGCTCTGCAAGAAGATTCATCAAGCTCACCAAAGATCTCCTGCCGAAGTCATTACATACAGAAATCAATCCAACCACTCCGTGTAACCGAAGACGAATAAGGTATTTTCCATTTTCGATATCTTGCTACAAATCTTTTGAGAAATGGCTACTCCAAATATAGTAAAAATCTCAGATAGGCCCCGACCTGAATTTAAGAAACATCCATACAAGTCATTGGAGGTAGATCCCTTAGGAGCATTCTCTAGTGTTCCTCATGGCATTTTACACACAGAAGACGTTAGGGTTTACATACATGCAAGCATTGAGGAATTCAGGGAATTCAAATTGAGAGATCTCTATCACAAACAACTAATAGACAATGCTTTTGAGCTTAAACTAGAGTATAAGGGTATCCAGAAGAAACAGTTTGATCAATTCATTCATTTCCCCTACTTTGAAGAAGATGAATGGGTCCGGTATGTATTGAGCAGGATGCATGACAACTTCCTATGGCTGGATAGACCTTGCAAGATCACAAAAGAGGCAATTAGGGCAGTAACTGGTCTATACTCTTTCAGAGGGATACCTATCCTCAAATCTGTCAAAAATAACATTGTAACTGAGGCCACCGGATCAAAATTTGATAAGAGGGCAATGACCATTGAAGATATTTCTGATCCGGATATCAAGTATGCATCCATGATAATAGGATACAAGATCTATCACTCCAACAGGGAGAATTCTGTATCCGGAACTGCAGTATATACTGCCTATGAAATGCTAAGGAAGAATGCAGATTATGATCTCTGTGAACTTCTCTTAAGCCAATTAATGGAAAATATACAGAAAATCAAGGACAAAAAGAATTCTTTTAAGTATGGTACTCTTATATTATGTCTATTTTTCTACTTCATGAATGAGCTGCCCGGATCAAGTGGATGGGCATGGCAGAATGACAAACCTGTTGCAGTCCAGATAAGAGATTATTTACATGGGCTTGGGGATGCCAAAGCAATAAATATAGCCCTATGGGGATACTTCAAAAACTTCCAGAGCATGATGCAAGCAAGAGAAAGAATTCCCCAGTCTCTTGTTGAAAAATACAAAGACTCAGTTTGCTTTATGGTGGATACTGATCAGTGCCTAATGGAGGCAGTGGAGCCAAGGACTGTCTGGATCATGCCCATGGGGTATGAGGTTGATGAACAGATTGTAGAACTGCATGTTCAACACATGCTTAGTCAGCCCAAAGATCCAAAGGCAGAAAGGTTCGGAACCTTTGAGGAGCTAAGTGTGAAGATCCATGTGGAACTCAAGGAACTTGAGATAAAGAGGAAAGTGAGAAAAGAAGTAGAGCATATTGCTAAAGGCCTAGGCATTCCAAAGGAGGCACTTGATGCCAACCGGGAAAAGAGAAGAAAGGCTGAGGAAGAAAAGAAAGAGGCAGAAAAGAAAAGCAAGAAAAGTGCTCCAGTGGAAACCTCAACCTGGACCAGATCATCAAAAGGATCTACACCTGTCAGAACCAAAAGCTCAAAACCAGAAGTCTAGGCATCCGGTAAAAGATCTAAGACAAAAGCCTCAAGAGCTTATGAAAGCCAAAAGGATGAAGAGGAAACTAAGTCAGATGAGGGAGTAAAAGAAATAAAGAAGCAAAAGAAGAAAGGATCCGGTAAACCCTCCACAGGCCAAGACAAGGAAGAAATGGCAGAAGTAGTTATTGAAAAGCCCACCCTGTCTCTAGAGAGTGTAATCAAGTCAATCATGGTGGATGGAAACCTTCAACCAATGACTGGATTCTATGATGACTACAATGAGGCTGACCAAAAGATTCTGCAGGAAGCCACAGTCAAGTATCTGAACATATACAATAAGGCTTTCATTGAGATCATATCTCTAATTCCTAAAAGCCTAGAAAAGGAATTAGAAATAAGAAAGAATAATGCTCAGGCAAAAGATCTTGAGATCCGAGAGCAGATAGCTATTCAACTATATCCTCAAATTGATCCCAAGACAATGAACATAATATTCAAAGACTGCAAAGATGAGTTCAGGAGTAAAGCAAGAATGAATCAACTCATGCTTGGTGAGACTGACAAGGTGGCCATAGAGACAGAAGAGATCCTCTGGAAGGCCTTCAAAAGGTTTAATCTTCCTGTTGTAGAGGACTTAGGTGCAGAAACAGCTGTGGACTTGGAATCATCTGCTCCGGGAGAAGTACCCCTTGAACAGACTAACATCTCTCCTCCGGCTTCTCCTACAGTCTCCGAATCCTAAGAAGAAGAGAAATTACAGGAGAAAGAAGCAGCAGTAAAAGAAAAAGAGGTTGACAGCACCAAGGATGCAGAGAAAGAGAAGATTCCAATAGAGAAAACCACAACTGAAAGTGGACAGAATGTAAAGACTCCAAAGGACAAAACTGCAAAAGAGAAGAAACATCTGTCTCCGGCAAGAGACACTGCACAAACTGTTCAAAAGTTTCTGAGCCAAGAAACAATAGAGATTGATGAACTGGAGCTTCTAAAAGGTCCATTCAACTTTGACTTCCTCTCTCCGGTACATACAATGAAGATAGCTTCATTTGCAAATGCTAAGGCAAATGAAAAACTCCTAAAGTCTCATATGGAAGACTGTGAGTTGATAGAGGCTGCTTCCGGAGTGCTTGAAAAGATTATGTCATCAGTCCAGATAGATCCGATAGCCTCCTCTTCCGGTAATCTCAAAACCTTAGTCAGCAGTGTTGATACACATTTTGATTCCCTAGAAAAATTAGCTGAAGAAAAGGTCCGGAAGGAATTTTTGGATAAAAGATTTTCAGAAGTACTAGGATTAATCTCTAATGATAGGAGAAATATGAGTATTGGAATAAAGAGCTTAGAAAATGCTCTTAAGGATGGCAGTGACATTTACAAATTTTGTATCTCTTGGTCAAAGGCAACAGTAGAAATTGATAAGAAAATAAAAGCAGAACAGGACAAACTACAAAGTTTGTCTCAAAGTTTTGATCCTCTCTCTTCCTCCATAGTAAATCAAGAATGTCAAAATATTGCAATCACAAATGCAATAAAGAACTTTGAGAAGGAAAGGAAGAATATAACTAACCGGATGGGAGAACTTAGAAGGATTATAATCCCTAAGTTAGAAACTATGCATGAGGCCATCAGTGATGCTTAGACTACCGCCCAAACAAATGATCCGACATATCTCAAAAGGGTAGAAGCCTTTGCATTTTTGTTAAGTGGTCACATTTCAATTTTGGATAGAATGAAGCAAAGTTGGGCTACAGAACTGGTCCAATTGAAGACATCCTTTGCAGACATTCTTTAGTTTATGTGAGAATGTAAATATGCAGCTATGTATAGTAAATTTTTGAAAATTTTGGTGTGCGGACCCTACCCTTTGCCATTGATGTCAAAGGGGGAGTGAGGAGTAGTGAAAAATGAGGAATCCAACTAAGGGGGAGTTCTGAAAATTATATATAAAGTTAGAGCATTAGCCAAGTGGGAGCATAGTGTAAACACTTAGTCATTTTTCACTAAGTGTTGCCATCAATGCCAAAGGGGGAGATTGTTGGCAAGAGACACTATATGGATTCATGGTTGTTGTCATTGATGGCAACAAAGGTCATCCCACATATCCGCAAGTCATGATGTGTCTCTACTGGAAGTTTGAATAAAGATTGTTGTGGTCTGGTGAACAAGAACAAAGCATGTGGCAAGGTCCGACAGATTGGTCCGGATCTCTCAGAGGAAGTGTCTTGGTGCAATACGGATTTGGGGAAGTCAAGAGGACTACCTTGAGTAGTATATTCCAAGGATTTAGCCTCTGATAATGGACAAGGAAGAAGATATGAATAGTTGAGTACCAGATTCTTGAAAGACAGTGAGAACAGAGGAAGAACTGACTGACAGAGTATCAGACTATTTTTCAGATGTGCTACTGTTGATGGTAAAGGTTAGGAAGGCATGAATTATGTTTGGCCGACATGATTAATGACATCTACAAGTATATGCTTGATCCGCATTACTTGATATGCAAGGATTCAGCCGACAGAACAGAGTTTGTGAGAAGATAGACTATTCCGGGTGCCGACTAGAAAGATAATGAAATCACTAGTGCGGATATAAATAGAGGATGGATTTTGTTGTGAGAAGGTGTGTTGTGTGATGACATATGTGAATAAGTGTAGAGCAGAGTAGAAGTAATAAGAAAGATCCGGTATGTGAAAGGAAAGCAGAATAAAGAGCAGAGGGAAGATGAAGTGCAGTAGATCAGTATACTGAGCCTAACTGGAACTGAACTCCAGCATATGTAGATGCTTCCAATCAGTTCAAGTATTGTATAAACATTCTTTTGTAGACTGTGTGTCTCCTTGTAGGCAGTGTGCCTCTTTGTGAGCAGTGTGCTCAGGCAGTGAGCCCTAATTGGCAAGTGCCATTTTTGTAATTCCTTATTCTTCTAACAGAGAATAATCTTTGGGTTAATCACCCCGTGGTTTTCTCCCTTAACCGGGTTTCCACGTCAAAACTACTGTGTCATGTGTTTCTCATTTCATGGTAATGTTTGTTTGTTTGATTCAATGATGCTTTGATTAATAAGAAAGTTCAAAAGAAGAAATAATTAGGATAACTGATTCACCCCCCCTCTCAATTATCAACAGTTGCACCGGCCTCTTCAGCTACATCTGTTGGTTACAAAATATCTGTAACTTCTTTTGTCATAAGCCTAAAGCTTGTTGCTCTCTTATCTCTATAAAAGGGAATTCGGGGCTTATGAGAAAGCATTGGTTTGAGGTCATATCTCTAGACATGGTCTAAAATATGGATCAATCTAGTTAGGGAGGAGTTGTAAATAAGTTTGTTTTCTGTTAATAGAATTAGTTGTCTATTTTCAGGTTTTCATGTCGAGTCTCTTTTGATTTCTTGATAGAACTATCAAAATCTATGATGCAAGTTACTGAATAATTTACTTTACAAGTCTTGTTGAGTTTGGGATACACTGTCTCCTACTTCATGTATACAATTTCACATTATGAATATATTTGGTTGAGGATCATCTTTAATCATCATCATAGTCTTTCTTGTGCTGGCATATTTCTCTTATGGAATTTACTAAAGTAGTAATATACAATTGCTATCTAAAAATATCAAATGTGATACGGGTTTACAGGGATAACTAAGTATGGTTGATTCCATAACTAGTAGAGTATTTTCAATGTAAGGCATTATTATACCTTTATAGTAAACTGAGGTTCTTTACATCACAACCCGTTTGGTTTTTTGTCATTTTAATCTTTTTGACTCTATGGCCCCTAAATAGGCACTGCTCTGTTCATGAATACTATACTAAAACTACACCCCTTTGATTATCCTCAAAAACATTTTAAAATCAATCCAAGTATTTTCCCTTCTAGCAATAGGCTTTTTAGGTATTTATTCAAATTAAGTTAAGTTATGCATGTTCCTTTGCAAATAATAAGATAAGAGCTTAAAAGAATCTAGCCCATCCTTTACTTTATCATACATTCTTTCAAGAAATTTAAGAGGAACATATCTGTGATAGGAACAGTGTTGATAAGCTAACATCTTAGGGAAACCTCATCCATTTTAGTATAACACTGTTTTCCCCCAAGAAAAGGAAACATCAATTAAGGAGAAATAGCCAGAGTATAAAATCCAATCCATAAAGGAACACCCTCCTTGATTTCACAGAGCCTAAATTGCAAAGGAAGAAGACGGGGATTGAGAAAAAATCCTCTCTCCCTAATCTCCTATTCGTTGGCAAATCCCTCAAGGTAGATCAATCATTAATAAGTGGCTATTTTATAGGTTTACCATGAGAATCAGGTTGGTAATTTAAAACAACCAATAGATTGGTGACTCTACTGGGGAGTTTTATGAAGTTCTAAATACTAAGTGGAGTAGATTGTCATGTGGTTTTTAGAGTTTGCATAAAATTTGTGTTCATTATTATCCCCTAAAAAGGGTGGCGTCTACCATATTTCGAGATAGATGCAGGACTGTTACATGAAGTTTTATGCATTAGAATGTTCCATATAACCCTACTATGAAATAGGATTCAAAGGGGTTGATTCTTGAGAAGAAAAAATATATTCGTCTATGAAGTAGAGGTGGTGAATCTATGTGAAAGGATCTGGTGATGTAGTCTAGTGTTATTGATTTTTCTTGAAAATCAAAGCATAATTTGTATGAGAAATGAAAAATTCTTTTTAGGTATTTTACTAAGCTTCAGAAATTTTTCTAAAAAGGTTTAGAGATGTATGAACAACAACCACACTCCTTTTATCAAAGTGGACTTGTCATGGAAAGATATAGGGATATAAATTTCAGTAGTATTTATGGGTTTCCAAATCATATGCTAGATGAAATTAGAAATCAGATAACCAAGTTCAGTAATGACAAATCCAAAATAGCTAGCAGCCATTTACAAGAATTCTGTGACTTAATGGGAGATTATGAAATAGATCATGAAGATATAGTCATAAAGTCATTTGTTCAAGCTTTTAGAGGAGAAGTTAGAGATTGGTTTGCATATCTACCTAATCAGTCTATCTTTTCTTGGCAAGATTTAAGGGTTGCTTTGATGGAATAGTTTGGGGAAAGGATAGATGTAGGTATGTTAATTAAAGAACTCATGTAGATTGAAAAAGAAGATAAGGAATCAATCCCAGCTTTCAATTTAAGATTTGCTAGAACACTGAGGAAAATTCTTGAAAATGTCAGACCTAATGAGGCTATGTGTTTGATCATATATTTAGGTGCATTCAATAAAAAGGGGCAGTTATTGACTTAGATAAGAACCCTACTACTATGAGGCAAGCATATTCCTTAGTCATAAAAATAGAAAGAAAATTGAAGCATACAAAGATAAAAGGTTGTGAGTTTATAGAAAATGGGTATAGAGGGAATAATGGATCCATTTGTTCCCCATTTACCAAGGGAAAAATGAAATGGGTTATTCTGATAAACCCATGTCAAACCAACCAATATATAGCACTCAGTATACTGAAGGGGATAGAGACTGTGATCAAAACAAAGGATTTCTAAGTTTATATACCACTGTTGCTCTTTTTTTAGCTCAGTATCAGAATAAAAGGAAATCCCCAGAGCCTTGCAAAGAAGCTTATGAGATAATGGATGCTAGAATATAGAAAGATATATCAATTAAAGAAATTCCTTTAAATTATAAAAGAATGACAAGTTGTGAAGATATTTCCCTTGTTTGTGAGGAAATCTATTTTACATCAAAATCTCCTAGGGAAGTAGCTTTCTTTGAGTCTGAATATCAGGAGGGGTTGATCCTTGTTAATCATATAGAAAATAGTGAGCAGTTGTCAGAATGCTCATGTCAAATAATAGGGATTCTAAATTAGATAATGATGAATGCTATCAGAGCAATGATAGTGGAGATTTCACAGATATAATGCATATAAGAGACAATCCACTATATGAGGAATTTATGGATTTATCAGTAAGGGAAGTTATGGAGCCCTACAAATGCATAGAAAATCCACTCTTTGAAAAGGGCCATGAGGAAACTGGTGAAGCAATATTGGTTCAATAGATAGAAGAATGTAGGAGGATAAGTATTGAGTTGATAGATCAAGACCTAAATTTTTAGCTTAATCATGTCTCCCTATCCTATATTCATCATAAAGATGAAAAGCCAATTTAGAAGGTAAAAAATAAAAATAGAGTTAGATTTCTACAAGGAAATAGAATATGATTGTTTCAAATTTGACATTGATCTAGAAGAATTTAAAAGCTCCCCTACTATCAATTATAAAATGGATTATGATTGCTTTTATTTTTTAGATTTATGCAAAAGGCAGAAATTAGAAGATGTTAATATCTTCACATGGTTAGAAACAGTTGAACCATGTGCTAAATCTCTTTTTGATGGCAATACATGTTATTTATCTGAGGATCAGAATAGCGAGGGAAATCATGGAGAAAATGAAAATATTTGTCCAACAACCTATCCAAATGTCTTTATCAGAAGCAAGTTGGATTTCAATGAAATTTTTCAAAGCAATTTAACAGAGTCATTGGAGAATAGAATGTTTGATAGAGGTAGACTAGGTTTTTTCTTTACATAATGGCCTGGGGTCATTATGTGTGTGATCTGTTCCTCTAGATTTCTTCTGTGATCTCACTCTATTCATGATAGAACAAGCATCCCCAACTAGATCCATTGATGGAACCATATAAAATTTCTCATGTTTCTAGGAATTTTGTTCCCAACTCTATGTCACTTGATCATTAGATTTCCAAAATTAGGGTTTCTCTACTAGACAAATGCTCTGAGTAAGATAAATTTACTAAAACCCTAAACCCTCATAGTATGAAGTCATGCAAATGGCCACATTCAATCTAATTCTCTGGTGATTGTTTATTCCTATCACCATCCTTTAAAGTTTTCCTTCATGCCTTCCTGCAACATTGTTTACTAGCCCCTTGCCAAGAAGTTACTGTCTATAACTCATACCTAGGACAACTTTATTTTAAAAATGGAGAACTAATCCAATTGGCCATCCTTCTAAGGTGGCAGAAATAGTACACGTGTCATGGTCTAGTCCTACTAACCAAGTTTTGGCAGGTGGCGCTAGTGGATTCGCTTCTGCTAATCCACCCACAAAGAGATACAAAAGGAGTTGGCCTCGGCAGAAACACAGAGAGGGTGACAACTGGTCAAGGACCATCTAGGATGGCAAGGAGGTGGATCTCATGCATTACAAAGTAGTTTCTCTTTAATTCTGACATTCCACCATACTCCACCAAAGGATCTCCTGAGCGACCATGAAATGACAGAATCTAGACACATGGCTTTCCCAATGATGGGAGTATTACATTAATGGCAAGGATCTAACGTGGCATGAAACATCACAACCTTTTCAAGAAATACTCCGATTGAGTACAGGAGATCGTGATTTGACGGTTATCTGCTATTCCACTGAGATCATATCTCTTACTATATCCTTCATACGTGGAATGGTGGGTCCTATCTTAACTGCATTGCAAGAAGGACTTCTCCTCGTGATCATGATTAGAAAAGGTTGGCTAGATGGTAGGATACTATTGAAGGAAGCAAGCAGTAAGGTTTGACTTGGAATAAGATTAGATCAACACCGTCAAGTTGCGCTAGCTGAGATCGAGATCAACGGCCTAGATTCAAAGTTATAACAGAAGAATTTGTTGGCGCCAAATCTGACTAGGCTTCATTACAAAGCATTAACTATTCAGGCATGTGCGAAGTCTCCATCACCGCTGCTCCTGAGGAATTTGATAACAGAATTATTTGGCTTATGAAAGTTTGGCCTTTGGAAAGCTATGCCTATACCATGATTGATATTTCACCTGCTATGTGATAAAATCTGATGTGATGACAATGCTTAATTGGGGTAACCAAGACAACTGATTTGGCAAAATTCAATGTAAGAAGTGATATTTGCAGTTATGTGGAATTAAGAAATCTAATCTTTCTATTCACTTATGGTAATCTTTAGCAGATTTCTATTTATGGCAGGAATGTTTTGAAGTGACTGGAAAATTAATACACCACAGATGTGCGGATGTATGCTTACATCCTTGAATTTCTATAAAAGGGCAAGTGCTGATGTTGTAATTCATGTTGTTTAAGACATTTTGATAGTATGAATTTCCCCTATTCCTATGTGTTCTATTTGCTCACCTATTCTTTAGGATTTTATTCCTTGTTCTCCTAGCTCTTGATTTGTCCTTACAGAATTAGAAAGGCTTGGAATTATTTCCTCTAGAATAGGTGGTGTAGGGAAAAATAGAGATTAGCAACAATGTCCATTGTAGCTCTGTAATTTCTTCTCCTATCTCTTAGATCATCTGATGGTGGGTTCTGAGAGGTATTCTTCCTACTCCAGTAGTTTCTTATTTCTATGAGTTGGTAGATTCCCTTCTGAAGTAGAGAAGCTTCTTAGCTTCCTCTACCCCTCCCCTACATCTAATTTTACTAATAGTGCATTAGCTTTAGGTGTAAGGAGATTGCCCCCCCAGATGAAACAAATAAGGGATTGGAGAAGGATTGTTGCTAATGCTGTTGTTCTCTTGGCTTGGCTCCCAGTACTTTTGAAGCTAGTCAGGTGTGGATTCCCTAGTTTCTGCTTTGTTGAAATTACATGATGCTTCAAGACTCGAAGGGTGAAATCTCACCTGTACAATGGAACCTGGAAATAGTGAAGGAGATTCTGTCATCTTGGGTTTGCTTTTGACATTGTTCCTTGCATGTTTTCTCATCCCTTGGTGTGCGGTTTGGAAGGGCAGAGTAGTAAGTGCTCTGATTTAGAACATTGGTGGTATTTGAGGAGTGCCTGGCTCTAACGACCTCCAGTAATACATCCATCATCAGAAGCCTTACTTCCTTCTCTGCCAAAAGTGGCAGAAGATATAGTTGTGAAGCAGTTGCACTAGCCTCTTTAGCTACGTCTATTGGTTACAAAATATCTGTAACTTCTTTTGTCATAAGCCTGAAGCTTGTTGCTCCCTTATCTCTATAAAATGGAATTTAGGGCTTATGAAAAAGCATTGGTTCGAGGTCATATCTCTAGACTTGGTCTAAAATATGGATCAATCTAGTAAGGGAGGAGTTGTAAATAAGTTTGTTTTCTATTAATAGAATTAGTTGTCTATTTTTAGGTTTTCATATCTAGTCTCTTTTGATTTCTTGATAGAACTGTCAAAAGCTATGATGCAAGTTACTGAACAGTTTACTTTACAAGTCTTGTTGAGTTTTGGGATACACTGTCTCTTACTTCATGTATACAGTTTCACATTATGAATATATTTGGTTAAGGATCATCTTTATTCATCATCATAGTCTTTCTTGTGCTGGCATATTTCTCTTATGGAATTTACTAAAGTAGTAATATAAAATTACTATATGAAAATATCAAATGTGATACGGGTTTACATGGATAACTAAGTATGGTTGATTCCAAAGCTAGTAGAGTATTTTCAATGTAAGGCATTGTTATACCTTTACAGTAAACTAAGGTTCTTTACATCACAACCCATTTGGCTTTTTGTCATTTTAATCTTTTTGACTCTATGGCCCCTGAATAGGCACTGATCTGTTCATGAATACTATACTAAAACTACACCCCTTTGATTATCCTCAAAAGCATTTTCAAATGAATCCAAGTATTTTCCCTTCCAGCAAGAGGCTTTTTAGGTATTTATTCAGATTAAGTTAAGTTTTGCATGTTCCTTTGAAAAGAATAAGATAAGAGCTTAAAAGAATCTAGCCCATCCTTTACTTTATCATACATTCTTTCAAGAAATTTACGAGGAACATATCTGTGATAGGAATAGTGTTGATAAGCTATCATCTTAGGGAAACCTTATCCATTTTAGTAGAACACTATTTCCCCCCAAGAAAAGGAAACATCAGTTAAGGAGAAATAGCCAAAGTATAAAATCAAATCCATAAAGGAACACCCTCCTTGGTTTCACAGAGCGTAAAGTGTAGAGGAAGAAGAGGGAGATTGAGAAAAAGTCCTCTCTCCCTAATATCCTATTCATTGGCCAATCCCTCAAGGCAAATCAATCATTAATAAGTGGCTATTTTATAGCTTTGCTGCAAGAATCAGGTTGGGAATTTAAAACAACCAACATGACACAAAGTCTGCAATCTCTCAACCACACTCACATACAAAACATATATCTTCAAAGATAATATGATAACACAAAGTTTACCAGTATTAAATCTAATTTCCTCTCAACAATGAAATACTAGATCATCCGCAAATCAAATTCAAGATAATATTAATAGAGAGACGTAAGAACTCTTTTTCATACAATAAATGTCTTCCCAAAATAAAGGTTGGAGACAAATTCACTTCTTTTATTGATAAGTTCTTGATTTGCACTTTCAACACAAAGTTTAAAATATGCATCACAAAATTGGTAGAGCTTCGCTTCAAAGATTAAAAGGTTTCTAATTACAAAAGAGAGCGAAAATAGGAAAACTATGACTACTTAGACTTATTCAACATAAAAGTCCAAATTGATTTAGGACTTCCATGTAATTACATATCGAAAAAGTACATATAAATATGTCCAAAACTAAAACATAAAGCATGAAAACTATTAGAAAATAAACTAAGGCATGGTCAATCTTCTCCACCATCTTTCTTCATGAAATCTTCATATTTCTTTAGTATTGATTGTACTTCATCTGCATCAGGTCCTGAAGTATGTTTGGAAAGAGCAAGAGGCCTGGTTATAGAATCCTTCACGGTGTTGCTAGATTTCTCATGCATGGCCACACCTACCTTGTGATTGTCCAAGGTCATCTGTATATCCAACAAATTATCCATAGAAGCTATTGAGAAAGCTTGATCTTCAAACTCCTTCTGGATCATGTTATTGAATGCCTATATCACTGTATCCGTGGAAAGAAAATTTTGATTGTCATCAAGCAACTTGCAAGGGAATTCTTCAATCTTGTTGATAAGATTAACATCATTATCTTCACCAACATTTTGAGCATTCTGCAAGTCCTTGATCAATCCTTTGAGAACACTCATTCACTTAATCATAATTTCTTTAATTTCCACATATGTTTCTTGATTGGGAATGATCTCAATTTCAACCAAAGTGCCCAACTTTAGTTTCTTCATTTTGACCCAATCTTGCAAATTGTCCTCCAAGTCCTAATGCTCCTGAGAGACAGACCAAAATTAGTTGCTCCATATGACCGGATGATTTATCCTTATGCTAAAGTATCAAAAAATTGAGATAATGTGACTCAATAGTAGAGAAATCTTACAAAGTGCCTGCATCAAGATCTCTTTGAAAAATGTGAGTTAGATGTGGCAAGGAGTGTAGCTCCAATACCTAAACCATCTTTTGAATTTTCTATAACCACAATTTCTGAGACCTCAGTTCCAAGAAATTCTTTGACTACAATTTGCATGTTGTCTTAGAAGAGAGGATAGTGCTCATATAGTCCTCCATCAACTGCCACAACAGTCCTATTTTTGCCTGTGGGTCCAACGAGATCTCTCCCTAATTTCTTTAGTATACCCACAATACCAGCTCCTGCCAAATGAGCAGCTCATACTGTTACTATGTTGCAAAGTTCAACCACAAGTTTTTGTGTCTCCAGAAGAATGTTTGATATTCCAAACACATTCTTCAATGTAAAATCAACTACTTCTAATTTAGAAGAGACATCCTGGTGCATAGAAGATACATTTGGGGTGATTAATACATATGGCTTTTTATGTCTGGCCAGAATACTATCTCCAAATAGACTAGCTTCTACAACCATTGTGAACAACACTCTCCTTACAATATCTCCTAGATACATTCCTGAGATAAGCTTTTCAAATACATGATCTCTAGGATTTATACTTTCTGCATAAAGAGCATTGTCAAATTATGTCAAAGGAAGATAAGGAGACCAAAAGTTCCCCCATTCTGTGTTGATAACCATATAACCAGACCATGGAAGAGGACCTTTACATTTTGGGATTACATCTACACATTCTTCGTAGACGACATTAGTTCTAGTGCCTAGAATAATATCAGCTATAATGTCTTCATCTCGATATCATCCTCTAGCTAATGTTTTGATAGTATCATTCACTAGGACCGAGACACACATATCCAAACCTTGTCTTTCCATGGCTTCCTTTAAAGATACCACCACATCCCTGCCATGAGGATCTAGAGTATTGAGAATCTCCATCAACACATCAATTATACCTTGAGCATTCTAAATTTCTATCATGCTTAGGACAGAAACATTAGAAACCATTGATGCCTCAAGTTCAACTCCATCTTCAAAACCTAAAGATACATGGGTTTGAGTTGGATAAGAAGTTATTGGCTATGTGTAAGGACAACAACTTTTAGTGCCCTTATATCTTGGAAAAAACTTGCAAGTGTAGGAGTAGTGAAAACCACTGATATTGCATGATAAACTTTGAAGAACTTGCACATGCAAAAAATTTTGCCACTTGTGCATGGAGTAGAAAGAAGTGTTAATTATGGCTGGAAAATTTTACTGCCCCTACATATCAGTCCATCTTTAAGTCATGCAATGAGCGGCAATTTTCTCTGTCCATGCTTGATCGATAGACTGTTGAGATCTGCATAGACAAAAACTCTAGGAAAATGAAGTTTAAAAACATAACCTTGGTGTAAGATCTAAAAAAATCGCCGATGTTGCTAAGGGAAGGAAAACTAAATTTTACATTGTTCGAACCATGAATGGAATGACGGTAAACTAATGGCAAATAATGTCATTCGATGGTATTTTAAGGACAAACAAAATGGTGAAATCACCAATACAGTCACGATAGAAAGAACAAAAAAATCTATCAAAGATAAAACCCTTTCAACTAGTTTTAAAGGTAAACACCAAAAATGAAAATGTATAACAAACTCAAAACAATGAAACCTTAATGTGAAAATGAACACATTAAAAATGACAAAGAAGAAAAATTACAAAGAAACTCTTACTTGGCAACAAAGAAGGAAGAATCGATGAAAACCCTAGCTTAAATCCAATCGAATCTGCTCCATGACATGCACCAGGAGATTTAGGGATTTGCTAAGGGTAAAGAGTAATCATGTAGGTAGAAAGGAGAAGGAATAATGAAAACAAAATGATTAAAACTCAATAAAAATCCCCCCAAAATGCATTAATTACACCTAAAGTGATATCATAGTTGCTCGGGTGGTAGAATTTTCCGACCTTGCAACTATAAAGGGGAAACATGCAGGGGTGGTAAATTTTACAACCCTTGCATAGGAAATAGACTCTAACATGCAGCAGAGACAAAATTCACCGCTCTTGCATGCTAATAAAAATTTTCTAACTCCTGAAAAACTAAAACTTGCAACTTGGACCATTTTGCAAATTTTGAGAAACCAACATAAGACGACGCTCAGGCAAACTCTCTGAGGCTAGGGAAACATGCACAAGAATAATTGTGATTGTCGTGTTTCGTGGGCTTAGAGTTGTGGGATATGAAACAAACAAGTTTCATAGGGGTTATCCCACAAATTGAGCATAGCTAAATTTGAGGATAACAACTGGCTCTAACTGGGGAGCTTCCTTCAATCATTCTTTGAAACGATTGAAGGGAGAAGAAATCTAGTCTCTAAGTTCCTTCATCCATGCATTGGGCTATAGATTCAGGTGACACAACAAAAAGACACAAAAAGACTTAAAATAAAAAGACTCAAAACTGTACAAATATTTACAAACTTATTTGTCGCTTCACTTTGAGAAAATCTTCAGATGTTGTCTACTATGAGGTAACAGAAAAGGAATTCCATCTATTTTTTTTACTAATTAATGAGTAACATTTCCCAATGTTTTCCATTATGGGATCTTCTTCTATACCTAGATTTAATTTCCCAACTTTTGTTGATGAATTCAGTCCCAAATGTCGTTGTTGTTTGATAAAGTTATCATGCTTATCATAAAGTTTTTTCAAAGAAACCAATTCTTTTAGAAATCTCATTTCCTTTCAGCTGCAAAATATCTTCACTTGAAGAGGATGATTCATCTATTTCTAGACCTTCATTTGAAACATTATCCAATAACTCAGGATGTTCATTAGTGGTCAAGAAATAAGTACCCCTATTAGAAAACTCAAAAAAGAATCTGAGCTTTTAGATCCTTAGATTTTGTCACTGTGTACTTGGCCTCCCTTTCAGGATGAAGTTTCTACATAATACCCTTAATAGGTATTCTTCCCTTTGACATTTGAATCTTTGTCTTCTTAGCATGATCTATGATATCAAAAAGTTGATATGGACTAGCTATAGAAGACAAAATACTCTCATCTTTAGGTTTTACATTGGGGGTACTGGTCTTAGGAACATGGGATGAAGTAAGAGGATCTGATGTACTTACTTGTTTGTCACTAGCCACATCTTTTGGTTGAAAAGGTAAAGGAGTGTCCCTCTTCACAATGGTAACTACAGGATGAGGATCTTCCATCGACTTTCCTTTATCAGCCACATGTTGATGGTTAAATTGATTCTGTGACCACATGAGAACAATATAAGATTCACCAAATGCATCTTCTTCTTGTTCTACTTTGTCTTTGAAGTTTAGGAACCTGATGGTAGAGTCGCTAGCTAATTGCTATTCACCTTCTGTGAAAAGATTAGCATCATCTTCTTGATCATGTTCTAATTGAAGAAGATTATATTTCTTTGATTTATAATAGCCCACTACTGCATTCACTGAAGGTTCTTCCAAAGCAAGTCTTCCTTGTGGTGGAGGAAGGCTATTTTGATTCTAATTCCTTGAAGCATTGCCTTGGTAATTCAGAGCATTAGGAAAAGTTCTCCTTGGTATGTCCTTTTAGAGGGGAATGGACAAAGTCTGAAACATCTATTTTTTAGAGCTAATAGCTCATTAGCCAACTTTTGCACCATAGGATCCATGGTGTTGGTAGAAGGTAAAGACAAAGAGGGCTGCCAACTAGGTCTAATAGAATCCTTCTTCAACTTTCCTACCAAGATGAAATCATCCTCCACTTCAGTTGTAAAACTTTGAGCAATTGTAAGATCAGCTGGTCTTGCTCTTCGTAAAAGAAAACTTACTTCCAGAAATTGTGAATTGATGAAGAAGAATTTTAGGTTCTCAGCATGGGTTGAGCAACAATTGGGATCCTGTTCTTTAGATTATTGAACTTTGCCACGAACTCATGCATGGGCTCATATGGTTCCTTTTTCATTTGAGTAAGCTAGGCCAACAAGGCATAAGCATCTTCTACTATCTTGAATCTAGCTTCGAATAGGGTTCGAAGTGTTGCCCAACTAGTGATAGTTCATGGTGCAAGGTGATAGAACCAATTAGCTGCAACACCATGGAGTGTTTCTACAAAAAATTTCATAGAAACATCTTCATACTCTACTCTGAGAACATTGCAGTCAATGTAGAATGCTGCAATGTGCTCATCCAAATGTTGTTTACCATTGTTGTAGATCTTGGGAAAGTTCTTACGTGAACCCTGAGGTAGTTCATGTAGAGGTTGAGCCAAATTCAATGACCCAAAGGCATTTACCCATGGTCCTTGAACAACCATACTCTTAACAAACAATAGAGCAGATATAACAAAAATTGATTACAAAAGATGAGGCCGGTATACTTCAACCAAAAGCAAGAGGCTCTTGGCTGCGTGTTTGGATCCCCAACAGAGTCACCAAAAATTATTGGGTGAATATTTTGTTTTCAACTAACTGAGGACAAAATGGTTATATCAACCACAGTATGATGAGATTGAATCTCTCCTCTCAGAAAGGGGAGGATCCCTTCTTATTTCTATTTGAATCAACTGATGATTAAACTATGCTTATTTACACTACAATTATCCATGTGGGCGTTTCCATTAACATATTCTCTTTTTTCAAAATAAGAGAAACAACTTACAATAAAGACTTTGATGATTATAGTGACTAAAGACCTAAATAATACCAGTTGTAGCAATAATAACCAATATACAATTCCATTAGATGAAAGAATAATAGGAAAGATACTAGCACTTAAGAGTAACTAGAAAATCCACTTGGGAGCACAAAGTCTTCTGCCACTTTCTCCAATGATTTCACTTAAGTAATTCATGCAACAAATTATAGCTCAAAGACTATTAAATTGCAACACCACAAACTCACAAGAGTATAGATGATACTTGTGGCACAAAGTCTACAATCTCTCAACCACACTTACATACAAAACATATATCTCCAAATATAATACGATAACACAAATTTTACCAGTATTAAATCCAATTTCCTCTCAACAATGAAATACTAGATCACCCACAAATCAACTTCCAAATAATATGAATAGAGATACGTAAGAACATTCTTTCATACAACAAATGTATTCCCAAAACAAAGGTTGGAGATAAATTCACTTCTTTTATTTATAAGTTATTGATTTGCACTTTCAACACAAAGTTTAAAATATGCTTCACAAAATTGGTAAAGCTTTGCTTCAATGATTAAAAGGTTTCTAATTACAAAAGAGGCCCATTGTATTTATAGGGAGAGGCCGAGAGAGAAAATAGGAAAACTATAACTACTTAGACTTATTCAACATAAAAGTCTAAATTGATTTAGGACTTCGATGTTTTTACATGTAATTACATATTGAAAATATACATGTAAATGTGTTTGGAACTAAAAACATAAAGCATGAAAACTATTAGAAAATAAACTAAGGCACGGTCAATCTTCTCAATAGTCTTTCTTCATGAACTCTTCATATTTCTTCATTACTGATTGTACTTCATCTGCATCAGGTCTTGAAGTATGTTTGGAAATAGCAAGAGCTCTAGTTACAGAATCCTTAACCATGTTGCTAGATTTCTCATGCCTGCCTAGAACTACCTTGAGATTGTCCAAGGTTAGCTATATATCCAATAACTTATCCATAGAAGCTACTGAGAAAGCTTGATCTTCGAACTCCTTCTGGATCATGTTATTGAATGCATGTATCACTATATCTATGGAAATAAACTTCTGATTGTCATTAAGCAACTTGCAAGGGAGTTCTTCAATCCTGTTGATAAGATTAACATTGTTATCTTCACCAAATTCCTGAGCATTTTGCAATTCCTTGATCAATACTTTGAGAACACTCATTCGGTTAATCACAGTTTCTTTAATTTCCACATATGTTTCTCGACTTGGAATGATCTCGATTTTAGCCAAAGTGCTCAAATTTAGTTTCTTCATTTTGACCCAATCTTGCAAATTGTCCTCCAAGTCCTGATGCTCTTGAGAGACAGACCAAAATCGGTTGCTCCATATGACTGGATGATTTATCCTTATGCTAAAGTATCAAAAAGCTGAGATAATGTGCCTCAATAGCAGAGAAATCTTACAAAGTGTCTGCATCAAGATCTCTTTGAAAACTATGAGTTAGATGTGGCAAGGAGTGTATCTCCAATACCTGAACCATCTTTTGAATGTTCTATAACCACATTTTCTAAGACCTCAGTTCCAAGCAATTCTTTGAGTGCAATTTGCATGTTATGCTCGAAGAGAGGATAATGGTCATATAGTCCTCCATCAACTACCACAATAGTCCTATTTTTGCATGTGGGTCCAATGACATCTCTCCCTAAATTCTTTAGTATACCCACAATACTAGCTTCTGCCAAACAATCAACTCGTACTATTATTATACATTGTAAAGTTCAACCACAAGTTATTGTGTCTCCAGAGGAATGTTTGATATCCCAAACACATTATTCAATGTATTTTTAGCTAGTTCTAAGTCAGCAGAGACATCCTGGTGCATAGTAGATACATTTGGGGTGATTAATACATATGGCTTTTTAAGTCTAGCTAGGATACTATCTCCAAATAGAACAACTTCTACAACCATTTTCATCAATACTCTCCTTACAATATCTCCCAGATACATTCCTGAGATAAGATTTTCAAATATATGATCTCTAGGATTTATACTTTCCGCATTAAGAGCCTTGTCAAATTCTGTCAAAGGAAGATGAGGAGACCAAAATTTTCCCCATTCTATGTCGATAACCATATAACTAGACTCTAGGAGAGTACCTTTCTATTTTGGGATCGCATCTGCATGTTCTACATAGCAGGCATTAGTTCTAGTACCTAGAATAATAGCAACTATAATGTCTTCATCTCGATATCATCCTCCAGCCAATGTTCAGACAATATCATTCACTAGGGTAGAGACACACATATCCAAACCTTGTCTTTCCATGGCGTCCTTTAAAGCTACCACCACATCCTTGCCATGAGGATCTAGAGCATTGAGCATATCCATCAACACATCAATTATACCTCAAGAATTCTAAATTTATGTCATGCTTAGGCCATAAACATCATAAACCATTGATGCCTCAAGTTCAAATCCATCCTCAGAACCTTAAGATACATGAGTTTGATTCAAATAAGAAGTTATTGCCTATGTGTAAGGACGGAAAATTTCAGTGCCCTTACATCTTGGAAAAATCTTGCAAGTGTAGGAGCGGTGTAAACCACCAATATTGCATGATAAACTTTGAAGAGCTTGCACTCGGGTGACAATTTTTGTTGCTTATGCATGGAGTAGAAAGAAGTGTTATGTATGGGTGGAAAATTTTACCACCCCTACATATGGGTCCATCTTTAAGTCATGGCATGAGCGGTAATTTTTGTCGTCCATGCTCGATCAATAGATTGCTGAGATTCGTATGGACAAAAACTCTAGGAAAATGAAGTTTAAAAATATAACCTTGGTGTAAGATCTAAAAAAATCATCGATGTTGCTAAGGGAAGTAAAACTAAGTTTTAAACTATTCAAACCATGAATGGAATGATAGTAAACTAATGGTAAATAATTTCGTTTGATGGTATTTCAAAGACAAACAAAATGGTGAAAATCACCGATACACTCATGACAGAAAGAACAAAAAACTCTATCAAAGATAGAACTAAACTAGTGTTTTAAACTAGTTCTAAAGGGAAACACCTAAAATGAAAACGTATAACAAACTAAAAACAATGAAACTCTAATGTGAAAATGAACACATTAAAAACAACAAAGAAGGAAGAATCGACGAAAACCCTAGCTTGCATCCAATCGAATCTACTCCATGACGCATGCTAGGAGATTTAGGGATTTTCTAAGGGTAAAGAGTAATCACATAGGTGAAAAGGAGAAGGAATAATGAAAACAAAATGATTAAAGCCCATTAAAATCCCCCCCAAAATGCTAGGATCAAAACACATTAATTACACTTGAAGTGAATTAATTATTTTCTCGAGCGGCAAAATTTGCTGACCTTGCAACTATAAAGGGGAAACATGCAAGGGTGAAAAATTTTACCGCCCTTTCATAAGACAAGGAATCTAACATGTAGCGGTAGCAAAATTTGTAACTCCTGCATGCTAATAAAAAATTTCTAACACCTGAAAAACTAAAACTTGCAAGTTGGATCATTTTGCAAATTTCAAGAAATCGACACAAGACGACACTCGTACGGACTCTTCAAGGCTAGGAAAATGCTCATAAGAACAATTCTAATTGTCTCATTTTGTTTTCTTAGAGTTGTTGGCTATGAAATAGACAAGTTTTGTAGGGGTCATCCCACAAATTGAGCATAGCTGAATTTGAAGATAATAAGATGCGAGTGCGAACATGATAGAGTAGAGTGCAAGATATGAAGTGTGTAGAATTAGCTTGAAGGCATGTTTTGAGCAGAAAAGGAAGACTACATTATCAACATAAGATAGATGTTTGCTTTGCAACAATCCATATATTTATTCTTATAAATCCTAAATTTAGTGAATAGAATATTCGGGGAGTAGTAGCTTCCTTGGGTTTTTACCCTAAATCAAAGTTGTAATTGCAGTAAGCATAGAATATAAGGAGTAGTAGCTTCCTTGGGTTGCAGTACAAAAACAAAGTTGTAACATTTTTGTAGTGAGCATAATATATTGTGAGCTAACATTCACCGTGGTTTTTCCCTATTTTAGGGTTTTCCACGTAAAAATCTTGATGTTCTTGTGTTGATTCTTGTGTTGCATAATTTACTTTCTATTATCTAAGTTATTCATTTTTATTTGCAAATATCTATTTCAGTTTTTTTATGTTTCCTGATTCACCCCCTTGTCAGTACCTCATTGTGTTCAACAATTGGTATTAGAGCCAAGTACCTTTGAGAAGCCTAACAACTGAGGTAGATCTTGCACTTTGAACACATGGAAATTGAAGCTATGGACAATGGTGTATTTGTACTAGAACCATATCTAGAAGTAATGGAACCTAAAGGTTGGGATCTTGAACTAAATGATTGTAAAGTAGACCTTGAAGAAGAACTCATGTCATCTCTTGATGAACTTGATGAAGCAAGAGATCTCAACATAGAATATGAAGACATGCTTGAGAAAGCAAAGGAGACAATTGACAAGTTGAAGACATACTAAAGAATCAAAAGAAGAAATTGGTAAACTGAAAACCCTAATAGAAGGAGATGGAGGGGGTGACATAGATCTCAAGGAGGCAGAAGAAATGATCTCAAATTTGAAGGTCATGGTTGAAGAAGAAAAGAGGATTGAAGATTGCTTAAATATCAAGCTCAATGAGAAATCAACTGAATGTTCAAAACTTGAGGAAGACATTGTCACTCTAACTGAAAAGAATTGGAAAAGTCAAAAGAACATATTGAAAAAGGACTAAAACTAAAAGGAGGATCTGAAATCCTTGATGAGATAATTAACTCTCAAAAGCCAACAAAAGAAAAATTAGGCCTTGGTTTTGAAAAAGGGAAGAGTCATGTGTTCAGTGCTTATTTGTCTGATAGCTTCCAATCAAAAGGAAAGTCTAAAACAAAGAAGGAAGAGGCTTGCACTGAAGATCCAAAGAAGAATGCCTCCAGAGATACAAAAGAAGATAAATTCACTCCTTCCTGGAGACAAAGGAAGAATGTGTAGAAGAGTTTTAGAAAGCCTCCACCTACAAAGCAACCTACTCCCACTAGGTATTCTCAAGTTTCAATAGAAATTGCTATACTTGTAATAAATTTGGTCACAAAGATGCTGAGTGTAGAAGTAAGATGAATCAAAATGTTGTAAGTTGTTATACTTGCAATAAGTTTGGTCAAAAAACTGCTAAATGTAGAAGTAAGTCAAATAAGAATTCTATGAGGTGTTATGCTTTCAATAAGATGGGACATAAGGCTAATGAATGCAAAAGGAAAATGTTAAGGAATAATAGGGATAATGTTTAGCCCTTTCATTGATATTGTTACACTTGTAACAAGTTTGGCCACAAGGAAGCTAATTGCAGTTCTAAGGTGAGGAAAAATGGTAATGCTCAGCAATCAAATTTCACCTGTCATAAGTGCAATCAAATAAGGCATTTTGGAAAGAATGTAAGGCTTGCTCCTCAAAGGAAGATTGATATTTCTCAACAAAAGAAGGAAATGAGAAAAGTATGGAAGAAGGAAGAATGTGAAGTTTCCGGACCTCTGCCTAGTGTAGATGGATCCTCCAGTAACAAAAGGATAAGGTATTGATTCAGGGGGAGTTACAACTACAAGTTCCTTCAAAATCCTTGAATGAATGAGATGTTGAATTCCTTAGCATTTTGGCTAAAATTGGTTTGAACACATTAAGATGATGATATGAAAAGATTTGATCAAATTTCTAGAGCAATTGGTTAATTTGTGGATGATTTCTAAATGATTATTGGTTTTTCCATATGAAAAGGGAAAACTAGGTTAAAATTGAGAAGGCAATTAATGCGGAGCAAAATTAGTTGGTGAAAGGGTTATATAGGTTGTGTATAGGTAAAATTGAGATTGAATAAGATCAAAACAATGATAATAAACTCAATCCTATAATATCAAAAGATTGATCTAAGAGATAACCAAATCAATGAATAATGCAATTAATAATCAAACACTATCACCTAGATTGTATTGACCTCTTGGATTTATGTGGATTGCTCAATATGTCGCGTACCCATGGTTGCAACAAGCAGATGTAGATAAGTGCTCAAATATATGATATGTACTGAACAATGCTAGAATGCTCAAGCGCTATAGGAATGCAAAAGCTTAAATGATCGAAGAGGATTTGTGAAGGAGTGAAGGGGGGTATATATAGGTTCCAGGGAAAGATCGATCAATGGTGTAGATAAATCAATAAAATGGATGGATGAGATGAGTCAAATAACTCATGATGAAGCACACAACATGTGTCACTACAAAAAGATATTTTTATTAAGTTAGTTGCTTTTTGGCTAAAAGATGTGATGGGATTTCATAAAATTAGAATGTTTTTTTCTAATTTATGAGTCAATGATAAATAAGATTAATTAAAGCCAATTAAACTCAACTTTAGATTTGTTTTTGAAGTTCTAAAAATAAGACTAATTGTGCACATAGAAGAAATGATATTTTTGGAAGAATTGAAGATAATTGAGAATTAAATAAATAAATTTATTTAATTTATTGTGTATGATTGAAGAAAGAATAAGATTAAATATAGAGAATAAATTAAACAAATAAATTAATTTAATTTATTTTGCATGATAGAGGAATATAAATAAAATATTTAATTTTATTTATTTTTAGAAGATTGAGTCAATTTAAATAAATTTAAATAATTTATTTAAATTTAGAGGAATAATTGACTAATTAAAAAATTAAAAATTATTTAATTATGGATAAGAGGAATTTGAGTGATGAATTAATTAAATAATTGATTTATTTAATTAATGTGGATTTGAAAATTGGAAGAAGGGATAATGATTTAACTAAATAATTAAAATTATTTAATTTGGAATAATAAAATGAATTTTATTGAAATTAACTACATAAATAGAATTTATTCAATTAATGTTGGAAATTAGGGAAAATAGAGGAAATTGATGAATTTGATGAAATTAATTAAAGAATTAGCTTATTTAATTAATGTTAAACGCAAGTGATTTGGGAAGAATTGATGCATGTAAGTGATGCAATGCCAAAGGGTCATTTTTAGGTGTCTACATTTTTCCCCTCTTTGATACAATGCGATTTAGCGTTGTTTCAAAGAAAATAGTGATAAAAATATGATACAAGCATGCCCCAGTGTAGTTTGCATAGGATGCCCCCTCGAGAGGAAAGACAGGGAAGCGACAGAAGGACTGGGTTGATTCGCGATGGAGAAGAAAAAGATATCAATGATAGAAAAGATACTGAGAATGGCGAGACTGGATATATGGAGGCTAACACAATGAAGAAAATAGTATGACATGAGGAAAAATGGGATAATGGGTGGGAAGAATTAGGGTTGGGATACTATAAATAGGGCCCAAGGGGTCCCTTTCAGTTTATTTGTGCACTCCTAGTTCATAGAGACTAGAGCTCCTAGCTTCATGGTGCATAGTTGAGAGTGTTGTGCTTAGAGGAGCTCAGACAATTGTAGAGATGCTGATTCCAGTGGATAGACACCAAGGCGAGCATGTGAGGACATACGGGAGACCTGCAGGAGTGGAAGTAGTGGTAAGTAGTTAAAAGCTTGCTTGTGATTGCATTAATTAGGGTTTTTAGATTTTTGGCCAAAAGCACTCTGTTAGGAATTAGGCATGTATGGCATGATTTGACGTGCATATGGAAAAAAAATGTCCATATGTAGTCATTTAAATCGCATTTGGTTGAAATTTGACACTTTTGGTTGCTAAAAAAAGGTTGTTAGGTCAAAGTACATGTGGGGTGGTTCTAAGCACATGTGGTGCGTGGAAAATGCACTAATGATGCATAGTTAAGTGCTATTGGCATTGAAAAGGTGCAAATGACACACAATAAAGCACGTTTGGTTTTGACCAAAGCGCAAATGGAAAATAGTTAAGTGCTAATGGCTAACAATTAGGCACTTTTGGGTTTTTAGGATTTTGCCCCATTTTGATTAGGTTTGACTTGATTTTAGCTAGAGTGACTAGGGTTATGCCATGTTTGACTTAATGTAGACTATGTTTGACTAGGATTCAATGTGTTTGCAAGTAGTTTTTCAAAGGTTAACATAGTTGATCATGTTGATCCAAGTTATTTTAACGCCACTACAGTCGAGAGAGAGGCATTTTGTAAATGACGACCAGGTGGTCCAACTTGATTAGGAGGAGGAGGTCTTCTTGGAGGTTATGGGACTTTGGAATATTGCCCATCTTACACTGATTAGGGATAATCTAGCCCTAATCACTGCTTTGGTCGAGAGGTGGCACAACAAGACCTCTTCTTTCCACTTCCTGACTAGCAAGGCAATAGTAACTTTGGAGGATGTATGGCACATCCTAAGGATACAAATTGATGGAGCCTACATGGATTATGAAACTGAGAGGGGCGAGGACAGCTTGAGAGAGGTGTTTTTCATAGATGACCTTGGTGTATGATTTTCTAAGATTAGTTAGAGTTGAGTGTCGAGCCTTTGCGATAGGATCTGTTGGATTGTTGTAGCTTTAATTGTGGGCTTCTTATGTCCAGATAGATGCTCTAGAGGTGTATATGTTAGATGGGGCACTATGCTTTCGAGGATGTTTACACATGGAGTCAGATATGCCTTGGGGCCATGTGTTCTTGGCTAGCTCTATCATGATCTCCACAATTACACATATAGAGATGGTGGTAGTTTATCTGTAGGAGTGACACTGCTTCACGTGTCGGCTTGGGAGCATATCCCAATCATGCAACCTATCTCTCTTCTCCATCGAGAGGATAAGGAGTCCTATGTGTTTCTTTATGAGGAGGCACTTACACAAAGGTGAGTGGAAGCTATTGCATTATGGGGATGCCAGATTGATTAGATGGACATGTTTGTATGGAGACCATGGTAGGATTGTGAGTCATGAGAGGAGGACACCAAGTAGTTGGTATATGGCCAGTAGGCTAGATATTTGTTTGGGAGGAGCATATACACTATTGAGTGCTACTTACCTAAGAGGGTGCTACGGAAGTCTAGACTATCCTAGCTGAAGCCAGTGGGTGACACCATGCATGTGCATTCGCAGAGAGAGATTAGTGATTGAGGCCCTGAGATTGTCGAGGTGACAACTTTAGTAGTAGTACGAGGATTGGTCCCAATTATGTGGGATTAGATTCTGGGGGAGGCAGACCCTGGGACCATGCCATAGTATGACACCTACTGGGCACAACATTGGCCAGTATGGTTTACAGGTCCTGGTGCACTAGGTGCAGCTGCAAATCTTGTTGGGCCTAGACAGGAGGATAGGGCACATAGGGAGGCCCAGGGGAGAGGTAGAGGACATGGATAGGGATAGGGAGATGTGGAGATGGTAGATGTATGGCAAAGACAGATAGTGTTGTGTGTCAAGATAGATTTGGAGAGGGCACAAAGAATGTTGCATGAGGAGACCACGGGGAGGACTCGTATAGAGCTCTGATTCATTAGGCTAAAGAGAGAGAGATAGGGCTAGGCAGGATGCTTGAAAGGTAGAGGCACAGACGTAAATACATGTACAGACAACAACAACAACATAGTCCATAACAATTGTGGTAGTAGTATAGCCTCCACCACCTCCACCACCCGTAGATGATGGTGGACTAGCCCAGGTTACTGCAGAGAGGGATGCCACCAATCAAGTGAGGTTATCAGCTGAGGCCCTAGTGCAGAGATTGACTTATGAGTAAGATACAATGAGGAGGGCCCTGGGGATAGACTAGGCAACAATGATACTAGCCTCAGAGTTGACCCAAGTATAGGGTGAGATGACATCTATAGCCTGCGAGATAGAGTATTATAGAGGTTTGTACTTTGGGGCTGTACCACCTGATCATCGACAACCCAGCAATAGGAGCAGGTTGAGATCAGAGGCCTCCACTTCATGGAGGACTGGTTCATCAGTTATGGGACCTTCAAGGAGGTCACACTCAGGAGGGGCTAGACCCAACAAAGGTGGGGCCTAGGGATCCTAGTAGCTGTCTGGGAGTTTGATGCATGGCTCACCCTAGGGATGATTGATGTATATATTGTATCATATTGATGTATATTTTACTACTTATATGTATACATGATGTACTGTATTTTGATTACGATGCCTGCGAGCATTTTATGTACATTTTGAGGGCTCTTTGATAGCCTTGATGTATTATAGCACCATTTTTTATGTACATGATACATATACAGACATTTGTATTCTTTTGATGACCTTGATGATATATGATATATGCGATGATATTTATGATGTATGAGAATGTTTATAGATGTTCATGCATACGATGATGTATTTCTATATGCTATGGATGTGATGATGTTGTACTTATTATTATGGATTCATGTGATGATGTCTATGCTTATAGATGTATGGATTGTGATGACATTATGATATGATGATGGGCTTATATGATTATGTGTATGCTTATAGATGTATGGATGAGATGACATTATAATATGATTATGAACTCATGTGATGATTTTTATGCTTAGAGATGTATGGATATGATGTCTAACACATGGTTTTGTAGGTATATAGAAGACTTTGTTGATAGATAGAAGAAAATGAGATAGAAATAGAATACGATAGAAAATGATAGATTATTGATCGATCCTTGTATGAAAACTATGTTGTGATTTTGGATGCATGGATGGATAAATGGATAAGTTGTTGCAATAGTTACGTAAATATTTATAAAAAGAAATCCTAGATTTTAATATAGCACGTGGATAGTTATGCAACCAAGGTGCCAAGATATTTGGTGCAAGGACATTGACTCTACAAGAAAACAATTTAAACTTATATCTACTAGACATAATATAACCTTGTTAGATATATGAATGAGCCATAGTCTTGAACATAAAATAATCTTAATACATAAATGCAAAAGACTATTAATATGTAAGATGCTAGGTTGTAACACACACATGTGAATGAGCCATACTCTTGAACATATAATAAACTTAATACATAAATGTAAAAAGTATATTAATATGTAAGATGCTAGGTTTTAACACACGTACAAGATAAATATTAGCCATAGTAAGAAGATAATAACATACCATAAACACAGCATACGAAAGCAATGACTATGCCCCAATCTATACTGCATTGCAACATACCAAGATATAGATAAATCAAGGTAGTATTGAATAGATAATTAGAAAGAGACAAAAGATAAACCAAAAACAATAATTGAATTAAAAAGTAAAAACACAACCATCATATTCTCTTGCCAAAGAGGTTGCTCTAGGTAGATAGATAAAGCCTTATTGTAGGAAATATATATTAGTAAAGGCAGTTGGTCTGATCTAGGATAGATGGATTGAATATAATAGATGTGGCAAGTGGAAATGAGGGACAACATATGGCTTTATGAGTAGTCATTTTGCTTTGGGTTTGGATAAATATTTTAGCTTTCAAAGGATGCATACTTCATTTTTTGCTTGAGCTAGTCAAGTCTAGGTGGATGGATGGATTGTGATAAATGAAATACAAGAAAGGTGAAAGTGTTGAATAGATTGGGATGAAGAATGATGGATCATATGTGCCAGAGTACTAGATACTTCCTTTGTATTCTAGACTGCCTACCTACCCTATATCCATGGGATCAAGGCACATTATGATGAAAGATGATTATGATAATATGTAGTTCTAGGTAATGATGAGATGGGTGAAATGTGATGAGAATGGTTAGGGGAAATGATGACATCTTATGTACAAAAGTACTGGATACTTCCTTCGTATTCCAGACTACCTACATACCCATATCCATGGGATCAAGATACATTGAGATTGAGATGAGATGATGATATGTAGTTCTAGATGATTTGATGACGTAGGATAAGATGAAGTGACAATTGGTGATGTTGTCATACCTCGAATAGGGATCCATCCCAAGACTTAGGTTAAGGAAAAAGTTGCCCCCATTCAGGTAGAGGTTTTATTATGGATGACAATGGATGAACTAACATAGGATTAACTGACATAGGATGGACTGAGTTAGGATATGGGTAATGGATGAACTGACTCATAGATAGTGCTAAAGGATGAAAAATGACTCTTAATGGATAAAAAGATAATGATAATTGTCACTGATAATTTCCAAGCCAAAATAGATAGGGTAATGGAAATGCAAAGGTCAATGAGTTTATTATGGGTTGATATGGATGAGAGGGATGCATGACTTAATCGATGGTGGATGCTGACTCTACACATAACACTTGTTTACCAAGTTTTCATTGTGACACTTATCCAAGGCACCTGTTTACCAATTTTTCACCAGAGGATGCATTATGTTGTTTTTTTTTTGGTTTTTTTTAAATTTTCTTTTTTTTCCTTTTTTTAAAATATTTTCTAAGGATACTCTGAGGATCAAGCATAAAATATCTTGAGATGAACACTATTGATGGGTTGATCCAAGGGAATGCCTTCAAGTGTTGACAAAGTGTAAGCTCCTAATCAATAGACTGCAGTAATAACAAAGGGCCCCAGTCAATTAGGCTCAAACTTACCTTTCTTGTCTCTATCTGATTGGTTCCTCTGATTTTCTTTAAGGAAAAGATCACCTATCTAAAATCTTCTTTCCTTGATCTTCTTATTATAGTTACGATGCAGGTGATTTTGATAGACATGAAGATGGTTTAGTGTTGTTTGATGCTTCTCATCAAGTAATTCAAGCTCAACCAATCTGGAAATTTGGTACTCCTCTCCATCAATTAGGTGCTGCATAGATACTCTTAGAGAAGAGATGGGATCTCAACCTCGATGGGTAAAATGGCTTCAGTGCCATAGATTAAGGCAAAGGGTGTAGTACTAGTTGGTGTTCTGATACTAGTGTGATAGGCCCATAAGGCAAGGTTGAGTTGTAGATGCCAATCATGACCAGCTTCATTGATTGTTTTCTTTAGGATTTTGAGTATGGTTTTGTTCAAAGCCTCAGGTTGGCCATTTGACTAAGGATAATATGGAGTGGAAAAGTGATGTTGGATATTATATTGTGTGCATAAGGCATGGACATCTTGATTCTTGAATGTTCTACCATTATCAGTGACAATGGATTAGGGAATCCCATACCAGCAAATGAGATAATTAAGGATAAACTTGGCTATTTGCTTACTAGGGACATAGGTCATTGGGATGGATTCTACCCACTTAGTAAAGTACTTAGTGGTAGTAATGATGAACTTATGGCCATTAGATGGGGATGGATGGATTTTCCCCATGAGGTCGAGTCCCCATTGTGAAAAAGACCATGGATTGTAATAGGTTGTAACTCTTGTGCTGGTGCATGTGTCAAGTCCCCATGCTGTTGGCATTGTAGACACTTCTTTGCAAATTGAACTACATCTTGCTCTATGGTTGGCCAATAATAACCTGTTTAGAGTAGCTTCTTATTGAGAGTTGGAATCATTGAATGTGATCCACAGACACCTTCATGTATGTCTCTTAAGGTAGCGTTAGCTTCTTCCAAGTTAAGACATCTAAGAAGGATACCATCAAGACTACAATGATAAATGGTGTCACCCATAATAGTGAAATGAGAGGCTCAACAGATGAAGGTTTTTCATTGGGTTTTGGATAGGTCAAAGGGAAAGGTACCATTTCAGAGGTATTCATATATATCTTCATACCAAGGGGAATTGGGACCAACAAGTTTGTAGATGAATTTAATTGTAGGAACATCAACAGAAGGTATCAATAGTTGCTTGATTAAGAATTCACATTTTTGAGTGTTGGTAGGCATGTCTACAAGTGACCTAATAGAAGCCATAGAATTAGTAGCCTTATTATTTACCCTTGGTATTTACACAAAAGATATACGAGAGAAGTGAGGCTTGTAGGTATCAACTAGTTGCTTATATGGTATCAAATTATCATCCTTAGTTTGGTACTCATCAATGACTTGTCTGATAACTAGTTGAGAGTCCCCATAGACTTGTAGTTCCTTGATATTCCATTCTACTGCTATATGGAGACCTATGAGAAGTGCTTCGTATTGAGAAATATTCTTGGTGCATGAGAATGCTAGCTGATATAATTTTGAAATGTAGTCATTCTACAATGTGATAAACAAGATTCTTGCCCGCAAGCCATGTTGTGTGTAGGAGCTATCAAAGTACAACTTCCACTCCACTAATGTAGCTAGAGTGAATAGACCTTCATCTAGAAAGTCAGAGCATAGGATTTACATCTATGATTGGAGCTTCAACTAGTTGGTCTGTGAGAATCTATCCCTTAATAGCTTTTCTATCAACATACTCTATGGTAAATTCACTCAGGATCATGACCCATTTGTCTAGTTAGCCTATGAGGGCTGCCTTGGATAAAAGATACTTTAATGGATCAATTTCAGAGATAAGAATGGTTATTTCATTTAATATGTAATGTCACAACTTTTGGGAAGCAAACACTACTGCTAAATATGCCCTTTCCATAGGAGTGTAGTTGAGTTCATACTCAATGAAGGTGTGGCTGATATAATAGATAGCATGTTCTTTACCTGACTCATTATGTTGTTTAAGAAGAGCCCCTAATTTTACAGATGTAGTGGAGATATATAAGATCAATGGTCTATCAGGTACTGGTGGTACCAAAACTAGAGGATTAGCTAGATATTCCTTAAGTTGATTGAATGCTTGTTGACACTTGTTATCCCACCAAAATCAGACATCCTTGCAGAGAAAGTGTTGGAATGGTTGACACTTATCTGCTAGCTGTGAAATAATGTGTCAGATAGATTGTAACCTCCCTCAAAGGCTCCTTAGTGCTTTGAGATTCTTAGGTGGAGGCATCTCTAAAATATCCTTGACCTTTGCTGGATCCACTTCAATTCCTCTTTGAGATATAATGTACACCAAGAGTTTCCCTGAAGTGACACCAAAGACACATTTTTTTGGATTTAGCCATACTTGATACTTCTCTAGTCGATCGAAGATCTACCCTAGAACTTGAATATGATCTATCCTAGAAGATTTTTCCCAATATGTCATCGACAAAGTTCTCCATTATAGTGTGAAACAAGTCATGGAATATTATTGTCATAGCTCTTTGATAAGTAGCTCTCACAATCTTGAGACTGGAAGGCGTAACTACCCAACAATAAGTACCCCAAGGACACGTGAAGGTTGTTTTATGTTGATCTTCTTCTGCTATCTTGATTTGATTGTAACTTGAGAATCCATCCATAAGAGAAAACATCTCATGACCTGCTATCAAGTCCACTATGATATCTATGTTTGGAAGTGGAAAATCATCCTTGGGGCATGCTTTATTTATGTATTAGAAGTTTGTGCATATATGGATGCCCCCATTCGATTTAGAAATAGGTACAAGATTTGAGACCCACTCTGTGTAATCAATAGGTCGTATGAACTTAGCATCTAGCGATTTCTCAAGCTCTACTTTGACCAATAGGGCTATCTAAGGGTACATTTTACGAAGCTTCTGTTTGATAGCCTTAGCATTTGGGGAGATAGCTAAGTGATGAATCACAAGTGAAGGGTCCAACCCAGGGATGTTAGCATACGTCCAAGCAAAATTGTCCTTTGTAAGAAGAATTTCACAAAGTCCTTCTACTCTTATTCTGATAATGATGCTGCAAGAAATGTGACCTTTAGATTCTAAACTATTCCTAGATTCATCTCTATTGAGTCTTTTACTAAGAGAGCTAATTTTTATTGATACTTAGATGGTAGGGGAAGGTCAAATCCTTCATCCTCAGGTGCTTCAAAGAGGTTTTCACCTTCAGATACATCCTTTATTCTTACTATTTTATGATCAAGAGATGCCACATTATGGTTTTCACCTAGGGATCTATTTTTATTTTCTATTTTGTGACTAGAGGATTTGATATTCTCACCAAAATAAGCAACTTGATCTAATTCCATGATAAAACTAGCTTTGTGATCACTAAGTGAAATACCATCTTGGAGTCCCATCAATTCTTCTATAGCCTCATCATTCTAAAAGATGTCCAGAATGGGGGCCTCTTGCTGGTCCCTGAATGAGTTTGGGGTAAATGAGGGATAGATTCTACATTTTTGTGGTTGAAGTGAGGGAGATGGGTGATATCATAAATATCGAGGTTTCTTGGAATAAGTCTGTGATGTATAGGGAAGAGTCCTCGATGGTATCCTCTTTAGAGATCAAATCTATGGGCCAAGCCTTTGCTACCTCTTTGAGAATAAACTTGATGTCCAAGGCTCGTGGTACCTCCTTACCATATTGTAACCCTTGTTGGTTGTATTTCTTAGTCATAGCAATTGGTTCCATTTGACCTTGACCATGCTTTCCTAGGCCACCTTTGCCTTTGTAGCCCATATTTTTGACAATTGTGAGGCTACTACCATACTTTTTGATAGGTAGTGTGACCAGTTCTTTCTCTTTGTAGACCCAATCTAAAGATATGTCTTCAATAGTTTCATCTTCTAGCAAGTTCCCATCAGTAAACTTTGTGAGAAGAGTTGGTATCCTCAATTTCTTGGAAACTTTAGCTATGGGAGGTTTTCCATAGGATTTTGGTGAAAGAGGCATCCTCCCTACATAACAAGATTTTGAGAAATCATACTCGCCAAATCCTATGTCTTTGATATGGGCTTTGATTTCTGGGAGGGGATTGGATGTATCTGCAGAGGCTTTATGTTAAGTATCTAGGTCAATATATAGTAGGGATGGTTTGGCTACATCATTGTTGAGTACTTGGTTACTATTCTTGTAACGCTGTTGCATGGAGTGACAAAATTCAAATGGATTAGGATCTCCTAGGATAGTGATTTTAGTACCATTGAATGAGAACTTTACGGATTGATGGTACATTGAAGGCATAGATTTCATGGCATGAATCCAAGGGCATCCTAGGATAATATTATATGGTAGCTCAATATATAGGACTTGGCATCTTGTTTCTAGAATGACGGGACCCACTTAAACATGAAAATGTATCACACCATCTATCTTGCATTCGGCATCATCATATGCTTTAACAATAATAGACTGATTTGTATCTATGTGATCCTTAGAGTATCCTAACTATTTCAATAGTTTGAGGGAACAAATATTGAGACTAGCACCACCATCTATAAGTATGCATTTGATTTTATGTTGATGGATGAAAACTTTGATATGGAGGGTATCGTTATGACATGGATTATGAGATGGGAGATCTTTTTCAAAAAATACCACATTATAAGGTGAAGCAATATTACCTATAATGGCTCAAAAATATGTGACAGCTATATTCAGGGGAACTGACGACTCTTGTAGGTCTCTTTCAAGAACAACTTTATGAGAAGGTGACAATTTTAAAAGATCTAATATTGAGATCTGTGCAGGAGTCTTCCCTACATGTTCAACAAGATTATAATCAGAGTTGACTATAAGATTAGGTGTTGGACCATGAAGTTTAACATGACCATGATGAGTTGTGACCACATAATCTAGAGCTTTAATCTTAATAGTAAGGGTGGAGATTTGACTTTCTTCAAGATGACCTACAATGGAGTCATATGAAGATGAGGCTTTGTTTATTGGGATTTTGACCTTTACCATGTTGAGGGAGTGGATCCTTATATACATTAAGGTCTTTAATTAATGTATGTTGAGGAGGTTCATCAAAGTTGACTTCACCTCTGTCGATGAGGTTTTGGATCAAGTGTTTCAGTTTCATGCAAGATGAGGTTTTGTGTCCTTTTGTTCTATGGAACTCACAATATTCATTATCCTTCTACCAAGTTGGTTTGAAAGCGGGTTCATCATATTGACATGCTTCAAGTAGCATGATGAGTCCATTTTGTATGAGTTTCTTGAGGACAGATTCAATAGGCTCACCCAAAGGAGTGAACTGATGTCTTGGGAGATAGTCTTGTTATTGTTGTTGGTTTCGTTGTTGTTGCTATTGTGGTTGTTGTTGTGGTTCTCTAGGAGTAGATGGGGTTACCTTTGATAGATTGCGTGGTAGTTGGAGGGTTTGTATGTGCTTAGAATCCACAACACCATGATTTACAACATTCTTGTTTTTGTTCCAAAATTTAGGTTTGTCATTTGATTGTTGTTGAGGAGGGTTGTCTTTCGTCTCTTTAAAGATTTTCACTACACCTTTTGCAATAAGGGCTTTTTCGATATTAGTTCATTTGTGAATGATCTCTTCAAATGAGGTAACACTTTGTACTTGTAAATAAAATCCAAGAACGGGATTTAGATTTTGTACAAAGATGCTAATGAGTTGCTTTTCAGGTATTTGAAAGGGGAATTTGCTAGCCATACTTTTCCATCTTTGTATGAAGGAGGTAAAGGTTTCACCATTTCACTATTTGTTGTTACACAAGTCCGTCATGGAAATCTCATTTTCATTATTCTAAGAGAAATTGTTAGCAAATTTTTGTGCTAGTTCGTTGAAAGTCTTAATACCCATGGGTAGGTGTGAGAACCACTCTTTTGCTTGTCCTCCAAGACTATGAGGAAAGAGGTGCATAAGATATGTTTCATTATGAGCAACCTTGAGGCAAGCAATATAGAACTCTCTAAGATGATCTTTAGGGTCGCCCTTTCCTCGGTACTTGTCAAATTTAGGTATGTCAAAGTTAGGTGGAAAAGGGGTCATTGTTAAAGATTGATCAAATGGATATGGACAAACCTCCTCTAATGAGAAGGTTTTCTTGATGTGACCAAATGAAAGATCATCTAGTTGTTTTTGCATTTCAACAAACTTAAGCTCAAAAGAGAATGGGTTTGTTGGTAAAGCCAAATTTTGTTGAGTTTGGGGTGGTTATCGCGGCCCATAAGATGTATTAGAATTCAATCCATAAGCATTAAGATTGTATAGGTCATACAAGGTTTGGGGATTGTTTTGGGTAGGATCAATGTAGAAAGTTGGAGGTTACTGATTTTGTGGAGGTGCTAGATATGAATGTTGAGGGGGATTTTGATACTGTTGTGGAGGAATGATGTATGTGTTTTGATTTTGAGGCAGTTGATGTTGATTGACATAAGTGATGTTAGAATTCAAAGAATGTTGGGGTGGATTGGTGTGAGTAGTATTGATGTTTGAAAAGTGTTGGGGTGGAGTGATATGAGTAGTATTGATATTTGAGGAATGTTGGGGTGGAGTGACATGAGTAGTATTGATATTTGAAAAATGTTGTGGTGGTGTGACATGAGTAGTATTGATATTTTGGTTGGGCAATGGATGGAGTGCTTGAACTTGTGATACTTGTGGTGGAGTGATGTAAGCATCCATAGGTGTATAATTGGGAGGCAAAGATGTCCATGGTGGGGTAGCAAATGCAAGATTATATATGGTCATATGAATTTGTGATGTGCATGGATGATTTTGGGGATTAGTAGGTATGGATGTGTCTAAGAAGGGGTTTGTTTGTTGAGCTTGTTTTGGTAATTTGGCTTGTCTTGCTAGTTCATCTTGATTAGCTACTTGATGTAGAGCCTTTTGTTGGGCATGTAAATTTCTATGTGAGTGAGTAGAGGTCCAAGTGATGTTTCCCCTATGGAATTTTGATTTTGAAAAAGAGGATTGACATATTCTGATGTGAAAGGATTAGATACTTCCTCTTGTAAAGATGATTTAGGAATTGGTGTAGATATGGTAGACATGGTTTGAATGGAGTTTACTTGTGGTCTACCCATAGCATTAATGACATCTTGAAAAGGATCTCTCTCTTTAATATTAGATATATAAAAGTCACAAGGTAAATTGGCTCCCTTTTGAGAAAGTAAATGGAAGTAGTGATCTTGGTTAGAGCTAATGAGTTTGTTAATAGTTGCCATGGTTTTAGGATCTTACTGTTGGCAAGAGACACTATATGGATTCATGGTTGTTGTCATTGATGGCAACAAAGGTCATCCCACATACCCACAAGTCATGGTGTGTCTCTACCGGAAGTCAGAATGAAGATTATTGTGGTCCGGTGAACAAGAACAGAGCATGTGGCAAGGTCTGACAGACAGGTTTGGATCTCTCAGAGGAAGTATCTTGGTGCATTGCGAATCTGAGGAAGTCAAGAGGACTACCTTGAGTGGTATATTCCAAGGATTTAGCCTCCGGTGATGGACAAGGAAAAAGATATGAATAGTTGAGTACCAGATTCCTGAGTGACAGTGTGAACAGAGGAAGAACTGACTGACAGAGCATCGGACTATTTTCTGGATGTGTTACTATTGATGGTAAAGGTTGTGAAGGCATGAATCATATTTGGCTAACATGATTAATGATATCTACAAGTATATGCTTGATCCGCATTACTTGATGTGCAAGGATTCAGCTGATAGAACAGAGTTTGTGAGAAGATAGACTGTTCCAGGTGCCGACTAGAAAGATAATGAAATCACTTGTGCGGATATATATAGGATGGATTTAGTTATGAGAAGTGTTGTTGAGTGATGTGATATGCGAACAAGAGCAGAGTAGAATAGAAGCAGTAAGAAAGATCCAGAATGTGAAAGAAAAGCAGAATAAAGAGAAGAGGAAAGATGAAGTGCAGCAAATCAGTATACTGAGCCTAACCAGAACTAAACTCCAGCATATGTGGATGCTTCCAATCAGTTCAAGTATTATATAAACATTCTTTTGTAGACAGTGTGTCTCCTTGTAGGCAGTGTACCTCCTTTGTGAGCAATGTGCTCGGGTAGTGAGCCCTAATTGGCAAGTGCCATTCTGTAATTCCTTATTCTTCTAACAAAGAATAATCTTTGGGTTAATCACCCGTGGTTTTCTCCCTTAATAGGGTTTCCACATCAAAAATACTATGTCATGTGTTTTTCATTTCACGGTAATATTTGCTTGTTTGAATTAATGCTACATTGATTAATAAGAAAGTTCAGAAAGAAGAAATAATTAGGATAACTGATTCACCCCCCCTCTCAGTTATCAATAATTGGTATCAGAGCTAAGTTCCTCCTAATAGAGCCTAACAGCTTGAGGAAGATCTAGGAGTTCAAATGGATGCATATGGTTTAAGGGAGCAACTCAAGACTACCCTTGAGGATCTTGAACAGTCAAACTCTGAAGTCAATGAATTAAAGGAAAGACTCAAATAGGCTGATGAATTCATGAGAGAACTAAAAGACAAATTAAGTCTCTCTATGAAAAAGAGAAAGGAGCTGCTCCAACAATTGGCAAGACAAAGTGAAGAAAGTAATGCAAATGAAGAGCTGACTGAGAAAACCAAGTTATGTGAAAAGTTATCAAAAGAAGTCATTATGGTAAGACATGAAATGGAATCAGGAGTTATAAAGTTTACTCAAGAGATTGAAGAGAAAAGAAGAACTGAAGACAATCTAAGACAATCTCTCAAAGAGAAATCAGAAGATTGCCATCAGATGGATAGGATTATCAGACATCTTGAATCTAATCTTGAAGATGTTAAAGATAATGAAGAAAAACTTGAGGATCAAATTGTCTCTCAAAAGAGATCTTCAAACAACAAATGAATATAAAGAGAAATTTAAGATAAGTTCTGCTCAACTTGAAGTTTTTCTTGGAAGTCAAAAGAGGGCAGATGATAAGTGTGGTTTGGGATATGAGAAAGGAGAAAGCTCTGGATCTGGTCAGAAGAATTTTGGATCAAAAAATCCAAGGAATAGGCCTAGAAAACCTCCAGTAAGACAGCCCAATGCTCAAAGATATCCATCCTTCAATGGATACTACCACAGCTGCAATCACTTTGGTCAGAAAGCTAATTAGTGTAGAAAGAGAATGAATCAGACTAATTCATCCTTCTCTGGACAATGCTTTAACTGCAAAAGGTATGGACATAAGTCTCATGAATGCAGAAATATGCAAATGAACAAATCATTCAATGGTAGATGCTTTACATGAAATAGAGTAGGTCATATGGCTAATCAATGCAGATCAAAAGGTTATCAGTCAAATATGCAAAGAAATGTTATTTGCCAAATCTGTAATAGGTCCGGTCATAATGCAAAAGTCTGCAAAAGCAAGAATAAGGACAAAAGAGGTCCGGTATATAGTCAGAATCAAGACAAAGGTAAACAAAAGATGAATGCAGATGAAGTTAGGAATGAGATGAACAAGATTTGGGTGAAGAAAAGTTTAGAGAAGGTAGAGGTTGGATCTGCACCAGACTCTGGTGCTGATATTCCTTCCAAAAATTAAGAAATGAGCTCTGGCTCAGGGGGAGACAAAGAAAATCCTATTCCCCTAGCCAATCAAGTGGTGCCAGATTAAGCACAAGATGTGGAGTAAAGGGTTTGTAGATATGAGTCTTGAGATGATTCAACTAAGATTTTAGAGGTCCACATGAAGATGTGAAGAAGTTGTGATCGATCATGTAAAACCTGTTCTGAGAGATGCTCCAGAATGATAGAGGATTACAAAAAGGTCCGGAGAGATCCAGAAGTGCATTGTCTTATTCTGTGGATTGGACAGAGTATTTGGGATGACCTTGTGATGTGTCATCTTGATTTGTTCATGGTTGGAAGATCCACATGACATTCATAAATCAGGACTGATTTGATTCTTCAAGTCATTTGAATAAGGCAAACTAAAATAATTTAGGTTGAGCATTTATTGCAATCAGATATTAGGGCTTGTAGAGCAATATAAGGGATTTCTCATAAATCAATTGTTCATTCTGCACTCAAGAAGAAGTGAAAAGTGGAGCTTTGCAACAAAATTCATCAAGTTCACCAAAGATCCCTTGCAGAAGTCTTTACATACAGAAATCAATCCAACCACTCCGTGTAACCGAAGGCGCATAAGGTATTTTCTATTTTCAATATCTCACTACAAATCTTTGAAAAATGGCTACTTTGAATATAGTTAAGATCTCTGATAGACCTCGCCCCACATTCAAGAAACATCCATACAAATCTTTGGAGGTAGATCCCCTAGGAGCCTTCTCTAGTGTTCCGCATGGTGTATTGCATACGGAGGACATTAGGGTTTACATACATGCGAATTTTGAAGACTTTGGAGAATCAAAATTGATGGATATCTATCACAAATAGTTGATAGATGACTCCTTTGAGATTAAACCTCAGTCCAAAGCCATCTGGGATAAGCACTTTGCACAGTGCATTCATTTCCCCTGTTTTGAAGAAGATGAATGGGTCCGGTATGTACTATGTAGAGTGCATGACAATTTCCTATGGTTGAACAAGCCTTTCAAGATCACCAAAGATGTAATTAGGGCTGTAACCGGTCTACACTCATCCGGTGGATTACCTATTCTCAAGTTTGTTAAAAATCAGACAGTTACTGATGCGACCAGATCTAAATTTGACAAGAGAGCTATGAAAATTGAAGACATCACTGAACCGGATGTCAAATTTGCATCTATGATAATTGGTTACAAGATCTATCACTCCAGTAGGGAAAATTCAATACCGGGAACTGCAATTTACACAGCTTATCAAATGCTAAAGGAGAATGCAGACTATGACTTGTGTGAGCTTCTTCTAAACCAACTTTTGGAAAATCTGCAGAAGATCAAGAAGGACAAGAAAAACTCCTTCAAGTATGGTAGTTTGATCCTTTGTTTATTCTTTTATTACATGAATGAGCTTCCCAGATCCAGTGAATGGATATGGCAGAATGACAGACTAGTTGCCATCCAAATCAGAGATTATTTGCATGGACTTGGGGATGCTAAAGAAAGAAAAACAACCCTGTGGGGATATTTCAAGAACTTTCAGAGCATGATGCATGCAAGAGAAAGAATTCCCCAGTCTCTTGTTGAAAAGTACAAAGACATAGTATGCTTTATGGTAGAAACAGATTAGTGCCTAATGGAGGCAGTAGAACCAAGAACTGTGTGGATCATGCCCATGGGGTATGAAGTGGATGAATAAATTGTGGAGCTGCATGTTCAACACATGCTAAGTCAGCCTAAAGATCCAAAGGCAGAAAGGTTCAGAACATTTGAGGAACTGAGTATAAAAATCCATGTTGAACTCAGAGAACCAGAGATCAAGAGGAAGGTTAGAAAAGAAGTAGAACATATAGCACAAGGCCTTGGGATCTCAATGGAGGCACTTGATGCTCACAGGAAGAAGAAGGAAGGGGATGAGAAAGAGAAGAAGAGGGTAGAAAAGAAAAGTGAAGAAAGTGTTTCGGTAGAAACCTCCACCCGGACCAGATCATCAAAAAGCTCTGCACCTGCCATAGCCAAAAGCTCAAAACTGGAAGTCCAGGCATCTGGCAAAAGATCCAAGACAAAAGCCACAAGGGCTTATGAAAGTCAAAGAGATGAAGAGGAAACTGAATCAGATGAGGGAGTAAAGGAAATAAAGAAGCAAAAGAAGAAAGGATCCGGTAAACCCTCCACAGGCCAAGACAAGGAAGAAATGGTAGAGAAATTTGTTGAAAAGCCCACCCTGTCTCTAGACAGTGTAATCAAATCAGTCACTATGGATGGGAACCTTCAACCAGTGGCTGAATTCTATGATGACTACAATGAGGCTGACCAAAAGATCCTGCAGGAAGCTACAATCAGGTATCTAAACATTTACAATAAAGCTTTTATTGAGATTATCTCCCAAATTCCTAAGAGTCTAGAGAAGGAGTTGGAAATGAGAAAGACCAATGCCATGGCAAAAGACCTTGAGATCAGGGAATAGATAGCTATTCAGCTATATCCTTCAATTGATCACAAAACAATGAACATGGTATTCAAAGACTGCAAGGATGAATTCAAGAGCAAAGCAAGGATGAATCAGCTTATGCTTGGTGAGACCGATAAGGTAGCCAAGGACACTGAAGAGATCCTCCAGAATACATTCAAAAGGTTCAACATTCCTATTGTAGAGGACTTAGGTGCAGAAACAGCTGTGGACTTGGAATCCTCTACTCTGAAAGAAGTGGCCCTTGAATAGACTAACATCTCTCCTTTGGTTTCCCCTACAGTCTCTGGATCCAAAGAGGAAGAGAAATTACAAGAGAAAGGAGTAGCGGTGAAGGAAAAAGAAGGTGACAGTGCAAAGATTACAGAAGGATAGAAGACTTCACCAGAGAAAACCACAACTGTCAGTGGTGGGAATGTAGAGGGAGAGAAAATTCCAAAGGATAGCTCCAAGACTGCAGAAGAGAAGAAACATCTGTCTCCGACAAGAGACACTACACAAACTGTCCAAAAATTTCTGAGCAAAGAAGCAATAGAGATTGATGAACCGGAGCTTCTACAAGGTCCATTCAACTTTGATTCCCTCTCTCCAGTGCAGACAATGAAGATAGCTTCATTTGCAAATGCTAAGGCAAATGAAAAACTCCTAAAGTCTCATATGGAAGACTGTGAGTTGATAGAGGTTGCTTCCGGAGTGCTTGAGAAGATTATGCCATCCGTCCAAAAAGATCCCATAGCCTCCTCTTCCGGTAATCTCAAAACCTTAGTCAGCAGTGTTGGTACACATTTTGAATCCCTAGAAAAATCAGCTGAAGAAAAGGTCTGGAAGGAATTTTTGGATAAGAGATTCTCAGAGGTACTAGGATTAATCTCTAATGATAGGAGAAATATGAGTATTGGAATAAAGAGCTTAGAAAATGCTCTTAAGGATGGTGGTGACATTTACAAATTTTGTATCTCCTGGTCAAAAGCAACAGTAGAAATTGAGAAGAAAATAAAAGAGGAATAGGACAAACTACTGAGTTTGTCTCAAAGTTTTGATCCTCTCTCTTCCTCCATAGTAAATCAAGAATTTCAAACTATTGCAATCACAAATGCAATAAAGAACTTTGAAAAGGAAAGGAAGAATATAATTAACCGGATGGGAGAACTTAGAAGGATTATTATCCCTAAGTTAGAAACCATGCATGAGGCCATAAGTGATGCTAAGACTATCGCCCAAACCAATGATCTAACAGGTCTTAAGAGGGCAGAAGCTTTTGCATTTTTGTTGAGTGGTCATATTTCAATTTTGGATAGAATGAAGTAAAGTTGGGCTACAGAACTCATCCAGTTGAAGACATCTTTTGCAGACATTCTTCAGTTTTTGTGAATATGTAATATACGGCCAAGTATAGTAAAATTCTTGAAAATTTTGGTGTGTGGACCCTACCCTTTTCCATTGATGTCAAAGGGGGAGTGAGGAGTAGTGAAAAATGAGGAATCCAACTAAGGGGGAGCTCTAAAAAATGTATATAAAGACAGAGCATCAGCCAAGGGGGAGCATAGTGTAAACACTTAGTCATTTTTCACTAAGTGTTGCCATCAATGCCAAAGGGGGAGATTGTTGGCAAGAGGCACTATATGGATTCATGGTTGTTGTCATTGATGGCAACAAAGGTCATCCCACATATCCACAAGTCATGGTGTGTCTCTACCGGAAGTCAGAATGAAGATTATTGTGGTCCACTGAACAAGAACAAAGCATGTGGCAAGGTCCGACAGATAGGTCTAGATCTCTCAGAGGAAGTATCTTGGTGTAGTACGGATCTGGGGAAGTCAAGAGGACTACCTTGAGTGGTATATTCCAAGGATTTAGCCTCCGGTGATGGACAAGAAAAAAGATATGAATAGTTGAGTACCAGATTCCTGAGTGACAGTGTGAACAAAGGAAGAACTGACTGACAGAACATCAGACTATTTTCTGGATGTGTTACTGTTGATGGTAAAGGTTGTGAAGGCATGAATCATGTTTGGCCAACATGATTAATGATATCTACAAGTATATGCTTGATCCGCATTACTTGATGTGCAAGCATTCAGCCAACAGAACAAAGTTTGTGAGAAGATAGACTATTCTGGGTGCCGACTAGAAAGATAATGAAATCACTTGTGCGGATATATATAGGATGGATTTAGTTATGAGAAGTGTTGTTGAGTGATGTGATATGCGAACAAGAGCAGAGCAGAATAGAAGTAGTAAGAAAGATCCGGTATGTGAAAGAAAAGCAGAATAAAGAGAAAGATGAAGTGCAGCAGATCAGTATACTGAGCCTAACCGTAACTAAACTCCAACATATGTGGATGCTTCCAATCAGTTCAAGTATTATATAAACATTCTTTTGTAGACAGTGTGTCTCCTTGTAGGCAATGTGCCTCCTTTGTGAGCAATGTGCTCGGGCAGTGAGCCCTAATTGGCAAGTGCCATTTTGTAATTCCTTATTCTTCTAACAGAGAATAATCTTTGGGTTAATCACCCTATGGTTTTCTCCCTTAACAGGGTTTCCACATCAAAAATACTGTGTCATGTGTTTTTCATTTCATGGTAATATTTGCTTGTTTGAATTAATGCTGCATTGATTAATAAGAAAGTTCAGAAAGAAGAAATAATTAGGATAACTGATTCACCCCCCCTCTCAGTTATCAACACTTACATGATTTCATCTAGATCTTGATACCCTTCTTCTTGAGAGGATTGAATTCCTAGAATTTTTTTCTCTTCTTGAGAGGAGTTTTGATTAATGGTATAATCTATTGGAAGGAGATCATGAGGATGTAATAGTCTGGTGTATTGTCTAGCTGCCATCTCTGTGATATTATATTCTTGAGGATAGATTGGGGCAGCGTTGTGAGGACTAGTATGAGTGTTTGATGATGGATTGTTTGGAATATTTTGATGGTGTTGTTTAGGGGTGTTTTATTTAACCTCCATGGCTTGATGATATTGTTGTCTAGTAGTGACCATAAGGTTTCTCAAATGCAGTAAAAAAGAGATTAGGGATTGACTAATTTTGAACTGATTTGATGAAGTTGAGATCACTATGTTGGTGGATTTGATATAGGTTGCTTGTGGAAGTTTATAGAACTAGATCAATAGCTAATTTGGATGATTGATTACCTATCATAGAAGTAGACTAATGACCTCAAATGATGGTAGATAGGGTTAATGGCATTAGATCAACTCAAGAGAGGTTCATTCATTAAGCTAATGCAAAACCAATAATAGATACTAATTCCTCTTCAAAGACCTAAGAGATGTAATCACTCTCAAATCAAATATGAACTAGGGAATTGATGTGATCTAGAGTCTATGGTGGAGACCAAATTACACAGCTATAAAAAGTGTGAGTAAGGATTTAGGTCCGTGTGACAAGGATGGAGTTGATAGATAGTAATCTCAAGAGGATAAATGGTTCGAAAAGTCCAAGTTGTGGGTATGATAATGGATGAAATGGTCTAATTTTTGATGAAATAGGTCTGACAGTACTGTAGGATGCTAGCTCAGAGGTAGATATGATTAAAATTTTAAGTTTTCTATGTTCTGGGTTAAATGGATGCTAGACAGTTTGATAAAGACCAAAAGCATTGGACTGTAGTTCAAAGGTGCATTACTGTTTGCTAGAAGCATTGGACTTTGTTTCAAAAGCACTTTACTACAGTGCAAAGGCATTGGACTATGTTTCAAAAGTGTTGGACTATGGTTCAAAAGCACGTCAGTTAGGTGCAGATGCGTGTTTTTTGTGACAGTGTTTTTCAAGGTCAAATTTGATAGAGTTTGATTAGATTTTAACAGAATTTGCTTTGACAAGAGAACAATCACAGTAAACAAAGTGGTCAAGGACTGACTCAACAAATAGTGTACATGTTTGAGGCTCACGAAAAATCCCAAGTTTTCATAGGTATACCACAATTGACAAATAAATCAAGCATGTTTTATTCCTATGGACAAGATTCATTGTGATACATCAACCCACAACTTGGAATCTCCATCAAATCAAGTGTCATCACACCTAATGTGGGTGCATACACTTTTTTTGTCTTTACGAGAGAGGACGGATAGGGACATCCAAGACTAGAAGGATGACCCAATCAACCTTTCCCCAGAAAGCTACAAGTAGCTTATGCTAAGCCAAGGATTTCTGTCTCATCTCAAGGGAGCCTGATGGTGAGTAATCTTGGGGGTAAAACCTTCTATACCCTTACACTAAAAATTACTGCAACATCCAGAGGTAGATCGGGTAGTCACTAGCTATGTGGTTTTTAGTTACTTAGGGAGACCAACGCCTTGCGAGAATTTGGCAAACCAACTTCACTAGGAATGCAATATACCCTACACAAAAGTAAAATTTCTTTCACAAGAGTGTCACGTACAATTCCTTTCAAGTTGGCACCATCTGCCAAAGGCTAACACTGGTTAGGACTTGGATTTTGCCTCAACCAATTTACATAGCAATCCAAAGGAAAGATCTGCGTAGGGTCATCCCTTTTTGATGAAACACAATCCAAAAGCAGACCCTTCTAAAGGATAAACTGAAAGTAAAAGATAGATGAGTCTAGTTTTTTTGATCACCCAAGTTTTCACAAGGGGAGAGCATATACCTATCACCTTACAAGCACGTCATACACATGTACATTTATCCTATTTAGTAAGAAAAATAACTAAGTACAACGACCTAACCACACAAGATTGTAAATGATAGATGTAGATTTCCTTTAAGAAATTTAGGTGTTTCTAAGACTTAGTGAAAAAGATTGCAAATCTTTAATGTTCATCCTACAAAGATATGTTAGGAAACCTATTTGCTCTGTGATGAGTGATAAGATATAGTAACAAGTTGATTAGTTCCATGAGAACAAAATAGTTAGTGAAAAATAACTCAATGGACCAAAATCCCTTTATTGTAGTTCAAAGGCATGTCAGAGATATTAGACATGCTTAACTAAGGTGCAGAAGCACTTTGTTTCAGACCAAAAGTGCTTAAATTTAGTGTAGATACACTTTCATTCTGACCAAAAGTGTGTGAATGTGTCACATATGTGCTTCAAAAAATTAAAAGCATTTGAATTCTATGCAGATGTGCATTTTTAATACAAACCTACAAAAACAAGGTTTTATCAAAAAATCAAGTTTGAATGATGATTTGAATGATTGTCTGATAACCCAGGATGTTGATGAATAATGAGATCTATAGCCTGCAGTCAAGAATGCACCACAAACATCATGAAATGATAGGTTAGCTCAAAAAACATAAATACTCCTAAATAAATCAGCTTAGAAAGTATATAAGATGATTGAGAGACAAATAAATCATCTTGTCTAACAATATATGATCAGTATGATGTGAGATGACCCTAAAAATATTAGAAAAACACTCTAGAAAATCCAAAAACCAAAAGCGTGTGAATATTGTGCATATGCACTAGATTGTCAGCTAGAAGTGCTTGACTGTGTGCCAGAAGCACTTTTCTATTGGCTGAAGGCGCGCCAAAGCAATCCAAAAGCACTTTTCTATTGCTCAATTGTACTTTTCTGGGTTGTTTGTGCTTTTCTGTACTATAAATCAAAAAATCAAATTTTCTAAAGAAAAACAAAGGTTAGTTGGTCCCACCGGGCATGCCAGAATGTGTATAGGTAAAATTGAGATTGAATAAGATCAAGACAATGATAATAAACTAAATCCTATAACATCAAAAGATCAATCTAAGAGATAACCAAATCAATGAATAGTGCAATTAATAATTGAAAGCTATCACCTAGCTTGCATTAATCTCTTGGATTTATGTGGATTGCTCAATATGTCACATACCCATGGTTGCAACAAGTGGATGTAGATAAGTGCTCAAAGATATAATATGTGCTCAACAATGCTAGAATGCTCAAGTGCTGTAGGAATGTGTTGGTAAACAGATTTTGCACTATCACATATGGCTGATTATATTGACTCTTTGCCCAGAAAAACACAGTGAAAATAAGTACCAACAGTTGGTAAAGTTGTAGTTTTTCTATCAACTTACCTCTGCGTGTAGAGGGGCAGCTCCCTCATTTGATAAATTATAGGTTTTTGAGAATGGAATACAATTAAAGAAAGGTTTGGAAGATGAAGACAATGGGCTTACGAACATTGACTCATCCGGCATACATAAAGTTCAATAATAACCTCACCAAAACAAATATAAGAATACTTCTTAAACTGCTACAATGAGTGTAGTGTTTGAAAGAAGAAATGATTCAGGAGATATTCAACATACATTGAAACATTATCTAATAACCAATTCCTTCAAGACTAGTTGTTACTCCACATTACAGATGCAAATTTATGTAAAGAAAACCATCATCCATCAACATAAGAGGACTGAATAATGTTAAGAAGATATTTGAGATCACACAATCCAAAATGCTTCTTATTTTTCCACACTAAGTTGTACAACTCTGTTCCTTATAACATCCCTATAAATGTGAAAGCCAAAAAGTCCCTATTACAAACACCAAGCCTTGTATATATAGACTTGTCTTAGTAACCAACTTTATAACTACCTTATAACTACTTCTTGTAACTACTCAAAATATGTTATGCAAATAAAAGTACATTTTAGGTAATCTTTATATAATGTTTCAAAAAGTCCTCGAAAGAATAAAATGCACTTTTCACCTTAATTAAAAAAGAGTGACATAAAGTCACTTTCATAGAAAGAGAACTAAAATCTATCATTTGCAAACTTTGAAAAGTAGACGAATAAGATGGATCTCATGAGAGACTATCAAGTTTTGTCCTCGCCATGGTTGACACCATCTGAAGATGTTTCTGCTGCTCCAGATTGTTGTGAAGGGAAAGTAGACTTTGTTTTGTATACTCTGAACATCCTCACTGCTGCAGCTATCAACCTATTTTTGGGAACAATTACTCCTGTCATGCGAAGCCTCCATTCTGATTGATCTTTATGGACCTCATTCAAATTATGTCGATAAATTGATATGTGATCAATACTAGAATTGATAGTCACGAAGATGAGGTTCAATTTATCCATAAGTCCTTCATTGAAAACTTGTTTGTTGAACAACCTTGTGTTAATCATGTCTTCAAAACTTCTTTTGATAGTTTGGGCTTCTAAAGCTAAAAATTTATCTATCTCAATTATATCAGGATTGATTGCCAACAAATCAGTCTGAATATTCTTCTTCACCTGTTCACAAACTTCCAAGAAATTTTCTTGGGCTGCCAACACTTGTCTTATATTAGACAATTTCCATTCAACTGAAAATAGCCAAGAACTAGATTGATTTTCTTCAATGTTTTGAAAGACTTTTTCAGCAAGTAATATTTCATTATCAGTTTTGATCATCTCACCAAGATCTGTAGATATTCCCTACCATAACAATTCTTCTTTTTGGATACCTTTCATTTCATTCTCAATCTCTTCCCTCTTTGTTTCTACTTCATCAAATAGACTTCCTGCCTGCTCAAAGAAACTGAAAGCTTTTGATTTCATATGTTCAACCCACTTTTCAGTCACCTTTCCATACAACTGATACTTGCTGACATTCTCAATAATTTCTTTTTCAACATTACTTTCAAGAGAGAAATTAGTGGAGGAAGAAGAAGTCTCAAGAGGCAAAGCTGATGTATCTATGATGGCTTTGAGATAAGATGTCAAAACTTGCACCTGTTGCTTTAGTTGCTCTTTCGTGTGTCTTTCCTTCTCTGTTCTTTTTATTAACTAAGCAGCCGATACTTGAAAGTTTTGCATGTCACCTTCATGTGTAGATGGACCAAGATCTACCTTAGTGATGTTAAAATCACTTTCTGTGGCCTCATTCAAATTCTTTTCTGAAACAGGTTGTGCAACCTCAACATAAAGATTGCCCAATGAAGAATCCACTACCATCCTTGAAGTGACCTTTATCTTTTTATATTTGGGAGACCTTTGCAGCAAATTAGAGACTGTATCAAAATCTGGCATGATTAATTGAGTAGTGTTCCTTTTTCTTGATAAAATTTGTTGCAACCAGGAAGAAGAAGGATTATGTGAGGATTCTGGAATATTTGTGGAAAGAGGTACTATGTTTGAGGGAGGCATATGCTCACTGAATATATTCATAGGTGGCAGGAGTGGAAATTGTAATGCATGAGGTGAACAAGGTGTTTCATGAGAAGGAGAAACAAGGGGTAAAGGAGAGGTATTCAAATGCTCAACATTTTGATGGGTTACTTCAGGACTTGTAGACTTGTTTACCTCAACTATTTCCTATATGGGAGGCAATGCATTCTCTTTCATTTTTGTTTTCCCTCTTTTCTATTTTTCATCATTTTCACAGATGCTCTTAGTACCCTTTCTTCTAGATGGATCTTCTCTGTCATCTCCTCCTTGAGTACTCTTATGGGAACTACTTCTTAAAGATGGAGAATGAGAACAAAAAGAGGAAGAAGAAGAATTCGAATGCTTATCTTTTCTACTTGATGATAAAGCATTATTACTTGTCGGTTTAGTAGATGTTGCCTCAGTAGCCTTTTTCTTTACCCAAGCTTTAGTCCTTTGAATGATCTGTGCAGTTCTTGTAGCTAAATCTCTGCCCTCCTTGTTAGCCCAATTGATAGGTGGTAAAGACTATGTTTCAATTTTCTCAAAATACACAGGATCAATTAATTCTGAACCATCTTCCTCAATCCCATTTGTATTGCAATCTAGTTTGAATTCTTTGATTTGTGGAATGGTCATCCTCATCTAGTCCCGTTTACGTACCTCATAATCATTTTCACAATCTTCCCAAAAATCTTCAAGCTCTGCAAAGTGACAGTATCCTGCACCAACCCGTAGATTGTCTCTGACATATCCTTTACTGTCAAAAGGGAATCTCATAGTATAGGCATACAAGCTAATTTTTATCAGAGACCTCTCTATGTTTTGAGCATCTATAGAAGATTTGTAGCTGTAATGGCTAAGACCAATGGGAAATGGAACTCCAGGGTTCCTCTTGTCTTTGTATTTCCTGTTAAGTGAACCAATTTGCCTGCATAGTTCTATCAATATCATCTTGTCATCTACATATCTAGGTAACTTATATGGATATCCATCAAACCCGCCAACTCGTAGATAGGTAAATCTAAGATATTAGATGAAATAACTCCCATATATTTTGATTAAATTGGCAGCTTCTGGTGATATCTGGAGTGCAGTGTTACCTTGAAGTTCTCATACTGTTAACATTGTGAAAGCATCGTTTACTCTGCGGTAGTGCTTGTAACTTTGCTCTAGTTGCAACTGAGGATAATGATCATAAATCTGTGTCATGTTATCATAAATTCCTTTAGTAGCAAGACCTGGCCATGATTTCATGCATGCAATGGCATAAAATAAGTAAGAGGACATATAGAAATGTTCATTTAACTCAAAATTGGTCAACTGATAATGCAAATTGTCACTGATAATGCTGCCCCAATCAATAAACTGATTTCCTACACAAATAACATTTACAAAGAGAAACATCCACATTTCAAAATTTGCTGCTTTTTCATCTCCCATCACCCTATGAAGTAGAACAATCATATTTGAAATATCCTCTATAAAACATGATCTGTGAAGAACTTTAGGCAACTGTGATTTTCCTCCTTTCGGTGTATGTAACCAATGTTTTGCAATGGTATTGAGGCATTGATGTTGTCTTTCATCGAAATATTAATGAGCAAGCTTCTTGTCTATGTTCACAAACTAATCCCTGACAGGTAATCTAAAAGCTATACCAATTGAAACACTATCCAACCTGACAATAAGTTTCTCATCAATGGTTCTGATATCTCTGGTTTCTGGTTTGTAATGTTTCATACATTCTAGAACCAAGGCTGTGCATTGGACTGCCATGGGAAAACTAGCTGCTTGGGCCAATCCACTATCAAACAACTTTTGAGTCATGGGTGATTTCTTCTCTTGTTTCATTGTCTCCCAGAAATCCATCAAATTAATATGCCCCAGAGAGGTATCTGATATTTCTAGAAGAGTGGATTCGAGTACTAAGAGGAATTCAAACCCCTGGTATCTAAATTTCATGATGAAATGTTTGCAATAGGATGTGAAAACTTTTTGTGTTTATTCCTTTTCAAAGTTTTATTGGACTATTTCAGGAGGTTTTTTTTGTTTGGCAATGTGCAAATTGTTGCAATGAATTTCAAATTTGGAAAGACATATCATTCAACTAGAAGGCAGAAGAAGTGTTCATACCCAGACATCTTCATTGGATAGGCATGACTGCACTGCAAGAGAAGTATATTTGTCGATGTCCATACTTCCATATTTCTTCATAGATCTGCACCTTTGTATGACAGTTAAATCAAATTGTGGGATAATTCACATGTAAATGGCTTGTGATTTCACATCCTCCACCCACAACTGGCTGGGATATAAGCAGACAATGAGCATAACCAGCAACTAATTCTCTTAGTAAACAATCCCTTCGCAGAGATAAGGTCCTGTCGATGGAAAATTTGAAGGCATTCTTTCAAACATTACACACTCCTCGACTATGTATTTTTATCAACTATATGAATGGGGATAGAGTAGTGTTTTAACAATGAATATCCACATTATGACCAAAGCAGTATAACATAGCCAGTGATTCTGCCATCTGTGCTTTGATGATTTCTGGCTGTCTATTCAACATGCATTATAGTGATTTGCTTTTACTCTCCATGAATGATAACCTTTGCTTGTGTCAAATCTTTCTTAATGTTGGTGATAGAATGATGACAATGAGCCTGTTTGCATTAGAGAAAAAATTCCCTTCACATCATATTTTAAACAACCCTGCATAGTCTGTGACAGTGAGAAGATGTTTTCACAATCATAAAGTTTGGCTTTTACGTGGGCGAGTTGCATGTCCTTCAAGGAGTGTCAAGCACATTGTTTGTGTAGAGTCGTTTATATTAAGATAGTGCAACCTTGCAGATTTCAACAATGCTTTTTTTTGTGGTCTATCAAGGTGGTCAGTAGTGAGAAACTCAAGCCCCTATTTCACGTCTATTTTCAACAATGACTTTTCCCCCTGTTGTTTGCAGTAGACAAGTTTTCATCTCTGGCGGTGCAGTCATGACGAGTGTCTCTTCCATGTACTAGCCCCGAGGGTTTCAAAAGCCAATTCACCAATTCCATTTCATATTAAATGATGATAGGAGCACCAAACTCGAACAGATGTTCCAACTTCGTGACGTTTTAGAATTGCTCATTGACTAGAGCCAAAATGTGGATCCTTAAATTGAAATTCCTCACCTGAGTGCCGGCAGAAATCAGAGTTTGCAGCAGATTTGATGACTGTGTTTATGCATCACAATATCATTTCTTCCACTTACAAATCTATTCTTTTTTCCTCAGAATATGCCGAAGTTGTCTGCCATATGCTTATTCTTGTGGGGTTCTGTAATGGGGAAGAAGCTTGGCATAAATTATTCTATTCGTATTAAATGATAATACCTTACATAATAGTGAGTGCAGATCCTTTTGCGCTGTCTGTCCAAATGAGGAATATATTGACTTATATAAATTGCTTGAGGCATTGCTGTTAGGAAGCACTATAAATGTTGAAACCTACTTTTTATTGGCTCTTTCACGTTTATCAGCATGCAAGAGATGTGGAAGTTGGTGCATTTCTTTTACATGAAGTTCGCCGCTACACCAGCTGTTTGAGCTTTGTTTCTGCTGGGATAACTAGAGCAAAGTGCCACTTTATCATCTGTGCACTGAAAACTCACCATAATAACACTTTGTTTTCACCTCTCTCACGTGTATTAACTAGGATAACCATTGATAACACTCCACTTCGACCATATCTGCCGGCATGTGTTTTTTACATTGCATTACTCTTGGGAGAAGGGCCGCGACGTATGCAAGGTGATAAGCCATCATCTTGGTATAAGTTTTAATAAAACATGATGACCCTACTTAGCATGAATCAAGTATATTTGGCAAGACTACCTTTCAACACATTTTGTTTATTCACCTCCATGAATATCGATGATAGCTGCCGGCAATGAGTATGAAGTATGTAGTATGTAGCCACCAAAGGTTTGTTTCGTTATAAGTTAAAAAGGTAAAAGAAAACCTTTCTTGCACTTTGTTTGGGAGGAGAAAAATATGCAAGTTGGTGATTTGAGAAATAAAAACCAATGTTAAATTCACGACTACATGTAAAAATGTGAAAGCGTGAATGTATCCATAAGTGAGTGTAAAGCTCTTTTTGTTTTATCCCCTTTAACCCATGCTATCGGTGAAAACGAAAGTGTACAACTTAGGGAAAGCTCACAAGTTGCGTACAATTAGCGAAATGTGGAAATTGGCGCGAATTTGGTGTGGATCAAAAGTAGACGCAAATGGACTTGGGGAGAAGTAAAAAAAAATAATGCGGACTTAGTCAAAATGAAAAATAGATGCAAAAATAAAATATGACTAAGTGGGGAATTTTGCCTTAGGATAAACATTGGTTTTGACGTTTAAACTGAAGGGAAAAATGAGACGAGGGAAGATGTTATGACAACAAATTATGATTTAAAAGTATGCAACGCAACCCCAAATGACTTTACATAGAGGATTAAATTTATGCAAGAAGAATTTATATTTTGGATCGAAGGATCGGGGCAAACAGAATGCAAAAGCTTAAATGATCGAAGAGGATTTGTGAAGGAGTGAAGGGGGGTATATATAGGTTCCAAGGCAAGATTGATCAATAGTGGAGATAAATCAATGAATGGATGGATGAGATGAGTCAAATAACTCATGATGAATGTGCACATGACATGTGTCACTACAAACAGATATTATTATTAAGTTAATTACTTTTTGGTATATGATGGGATTTCATAAAATTAGAATGTTTTTTTTCTAATTTATGAGTTAATGATAAAAAGGATTAATTAAATCTAATTAAACTAAACTTTAGATTTGATTTTTGAAGTTCTAAAAATAAGACTGATTGTGCACATAGAAGAAATGATATTTTTGGAAGTGTTACTAAGTTATGTTTGCAACCTAATTTAGCAAGGCCTAGATTGCAGTTGTTGCAAAGGGGATAAAAGAAAATTTTTATAAGCATGATCACTCAGTCAAATGCATGTTATCTTGACAAGAGCAATGAAGTAACACTTATCAGGATAATGTGATAGCTCAACCTAGGCTATCAAACCATCCTGATAAGTGAACTGATATGAAGACAAGAGAACATGCATTCAAGGAATGATAGGTATCTAACTGATTTCATCTTTCAGATATGATGTTACTAATTATTCAAGTGCCACAATATAGCGCAAAAGGAAAAGTATTTATAAATTGCCATTTCATCATCATGTTTTGAACATGTGTTTTAAAGAAATTTCAGTTGTTTTATGCTATGCATTTGATTCAGAAAGCAAAACATACATAAATCATTGCATAAAGTAAAATAACTGATTATATTCAAGAGAGTGTTTAAATATGTCCCACACAAGCCATGGGAATGACTAAACTGAGCCAATGCAACAAGGCATGCAAACTATACATTTGAAGATAAAGTAAAGAAAAAGAACATATGAGGAGAATGATATCTATCATTGCCTTGAAATGAAGGTTGATCCTCCCATCTATAGCTGGATCTTCATTTTTTCAGCCATTTTCTCCCAATCAGAATGATGAAGCTGCAATGTTGGAAAAGGTTCTGTTAGAGCTCTGGATATACAAACTCATCATATGCCTTATCAACAGATCTATAAACTTGCAATCATAAAGCTACAGTTGGATCATTATCAAATATATGCAAAAAATTAGATCATCAGATGAAAGCCAAATCATCATGAAAAAGAGCATTAAACTTTAAAAGGTATGTTTTGTATGCAAACTTGTTTGTTCGTTGTGTAGGTATAGGAGAAATCATGTTGTTGATTCATCTTTTATGGAGTAAGCATGTGGAGAAAATGGGCTCCCATAAGGGCTGAGCCCAACATGCTCAGAGTAATAACGTTAATGTAGAGATATTCAATTGACCAAACATCATGGTGTTTTATCACAATTCATGTTGCTGCTATGTCAGATGTGTCAAGCACAAGAGAAGAGGATAGTCAAGTAAGATACACAACCATATGCCTTATACATAGAAGGTAAAGTTGCCAAAGTTATGGAGCAGCAAAAGTATATACCTTGTTTGCCATAGTTACAATTAAATCAAATGACCAAGGTATAGACAGTCAAATGACATGTGGAAACCATAGCATGATCCTTATCTCATCAATGAATAAGTACAAGTATGAAGTGTAGCCATAGCATTTAAAGATGGGTGCTTTTCCATCTTTTGTTAAGATTGAACTGTAAAATTGCTATTTGGTTTTACCTCATAGATGGAACAGCTATACCATGGAAAATCATGAGGTACAGTCAAGTCAAAACCAACTGGGTTTCACATCATGACTGTCTCAAGTGAACCAAAAGGCACAAAATGATCACATACAGTAGAGCAATAAGAATGGAATAGTGAGGGTATATTCTTTGTTCATCTACAAGAAACTGAAGATAGTTTGAAACTATAACAACATATTTCCTTGTTCCAATATAGTTGAATCAAGTCAAGGTGATTATGATCATATACAGAGTGGCTAAAATGCATGGAACAACAAGAGAGATATTTTACTTGTTTATCTACAATATACACAGATGGAACAACAAAGATAGAAAATCAAGAAAGATGCAGTGTTAGCTACAAGTACAAAGAATAGTGTGATTACATCATGAAGATGTTCATGCCTTCTACATATTGCAATATTCATATTCACCAAATACATTGTCTCAACCATGAAGGAGGTACAAAAGATAGTATGCATTTTTACAAACCTTCATCATGGGGCATGATTATATAGAAGAACATGATGCCTAAATGGAGTAGTGAGAAAGAGAGAAAGACTATTGTCTTTTAATAAACATATGCATTTTTACAACAGAGAGAAGCAAGAGAAGGAGTCATTGGTCACAAACCCTAATAGAGTTCTTCACATAACAGATAAGATGATGTAGTGATAAATCAATGAGTAGAGATTCAACCTTCTATATAGCAGAGAAGAAAAAAAATGAAGATAGAGAAAGAAAATGGAGTTTTACTTACAAACCCTAAGAGGGTTTCACATAGCTAACAAAAGGTCTTCTTGTCATTCTTCAAAAAATAGACATACATGTTCTTATGTCAAGCAGTCCGAAGGGGTTTTGAAAGAAACAAAGCAGTTCACCAGCTATATTTCATTTTTATAAACTTATCAAACCCTCACAATGTCTTTTATGCATGAAGGCAAAAACATAGAAAAGAGAAAGAGTTCATAGATGCAGAGAGTATAATGAGAAACTCAGTTCATATTGCTATCTGAGAATAAATTTTTTCAGACCTTTTATCATTACAAATGGAGAGAAACCTAGTTTCATACTATTGCTGGAGAGTATAATGAGAAACCCATTTCGTACGGCTATCTGTGACTAAACGTTTTCAGATCTTTTATCATTACAAAATGGAGAGAAACCTAATTTCATACTGCTGCTAGAGAGTAAAATATTTTACAAATCCTTATCATGATATATGGAGAGAACCCAGATAAAAGTAAAATGAATGGTCGTGGCCCTTAAGAGGGAGATAATACTTAGTACAAACTAGAGCATAAGAAAATCTTCATTTTATAGGTGTTGCCTTATTTTATCATGGGTCAAGCTCTTTTCACATAGATCTATGATAAAATGTAGGTGATACCATGTATATGGTTAGCTATGGCCACGACCTGAGAGCAGGTTTTTCTTTAAAAATATTAAAACCCACATGCATTAAGTAAGGTTTAGCTAACTTATAGACTTAGTAATCACTTAGAAGTAAGGAGAGCAAGTATTATTGTAGCCTACAATGAAGAAGAATGTAGAGCCCATTTTATGTAGAGAGCTTACCATCATTTGGTATAGAAGAATGTATTCAAGAAGATGGCCTCTCGAGCTCCTGAATCAAGCTTTCATGGTGGCTTGACACAAGAAGGATAAACCACAATAAAGGCACAAATGATACATCAAAAACCTTATCATGGCCATAGCCTATAGGCCAATCTTTTGCATTCAAAAAAGAAAAAATGGATAAAAAATGTCATAGAAATACACACCTTTCTATTTCCTGATAAAATCCTCAAAAGAATACATCAAGAACCCTTAGGAATCATAGAGAATCATGAAGATTTCTTCAAACCCTAATAGGCATGGAAGCAAGTTGAAGGAAGCAGTAGACAAAAACACAGGTGATAATGATATTTTTAGGGTTGCTTTTACCCTTTTGTTCAAAATGACCTATTTAGAGCTTTTGGTGTTTTTGACTTTTGTTTAAAAAATCATTTTCTATCCATATGCCTTTTGTGGTCAAGACTTCCAAAAGTCTTCGAACCTAATGATGCCAAGGAGCCCGTGAGGACCTTGTTGCAAAACAATCAAATGATGCTTATGTTGAAAGGTCTTTTTGACCTTAGAGATGTGCAATACAAGAAAACATATAATATGCATGGAGATGGAAGTCAACAAAAGAGAAACCATTTGACGGTAAGGAATTAAGTAATGATGTGATATATCTACATGGAGTGATAAGGTGCTTTATGTGATAAATAATGCATGAGGTATGGTGATTGGAGTTATAAGGTGTGAAGAAGTATGATGATGCAATGCATGATGTTTGATGTGATATATATGCATGGGAGTTATAAGGTGTGTTTTTGTAAAGCCTTTATGTATGCATGGGAGACATAAGGGACAATTAACTTTGAAATGTATTAAGCTTTGACACATAATGCCTTAGGGAGTCATAAGGTTGAGATAATATATGTAATTTATGCAAATGCATGATGTGTTTTGCATGAGGAGATTACCATAATGCATGGGAGACATAAGGGAGTAAAATAGTGATATTTTGTAACTCTTACATGTGTAGGGGTTATTTTGGCAGCATCATTGGATGCATTGATGTAAATTGTGCAAATCCAAAAGGAGATAGGAGTTTATTATACTTTTTACATAAGTTAGAGACAAATAAACAAATATAAAATAAATAATAAAGTAATGAGTTATAAATTAATTTATTATTTATCATAGAGATGCAAAGATGATAAAATGGACAAGTCTATAATAAATAATAAAGTAAATCATCTTGAAAACTTTATTATTTATTTTTACTTTGTTTAAACATACCAAAATCATGCAAATTTGGAGGATGGAGTTAGTTGAGGTTCTTTGGAGTTCTTTGCATGGTTTTTGGGTCAAAACTGGAAAGTTTGGTCCACCTCTTGGTCAAACTAATAGAGAGGAGTAGTTTGGAGCTATTTTAGCTCAATTTGGGTTAGTTAAAACCCTTATTTTTAGGGATTTTCATGCTTGCTCGTGGATTAGTTTTTGAGAGATTATTTTTAGAGGTAGTTGACTACAATTGACCTTTTTGGTTTGATAGATAAGATCTTGTAGCCTATTAAAAAGTACCAAAGAAGATCAAATAAAGATCCTGAAAAGAAGGATATTCATTTATCACTGCCAAAAAGGAGGGTTAAAGCAGATAGAGTGGTAATGCCATCAAGTACAATAGTACCAAATCTGCTAAATACACATCCTGAATTTGTTTCTCATCAAAACCCTTTATTTGCATGTTCTTCATTAGTACCTCATAGTTCTCCACCAGCAAGTCCAAGAGAACAAGTACCTATTTTACAAGAGGAAACTGTATTACAAGTTGAAGAAGAAGAAATTGTTTTTCATGAAGAAGAAGAGCTTCAAAGAGAAGAGCCTATTCTCCAAGAGGTGCCTATAGTACAAGAACTTGTAGTACAAGTACCTATCGTTCAGATGGAAGAAAATAGACCACCACCACCACCATGAAATCAACCATTTGTTACATTTAATGGGGGCAGTCCATTGAATTTGTAGCAGCATTATGTAATACCAGTAGCTACACTAAAAAGTCTACCTAGTTTCATTGGTGAAGATGGAACCACACCGATATAACACATTAGAGATGTAGCATCATTATGCAGTGTTCATCATATCACAGAAGAAAACATAGCAATAAGGCTGTTAGCATCATATTTCAAAGGTAAAGCTCTTTAATGGTTTAGAGTATTAAGAGTTAATTCTATTACATCATGGGATGAGTTAGGAGCTACCTTGAATAGACAGTTCCAAGATAAGTCAGATTAGTTATCACTTGTTGAGCAAATGACAACTATCAAGAGGGCTCTGCAAGAGTAGATGTCAGATTTCAATTTCATATTTCAAAGGTCATGGAAGAGAATACTAGAAATGGCAAAGTCTTCACCTAAGCATGCATTTCTATATTATCTAAGAGAATTGAATAGTGATATTGCTATTATGATTCAATCAACGAGTGGAGTCACTTTCCCAAGTGCATTTGATATTGCTATTAGAGCTGAAAATAGTTTAATTCAAGCTGGAAAAATTGTACCAAGGCCTCCTATGCCTATATTTCATGACATTCAACCCTTAATGCCAATATCAGTGCCTCTATTACATCAATACCTACTATACCAACATTTGGATATCAAACAACTGTAAAAAATAATGATGGTCCAATCCATTCTGATATACAAGAGTTTAAGGGTAATCAACAAAATATAGCAAAGTTATTGCAGACTGTTAGTAATGACTTAGTGAGTCTCAAAATATAGCAAAATCAAAATAGTAGACCATACCAAGCCCCATATTAGGCAAATAGGCCTCCTTATCAAGTAGGTTACCAAGGGCAGTGAAGAAACTATAATAATAGGCCAAATCAACAGTTTAATCCCAATGTTGTCATCTCATCAAAAGAGCTTGTACCTATGCAAAATAACATGGCTCAATATTATGTATGGTGCTGTCTATGTAACTAGCCTCATAACTAGGCTACTTGCATGAATGGAGTGGTCAATCAAGCACTCATGGTCCAGAATAATTATGCTACTGTTGAGAATACAACAAGTGATGTTAATGATCAACTAGATTCCCAAACTTAGCATAATAATCTTGATGTTCCTTTAATGAATTGACAAGTTAATTATTTTTGTGGAATAAATCAGTTACCAGGGCAGAAACAATCATTTACCAACATTGCAGCCAATACCAGGTCAAAAAAGAGGGTTGTTGAATTACAACAGCAAGATGATGTCAGCAAATAGCAAGCCGACAAAGTGCAACATCAGACTGGTAAGGGAAAAAATTAAGCTTCTGTAGGTCAACAAAGTCAACCTTAGGCTTCTACTTCTCAAAATGTTCATATTCTACCAAGAGGACATCAAACTGCTGATAAAAGACAACTGGAAGCTCAATCTTAGCCAACTAAGTACAATCAGATGCTGATGTTCCCAAAATACAACAAAAGGTTAGTGGTCCTTCTTTCAATATTCTTGATCATATGAAGAAAGCCACCATTAGCATGTCTATATTGGATGCATTACATATCCCAGGTTAGAAAGATTTCTTACAACATGCTTTAGCTCAATTATCTTTGTCCAATGAAGCTCAAATAAGTTAGCCCCAGGTTATGCTCACTAATGAAGCACAAAATAAGAATGAACAGCCAAAACAAGTGAGCAAACCACCTCCTTTTTATGTTACCTTGATAGTTGGCAACCATCTAGTTCATAACTGTATGATTGACTCATGAGTAAGTAGCTTCGTGATCCCAAATAGTTAGTAGACAAGCTTGGTTTTAATTATGAACCTATTGCAAGGGGATTTGTTCAATTAGATGGTACTAAAGTTATTATTGTGGGAATGTTGAAAAATCTTGGTCTTACCTTACATGCATGCCCCAAATTTGTAATCCATCAGGACATCCATGTTATTGATCTACCACCTCACTTTGCCATTTGTCTATCTAGAGACTTCACAACAAAACTAGGAAGCTATTTGTCCTCTGATTGGACCCATCTTTTTTTTAGAACCATATATGGTACGAATGTCACCATAAAATCAGAACTATTAGCAAATGACCTTCTTGAACCATATACACCCAGTCCAATCAAAGCCAATCTTTTAACTTTTGATCAAGAAGATCCAACCACTATCCAAGACCCAAATACACCTTTAGAGGGCATACTGACTTAGTTTTGGGTCAGTGGGTAGAAGAAAATCATGAGACAGATCATTTTGACCAAATGGATGAAATAGGTCTTGGTGTTTATATGATCCAAGAGAAAGGTGCTGCTATTCTGAACCTATTAAAAGGAGAAAATCAGCAAACTATACAATCTGATAATGATGTTTGGCAGATGTATTTTGATGGTTCTAGAAGTAAAATTGGTGCTGGTGGAGGAGCTATTTTAGTTTCTCCCATAGGTGAAAAGTATTATTCATCTTTTCATTTTTCTTTCAGTTGTTCAAATAACTTAGATGAGTATGAGGCATTAGTGCATGGATTGGAATGGCTAGAAAAAGAAATATTAAATGCCTTAAAGTATTTGGAGATAGTGAATTGGTGGTAAAACAAGTGAGAAATATTGTTGGTACTAAAAATGATTTGCTGAAATTGTACAAACATAGAGTTTGGGATATGATACATGAGTTTGATCCTTTAGTTTGATATCTATACCAAGGATTGATAATAAATAGGCTGACAAATTGGTTGCTATTGGTGTTGAGTATGATATTCTAGTAGAAATGAAGAATGTTCATACTCCTCTTTATGTTAAAGTTGTTGTGAGGCCATCCATACCAAATAACATCAGTTGGCAAGTCTTTGATAGTGATGAGCAAATTGTTAATTTTCTGATGGAAGAAGCTAAGTTTTCTATAGGAAATTAACAGAAATGGCTGCAACAATATGATGAGCAGATATTACAATTAAAGTCAAATAAATTGCCTAAGGATTTGGTAACCTTAGAGTCAATATTTAACATTGATGATCAGGTTAGGAGAGATAAGGTTAGCTTATCTGTGAAATAGGAACATTATGAGCCTATTGAGATATTCAAAGACAAGCTGCTTAAGCTTGGAAAATTATGCACAAAAGAAGAACACCAAGCTTTTATTCAGTTGTGTCAAGAATTTAGTGATGTATTTGCTTGTGAGTATGGAGATCTAAAGAGTTTTAACCTTGAGTTAGCTCAACACACTATTGAGCTTGAACCCAAGGCCAAGCTAGTTAGACATAAATAGAGTCCATTAAACCCAAAGTTGGAAGTGCTCATGAAGACTGAATTAAACAAGCTGATAGAAAGTAACATAATCTTTCCCATAAAGCATACATCTTGGGTTTCTAACTTAGTTCCCATTAGAAAGAAGAATGGAGAAATCAGATTATGTGTTGATTTCTGTGACTTGAATAGAGCATCTTTAAAAGACCATTACCCATTGCCATCAATGGTGCAAATCTTAGGATCAGAAAGGTTTTCTTTACTAGATAGTTATTCAGGTTACAATTAGATTTTAGTGAAAGAGGAAGATTAGTATAAGACTGCTTTCACTACCAAATGGGGTACAATGGGTTATAGGAAGATGTCATTTGGATTATCTAATGCAGGTGCAACATTACAAAGAGCCATGTGTTGGATCTAGGGCATACGACTGAGAGGGGGGGTGAATCAGTTGTATAAAAACCTGCTCTACTTTAAATACTTGATTCTTCTTGTTAGTTAACAGTATATCAATTAATCATCCATGAAAGCATAATGCACAAACATAAGAGCAGATAAACATCAACACATTGAACACCAAGATTTTGACATGGAAAACCTGGTTAAGGGAAAAACCACGGGGTGATTAACCCAAGGATTATTCTCTGTTAGAAGAATAAGAAAAAGAATGGCACTTGCCAATTAGGGCTCACTGCCTGAGCACACTGCTCACAAAGAGGCCCACTGCCTACAAGGAGACACACTGTCTACAAAGTGATAAGAATCACAATCTTGAACTGGAGAATAACATCTCTACTATGTCCGGATCAGTTCCATTTAAGCCCAAAAACCCTGCTCTACCTTTCGCACTTCTCTTCGCTACACCATACTCATCCACACAATCCACACTGCTAAATGAACTCACAAACCTTTATTTATAGAAGACATCGACTTAGGAACAATCATCTAAGTCGGCAATCAACCATAAGAATATTCACAAGATGAATAACACATCCGGTTGGCCATCACAAGAACATTCGTAGGATGAACAACTCATCCGATCGACTAGTCGGAACAAGAACTTCATCTGGAAGAATAACTTCAATTCCGGGCTCTACCATCAATGCGGACCAACAACACAACCTCATCATGATCCAAGAAGCTTCACAAGCCTGCCTGAATGACTAGGTACATCCGTACTTTCTCTACTTACTAGAATCTCTTCTCTTCCTCATCCGGAACTTCAAGAACATAGTCTGTCACCACTGTCACAATGCAAAAAGGCACTTTTGGACCTCAAAATCATACACAACTTGAGATGACACATCACAAGGACATCCCAAACACTCCTTCCAATCTGCAGATTAGGATTATACAATTCTGGACCTCACTGGACCTTTCTGTGATCCTCTGTCACCTCTGAACACTTGCTGGAACCAGTTCCACACCGACAGCCACAACTCCATATCTTCATGTGGACCTCTAAAATCTTAACTGAAACATCTCAGGACACATATCTACAAACCCTTTGATCCGCATCCTCCGGTTTGCAACCTATATAATACATTTCCCTTCTTCTCATCACTGTTCTTCACTGTTCCTGACTGAGGCTAATTTTCTCAATATCCTCAGCACATTGCTCATCCAATCCTTCTTGTCAATGCAGTATGAGTATGTTGACATCAATGACAACATTGGTTCACCTTCATACTTGCAACAATCTCCCCCTTTGTCATTGATGGCAACATATAATGTGAAAAACCATCAAGACATGAACTTCTCCTTTCTATCACAGCTCCCCCTATCAGCAACATGTCTTTTCCTCATTTATTGCTCCCCCTTTGATCAACAGCCACTTGTTTTTCACATGTCTTCTCTCCCCCTTTGACATCAATGGCAAAGGGCTCATACTTGCAATTCTAACACATCAGAATCATACCAGCTGCTCCCCCTTAGTAGCAGCTCCCCATCATCAATCCGAATCACAAGATATGACTATGATATCCACCAGACTGATGCACATCAGTGCATCTTAGTTCATTACCGGAGGGGCCATGACCCCTAACTTCTCCCAGAGATATTCAAAAGAGTCCTTGGGAAGAGGTTTAGTAAAGATATCTACAATATGATCCTTGGAAGGAACATGCTCCAACCTGACTTCTTCCTTGTTCACTTGTTCTCTCAAAAAGTGAAACTTGATAGATATGTGTTTAGTCTTAGAGTGCAATACTGGATTCTTAGAAATATTAATTGCACTTGAATTAGCATAGAAAATTATGATAGGCTCCTCATATTCAACTTTAATGTCTCTTAGCATCTGCTTCATCCATAAGATTTGAGTGCAACTGCCTGCTGTTGCAATGTATTCTGCTTTAGTTGTGGACAGAGATATTACATCTTGTTTCTTGCTTAGCCAAGAAACCAATCTCTTCCCTAGAAAGAATGCTCCACCACTGGTGCTCTTCCGGTCATCCACATCTCCTACCCAATCTGCATCTGTGTAAGCATGAAGAGAGAAATCCAGATCTCTAGGGTACCATAGACCATACTCAACTGTTCCTTTCAAGTACCTAAAAATTCTTTTGATTGCCATAACATGAGATTCTCTAGGATCAGCCTAGAATCTTGCCACAAGACCAACAGCCTACATTATATCTGGTCTAGTCTGAGTGAGATACAACAATCCACCAATCATTGATCTATACTTTGTCTGATCTGCCTTTGGGGAGTCATCATCTTTGCTCAACTTACATCCGGTTGCCATGGGAGTGTTCATTGGCTTTGAATCTTCCATACCAAATTTCCTCAACAATTCTTTCACATATTTGGTTTGAGAAATAAAGATCCCTTTCTTTGTTTGAGTAATTTGTAGACCCAAGAAGAAATTTATTTCACCGAGCATAGACATTTCAAACTCACTTTTCATCTGATTTGCAAAAGTTTTGCACATACTATCTCTTCCTCCAAAAATGATATCATCTACAAATGCTTCAACAATCAAAATGTTTTCATGATCAATTTTGAAATATAAGTTGCTATCAGCAGTACCTTTGTTGAATCCAATCTGCACAAGATGCTTATCCAACCTTTCATACCATGCTCTTGGGGCTTGCTTTAATCCATACAAAGCTTTCTTCAACTTGCAAACCATATCATCATTATCAGACAATTGAAATCCATCCGGTTGTTCAATGTAAACTTCTTCTTCCAGATCACCATTTAGGAAGGCAGACTTGACATCCATCTGATATACCTTAAAGTCTTTGAAGGCAGCAAATGCAAGGAGTAATCTGACTACTTCAATTCTTGCCACCAGAGCAAAGGTTTCTTCAAAATCAATTCCTTCTATTTGAGAGTAGACTTTGCAGACCAATCTAGCTTTGTTTCTGATTACTTCACCAGCTTCATTCAGTTTGTTCTAGAAAACCCATTTGGTTCCAATCACATTCCTGTCTCTAGGTCTGGGAACAAGATCCCAAGTATGATTTCTCTCAATTTGCATCAATTCATCTTCCATTGCTTTGGTCCAGTTTTCATCATTGCAAGCTTCATTTATTGTTTTGGGTTCAATCTTTGAAATCAGACAACATTCCTTCTAGTTTGCACACCTTTGTTTCTGTCACCTATAATCTGATCTTCAGAGTGGTTCTATATTACATACCTTAGAATTTTGGGAGCATTCTGTACTGCTGCTTCTTGATCAGGCTCATTCAGACCTATCTCTTCTTCCTGATTTACTAGATCAGGCTGACTCTGACTTACCAGAGAGGATTGAGCTCCTTGAACTTGAATACCATCTTGGTCATCCTCATCAAACTCATAAAACCTTGAGGGCTTCTCAATTCCTTCATCAACTTTCACATTAGTGCTTTCTATCATCTTCCTCAATCTCTTATTGTAACACTGGTATGCTTTGCTTTGAGTGGAGTAACCCAAGAAAATTCCTTCATCACTTCTAGCATCAAACTTTCTTAGATCTTCATCTCTTTTAATATAACACTTGCTACCAAATACTCTGAAATATTTCACAGTAGGAGTGATGCCAAACCAGAGTTCATAAGGGGTCTTACCGGTGTTGTTTCTGATTTGAACTCGATTGAGAGTGTAGACTGCAGTGCTAATAGCTTCTTTCCAAAACATTTGAGGAACATTTGCTTCCAACATCATTGTCCTGGCAGCCTCCTGGATGGTCCGGTTCTTTCTCTCAACTACTCCATTTTGCTGTGGAGTCCGAGGAGCAGACAACTGTCTTCTTATACCCTACTTCTCACAAAAGTCAATGAACTCACCAGATGTAAATTCACCACCTCTATCAGACCTTAGACACTTCAGTTTTAATCCAGTTTGATTCTCTACCATAGCTTTGAAGATTTTGAACTTCTCAAGGGCTTCTGATTTCTCCTTTAGGAAGGTAACCCACATCATCCGGGAATGGTCATCAATTAGCAACATGAAGTATCTATCACCTTGTAGACTCTTGATTCTTGTCAGACCATAGAGATTAGTATGTACTAATTCCAACAATTCAGTAGAGGACTGATCTTTGCTTTTGAAAGAGACTCTGCTCTATTTACCTAGCTGACATTCTTTGCACAAACTATTTGTAGGTTTCATCAATTTTGGAAGATCTCTTACAGCCTGAGTATTGCTTATCTTGATGATGTTATCAAAATTTACATGACACATTCTTCTATGCCACAACCAACTCTGATCAATTTGAACAAATAAACGACTTTTATTTGAACCAACCAGATGAAAGATATTACCTTTTGTCTGAGTATCGGATGCAATTTCAGTTTCGGAACTTGTAAAGATTCTGCATTTTCCATTCTTGAATTGGAGATCATAGCCTTTGTCTACTAACTGACCAACACTGAGAAGATTGTGCTTCAATCCTTCAACATATAGTACATTACCTGTTTTGCTCTTTCCATCAAAGGAAATAGTTCCCCTACCTCTGATTCTACCAGCAGAATTGTCACCAAATTTTACCATTCCTCCTTCATACCTTTCCAAATCCAAGAACTTATCCTTGTCACCAGTCATATGGTGAGAACATCCACTGTCAATAACCCAATCATCCTTTTCTTCCACTTGAGCAGCCAAAGCTTTTTCCACAACCTTGTGATTGACAGATTCAGAGAGTATTGAATCTTCTTCCTTGATGGCAATAAACACCCATTCATTTCTGGATTTGCTTCCTAGTTCTGATTCATCATCTGTTACTCCTTCATTGTCATCTTCTTCATGAACATAATAGCAGTTCTTTTGAAACCTTTGTCTGTTGGTATTCGTCCTTGCAGATCTTTCCAGACATCTTGAAGCAAATTGACCAATCTTATTGCAGTTGAAGCATTTAAAGGGTAGTTTTCCTTTATACTTACCGGATCCTCTTGGCAGTCTCTTTGCAATGAGGGCTTCAAGTTGAGCTGTTTCTGCTTCTTCTTCTTCCATGTCTCTTCTTGCTTGATCATACCATGACATCTTCCTTGAAGAGTTTTCACCCGGATCAAATCTCTGTTTGCCTTTCACATAGGCACTGGCTTTGAAAGCAGATTCAATCTTGGGAGGATCATCTCCAAACTCGGTCATTTCAAATGCAGCTAGTTTGCCAGCCAATTGTTCTCTTGTGACAGTTGTGTGGGCTCTGAATTCATCAATGGCAGCAACCTTGATTTTGTAGGCAACAGGAAGGGATCTGAGGATTTTGCAAACAATCTCATTTTCATCCAGAGTTCCACCAGCATTTCTAATTCCACATACCAGCTCATTCACTCTTGGCATAAAGGTAGTGATGTTTTCATCATCTCTCATCTTCAATCTTTCAAATTTCCCTTTCAGACTTTGCAACCTTGCACTTTTGACAAACTCATCTCCTTCATACAGAAGTTCCAATTTAGTCAGGATCTCATATGCAGTTGGTAGGTCGATAACATTTGAGAGATCTGAGTCATTTAATGCACTTAGCAGAGCTTCCTTGGTCCGCAGATTGTTTTCAACATCTGTGATTTCATTCAGAGTTGTCAGACCACCTTGTGGAGGTACATATGGTTTTGAGACCATGGCCAAGTATGCTTTTCCCATACATTCCAAGTGACATTTCATGCGACCTTTCCAGAGGGTGAAGTTGGTTCCGTCGAACTTCGGACTATCCTTCTTGTATGACAACATCCTGGATCTCCTTAAGCAGTTAAGCTCCTTTTAGAGGAACTTGGCTTTGATACCAATTGTTGGATCTAGGGCATACAACTGAGAGGGGGGGTGAATCAGTTGTATAAAAACCTGCTCTACTTTAAATACTTGATTCTTCTTGTTAGTTAACAGTATATCAATTAATCATCCATGAAAGCATAATGCACAAACATAAGAGCAGATAAACATCAACACATTGAACACCAAGATTTTGACGTGGAAAACCCGATTAAGGGAAAAACCACGGGGTGATTAACCCAAGGATTATTCTCTGTTAGTAGAATAAGAAAAAGAATGGCACTTGCCAATTAGGGCTCACTGCGGCTCACTGCCCGAGCACACTACTCACAAAGAGGCCCACTGCCTACAAGGAGACACACTGTCTACAAAGTGATAAGAATCACAATCTTGAACTGGAGAATGACATCTCTACTATGTCTGGATCAGTTCCATTTAAGCCCAAAAATCCCTGCTTTGCCTTTCGCACTTCTCTTCGCTACACCATACTCATCCACACAATCCACACTACTAAATGAACTCACAAACCTTTATTTATACAAGACATCAACTTAGGAACAATCATCTAAGTCAGCAATCAACCATAAGAATATCCGCAAGATGAATAACACATCCGGTCGGCCATCACAAGAACATTCGCAGGATGAACAACTCATCTGGTCGACTAGTCGGAACAAGAACTTCATCCGAAAGAATAACTTCAATTCTGGGCTCTACCATTAATGCGGACCAACAACACAACCTCATCATGATCCAAGAACCTTCACAAGCCTGCCTGAATAACCAGGTACATCTGCACTTTCTCTACTTACTGGAATCTCTTCTCTTCCTCATCCGGAACTTCAAGAACACAGTCTGTCGCCACTGTCACAATGCAAAAAGGCACTTCCGGACCTCAAAATCATACACAACTCAAGATGACACATCACAAGGACATCCCAAACACTCCTTCCAATCCACAAATTAGGATTATACAATTCCGGACCTCACCGGACCTTTCTGTGATCCTCTATCACCTCTAAACACTTCCCGGAACCGGTTCCACACCGATAGCCACAACTCCTTCATATCTTCATGCCGACCTCTGAAATCTTAACTGAAACATCTCAGGACACATATCTACAAACCCTTTGATCTGTATCCTCCGGTTCACAACCTATACAATACATTTCCCTTCTTCTCATCACTGTTCTTCACTGTTCCTGACTGAGGCTAATTTTCTCAATATCCTCAGCACACTGCTCATCCAATCCTTCTTGTCAATGCAGTATGAGTATGTTGACATCAATGACAACACTGGTTCACCTTCATACTTGCAACACCATGGATATGGCTTTTCAAGGACTCATAAACAAATTTGTACTTGTGTATCTAGATGATGTCACAGTGTTCTTAAAGAAAGCTAAAGATCATTTTAATCATCTAAGGCTGATTTTTGAAAGATACAAAGAATTGAGGTTTCACTCAACCTGAAAAAGAGTATTTTTTCTGAACATGAAGGAAATATTTTAGAACACATAGTGTCAAAGGATGGAATATCCATAGATCCAAAAAGAATTTCTACAATCTTAGCATTACCACTTCTAGCCCATAAGAAAGGCTTACAAATATTTCTTGGAAGAATCAATTTTGTAAGGAGGTTCATACCAAATATAGTAGCATTAGTGCAGCCCCTTACAGCCATGCTCAAAAAGAATATTCCTTTCAGCTGGACAAAGGAGGGTAAACAAAGTTTTGAAGAAACAAAGGAGGCACTTGCTACTGCCCCAACACTAATTAATCCAAATTTTGACAATGATTTTATTTTGTATGCATTTGGTAGTGTTGACACAATCTCAGCTATGCTCTATCAGCAAAATGGAGAAGGATTGGAGCAACCTGTGGCTTTCTTTAGCCAAATTCTACATGGCTATGAGGTAAGATATTCATTTGTTGATAAACATGTATTGGCTGTCATAAGAAGCCTTAAGAATTTTAAACACATGCTTTCTAACAATAGAATACAGCTGATGGTTGCCTATCCAACAGTTAAAGAATTCTTGCTTAGTAAGGATTTAAATAACAAGAGGGAATGGCTAACAAAAGTTATGGAATATGATATTCAAATCAAAGTTACAAAGCTTATCTGAGGCAAAGGATTGTGTGAATAGTTGGCAGAAAATGGAGAGAACAACACTAAACTTGTAGAAGAGGTTGAGACAGTGTTGCAAAATAGAGAACAAGCTACTATCCTAGACCCACCTACAAGTTGGGTGCAACAAATGGTTCATTATCTACATACTAGAGACTATCCTGAAGGTCTAAATAGATCAAAAAGAAGGTACTACAAGATGCAAGCCATCCCTTATGTCGTGATAGGAGTTTTGTATAAAAATGATTTTAATGGTGTTTTGTTAAGATGTGTAGAACCAAAACATATTCAAAAAATTCTGGAAGATTTTCATGATGGCACTTTGCACCAAGAACAACAGCTCTAAAGATTATGATAGTTGGTTATTATTGGCCAAATTTTTTTAAAGATGCACATGATTGGGTAAAGAAATGCAATAAATGCTTAGTGTTTTTAGGAAAACAAAAGCTTCCAACCATGCCTCTACATCCAATTCAAGTAGAACAACCATTTGGAAAGTGGGGTTTACACTTCATTGGTCCCATCAATCCACATTCAACAGATTACTTCACAAAGTGGACTGAAGCAGTTGCATTGAAGGAGGCAAATGAGACTTTTTTTCTGAACTTCTATCAAGACTTAGTTTCCAGGTTTAGTACTCTTGATTCAATTATTTATGATAATGCTTTAGCATCCATTGGTTTAAGAGTTTTTGATTGGTCTATAAAAAATATATATTTTTTAATACTTTGTCTAACTACTACCCTTAGGATAATGGACAGGCAGAATCAACAAATAAGAACTTGATGAAGATAATTACTAAAATAGTTGATGATAATTAGAGATCTTGACATGACAAGTTGAAATTAGCCATTTAGGTTGATAGGATAACTCCTAAGAGAGCTATAGGAAACTCACCTTATGTTTTGACTTATGGAAAAGAAGTTAAATTGCCAATTTTAGTTGAACTACCAACTCTAAGTTATATTAAAGAGATTGAATTGTTAGAGGAACAACCAATGGAAGTTAGACTTGCACAGTTAATCACTACAATAGAAGACGTAATTAGTGCTAAAATAGTGCCAGAATTTAGTGCATTTGAGTCCATGAATTGGACACTTCTGCCAGTGCAAAACTCGGTGCCCAATAGCATCTCACTATTGCACTGGGTTTAGCACTGGGTTTTGTGTTGATTATAACGCTGGGTTTAACGACGGGTTTAGCACTAGATTTTAGTGCCAGGATTAACGCTGGATTTAGTGCCAGATTTTGTTGCTTCCAGTTTGGTTTCTGATTTTACTTCTAGTTTTGCTTCTTGTGTTGCTTCCAAGTTTGCTTCTGGTTTTGCTTCTAGGTTGGCTTTTGCTTTTGCTTCCAGTTTTGCTTCTGGTTTTACTTCTTGTGTTGCTTCCAAGTTTGCTTTTGGTTTTGCTTCTAGGTTGGCTTCCACTTTTGCTTCCAGTTTTTCTTTTAGTTTTGCTTCCAGTTTTGATTCTAGGTTTGTTTCCAATTTTGCTTCTTGTTTTGCTTCCAGTTTTTCTTCCAATTTTGCTTCCAATTTTTCTTCTAGTTTTACTTCCAGTTTTGCTTCTAGTTTTGCTTCCAATTTTGCTTCCAAGTTTTCTTCCAGTTTTGCTTCCAGTTTTGCTTCTAGGTTTTCTTCCACTTTTACTTCCAATTTTGCTTCTAGTTTTGCTTCAAATTTTGCTTCTAGTTTCACTTCCAATTTTGCTTTTGGTTTTGCTTCTGATTTTACTTCTAGTTTGGTTTCCAATTTTGCATCTAGTTTTGCTTCCAATTTTGCTTCTAGTTTTGTTTCCACTGTTGCTTCCAGTTTTGCTTCCACTGTTGCTTCCAGTTTTGCTTCCATTTTTGTGTCTTTTGTTGCTTCTAAAAATGCTTATTGTTTTGCTTACATTTATTAATTTAATATATTTTATTTCAATTTAATTAGTTAAATATATCATGCCTCTTAAATAACTCATATGATTATAAAGTAAGCAATTTAATTATTTAACTCATATGATTAAATAACAAGATAATTATTATAACATGATCATCATCTATAATTAAAACAAGTGAGTCAAATATCTATAATTTAATTGAATTTGACAACATCCATCCTGAGTAGTAAATTAAAATCATCATACGTAATAAATATCCATCCAAAAATCATCGACCACTTTCAATATATATAAATTGACAAGTCAATACAGATAAGATCATCATCATATATAACTAAAACAAGTGAAAGTCAAATATGCTAGTAGATCAATAACATGTCTAAATGATACATGTACAAATGATATAAGTAAAAATGATAAATTATGTAACTCAAAATGATACAAGTCAAGATGATACATGTCCAAATGATATAAGTCAAAATGATACACAAATTTGTGATACAACTCATTAATATGGCACTGTAGGCCGTGAAAATGATACATATGATAGCTAGTGACTATGAAAAGAGGCATCATAATGATATATTAATGATGATCCATGATTCAGTCTATATGATCATGAATGTCAATGGCTACTATGAGCAACTGCCTCATCATCATCATCATCATCACCATTGTGATCATCATCATCATCACCATCATCGTCATCGGCCTTAGTGTCTTCTATATCTACATCATCATCATCCTCTACCATGTGATCTGTACCAAAACCAAAATAATTTGGATCTCTATCATGAGGATCATCTTGATCTTCTGGAAGACCCGTGTTCTGAAAAAAAAAAACATTTAAAATGGAAAGTTATTATTTATTTCATGCAATAATTTATTTTTCTATTATATATCTAATATTACAATATATGAAACAAAACCATAATCATATTACATCATATCAAAGTGCACATACCATAATAAAATTTCAAAAAAGTTATAGCTAATATGTCATTTCAATGATGTAAAACATGCAACAATTCTAATAAACATTAGTAAAGATCATAAAAAATTTTGTTATAAATTTAACTATCAACTGTAAATTCTATTACATAACCTTAAGTGCTACAAATTGCTTGGTCAAAATCTCCCATTTTGACATAGGCAGGGAGGATGGTGGCAAAGTTTGTGGAATTTGGCTTTACACCAGCCAATTGCATTTGCTTTAAAATTTTTTAAGACTTTTCAACAAATCCATTGTGTGCATATCCTGCAGTCATTGCAGTCTATGAGACCACATTTCTTTGAGGCATTCTATCAAACAGTTCCTGTGCCTTGTCTATGCTTCCACATTTTGCATACATGTCTAACAGGGTAGTTACAACTAAAACATTTGACAAAATTCCTCTATCCTTTATGTATTGATGGATGTCCATACCCTATTCCAAAGCTCCCATTTTGACACAGGCAGGGAGGATGCTGGAACAGGTTGTGAAATTTGGCTTTACACTAGCCAATTGCATTTGCTTTAAAATTTCTAAAGCCTTTTCAACAAATCCATTTTGTGCATATCTTGTAGTCATTATAGTCCATGAGACCACATTTCTTTAAGGCATTCTATCAAACAGTTCACATGCCTTGTCTATGTTTCCATGTTTTGCATACATGTCTAACAAGATAGTTGCAACTACAATATCTGACAAAATTCCTCTATCCTTTATGTATTGATGGATGTCCATACCCTATTCCAAAGCTCCCATTTTGACATAGGTAGGGAGGATGTTGGCAAATGTTGTGGAATTTGGCTTTACACCAGCTAATTGTATTTTCTTTAAAATTTCTGAAGCCTTTTCAACAAATCCATTCTATGCATATCCTGCAGTAATTGTAGTCCATGAGAACACATTTCTTTGAGGCATTCTGTCAAATAGTTCACGTGCCTTGTCTATGCTTCCACATTTTGCATACATGTCTAACAAGGCAGTTGCAACTACAACTTATGACAAAATTCCTCTATCCTTTATGTATTGATGGATGTACATACCCTATTCCAAAGCTCCCATTTTGACACAGGTAGGGAGGGTGGTGGCAAAGGTTGTGGAATTTGTCTTTACACCAACCAATTGCATTTGCTTTAAAATTTTTGAAGCCTTTTCAACAAATTCATTTTGTGCATATTCTGCAGTCATTGCAGTCCATGAGACCACATTTCTTTGAGGCATTCTATCAAACAGTTCACGTGCCTTGTCTATGCTTCCACATTTTACATACATGTCTAACAAGGTAGTTGCAACTACAATATCTGACAAAATTCCTCTATCCTTTATGTATTGATGGATGTCCATACCCTATTCCAAAGCTCCCATTTTGACACAGGCAGGGAGGATGTTGGCAAAGGTTGTGGAATTTAGCTTTACACCAGCCAATTACATTTGCTTTAAAATTTCTAAAGCCTTTTCAACAAATCCATTTTGTGCATATCCTATAGTCATTGCAGTCCATGAGACCACATTTCTTTGAGGCATTATGTCAAACAGTTCATGTACCTTGTCAATTCTTCCACATTTTGCATACATGTCTAACAGGGCAGTTGCAACTACAACATCTAACAAAATTCCTCTATACTTTATGTATTGATGGATGTCCATACCCTATTCCAAAACTCCCATTTTGACACAGGTAGGGAGGATGGTGGAAAAGGGTGTGGAATTTGGCTTTCAAACAACTCATACTCGTAGAGTCATGGTTTTAGGTCATGTATGTTATGGTAACAACAAGGGATTCCAACTATGGTTACAATAGCTAAGACTACCCTCATTTGGGACCGTAACAAGGTTCTTGGACAACACTATCTTGCTCTTCACACTGGGTACTATATAGTCCAAGATTTGGTTGAAGAAATCATTTGATGGTTACCTATATAGTGATACCACACCCTAATACCCCATGCATTCTAAATGGGTTGAGATTTATACAATACTCAACCAAGATGAAATTGTATCACTGTACCACACTTAACTATGACAGTCCTTTATTGACAACAATTTGTAATCTTTAGACTATAAGGATACTCACCACAAATAAATATTAGGTTAATGACACAAGGCCTTTAAACAAAAACCATAATCCCAACTCTATATCCATCTCCTTGGCAGTCTCAAGGCCACCTTGAGACAAAAATGCTAATGTACTATTATGACAATTATGATTGTCCTCCATCATTTCATTGTGCATTTGAAACTCTAGATGAGGATTGGGGAGGTCTCCATTTGTAAAAACATGGAAAAAACTCATGGTAAGATCTTTAAAATAGGCATATTCAACTTTAGGCATTTTTGCAGACCCTAGGAAGGTGGATGTAAACTTAGTGACTTTAATTATCACCACAAAGACTATCCCCTTTGTGACTATGACAAGGTAACACTGTCATGCTCTTTATGACAATCCATTCTCCATTGGGTGATGGCCTAATAACATTTATCTCCTTTGTAATTTCAATGCCTCTCTAATGCACTATCATAGGAGTCTTGACAATCCTTATGTATTAGTGAAGAAGGCTTTCAACAAATCAGAAAGGAGGGCTTAAGATTACATACAAATTCCTAGTCTTCATACCTGAGTCACATATCACCCCTGTAAGAAGACCTCAAGACAATTGCCCTTTAATACAGGAAGTCAATGCAGTCTTAAAAGATAAAGTGCAAGAGGCCAAAGGACAAGAAAACTTAAGGCCTTAAGGGGTTTAAAGGAATAAAAATATAGGCTTGCAGACTTGACTTAAAACCCTAACCCTAGGTGGGTACCACCATATACCACCAGAACCCTTTAACTTGGCACTTCAAAACCTTGTCCAATTTGATCATGGGAAGCTGAAATCAAGCATGTACACTCACATATGACAGATAAGTATGCCTACCAAGTGGTTTGACATAAAAATGAATAGGCTTCGAATTATAACCCTTCAAAGTAGGCCACTGAAGTATATTGTATAGGTGCATTTCTGAGTGCTACAGTCAGATTTTTCATCATGAGAACCTAAATTTTTTGAAAAAAATGGTAGGAAATTTTAGGTTCCAACAAGTCCATTAGTTGGAAGTAGGCAAACAAGGGTTTTCTGTTCACTATTAGCCCTTTAAACTTAAGCATATGAGATAACATAGCACACACAAAATGTTGTGGATAATGAGCACAAGATTAGGTTAATTACGACCACTTTTTGTAAGAAAGCACAAGACTAGTATACTCATTATGATTCTAATGGCACCAAGAAGAGTCTCCAAAGATATAAGAGTAATCATTTCTCATCTAAGATAAATCTTGGATTTAAGGGTGCTAGGGCCAACAGAGAAGCACTTTAGAACTCATCCTACGCATCAATAAACAACTCAACACAAGAAACTCAAATTGACATATTAACACAACAATATCCAACTAAGTTATTGAAAGTCAACTATTAATACCTCGTTCTCCATCCATGTTACAAAATTGGTCCACCTTTTGCTTTGTAACATTTCGTTTACAAATTGTCTTGGATGCCGACCATATTTCTCCTCCTATCAAAACATGGCACATGGACTAGTTAAACTAATTAATATGCAATCATTTACTTTTTCCTAGGAAATTAAAAAAAATATCATTTAACTTATTAAATATACTTACAAATGTACAGATCAAGGCCTGTAAACCTTTCTGGACTCTGTGATGCGTAGCACGAAGTTTGTCAAGCCTAGCCTTGGAGGCCTTGTCCTGAAACATATACTAATTCAATTTAACTATGCACAAATAAAATTTAAAAATCATCTAATAAATTTGATATAATCTTATGAGCAAATTCAAATACCTGCGTACTCTCTTCACCAGACTTCCTTCATGCATCAGACTTCTCATATGCTTTTACAAGCTCTTTCCATACTTTCAAATATACATCAATTGGCCTTTTTTTGATCCTTTGCTCAGGAGGGAGCTTTTTTATCTTCTTTGTTTGGTTGCACTGAAATCTCTTGCAGTTTTAAGACATTCATAGCTTTATCTTCTTTACAGACCAACCTGTGCCAAATTCAGTTTCTGTGTCTTGGATAGCTGCTTTTTGTAGGTTCATGGGTATCTTTGAGAATGGAAAATGTAGATGGTCTTTGAACCATTGAAGGCATAATTATTTAAACCTATTCACAAATGTTTTTCCAGCATCTGTCATTCTAACGTCCCCTAAAACCACATCGTATTCTATCTTGGTATCGTAGGTACCAATGCAAGATGAAAAACATGGCGCGTGGTGGTCGAAGAAGTCTATGTCCCAGGAGTGGGTGGGACATTGGAAGCCTCTATTCTATATTCCACATTCTTAGAGGTTATTGTTATTGATTTTCCCCTAGATCTTTTGCTTGATCCATGACTGGTTGGGGAATCAATTGATTCCCTTTGACACTGTTGATTTGGTTGTAATGTTTTAGGAGATTTACCAAATCATTTTTCTATGTATCTGGCAAGCATTGTCAAGTCCACACCATCCAATTTGTTCACTGCCTCTACCCCCAATATGGAAGCCAATGTCTCTTTATCTTTGTTAGTATCATGTTCCTATAAAATAAATTTCTTCTTTTAAATTTACAAATAAAAAACTAAAAACTAAAAATCAAAGAAACAATGGAAACATTTACAAATCTATAAATTGACAATGAATTACCTCATTATGGACAGAGTCTGCTCCCTTTGCTCTCTTCCCTCTATTTCTTGACATTTTGAGGTGACCTAGGGCAAATTATTTTTGTTTAGTCTACGGAGGCAAATGAAGTACACATTGCCAAGTATGAAAGTTTTCATCTAGTTTTTGTGTATTCCTCAAGGTTTTTGACCTTTACTTTGTAGAGAAAATCATGAAGGTATTTTCCTATGAATCAATTTGTGCCTAGGGAGGTAATCTATAGTTCCTAGCCTAATTTTAGTTTGCTCACCCTCGTCTCAAAATCCCTAATTTTAGTTTTCTCACAATTGACTTGTTTTAAAGCACTCGACTACTTTTTTAGGAAGGAAGCGAGAAAGTTATGTTCAGAGAAAGGTATTGATGGTAATGATAAGTGAACCTAGGTATTGGGGTTTGAAAAATGCATTCACTTCTCTCAGATGTAGAGGAAATAATGCAATGTCTACAATTTTACCCTCCTCCTTTGCAACCACATGAGACTTGAACGATTCACCTGTAAACAAAACAATATTTACAACCCTTTCTTCACAATCCTCTCCATTTAATTGAAACAAAAATATATTTGGGAATGAAAATTTTTTATTGTAATTATAACCTTACTTATGGTGTTGAAAACTAAATCGAATTTCTCATTTCTTTGAGCGGCGTTTTTCTCCTCTCTTCATGTGGCATTTTTCTCCTGTAATTATCAAATTTCTCATATATTAATTCAAGTGGGACTCCAACCCAAACGCTCAATCTCCAAACAAAAAATGAACATCAAAAATCAATAAAGCTTTGTTTTGTTTTTTTTGTTTTGGGGTATGTGCAGGCGGGAATTTTTAAATTTTTTTTGATCTAATAGTCAGTGCTATAGTTGGAGAAATTAATGTCAACTTTAACGCTGACTTTTAGCCCAAAAATGTAATCTGTTTGGGGTGCCAAAGGCAGCGCAAAGTGCGCCTAATTTAGTGTCAATCAGTGTAAAATGATGTATTTTTCTTGGAAGTTGGTAAAGACGTAACCTCACCAAATTTGGATTGTCCTTATAATAAGTAACTATATCTTGTTTCCATGATAGCATTTTGACTTCATGCTTCTCTTATGATTAGCTCAATAATGACTCACTCTTTCACGACCTTACACAGATGGTTGGTGACAATCCTTATGCAAGTGATATGGCTTTGGAAAAACCAAACAACTCTTCTCTTACTATCATGATGACATGATATTGCAGGATCCAGAGGAGGCCATGGAGAGAGGACGTGGACGACGTAGAACTACTAAATCCTAGAGAGGAAAGTGGGTGGAAATAGATATGACAACGGAATTTGCAGATACAATATAGGTAAGAAGAGAAAGCAACCTCAACCAAAGGAGGAAGGTGTTTATGAATTCACAAATGCTACAACATAGAGGAGATAAATTCATTTTTTTGTCCACGAGGCCTTTGAGGTCAAACGTATTGGTTGAAAATGCACAGGAATGGTGATTAAATGTGATTCTGTGATCGAGGGAAAAGTTTGAAAATTAGGATGGCCAAAACATGATATCAATATGTCAAATATATGACCAAAGTGAGGTTTTGTGTTGGATAGCATATTCATTGAAATGATATAAATGGTGTACTAAACATTATTTACTATGTTGTGTATTATAGGGGCGAGACGAGGCCATGGCAACAGATCGTGTCATAACAAATGAGGACACAATGGATGAAGCAGGAAATCAAGTACTCAAATCTAATTTCCTTAGGAAAAAAATGATCTGATGGCATTTTGTGATACGTCCATCTTTTTTCATAGTATTATTGAAATTTATAATGTATTATCCAATGTTGACATAAATTAATGCATGTTGTTGATTATTTTAGATGGAGATTAGAGCAAATGTAGAGCCTGAGCATTCAACTAGAAAACAAAAAATATATGTACGTGGACATGGACCTAAAATTGTTAAATCACATAGATGACAGTGGGTGGAAGAGGATATGACAATGGATCCTACAGACACAACAAATGATTGCACTAAACAAGAGGTTGGTTAGGACTATAGTACATGGGATGAATACTTTGAGAAAATTGTTGTTTGTGGATGTTATGTATATATGTTCATACAACCAATATTTTTATTTTTAAGCCATATTTGATTATATTTCTTTGAAATTGATACATTTATGATTTATCCAATTGTTGCCAAACATTAAATAATGCTTGCATTTGTTGATAGGTAGAAGATGTTGATGAAACACATACTAATACCCAAGATCCAACTAGATTGTTAAGATTTGGATGGGATGATCCAAACCATCCTTTAAACAATACTAGGGTGAAAAGAGCATTATTGAAGAGAATAATATCAGCTAAGAAATTTGAAGAGCTGATGAGATCTACATACACTGATGACATGCTACCTAGAGTTAATGATGATGATCATGATAGTGAAAATGCAATGTATGAACAAGGATTGAATGAAATGCTTACAAATTTCTTTGGGGATGAAAACAATGATGACAACAAGGATCATATGGTTGACAGTAATGATGATAGCAGGGGTAATTAGCAACAATGTAATGTTGATGATAACAACCTGAAAGACTCCATCAAGCAAGCAGTGAAGACACCTGTGTTCAAATTGGGTGCAAGTAGAACCTCAAAACTGGCATGCACATTAAAATTATTAGAAATCAAGTCACTATTTGGTTGGTCAAACAAAGGATTCACTACCCTATTGAAGTGAGTTGAAATCTATTTCTTACTTTGCAATTGTCAATTGGTGTACATAATTCGTAAACATTCATCAACTTCGTTTATATTTCTTTAAGGGGATTTTAAAACTATATATTGTATATAAATAGTCCTAGTATAGATTGACATATCAAACATGTTCATCATAAGACAAAGCATTTAATTGATTTAATCTATGGCAATCTTACAAGGCACTAATAACTAAAATATTCCCTAAAGATAATGTGTTGCCATCAACTTGCAGAGGCGTGTGTCTATTGTTGGTTGAGTTGGGGATTGAATATAAGCAAATTCATTCATGTAAAAATGATTGCATTTTATTCAGAGATGAATATTGAAACAAGGTAGAATACCCTGTATGCAAAGAGAAGAGATATTGTACAGATGTACAAGGTCCTACAGTTCCAAAGAAGGTTTTACATCACATGCCAATTATACCTAGACTTCAACGAATGTTTCGTTGCAAGTCACTTGTATAATTGATGGACTAGCATGCAAAGAACATGAATAAAGAGGGATTCATGTGAATTTTGGATGACTCTAAAGCAATGAAACACATAGAGGAAAAATGGCCAAAAAAATTCAAAGATGAACCCCGTAGTATCAGGTTTGGTCTTGCAATTGATGGAGTGTGCCCATTCTCTTTCCTGAGCTCAAATTATAGTTTTTGGCCAATCGGATAGATAGTATACAATATTCCCCCATGGATGAGTGTTAGAAAGGAGGACCTTATGCTGACTCTCATTGTTCTAGGAAAACATCAAGTTAAAAACATGGATGTTTATCTTGCACCTTTTGTTGATGAGATGCAATTACTATAGAAAGGCATAAGAATGTATAACATATCACATCGCCCATCAAATAGGTCCTTCATGTTGTATGGTGTGCTATGTTGGACTATTCATGATTTCCCAGGACTTGGTGTTTGTTATGGTAAGATAAAATATTTATGTATTTACACTCATAATTTATTTTCATCCCAACTTTCATACTTAGTTTTATACTATTTTTTTGATGTTATTAACATTACTTATTGAATTGCAGGGCTTCAAATAAAGGGGATATTTGCATGTCCAAGATGTGCAAAACAATTTCAAGGGCGATATTCTAAAGATCTACATAAATTTATTTACGCATATAGCATGGTTTATCTACCACTAGATCATAAGTTTAGAAATCGCTTGAAGAATCAATTTGATGGAAAAGTTGAAAATAGAGGCCCTCCCATGATTATGGGTCTAGGTGATTAACTTAAGAATTATGAAGATGCTAAATTGAAAGTTTGGGAGGATTTTTTTGATCGGGGTGATTCAATTGAAGAACCGGAACAAGTTGTAGTTAATATGCCAGAAGGAATGAAAAGGAAATCCATATTTTATGAGCTCCCTTATTGGAAGGATCTATTAATATCTCACCTATTAGATCCTATGCATGTCTTCAAAAATGTCCCAGATTCTATATTTCGACATATATCAGGAAAAGAGGACACCTTGTCTTCAAGGAGAGATATTGCTCTTTCGCGTACCAAAATTGATAGAAAACATTTGTGGCCAAACAGGGAAAATGAAATACATGTAGAAGCTCCATGGATTTTGAAAAAAAATGAGCTAGACCAACTCAAAAATGTCATCCGTTCAATAAGGACACCTATTGGCTATGAGTCATCATTGGCTAAAGCTTTTACAATTGATGGACACATCACAGGATTTAAAACACATGATTTTCATAATTTTATGAAGGTATTATATATCATCATTTAACATTTACTGGTAACATTGATTAAGTACTAAATATATTTTGATATCATTATGTTGTGTGAGAAAAAATTACTAATGACCTTTTCATAAATGTGTTTCATAGCATATCATGCCATTGGCAATTAGGGGGGATTCATGTCTTACAGTTGACTTAAGGAATGCCATAAGTCGATTGTCAGCATTTACAAGGTATGTGGTTAATGTGTGAGAGACATAGATATATTATATTGCATTTTAATTTTTGACTAAAGGTTCATACTAATTTACTATTCTTATATTAGGTGGATGAGCTCCAAGGAGACACAAATGTGAAGTGCCAAAATGGAAGAAGGAAATTGTAGAAATTGTATGTGTATTTGAGAAGGAGCTCCCTACAAGTTTCATGGACCTACAAGTCCATTTACTTATACACCTAGTCAATGACATTGAATTGGTGGGTGTCGTATCAACAAGGTGGATGTTTTTCTTTGAGAGGTATATGAAAACTCTAAAAAGATATGTCTGACAAAAGGCACATCTAGAGGGTTGCATGGCTGAAGGGTATGTATTGAATGAAGCATTTTTCTTCTTGTGTGAATTCCTTGGTAAGGATTTTGAAGATGGACTACACTTCTGGGATGAAGAATAAGCATTGGATATTATTGATGGAGAAAAACCACAATCTAATGGTGTTCAAGTAGAAATTAGTAAGTAAATTCATGATCAGTGTAGTTTTTTTTCTTGCAATCATTAATTTACTTTGTAATTTATTTGTCAAATTAACATGACATTTGGAGTTTGAAATAAACATGTTAACATGTAGTAGGTGTAGATGAAAGTTCTATACTCAACAAGTTCATTCTGTACCACTTTATGAAAAAATGGATTGATTTGTCTGATAAAAAGAGAGAAGTGTTAGAAGCAAGGAGACAATTTAGGAGATCGAATCCAAGGAATATTCCACTTCCCACTGATCTGCTTGGGGAATGGGGCAGAGATTGCACACTAGAATGGGTTATTGAACAAATTCAAAATCAAATAGAAGATGTAGGTATAGATTCAAACATAATAGAAGATGAAATCAACATGTCTAGAGGATGTGAAAGAAAGGTACAGTTGAAATTTTACAAAATGTTGTTTCCTTATAGCTTTAACACTATTAACTATTTTAATATTCGTCATTATATTTTTTTTCACTAAAATAAATGGTCTTTCACAGGTGAGGAAATATCCAGCCATGTGGGCATATGGTCAACATTATCGTGTAGAAAGTGTAGATGTAAAGAGACGATCCTTTGATTGTGGCATCATGGTTGACTTCAAGCAATCGAGTCAATCAAGATCAAAAGATAAGAATATAATTGAAGGGAATCTACAATATGTTGGGAAATACAAGAAATTATTGAGTTGGATTACCACTCTTTTAAATGTTGTATTTTTAAGTGTAGATGGTATGAAGCATTTGAGAGGACATTAAGACATGATACCCATAGTGGATTGTTTTCTATAGATTCCTCATGTTTCCTACCAGAGTATAAGGAGCCTTATGTTCTACCAATTCATTGTGAGCACATATTTCTTTAACTCAAACAAGAAGAGGTAGTGATCATTAATCTATTAATTCATAGTTTATTGTGAATATATACATGTGTTTATTAATCAATAAAATTGTTATACCATACGTCTAATATATGTATGTCATTAATGTGCAGGTATTTTTCTATGAAGATGTTTTGGACCTAAAATGGATATTTGTCATACATTATAATCCAAGATTAAGGCATGTATTTGATGATGCATTAGTGGATACTGAGAAAAATAATGATGGCTAACACAATGAGAGAGAGGGATTAGAGAACATCGAAGAAATTGACATCCATGATGATGTTGAAGATGGTTATGTTCAAGAACAAGAAGACAACAATCCAGAGTTCGATGATGTTATGGAAGACAACAATATGGATGGTATACAAAATGATGATCCAAATACATCTAGTAGCAATATAGATGGTCTACAGTCAAATTTCAATGATGATGAAGATGATGGAGGTCAAGATGAAGATGATGATAATATTAAATACTTGAAAGAACATATGAACATTAACAATGATACACTGGATGACATTGTAGCAGACAATAAAGTTAATGACCAAGACTTCTAAATTTTTAGAATTATTTGCAATCCATGTTTAAAAAGGATGATTAAATTGTTGGCAATAATGTTAATTAAATGGATTGTTCAATTGTTGACAAATTACCTATTGCAATATCCTTAAATTGTTCAATATTTGGTATGAATTGTTGGCAATAATGTTAATTAAATGGATTCATTGATGTTCTTCATAACTTGTTAATGGATAATCCTTATGTGATGGAAGTATTAAGTGATATAGGTCAAAGGATAAGCTCATCAAGTTCCTTAAATAGTGGGTGTTACCTTGTTTCACCAATGACAATTTACTTTCAAGTTTGCTAGTGACTTCAGAACAGATTAAGGAGCTTATGTAATTTTGTCAATTAAATCATCCACTTCACTTAACCCAATCTGGAATATGATTTGGATTAATGTTTTCTATAAATCTTTAAACCCTGCTCCTAAAACAAAAAAATAAATTTGGACTTTGAAAATATACAAAAGGGAATGATTTTCAAAAGAGAAAGACCGGTGCCTGCCACATGAGGAATGTATTCATTTTTAATTATTTTTCAGATATATCCTTAATTGTATCTATGCCATGTTATCTTGTGATAAGTACTTGAGTAAGACCATCAATGAAATATGAAGTGGACATATTATCATCTATATTAGCTAATTGATTGCACAAATATTTCAATTTATCAACAATCTCATGTTTCTATTCATTTTCAAAACTTTTAATAAAGACATCATGATCATAATATTCTTCTTCATCATTATAATGCAACATGTGATCATCATAGGAAGTAGGAGAAAGAGGTAGTCATGTTTACAAGGTGAGGTGATGCAGAGCCCTATCCACAACACAAACTCAATTCAACTTCATTGTTTTAGACCATCTAAAGATGGCCACAAAGAACCTTTGACAAAATCTCTACACCTTTAGGACTATTCTATTATCACCCCTCTTATCCGTTCACCTACAGAAAATGTGCCAAGAGTCTCAATACCTCCTATTAACTCCTTCAAATGTTATGACCCTGACGACATTGGTTTTGGTCATCTCCTAACTCAAATACACCATGTCAAACACTGGTTTCAAGTTTGGAAAACACTGTACCACAGTTCCTTCACAAATCTGCACCTTATCTAGTAGCCATGTTTAGCGGTTAATCTACACTTTTCTCCACTTTTTCCCAAAGTACTTCCCAAACAAATAACTGATCCAAATACCCTTTTTAGAGTTCTATAACATATCCAAAACTCACATACTATTGTTTTGGACCAAACTAACTGTTCTGACCCCCTGCACCCTTCCTACAAGGCCTAATTAGCCCACTTTTTCAAAGGAAACCTATGACAAACTTGACCTCCACACTCCAAACCCTCAAATAGTCTTAGGAAAGGTTCCAAAATAGAGGATTTTTAAGGTTTCAATAGGTGGTTTTCTCATTCAAATGTTTAAACACGAAACCCTTATTTCTGGGACCCAAAACCAAGTGTTTACCAAATCTCCCACTTCCAATCACTTCCAGATCTCATTCAAAGGTCCAAGACCATCCCCTTGACCATATTAGACAACATCAATCATAAAAACATTACCTTGTTAAGGTAGATCTCCCACTGCTACACCTATGCCATCATTCCCATGCTCTTTTCACATGCAAACTTGCATTCTAATGGTGGTCACCAACCAAATCTGTACTTCTCCTGCACTATTAGGGTTAGAATCATGTTATACAAGTTATCTAGGACCTATTCCATGAGAACCAGGGTACTACATTCATGGAAAGGTCCTATGATACATTTTGACCTCTCAAAACACACAAGGATAGTTTGTTGTTCTTTGTATCAGTTAGATGAACAAAAATAAAACTACTTTCAGAACCTTCTTAGAGCATAAAATAGGATTTGCTATTGTTCAATGGAGACTTAAGACATTAACCAAACATCCAACAATCAAGAGATCAACAGAAATGAAAAGGAAATGCAAGAAAAAGATGAACTTCTCTATTATTTCCAATCAGTCGTACAACCCAGGCCTCCAAATGACTTCACTGTACCATCAAATGCCTTGGACAGGCTTAAATAACCTCTTCCCCAACTTCCACAACTAATTCCCATTGGTTGGAGTTGGTTAAACACCCAAAACTACTCAAAACTGACTTTCCCCCCAAAATGCACATTTCAAAAATTTGAATTTTAAAACTTTGCTTTAAGTGACTTCTACTCTACCAAATCATCATGTTTGATCTTCTTAGGATCATTATACTTTATTCCCGACCTTAGACACCCATATTTGACTTTAGAGGCACTATTGGCCCAAATTACATAATTTTTGGTCCTAGGGTCCTTGCCAATACCCTCAGGACATTTGACCATTTGACCATTATAACATGCCATAACTGGTTTTAAGATGTTCCAATTGACTTGACTTGCTCCATAGGCTCCTCTCATGGTCATTGGTGTCTTCTTGTTCAAAGGTGTTCCTTTAGGTTCTCCTGCACCATACTCCCCAGTAAGAAGAAAACTCTTGTCCCAAGAGTAATGTGATCTGCTCCAAACATCCTGTAGTCTTTTTGAAGGGTTCCTCTGATTTGTAATAGGGAACATGAACTCTCCAAGGGTTATCCTCCTCCTTCTCCAACCTACATGGCTCTTACAAAAAGTGTTAGTATCACAAAACATGTTTTGGTGTCCTTGCATAGGACCCTGTTGCTGTAATGCTTCTCTCTTCCCATCTTAAGGTTTTGACTTGTTCCTCTATGTAATGTCTACTGTTTGCCTTTCTTTTCCTACCTCCCTATAGGGCAATCAATGTCCCCTATCCTGATGCAATTTGAGTCCCAAACTTGTTGTTCCTTAGGACTGTCATCCACCTTCCTCTGCTGCAACTGTCCATGTTGCTTCCAAGCATCCTTAACCTCCACATTCAACTGCAATTTCTCTCCAAAATAGACAATAGCATGCTCCTTCTTGTCTCCATGAGGTAAAGGTATTAGTTTAAACTTGTTACCATATTTGTGCACCAAATAGCTATTAGTATAGCCATCATGAATTGTCCTTAAATGTTGCCATGGTCTACCCAAAATTATATGCCCACATGTCATTGAAATAACATCACACAAAATAGAATCATGATATGGGCCAAATGAAAAATCAACATATGCCCTCTGATTAACCCTTACTTGCTTCTCTTGACTTACCCAAGTGGCATTGTAAGGACTAGGATGATCAAATGTCTTCAATCCTAATTTGTGTACCATATCCCAAGAAACTAAATTATAATGTGAACCTGAATCTATAATCAACTTACACATTTTTCCATGGCTTAAATAATTAGTTTTAAAAATGGATACCTGTGGTGCTTGCTATTTCCCTTTTTCCACCATGAGAAATTCTCCATTTGTTTCTAGATGGGCTACTGTTAGTTCCTGGTCTTCTTTCTTTTCCTCTTCTTGTGCCAAGTGAACTCTTCTATCCTTTCTCTTATCAACATCATCCCACTTAGGACATTTGAAAGATAGGTGTCTAACTTCATTACAATGATAACATCTACCTGTGAATACTCCTCTACCTGATCCAAATGTACCTCCACCTCTATATCTACCTCTTTGATCTGCAGAAAACTCTTTACCTTTCTCATTGCTGCTCTATCCTTCATTAGTAGGTCTGCCCCTACCTCTATATCCTTTACCACTACCTCCTTGTCTTTCTTGCTTCCTCTTCACCTTCTCTTCAGCCCTTATGGCCAATTGAAAACATTCTCCAAGTGATTTTGGTATGCTCAAACCAATTTCATCTTGTAAGTTGTACCTAAGCCCATTAAGGTATCTTGCCACTTTCTCATCTTCATCTTCCAATCCACCCCTAATACTAAGCTTATGAAATTACTCAGTATAGGACATAACATCCATGTCCTTTTGCATCAAATTCTGCCTCATCCTCTTTGTTTGAATAGCATAATCAGATGGAAGAAATTGATCCTTCATCATATCCTTCATCCTACCCCAAGAAGTGATTTTTGTTCCGCCTCTAGCCACTCTTTCTATTTGTACACTACTACACCATGTAAGTGTTGTCCCTCTCAACTTTGTCTTTGAAAATTTCACCTTCTTCTCATCACTTATTTCCTCATACTCAAAGAAATTTTCAAGGGCATCTATCCACCCTAATACCTCCTCACTATCCATCTTCCCCTAATAGATAGGAAACTCTACATTTATCTTTGTTCCACTACCTTGAACTACCTTAAGCAATCTCAAAAATCTCCTTTCTTTAGGATCCAACTCATCCTCAGGAGGGTTCTCATCTGCCTTCTCATATCCTCCATCATCTTCTTCTTGATCACCTTGTTCATCCCTTCTAGGATTCTTCTCCAATGCTTCCAACCTTGCCAAGATTGATGCATTCTCTCTTCTCACTTGTCTTAACTCTCTTTCTCTTATAGCATCATGTTCTCTTCTCTCCCTCGACTCTCTTTCTCTTGCCTCTAAGGCTTCTCTCAATTCATTATTCTCCCTAGCCATCTGATTTCTAGGGGGCATCTTCACAACTTTCAACAACCCTTAACTCTTTCACAAGATCCTACCACTTCCTCAAGGACCTACTTGCTGCTCTAATACCAATTGATGCAGAGCCCTATCCACAACACAAACTCAATTCAACTTCACTATTTTAGACCTTCTAAATATGGCCAAAAAGAACCTTTGACAAAAGCTCTACACATTTAGGATTATTCTATTATCACCCCTCTTATCTGTTCACCTACACAAAATGTGCCAGGAGTCTCAATACCTCCTATTAACTCCTTCAAATGTTATGACCCTGATGGAATTGGTTTTGGTCATCTCTTGACTCAAATGCACCATGTCAAACACTGGTTTCAAGTTTGGAAAACACTGTACCACAGTTCCTTCACAAACCTGCACCTTATCCAGTAGCCCCGTTCAACGGTTAATCTACACTTTTCTCCACTTTTTCCCAAAGTACTTCCCAAACAAATAACTGATCCAAATACCCTTTTCAGAGTTCTATAACATATCCAAAACTCATGTACTATTGTTTTGGACCAAACTAACTATTCTGACCCCCTGTAGCCTTTCTACAAGGCCTAATTAGCCCACTTTTTCAAAGGAAACCTATGACAAACTTGACCTCCACACTCCAAACCCTCAAATAGTCTTAGGAAAGGTTCCAAAATAGAGGATTTTCAAGGTTTCAATAGGTGGTTTGCTCATTCAAATGTTTAAACACAAAACCCTTATTTCTAGGACCCAAAACCAAGGGTTTACCAAATCTCCCACTTCCAATCACTTCTAGATCCCATTCAAAGGTCCAACACCATCCCCTTGACCATATTAGACAACATCAATCATAAAAACATTATGTTGTTAAGGTAGATCTCCTGCTGCTACACCTGTGCCATCATTCCCATGTTATTTTTATATGCAAACTTGCATTCTAATGGTGATCACCAACCAAATCTATACTTCTCCTACACTATTAGGGTTAGATTCATGTTATACAAGTTATCCAATACCTATTCCATGAGAACCAGGGTCTTACATTCATGGAAAGGTCCTACGATACATTTTGACCTCTCAAAACACACAAGGATAGTTTGTTGTTCTTTGTATCAGTCATATGAATAGAAATAAACTACTTTCAAAACCTTCTCAAAGCATAAAATAGGATCTACTATTTTTTAATGGAGACTTAAGACATTAACCAAACATCCAACAATCAAGAGATCAATAGAAATGAAAAGGAAATGCAAGAAAAAGATGAATTTCTCTATTATTTGCAATCAACAGTACAACCCAGGCCTCCAAATGACTTCACTGTACCATCAAATGCCTTGGACAAGCTTAAATAACCTCTGCCCCAACTTCCGCAACTGATTCCCATCAGTTGGAGTTGGTTAAACACCCAAAACTACTCAAAACTGACTTTCTCACCCAAATGCACATTTCAAAAATTTGAATTTTAAAACTTTGCTTTAAATGACTTCTACTCTACCAAATCATCATGTTTGATCTTCTTAGGATCATTATACTTTATTCCTAACCTTAGACACCCATATTTGACTTTAGAGGCACTATTGGCCCAAATTACATAATTTTTGGTCCTAGGGTCCTTACCAATACCCTCGGGACATTTGACCATTTGACCATTATAACATGCCATAACTGGTTTTAAAATGTTCCAATTGACTTGACTTGATCCATAGTCTCCTCTCATGTTCATTGGTGTCTTCTTGTTCCAAGGTGTTCCTTTAGGTGCTCCTGCACCATGAGGGTTTGACCTAGTACTTTGTTGAAGGGGACATAAGGATCATAGATGTTTCTTAGGAATGCAAAATTAAAGGCATTGGGTTATTTCAATTTTGTTTATTCAAACTTTCAATTTTCTTTTCAAATTTCAATCTTGTTGCATTAAATTCTTTAGTAGACATTGTGACATCATTGGCTATTTGTGGCACAGAGGGCTAATAGGGTATAATGGCTTGACCTTGAGAAGAATTCACAGCATGCAATTGTTTCTTTAATTTCACATTTTCAAAATACAATTTGTTTACTCCATCACTCATTACTTTTTGAGTTTGCTCATAATCTGTTAGCCTTTCTTCTAACCTCTTCACAACAACATGAGTAAACATAGTAGTATGAACATTGAGAGAAGCTACTTCTATTGTTGATGTATCTTGTAAAGTCTTTGCCACAACTCTATCCCTCATTTCTTTAACAATATCAAGCAATCTTAGTTTTCTTGTATTCTTCTGAGTAGTCCAAATTGCAAGGGTCTCTGTCTTTGGATTAAAACCACATCTACTTATGCCATCTTCATAATCAAATTTTGAAACAAGTTGTGGATCATCCCGACTTCTAACTTGGTCAAGCAAAAATACCTTTTTCAATTCAAGGCTAGGGATGATGAGCATATTAATTTTCAACACCATTTGTCTTGCCTCCTCTGGACTCACATCAATTCCATCTACTTTCAATTCTTTGAAAGTTTGTGTAATGATTTGATCATGTTGTGTTTCATCAACACCCATTTTATTTATTGTAACTTTTTCATTATATTATTTCATTTCCATTTTCAGCCAGATGTCTTTCTATTTACCACCCAACCGCAAATGTTATGAATAACCATCATGGGAAGGCAGGGGCGAAAACCAATTACATTCTCCTCTTGCCACTCTACCGCTAGCCTTAGTTGAAACCCTTGTGGGGACATGGTAAGTGTTATTACCGCAATGATGTCAGTTACTTTTCAAACCTCTACGGGACCACGAGAAGAGACTAACACCGCCAAGCGTGAGATGAACACCGCCAAGCCACAAGCGTCAGATGAGCCATCCATGGGGTAGTGGTAGCTTCTTCATACCAACCACTTCCTACCGCCAAGCCGCAAACTATTCTTTTATGCTCTGCGAGAATGCGATATGTGCCATATTTCATTCCTCTTGCTCCCGTATAACCATAAAAGATAATCAATTAACCTACGGGACAACGGTAATAAACAAAAACACTCAAATAGTAAAACATAGTCAATATTGTTTCACAATGGCCATGATATATATGTATTTATTTAGTTGTGGGGGAATGTTGGGGGTGATTGATTTAATTAAATAAATGTGGATTTATTTAAGGATGAGACTTTAGAGGAAGGGTTAATATTTAATTAATGTCAGAAAAATAGTTAGATTTATTAATTAAATAGTGTGACTTATTAAACTAATATTAGGAGGAATGATCAAATTGGTTAATTAAATAAATATGATTTATTTAATTAACATTGTAAGAGGAGATGTGGGATAGATCTGATGTGATGTTAGGCCATGGTAAGAGTTAGGTGTCTACATTTCTAACAGTGTATTAGTTTTTGGGTCGATGAATAATGATCACAATTTATCTTGGTAATTTTTTCCTTCACCATATCATGAGACAATTTTGAGGAACCAAATTGATGACAAATTTCTCTATGGGTTGCCCATGTATTTATTTTCCTTCACTATTAAGATAGATTGAATTAGGAATAGGAGAGCATCAAACAAGGATCAAATTAATGAGTGCAATCATGATTATGATATTGGATTTCAAACTTTGTCAACAAAGACATACTATCAAATTCCTAATGATGATTTTGATACACTATCAAATTCTTAAGTCTAATGCACTTAAATATCGATCTAATCCTTCAAATTTTCAATAGGAAAATCTAGTTTTCAAAAGGGTGAAAATAAGCAAGAAAACCAATAAAATGCTCACAATGTTGTTAATTTACAGTCAACTTCAGATGTTATTTCATCTAATTCCCAAGGTGAACTAGTGAGGGACAAACCTATATTATCTATTAATGTAATTAATAAGATCATAGAATACATAAAGGAAAATAGATATGTAAACCAAAACACATTCAAATATAGAAGGGTTCTAACATATATGTCACTTCTATTCAAAATGAACAAAGGAAATATACATAGAGGTAAGATGAAAAATTGTTATATATACCTCGCTTTTACTCTACAAAATGTACAAAGTAGGCATTTGTTCAAGAATACCATCAATTATTCTACATGTAGATGTTGACAAATATCTAACATATTGTATGGTGCATTTCTTATATGGATGTGATGAGAACAAATGTACTTAAACTTGTATGGTCATGCCAACTAGTAGATCATTGTGGCATATTGTGGCGTACGTGGTGTTGGTTCTCAAAAACGTAGGCGTCAAGCCACAAGAGGTTGCCAATCTCTTGATACATTTTTGGTCAACAAGACCGGGTTAGTGTGATACGACCCCCTTCTCTTTTGGCTCTGCTAGACCTAGGTGGATATACCTATGTAAATGAGGCAAACTTAAATGGTGTGTTTCCTAATCTAGAAATCTATCCACAATGGCAATTGGAAATGGAAAGATATAGTTCTAATTTGGTATAAATTGTATAAGCAATATCAAGGTAAATCCTATGTTTAATTGATAAAAGTTTTATGCCTTGTTGGGTAAATGGAGTCAAATGAAATTTTGAGATGAGTGGCTTATACTTGGTAGTAATTCTAACTATTTGGCACACTAATATTGGTTAATAACTTGTATAAACATGCAAGGGAATAATTGATAGACTCTTCTTAATAATCCAATTGACACAACCAAGTTACATGTAATTTATCAAAAGGATTTTTAATCCCTACTTAAAGGAACCAATTGAATAAATCAAACAAGAACAGTAGATGATATCAACTTGGAGACAAAATGTCAACCCTAATTAAGTGGTTCTGCTTACTAATCCAATTAATACTCCCAGATTACTGTGATCGACTAGAAGGATTTAATTCCTTTGAGGAAACCAATTAATCATATCACATAAATACAACAAATGTGCATTGATAAACTGAGTATATAATTGATATGTCAATTTTAATAATAAGGAAGCACTAAAATGGAGACAACCAAATAATTGAGTAACTTTAACAAATAATTGATACCAATATGGTACCACAGAATCAAAGATTTTTCATTAACTTCTTCAAAATTATGCTTGTAATATGGTCTTTGAGTTTGTAAATATTATGGAACTTTTCTACTATCTACCACTACTCCCTTCTCCCCCTCTTTTTCTTGGGTCTTGGTCTCTATTTTAATAGGAGAGGCAAACAAGATTTAGACCTGTTACATCAGAAAAGACATAACTGTTCATAACTATTAAGAAAACACTTTTAAACCAACAAGTTTTAAGAAAATATTTTTAATTAGAAAGACCAATTTGTTATTCGCCGAATAGAAACCCGTGACCAATCAAGGATTTAAGCAAGGCATTCTATTTTTTGATGTGGTATCTCCTCTTCACATTCAATCTTCTTTAGAACCCAAATATGTTTCCTGCCATTCACTTATTTTCAGATCACTAGGCCACTTAAATTCCTGTACAGCTGCAAAGCTTACAAGATGGCTTTTCCATCTGTTGTCCAAGAAGTTCCTGATGTCCACCATAAACTTTGTGTATTCATTGTCCAACACAATAATTCCATCGAGTAGAGTATGGAACTTAGTGATACATTTTTGGTCAACAAGACAAGGTTTGTGTGATAGGACCCCCTTGTCTTTTGGCTCTGCCAGACCTAGGTGGGTATACCTATGTAAATGAGGTAGACTTAAACTATATGTTTCCTAATCTAGCAATCTATCCACAATGGCAATTGGAAATGGAAAGATATAGTTCTAATTTGGTATAAATTGTATTAGCAATATCAAGGTAAATCCTTTGTTTAATTGATAGAAAGTTTTAAGTAAAATGAATGGGTGAGACCAGTGTCTTGTTGGGTAAATGGAGTCAAATGAAAATTTGAGATGAGTTTCTTATATTTGGTAGTAATTCTAACTATTTGGCACACTAATATTGGTGAATAACTTGTATCAACATGCAAGGAAATAATTGATAGACTCTTCTTAATAATCCAACTGACACAACCAGGTTACTTGTAATTTATCAAAAGGGTTTTTAATCCCTACTTGAAGGAACCAATTGAATAAATCAAACAAGAACAATAGATGATCTCAAATTGGAGATAGAATGCCAACCCTAATTATGTGGTTCTTCTTACCGATCCAATTAATACTCCTAGATTACTGTGATTGACTAGAAGGATTTAATTCCTTTGAGGAAACCAATTAATCATATCACACAAATACAACAAATGTGCATTAATAAACTGAGTATATACTTGATATATCAATTTTAATAATAAGGAAGCACTAAAATGGAGACAACCAAATAATTGAATAACTTCAACAAACAATTGATACCAATATGGCACCACAGAATTAGAGATTTTCCATTAACTTCTTCAAAATTATGCTTGCAACATGGTCTTTGAGTTTTTTAAATATTATGGATCTTTTCTACTATCTACTACTACTACCTTCTTCTCCTCTCTCTCCCTTTTTTTTATCGGGTCTTGGTTTCTCTTTTTATAGAAGAGGCAAACAAGCTTCAGACCAATTACAATAGAAAGGACATAACTATTCATAACTATTATGAAAACACTTTTAAACTAACAAGATTTAAGAAAATATTTTTAACTAGAGAGACCAATCCATTATTCACTGAATAGAAACCCGTGACCAACCAAGGCCTGAGAAAGACATTCTATTTTCTGATGTGGTATCTCTTCTTCACATTCAATCCTCTTCAAGACCCAAATATGTTTCCTACCATTCACTTATTTTCAGATCACTAGGCCACTTAAATTCTTGTGTGGATGCAAAGCTTACAAGATGGCTTTTCCATCTGTTGTCCACCATAAACTTTGTGTATCCATTGTCCAACATGATAATTCCATCAAGAAGAGTATGGAACTTAGGGAGTTTAATTTCCCCATCATTTTGTACATGTGCCAAACATTTAGGAATCATCTAATCAAACTCTTCTCTCCATTCATCTACACCTTTCATTTGGTTATCATCTTTGAAGATTGATGGGCTGAAACAACATTTGATGGAGCCAAATGTACTCCTCTTACCTTCCACTTTCTTTTTTGTACCTACCAAATACGGATACTCCTCAATTATGCTTTTCACCATTTCTCGTGTAGCCTTGAGGGTTGAGGGGGCATCTGGATCTTTATGTGTGGCTTTGCATAAAGTAGTCAGTATGTGGAAGGTAGGTTGCCATCTCTTTTGAAGCTTTTCAAGAATGGAAGAATTCTTCATGTACCCTATTTATTTTGTCTTTCAATATATCAACTCTATACTTTAATATTCTACTCAGGATCTCTATGATGTGATTTTTGACATCTTCCCCATTATGCTTTTTTAGCTTATCAATTTCCTCTTTCATTTGTTGGATCTGGGAATCCTCTATATGGACTAGTGGGTGATAGACAGTTAATTCATCTCCCCTTACTGTGGTGGCTTGTTGCAACTGTTGTTTTAGCTTTCTATTCTCAATGAACAATTTGTTCACCTCATCATTAGATAGATTTAACATTTTCTCATATTCATTAATTTTCTTTTCCATGTTTTCTACCACATCTCTGGTGAACATTGCAGAGTGCATGGTTATGGTGGTAGCTTCAGTAGGAGTTGTGTCTCTCATAGTTCTAATCATGGTTAACCCACTCATTTCTTGTACTACATCAAGGAGCTAAGGCTTCCTTATGTTCTTCTGCTTTGTCCATAGGGCAAGTGTTTGGGTAGTAGGGTTATACCCTACTCCTGATACACCTTCCTCTAAATCAAATTCTGCAACTAACATGGGGTCATCTTGTGCTCTGATCTGATCTAAAAGAAACATTTTCGACAATTCCATCCTTGGTATAATCAACATATCACTTTTCAACACCATTTTTCTTGCCTCCTGGGGAGTGACATTAATATTATCAATATTCAATTTTGCAAATGTCCAGGCCTAGATCTCAGCGTGTTTTGACTCATTAGCTTCTATAAGATTAATCTTCAACTTTTCATCAAATTGTTTCATTTTCATTTTGATCCTGAATTCTTTGAACTCATTATTGTGTATAAAATTATCATCCTCTATGCATCTCAAAGAGGGCACTACCCTCTCATCCTCTTGAATCTACCCTCTCACCCTCTTGAATCTCATCAGTTCCCTCCTCTGACAACTTGACCTTTGGAGCATGAGGCTTTTGACTTTTTTGTTGTTCTGCTACCTCTTTTAGTTTAGTCAAGGCCAAGACTGCTTCTTGTTCTTCATCATCACTTGAATCATATTCCACTAATGGCTCCATCTTCTATTTTTTGGCCTATGGCTCATGAGTGGGAGATGGAGGGGATGGATGTGTAAGTGATGGGGGTGATATTTGAGATGTGGATGTTTCATGTGGTGGTTGGTGGGGTGTGGTCAATGGAATGAGTCCCTCATCTTGGGCCATTTTGTATAGTTCATAAAATTTACTCAAAATCATTTGCATTCTTTTTAGAAGTTTGGGTTCACCTGCAAAAAGGCCTTTGAGGATTCTATCTTTTTCCTTCTTCTGATTTTCCCACCTCATCATTGTATTCCACCTTTTTCTAGCCTACATTACATTAGCAAAATACACCAAATTCCTTATAACATCCTCTCTAAAATCAAATTCATGTGAAATAGCCTTTTTTGTCAATAGGGTTCTTTTGATCATATTGATGTGACCCTCTGGGTTATATACTCTTTCTGTTCTAGGTTTGAGGGAGTAATCGACCCTTATAAACCACTGCTCTTCTTCAAGCATATCTGACCCAATGGCCAGCTCTTCAAGCATAGTCAAGTCAGGCAAAAATGTGCCTTTCCTCTAATTTCTCATCAAGTCATGTTACATCTAGAGTAGCTACCACATAAACTCTAGGAAACACACTCTTGCAAGTACAAACTTAGGTAAAAATTATGGTGCTTGGTTGCACCCATACACTCTGATAATAGTATGTTGTGGCATAAGGAACCAATCAACATAATTATGAGTATAGCCTTGGTCTGGCCCATACTGCACAGGCATCATTACCTTCATCAATGACTCAGGCATTCTTGGTGTTGGGTAACCAAGAGCAACAATCAATCTGATAGAAAAATCATCTTGAAACACTACAAAATCACTTTTTCTACACCTGTTATCCCAAATGTAGCACCAGTTTTGCATAGGGAGTCTAACTCCTCTTTATTGTGTACACAATTGCAGCCTTGTAGTCCACTTTATTTCATTCTGATACATAATTAATTGACACAATAAAGAATATTTTCTGAAAGTAATAGAGGCCTTGGCTTCCCTAATTTGTAGCAAACCTTCGTGTATTTATTCTTCAATCACAGATGCAAAATCAAATTCTGCATTTGACTCAGAATGTTGAATTATCATAGCCATTCTCATTAGCCCTATTTGCATTTGCTCCTCTGAATCTATCCCCAAAACTTGACACAATGCATAATACGTATTCTTGAAATAAACTTGGAATTTAGAAACTTGGAAAGGTTCCATTTTGGAAGAAGGAATAGAGAACCTTCTATTATTATCACCCCTCTTCATGTGTAAAGGGAGCTCATCACTTCATTATGTTCTCCTCAAGCTCTTATATTCTTTCTCAAGTTTCACTAAGTTCAACTCTCTTACAACTTGTTTATTGAGGTTTAAACATTTGATAATGGCATCTCTATTGATATCCACTAAGCACTCACCATTTGGAAGTTTCACAATTTTGGTTGGGGCATGATAACTGTGGGCAAGGGCTTTAATCAGCTCAATGTCAATGAAAATGTCAGGAACAATTAATTTAGCTAGATCTAGGGCCCATGGGTTTGATGCTAGTTCTTGGTCATTCCTTTTTAGATAAAAGTACAAGTAGAGATTCCATCCCGACAGAGATATATAGGGGTCCCTATAGACTTGAGCTAAGTCTCTAAAAACCTTTTTAGAACCTTTGTCAATTAAGCCAGGAAATAATGAAATCAGAGGGGATTGCAATGAAGACTTACTAGTTTTGGCTCAATCCTTCTTAGCTCCTACCTCAATCTTTTTAGGTGTCATTTTTATGAAATTTACAAGAAATGATGAGCAGAGCTTACCCAGAAAAATTGCCTTGAAGAATTCTCTTTACTCCTATGGTTTGAGCTCCTGTGTAATTTGTCTTCCGCAACTATGAGTGAGAAATCTTAATTTGTTTCATGTATTTTCAAGACCAAGAAGCATTTACTTCTAGTTCATAAATTTGCATGATTCAAATCTTCATGTTGAGCTTAAGTCTTCATATTTTGATGTTGATGTGATTGGTATTCTTTAAATAACCCAACAACTTGATTACCACACTATCGTAGGTTAGATTTTGCCCCCCTGAGGTATAGTGGTATAGTGCATAGTGTATAATATTAACTCTTCTTACCATCATACCCCAGGCTATTTGAGAATGTTCTATGGTAAGGAGGTATGATATGGGTATTATGAAGGCTAGCCACTGCGATAGCAGTATCATGGTAAAAGGCAAAGATGACTTTATGAATGGTAATAACATGATTTATTATGGAAAAATAAGAGCAGGAGTCATGGATACACAAATAAAACACTCAAAACTTTTATGAAAATTTTGGTTCCAACATGTGGACATCATGACCATGTGTCAAATGCATATAGTGTCAATTATATGATCATGTTTTGCAATACAAATGTCATTAGGTGGCACACGTGAATGGAAGCATAACATGTGGTTGTTGATGTTCCATGTGTCTAACTAGCCACCAACATGTGTAGCAATGGGTATAGCCACACTATCCATATCCTTGAAGATTTGTAAACCCCGAATAATGCCCCTAATAACTCTAAAACCTAACCCGTAGCCCCTAAAATATAAACCCTAAATAATGCACCTTATAAGCCCTAACCTGGCCCTAACCCACCATAAACCCTAAACCCCTAAATCCTAAACCGCAAACCCCTAAACCTTAAACAGTACTAAACCCAAGTAACCCTAAACCTCTATCTCCCTATCTCCCTATCTAGCCCTATCTCTATCATTCCTCTACCTCTCAATATCTCTCCCTTTGTCTTTGGCCATGTCCCTCACTCTCTATATCTCCTATTAGTCCTCTCTTTCTAAACACTAAACCCTATTAAACCTCTAAACCTTAACCCCTAAACCATAAACCCTAAAGTACCCTAAATAATGCCCCTAAACCATAAACCCTAAACCCTAGTAAACTCTAAACCCTAAACTTGAGCAATGCTAAAATCATAAACGTTAAATAATGCCCCTAAACCTTGAAAGCTAACCCCAAGCAACACTCTATCTCTATCTCTCTCTCTCTTTGACCTATATATTATCTACCAGCTCCTAGCTAGTTAAATCATTTTCCTAGCTTTCCTAGTTTTCCTTTTCCTTTCCAATTTCCCTTTAGATCCCTGCACCAATTTTTCCCTATTTTACTATTTTCCATTTCTCTCACTATTCGATCTTCCCATCCAATGAACTTTAGTTTTATCAGCTTATTTCCATTTCATCCAGCTGCTAATTTATATCCTCATCCCTCTTTTCATGTCCTAGTTTTTTTGTTTCCATTTGCTTTGTTGATAAGGGACACAGATAGAGACAAAGACAAAGTGAGAGCGAGAGAAAGAGTCCTATAAGTTTTCCATGCTTGTTCATTAATGATATATATAGGAATGATAGGGGACTGAGAGAGGCAAGAGATAGAGAGATAGGGAGAGATCGATAGGTAGAGAGAGATTGAGATGAGATATATCATAGGGATAGATAGAGGAGATAGAGGGGAGAGATAGGGAGATAAAGAGTTATTAGTACTAGAGATATGTCTAGAGAGATAGGGAGATAGATAGGTACGTAGAGTCAAGAGAGGAGATAGATTGGGAGAGATAGAGGAGATCATAGTTGAGTGAGAGATAGGGAGATAGATAGTGGGTGAGATGTCTAGAGAGATAGGGAGAAAGATTGAGAGGTAGAGGGATGATAGCTACAAAGAGAGAGATAAGGGAGAGATTATAGGGAGATAGAGGTTTAGGATTTATTAGGTTTAGGGTTTAGGGGTTAGGGGTTAGCGGCATTATTTAGGGTTGAGGGATTTAGAGAGAAAGAGAGAGACTTCTTTTGACATGCAACTGTAAACCCTGAATATTGCCCCTAAACCTAAGCAACCCTAAACCTCTAAACCTTAAATAATGCCCCTAAACCCTAAACCCTAACCCTTAACCCCTAAAACATATATAAAACCTAAATAATGCCCCTAACCCCTAACCCATAAACCCTAAACCTAAGAAACCCTAAACCCCTAATTAATTCTAAACCCCAAACCCCTAAATCCTAAACACTAAACCCAAGCAACCCTAAACCTCTATCTCCCTAGCTATCTCTCTATATCTATCATTCCTCTACCTCTATATCTCTCTCCCTATGTCTCTAGCCATGTCCCTCACTCTCCATATATATCCCTATAATCTCTTTCGGCTATGTCTATGGCCATGTACCTAAAGCTCTATATCTCCCAGCTATTGGTCCTCTCTCTAAATACTAAACCCTAAACCTCTAGACCCTAAACCTTAAGCCTTAAATAATTCTCCTAAACCTTAACCCCTAAACCCTAAACCCAAGAAACCCTAAACCCCTATATATCTCCCTATATCTAATATTGTCCCTCTACTGGCTCTTAATCCTTCTCCCTATCTCTCTGCAGGATATATATCTCGCTCACTCTAGTAGTCTCTCTCTCTAGCTATCTCCAAACTCGAGCAATGTCCCTAAACCCCAAACCTCTAAACCCTAAATCCAAGTAACTCTAAACCTCTATCTTCCTATGATCTATCCCCTATCTCCCTATCTATATCATCCCGCTACCTCTCAATCTCTCTCCCTATGTCCTTGGCCATGTGCATGTGCCTCACTCTCTATCTCCCTATCTCTCTCCACAGTCTCCTCTATATCTCCCTATCATTCCTCTCTCTCTATAAACCCTAAACCATAAACCTCTAAACCTGAACCCCTAACCCCTAAACAATAAACCCTAAACCCTAAATAATGCCCCTAAACCCCTAAACCCTAAACCTATATCTCCCTATCTCTCCCCTCTCTCCCTATCTCCTTTGTCCCTCTACCTTTCAATCTCTCTCCCTATGTCTTTGGCCATGTCCCTCACTCTTTATCTCCTATCTCTCCCCTCAGTCTCCTCTATATCTCCCTATTGGTCCTCTATCTCTCTCTAAACGCTAAACCCTAAACCTTTAAACCTTAACCCCTAATCCCAAAACTATAAACCCTAAACCATAAATAATACTCTTAAACCCAAGTAACCATAAATTAGGTGCTCAATTAGGCACTAAAATAGGCACTATACTAGGCACTACATAAGATGCTAAATAAGGCGTTAACATGGGCACTACAACAGGTGCTAAAACAGGCGCTAAACCAAGTGTTAAATGTGGCACTAAATTAGGCACTACAGTAGAAGCTCAAGTAGGTGCTAACTGAGGTGCTAATTTGTGACTAATTTAGCATCGACTTGTTCTGGTTGATGCAAAAAATGCCAAAAACAGTGCCATCCTGATAAATAGTGCCAACTTTTTCAAAAAAATGGAGAAAAATACTTTAAAACAGTGGGTGGAAGCAAAAAATGGAGCCAAAAAGGGAGCTAATCACAAGGATTTGTTGTAGTGAATGGAGTTGGAGGAGACTAGAAAAGAAGCATTAAGAACCTTGGAGATACCTCAAGCACAGATGAAGAGGCCCTTTGACAAGAAGACAATTCCAAGAATCTTCAAGGAAGGAGATCTAGTTTTCAAATGGGATGAACTTAAAAGAAAACCTCGTAAACACATCAAGTTTGATGCCATGTGGGATGGCCCATATATCATTACAAAATGCAAGCAACACAATGCATTTTAGCTTGCAAAGTTAGGTGGAGAGGTGTTACCAATCCCTGTCAATGGGATTCACCTCAAATTATGGTACTAGAAGAGCAACTTCACTGTAAATAAGTGTTTTTGCACATTTCATTTTTGTTTTGTTTTGGTTTCCAAGAAGTGCACATGCACATTTTGTTGGCCATGTCTTAAATAGGTCAGATTAGTTTGAGTTTCAATTTTGTTTTACTGCTATAGGTTTCTATCAGTTTTAGTTGCAAGAGTTTTTTTTCAAAGTTTCAGGCAAGAAAGACTCATATGCCCAATTGATTTTGCAAGGCTACTAGTTCTGTTTTGTTTAGTAGGAAAACACCCCTGAGAGGTCACCAAAAATGTTACTAAATTATGTTTGCAGCCTAATTTAGAAAGGCCTAGATTGTAGTTGTTACAAAGGGGATAAAAGAAAATTTTTATATGCATGATCACTCAGTCAAATGCCTATTATCTTGATAAGAGAGCAATGAAGTATCACTTATAAGGATAATGTGACAGCTCAAGCTGGATTGGCAAACCATTCTGATAAGTGAACTAATCTGAAGACAAGAGAACATGCATTCAAGGAATGACAGATATATAACTAATTTCATCTTTCAGTTATGATGTTACTCATTGTTCAAGTACCACAGTACAATGCAAAAGGAAAGGTATTTATAAATTGTCATTTCATCATCATGTTTTGAACATGTGTTTTAAAGAAGTTTCAATTGTTTTATGCTATGCATTTGATTTAGAAAGAAAAACATATATAAATCATTGTGTAAAGTAAAATAACTGATTTTATTCAAGAGAGTGTTTAAATATGTCCCACACAAGCCGTGGGAATGACTAAACTAAGACAATGCAACAAGGCATGCAAGCTATACATCTAAAGATAAAGTAAAGAAAAGGAACATATGAGGAGAGTGATATCCATTATTGCCTTGAAATGAAGGTTGATCCTCCTATTTGCAGTTGGATCTTCATGTTTTCAACCTTTTGCTCCCAATCAGAATGATGAACCTGCAACATTGGAAAAAGTTTTGTTAGAGCTCCGGATATACAAACTCATCATATGCCTTATCAACAGATCTATAAACTTGCAATCATAATCCTATAGTTGGATCATTATGAGATATATGAAAAAAATTAGATCATCAGATCAAATCCAAATCATCATGAAAAAGAGCATTGAACATTCAAAGGTATGTTTTATATGCTAACTTGTTTGTTCATTGTGCAGGTATATGAGAAATCATGTTGTTGATTCATCTTTTATGGAATAAGCAGAGAAAATGGGCTCCCATAAGGGTTGAGCCTAGCACACTCATAGTAATAACATCAATGTAGAGATATTCAATTGACCAAACATCATGGTGTTTTATCACAATTCATGTTGCTTCTATGTCAGGGGTTTTGAAAGAAACAAAGTAGTTCACTAGCTATATTTCATTTTTATAAACTTATCAAACCCTCACAATGTCTTTTATGCATGAAGGCAGAAACACAGAAAAGAGAAAGAGTTCACAGATGCAAAGAGTATAATGAGAAACTCAATTCATACTTCTCTCTGAGACTAAACTTTTTCAGACCTTTTATCATTACAAAATGGAGAGAAACCCAGTTTCATACTGCTGCCAGAGAGTAAACTATTATAGAAATCCTTATCATGATATATGGAGAGAACCCAGATAAGAGAAAGATGTATGGTTGTGGCCCTTAAGAGGGAGATAATACTCAGAAAGGACAACCCAGAGTATAAGGAAATCTTCATTTTATAGTTGTTGCCTTATTTTATCATGGGTCAAGATATTTTTACACAGATCTAAGACAAAATATAGGTGATACCATGTCTATGGTTAGCTATGGCCACGGCCTAAGAGCATGTTTTTCTTTAAAAATGTTAAAACCCACATACATTAAGTAAGGTTTTTCTAACTTATAAACTTAGTAAACGCTTAGAAGTAAGGAGAGCAAGTATTATTGTAGCATACAATGAAGAAGAATACAAAGCCCATTTTATGTAGAGAGCTTGCCATCATTTGGTATAGAAGAATGTATTCAAGAACATGGCCTCTCCAGCTCCTGAATCAAGCTTTCATGGCGGCTCGACACAAGAAGGATAAACCACAATAAATACACAAATGATACATCAAAAACCTTATCATGGCCAAGTATGTAGGCCAGTCTTTTGAACTCAGAAAAGAAAAATGGATAAAAAAATGTGATAGAAATACTCACCTTTCTATTTCCTATTGAAATCCTCAAAAGAATACATCAAGAACCCTTAGAAATTGCAGAGAATCATGAAGATTTCTTCAAACCCAAATAGGCATGGCGAAGGGTCGAAGGAAGCAACATACAAAAAGACAAGTGATAATGATATTTTTAGGGTTGAATTTTCCCTTTTGTTCAAAATGACCTAATTTGAGCTTTTGGTGTTTTTGACTTTTATTTTAAAAATCATTGCTATCCATATGCCTTTCATGGTCAAGACTTCCAAAAGTCTTCGAAGCTAATGATGCAAAGGAGCCCATGAGGGCCTTGCTAGAAAAGAATCAAATGATGCTTGTGTTGAAAGGTCTTTTTGACCTTAGAGATGTGCAATACAAGGAAACATATAATATGCATGGAGATGGAAGTCGACAAAAGAGAAACCATTCGAAGGTAAGGAATTAAGTAATGATGTGATATATCTGCATGGAGTGATAAGGTGCTTTATGTGATAAATAATGCATGAGGTATGCTAATTGGAGTTATACGGTGTGAAGAAGTATGATGATGCAATGCATGATGTTTGATGTGATATATATGCATGGGAGTTATAAGGTATGTTTCTGTAATGTGTGTATGTATGCATGGGAGACATAAGGGATAATAAACTTTGAAATGTATTAAGTTTTGACACAAAATGCCTAAGGGAGTCATAAGGTTCAGATAATACATGTAATTTATGCAAATACATGATGTGTTTTGCATAAGGAGATTACTATAATGCATGGGAGACATAAGGGAGTAAAATAGTGATATTTTGTAACTCTTGCATGCATAGGGGTTATTTTGGCAGCATCATTGGATGCATTAATGTAAATTGTGCAAATCCAAAAGGAGATATAAGGAGTTTATTATACATTTTGCATAAGTTAGAGACAAATAAACAAATGTAAAATAAATAATAAAGTAAATAGTTATAAATTACTTTATTATTTATCATAGAGATACAAAGATGATAAAATGGATAGGTCTATAATAAATAATAAAGTAAATCATCTTGAAAACTTTATTTTTTATTTTTACTTTGTTTACACATACCAAAATCATCCAAATTTGGAGGATGGAGTTAGCGGAGTTTCTTGGAGTTATTTGCATGGTTTTTGGGTCAAATTTAGAGTTTGGTCCACCTCTTGGTCAAACTAATAGAGAGGATAAGTTTGGACCTATTTTAGCTCAATTTGGGTCGGTTACAACCCTTACTTTTAGGGATTTTCGTGCTTGCTCGTGGATCAATTTTTGATAGATTATTTTTAGAGGTAGTTGATTGTAGTTGACCTTTCTAGCTCTTTTTGAGAGCATATTATATATTGTAAGAAAAACTTACATTTTTCTAGTTCTTGCCTTTTTGCTCTCTTACACATTGCTGAGAGAAGAAGGTTTTGTAACTCATATTTTACATATTTATAGAGATTACAACAGGTTACAGGTTCTATTCTTTGTCTTTTTTATGCAAGTGTTCCTTTATTTTTTAGCTGAATCAAGTGTCTACCTTTTTATTAGTGCTACTTTTGTGAATGATTTGATGAGATTTTATTGTATTTAGTATCAAAAACTTTAAAATCATTGTCTCATTTGTACTTGCATGTATTGAATAGCATTGAAATCATAGGTCTTAGGTTGTGCAATTAGAATAAATTTCTTTCATGTTGTGAGAACCCTATTTTCCTTCAAAAAGAAAGTAATTTCTAGCCTCCCTTAAAATCATTTTTGTGATCATATTGCCAAAAGTGGATTGTGTAGATATATTTTCTGAGATTCATTGTGAATTAAAGTTGCAGTTTTCCACCAAATTAGGTGCATCACCACACTTTAAATTACAGTTTTAGTACTTTTAGTAGATCCTTTCAACCCTTTTCCTACCAATACATTAACCCATTCAAAAATTACAAGGGAACCAATGTATAATCTAGAGGTTCAAGCTCACCATAGGTCACCCACAGCTTGAGTATGATCCCATGTTACACAACATTGTTGAGATTCACGTCTTTGCATAATGGGTGTAATCTTGCATGTTAAATTTTTTGGCACTTTCGGTGGGACCTTGAACTAATTTTCAGTTCAAAAAAGAACTTATTTTTCTACTATTTTGGTATGATCAGCCAATTTTACATCCTTTTAGAGGTTTTATTTTAAGTACCCGGTGACTCTTATTTTCTAGTTTGATAGATGAGATCTTGCAGTCTATGAAAAAGTACCAAACAAGATCAAATAAAGATCTTGAAAAGAAGCATATTCATCTATCACCACCAAAAAGGAGGGTTAAAGTAGATAGAGTGGTAAGGCTATCAAGTATAGTAGTACCAAATCTACCAAATACATAGCTTGAATTTGTTTCTTGTCAAAACCCTTTATTTGTAAGTTCTACATCAGTACCTCATAGTTCTCCACCAGCAAGTCCAAGAGAACAAGTACATGTTTTTCAAGAGGAACCTATTTTACAAGAGCTTGAGGAAGAGGAACTTGTATTAGAAGTTGAAGAAGAAGAAATTGTTTTTTAGGAAGAAGAAGAGCTTCAAAGAGGAGCCTATTCTCCAAGAGGTGCCTATAATACAAGTACCTGTAGAACAAGTACCTATCATTCAGATAGTAGCAAATAGACCACCACCACCACCACCACCAAGAAATCAACCATTTGTTACATTTAATGGGGGCAGTCTATTGAATTTGCAGCAACATGATGCAATACTAGTAGTTGCACTAAAAAGTTTGCCTAGTTTCATTAGTGAAGATGGAACCACACTGATAGAACACATCAGAGATGTAGCATCATTATGTAGTGTTCATCATATCATAGAAGGAAATATTGGAATTAGTCTGGACAACTAAGAGGGGGGGTGAATTTGTTGTCCCACAATTTAATGTTTTCTTCTTTTAATCTTCTTTATCAACTTACAATCAGATTAATGATGTGAACATTAAAGCATGAATCAACAACGCATGAGTAGAAACAAATTGAACACACATAACACTAGAATTTTTACTTGGAAACTCGGTTAAAGGAAAACCACTGTGGGGGTTAACCTACAAGATTTGTACCCTGTTAAAAGTACTTAAAGGAAATGAAAAGGCACTTGGCTTAGGGTGCACTGCCCAGAGATCACTGCTCAAAAGAGGCTCACTACCTATAAGAGGCTCACTGCCTACAAGATTTTACATTTAATACATAAAGAATGAACTAAGAAATAGTGTCTTCTTCATGCCTAGTTTAGTCCCATTGAAATCTCACAAAATTTCTTCTTTACCCCAAACACTTTATCACCATCTCTTCATACCTTATTGCTTTTGTTCCTCTACTCCTCCTCTTCTCTACTCTACCTCTATACCTTTCTTAGGATTTTATCATTTTCACACAAGGACACCTTTCCACAACTCATCCACAAGTATTTATACTTTTCATCAACCTTGGAATGAACATCAAGGTCGGCATTACAAACATCTGACTTAATGTGAATCATTATATTGTCAGCCAAACATAACTAGGATACAAATCTTCCTTGAGCAATATGCCATGCTTCATATAATTCATCTTAGATTGTCCATAACATGTTTGAACCATCTGGTCAGTCAAGACTGGGAAGAATAGCAACACTAAGGAAGAAATCTTCAATCAACAATCTCAAGCTTCAATGTGGACATCCAACACAGCAGGCACACGATCCAGAGACCACCACAAGCACATTGAATTCAACAATAACATCCACACTATTCCAAACCATCAGAATCACTTACATCTTCATCTAGTACCTCAAGAATGCTATCTATCATGTTTGTCACACTAGAAGATTGCTTGTGGATGTCCAAACCACGAACCATTTGAATTGAGGATACACACTAACCTCCCAAACATGTCTCTAGATTCGCAGATCAAAATATGTTGGCAAGAGACACTATTTCGAGTTGATAGGTGTTGTCATTGATGGAAACTAAGATCATCCTAGACATCTGCATAACACAAGTTATTAAAATCGAAAGTCAGAATCACAATTTGTCTAAGTTCAGGTAGTTAGGAATAAAACAGTAACAAGGTCCGGTATTTTAGTCTGGATATCTCTAGTGGAAAGGCATGGTATGTTGCAGATCTAAGGTAGTTGATAGCATTACAAAGACACTCTAAATGCAGAATTTTGTCCTTCGGTGATGAAGGAATCAAAAGATATTAGCATCTGAATATCAGGTTCCAGTTTGACAGAGCAGACAAAAGAAGAACAGGCAAACCTTGTAGAAGATCTTGATTCTAGATGTATGGAAGTTGCTTGTTGGTCAAATGGTGGCATTCAGTGATTGTGGCTGACATGAGTGTGTATGAGGAAAATTGATTATATCAAAACTAAATAATCCAAAAGCCCATAACATAAAGAGAACTAATCTAAATAAAAGCCATTACCAATAAAGCAATGAAATATGAAAGCTTTTACCGAGACTTGTATTGTTCCCTTTGCATGAATGTGGATTGCTCAATAGTGCTGTGAAACCATGTTTGCAACAAGCAAGTAAAGTGCTCAAAGATCAATGTCAAAAGATCGTGAAGTTGCTCAATCGATGCAATGTATGCTCAAAGCGATGTTAAAGGATGCCTGAGAATAAGTGATCGAAGAGGATTTGTGAAGGAGATGAGGGGGGTTTATATAGCTTTCAAACATGATCGACCAACAGTCTAAATAATTTAGAAGAATCGATGGAGGAGATAAATCAAATAACCATGATGAATGTGCACACAACATGTGTCAATCTATAAGGATATTTTTATTAAGATATGATGAAAACAAGATTGATTGAATAGATAACTCAACTTGTAATTTTGCCTTTTTTAGAGTTCTAAAAATAAGACTGATTGTGCACATGAGTTAACAAGATATTTTAAGAGGAATTAGAAGATAACTGAAATTAAATAAATAAATTTATTTAATTGTTTGTGCATGATTGAGGAACAAAGGATTATAAATAAAATATTTGATTTTACTTATTTTTAGGGGAAAAAGCAAATTAAATAAATAAATTTATTTAATTGTTTGTGCAAGATTAGAGGAATATGAAGATTATAAATAAAATATTTGATTTTATTTATTTTGAGAGGATTGAGATAATTTAAATAAATTTGCATGATTTATTTAAATTTAGAAGAACAATTGATTTAATTAAATAATGTAAATTATTTAGTAGATAAGAGGATTTGTGATGAATTAATTAAATAATTGGATTTATTTAATTAATGGAGACTTGAAATTTGAAAGAGGATAATGATTTAATTAAATAATAAAAATTATTTAATCTTGGAAGAAATAAAGTTGATTTTGATATAATTAATTAAATAAATAGAATTTATTTCATTAATAACGAATTTAGGACTTTTGGAAGAATTTGATGAAATTAATTAAATAATTAGATTATTCAATTAATGTTGACATGCAGGTGATTCGACAGATTTGATGAAATACAAGTGGTACGACGACATGGTCATTTTAGGGTGTCTACATTTTGCCCCTCTTTGATGCGATGCAGTTTACAGCGTTGCATCAAAGAAAAATGATTGTTGAAGACATGGTACAAATTTTTATGCCCCAATGTAGCTAGTTGCCCCAACGTAGCTGGCGTAGGGTCCCCCCTCGAGAGGAAAGACAGGGAAGTGACAGAAGAACTGTGTTGACACTCGACTAGAAGATTTTGTTGGAGACAGACGAGGTTGGGTTGATGATATATAGAAGAAAGGAGATAGAAGAGAACATGAGAGAAAGACTGTTGATCGATCCTTGCTTGAAAAACTATATAAGGCCATGGAAAAATGGATGGTGTAAATGGATGAGCTTGTTGCAATGGTTTCACAAATGTTTATAAAAAGCAATCCTTATTTTTGATATAGCACATGGATAGTTTGCCACCAAGGTAGAAAAGACCAAGGTGTTGTAATATCTGAGTGCATGGACGTTGAATCTACAAGCAAGTGGTGTGAACTTAGATCCCTTAGACATAATATGACCTTGTTGGTACATGTGAATGCGCCATAGTCTTGAACATAAAATAAACTTCAATACATGTAAATGCAAGAAGAATATTAATATGTGAGATGCTAGGTTGTAACACACACAAGATAAATATAATGCTAAGAAAGATGCTAAAGATCATTCCCCAAAAACGGAACACAAAAGAAATGACTATGCCCCCAATCTGTACTGCATCGCAACATACCAAGATTATAGATAAATCAAGGTAGTCTTGAATAGGTAATGGAAAAGGAACAAAAGATAAACCAAAAAGAAAATTGACTGACTTACAAAGTAAACATACAGCCAACATATTCTCTTGCCAAAGAGGTTGCTCAAGATAGATTGGATAGGAAAGATAACAACCTTATTGTAAGAGCGATGTGTCCATTAAAGGGGGCTATCTACCTAAAAAGACAATGTCTTGCTACAGAATACGTCACATGTCGCAAGAGATGCATGTGTTGGCCTCAACAATGGAACACTCTGCAGAAGACAAGCTTGTTGATCTAGTGCTTTGGTTAAGCAAGACTTAGCGGATATTAGCAATCAGAATAGCAGGACAGTAGATGATTCTGGAAGTAAGCTGCTTTGCTTCAGGCTTGTTGAGGACTTTTTCTTTGCAAGGATGTGCTAGCTTGCTACTTGAGTTAGTCAAGTCGAAGTGAATGGATTTTGATACACAGAAGACTAGAAAGGTGGGGTGCAATTGGATTGAGATGGGTGAAGAATGATGGATCGTATGTGCCTAAGTACTAGATACATCCTTCATATTCCAGACTGCGTACATACCCTGTATCCATGGGATCAAGGCACATTACAAGGAAAGATGAAAAATGATAATATGTAGTTCTGGATAGAGTGATGAGATGTGTCAAGGTGAAAGGGGGAGATCTTATGTACCTGAGTACTCGAAACTTCCTTCGTATTCTAGACTGCCTACATATGCATATCCATGGGATCAAGGTACCTTAAGATTGAAATGAGATAATATGTAGTTCTGGTGGTTGTGATGATGTAGGAAAAGTGTTGAGAAGATAGCATCCTTATCGTATGAGCAATGTGTTCATTAAAGGGTGTTACCTGTGAACAATGAGAAAGAGATTGAAGTGTTTTGCAAACCACGAACAAGGAACCCCTCCTAGACCTAGGTTAAGGAAAGAGTTTCCCCCATTCTGGTAGAGGAATTTGCATGGGTGACTGACGAAGAAGACATAGAAAGCTTTGACCTAGGACAAGACAGTGTTAACTGTAGACATAGATCAAGACATGGGATGACGACGAGGGACATTTACAAATTTCCAAGCTATACTAGATAGGGGGATGGAAATGCAAACAAGGTCAATGGTTTTATTATGGATGGATGGATGAAGAGTGTTGCGAAATGGATATGGAATGAACAAGACTCGGTAGAAGATGGATGCTGACTCTACACATAGCGCTTGTTTTCCAGGTTTTCACTATGGTACTTATCCAAGGCGCCCATTTGCCAGGTTTTCACTAGAGGATAGATTTTTTTGGTTTTTTGTGTTTTTCATTTTTTTTATACTCTGAGGATCAGGCATAGAACTTCTTGAGATGGACACTGTTAAGTGGCTCATCTAGAGGAATGTCGTCAGGTGTAGCTAAAGTATAAGCTCCTGATCCATATGTTGTTGTGACAATAAAGGGACCTAACCAGTTAGGCTCAAACTTGCCCTTCTTTTCTTGATCTGCTTGATTTCTCTGATTTTCTTTCAGTACAAGATCACCAAATTAAAACTATCTTTCTTTGATCTTTTTGTTGTAATTATGCTAGAGGCGGTTTTGATAGACATGGCGATGATTAAGCGTGGCAAGGTGCCTCTCATCTAGTAGTTCAAGTTCAGCTAATCTGGAAGTGCGATACTCCTCTCTGCCAATCAATTCATGCATGGATACTCTAAGGGATGGGATCTTGACCTCTATAGGTAGGATGTCTTTAGAGCCATAGACCAAGGCATAGGGTGTCACACCAGTTGGTGTTCTGATACTAGTGCGGTAGGCCCATAGGGTGGGATTGAGCTACAAGTGCTAATCACGACCAGCTTCATTGACCGTTTTCTTGAGGATTTTGAGAATGGTTTTATTAGAAGCCTCAGCTTGGCCATTACTCTGCAGATAGTAGGGAGTTGAAAAACCCAATAACATAAAGAGAAGTAATTTAAATAAAATCCATTACTAATAAATCAATGAAATATGAAAGCTTTTACGGAGATTTGTATTGTTTCCTTTGGATAAATGTGGATTGCTCAATAGTGCTGCGAAACCATGGTTGCAACAAGCAAGTAAAGTGTCCAAAGATCAATGTCAAAAGATCGTGAAGTTTCTCAATCAATGCAATGTATGCTCAAAGCACTGTTAAAGGATGCCTGAGAATAAGTGATCAAAGAGGAATTGTGAAGAAGATGAGGGGGGTTTATATAGGTTTCAACAGAGATTGATCAATGGTCCAGATAATTCAGAAGAATCAATAGAGGAGATAAATCAAATAACCATGATGAATGTGCACACGACATGTGTCAATCCATAAGGATATTTTTAGTAAAAATATGATGACAACAAGATTAATTGAATAGATAACTCAACTTGTAATTTTGCCTTTTTTAGAGTTCTAAAAATAAGACTGATTGTGCACATGAGTTAACAAAATATTTTAAGAGGAATTGGAAGGATAATTGAAATTAAATAAATAAATTTATTTAATTGATTGTGCATGATAAAAGGAACAGAAGGTTATAAATAAAATATTTGATTTTATTTATTTTTAGGGGGGAAAGCAAATAAAATAAATAAATTTATTTAATTCTTTGTGCAAGATTAGAGGAATATGAAGATTATAAATAAAATATTTGATTTTATTTATTTTTATGGGAAAAAGCAAACTAAATAAATAAATTTATTTAAATTTAGAAGAACAATTGATTTAATTAAATAATGTAGATTATTTAGTTGTAGATAAAAGAGAATTGTGATGAATTAATTAAATAATTGGATTTATTTAATTAATGGAGACTTGAAATTTGGAAGAGGATAATGATTTAATTAAATAATAAAAATTATTTAATTTTGGAAGAGTAAAGTTGAATTTGATTAAATAAAGAGAATTTATTCAATTAATGTCAAAATTATGTGATTTGGAAGAATTTGATGAAATTAATTAAATAATTAGATTATTTAATTAACATTGAAATGCAGGTGATTTAGAATAATTGACAAAATGCAAGTGGTGCGACGACATGGTCATTTTAGGGTGTCTACATTTTGCCCCTCTTTGATGCAATGCAGTTTGCAACATTGCATCAAAGAAAATGATTGTTGAAGACATGATACAATTTATTGATGCCCCAGTGTAGCTAGTTGCCCTAGCGTAGCTGGCATAGGGTGCCCCCTCGAGAGGAAAGACAGGGAAGCGATAGAAGAACTGTGTTGACACTCGACTAGAAGATTTTGTTGGAGACAGACGAGGTTGGGTTGATGATAGAGAGAAGAAAGGAGATAGCAAAGAACATGAGAGAAATACTGTTGATCGATCATTGCTAGAAAACTATATAAGGCCATGGGTAAATGGATAGGTAAATGAATGAGCTTGTTGCAATGGTTTCACAAATGTTTATAAAGAGCAATCCTTATTTTTGATATAGCACATGGATAGTTTGCTACCAAGGTATAAATGACCAAGGTGCTATAATATCTAAGTGCATGGACGTGGACTTTACAAGCAAGCGATTTGAACTTAGATCCCCTTAGACATAATATGACCTTGTCGTACATGTGAATGAGCCATAGTCTTGAACATAAAATAAACTACAATATATAAATACAAGAAGAGTATTAAATATGTAAGATGCTAGGTCGTAACACACACAAGATAAATATGCTACCAAGAAAGATGCTAAAGATTATTCCTCAAACACAGCACACAAAAGCAATGACTATGCCCCCAATTCTTACTGTATCGCAACATACCAAGATTATAGATAAATCAAGGTAGCCTTGAATAGGTAATGGACCAAGGAGCAAAAGATAAACCATAAAGCAAATTGACTGACTTACAAAGTAAATATACACCCAACATATTCTCTTGCCAAAGAGGTTGCTCAAGATAGATTGCATAGGAAAAATAATAGCATTATCATAGGAACTCTGTGTCTATTAAAGGGGGCTATCTACCTAAAAAGACAATGTCTTACTGCAAGAAATGCCACATGTCGTAGGAGAGGCATGTGTTGATCTCGACAATGGAACACTCATGTAGAAGACAAGCTTGTTGATCTGGTGCTTTGGTTAAGTAGGATTTAGCTGATGTTGGCAATCAGAACAGTAGGATAGTATACGACTCTAGAAGCAAGTTGCTTTGCTTCAGGTTTGTTAAGAACTTTTGCTTTGAAAGGATGCACTAGCTTATTGTTTTGTTGCTTGAGTTAGTCAAGTTGAGGTGAATATATTTTGATAAATGGAAGACTAGAAAGGTGACATGCTAATGGGTTGAGATGGGTGGAGAATGATGAATCATATGTGCCTGAGTACTAGATACATTCTTCGTATTCTAGACTACCTACATACCCTATATCCACAGGGTCAAGGCACATTATGAGGAAAGATGAAAAATGATAATATGTAGTTCTGGTTAAGTGATGAAACAGATCAAGGTGGAGAGGGGGAGATCTTATGTACCTGAGTACTGGATACTTCCTTTGTATTCCAGACTGCCTACATACCCATATCCATGGGATCAAGGCACCTTAAGATTGAGATGAGATGATAATATGTAGTTCTGGGAGCGTGATGATGTGGGAAATGCATTGGGAAGATAACAACCTTATCGTAGGAGCGATGTGTTCGTTAAAGGGTGTTACCTATGGAAAAGAGAAAGATTGAAGTACTTTGCGAACCATGAACAAGGACCCATTCCTAGACCTAGGTTAAGGAAAGAGTTGCCCCCATTCTAGTAGAGGAATTTGCATGGGTGACTGTCAGAGAAGACATAGAAAAGTTTGACCTAGGACATGACAGTGTTAACTGTTGACACAGATCAAGACGCGGGATGACGATGATGGACATTGACAAATTTCCAAGCTATACTAGATAGGGAGATGGAAATGCAAGAAAGGTCAATGGTTTTATTATGGATTGATGGATGAAGTGCATTGTGAAAACAAGGAATGAACAAGACTCGATAGAGGATGGATGCTGACTCTACAATTAGCACCTGTTTTCCAGGTTTTCACTATGGTACTTATCCAAGGTGCCTGTTTGCCAGGTTTTCACTAGAGGATGGATTTTTTTTGGATTTTTTTTTTGGAATACTCTGAGGATCAGGCATAGAACTTCTTGAGATGGACACTGTTAAGTGGCTCATCTAGAGGAATGCCATCAAGTGTAGCTAAAGTATAAGCTCCTGATCCATATGCTACTGTGACAATAAAGGGACCTAACTAGTTAGGCTCAAACTTGCCCTTCTTTTCTCGATCTACTTGATTTCTCTAATTCTTTTTAACTATAAGATCACCTACTTGAAACTATTTTTCTTTGATCTTTTTTTTGTAATTATGCCAGAGGGTGTTTTGATAGACATGGAGATGATTAAGCACGGCAAGGCGCCTCTCATCTAGTAGTTCAAGTTCAACTAATCTGGAAGTGCGATACTCCTCTCCACTAATCAAGTCCTGCATGGATACTACTCTGAGGGATGGGATCTTGACCTCTATAGGTAGGATGGCTTCTGATACTAGTGTGCTAGGCCCATAGGGCGGGATTGAGCTGTAAGTGCCAATCATGACTAGCTTCATTGACCATTTTCTTGAGGATTTTGAGAATGGTTTTATTAGAAGCTTCAGCTTGGCCGTTACTCTGCGGATAGTAGGGAGTTGAAAAGTGATGTTAGATATTGTATTATGTGCATAAGGCATGAACATCTTAGTTCTTGAATGGTCTTCCATTATTAGTGACAATGGCTTGGGGAATACCATACCGGCATATGAGGTAGTTAAGGATAAACTTGGCTATTTGCTTACCAGTTATATAGCTCATGGGAATGGCTTCCACCCACTTCATGAAATACTCAGTGGCAGTAATGATGAACTTATGGCCATTGGATGAGGATGGGTGGATTTGTCCTACAAGGTCGAGACCCCATTGAGAAAAAGGCCACGGAGTTGTCATAGGTTGTAATTCATGAGCTGGTGTGTGAATCAAATCTCCATGCTGCTGGCATTGTAGACACTTCTTAACAAACTGTAAAGCATCATGCTCTATTGTAGGCCAGTAATAACCTATTCTGAGTATCTTCTTAGCGAGATTAGGATTGGTAAGATGTGCGCCATAGACACCTTCATGTATGTCTCGTAAGGGAGCTTCGGCTTCGTCTGTGTTAAGACATCGTAACAGGATACCGTCGAGACTCCAATGATATAGTGTATCACCCAAAATGATGTAACAAGAGGATCAACGGATAAAGGTTTTGCGTTGGGTGGATGAAAGGTCAGAGGGAAAGGTACTTTTTTTAAGGTATTCATAGATATCTTCATACCATGGGGAATCGGGACCAACAAGTTCAAAGATGATTTCAGTAACTAGAATGTCGACAACGGGTATAAACAATTGCTTGATCAAGAATTCACATTTCTATGTATTAGTAGGCATGTCTATAAGTGACCCTAGGGAAGCCATAGAATCTGCAGCCTTGTTATGCTCTCTTGGAATTTGTTCAAATTTGATGCTAGAGAAGTGTGGTTTGTAGGCATCCACTAGTTGCTTGTAAAGGGACCAACTTTTCATCCTTTATTTGGTACTCATCCATGACTTGGTGAATGACTAGTTGTGAATCTCCATATACCTATAATTCTATGATGTCCCAGTGAACTGTTGTATTAAGACCTATGAGGAATGCTTCATACTCGGCTATGTTGTTGGTGCAAGGAAATGCAAGCTGATATGACTTTGGAATATAGTCATTTTGAGGTGTGACAATTAAGATGCCGGCCCCTAATCCATGCTGTGTGTAAGAACCATCAAAGTACAACTTCCACATTTTTGAGTTGGAAAGAGTGAAGAGATTCTCATCTGGAAAGTCTGCTACCATAGGGTGTGTATCATCATAGGTGCTTCTGCTAGTTCATCTGCTAGGGCTTGTCCTTTGATTTCTTTACAATCCATATACTCAATGTCAAACTCACTAAGGATCATGACCCATTTAGCTAGTCTGCTTGTAAGAGCTGCTTTTGCTAGTAGATACTTCAATGGATCAATTTTGGCTATAATATTTGTGTGTTGGTTTAGCATGTAATGCCGTAGCTTTTGGGAAGCAAACACTATTGCTAAACAAGCTCTTTCCATCGGTGAATAATTGAGTTCATATCCCACCAAGGTTTGACTAATATAATAAATTGCATGCTCTTTTCCTGATTCATCATTTTGTGCTAGAAGGGCCCCTAGGGCCAAAGTTGTAGTTGAGATGTATAATATCAAAGGTTTATTAGCAACTGGTGGAACCAATACAGGAGGTGTAGCTAGATACTCTTTGAGCTGATCAAATCTTGCTTGACACTTATCATCCCATCAAAATGAGACATCCTTTCAGAGTAAGTGTTGAAATAGTTGACATTTATCTGCTAGCTGGGAGACGAAACACCTAATAGATTGCAACCTTCCCTGAAGGCTCCTTAATGCTTTGAGGTTCTTTGGTGGAGGCATCTCCACTATAGCCTTCACTTTTATGGGGTCTACTTCAATACCTCTATGAGATACAATGTATCCCAACAACTTCCCTGATGTTACATCGAAGACACACTTCTTTGGATTGAGATGCACTTGGTATTTTTCGAGCCTGTCAAAGATCTGTCTTAGAACCTGTATGTGATCTGCCCTAGAAGATTTAGCTAGTATGTCATCCACATAGTCCTCCATGATATGATGAAAGAGATCGTGGAATATCACTATCATTGCTCTCTGATAGGTTGCTCCTATATTCTTTAGACCAAATGGCATAACACACCAACAATAATTACCCCACGAACAAGTAAAGGTTATTTTATGTTGATCTTCTTTTGCTATCCTTATCTGATTGTAGCCCGAGAATACATCTATGAGGGAAAGCATTTCATGACCTGCTGTCAAGTCTACTATAATGTCAATGTTCGGTAGTGGAAAGTCATCCTTAGGACATGCTTTGTTGAGATGTCTAAAATAATTACATGTGCGGATGCGCCCATTGGGTTTAGACACATGTATAATGTTTGAGATCCAATCTAAATAGTCAATAGGTCAGATGAACTTTACATCTAACAACTTCTGTATTTCCACTTTTACCAAGAGAGCTATCTGTGGGTGCATCTTCCTTAACTGTGAGAAAGTGAACAACTAGCCTAGGGTCTAACCCTGGCATATCAGCATAGGTCCATGCAAAATTAATGGTTCTCTATAAGAAGAATGTGTTAAGATTCCTATGCTCTGTTTCTAATAGTGATGCTGCTAGGAATGTGGTCTTTGGATTTTGCTCTATGCCAAGGTTTATCTCTGTAGAATCTTCCACTAGGAGAGCTGACTTCTCTTGATACTTAGATGGTAGGGGAAGGTCAAATCCTCCATCCTCAGGTGCCACAATTGGGTTTTCACCTTTGGATACGTCCTTTGTTTTTACTATTTTGTGTTCAAGAGGTGCCATAGTGTGGTTTTCACCTAGAGATCTTTCTTTATTTTTACTTTTGTGATTGGAGGATTTGGCATTCTCACCAAAATAAGTTGTTGGCTCGAGTTCCATTACAAAACCTGCTTTATGATCACCAAGAGGGATACCTTCCCGAAGTCCCATAAACTTAGCTAGAGCTTCGTCATTATGAAATACATCTATAACGGGGGACCCTTATTGGTCCCAATCGATAAGTTTAGGGTAGACAAGTGTTATATTCTGGGTGTTCATGGTGGATGTTAGGGATATGGAGGATAGCATAAAAATGGAGGATTCTGCAAATAGGTTGGTTATATGGAGGGAAGAGTCATCGATGATATCCTTAGTAGACATTAAATCGGCAGAAAAAGTTTCGGCCACCTCGTCGAGGATATGCTCGATGTCCAAGGCGTGCAGTACCTTTCTACCAAATCTTAATCCCTTCTTGTCTAGTTTCTTTGCCACAATTATGGGTTCCATTGTTCCTTGATTCTGTTTCCCAAGGCCACCTTTGCCTTTATAACCCATGTTTTTGACTATCCTTAAGCCATTGTCATATTGCTTGACTAGTATTGTAACTGGTTCTTTCTCTTTATAGAGCCAAGAAGAAATGTCCTCAATAGTTTCCTCTTCTAATAATTGTCCCTGTTGGAATTGGGTTAGGAATGCTGGGGGAGGAATAGCTACTTTTTTAGTTGCTTTGGCAATGGGTGGTTGGCCGTAAGATTTAGGGGACAAAGGCATCCGCCCTACACAACAAGATTTTGAGATATCATAAGTGCCAAAGCCTATATCACGGATGTGAGCCTTGATTTCAGGAAGAGGATTAGGTTCAATTGTAGAGGCTTGTGTCAGATTTTTAGGATCAACATATAGTGGGGATTCAAGGGCTTTATCATTTTGGAGCACTTGGTTGCAATTCTTATAACTACCTTGGAAGACACGATAGAATCCAAAAGGATTAGGGTCTCCTAGGATAGTGATCTCTGTACCATTGAATAGGAATTTGAGAGACTGATGGTATGTTAAGGGGACAACTTTCATTGCATGGATCCATGGGTGGCCTAGGATAATGTTGTAAGGCAACTCAATATCAAGGACTTGACACCTGGTTTCAAGCATGACAGTGCCCAATTGTATAGGCAAGTGGATAACACCTTCTGAACGGCGTTCAACATCATCATATCCCTTGATTGTAATACTTTGATCAGTGTTGACATGATCCTCAGAGTATCCCAATTGCTTAAGTAACTTTAAAGAATAGATGTTGAGACTAGCACCACCATCTATGAGTATGCATTTGATTTTGCATTTATGGATGAGAACCTCAATATGAAGGGCATCATTGTGACACAGATCATGAGATGGGAGGTCCTTTTCAAAGAAGACCACATTGTAGGGCGAGGCAATGTTACCTACTATAGCTTGGAAATCTACGACCGCTATGTTGTTAGGAACCGAAGACTCTTGGAGGGCTTTTTCTAGCACCACTCTATGTGCAGGTGATGACTATAGAAGGTCCAAGATAGAGATTTGTGTTGGCATTTTCCCTAGATGTTTGACAAGATTATAATCAGATTGAGCTAGGAGACTGGGTGTAGGACCACAAATGGTGACATGACCACAATGAGTTGTAACGGCACAATTCGTAGATTTGCCTTTGATTGTGAGGGTAGATACCTGACTCTCTTCAAAATGACCCACAATGGAGTCAAAGGAAGTGGAAGCATGATTGACACCTTTACCTTTATCCTGAGGAGGAGGAGGACCATGGTGAGGGAATGGTTCCTTGTACATGTGGAGGTCTTTGTTCATGTGTTGAACTGGTGGATCATCTTCAAGAGAGATTTGGTTGCCTTCGATGAGATTTTGGATTAGGTGCTTTAGTTTCATGCATGATGCGGTTCTGTGCCCTTTACACATATGGAATTCATAGTATTCATTTTCCCTATACCGTGTTATTTTGTAAACAGGTTTGCCATATGGTGGAGCATTCGGTAAGATGACAAGGCCTTTGTGTAAGAGCTTCTGTAAGACCAACTCTATGGGCTCTCCCAAGGGAGTGAATTGACGCCGTGGAGGGTAATCTTGTTGAGGCCGCTCTTGTTGTCATTGTTGTTGGTTTTGATAAGGTTGCCACTATTGTTGTTGTTGTTGAGGTTGACTTGGTTTGGAAAGCTGCAGTGGTGTTTGCAATGTTTGGACATGTTTAGAATTGACCACCCCATCATTGACCATGTTTTTGTTTTTGTTCCAATATTTGGGTTTATCGTTCATTTGGTGTTGAGGAGCATTGTCTTTAGTTTCTTTGAAGATTTTGACCACACCCTTAGTAATGAGTGCCTTTTCGATGTTGATTCCCTTGTATGTGATTTCGTTGAAGGTTGTAGCACTAAGAATTTACAAATGAAAACCTAACTCTTGGTTGAGGTTCTACACAAATATGCTAACAAGCTATTTTTCAAGAATCTTAAATGGGAATTTGCTATCCATTTGTCTCCATCATTGCAAGAAAGAAATGAAAGTTTCACCATTTTTTTGTTTATTATTGCATAGATCAGTCATGGAGATTTCATGCTCTGCGTTGTAGGAGAAATGGGTGGCAAATTTCTCTGCTATCTCGTTAAAAGACTTGATTCCCATGGGTAAGTGTGAGAACCATTCTATAGCTTGACCTCCAAGACTGCGAGGAAAGAGATGCATAAGATATGTGTCATTATGTGAGACCTCGAAGCAAGCAAGATAGAATTCCCTGAGATTGGCTTTTGGGTCACTTTTTCCTTTGTATTTATCAAATTTGGGAATAGTGAAATTTTGAGGAAAAGGGATCATGGGTAATGACCGATCAAAAGGATAAGGACACACTTCCTCTAAAGAGAAGGTCTTCTTGGTGTGGCCAAATGTAAGATCAGAGAGCTGTTGTTGAACTTCCACAATTTTTAGCTCCATCATTGTGGGAGGGCTTGGAAATATCTCCTGTTGTCCTAGAAGTGGTTGTTGTTGCCCATATGGAAGATTGTAGTGTAAGCCATGGGCGTTGATGTTATAAGGGTCGTATGATTGGTTGGGGTCGTATGCGTTGTATGTTGGGTTGAGATTGGGTTGGAATTGGATGCTTTGATTTGGAGGAGGTGGGGGTGGTGCTAGGTAAGAATGTTGGCTTTGTGATGGTTGGAGAAAAGAATTTGGTGGATGAAAGCTAAAGTTCGTTGGGTTAGGTTGCGACTGTGGAACATAGCTTTGGGAAGTTAGGTTTTGGGAATGTTGAGGGTGGCTAGGTAATGTGTGAAAGAAATTTAGTGTTGATGAACGCAGTGGTGGAGAGACATAGGTAGAAGTGTTATGCGAGGGTTGAGGTGGATTAATGATGAGTGTAGAAGAATGTTGTGGTTGGGATTGCATGACTCTAGTTGGTTGAGAGACATGAGTGTTTGACAATATAGGAGGTGGCATTTGTTGAGACCCTTGTTGCATGGCTACATAGTTGTTCCCCAGATTGTAATTTGGTGGGAAACCTATTCGCGATGGGGTAACCAATATTCCACTTATGATTGGTGTGGACACTGTAGGAGTTTGTTGTATGTTTGATTGAGCTATAGCGGCTTGTTTGGCTAGTTCTGTTTGACATTGTAGAGTCTCTTGTTGGTGTTTGTAGATTTCCATAGGAGTCAGAAGTGGTGATACGGCCCTCTTTCCTGATGGGTTTTGATAAAGGGGATTCTCAATCGTTCTCCCTTGTAAGCTTTGTTCAGGTAAAAGTGTGCTCACTGTTGACATGGTTTGGACTGTCGTTATTGTGTCTTGGGTGTTGTTAGGCTCGCTAAGATTGGATAGATCAAAACCTTTGGGTAATTTAGCTCCTTGCTCTGCTAGCAAGCGAAAGAAATGATCTTGGTTCTCGCTAAGGATTTTGTCAAAGGCGGCTATGGCTCTAGGATCTTGTATGAATTCGTCAAGATCTTGCCCATCTTCTTGAGAGGATTGACCTATTTCAAAGTGTCACTCTTCTTGAGATGGGGGTTGATCTACAATATAATATTGTAGAACAAAATCTGGAGGCATGCCAGTGGTATAGTGAGGTGTAATTACCAAAGGGACCCTACTTTCCTAAGATGGGACATGATCGATAGTATACCATTATGGAAAAAACTCTGGAGGCATGCTGGTGGTATAGTGAAGAAATGCTTGGTTGGTCAAGGTGCGTCATATTCAGAGAGCTGGTTGATTTCACCGTGGGTGTCCTAGGAGTAACCTTAGGAGTAGTGTTGAGTCAGCTTGATTGCGGTGTATAAGGAGGTGATTTGCGCTTCCTAGGGACAACTTGCTTGGACTTCATAGTTTGCTGGAGCCTAGTGGTTACCATGGAATACACTAGGACAAAAGGTAATGCTAGAATTCTTCTTGTGTTTTGAGAAAGACAAACTCCTAATGCACAACTCACTAGACCAAAGGCACTATACTATTTGACTAGAGGCGCAGGACTGTGCAACTAAAAGCGTGCTACTGTAATACCAAAGGCGATGGACTGAGCTACCAAAGGTGAGGCACTGCTATACCAAAGGTGAGCTACGGTGATCAAAAGCGAGCTACTGTACCACCAAGGGCGAGCTGCTATAATACTAGAGGAACTGAAGTAGTGTATGATGCTTTTAAAAAGGCAAATTTTGATAGAATTGGTTATGGTTCTAATTGGATTTTGCTTTGGCAAGTGAAAACACAGCAAACAAAGTTGGCAAAAATGGACTAACACAACAGATAGTGTATGTTCGAGGCTTCACAAAAAAGCCCAATGTTTCCACAAGTCTAAGACAGCTGCAAACAAATATCAAGCACTTTTTATCCCTATAGATAAGGTTTCATTGTAGTAGATTAGCTCACAGCTTAATACTCTGTCGATAAAAATATCATTCCATAAAGGTGTCAGATATTTTGTATCTTTGCGAGAGATGATAGGTAGGGATATCTCACCCTCCCCTTGGAAAGCTCAAGTAGGTCACAAGAGCTTTATGGCCAAGGGAATACTATCTCTTCTCAAGGGAGCCAATGGTGAGTATCTTAAGGGCTTAAATCGATTCCCCTTGCACTGATAATTACCGCAATGTTCAGAGGTAGATCGGGTAGTCACTACCTAGAATGGTTCTTAGTAACTTTAAGGGACCAACGCCTTACGAGCAATGCGACAAGCTATTAAAAGCTTTAACCAATCCTACTAAGAGTATCAAACACTTCGCTCAAAGTGAAAATCATTTCCATAAAGAGCTAGTACACCTCTTTTCAGTTTGGCACCACAAGGTAAGGCTGACGTCGGTTAGGACTTGGCTTTTGCCTTATCCCTCCTATATAATGATTCACAGGAAAACTCTGATTAGGGTCGTCCCTTTTGGATGAAGCACAATCCAAAAGTAGACCCTTCTAAAGGTAGTACTGAAATGTAAGAGCAAGCATGTCAAACAAAAGTTCAATTGTCCCGTTATAAGAAAAATAAGGTGCAACTAAATTAGGCACACACACGTTTGTAGTTGTCAATTGTCCCTTAGAAAATTGAGGTGTTTTTGCATTCATGTCCATTATCCCTTAAGAAAAGCAATATGTTCCTAAGACTTAGATTGCCAAAATTGATTTGTTAAATTGTCCCTTAAGAAGGCAAAATGTTTCTAAGACTTAATATTGCCAAGATTTTGTTTAATTGTCCCTTAACAAAGCAATATGTTTCTAAGACTTAGTGTGATAGATTTGTCAATTTCTTCAAAGTTCGTCCTGCATGCACATGTTAGAGAAAGCAATTTTCTTTGTTTGAGTGATAAGACGCTGGAAAAAGTTGATTAGTTCCACACAAACTCAAAAGGTTATCAAGTGTTTGAAGTCTTAGATTGAAGATGGGCCAATGAGTGGACTTAAAAAATAGAACTCAACAAATCCGTGAAACAATATTACCACTGTGTAGAGGACAGAAAATATCAACTTTTCAAAAAAAATATCACCTGAATCTGAGTCTGTTTGTGAAAGTTATGAAGCTTGGAAGGTTTAAGAACTGTGACGAGGTAGAGACAGAAGTAAGAAAATTAATTTTCTGGAAAACCAGAGAGTTTTGGGAGAAAATCAATTTCACTATGAGGTAGATCACTAAATTCTAGCCTAATTAAAAAAAAGGCACTCAAATTGGCCTCCATATGACCAAGATATTGAGATTTGAAAACTGCCTACTCATAAAAAAGGCTCAATGAGAAGGGGTTTGACTTAGCCCCCTTGTGAGTAACCCTTGGTCACTGATGTGACCTACTTCTAGAGGGTGCTTTTTTTTTTAAAATAAAGATTTTTTTAAAAATAAAAACTCGTACCTTATCTTTTTTAAAAAACTTACATGTTTTTTTCTTTGTAAATGTGCTTTTTTACCCCTTTTTTAATGCATGTATTTAAGTTTTTTTGTTAAAAGCTAAGTCAAACAATAGAGTACATGGGAAATAAGGGGACAAGGTACCTCTTGTACCTGTCAGTGCAGTACCTACGCAGGCAGGTACGTGTACATGTGCATGTTTTTTTTTAGATTTGCTTTTTGCTTTTTTATTTATTTTTATTTTTTCTATTTTTTGAAAAAAGAAAACTTTTTTTTAAAAAAAAAAATTTACTATACCTCATAGTGATTATATGGCCTCAAGTTGCATGCCGAGGTAAAATTTTTTTACCTTCACTGAAATAAGCCAAATTGTATATTTTTCTTTGCCTCTCGACCCTTCTGAATGCAACCGTGACCTCCGTTTTTGCCCAACAAGCTTCTTTTAAAAATTCTTTTTTGGATCTCTCCTAAAAAAAGTGTTAAAACCCTGTGAAATCAAACTAAAAATTCCACAAATTTTATATTAGATCAGGACCAATGCGTCCCACCGGGCGTGCCAGAATGTGTATGAGGAAAATTGATTATATCAAAAATAAATAAACCAAAAGCCCATAACATAAAGAGAACTAATCTAAATAAAAGCCATTACCAATAAAGTAATGAAATACGAAAACTTTTACCGAGACTTGTATTGTTCCCTTTGGATGAATGTGGATTGCTCAATAGTGCTACGAAACCATGTTTGCAACAAGCAAGTAAAGTGCTCAAAGATCAATGTCAAAAGATCATGAAGTTGCTCAATTGATGTGATGTATGCTCAAAGCGATGTTAAAGGATGCTTGAGAATAAGTGATCGAAGAGGATTTGTGAAGGAGATGAGGGGGGTTTATATAGGTTTCAAACATGATCGACCAACGGTCTAAATAATTCAGAAGAATCAATGGAGGAGATAAATCAAATAACCATGATGAATGTGCACACAACATGTGTCAATCCATAAAGATATTTTTATTAAGATGTGATGAAAACAAGATTGATTGAATAGATAACTCAACTTGTAATTTTGCCTTTTTTAGAGTTCTAAAAATAAGACTGATTGTGCACATGAGTTAACAAGATATTTTAAGAGGAATTAGAAGATAACTGAAATTAAATAAATAAATTTATTTAATTGTTTGTGCATGATTGAGGAACAAAGGATTATAAATAAAATATTTGATTTTACTTATTTTTAGGGGAAAAAGTAAATTAAATAAATAAATTTATTTAATTGTTTGTACAAGATTAGAGGAATATGAAGATTATAAATAAAATATTTGATTTTATTTATTTTGAGAGGATTGAGATAATTTAAATAAATTTGTATGATTTATTTAAATTTAGAAGAACAATTGATTTAATTAAATAATGTAAATTATTTAATTGTAGATAAGAGGATTTGTGATGAATTAATTAAATAATTGGATTTATTTAATTAATGGAGACTTGAAATTTGAAAGAGGATAATGATCTAATTAAATAATAAAAATTATTTAATCTTGGAAGAAATAAAGTTGATTTTGATTTAATTAATTAAATAAATAGAATTCATTTAATTAATATCAAATTTAAGAGTTTTGGAAGAATTTGATGAAATTAATTAAATAATTAAATTATTCAATTAATGTTGACATGCAGGGGATTCGACAGATTTGATGAAATACAAGTGGTACGACGACATGGTCATTTTAGGGTGTCTACAATGAGTAATGATTTCCAAGAGTAAGTTTTGGTCCGCATCTTAAGTTATGCATAGATCTAGCTGATAGAGTAGAGCATTCATAAAAGTTCTAAAGTATTATTAAAGCTGACTAACAGAATGAGTATGGATCATGTTGCAGATATATATAGTCAATGAAATCAAATGATTCAAGTGGTGTGGTGTGTGTGAAAGGGGCAGAAATCTAAAGTACGAATGAAGGCAGATCAGTAAGAAGAGCAGAGCAAAGATGAAATGTGTAAGATCAATTTATGTACTTAACCAGAACTAAAATTCATGCATGGATAGATGTTATTAATTAGTTTAAATTTTTTTGTTATACTGTAATAATTTCCTTAGGTAGTGAACCTTCTTTCAAGCAGTGAGTTCTGGGCAGTGTGCCCGAATGCATGTGCATTCTCACTTGTAAAAATACTTTTAACAGGGTATTAATTTTTGTGGGTTAACCCCCACTGTGGTTTTTCCCTTAACTAGGTTTCCACATCAAAAATCTTGGTGTCAATTGTGTTATTTTTGTTTCTACTTATGTGATGTTGTTTCATTAATTTGTTTATAAATTGGAAAGGAAGATTAAAGAAAGAAAAGATCAAAATGTGTGACAACTAATTTACCGCCCCTCTCAGTTGTTGAGACCCAATCCAACAATTGGTATTAGAGATAAGTTCCTTTTGAAAATTTTAACAACTTAAGGAATATCTGGGAAATGGATGAATACAACCTTCAAGGGCAACTTAATCTCACCCTAGATGATCTTGAGCAATCTAAGGCAGAAGTCCAAGAGCTTCAAGATAAACTCAATAAGGCTGAAGACTTCATTGAGATTTTAAAAGGAAAAAGACAAGGCCCTGAAAGAGAAGACAAAGGAATGTGAAAATTTAGCTGAAGAAGTTGTTGTCCTAAGACATGAGATGGAAACTAGAGTAATGAGACTAACCAAAGAAGTTGAAGATAGGAAGAAAATTGAAGAAGAGATTAAACAAAATCTGAAAGAAAGAACTGAAGAATGTTGCAGATTAGATGGCATATCTAGTCTCCTAGAATCTAATCTACAAGAAAGTAGAAACAATGAAAGAGAACTTGAAAGACAGATTATCACTCTTAGACATGACCTAGAAATTGCAAATGAGTATAAGGAGAAGTTTAAAATAAGCTCAACTAAACTTGAAGCTTTAATTGAAGAACAAAAAAGGAATGATGACAAGCATGATCTTAGAAATGAGAAAGGTGAAAACTCTAGATCTGGCCAAAGAAATATTCATCCAAGAAATAAAAGAGATAGAACTAGAAAGCCTTTGGTAAGACAACTTAATGCCCAAAGATATCCATCATTCAATGGAAATTGCTTCAATTGTAATAAATTTGGTCATAAAGATACTAAGTGTAGAAGCAGAGTAAATCAAAATGGTCCATTCTTCTGCGGTCAATATTTCAAATGCAAGAAGTATGGTCACAAATCTAATGAATGTAGAAGCATGAAAATGAATAGCAATTCTTTCAATGGCTGCTACTTTGTTTGCAATGGACTTGGACACATGGAAAATCAGTGTAGATCAAAAGGTAATCAAGTTCATTAGAAGGGGAATGTGGTTTGTTTTAACTGCAATAAATCTGATCATATTGCAAGATTCTGCAGAAGTAGGAGTAAGGGAAGAAGAGGTCCGGTAAGCAGAGAACCAGATGAACATAAACAAGATAAAGGTAAAAAAAATTAATTTGAATGGGATACGAAATGAAATGAACAAGACTTGGGTAAAGAAAGATACAATAAATAATTGTGATGAGTCTACACTAGAATCCGGTGCTAAAAATTCCTCTGGGAATTAATAAGGGAACCATGGCTCAAGGGGAGTAGTATTGGAAATCAAATTCCCCTAGCTAGAAAGTGGGTGCCTGAAGATGGCACAACAAGAGAAAATATTTTGATCTATCTTAGAGCGTTTGGGAAGATTTTTGAAAAGAAAAATGTTGATATGAAACTTGTGAAGTGATTCATGAAAGAACTATCAAAAATAGTGTAACTGGATGGAGTTAGGGTAACAAATTTATTACAATGACAAATTAGGTTTTGCGAAGACATAAAAGTTTTTTCACTCTTCATTTGAAAAACCTTACATCCAAGAGCAAAGAAGAAGAGCGAACTGTGAGAACTTACAAAAACTGAGTGAAGATCAAATTCAAGCAAGAATCCCATCTGACTGCCCAAGGCAAATTCCTGGACTGAAAAAGAGGTATTTCTTCTCACAAAGCTTTTGAATTTCACTATTGAAGATGGCTACTCCACTGGTTGTAGATATTACTAAGAGGCGACGTCCAAAATTCAAAAAACACCCATACAAATCTATAGAAGTTGATCCGTTGGATGCCTTTTCAGATGTTCTGAATGGAGTTCTACATGCAAACATTGAGGAATTTGGGAACTCAAAACTGTTGGATATATTTGATAACCATCTGAGGGATGAGAATTACAACATCAAACCGAAGTCCAAAACTCTGGAAAATAAACATCTTGCACACGTCATTCATTTTCCAACCTTTGAAGAGGATGAATGGGTTTGGTATGTACTAAGAAGAATACATGATAACTTGATATGGCTAATGAAACCCTTCAAGATCGCCAAGGATGCCATTAGGGTTATGACTGGATTGCACTCAATTGATGGACTGCCCTTATTAAAGGCAGTGAAGAATCAAACTATGTTTGAAGTCACCAAATCAAAGTTTGACGAGCGAGCTATGACCATCAATGACATCACTGATCTAGAAGTTTGCCTCAATGGTAATTGGTTATAAAATCTACCACTCTAGTAGGGAGAATTTAGTCTTGAGAACTACCATTTACGCTGCATATCAGATGCTAAAAGAAAATGCAGATTATGATTTGTGTGAGCTGTTGCTGAACCAACTAATGGAGAATCTACAAAAGGTCAAGAAAGATAAGAAGAACTCTTTCAAATATGGTATGTTGGTCATATGCTTATTCTTCTATTTTATGAATGAACTACAAGATTCAAGAGGATTAGTCTAGACAAGTGATAAACCAGTTGCAATAAAAATTAGAGATTGCTTGTATAACCTTGGTGATGGAAAGGCCCAAAGAACTGCACTCTGGGGCTATTTCAAGAACCTTCAGAACATGATGCACTCTAGGGAAATGATCCCCAAAACAATAGTTGTGAAATATAAGGATACAATCTATTTCATGGTAGACATAGATCAACGTTTGATGGAGGCAGTGGAACCAAGGATTGTGTGGGTCATGCCCATGGGATATGAGGTTGAGGAGGATGTATTGGAACTATATGCTCAACATCTGTTGAATCAACCTAAGGACACTAAAGTAGAAAGGTTTGGCACCTTTGAAGAACTAAACATAAAGATTCGTGTTGAGCTTAGGGAACCAGAAATAAAAAGAAAAGTGAATAAGCAAGTTGAAGCATATGTGGAAAGCATAGGTATAACTAAAGAAGCAGTGAAGGCAAACAGGGAAAGGTTAGAGAAAATTGAGAAAGAAAAGTTGGAAAAGAATCAAGGAGGTGCTCTGGTGGAGATCTCTACAAAAATAAGAATAACTAGAAGCTATGTTGTTGCCCCTATTCCTCCTAAGACTGGAGTAAAATCATCCTATGAAGGAGGAAAAAGGAAGAAAACCAAGGCCACAAGAGCTTACAAAAGCTCCAAAACTGACAATGAAGACACAAATTTTGATGTTGAAATGAAAGGATTAAAGGCCACCAGAACTAAAGCTGCAAAAGTAGTCAAAGAGAAACTCTTCGAAAGAAAAAGAACTAGCAAAAGATAAAAGACAAAAACATATGAGGAATATGTTGAGAAACCCACACTCTCCCTGGAGGATGTGATAAAATCAGTCACTGTGGATGGTAATCTAAGACCCATGATTGAATTATATGATGACTACAGTGATGCAGATAAAAGGGTGTTGGAGGAAGCAATGGTCAGATATCTTAACATCTATAACAAGTCACTAATTGGGATAACTTCTTAGTTACCACAAAGTCTATCTGATATTCTGGAGTTGAGAAAATAAAATGCTAAGTGCAAGGACTTGGAAATCAAGGAACATGAGTTGATAACCTTGTGTCTTCAAATTTCACTTGATCAAATAAATATGATATTCAGGGAAGTCAAAAATGATTTTAGAAGCAAAAAGAGAATGAACATGCTCATGATGGGAGAAACAAGTGAAATTGTTGAAGAAACTCAAGAAATTCTTCTGAAAGCATTAAAAAAGCACAATTTTCCCATAGTCACAAAAGAAATTCTAGATGGAGAAAAAGAGAATATTTTTTAACAACAATCTGAGTTGGGTGAAACCTCTATTCCAAAAGAAGAACAAAAAAATCAGGAAGACACATAAATTATAGATAGAGTAGTTGATACAAGAGATACTCTTTATCCACCAAATAAGATGGGAAAAGAAGACAATATTTCTACTTATCAAAGCTCTTCGATCAAATAGGAAGTGATGAACAAACAAAAAAGGATCCCTCTACAGAAAATACATAGAATAATAAAGAGAAACAAGAAGGAAGAGAAAAGATAGATAAAGCAAAAAAAGATGGTGCAAATATTGAAGCACACAAAGTAGCTATTGGGAAACTTGATAAACAAAAGAATAATTTAGAGAATGTTGCAAGAGATACTGTAGATGCAGTGAAAGGTCTTCTTGAAAAAGAAGTGTTTGAGCTTGATGAACCTAAACTAGTTCAAGATGTAGCCAATCCGGATGCCCTCTCTGCAATTCAACTAATGAAACTAGCATCTTTCACCCAAGTAAAAGCTAGAGAAAAGATGTTGAAGTTCCATAGAGAGGACAATGAGCTACTGGGACTTGCATTCAAAATTTTGGAGAAGTTGATGCCTACCTATCAGAAGAGTCCATCTAATTCCCCCTCGAAACATCTAAAAAATCTTGTAAGTTCTATAAATACTCATTTTGAGTCATTTGAGAAATCTACGCAGGCCAAAATTCAAAAAGAATTCTTGGATAAGAAATCTTGTGAAATAAAAGGTCTGATAGGAAGTGATAGAAGAATACTTGGTATTAGCATAAAAGGTATTCAGAATGCCCTAAATGATGGAAGTGATTTGTACAAATTTTGTCTATCATGGCCCAAAGTTAATGAAAATATTGAGAAGAAGATAAAGAAGCAAGAACAGAAATTATCAAATTTTTCTCAAAATTTTATTCCTCTAACAGTATCACCTATAAGTCAAGAATGCCAAGTAATTGGTCTAACAGATGAGATAAAGAGGCTTGTCAAAGAAAAGGGTAACATTATGAAAAGGATGTGTGAGCTCCAGGGATTGATTGCTCCTATGTTAGAGACAATGCATAATAATCTATCTGAAGCTCAGACTGCAGTTCAGACCAGTGATCCATAAGATCTATCAAAGGTAGAAGCATATTCATTCTTGTTGAGTGGACACATCTCAATGTTGGATGGAATGAAGAGCACTTGGGCCTCCAAACTTATGCAGATAAAAATTAGTTTTGCAAACATTCTCAAATTTATGTAAATAGGATTTGATAATTTGTTGTACATATGCAGAAATATAAACAGAATTTTTAGAGGTTTCTTGGCTTGCAGATCCCACCCTTTGCCATTGATGTCAAAGGGGGAGTGAAGAATAGTGAAAAATGAGGAGTTTAACAAAGAGGGAGAACCAGAATATGTGAATGACATAAGTGTACAGACAAAGGGGGAGTTGCTCTAAGACACTTAGTCATTTTTCACTAAGTGTTGCCATCAATGCCAAAGGGGGAGATTGTTGGCAAGAGACACTACTTCAAGTTAATAGGTGTTGTCATTGATGGCAACTAAGATCATCCTAGACATCTGCATAACATAGGTTGTTCAAACCAGAAGTCAAAATCACAATTTGTCTAAGTTTGGGCAGTTAGGAACATAGTAGTAATAGGGTCTGGTATTTTGGTCCAGATATCTCTGGTAGAAAAGCATGGTATATTGTGGATCTAAGGTAGTTGAGAGCATTACAAAGACACTCTAAATCTAGAATTTTGTCCTCCGGTGATGAAGGAATCAAAATTTATTCGCATCTTAATATTGGGTTCCAATTTGACAGAGCAAAGAAAAGAAAAACAAGTAAACCTTGCAGAAGATCTTGATTCCGGATGTATGGAAGCTGCTTGTTGGACAAATGGTGGCATTTAGTGATTGTGGCCAACATGAGTAATGATTTCCAAGAGTATGTTTTGGTCCACATCTTAAGTTATGCATAGATCTAGCTGACAGAGCAGAGCATTCATAAAAGTTCTAAAGTATTGTTAAAGCTGACTAATAGAATGAGTATGGATCATGTTGCAGATATATATAGCCAATGAAATCAGATGATTCAATTGGTGTGGTGTGTGTGAAAGGGGAAGAAATCTAAAGTGCGAATGAAAGTAGATTAGTAAGAAGAGCAAAGCAAAGATGAAATGTGTAAGATCAATTTATGTACATAACTGGAATTGAAATTCATGCATGGATAGATGCTATTAATGAGTTCAAATTTCTATTGTTCTACTGTAATAATTTCCATAGGCAGTGATCCTTCTTTTGAGCTGTGAGCTCTAGGAAGTGTGCCTGAATGCATGTACATTCTCACTTGTAAAAATACTTTTAACAGGGTATTAATTTTTTGTGGGTTAACCCCCACCATGGTTTTTCCCTTAACTTGGTTTCCACGTGAAAAATCTTGGTTTCATGTGTGTTGTTTTTGTTTCTACTTATATGATGCTATTTCATTAATTTGTTTATAAGTTGCAAAGGAAGATTAAAGAAAGAAAAGATCAGAATGTGTGACAACTGATTCACCCCCCTCTCAGTTGTCCAGACCTAATCTAATAGAATATTCTAATGCGGATCAATTCGGACAAAATCTCTATCACTCTATCACTTCTGAACAACTGCAAAACCTGGTTCTACTCAGATGGCCATAGATTTTTTAAATCTTCATGTGGACCTCTAAAATCTTTACTAGAGCTAGTTTAGACAATCCTCTACATAGCCATATGGTCTGCAGACTCTAATCTTCATCCTACTAGAAATGCGGAGTAATGTTCTTCTCTGAACTGCACTGTCTTTACTATCTTTTACAAAGAGATGTGTCACTGACTTGTCTCTTCCAAAGAGGCTAATTTTCTCAATATCCTCAACATATAGGTCTTCTAAATTGGTATGGTTGACAGCAATGACAGCAAGGATATGTTGACATCAATGACAACACCGATTAGGCACATATTTGCAACAATCTCCCCCTTTGTCATTGATGGAAACATATGATGTGAAAAAATGATTTCACCATCAAGACAAGAACTTCTCCCCCTTTCTCTTATCACTTCTTTAACTACTTTCTTCATTGCTCCCCCTTTCATCAGTAACTAGTTTTTTGCATGACTTCTCTCCCCCTTTGACATCAATGGCAAAGGGCACATATTTGCAATCTCTTCTCCCCCTTTCTATTTCAGACTGATCTCTAGAATTTGCATACTAACTACTCCCCCTAAGTAGTACCTCCTTAACATCAATCCAAATCATAAGATATGACTGAGAATTCCACTGAATTGATGCACACTAGTGCATTTTAGTTCTAAACAGGAGGGGTAATAACCCCTAGCTTCCCTCTGAGATACTCAAAAGTATCCTTAGGCAGAGGCTTGGTGAATATATCTTCAATTTAATCCTTTGAAGAAACAAAATCCATTTTGACTTCATTCTCACTTACTTTCTCTCTTAAGAAATGAAACTTGATGGATATGTGCTTAGTCTTTGAATACAACACCAGATTCTTTGAGATGTTTATTGCACTTGAATTATCACATAAATTTGTAACAGGTTCTTCAAACACAACTCTGATATCCTTCAACATTTGCTTCATCCACAAGACTTGAATACAATTGCTTGCTGCTGCTATATACTCTGCCTTTGCAGTATATAGAGATATTGCCTCCTACTTTTTGCTCAACCAAGAAACCAATCTCCTTCCCAAGAAGAATGCACCACCACTAGTACTTTTCCTATCATCCACATCTCCTTCCCAATCAACATCTATATATGCATGAAGAGTGAAGTAATTATCCTTTGGATACCATAAGCCATAATCAGATGTTCCTTTTAGATATCTAAAAATTATTTTGACTGCTACAACATGGGATTCCCTAGGATCAGCTTGAAATCTAGCATCAAGTCCAAATGCATTCATAATATTAGGTCTGGTCTGAGTCAAATAAATAGTCCCTCAATCATTGATCTATACTTTTTCTGGTCTGCCTTAGGTGAATCATCATCTTTGCTCAACTTGCATCTAGTTACCATAGGAGTACTTACTGGTTTTGAGTCCTCCATCCCAAACTTTTTCAACAATTCTCTCACATACTTAGACTGAGATATGAAGATACCATTATCTGACTGAGTGATTTACATACCTAAGAAGAAATTGATCTCACCAAACATGGACATTTCAAATTCACTTTGCATCTGATCAACAAATTTCTTACACATGCTTCCATTTCCACCAAAAATGATATCATCAACAAATACCTCAATAATTAATATGTGCTCATGATCAATCTTGAAATAAAGATTACTGTCAATTGTGCCTTTACTAAATCCTAGCTTTAGTAGATACTTATCCAATCTTGCATACCAGGCTCTTGGGGCTTGTTTAAGTCCATACAAAGATTTTCTCAATTTACAAACCATATCTTCTTGATCATACAACTATAATCCTTCTGGTTACTCAATGTAGACTTCTTCTTCTAGCTCTCCATTCAGGAATGCTGACTTGACATCCATCTGGTGAACTTTGAAATCTTTGAAAGCAGCAAATGCAAGAAATAATTTGACTGCTTCTATTCTTGCCACCGGAGTAAAAGTTTCTTCAAAATCAATTCCTTCCACTTGAGAATACGCTTTGCATACCAACCTTTCCTTGTTTCTTAAAACCTCACCATCTTCATTTAGTTTATTCTAGAAGACCCATTTAGTTCCAATCACATTTTTATCCTCAGGTCTAGAAACGAGATCCCAAGTGTGATTCTTTTCAATTTGCATTAATTCTTCTTCCATTGCTTTTACCCAGTTTTCATCTTTGCAGGCTTCACTTATTGATTTTGGTTCAATCTTTGAAATCAAACAAATCTTTTCTTGATCTTCAACAATTCTTCTCCTAGTTTGAACACATTTATTTCTATCTCCTATGATCTAATCTTCAGGGTGGTTCATCCTTACATACCTAGGAGTTTTGGGATTTGCTTGAACTTCTATTTCTTGAGCTTGTTCCTCAACTTCTGCACTATCCTCTTGAGTCACTGGATTTTCTAGATCAATCTAGATCTGAGTCTGGGTTTGAACTTGTCTTCCTTGATTTTGAATTTCATCTTGATTATCTGAGTCATATCCGTAAGACTTGGAATGTCCTTTTCTCTCATCACCTCTAACATTAGCACTTTCAACAATCTTTTTCAATCTCTTGTTAAAGCATTGGTATGCCTTGCTTTTAGTAAAGTAACCCAAAAATATTCCTTCATCACTTCTTGCATCAAACTTGCCTAGATCCTCATCTCTTTTGATATAGCATTTACTACCGAAAACTATGAAATATCTCACAGTAGGAGGATGACCAAACCATAGTTCATAAGGTGTCTTACCAGAATTGCCTTTGATCTGCACTCAGTTAAGAATGTAGACAACAGTACTCATAGCTTCTCTCCAATAGACTTGTGGAACATTTGCTTCCATCATCATGGTCCTAGCAGCTTCTTGAATGGTCTGGTTCTTTCTTTCCACAAATCCATTCTGTTGAGGAGTCCTAGGAGTAGATAACTATCTTTTTATTCCATGCTTTTCACAGAATGTATCAAACTCACCAGAGGTAAACTCTCCACCTATGTTAGATCTTAGACATTTTATCTTCATACTAATCTCATTCGCTACCATAACCTTGAACACCTTGAATTTGTCAAGAGCTTCTGATTTTTCTTTTAGGAAGGTTACCCACATCATCCGGGAGTAATCATCAATCAACAACATAAAATATCTGTGTCCTTACACACTCATAATTCTGGTAGGGCCACATAGATCAGTATGCACAAGTTCCAATAGTCCACTTGAAAGTTGTTCTTTACTCTTGAATGAAGTTATGTTCTATTTACCCAATTAACATTCTCTACACATGCTATCAGGTTTCACAAGTTTTGGAAGATCTCTCACAGCCCGAGTAGAACTTATCTTGACAATATTATCAAAATTCACATGACACATTCTTCTATGCCATAAGCAACTCTGATCAATTTGAGCAATCAAGCAACTCTTACTATAACTACTTAAATGAAAGATGTTACATCTAGTCTAAGTACTAGATGCAATTTCAGTTCCAGAGCTTTCCAAGATTTTGCATTTTCCATCCTTGACTTGGATATCATAACCATTGTCAACCAACTATCCAATACTGAGAAGATTATGCTTCAATCCTTCCACATACAAAACATCATTAGTTTTATTCTTACCATCAAAAGAGATGGATCCTCTACCACGAATTCTATTAGTTGAGTTGTCTCCAAATTTCACAATTCCAACTTCATATTTTTCAAAGCTTACAAACTTACTTTTATCATAGTCATATGATGAGAACATCCACTATCAATCACCCATTCATCCTTTTCAACAACTTGAGTAGCCAAGGCACTTTCTACATTTGTACAGCTAGTAGATTCAGTAGACACCAGATCTTCTTTGATAGCAATGAACACCCATTCAACTTCAGTAGAACCTCCATGATCAGATTCATCATCTGTGACTCCTTCTCTAGCTTCTTGGGCATAGTAACATTTCATTTGACCTTTATATTTGTTAGGGTTTGACTTTGAAACCCTCTCCAGACATCTTGAGGCAAAGTGACCAATCTTATTACAAGCAAAACATTTGAATGGCAACTTTCCTTCATATTTACCAGACCCTCTTGGCATTCTTTTTGGCAATAAGAGCTTCAAGTTCTGTAGTCTCAATTTCATCATCTTCAAGATCCTTCCTTGCCTTCTCAAATCTATTTGATCTTCCTGAAAAACTTTCACCCAAATCATATCTTTGTTTTCTAGATATACACTGGCCTTAAATATAGATTCAGACTTAGGAAGAGAATCACCAAACTCACTCATTTCAAATGCTAAAAGCTTACCAACTAATTGATCCCTTGTAATAGTTGTCATAGTTCTGATCTCTTCAATGGCAATAACTTTATGCTTGTATGCTGTAGGTAAGGATCTGAGCACTTTGGCAACAATATCTGATTCTTCCAATACTCCAGCAACATTCCTGATACCGGTCACAAGTTCATTCACTTTTTGCATGTAGGAAGTAATGTTTTCATCTTCACTCATCATCAACCTTCAGTATTTACCCTTCAGGCTCTATAGCTTGGCATTTTTGACATTGTTGACCTATTTTCCTCTGCCCAGAGTTAAACAGTTCACCTTGCATTTTCTTTGAAAATCTTTTAGAAATGACCCTACAGGCTTAAATCCTTCAAATATTTATGCTATGCCTTGTCAAAAAATCCCAAAAATCTCACCTTGAGAATCTTTGCTAAAAAACCAAGAAACCCTTTGGCTTCAAGTATTTTCTATTGCAGGGATTTCTCAGTTTTTATACTTAGTATTTGTATATGCATTTTTGAATGTATGTTCACATATACATTCGCCATTGTATGTTCGCATATACAAAGGAAATGTGCATCGCCAAGATACAAGGCAAATTGTATATCTGAATATGCAAGGGCCATATACAAAGGAGAATGTATATCGGCAATATGCAAGGTAAAAATACAATCACACATAAAAAGGGAACATAGAAGCAAAAGATGCATAAGGCAAACATATATCGCCGATATACAATCAAAAGATGCAAGGGAAAGTTGGGTCCACATATACAAAGGCGATTGTATCTCATATACAATTCGTAGATACAAACAATACATGCAAGAGTGAATGAACAGTGAAATGTACATCAGGCCGACATACAAGGGTCACATACAAGGATGCATCGGCAAGAGATGTAAAGGGACATACAAAGAGTTTTGCATATTGGCGACATACAAAGGTGAATGTATATTGGCTGATATACAAGGCAAATGTGAATCAGGTTTATATGTATCTTTGGTTTGTATATTTGCTTTGTATATTTAAACATACAAAGAAATATACAATGGAAAATATGCAAAGTGCCAGACAAGCAAAAGATACAATTGGTGGGGTCCACAGATGCAAAGGTGTTTGTATAGTGGGCGATTGTATCTTACATACAATCGGATGAAGAAAGGATATATACAAGGCGGACCTGACCGCAGAATTAGGCATGGCAGTTAATCATTTGGAGTCCATGACTTGTATATTGGCATTGTATGTGCCGATATACAAAGGGTAGATACAAAGGTAAGATGCAATTGGTGGGGCGCGCAAGTATACAAAGGAGATTGTATGTGTTCAACATACAATATGAGCATGCAAAGCAGAATGTATATCAGGTAGATGCACAAGCAACAAGTAAAGAAAAGATACAAGGCATGAGGCCCACCAGTTGCATATACAAGTACGATTGTATGTTCGCACATACAAAGGAGCATGCATTCCTAATATGCATTGGCTAGACCCAAACAGGTATGCAATATAGTTGATAAGGGCAAAGGTCTAGTGGATGTATGTTTTTTGCTTGTATGTTTGCATTGTATGTTCGATATACAAGGCGAACATACAATGGCGATATATAGGCCGAACCCGATGGTATTTTCAGAATGCTTCATAATATTTGGAGTCCACGGCTTGTATGTATAAGTGCATTGTATATTGTGATATACAAAAGAAAATATACAAAGAGAAGTGATACAAGCCAGACCTGTTGCAAATTACAAAATGGTTAATGATCTTTTGAGATCCACGCATTGTATGTATATTTTTTATTGTATGTTGGCATATACAATTGGATATACAAGGCCGATATGCAAAGGGATTTTTGGCGTGACAAAGTGCATTGGTAGCTCAACTCAAGGTTTTTTAGATGGCCGATGGCAAATGCAGTTTTTAGCGATGCTTCTCAGACCAGCTCAGTGACCAACCAGGTGGTGCCATGTGTTAGGGGAGATATAAAGGCTGATTCAAGAGATAAAGACCCGCGTTTGTATGCAGGCGCATGCATATACAACTATATATACAAAAGGTGACTTCAAAGGTTTTTTTAAAAATGTCAAATGCAAATGCATATGCAAAGACATTTCGGCAAGACTTTGCACATCAGTGACTCGACTGGAGGTCATCCCGACAGCTCGACACAGCCCGATATATACAAAGCGCTTTGCATATGCAAAGGCAATTTTAGAGAAGGTTTCAAAGGCCGATACAAGTACAGATGCAAAGCGATATATATAGAAGTTGACCAAAACTTTGACCGCTTGTATCTCCTCCATCCTGGCAAATTTCAACATGCTGTAAAAGGAAAAAATGCTTGTTTTTGCCCCCTCTTTTATTTGGCAGGCTTTTGAGGGGAAACTTCTCACTTTTAGTTTTAGATCTAGATTTGCATGTTTAGACAATTAGAGGTTTCAATGACCATTTTTGGGCAGGATGCAGATATTTGTTGCATTCATTGCTGTAGGAGGATGTTCAATAGCTCACATTGATGACCAGAAATATCTCTCCACCACTTTTTTTTAGATATTTCATATATTCATTGTTGAAGATAGATGATGGAGCTGCTTGCATTCAATGCCTAAAGTATCTTTCATCTGCCCTAGTTCTAGATCTTCTATACCATAACTTCTTGCAGGTGGATAGTCATTCAAAGGCAGATTTTTTTTTTTGATACAGCTCATGGAGCGAATTTTGGTAACCGACTTAGGTCAAATTGGAAAGCTATAAGCAAAGGCTTAAGATGTAAATAGAGTTGGAAATTTTTTGGGTTTCAAGCTCTCTCTGTTTCCAAACAGAGCTTTCTACTATTGTAATTGTGCCTTCTTATTGGATATATGCAAGTCATTTTACCTCTTTTTGCTGATTTTCTAGTTTAGTGTGAACTTGCATATGGTTGTCTGTGAACATTCTGTTCCTCTCAACCTTTCTCGTTTCTTGCCTCTGCTAAAAATTATTTGAATCTGTGTATGTCTACTTGTTGTATCTGGTTATTTTGTGCATTTTCTCAGTTCTATGAAAGTTTCTTTTAATTAGTTTGGTGCATCACCCTTAGTTTCAATTTTTCTATTTTCATCTTTCATTAAAAAGCATCCCTTCTCCCTTTCCCTCTAAAGATTTAGTAGTTTTAGGTGATAACTAGTCAAGGAAGCTGGCCTTCTTCGGAGGTTTGATCTCATTCTACAAGGTCCCACACTTCGAGATCATTCCCATGGTTCTCCAGATTGCTAAAGTTTCACAACTACAACAAGGGTGCAAATCTAGGTGATAACAACTTTGGCACACCCAGTGGGACCAGAGTTAGACAACAATCAAATATTATCTTTTATTGCTAATTTTGATGTGCAACCAGTGATTTTTCAAACCTGTAAGAGGTTAAAACCTGCATATCTAGTGACTCATACTGAGGAAAGACAAGCAGATCAATTCTACTGCTACATTTTATGAGAAAGATTCAAACTTAGAGTTCAAGTTCATTTGATTACTTGTAGCTGTCACCACCTAGAAGATAGGGGAGAGCTGTAGCAAGGACTCTAGTTTCCAAAAGGATACAATCAACTCCTCTAAGTTTCAGACCCATAACACCTGTAGTCCATATACCAGCTCAAGAAATCCTACCTCTAGCCATTCAAATGGCAAGAAATCAGCTATTTGTGGCTTTTGATGGGGGCAGTCCATTGAATTTGACAGTGCATGACGTTATACCCATGGCAGCTTTGAAGAGTCTACCCTATTTCATGAGGGAGAACCAAATTACCCCAATTGAGCACATTAGAGATGTAGCTTCTTTATGTGGAGTTCATCATGTCACCTAGGAAAATGTAGCCATCAGGCTACTAGCTGCCTCTTTTAAAGGAAAGACATTACAATGGTTCAGGAGTTTACCAGTGCAAACCATTGCAACCTGGGATGATCTAGGTGATAAGTTAAACAAGCAATTTCAAGATAAATCAAACAACTTGTCACTGGTTGAACAGATGACTACAATAAAGAGAGCTCCCTAGGAGCAAATGATGGATTTCAACTTTAGATTCCAGAAGACATGGGATAGAATTCCTGTCATGGTAAGGCCTCCATCAGAATATGCATTCTTGTATTTTTTGAAAGCTTTAAATAGTGATATTTTAGAAATGATTCAGTCATTGGGAAGTATAATCCTACATGATGCATATGAAATAGCTATTAGAGCAGAAAATAGCTTGATTCAGGCTAGTAAAATAGCTCCTCGACCACCAATACCCATCTTCCCCAAGATTCAAGCTTCAATGCCATTGCCAATCCCATATTTTGCCCCTTTACCTACTACTGCAGTATTACCAAGTACTGCCAATTCTGAAAATGCTGCTCCTGGCTCATCACAAGAGTTGAAAGAGATTAAAAATAGCCAACAAAAAATAGAAAACATCCTGCAAACTTTTGGGAATGAGCTGGTAAACATCAAAAAACAACAGTCCTAGAACAAGCAGCCTTATCAGCCACAGCCTCAAGGGTAAAATCAACCTTATCAAGGGCAAAATCAGCCTTATCAAGCTAATAGGCCACCTTATCAAAGCAATTACCAAGGTGCCAGGCAAAATGTGAATCAGAGGCCTTTCTAGCCTTATAACTTGACACCCATTAATGCAGTTAGGGACCTTGTCCCTATTCAGAATAACCTTGCAGCCGAATATGAATGGTGTTATCCATGTAATTAGCCACATAGTCAGGCAACCTATTCAAATGGAGTGATAAATCAGGCTCTAATGGTGCAAAATATTGTAGCTTCGTAGCCAAACACACCAAATGATGGGGCTGCACAACAACAGGAGCAACCTCAGAATGATTCTGCCTTCATAAATTGGCAGGAAGGTGAATTTTGTGGCATAAACAGTGATAATACCCTAGTTGCAGCAAATACAAGAGATAAAAAGAGGGGTTATGAGGTAGATCAAGCAACAAAAAAGGGAAAAGGAATTGTTGATCCTTCTACATCCCATATTCCCCATATTTTACAAAGGAATACTTTAGCAACAGCAAGGGAAATGCCTCATTTGTAGCTGACATTATTGCTACAAAGTCACAGCAAAAGGCAAATGTCACTCCACCTTTCAATATCATTGAAAATATGAAGAAGATGAATGTTACAATGTCTATGTGGGATTCTCTAGCCATCCCAGGCCAAAAGGACATATTGCAATCTACATTATCTGATTTTAAAGTGTCCAATGATGCAACTGTTGACCTAACTAGGGTTGTCCTTACCAATTCATCCCAAGACAACAATAAATAGCCAAACAAAAGTGCCAAACCACTTCCATTTTATGTGTCTTTAATAATTGGAGACAAGTTAGTACATAACTGTATGGTGGATAGTGGTGCAAGTAGCTCTGTGATGCCAAAATAAATTGCAGACCAACTGGGATTGAAATACTAGCCCCTTGAAAAGGGTGTACTCCAACTAGATGGCACAACTATTAATATTGTGGGTGTGATAAAAGACCTAGGTCTCACCTTGCACACTTGCCCAAATGTTTCCATTTCCCAAGAGGTGTTCATCATAGATTTGCCTCCCTATTTTGCTATGTGTTTATCAAGAGAGTTCACAACCAAGATAGGAGAATATTTATCCTCAGACTGGTCCCACATGTTTTTTAGGACTAGATATGGCACAAAAGTGACCTTAAAGTCTGAATTACTTGCCAAATACCACATAGAGCCTTACACACCAAGTGTCGTTAATGCAAATTGTATTATTTCTGATGATCCTGAGCTTATTGCTACTTAAGAACTGCAAGCTGAGAGTATACCAAAAGTACTATTAAAGGAGTGGACCGTAGAAAATGTTGTTGATGATCCTGAGGGACACATTCAAGAAACTGGGATGGGGGTTTACATGCTGCATGAACATGAAATAGTAATTCCAAATCTGGTAAATGATGCAGAACAACAAAATGAGGTATGGAAAATGCACTTTGATGGCTCTAGGAATAGAAATGGATCTGGTGGTGGTGCAATGCTTGTGTCTCCATAAGGTAAAAGATATTATTCTGCTTTCTGTTTTGCTTTTTCATGCACAAATAACATTGTTGAGTATGAAGGGTTGATTCAAGGTTTGTAGTGGGCAAGAAAGAGGAAAATTGGCTATTTGCAGGTCTATGGTGACAGTGAACTCATTGTAAATCAGGTGAGAGGGCTGCATATCACAAAGAATGATGTTTTGAAATGCTACAAGCATAGGTTATGGGATATGATTGAAGAGTTTGATGCTTTCAATTTGACCTCTATTCGAAGAAGTTAGAACTATCATGCAGATAGGTTAGCTGCAATTGGGGCTCAGTTTGACATCCCTAGTGAAATTCAATGAGAGAAGGTACGACCTCATGTAAAAATAGTTGATAGGCCCTCTATCCTTGACAATAATATTCCTTGGCAGGTTTTGAGAGTGATGAGCAGATCCTATGTTTCCTGTTAGAGGAGGATGAGTTTTCTATGATAAATCAGGATAAACTCAAACAACAATATGGCAATGATCAAATTGTTCAGTTAAGGACAAATAATCTGCCCAAAGGATTAGTAACCTTGGAATCCATTTTTTGGGACTAATGATTAGCTGAAGAAGAACAAAACCAGCATGCAGGTCAAAGAGGAACATTACGAGGAGCTAGAAATTTTCAAGGGTAAGCTTCTCAAAATTGGTAAAATCTGTTCGCCTGAGGGTAGGAGAGCTTTTATTACTCTTTGTCAAGAGCTTGAAGATGTGTTTACTTGGGATTATTTAGACCTAAAAGGGTTTGACCCTCATATTGCCTAGCATACCATAGAGTTAAAACCAGGTACAAAACCTATGAGGTAGAAACAAAGGCCTTTAAATCCAAAACTTGAGCCTTTGATGATTAAAGAGTTAACCAAGCTGATCGAGGGAAAGATCACTTTCTCGATCAAACATACTTCTTGGGTCTCCAACCTTGTCCCTGTGAGGAAAAAGAATAGGGAGATCAGGTTGTGTGTCTGTCATGTCCGCTTTCTAAAATAATTAATTAATGGTCAATATTAACCCATCTTATTCTTCCATGGGTTAATTGGGCAAGCCTAGGAAGAATAAATATTTAATATTTAATATTGTCCAACTAATGACTATTTCAAGAGGACAATTAAATATTAAATTAAATATTTTGAGACTCAAAAAGGGGCATTGGGTTTGGTGAGGTGTCCATTTGCATGAAGATTTTCAAAATCTTGGTAAATCACAAGTGGCGGGGGATTTTATGACAATGTATGACATCTTATGACAACTGTTATACCCCAAAATAGAAAGGAGTCAAGGAAAAATATGGGAACCTTGGATTTCTCTCTCTCCCATGAAATATTGATACAAAATATGCAATTTTGGTAATTTGGGGCTATTGTTGATTTGATATTTTTCTCTCAAACTTGCAGATTTGCAGATTATGGCTTCAATGGATGAAAACCCATTGGAGTAAAGAGGCTTGTGGATAAAAACCCATGAGTTTTAGGTGGCCAGAGGACACAAACCCTTTGATCACAAAGAGTAGCTTCATCTAGAGGTTGCACAGAGCTTCAAGGATTAAGTAGTTTCTGGCAGTTTCTGGCAGTGTCCATTGTTTGTGTGTAGGTCTTCTTGTGTTGTCGTGGTAGTTCCAGAAGTGCTGGGAAGAGTTGCTGTTGTTATTTACTTTGGTTTTTTGTGTAGTAGATGTAGATTTCTATTTTCTAATGTTAGAGATTAGTATTGGAAGTTGTGGGTAGTATTGTGTTGATTTTGGTTTTGTGGGTCAGAATACCCAATGTGTATTTCAGGTTGTTGTGAAGATTTGGTTGTGTAGTTGCTGTTGAGTGTTGTAGGTGTTTTCTGTTGTTACTTTAATGGTATCAAACCATATTTCATGTACTTTCCATCTGAAAATCAAACAATATCAATTTTGGGTGTTTTTGGTGTATTTTAGTGATTGACGGTGTTGACAGTTTTTGTGGGTTTGATCATATTTGCTCCAGATTTGAGATTTTGGTTGTTGTTTATGTCATGGCTGTTATGACAGTCCAAAATGATGTAAAATCTATTTAATATCAGTCAAAATCAGTTCCATTAATTTCTGGGAAAGTTTGTGTTAGTTTGGTGTTGTTCTGTGCATGACTATCTTGCTAGTCTTGGTGAAAGTATTGTATTTTCTGGTGGTGTTAAATAAATTCATTTTCAAATCTGATTTAAAGTTAAAATCTTAGTGTGGATCATTACATTGGTATTAGAGCATGATCTTACCATCCTGTAGGTTATTCAGATGATTGATGATACCGAGTGACAGAGAAATTAGATATTTGAGGAGAGAACAAAGGAAATTGCAGTTGGAGGAAACAATGGCAAATAGAAGAGGTGAAGAAGAAGATGATACTTCAAGGAAATTTACTCAAATGGTTAAGGCACAAACCAAACTTTCTAAAAATTTTGGGCAAATGTTGCAATGGATCCGAAACAACAACAATAACAACAACAACAACAACAACAACAACAACAACAACAACAACAATAAAAACAATGGTGGTAGTACTTCAGGTGCAAACAACAGTAACAATGGAAAAGGGAAGGAAATTGAGACACAAAATTCAGGGGCTGCAAATAAACCCTTATTCCTACCTGAAGAAGAACTTGAACAAGTTGAGTCTGTAACTACTAGTTTGTTCAATGCAGAGACCCTTAACAAATGGCGTGGAGAATACAATGCATTAGCAGATGAAATCAAGAATGATATGTCTTGGGGAGAATATGTAGAGTTCCTGAGAAGAGGTGAATCTCAAAAGAAGGGGAAAGGAAAAAATAAAGAACTAAAACACAAGTTGGGTAAGTTAACTACAACTTTCTTTGATGGAAGTGAAAGGATTTCAGCTAGAGCTTGGCTGCAAAAGATAGAGACATACTTTATGCTCAATCCCATGATAGAGAAGGATACAGTTTAATTTGCCACTTTGCATTTGGAAGGAGAAGCCTATGAATGGTGGTACCATGCTCACACTACTTTGGGACATGATCAGGTACAGACCTTTGGTGATTTCAAACAAAGGATTCTTGATAGGTATGAACTGAAAGAAGAAGAAGAATATTTCAGCCAATTGTCTGAAATTAAGCAAAAGGATTCAGTAAGTCAGTATATAGTAGAATTTCAAAAGGTTGTAGTGATGGTACCTGAAATATCAGAGAAGAGAAGAGTACATCTATTCATCATAGGGCTTGCCGAACCTCTTAGGGGGTTTGTCAGATCTTTCACACCTCTCACCTTGCAAGAAGCTATCAAGAGGGCTCTAACCCTTGAGCCATCAATTCCAAAGAATGCTTTCCCACACTCCTCCAAACCGAACACATGGCATCATAAGGGAGGATTCCAGAAGAAACCATTCCATGCACCTGCACCTATACAAAGAAATACAAATCCTAATACTGCAAAGAAGATGGATGAAGAAACAAGGAATGAGCTTAGGAGGAAGAAACTTTGTTTTTCTTGCAGAGAGCCTTAGGTCCCTGGACATAGGTGTTTGGGAAAAGGACAAGTCCATTACATAGAGGTTGTCTCAAATAAGGATTCAGAATCAGATGGTAATGAGGAGTTTCATGACATAGAGGATTCTGAACCTGAGATCAAAGTGGAAACTAAAAAAGAGGGTTCAATAGCTGCACTTTTAGGAGCACCAAGATATCATCCTTTCAGGGTTCGTGGAGTGTTAGTAAGGTAGTGAATGACTATTTTGATTGATAGTGGGGCAACCCACAATTTTATTGATGAAGGGTTAGTAATGAAGAGAGGATTGAAGACTAAAGAATTTGAAGGGTTCAATGTGACTGTTGTAGACGGATTCACTATGCCGTGCACTAGAGTGGTCAAACAATTGAGCATCACTATGGGAGACTACAAGGTTTGTAATGATTTTTATGTTGTTGGTATTGGTGAAACTAATGTTGTCTTGGATGTTCAATGGTTGCATTCTATTGGAGGACACTATCAGAACTATCAAACTACAGAGTTCAAGTTTCAGTCAGAAGGCAAGGAGATTACACTTAGAGAGATTTCAAATGGAGCTCCACGAGTGGTGACATCAAAGAAGATGGAAAGGAATTTCAGAAGAGGTCAAGTTGCTTGGGCAACCACTTGCTTGATCTAACCTTCAAGCTCTCTGAATGGAAAAGGTAAATTTCATTTTGAAATTTAAGAAATTTTAGATAAGCATAGCATTGTTTTCAGTGATATACCCCCAGGATTACCTCCAGATAGAGGGTTTCAGCATGTTATAGAGTTGGAAAAAGATGCCAAACCTGTTATAACTATGCCATATAGACATTCAAGGGGTTACAAGGAAGAGATAGAGAAGACTATCACAGAGCTCTTAGATATGGGATTCATTAGACCAAGTTCTAGTCCTTTTGCATCATCTGTAGTTCTTGTGAAGAAGAAGGATGGCACTCTAAGGATGTGCAATGACTATAGAGCTTTGAATAAGAAAACCATTAAGAATAGATATCCCATACCAAGGATAGATGAACTTATTGATGAGTTGCATGGAGCTATTTACTTTTCTAAGATTGATTTGAGATCGGGATATCACCAGATTCAGATGAGAGACAAAGATGTGGAAAAGACAGCTTTTTGGTGTCACTATGGGCATTTTGAGTTCTTGGTCATGCCCTTTGGCCTCACTAATGCACCAGAAACTTTCCAATCATGCATGAACAAGGTATTTAGAAAGCAACTCAGGCAGTTTGTCTTGGTTTTCTTTGATGATATATTGATCTACAGTAAAACTTGGAAGGAACACTTGGAACATTTAGATACAGTTTTGGGTATTTTGGAGCAGCAATCTTTCTATGCAAAGTTGTCCAAATGTGAGTTTGGACTAACTAAAATTCTTTACTTGGATATGTCATAGGTTCTAAGGGTGTTCAAGTAGATCAACAGAAGATTCAAGAAATACTTGATTGGCCTCCACCTACAAATCTTACATAGTTGAAAAGATTCTTGGGCTATGTTGCTATTATAGAAGGTTTGTAAAAGGTTTTTCTTAGCTTTCTATTCCATTAACAGATTTGACTAAGAAGGGAGCCTTTGCATGGTCTGAAGAAGCTCAGAAAACTTTTAACAAGTTTAAGGAGGTAATGCGTTCATGTCATGTGCTTGCTATTCTTGATTTTTCATTTCCTTTTGTAGTTGAATGTGATGCTTCGGGTGAAGGTGTTGGGGCTGTCCTAACTCAAAGGGGACATCTAATTTCTTTTGAGAGTAGGAAGCTAAACAATCTAGAAAAAACATATCACATTTATGATAGGGAAATGTTGGCAATTATGCATGCACTAGAGAAGTTCAGACAATATCTTTTGTGTGGGAATTTTGTTGTGAAAACTGATCATAATAGTTTGAAGTATTTCCTTGATCAAAAAGATTTGAATGATTGTCAACAAAGGTGGGTAAGCAAGCTGCAGGCATATGATTTTGAAATAGAATATATAAAGGGTAAAAGAAATGTGGTAGCGGATGCACTTTCCAGGAAGCCAACTTTGTGTTCATTATCTTCTTTTCAGCAGAGTGGAAAGATTCTATCATTGTTGAATATGTCAAAAATAATTTTGCATCTAAGGTATTGGATGATTTGGTAGAAGATGATAAGTATACATTGAATGATGGGCTGATTTATTACAAGAACCTAATTTTCCTTGTTCCTGAATCAAAAATCAAGGAAAATATTTTAAGAGCTTTCCATGACACTCCCTTGGCTGGTCATCAAGGTTACTTCAAAACATACAAGCAGATCCATGAGAGATTTTCTTGGAAAGGTCTAAAAGAGGATGTCCACAAGCATATCAAAGAGTGTATGACTTGCCAAAGGAACAAAGCTAAACAATTTTTTCTTGCAGGTCTCCTACAACCACTTCCAATTCCTGAACAGAAATGGGAGAGCATTTCCATGGACTTTATCACAGGACTTCCCAAGGTACAAGGTAAGGATTGTATATATGTGGTGGTGGATAGATTAACAAAGTATGCTCATTTTTTCCCCATCACTTCAGAGTTTAAGGCTCCTCAAGTAGCAGAGTTGTTTTTCAAAGAGATATTTAAGCTGCATGGTTTGCCAAAGAACATTGTTAGTGACAGAGATAGTAGGTTCCTTAGTTCTTTTTGGAAGGAACTATTTCACTTGACAGGAATAGAGCTCACACCAAGCACAAGTTACCATCCACAAACAGATGGACAAATAGAAATTGTTAACAAGTGGACAAAGGGGTATTTGAGGAATTATGTTTCAGATCAGTAAACTACTTGGGTCAAATGGTTGCACTTGGGAGAGTATTGTTACAATACATCACATCTTATGTCAATTGGTATGCCTCCATTTCGAGCTCTTTATGGTTATGATGCACTTTCTTTTTCTGATTTGATATTTACAAATAGTAGAGTACCTACAGCTAGTGATCTTATCAATCATAGTCAAGAGATCATAAGTTCACTAAAAAATAACTTGAGGCAAGCACATAACCAACAAAAGATATGTGCAGATAGGAAGAGAACCTAGAGATTTTTTGAGGTGGGAGACTTGGTATTTCTTAGATTACAGCCATATAAACAAAGCTCTTTGAAGAAGAGTGGTTCTGAAAATCTTAAGCCTAAGTTCTTTGGGCTTTACAGGATCATCAAGAAAATTGGTGAGGTAGCTTATGAGTTGGAGCTTCCTCCAAATAGCAGGATACATGATGTATTTCATGTTTCTTGTTTGAAGAAGGTCCTTGGATAGAAAATTGTGCCTTCATATTCTTTACCACCTTTAGATGATGAAGGGAAGTTGATTTTGATACCTGAAAAGATCTTGGAAACGAGGGATAAAAGATTGAGGAACATGAGCATTTCAGATAATTTGATCAAATGGAATAATTTACTGGTGGAAGATGCAACATGGGAAGGACCAGAAATTCTTGACCATCCAAACTTGTATTGCTTGAGGACAAGCAATTTCCAAGAGGGAGGACTTGTCATGTCCCCTTTCTAAAATAATTAAGTAATGGTCAATATTAACCCATCTTATTCTTCCATGGGTTAATTGGGCAAGCATAGGAATAATAAATATTTAATATTTAATATTGTCCAACTAATATCTATTTCAAGAGGAAAATTAAATATTAAATTAAATATTTTGAGACTCAAAAAGGGGCATTGGGTTTCGTGATGTGTCCATTTGCATGAAGATTTCAAAAATCTTGGTAAATCACAAGTGGCGAGGGATTTTATGACAATGTATGACAACTTATGACAACTGTCATACCCAAAATAGCAAGGAATCAAGGAAAAATGTGGGAACCTTAGATTTCCCTCTCTCCCTCGAAATATTGATACAAAATATGCAATTTTGGTGATTTGGGGCTATTGTTGATTTGATATTTTTCTCTCAAACTTGCAGATTTGTAGATAGTGGCTTCAATGGATGAAAACCCATTGGAGTAAAGAGGCTTGTGGATAAAAACCCATGATTTTTAGGTGGCTAGAGGACACAAACCCTTTGATCACAAAGAGTATCTTCATCTAGAGGTTGCACATAGCTTCAAGGATTAAGTAGTTTCTGACAGTGTCCATTATTTGTGTGTGCAGGTCTTCTTGTGTTGCCATGGTAGTTCCAGAAGTGCTGGGAAGAGTTACCATTGTTATTTACTTTGGTTTTCTATGTATTAGCTGTAGATTTCCATTTTCTAATGTCAGAGATTAGTATTGGAAGTTTTGGGTAGTGTTGTGTTGATTTTGGTTTTGTGGGTTAGAATACCCAATGTGTATTTTAGCTTGTTGTGAAGATTTGGTTGTGTAGTTGCTGCTAAGTGTTGTAGGTGTTTGTTGTTGTTACTTTAATGGTATCAAACCATATTTCATGTACTTTCCATCTGAAAATCAAACAATATCAATTTTGGGTGTTTTTGGTGTATTTCGGTGATTGATGGTGTTGGCAATTGTTATGGGTTTGATCATATTTGCTCCAGATTTGAGATTTTGGTTGTTGTTTATGTCATGGCTGTTATGACAGTCCAAAATAATGTAAAATCTATTTAATATCAGTCAAAATCAGTTCCATTAATTTCTGGGCAAGTTTGTGTTAGTTTGGTGTTGTTTTGTGCATGACTAGCTTGCTAGTCTTGGTGAAATTATTGTATTTTCTGGTGGTGTTAAATAAATTCATTTTCAAATCTGATTTAAAGTAAAAATCTCAGTGTGGATCATTACAGTGTTGAATTTAGAGACCTCAATAGAGCCTCCCTAAAAGACCACTACCCACTGCCCTCAATGGAGTAAATTTTGCAAGTAGTGGCTGGTTCTGAAAGATTCTCCTTGCTAGTTGGATATTTTGGTTAATGAAGTGTTAGTCAAGGAGGAAGATCAATTTAAAACTACTTTCACCACCAAATGGGGGACCGTGGCCTACAAAAGGATGCCTTTTGGTCTCTCAAATGTTGGCTCTACTTTTTAGAGAGCTATGGATATGGCTTTTAAGGGTTTGCTGTATAAATTGGTGCTGGTGTACCTTGATGACATCACAGTTTTTTCCAAAAATGTAGCTAAACATATATCCCACCTGAGGCTAGTATTTGAGAGATGCAAAGAGTTTGGGATACCTCTCAATCCCAAGAAATTCATTTTCGTTGTGCATGAAGGCAAGTTGTTAGGGCACGTTGTATCAAAGAAGGGCAATACCATTGATACAGAAAGGATAAGAGCTATTCTTGAGCTGCCTTTACCTAGTCAAAAGAAAGGATTACAAAGTTTTATTGGTAGAATTAATTTTCTGTGAAGATTTATACCTAACATTGCAGATTTATTGAAGCCATTGACCTCTATGTTGAAGAAAAATATAGTTTTCAGTTGGACAAAGGAGGCCAAACTCAGCTTTGAGTCCATAAAAGAAGCGTTATCGGCTGCACTAACTCTGGTAAGTCCTAATTTCTCCAAAGATTTTATTTTGTATGCTTATGGCGGCCTGGATACAATTTCTACAATTCTGGTACAACAGTAAAGTGAAGGCTTTGAACAGCCAATCACTTTCTTTAGTCAGGGGTTGGAGGAGTATGAGCAGAGGTATAGCTTCGTTGAAAAATATGTCCTTGCAGTGGTAAGGAGTCTCAAGAAGTTCAGGCATCTTATTTCTAATAATAAGATATATTTGATGGTTGCTCATCCTATGGTGAAAGAATTCCTATTAGGAAAGGACGTGAATGAGAAAAGGGTTGGTTGGATCACCAAAGTCATGGAATATGATGTGGATATCAAGATAACCAAGCTTGTCAGAGGTAGAGGACTCAGTGAATAGCTCGCTACCAGTTCTAAAAAAGAAATAGAAAAAGAAGAAGAGGTGCTTCTGACCATTGAAGATGGACGTCAAGATGATATAACAGAAATGGGTGCTAGTTGGGTTAATAACATGACTCAATTTTTGCAAACTGGTAAATGTCTAGCAGGTTTAGATAGAACCAAGAGAAGATATTTTAGATTGCAGTCCATTCCATATGTTTTAATAAATGGCATCCTTTTCAGAAAAAATTTTAATGGTGTATTGTTAAGATGCATTGATAATGATCAGACTGACAAGGTGCTGCATGAGTTTCATGATGGAACAGCAAGGGACCATTTTGCCCCAAAGACTATTGCTTGGAAAATAATTAGAGCTAGATATTACTTGCCCAACTTATTCAAGGATGCCCATGTATGGGCTAGAAAATGTGTAAAATGTGCCATTTTTGTAGGCAAAGAAAGGTTGCTAGCTTTACCTTTGCAGCCAATTCAAGTAGAACAACCCTTCATGAGATGGGGCATTGATTTTGTAGGTCCCATTAACTCACCATCAAGTATAGGGCATAGGTGGATACTTACAGCTACAAACTATTTCACAAGGTGGACTAAAGTAGTGGCTCTAAAGGAATCCAATGAAAATACTATTTTAAATTTTTACCAAGATTTGATATCTAGATTTGGGTTGCCTGAGTCAATTATCTCAGACAATGCTTTAGCCTTCATTGGATTAAAGATAACTAACTGGGCTGTTAAGAATGGGATCTATTTGAATACTTCATCAAATTATTACCCATAGGGTAATGGTTTGGCTGAATCTACAAATAAGAGCCTCATAAGGATTGTTAAAAGATCAATGGAAGACAACCAGAGGACCTGACACACTAATCTAAAGTATGCCTTATGAGCAGATAGAATAACTCCCAAGAGGTCTATTGGGAACTCCCCATATATGTTAGTTTATGGGAAAGAGGCAAGATTGCCTATATCTATGGAGCTGCTAGCACTTGATATCATGAATTAGTTGGAGATGTTTGAAGAAGACGATCCCATGGCTGTTAGATATGCTCAGCTTATGCAGCTTGAAGAAATCAGAGAGAAGGCTATGAAAACTATGGACTATCATTAGCTTCAGACCAAAAGAAATTTTGATTAGAAGGCTACTCCCAGAATCTTTAGGGAGGGTGATATGGTGCTCAAGTGGGATGAGTTGAAAAGTAGACCAAGAAAGCACTCCAAGTTTGACAACATGTGGAGTGGCCCATTTCTCATTACTGAATGCAAGGAGCACAATGCATTTTAGTTATCAAATATGGATGGACAAAATTTTCCTATCCTAGTCAATGGGATACACCTAAAGAGGTGTTTTGAGGTATGAGTGCCTTGTAAATTAGTAGATTAGGTTTCTTGTTTTCAATAAGTGTTGCTGCACAATAGTTTAGATTCCTTTTTTGTTTTCCCTAAGTGTTGTCTAGCACAATTAGAGGGGTTGCCTTCAGCATTTTTGTCTTGGTTTGGTCTTCCAAATGTTCTTCACTGCTAATATGCTGAGTTGCTAAGGTCAGGATTGTTTGTCAAGGTATATTTTTAATCTCTGTATGACTCCATGCCCAATAGATGCTTAAGGCCACTGATCTAATTGTTTAGCAGGCAAACATCCCATAGAAGTCACCAAATTGTTGACCTATTTTCCTCTGCCCAGAGTTAAACAGTTCACCTTACATTTTCCTTGAAAATCCTTTAGAAATGACCCTATAGGCTTAAATCCTTCAAATATTTATGCTATGCCTTGTCAAAAAATCCCAAAAATCTCACCTTGAGAATCTTTGCTGAAAAACCCAGAAACCCTTTAGCTTTAAGTATTTTCTATCACAGGGATTTCTCAGTTTTTATACTTAGTATTTGTATATGCACTTTTGAATGTATGTTCACATGTACATTCACCATTGTATGTTCGCATATACAAAGGAAACGTGCATCGCCAAGATACAAGGCAGATTGTATATCTGATTATGCAAGGGCCATATACAAAGGAGAATGTATATCGGCAATATGCAAGGAAAAGATACAATCGCACATACAAAGGGAACATACAAGAAAAAGATGCATAAGGCAAACATATATCACCGATATACAATCAAAAGATGCAAAGGAAAGTGGGGTCCGCACATACAAAGGTGATTGTATCTCATATACAATTCATAGATACAAAGAATACATGCAAGAGTGAATGAACAGTGAAATGTACATCAAGCCGACATATAAGGGTCACATACAAGGATGCATCAGCAAGAGATGCAAAGGGACATACAAAGAATTTTCCATATTGGTGACATACAAAGGTGAATGTATATCGGCCGATATACAAGGTAAATGTGAGTCAGGTTTATATGTATCTTTGGTTTGTATATTTGAACATACAAAGAAATATACAATGGAAAATATGCAAAGCACCAGACAAGCAAAAGATACAATTGGTGGGGTCTGCAGATGCAAAGGTGTTTGTATAGTGGGCGATTGTATCTTACATATAATCAGATGAAGAAAGGATTATACAAGGTGGACCCAACTGCAGAATTAGGCATGGCGGTTAATCATTTGGAGTCCATGGCTTGTATATTGGCATTGGATGTGCTGATATACAAAGGGCAGATACAAAGGTAAGATGTAATTGGTGGGGCCCGCAGGTATACAAAGGAGATTGTATGTGTTTGACATACAATATGAGCATGCAAAGCGGAATGTATATCGGGTAGATGCATAAGCAGCAAGTAAAGAAAAGATATAAGGCATGAGGCCCACCAGTTGCATATACAAGTGCGATTGTATGTTCGCACATACAAAGGAGCATGCATTCCTAATATGCATTGGCCGGACCTGAATGGGTATGCAATATAGTTGATAAGGGCAAAGGTCCGGTGGATGTATGTTTTTTGCTTGTATGTTTGCATTGTATGTTTGATATACAAGGCGAACATACAATGGCAATATATAGGCTGAACCCAATGGTATTTTCAAAATGCTTCATAATATTTGGATTCTGCAGCTTGTATGTATAAGTGCATTGTATATTGCGATATACAAAAGAAAATATACAAAGAGAAGTGATACAAGAAGGACCCATTGCAAAATTACAAAATGGTTAATGATCTTTTGAGGTCCACACAATTTATGTATATTTGCGATTATATGTTGGCATATACAATTGGATGTACAAGGTCGATATGCAAAGGGATTTTTAGCATGACAAAGTGCATCGGTAGCTCAACTCGGGGTATTTTCGATGGCCGATAGTAGATGCAATTTTCAGTGATGCTTCTCAGACCAGCTCAGTGACCAACCAAGTGGTGCCATGTGTCAGGGGAGATATAGAGGTTGATTCAAGAGATAAAGACCTGTGTTTGTATGTAGGCGCATGAATATACAACTGTATATACAAAAGGCGACTTCAAAGGTTTTTTTAAAAATGCCAAATGCAAATGCATATGCAAAGACATTTCGGTAAGACTTTACACATCGATGACTCGACTGGAGGTCATCCCGACAGCTCGACACAGCTTGATATATACAAACCGCTTTGCATATGCAAAGGTAGTTTCAGAGAAGGTTTCAAAGGCCGATAGAAGCATAGATGCAAAGCGATATATACAGATAGTTGACTAAAACTTTGACCACCTGTATCTCTTTGATCCTAGTGAATTTCTACATGCTGCAAAAGGCAAAAATTCTTTTTTTTCCCCCTCTTTCATTGGCGGGCTTTTGAGGGCAAAATTCTCACTTTCAATTTTGGATCTAGATTTGCATGTTTGGATGATTGGATGTTTCAAGGATCATTTTTGGGCAAGATGAAGATATTTATTGCATTCATTGCTTCATGAGGATGTTCAGCAGCTCACATTGATGACCAAAAATATCTCTCTACCACTTTGTTTCAGATATTTCATATATTCATTGTTGAAGATAGACGATGGAACTGTTCGCATTCAATGCCCAAAATATCTTCCATCTTCCCCAGTTCCAGATCTTCTACACTATAACTTCTTGCAAGTGGATAGTCATTCAAAGGCAGATTTTTTTTGATACAGCTCATGGAGTAAATTTTGGTAACCGACTTAGGTCAAATTGGAATGCTATATAAGCAAAGGCTTAAGATGTAAATAGGGTTGGAAATTTTTGGCTTTCAAGTTCTCTCTATTTCCAAACAGAGCTTTCTACTACTGTAACTGTGCCTTCTTATTGAATATATGCAAGTCATTTTACCTCTTTTTGCTGATTTTCTAGTTTAGTGTGAACTTGTATATGGTTGTCTGTGAACATTTTGTTCCTCTCAACCTTTCTTGTTTCTCACCTCTGCTAAAAATCATTTGAATCTGTGTATGTCTACTTGTTGTATCTGGTTATTTTGTGAATTTTCTCAATTCTATGAAAGTTTCTTTTAATCAGTCTGGTGAATCACCCTTACTTTCAGTTTTCCTATTTTCATCTTTCATTAAAAATGCATCCCTTCTCCCTTTCCCTCTAAAGATTTAGTAGTTTTAGGTGATAACCAGTCAAGGAAGCTAGCCTTCTCTGGAGGTCTGATCTCATTCCACAAGGTCCCACACTTCGAGATCATTCCCATGTTTCTCCAGATTACTAAAGTTTCACAACTACAGCAATGCAAATCTGGGTGATAACAAACATATTTTTCACCTTCATATAGATTTTCCAACTTTTTCAAGATTTCATTGGTAGTTTTAAATTTCAAGACATTTTCCAATTTGTATCAGTCAAGGCACTTAGTAATGCATCTTTGGCTCAAATATTGCATTCAACTTCCTTGAGTTTGTCTAGACTTGTAGGGCCATTCTTCAGAATCTTATACTCATTCTTAGTTATCAACGAAAAGGCATCAGCCATACATTCCAAATGACACTGCATGTGCACCTTCCAAAGGGAGTAATTTGTTCCATGAAATCTCAGACTTCCCTTCTTGCAAGTCAACATCTTGGATCTCCTTGAGTGGTCAAGCTTCTTTTAGAGGAACTAGCTCTGATACCAATTGTTGAAATTAGTCTGGACAACTGAGAGGGCGGGGGGTGAATCAGTTGTCCTGTAATTTAACCTTTTCTTCTTTTAATCTTCTTTATCAACTTACAATTAGATTAATGATGTGAACATTAAAGCATGAATCAACAACGCATGAGTAGAAACAAATTTAACACACATGACACTAGAATTTTTATGTGGAACCCTGGTTAAGGGAAAACCACGGTGGGGGTTAACCCACAAGATTTGTACCCTGTTAAAAGTACTTAAAGGAAATGAAAAGGCACTTGCCTTATGGCCACTGCCCAAAGCTCACTGCCTACAAGATTTTATGTTTAATACAGAAAGAATGAACTAAGAAATAGCATCTTCTTCATGCCTGGTTCAGTTCCATTGAAAGCTCACAAATACTCTGCCCCAGACACTTCTTCACCATCTCTTCATACCTTATTGCTTTTGTTCCTCTGCTCCTCTTCTCTACTCTACCTCTGTACCTTTCTTAGGATTTTATCATTTTTGCATAAGGACACCTTTCCACAACTCATCCACAAGTATTTATACTCTTCATCAACCTTGGAATGAACATCAAGGTCAGCATTACAAACATCTTACTTAATGTGAATCATTACACTGTCAGCCAAACATAACTAGGATCTAAATCTTCCTCGAGCAATACACAATGCTTCATATAACTCATCTTAGATCATCTGCAACATGCTTGAACCATTTGGTTGGCAAAGACTGGGAAGAACAACAACACCAAGGAATAAATCTTCAATCAATGAGCTCAAGCTTCAATGTGGACCTCCAACACAGCAGACACACGATCCAAAGAACACCACAAGCACATTGAATTCAACAATAACATCAACACTATTCCAAACCATTAGAATCACTTGCATCTTCATCCGGTACCTCAAGAATATTGTTTGTCATGACTGTCACACTAGAAGATTGCTTACAGACCTTCAAACCATAAACCATTTGAATTGAGGATACACACTGACTTTCAAACATCCATATAGATCTGTAGATTAGAATATTCCAATGCAAATCAATCCAGACCAAATCTTTGTCACTCTATCACTTCTGAACAACTATAAAACCCAGTTCTACTCATATGGCCATTGCTTCTTTAAATATTCATGTGGACCTCTCAAATCTTTACTAGAGCTACTTTAAACAATCCTCTACACAGCCATATGGTTCGCAGACTCTAATCTTCATCCTACTAGAAATGTTGAGTAATCTTCTTCTCTAAACTGCACTATCTTTACTGTCTTTTGTAAAGAGATGTGTAACTAACTTGTCTCTTTTGGAGAGGCTAATTTTCTCAATATCCTGAACATATGGGTCTTCTAAATAGGTATGGTTGACATCAATGACAACAAGGATATGTTGACATCAATGATAACACCAATTAGGCACATATTTACAACAGAAAATATAGCAATAAGGCTGTTAATAGCATCTTTCAAAGGTAAAGCTCTTCAATGGTTTAATGGATTAAGAGTTAATTCTATTACATCATGGGATGAGTTAGGAGTTGCCTTGAATAGACAGTTCCAAGATAAGTCAGATCACTTATCACTTGTTCAGCAAATGACAACTATCAAGAGGGCTCTACTAGAGCATGGTGCAGGAGCACCTACCTGACAGCTGGCCTCCATGCAGCAGTTAGTTTGTTATAGGTCTTGTTAATGTTTCCAAGAAGGTCTTATAAGACCAATGCATGTAATAAGGTCCAAGTTGACCGTGCTTTTCTATTTTTAGGTAGTTTGTTATGACAGCTGATGACAGCTGTATAGTTTGTTAGTTCAGTTGGATCCTCCCAGCCGCTTGGAAGCTCCCAGCCGCTGGGAATCGAGTGGTAGTACTCACAAGCAGTTCCTATTTATGTAGTAGGATTGGTTGGTCTTAGGACAGATTGAGATAGAGATACAGATTGAGGAGTTAGATTGCAGAGGAGAGACAGAATATTGTACTTGCATCTTTTGAAATCAATAAAGAGATCCTGTTTGTGTCAATTTTCTGTTTGGATTCCATTGTGCAATCGAGTTGCTGTTCTGGTGGTTACATGGATTCACTGATCCATTCCACCGGTTGATTCATCGAATTGGTGGAATGGCTATGTACAATAGTTTAGGATTTAGTTTGCATTTTCTGTTTGTTCACATGTATGTTTGCAGGATCGCAGTCGAGAGGTGTTGAGAACCCTAGCATGGGTATGTGCTAGGTCGTGCTGGTAGTTCGAGTCTGGAAAGTTGTCCAGGAAGCAGATCAGGTCACCTCAGGAGGTTCGGCGGACTGAAATTTGCTAAGGTTGGAAATTCGTCACAACGGCATCATCAGGATATTTCTATGTATATCCTGCAGTTACTTCGGGCGTCATCTGAGTAGATGGAGGTGAGCATGATGCAATTGTTTGCATAAGGTGAATGCGTTTCGGGGTGATCATCACAAGGTGTTGCCGAGGAAGAGTATATCGGCATAAGTTAGTCGATCGGGTTGATAAAATCATCGCGGGCTGATAATGTTAAGTTTGGTCGACAGCAGGATATTGAAGGAACTGCATGTGACGTCATTGTCATCAGGATAATCGTCATCAGGACATTCCGAAATATCACCCGATAAAGGTTTATCCTGTTGACCCTAAGTGTTTTGGTATCGGCATAAGGCATCAAGGAGTTAAGTGGATCGGGAGGAGGATATTTGGCAGAATATTCGTCATCAATATAAAGTTGAGTATCATCATCAGGATGTTTCATTTGACCGGATAAGTCATATCCTGATGCTGTTGTTTAAGTAGTCAGATATCGAGGTGACGTAAGCATCGAAGGAAAGGTGCTTGAAGTTGTCGTCATTAGGATATATGGAGGGAACCGGATATTTTATATCCTGCTGATGAACATGATGTTGAACATCATGATGCTGTAGAAAGCGTTTGGCGGTAAGATGAACAATGAACATCAGGAGGGTGTTTGCGCTTGCCGAATGTGATGATGCTGCTGATAGCCGAATATGATGATGCTGCTGACAGGCGAAAGGTCGAAGGTTCGTCTACAGGGGGATATCGGTCGGCAGAGAAAATATGATGATGCTAACAGTGTTAAGGGAAATATGATGATGATGATGAAGGGTTGCAGACATACATGCTGTATGTCAAGGTTTTAGTGTGGATGACTCTGCATCATAGTGGATTAATTTTCCATCCTATTTGTAAGCTTCTGTTGCGTTTCCTCTGCATCAGAGCAAATGTTAGATTTTAATTTCAGATTTCAAAGGACATGGAACAAAATTCCATAAATAGTAAAGCCTTCACTTGAGCATGCATTTCTATATTATCTAAGAGCATTGAATAGTGATATTGTTGTTATGATTCAATCAATGGGTGGAGTCACTTTACCAGGTGCATTTGATATTGCTAATAGAGCTGAAAATAGTTTAATTCAAGCTGACAAAATTGTACCAAGGCCTCCTATGCCTATATTTCTTGACATTCAACCCTTAATGCCAATATCAATGCCTCCTATTGCATCAATACCTACTATACCAACTGTTATCAATCAAACATGCACCCAATGCTAAGCTATTACCATAGCTACCTGTTAACACATGGGAACACTCCTAGGCCTGTGGGTTGCCTAAAACATGGAGTGAACCTTCAGAGAGGGCTGGTTCCCTGGCAAATAACCTAAACCAAAAGACTTTCTGGGAAAAGGGATAAAAAGTTGAATAAAAATGAAAATTCTAAAATTCAACAGGTGATGCACCAAAACTCTAATTGTTTACTAACTAATTCAACTCACAATCAATTTCACAAAGTCTTTTATCCTCACAATTTCATTGAAACAAATATAAAACATAAATAATTTGTATGAAATTTTGAAAAGCTAGAGGTTTGCATGAAGGAAAAACACAAGTTTTATCACAACTTCAACCCACTAACCAAGGTTAAACATAACATACAACCTGTATTACATGAAACTCCACACTTAATTTTACAATAATGAGTCATAGAAAAGGACTCAAAATTGAATCACAATTGGATATCAAATCATTGACTGCAAAATGAAGTAGAAAGTATGGAAAAAGGAGAATATTGTTACTTTATTGATCTGAAAGGAGTAGAAACTGAGTACAAAATGTTTACAAAACTCTCTACAAATGCACAAGAGAGGAAGAAACAATATTCTGAACTTCAAGAAACTAAGTCTTTCTCCCCTATTTATAACTCCAAAAAATCTCCCAAGGAAAAAGCTAAGAAATTTTCCTAGAATAGCAAATTTGATCCATTTTTGAGCTCCACTGAAAAGCCAAAAATAAAGCTTTCAAATCACCTCCAAGCTATATATGAAAGCTGCCAAAATCTTCCTCAAGGTAGACCTCACCAAAAATCTGCTTTAAAACAAGCATTATTTGCTCAATAAAAGCTTAGTTTTTTTTATCATCCTCATCTGCCTCAAAATAAAGCAAATCTAGAAAAAAGATATTGATTTGCTTTAATAGTTTTAACTGCATAAAATGACAAAATATTAAAAGAAAATTATAAAGAACATTGATTTAATGTTTGTCTTACAATAGGTCTTGCAGCTTTTCTTTTTGATTTGCCTAATCTTACCTCTTTTGATTTTCTTTTACAAAACAATAATACAAGGCTTATTTTTGTCCATATCTTCCCAAAAGAAAGCAAACTCAAAAAAAGAAAGATATTGTTTGATTTACTTTGATTTGACTGCATAAATAATGAATATTTATAAGCAATTTATAGGAGATTGCTTTAACTATCATTTTACAATAATTTTTTGCAACTTCAAATTTGTAAAATAGAAAGAGGGCCCGCCATTGTAAATATTCCTTGAAAATTACAAATTGGGTAGGTGAGAAATTTAAAAGGTTTTTGTACTTTATAATAATCTCATTTAGTTTCAAAAATCTCAAAAACCCAGATCATATTTTTTGAGACATGATTAACACACGTGACTGTTATCTTCATTTTGCTGTGTATTGTGCCTCTGACCGTTCCTCAAAAAGTACAAACTGGGTTGGTGATAAATTTAAAGGGGTTTTTCATCTTATTGTCATCTGATTTTTATCCAAATATATTAAAAACCCAGGTCACTCTTTTGAGATATCATAAAAAAATGTGACAGCTATCTTTATTTTGCAGGGTCTTTATGTGACACTGCTTCTCTTTCAGACTCTTTCCACAATCCTCTTAAAACTTGGGGGTAGCATGCTGGGCTCAACCCTTGTGGGAGCCCATTTTAATCCACATGCTATGATATGCCATCAAAAATAAATTAGCAACAATATTTCACCTTAAATATAATGAAACTATTTTAGCTCTGCCAATTTGAGCTGTAGGTGAAAAATTGGTAACATTTCTAGCGATTTCTGCTAAATGCTTGCCTGCTAAGCATACAGACCAATTGCCTTAAATTGTCCATTAGGCATGGAGTCATACTCTAGTCATCTCAAACTCAAACAAACATTGAAACTCAGCATTGCAAACTACTTCGAACAACAACAGAAAATAAAACAAACCAAACTGAAAAACAAACTAGAGGCCCTAGTGGCCAGAAAAACTTATGCAACAACACTTAGGGAAACAAAACTAACTAAAAACAAATGTGCACTGAGCACTTATTGACTGAAAACAATAACCTAACCCTACTCTAACTAGCCAAGGATGCTAGTCAAACAAAACCATTCACCAATTGAGTAAAATAACTTCCCCTCCTAACCAACCGAGGATGCCTCTCATGCTTGCAAACTGCTAATATGGAGTGGAAAACAAGAACATACCTTATAAAATGCCAGACTACAACCTACATAATACAATCAAAGGTTTGAAACTCTTGATTCTATTCAGATATACCTTTGATCTGCTGCTTCTCGACTACAATCACATTTCTAGGGGCACAGAAAACACTCTGAAACTTGTTGGTCACTTGATTGGTTAAATCCCTAATGGGGAAACCTCTTGCAAGGACAAAGCCTGAAGTATTCCTGTTGGTTTCACTCGTACTAGCTACCTTCTCAATTTCAACTGTTTCTTGTCGTGGCTGAGTCATGACTTCAATTTTGTGTTCCTCCACAACTGAGTTTTCTTTATTTAATTGCTTATGAACCAGTCTTTTGTCTAAATGGCCTTCATCATACTATTTCTCAGAACTTGATAACCTTGTTAGTTCATGTGTATCTTATTCATCAATACCAACAATCAAAGGAAAATCAACAACTAAAACAGTCAAAATTTGATTTCCAACACTCTCTTTTACCTCTTTATCTTGTTATTCTACACATTCCCCCTCAAAAAATGTCGGCATAAGATCCAAGCATGAGAAAAGAGCTCAATTTCAGATTGAAGTATATCCTCATTAGTCGAAACCAATTTGCTTTTATATACTTGTGTTGCATCTAGGGCATACAACTGAGAGGGGGGTGAATCAGTTGTATTAAAACTTGCTCTTACTTCAAACACTTGATTCTTCTTAGTTAGTTAACAGCATATCAATTAATCATCCATGAAAGCAAAATGCATAAACACAAGAGCAGATAAACATCAACACATTGAACACCAAGTTTTTGACGTGGAAAACCTAGTTAAGGGAAAAACCACGAGGTGATTAACCCACGGATTATTCTCTATTAGAAGAATAAGAAAAATGAATGGCACATGCCAATTAGGGCTCACTGCCCAAGCACACTGCTCACAAAGAGGCACATTGCCTACAAGGAGACACACTGTCTACAAAGTGATAAGAATCACAATCTTGAATTGGAGAATGACATCTCTACCATGTCCGGCCCAGTTCCATTTAAGCCCAAAAACCCTTGCTCTACCTTTCGCACTTCTCTTCGCTATGCCACACTCATCCACACAATCCACACATCAAAATGAATTCTCAAACACTTATTTATACAAGACATCAACTTAGGAACAATCATCTAAGTCGGCAAACATCACAGTAACATTCGCAAGGCGTGTAGAACATCCGGTCGGCCTGTTACAGGAAGAACATCAACAACTGGTAGCCATAACATCATATCTAACTCTAACTTCAATGCGGACCATCAACATGAACTAGATATGATCCAATGATCATCATAACCTTCCCTAAATCATCAAAAACATCCGCACTTCATTAGCTTACCAGAATTCTTCTCTTCATCATCCGGTATTTCAAGAACACAGTCTGTCGCCACTATCATAATGCAAAAGGTACTTCCAGACCTCAAAATCATACACAACTTGAGATGACACATCACAAGGACATCCCAAACACTCCTTCCAATCCGCAGATTAGGATAATACAATTCTGGACCTCACCAGACCTTTCTGTGATCCTCTGTCACCTTTGAACACTTGCCAGAACCAGTTCCACACAGACAGCCACAACTTCTTTAGATCTTCATGCGGACCTCTAAAATCTTAGCTGAAGCATCTCAAGACTCATATCTACAAACCCTTTAATCCACATCCTCTGGTTCTTAACCTATACAGTACATTTGCCTTCTTCTCATCACTATTCTTCACTGTTCCGGATGGAGACTGATTTCCTTAATAACAACAGCACACAACTCATCCAGACCTTCTTACTAATGCAATATGAGTAAGTTGACATCAATGACAACACTGGTTCACCTCATACTTGCAACAATCTCCCCCTTTGTCATTGATGGCAACATATGATGTGAAAAACCATCAAGACAAGAACTTCTCCTTTCTGTCACAGTTCCCCCTATCAACAACAACTTTTCACATGTCTTCTCTTCCTTTACTGCTCCCCCTTTGATCATCAACCACTTGTTTTTCACATGTCTTCTCTCCCCCTTTGACATCAATGGCAAAGGGCTCATACTTGCAATTATAATACATCAGAATCATACCAGCTGCTCCCCCTTAGTAGCAGCTCCCCATCATCAATCCGGATCACAAGATATGACTGTGATATCCACCGGACTGATGCACATCAGTGCATCTTAGTTCATCATCGGAGGGGCCATGACCCCTAACTTCTCCCAGAGATATTTGAAAGAGTCCTTGGGAAGAGGTTTAGTAAAGATATCTGCAATCTGATCCTTGGAGGGAACATACTCCAATCTAACTTCTTCCTTGTTCACTTGTTCTCTCAAAAAGTGAAACTTGATAGATATGTGCTTAGTCTTAGAATGCAATACCAGATTCTTAGAAATATTAATTGCACTTGAATTATCACAGAAAATTGTGATAGGCTCCTCATAATCAATTTTAATGTCTCTTAGCATCTGCTTCATCCATAAGATTTGAGTGCAACTACCCGCTGCTGCAATGTATTCTGCTTCTATTGTAGATAGAGATATTGCATCTTGTTTCTTGCTTAGCCTAGAAACCAATCTCTTCCCTAAAAAGAATGCTCCACCACTGGTGCTCTTTTGGTCATCCACGTCTCCTACCCAATCTACATCTATGTAAGCATGAAGAGAGAAATTTGGATCTCTAGGGTACCATAGACCATACTCAACTATTCCGTTCAAGTACCTAAAAATTCTTTTGATTGCCATAACATGAGATTCTCTAGGATCAGCCTAGAATCTTGCCACAAGACCAACAGCCTGCATTAGATCTGGTCTAGTCTGAGTGAGATACAACAATCCACCAATCATTGATCTATACTTTGTCTGATCTGCCTTTGGAGAGTCATCATCTTTGCTCAACTTACATCCGGTTGCCATAGGAGTGTCCATTGGCTTTGAATCTTCCAAATAGAATTTCCTCAACAATTCTTTCACATATTTGGTTTGAGAAATGAAGATCCCTTTCTTTGTTTGAGTAATTTGCAAACCCAAGAAGAAATTCATTTTACCAATCATAGACATTTCAAACTCACTTTTCATCTGATTTGCAAAAGTTTTGCACATACTATCTCTTCCTCCAAAAATGATATCATCAACAAACACTTCAACAATCAAAATGTTTTCATGATCAATTTTGAAATATAAGTTACTGTCAGCAGTACCTTTTTTGAATCCAATCTACAAAAGATGCTTATCCAACCTTTCATACCATGCTCTTGGGGCTTGCTTCAATCCATACAATGCTTTCTTCAACTTGCAGACCATATCATCATTATCAGACAATTGAAATCTATCCGGTTGTTCAATGTAAACTTCTTCTTCCAGATCACCATTTAGGAAGGCAGACTTAACATCCATCTGATATACCTTGAAGTCTTTGAAGGTAGCAAATGCAAGAAATAATCTGACTGCTTCAATTCTTGCCACAGGAGCAAAGGTCTCTTCAAAATCAATTCCTTCTATTTGAGAGTAGCCTTTGCAGACCATTCTAGCTTTGTTTTTGATTTCTTCACCAGCTTCATTCAGTTTTTTCCGGAAGACCCATTTGGTTCCAATCACATTCCTGTCTCTAGGTCTAGGAACAAGATCCCAAGTTCAATTTTTCTCAATTTGCATCAATTCTTCCTCCATTGCTTTGGTCCAGTTTTCATCATTGCAAGCTTCATTTATTGTCTTAGGTTCAGTCTTTGAAATTAGACAGTATTCATTTGAATCTTGAGCAATTCTTCTTCTTGTTTGTACCCCTTTACTTTTGTCACCTATGATCTGATCTTCAGATTGATTTAGAGTTACATACCTTGGAACTTTGGGAGTTTCTTGCACTACTAATTCTTGATCAGGCTCATTCAGACAAACTTCTTCCTGATTTACCGGATCAGTCTAGAACTGAACTTCAGAGGAGGAAGGAGCTCCTTGCACCAGAGGATCATTCTGATCATCTTCATCACATTCATAGAACCTTGAGGGCTTCTCAATTCCTTCATCAACTTTTACATTAGTACTTTCTATCATCTTCCTCAGTCTCTTATTGTAACACCAGTATGCTTTGCTTTGAGTGGAGTAACCCAAGAAAATTCTTTCATCACTTCTAGCATCAAACTTTCCTAGATCTTCATCTCTTTTAATATAACACTTGCTACCAAATACTCTGAAATATCTCACAGTAGGAGTGATGCCAAACCAAAGTTCATAGGGGGTCTTACTGGTATTGTTTCTGATTTGAACTCGATTGAGAGTGTAGACTGTAGTGCTGATAGCTTCTTTCCAAAACATCTGAGGAACATTTGCTTCCAACATCATTGTCTTGGTAGCTTCCTGGATGGTCCGGTTCTTTCTCTCAACTACTCCATTCTGCTATGGAGTCTTAGGAGCAGACAACTGTCTCCTTATACCCTGTTTCTCACAAAAGTCAATAAACTCACCAGATGTAAATTCACCACCTCTATCAGACCTTAGACACTTTAGTTTTAATCCAGTTTGATTCTCTACCATAGCTTTAAAGATTTTGAACTTCTCAAGGGCTTCTGATTCCTCTTTTAGGAAGGTAACCCACATCATCTGGGAATGGTCATCAATTAGCAACATGAAATATCTATCACCTTGAAGACTCTTGATTCTTGTCAGACCACAGAGATCAGTATGTACTAATTCCAACAATTCGGTAGAGGACTGATCTTTGCTTTTGAAAGAGACTCTGCTCTGTTTACCTAGCTGACATTCTTTGCACAAACTATTTGTAGGTTTCACCAATTTTGGAAGATCTCTTACAGCCTAAATATTGCTTATTTTGATGATGTTATCAAAATATACATGACACATTCTTCTATGCCATAACCAACTCTAATCAACTTGAACAAATAGACAACTTTTATTTGAACCAACCAGATGAAAGATATTACCTTTTGTTTGAGCACCGGATGCAATTTCAGTTCCAGAGCTTGTAAAGATTCTACATTTTCCATTCTTGAACTGGAGATCATAGCCTTTGTCCACTAACTGACCAACACTGAGAAGATTGTGCTTCAATCCTTCAACATATAGTACATTACCTATTTTGCTCTTTCCATCAAAGGAAATAGTTCCCCTACCTCTGATTCTGCTAGCAGAATTGTCACCAAACTTTACCATTCCTCCTTCATACCTTTCCAATCTAAGAACTTATTCTTGTCACCAGTCATATGGTGAGAGCATCCACTGTCAATAACCCAATCATCCTTTTCTTCCACTTGAGCAGCCAAAGCTCTTTCCACAACCTTGTGATTGACAGATTCAGAGGATATTGAATCTTCTTCCTTGATGGCAATAAACACCCATTCATTTCTGGATTTGCTTCCTAGTTCTGATTCATCATCTATTACTCCTTCATTGTCATCTTCTTCATGAACATAATAGCAGTTCTTTTGAAACCTTTGTCTGTCAATATTAGACCTTGCAGATCTTTCCAGACATCTTGAAGCAAAATGACCAATCTTATTGCAATTGAAACACTTAAAGGGTAGTTTTCCTTCATACTTACCAGATCCTCTTAGCAGTCTCTTTGCAATGAGGGCTTCAAGTTGAGCTGTTTCTGCTTCCTCTTCTTCCATGTCTCTTCTTGCTTGATCATACCATGACATCTTCCTTGAAGAGTTTTCTCCCGGATCAAATCTTTGTTTGCCTTTCACATAGCCACTGGCTTTGAAAGCAGATTCAATCTTGGGTGGATCATCTCCAAACTTGGTCATTTCAAATGTAGCTAGTTTGCCAGCCAATTGTTCTCTTGTGACAGTTGTGTGGGCTCTGAATTCATTAATGGCAGCAACCTTGATTTTGTAGGCAGCAGGAAGGGATCTGAGAATTTTGCAAACAATCTCATTTTCATCCAGAGTTCCACTAGCATTTCTAATTCCACATACTAGCTCATTCACTCTTGGCATAAAGGTAGTGATGTTTTCATCTTCTCTCATCTTCAATCTTTCAAATTTCCCTTTCAGACTTTGCAACCTTGCACTTTTGACAAACTCATTTCCTTCATACAGAAGTTCCAGTTTAGTCAAGATCTCATATGCAGTTGCTAGGTCGATAACATTTGAGAGATCTGAGTCATTCAATGTGCTTAGAAGAGCTTCCTTAGTCCACAGATTGTTTTCAGCATCTGTGATTTCATTCAGAGTTGTCGGACTACCCTGTGGAGGTACATATGGTTTTGAGACCATGGATAAGTATGCTTTTCCCATACACTCCAAGTGACATTTCATGCGACCTTTCCAGAGAGTGAAGTTGGTTCCATCGAACTTCAGACTATCCTTCTTGTATGATGACATCCTAGATCTCCTCAAGCGGTTAAGCTCCTTTCAGAGGAGCCTAGCTTTGATACCAATTGTTGGATCTAGGGCATACAACTGAGAGAGGGGGTGAATCAGTTGTATTAAAACTTGCTCTTACTTCAAATACTTGATTCTTCTTAGTTAGTTAACAGCATATCAATTAATCATCCATGAAAGCAAAATGCATAAACACAAGAGTAGATAAATATCAACACATTGAACACCAAGATTTTGATGTGGAAAACCTGGTTAAGGGAAAAACCATAGGGTGATTAACCCAAGGATTATTCTCTATTAGAAAAATAAGAAAAATGAATGGCACATGCCAATTAGGGCTCACTGCCCAAGCAGATTGCTCACAAAGAGGCACACTGCCTACAAGGAGACACATTGTCTACAAAGTGATAAGAATCACAATATTGAACTGGAGAATGACATCTCTACCATGTCTGGATCAGTTCCATTTAAGCCCAAAAACCCTTGCTCTGCCTTTCGCACTTCTCTTAGCTATGCCACACTCATCCACACAATCCACACATCAAAATGAATTCTCAAACACTTATTTATACAAGACATTGACTTAGGAACAATCATCTAAGTCGGCAAAAATCACAATAACATTCGCAAGGCGTGTAGAACATCCGGTCAGCCTGTTACAGGAAGAACATCAACAACTGGTAGCCATAACATCAAATCCAACTCTAACTTTAATGCAGACCATCAACATGAACTAGATATGATCCAATGATCATCATAACCTCCCCTGAATCATCAAAAACATCCGTACTTCATCAGCTTACCAGAATTCTTCTCTTCATCATCCGGTATTTCAAGAACACAGTATGTCACCACTATCATAATGTAAAAGGTACTTCTAGACCTCAAAATCATACACAACTTGAGATGACACATCACAAGGACATCCCAAACACTCCTTCTAATTCGCAGATTAGGATAATACAATTCTGGACCTCACCGGACCTTTCTGTGATCCTTTGTCACCTCTGAACACTTGCCGGAACCGGTTCCACACAGATAGCCACAACATCTTCAAATCTTCATGCGGACCTCTGAAATCTTAGTTGAAGCATCTCAAGACTCATATCTACAAACCTTTTAATCCATATACTCTGGTTCTTAACCTATACAGTACATTTGCCTTCTTCTCATCACTGTTCTTCACTGTTCCGGATGGAGACTGATTTCCTTAATAACAACAGCACACAACTCATCTAGACCTTCTTACTAATGCAATATGAGTAAGTTGACATCAATGACAACACTAGTTCACCTCATACTTGCAACAACTTGTTCATGAATCAGCATGTTATCCAAATATTTTGCAACACTTGGATGGTCAAAACCTGACATAGACATGCTATTTTCATCCTTGATATCAGAGATAGGAAGCTCATCAAGAAGATTGACTAAAATCTTCTCAACATTGTCTAAATTTGCAACAAAATCATCAAGGTCATCCCAAAATGCAATTTCATCATGATCCTCTTGATTTTCTAATAAAAGAGGGTTGTATTTTACCTCATGACAGTCTTCAATTACTTGTGTAACCTCCATGGTAGACTTATCTTCACACTTTTCCATTTGATCCAAGACCTCTTTGTCAGATTGCTCAGCTTCAATCAGTAGCTCACTAGATTGTTGAGGATCCTCATGTTGCTCTGAAACATCTATCTTTGGTATGAGCATGTTCTCTTCATCTGATTCTACAAAACTAGGTAACTAATCGAACAAGGTTATAGATTCTTCCTCATTATCTAGTGTCTTCTTAGATGAGGCTTTGGCTTTCAGTCTTTGTAGTTGAAGGCCTTCACCTTGTGACTTCTACACCCTGTTTTCATGCATCTTATGAATAACATCAGAAATTTTTTCAAATGAATCAAAATTCAAAGGGTTCAATATCAGATTTGAATCTACCTGCCCTACACAAATAGCAGCAACCTTTTCATGTTAATCAACCTCTTACACTACATGATTTTCTGAAAAACATTTATCATCTTTTACAAAACAAGGAGGATCATTAATGAAAATATCAGAAGGTTCATCAAGAGGAGTTTTTTCTAGTTTGATCTTCTACTACTCTAACCAATATTGCTCCATAGCTATATGCAATAAATTTACCCACTTAGCTTCCTTCTGTCTGTTAATGGACTGGTCTCGAATGCTAATAGGCTCCTCACCAAAATAAGAACTTCTAAAAATTGGGATTTTGACCTTAGAGGCATTAAAAGGCTTATCTTGTCTAAAACTTGGAAGCTTATACTTACGTACCTCTTATTGAGTCGGCTTCTTTAGAACAAAAGGGGCTTCTTGGGCTCAAGTAAGAAAATTTTGTTTGTGCAACTATCTCTCTCTCAAGATTCTCTTCAATTTGTCTCTTTTGTGTCTCCCACTCCTGATCAGAAACAAAGGTCTCATAGGGTGGCTTCTCTAGAAGTTGAAGGTAAACAGGGTGATCCAACTCTTGCAATTGCAAATCAAATTCTTCATACTACCTTTCTTGAAATCCCCCTCCTTGTTGATATTGATAACTCTTTATGCTTGCAATCTTTTGCTCATATTGTGTTCTTTGTGCCTACAACTCCTACTCATGAAGATAGGCTTGATAAGCCAGCTCCTCCTGGTGTTGTTTATACTCCTGTTCCCTCTTAATCTCCTCCATTTGCTTATTAAAGTTTGATAGAATGTCCTTCATCATGTCGTTATGTTTTTTGATTTTAGACTACTTTATCTAAAAAGAAGGCTAATTAGGAGATTGGGCAGGAACGAGCATGCAGTAAGCATCCTGGGTATTTGGACTAAAAGTAGCATTATGATTGCTTGTATATGGCTAGTAAGGAAGCTGAGCAGGGGTGGGTGAGTGGCAAGCATGTTGTGCATGCTGGTATACAGTTGTTGCATGGTTGTTTGGAATAAAACTAGCTGCTTGATTACTCTGGTATAGCTGATAAGATGGTGGAATAGCAATGCTTTCATGATATGATGGATGATACAAACTGATCATCTTGAAACTAGAAGATTAACATTCAGATTCACCAAGTATGTTAATTTCCTGCCTCTAAAGGCTGAGATCACTGGTACACACACTAAATACCAGTGATAAATAAACATGCAATTGGACTGAGACAGTCCAATCAGTCCCACTAGGCATGCTAAAAACTATTATCAATCAAATATGCACCCAATGCTAAGCTATCAACTTAGCTACCTGTTGACACATGGGAACACTCTTAGGCTTGTGGGTTGCCTAAAACATGGAGTGAATGTCCAGAGCAGGCTGGTTCCCCTGACAGATCACCTAAACTAAAAGACTTTCTTGGAAAAGGGATAGAAAGTTGACTAAAAATGAAAATCCTAAAATTCAATAGGTGATGCACCAAAACTCTAATTGTTTACTAACTAATTCAACTCACAATCAATTTCACAAAGTCTTTAATCCTCATAATTTCACTAAAACAAATGTAATACATAAATAATTTGTATGAAAGTTTGAAAAGCTAGAGGTTGGCATGAAGGAAAACACAAGTTTTATCACAACTTCAACCCACTAACCAAGGCTAAAAATAATATTCAACCTGTATTACATGAAACTCCCACACTCAATTTTGCAATAATGAGACATAGAAAGGACTCAAAACTGAATCACAATTAGATGTTAGATCATTGACTGCAAAATGAAGTAGAAGGTATGGAAAAAGGAGAATATTGTTGCTTTATTGATCTGAAAGGAGTAAAAACTAAGTACAAAATGTTTACAAAACTCTCTACAAATGAACAAGAGAGGAAGAAAAAATATTTTGAACTTCAAAAAACTAAGTCTTTCTCCCCTATTTATAACTCCAAAAAATCTCCCAAGGAAAAAGCTAAGAAATCTTCCTAGAATAACAAATTTGATCCATTTTCGAGCTCCACTAAAAAGCCAAAAGTAAAGCTTTCAAATCACCTCCAATCTATATATGAAAGCTACTAAAATCTTCCTCAAGGTAGACCTCACCAAAAATCTACTTTAAAACAAGTTTTATTTGCTCAATAAAAGCTCAGTTTTTTTTATTGTCCTCATCTGCCTCAAAATAAAGCAAATCCAAAAAAAGATATTGATTTTCTTTAATAGTTTTAACTGCATAAAATGATGAAATATGAAAAGCAATTTATAAAGAACATTGCTTTAATTTGTCTTACAATAGGTCCTACAGCTTTTCCTTCTGATTTGCCTAATCTTATCTCTTTTGATTTTCTTTTACAAAACAATAATATAAGGCTTATTTTTGTCCATATCTTCCCAAACGAAAGCAAACTCAAAGAAAGAAAAATATTATTTTCTTTACTTTGTTTTAAATGCATAAATAATGAATATTTATAAGCAATTTATAGGATATTACTTTAAATATCATTTTAAAATAATATTTTGTAGCTTCAAATTTGCAAAAGAGAAAGAGGGCCCACCATTGTGAAGACTCCTTGAAAAGTACAAACTGGGTAGGTGAGAAATTTAAAGGGTTTTTGTACTTTATAATTATCTCATTTCTGCCCAAAACTCTCAAAAACCCAGATCATATTGTTTGAGACATGATTAAAACACGTGACTGCTATCTTCATTTTGCTATGTATTGTGCCTCTCACTATTCCTTGAAAACTGCAAACTGGGTTGGTGAGAAATTTAAAGGGTTTTTTCATCTTATTCTCGTATGATTTCTATCCAAAAATATTAAAAACCTAGATCTTTTTTTTGAGATATGATCAAACCACATGACAACTATCTTTATTTTGTAGGGTCTTTATGTGACATAGCTTCTCTTTCAGACTCTTTCCACAATCCTCTTAAAACTTGGGGGTAGTATGCTGGGCTCAACCCTTGTGGGAGCCCATTTTATTCCACATGCTATGATATGCCATAAAAAATAAATCAGCAACAATATTTCACTTTAAATATAATGAAACTATTTCATCTTTGCTAATTTGAGTTGTAGGTAAAAATTTGGTAACACCAGCCTTTGGCTATCAAACAATTGAAAAAAATAATGTTGATCTTCTAATATACAAGAGCTTAAGGGTAATCAACAAAATATAGAAAAATTATTGTAGACTATTAGTAATGACTTAGTGAGTCTAAAAATACAGCAAAATCAAAATAGTAGACCATACCAAGCCCCATATTAGACAAATAGGCCTCCTTATCAGGAAGATTACCAAGGATAGAGAAGAAACTATAATAATAGGCCAAATCAACAATATAATCCCAATACTGTCAGCTCATCAAAGAGCTTGTACCTATGCAAAATAACATGGCTGAAGATTATGTATGGTGTTATCCATGTAACCAGCCTCATAACCAAGCTACTAGCATGAATGGAGTGATTAGTCAAGCACTCATGGTCCAAAATAATTATGTTGTTGCTGAGAATACAAGTGATGTTAATGATCAGCTAGATTCCCAAACTCAACATAATAATCCTGATGTTTCTTTAATGAATTGGCAAGTTAATGATTTTTGTGGAGCAAATAAGTTACCAGGGCAGAAACAATCATTTACCAACATTGTTGCCAATACCAGGTCAAAAAGGAGGGTTGTTGAGTTATAACAACAAGTTGATGTCAGTAAACAACAAGATGACAAAGTGCAACAACAGACTGGTAAAGGAAAAAATCAAGCTTCCGTAGGTCAACAAAGTCAACCTTAGGCTTCTACTTCTCAAAATGTTCATATTCTACCAAGAGGATAGAAAACCACTGATAAAAGATAGTCAGAAGGTCAATCTCAGCCAACCAAAGTACAATCAGATGTTGTTGTTCCCAAAATACAACAAAAGGTTAGTGGTCCTTTTTTCAATAGTCTTGATCATATGAAGAAAGCCACCATTAAAATGTCTATATTGGATGCATTACACATCCTAGGTCAGAAAGATTTGTTACAAGATGCTTTAGCTCAATTATCTTTATCCAATGAAGCTCAAAGAAGTCAGCCCCAGGTTATGCTCACTAATGAAGCACAAAATAAGAATGAACAACCAAAACAAGTGAGCAAACCACCTCCTTTTTATGTTACCTTAATAGTTGGCAACCATCTAGTTCATAACAGTATGATTGACTCATGAGAAAGTAGCTCCATGATGCCCAAACAGTTAGCAGACAAGCTTGGTTTGAATTATGAACTTGTTGCAAGGGGGGTTGTTCAATTAGATGGTACTAAAGTTAATACAGTGGGAATGTTGAAAAATCTTGGTCTTACCTTACATGCATGCCCCAATTTTGTAATCCATCAGGACATCCATGTTATTGATCTACCACCTCACTTTGCCATTTGTCTATCTAGAGATTTCACATCAAAACTAGGAGGCTATTTGTCCTCTGATTGGACCCATCTATTTTTTAGAACCAGATATGGTACAAAAGTCACCATAAAATTAGAACCATTAGCAAATGACCATCTTGAACCATATACACCCAGTCCAATCAATGCCAATCTTTCAATTTTTGATCAAGAAGAATGAACTACTGTCTAAGATCCAAATACACCTTTAGAGGACATACTTGACTTAGTTTTGGATCATTGGGTAGCAGAAAATCATGAGATAGATCTTTTTGATCAAATGGATGAAATAGGTCTTGGTGTTTATATAATCCAAGATAAAGGTACTGCTATTCCAAGCCTGTTAAAAGGAGAAAATCAACAAACTGTACAATTTGATAATGATCCTTGGCAGTTGTATTTTGATGGTTATAGAAGTAAAATTGGTGCTAGTGGAGGAGCTATTTTAGTTTCTCCCACAGGTGCAAAGTATTATTCATCTTCTCGTTTTGCTTTTAGTTGTTCAAATAACTTAGCTGAGTATGAGGCATTAGTGCATGAATTGGAATGGTTAGAAAAAGAAATATTAAATGCCTTAAAATATTTGGAGATAGTGAATTGGTGGTAAAACAAGTGAGAAATATTGCTACTACTAAAAATTATTTGCTAAAATTGTACAAACATAGAGTTTGGAATATGATAGTTGAGTTTGATGCTTTTAATTTGATATCTATACCAAGGATTGATAATAAATAGGCTAACAAATTGGCTGTTATTGGTACTAAGTATGTTATTCTAGTAGAAATGAAGAATGTTCATACTCCTCTTTATGTTAAAGTTGTTGTGAGGCCATCCATACTAGATAACAACATCAGTTGGCAAGTCTTTGATAGTGATGAGCAAATTGTTAATTTTCTGATGGAAGAAGTTGAGTTTTCTACAGGAAGTCAGTAGAAATGGCTGCAAAATTATGGTGATTAGATATTACAATTAAAGTCAAATAAATTGCCTGAGGGTTTGGTAACCTTAGAGTCAATATTTAACAGTGATGATCAGGTTAGGAGAGATAAGGCCAGCCTATCTGTCAAATAGGAACATTATGAGCCCATTGAGATATTAAAAGACAAGCTGCTTAAGATTGGAAAATTGTGAACAAAAGAAGAACAACAAAATTTTCATCAACTGTGTTAATAATTTAGTGATGTATTTTCTTAGGAGTATGGAGATCTAAAGGGTTTTAACCCTGACTTAGCTCAACACACTATTGAGATTGAACCCAAGGCCAAACCTGCTAGACATAAACAAAGGCCATTAAACCCAAAGTTGGAAGTGCTCATGAAGACTGAATTAAAGAAACTAATAGAAGGTAACATAATCTTTCCCATAAAGCATACATCTTGGGTTTTTAACTTAGTTCCTGTTAGAAACAAGAATGGAGAAATCAGATTATGTGTTGATTTCCATGACTTGAATTGATCATCTCTAAAAGACCATTACCCATTGTCATCAATGGAGCAAATCTTACAAGTTGTTTTAGGATTAGAAAGGTTTTCTTTATTAGATGGTTATTCAGGTTACAATCAGATTTTAGTGAAAGAGGAAGATCAGCATAAGATTGCTTTCACTACCAAATGGGGTACAATGGCTTATAGGAATATGCCATTTGGATTATCTAATGCAGGTGCAACATTCCAAAGAGCCATGGATATGGATTTTCAAGGCCTCATAAACAAATTTGTACTTGTGTATCTAGATGATGTCACTATGTTCTCAAAGAAGGCTGAAGATCATTGTAATCATCTAAGGTTGATTTGTAAAAGATACAGAGAATTTGGGGTTTCACTCAACCTGAAAAAGAGTATTTTTTCTGTACATGAAGGAAAGTTTTTAGGACACAGTGTTAAAGGATGGAATATCCATAGATCCGGAAAGAATTTCTACAATATTATCATTACCACTTCCAGTCCATAAGAAAGGCTTACAAAGGTTTCTTGGAAGAATCAACTTTGTAAGGAGGTTCATACCAAATATAGCAGCATTATTGCATCCCCTTATAGTCATGCTCAAAAATATTATTCCTTTTAGCTGGAGAAAGGAGGGTAAAAAAAGTTTTGAAGAAATAAAAGAGGCACTTGTTTCTGTCCCAACACTAATTAATCCAAATTTTACAAAGATTTTATTTTGTATGCATTTAGTAGTGTTGATACGATCTCAGCTATGCTCTATCAACAAAATGAAGAAGGATTGGAGCAACATGTGGCTTTGTTTAGCCAAATTCTGTATGGCTATGAGGTAAGATATTCATTTTTTGAGAAACATGTATTGGTTGTCATAAGAACCCTTAAGAAGTTTAAACACATGCTTTCTAACAATAGAATACAGCTGATGGTTGCCCATCTAATAATCAAGGAATTCTTGCCTAGTAAAGATTTAAATGATAAGAGGGCAAGATGGATAACAAAAGTTATGGAATATGATATTAAAATCAAGGTTACAAAGCTTGTCTAAGGCAAAGGATTGTGTGAACAGTTGGTAGAAAATGAAGAGAACAACACTAAACTTCAAGAAGAGGCTAAGACAGTGATGTAAAACAGAGAACAAGTTGTCATCCCAAACCCACCTACAAGTTGGGTGCAACAAATGGTTCATTATTTGCATACTGGAGACTACCTAAAGGTCTAGACAGATCAGAAAGAAGGTACTACAGGCTACAAGCCATCCCTTATGCCATGATAGAAGGAGTTTTTAATAAAAAATATTTTAATGGTGTTTTGTTAAGATGTGTAGAACCAGAACAGATTCAGAAAATTCTGGAAGAGATTCATGATGGACCTTCTAGAGGTCACTTTTCGCCAAGAACAATAGCTGTAAAGATTATGAGAGCTAGTTATTATTTGCCAGAATTGTTTAAAGATGTACATGATTGGGTAAAGAAATGCAATAAATGCTCAGTGTTTGCAGGCAAACAGAAGCTTCCAGCCATGCCTCTACATCCAATTCAAGTAGAACAACCATTTGGAAATTGGGGTTTAGACTTCATTGGTCCCATCAATCCACCTTCAAGTCAAGGACATAAATGGATACTAACTACAACAAATTATTTCACAAAGTGGACTGAAGCAGTTGCATTGAAGGAGGCAAATGAGACTTTTGTTCTAAACTTCTATTAAGATTTAGTTTCCAGGTTTGGTACTCTTGATTCAATTATTTTTGATAATGCTTTAGCATTCATTGGTTTAAGAGTTTCTAATTGGTCTGTAAAAAATAATATATTTTTGAGCACTTTGTCCAACTACTATCCTCAGGACATTGGACATGTAGAATCAACAAATAAGAACTTGATGAAGATAATTAAGAAATTAGTTGATGATAATCAGAGATCTTGGCATGACAAGTTGAAATTAGCCCTTTGGGCTGATATGATAACTCCTAAGAGAGCTATAGGAAACTCACCTTATGTTCTAACTTATGGAAAAGAAGCTAAATTGCCAATTTCAATTGAACTACCAACTCTAAGTTATATTAAAGAGATTGAATTGTTAGAGGAACAACCAATGGAAGTTAGACTTGCATGGTTAATGGAGCTAGAGGAGACTAGAAAAGAAGCATTAAGAACCTTGGAGATACATCAAGTGCAAATGAAGAGGCCCTTTGACAAGAAGACAGTTCCAAGAATCTTCAAGGAAGGAGATCTAGTTTTCAAATGGGATAAACTTAAAAGAAAATCTGGTAAACACACTAAGTTGGATGCCATGTGGGATGGCCCATATATCATTATAGAATGCAAGCAACACAATGCATTTTAGCTTGCAAGGTTAGATGGAGAGGAATTACTATAGACATAAAAAATTGACCAAGGATCACATTTCCTATCCATCCTTAAGCCATCCCCTCATTATCGATCAAATTCCTAAAGTTAGAATATTTAATTAATTTCAATAAATTAATTAAATATTCCTTAATCTCTCTCATAAATAATAAATTAAAATTGATAAATTTAATTTATTATTTACTCTTCCCTTAATCCTAAAGTTTAATTAATTTTAATTAATTAATTAAATCTTTTCATTTTTTCACCCTCCTATGAATAATAAATTAAAATTTAATTTATTATTTATAATACAATTCTAAATCTATTTCGCAAAAATAATACAAACCTGTTACCATAACCCTAACCACCTTTTTACCTACCTTTTTGCCGTTCAACTACCTAAACCACTTTTACCCAAAAATTTATAAAATGAACCCTTATCTTTTATTTCCAATCCCGACAATTTTTACATTGGAGTTATGCAATTATGTGAGCAACCACATTTTAATACTTTGGTAACATTTATATTTGTGTGGTTTTATAGCTTTTATGATTAATCTTTTCTATTGCTCATAGTATAGATTTTAGGGATTTGTAATAGTTTCAAATCATTTTGCAAAAATCTATATTTTGGTGCAAACAATGGTGAACCTGACGTGAACCCTCCTTCTTAATCCATTGCTTTGCAAGTACTCTTCTTGAATTTTTGCTAGTTTTTGATGCACTTTGGAATGGTCTTGCGACTCAATTTTCATGAATTTCTATTTGTTGGTTTGAAGAAGGATGGTGGTTTTTTTGTTCATCGGTCATTGCAGAGACCACATTCATCAATAGACCTAACTGTTACAACTTCTTTTAATCATTTTTATTAATCTTTAAATTAGTCTCTCTTTAAAATCTAGAAGGTCACCATCAAATTTTAATGGGAAAATTTTAGGACCCTGATATCTCTCATCCTAGAGCATTCATTATTGTTTTGACTTCATGTTGTGATATCTGCAGTAGGCTGAGGTAGTTTCTATTGCCAGTCTCATGATTTTCTTGTACAAGTAGTTGTTTCTCAATACTTCCTTGGCAACAAATGACTCTTTATGGTGATTTTGAGGAGAATGAAAATTAGGATCAAAAGATGCTAAAGGTAGTTAGCGGTATTTAACCTAGCTATATCTTTGGGTTTCTAATTAGCTTGGGTTTAAGATAATTTGGGGTTAAGATGGTTAGGGCATCTTAAATTTGTTCATTGGTTCAGCTAGTATATTATTATCATAGTGCTCAAAAATTTTCCCACAGCGTAAAAAGAATTTACTTCAGGTAAAATTTTAATTCATGCTTGGAAACTTTTTAAACTCGTCTGTTGTTCCTACCTGCGTATTCCATAAACCTCATGTCTTGGAATCTTTTCTAAACTCATTGATTGTGCTTTGAACCTCTTATAGATGCAAGTGCTATGTCCATTTTTTTTTTTTGCTAAGCATTATCATTATACCACTTAGAAAGCCATCTCACGCTGTGCAACACAAAATTCATGCCTAAAATCTTTCTAAGCTCTTCAGCTATTCCATCAGCATATTTCTTGAATCTCCTGTGGTTGCAATAGCTAAAAATTTTCTAAACTCATCACTTCTTCTTATCGGCATATTCCTTAAGCAATTGCTAATATCAGGAAAATCTTGCAAACTCCTTTTTTTGGCATTTTCCTTGAATCTCCTAATATGCGAGAGGTTTGCTAAAATTGTTGGTTTTTTCTTTGAGTATTATTTGAATTTCCTATATGTGCAGGTACATACACTTTTTGTTGAACACCCTACGGGTGTAAATGCTAGTTAATGTTTTTCTATTGATTCATGACATTCCAAGAATCATGACATCAATGTTCATTTTGTTATCTATGCCAAATGTATGAATTATCGATTATCCAATGTAAATCATGGTATATGGTGATTAATGTCACACAATGATATATACATTTTAGCTGGTCATAAGTATTACCATTTGGTGATGTTCTTCTTTGTTAATGTTACAAAACTGTCATAGTAAACTTCTATCCTTAAATCTCAATGAATGATTCTCAAGACAAGGAAAACACAAACTAGCATAGACATTTAGATAGCAAACTGCTCTGCAAGAGCCTCATTCTCTACCCTTGTATCTCATCATAACAGAGGATGATTAACCATTGGCTGCTTGATCTAAACCATCAAGCATGAGAATGTAATTCAAGCCAAATTGTCAACCACAAAAATAACCAGAGTGCCAATTTCTAGCCCTTAGAGGCTGTTTCATTCAAACAGGCCTAACTTTTTTGTTTCTCATTGGATTTTCATGTTTTTGCAAGCGTTGGAAAGATACTTCTAAGCTCTACATAGATGTACTATCATTTCATTTAGAAACTTCTCAAATTTGTAGGTATAATCATTTACATTCATCCTTTTGTTTCAAATCATCAAACATTTTTCCTCTCGCAGCACATTTAACATTTTGTTGATTTTTGTAGGTTTATTTGTCTTGTCCTAACATTTTCATTGTAGCTTTATGCCTGTTAAAGACAAATTTTTCAAACTACTAATCAGTGTGTTGTAGGATTGATCATCAAAGAATCTAATCTTGAAATTGCGTGTCTTCTTTTTATAGATTAGATCACATCATAAGAAAGGGTTAAAATTAATAAGTGTTTGCGATGTCTTGTGGCTTGCAGTTTTGTCATTGAATGCGTATGCTCTTCTCTTGTGCCATTCGATGATCTTAAGAATCAAAATCATTCCTTTGACATTTTGTATAACCACCCACACATTTGGATTTGGAATTAAAATGAACCCCATGCAAGTGTGAGGCAAAGGCGTTGTGTATGTTCTCTCCTTGCGTTTCGTGTGACCTGGGAGATCAAAAACAACATGTTCCCTTGCTTTTGTCATCCTTAGAGTGGGCCTGCTCTTGAGACACATCTGTAAGGAGAACTCATTTGTGACCCCAAGTGGTACTTTCATCCGGTCTACTATATAAATTGAGGATAAGGCGAAATCCAAGTCTAACTGGTATTAGCACTTACCATATAGTGCTAGCTTGAAAGGAGGTGTACCTTTGTGTATATTAAAACTCCTAGTAGGGTTAGTCAAAGCCTTTAGTGGCTTGCTGGATGCTCGTAAGGTGTCGGTCCCCTGAATATTCAATAGAACCCTTTTGTTTAGTGGCCAAAAACCCTCTACTTGTTGATACAAGAGGAAACTCTGATAGCCATCCCACATTTTTGCTGCTTATGGCAAAGATAGCAAGGTACCTCAGGATCTGTGCATCCTAGGACTTGGAACTTGGTGTGCCTGTGAAGTGAGTGCATTATAAGGGGGAGCCCGTGCCCCAAGTTCCTGGAGCTATACACCATAAGTAGGCATGGCTGGGTAAAACCAAGTGGGAACTCAACAAGTATTGTCCTTTCCTAGCCTAGGATCGTGCATGTTTACAAGTGTTTGTAAAACATCAAGGTGTCATTAAAAAACCACCAATCAAGTTGTGTGTCTTATATGATTGATGTGTCTGCATACCTGATTATCATCACCATTACAACTTGTCTCCTACATCATCATCATTAACTTTTAGAATTGGGAACCTTTCATCCTCATGTCACATCTGAAGTTGAATCTTGTCACTTTGAATCATAAGAAACTCTTTTGATTGATCATTCATCCATATCCATTCCCAAAATCTCTTTTCAATAGTGGACTCCCATTATCCTATTGATCATATATCAACATCCGATTAAGAGACAGACCTTTTTCTAATCAATCCCATACAGATCCATTTGCTTAAGAGGCCTTGACCATTCTTAAGTTAATGTATCCTTGCCATCTTATCTTTCCTACTCAATAAGCCCTGACTTCCTTTGAGTAGAGGTGGCATTTTAATCTCCTTTTTTCCTTAGGCATATCGCAACCCTAAGTGTTTTAAAGGAGCCCCTTATCCTTAAAAATGTAGACATCAAAAATTGACCTAAGTTACCCTTCATCCAAAGATTTGATTAATTTTAATTAATTAATTAAATCTTACCTTTTATACCATATTTCGTAAATAATAAATTCAATTTATTTATTATTTACCCATAAACCTAAACACCTCCTGAAAAATAATAAATTAAATAAACTTAATTTATTATTTTGTCCAAAGTTTTAACCTAAATCAAAAACCCGAAAAATACCTACCTTTGCCCTAACCACCTTTTACCGTTCAACAACATGAACTGACTTTATATCCAAACTTTATAAAACCTTGTCTCATTTTCTAGTTTTTCCCTCGACAACATTGACATTGGAGTTATGCAAATAATGAGCAACCACATTTAAGCGAGTTTGGTAACATTTAATTTGCTACATTTCAATAGTTTATCATTATCTTTCTGTTGCATTTGATATTAGATTTTAGGGTTTTAATTGTAAAATCTTTTCAATAAAATCTGTATTTGGTGCAAACAATGGTGAACCTAACGTGAACAACCCTTCTAATCATAAGTTTGCAAGTGTCTTTGTTTGAAATCTTGTAGGAGTTATTGCATCTCACGAATATGTACTGGTAAAGGTTTGAAGTGTTGAATTTACATTCATTTAAAAGATTTCTTTTCTATATGCTATTTTATACATTTTTGCAATTATTACAGCCCACTAACGAGTGATTTGAAATTGTAATCTCTGGTAAAAACACATCCGATCATGTTTTGATTGAAATTCTGGCGTGAGCACTTGTAGAATGCTAGTAAGACTTCTCAAGCTGAGTCGTGTTATCATCCTTTTAATCTCAAACTAAGCGTTCCGTATTACCGTTTTCCACACCTCTCCCTAGGGATATGAACCTCACAATCATTGTTCCTCTGTTGTAAAGAGAGTGATATATCAACATGTCTATTTGCTTACTACTCATTATAATTTCATCATTTACATTTCTGCCATCATCCCCATCCACACTTTACTATTTTGACTTTTTTTAATAACTGGGATACTCCGAGTCAGGTATAGAATCGTTTGAGATGGGCTATGTTGATAGGCTCTTCCAAAGGTTAACCTTCCAGAGTGGAAAGTTGGTAATCTCCTAATCCATAGCCCTTGGTTACAACAAAAGGTCCCAACCAGTTAGGTTCAAACTTCCCTTTCTTTGCACGATCAACCAGATTTCTTTAATTTTCTATAGAACAAGATCTCCGAGTGCAAATTTATGAGGCTTCATTTTTTTGTTGTAACCTCAGTGCAGGCAATTTTGATAAGCTTTTAGATGATTAAGAGACGTAAGTCACTTCTCGTCCAACAATTCAAGCTCTTTTAATCTTGACATCTGATACTCTTCATCTAAAATCAAGTGTTGTAAGGATACTCACAAGGATGGGAGCTCGATCTCAATGGGTAAAATAGCTTCTGAACCATATACCAAGGAATACGGTGTAGCACTAGTAGGAGTGCAGATACTAGTTCGATAAGCCCAAAGAGTGGGGTGAAGTTGCAAGTGCCAATCACAGCCAGCCTCGTTTACTATTTTCTTCAAGATTTTAAAAAGAGTCTTATTAGTTGCTTCAGATTGGCCATTATTTTGCGAATAATAGGGAGTAGAAAAGTGATGTTGGATTTTGAATGTATTGCAAAGCTCTTTGACATCTTGATTCTTAAATGGGTGACCATTATCTGTGACTATGGCTTGAGGAATACCATAGCGGCAAATGATATAATGGAAGATAAACTTAGATATTTGCTTTCCCATAATGTAAGTAAGAGGAATTACTTCAACCCATTTAATGAAGTACTCGATAGCAGTGATAATAAATTTATGATGATCTAAGGAGGATGGATGTATTTTTCCAATGAGATTGACCCCCCATTGTGAGAACGGCCATGGAGTAGTGACAGTTTGCAGTTCTTGTGTTGGTGTATGAATTAGATCACTATGTTGCTGACAAGGTACACATTTCTTGACAAAATCATGCGCATCCTACTCCATAGTAGGCCAGTAGTATCCTGTGCAAAGCAATTTCTTGACTAAGGAAGGACCACTAGAATGAGCACCACAGATGCCTTCGTGTATCTCATGCACGGTAGTTTAGGCTTCTTCTAGGTTAAGACATTTAAGCAAGACACCATCTAGTGAGCTTTGATAAAGCATATCACCGAGGATGGCATATTGGGAAGAACGACAAATGAAGGAGTGACGTTGGGATTTGGAAAGATTTGGTGGAATGATTTGGCTATGAAGGTAATGGTAGATCTCATCGAACCAAGTGGAGTTAGGACAAATAATATCACATACCAACTCTGATTCTGGGATATCAAAAGCTGGTATAAACAACTGATCTATTAGGAATTTAATTTTGTGATCATTCCCAGGCATCTCTATCATTGAACCAATTGTGGCCATAACATCAACAGCTTTATTGTGAAGCCTTGAAATCTATTCAAATGTGATCTTGTTGAAATATGTTTTGAATGTATCCACTAGTTTCTTGTATGGCTTTAACTTTTCATCCTTTGTCTGATACTCATTGTTTACTTGCTTGATTACTAGTTGAGAATCCCCATGAACTTGTAAGTCTTTGATATTCCAGGTTATAGCCAATTTCAATCCTTTCATTAGTGCTTCATATTCGGCGATGTTATTTGTACATGGAAATTGAATGTGAAATGATTTTGGTATATAATCACCTTGAGGAGTAACAAAGAGTATTCTAGCTCCGGAGCCATGTTGAGTATGAGAACCATCAAAATATAATTGCCAAGAGGGAATAGTTTCTATGTCCAAGATTGATTCATCAGGAAATTCTATTACCATTGGATGATCTGATTCTATAGGTGCTTCTACCAATTGATCTGCTATTATTTGTCCTTTATATCTTTTCTATCAACGTACTCAATGTCAAATTCGCTATGCATCATCACCCATTTTTCTATACATCCAGTCAGAGTTGCTCTAGATAGTAGATATTTGAGAGGATCAATCTTTGATATAAGCTTAGTCTGATGAATCAACATGTAATGCCTAAGCTTTTGTGATGCAAAGACAACCGCAAGACATTCCTTTTCAATAGATGAATAATTTAGTTTATAGCCCACCAAAGTTCTACTGATATAATAGATTGCTCATTCTTTACCAATATCATCATTTTGTGCTAATAGAGCCCCTAATGCTACTGATGTTATTGAGATGTATAAAATAAGGGGTTTTCCATGAATAGGTGGTGCTAACACAGGAGGAGATCCCAGGTACTCTTTAAGTTTATCAAATGATTCTTGGTAGTTTTGATCCCAAATAAATTATATTTTTCTTCAACAAGTGAGTAAATGGTTGACACTGGTCGGCAAGCTGAGTAATAAACCTCTGTATGGATTGTAATTTTCCTTGCAAAGATCTAAGTTGTTTTAGATTTTGAGGAGGAGGCATTTCCATGATAGCTTTGACTTTTGCTGGATCAACTTCAATTCCTCTTCTGGACACAATATAACCTAAGAATTTTCTAGATGTTACTCCAAATACACACTTCTTAGGATTTAGTTTGACATTGTACTTTTCTAGACGATCAAAAATGTTTTCCAAAACATATAGGTGACCTTCTCTAATTTTTGATTTGGCAAGTATGTCATATACATAATCTTCCATTTGTTTTTGAAGCATATCATGAAATATAATAGTCATTGCTCTTTGATATGTGGCTCCGGCATTTTTTAGACCAAAAGGCATGACAAGCCAACAATATGTTCCCTAGACACAAATGAAGGAGGATTTATGTTGATCTTCTTCATCTATTCTAATCTGGTTATACCTGGAAAATCCATCCATCAATGATAACATCTCATGTCCTACTGTCAGATCCACTATGATATAAATTTTTGGTAATGAAAAATTGTCTTTCGGACAAGCTTTGTTGATGTCTCTAAAATCATTACAAAGTCTGATAGTTCCATTTGGCTTGGCCATAGGTACAATGTTTGAGATCCACTCAGGATAATCTATTGGTTTGATGAAACCAACTGCTAAGAGTTTTTCTAACTCTGCTTTGACCATTAAGGCAATTTTGGGATGCATCTTTCTCAATTTTTATTTAACTAGTTTTGTTCCTGGATGGACTGTTAAATGATGTACTATCAGTGATGGATCTAATCCTGGCATATGCGCAAAGGGCCAAGCAAAATTGATTTCTCATTTTCTGAAGAAAGAATTGAAGTCCCAAGTTTCATATTCTGACAGTGACTTTGTTGGATATGTGATCTTGGGTTCTTCTATAGTTCCAAGATCCATCTCTTGTGTTTGTTCTATGAGTATAGTGAACTTTTCTTGGTGTGCCCCCACTTTGGGAAGGTTAAATTCCTCATCCTCTAGTGCCTCAGAGAGGTTTTCACCATTGGATACGTCTTTTATTTTTATTTTTCATCATCTGAAAGTGCCACAAAGTGGTTTTCACTAGGGGATGTTAATTTTATATTTTCATTTTTTTGACTAAGGAATTTAATGGATTCTCCAAAGTAGGCATTGGAGTGTAGTTCAATAGTATATCCAATCTTGTGATCTCCGATAGGTAGATGAGTACGAAGTCCCAAAAATTCACCAATAGCCTCATCATGTTCAAAGACATCAAGGATAGGAGGTCCTTGTTGGTCCCAGTCAATAAGATCTGGATAAACAAGGGATAATGAATGAGATGAAGTGGACGGGGTGGATGAGGATGATGGTTGATCAAAGGAATAAGTGATGGTATAGATGGCATTATCCTCGAAGACATCGGTGACCGCTTCAAAAGGATCTATGAAAGTGTCTCGATTAAATGACTCAATTGTAGGAAAAGCTTTTGCCACTTCGTCTAAGATAAACTCAACATCGGGTGACTCACGCTTAGTGGATCCAAACCCTAGCCCAACATGCTTAGGTCGGTGATGAAACTCTAAAGGCTCTAAGATTCCCTGTTGTTTCCCAAGCTGACTTTCTATATAGGCCAACTTTTTAATGATAGGATGACCTCTGTGATATATACTCAATGGTAATTGTCTCTATTCATCTTCTTCTCTCTAGAGCCATTTAGAGATGTTGTCTTCAATGGTTTCTTGACTCATTTGCCCCCAATATTTGAAATGTTTCAATTACAGATGAGTAATCAAGACATGATTAATCTGACAAGGTCACCCATAGATCTTAGGTGAAAGAGGAAGTTCATTGATATGAAATAGAGTGTACTCCCCCATGCCTTTATCACTGATCTTAGCCTTGATCTCTGATCGAGAAGTGGATGGTGTGGATGAGGAAGATGGGGTGAGGGTGGATGGGTCAATGTATTTGGATGATGGTTGGGCAACTTCATTAGTTGGGCAATAATTTTGATGTCGATAAGGGCCCTCCAATCATCTACAGTATTGAAATGGGCGAGGGTCTGCTTGTATGGTAATCTCATAATCATTAAATGGGAATTTTATGCATTGTGGTATGTGGAAGGGATGGCTCTCATGGCATGAATCCATGGATGCCCTAGGAGAATGTTGTAGGGGAGATCAAGATCTAAGACCTGACATGTAGTTTCCATTGTAATAGGGCCAACCTTGATTGGGAGTCTAATTGTGCCTGCCGATTTTCTTTCTCTGTCATCATAAGCTCTAATCATAATTTGATATTTCTCATCAATGTTCTCATCGGAGTATCCCCGTTGTTTTATTAATTTGAGGGTTCATAAAGTCAAAGCTGATCCACCATCTATCAGGACTCATTTCATGAAATGTTGGTTAACAATAACTTCTAGATGAAGGGCTTCGTTATGGAAATGTTTTGGAGAGGAGTTGTCTGGCTCTGTGAAGATGAGGTGAGGAGTGGATGTAAGAGCCCCTACCATAGCTTGGAATTGATCTACATCAATATCACCTAGTACTTGAGATTCTATAAGGGCTTTATCCAATATTTGTTTGTGTTGGGGGGACATTTTTAAGAGCTCTAGGATTGAGATCTGGGCAGGTGTCTTTTTCAATTGATCCAGGATATTATATTTAGGTACATTATGGGATGACACAGGAGGTCTCATGGGGTTATGGGATGAAATAGGAGGAGGATTTCCCTTAACAGTTATATGACCTCTTCGTGTAGTGACATCACACTCGGGAGTTCTACCTCTAACAGTTATAACATTGACATGAGGGTATGAAACTTCAATACGGCCAGGTAAGCTATGGTTACTATAGTCATAATGAACTTCATGGTGTGATCTGTTATTGACATTATTGGCTCTATTATTTTTTTGCCCATGTGGAGGAAATGGTTCTTGGTAGGCTTTGAGTTTCTCATTGGGAGACTCATGAGGTATTTGATCTATGTTTATCTCTCCTTGATCAATTAGATCTTGGACATAATGCTTCAGTCTCATGCACGAATTAGTGGCATGCCCATTGACACGGTGGTATTCACAATATTGATATTCTTGGAACCAACGGGGTTTTGGGTGACTATCATCATAAGGTTTACCAATGTCAGGAAGTTCAATCATGTTTGCTTGTTTAAGTTTCTGAAATATAGATTCAAGAGGTTCTGTTAAGTCTAAAAATTTGTGTGGTGGTCTCAGACCTAGAAGGGTAAATTTCTTCTGTATATGTGGTGGACGATCTCAAGGTGTATTATGAGTTGATGAAGAATTGAGGACAAATGGTTTGTGTTGCACATTTTGTACATGTTTTGTATCAGTGATTCCATCATTCACAATATTCTTGTTTCGATCCCAATATCAGGATTTATCATTGTTTTGGTTAGTGGAATCGCAATTGTGATTGTCTTTGTAAATTTTGATGAGACCTTTGTTGATAAGAGTTGTTTCAATCATCTTGCCTTTTGTCATGATTTTCTCAGATGAATCAGAGAATTGCACTTGTAAGTGAAAAGCTAGCTCTTGATTAAGATTTTGCACAAAAATTGGAACTAGTTGTTTCTCAGGAATATGACAAGGGAGTCGACTAACAATATGCCTCCATCGCTATAGGAAAGAAGTAAGGGTTTCCCCTCCTTTTTGTTTAGTGTTATAAAGGTCTTGCATGAAGGTGTCTTGTTCAATGTTGTAGGCAAAATTTTTGATAAATTCTTCTGCTAGTTGTTCAAATGATTTGATGTTTCCTGGGAGACGTGAGAACCATTCAAGGGCTGAGCCAGCCAAACTTTTAGGAACAAGTCTCATTAAGTATGTGGGTTTGTGTCAAAATTCCATGCATGTGATATAGAATTCATGAATATGATCATGAGGGTCACCTTTTTCTTTGTATTTGTCAAATTTTGGGATTTTGAGATTTGTAGGAAAAGGTACCATGATTAGAGATTTGTCAAATGGATCAGGGTATAGTTCTTCAAATGAGTATTTCTTTTGGTGAGCACCAATCTGACTATTGATGATTCGTTTGATTTCATCTTGAATGGGTGGAGTGGTGATTGATTGATTATGTAATTAGGTTTGGGGTGATGTTTGAGGGTGATTTTGATGTTGTGATGATGATTGAGATTGTTGGGCTGATTGGAGTCTCAAATTTTGTTGTAGTGATTGGGAAAATTGTTGTGATTGGGTGAGTTGTTGTTGTGATTGGGCGAGATGTTGTTGTAGCTAAAGGATTTGGGGATCAACGGGTTTTGAGGATGAGACATTGGTAGGGTTATAATTTTGTGAAGTTGAGGGTATGGAAGTAGATACCTGTGTTGGTTGAGTGATGTGATGGATGTGGATAGAAGAAGTTTGAGGTATGGAAACATGAGTTGTATTGGGGATTAATTGACATGAGGGAATGTTGGAGGTTTTTGGTATAGAAGATATAGGGATAGATTGTGAGATTCCTAACGGTGAAATGGAAGGGGTTGCAAGAGATGACCCTAATGAAGGAAATGATGAAGGTGTAAGTGATGACTGAATGGGTTGAATCACGAGGACAAATTGTGAGATTCCTAATGGTGGAATCGATGGGGGTGTAAGTGATGACCCTAATGAAGGAAATGATGAAGGTGCAAGCGATGACTAAATAGGTTGGATCACGGGTGGAGAATAGTTTGGAATATGAGGAAATACAAGAACTTCAACATATCTATGATGATCATTATCCACAAGAACATTCTTATCATCTTAACACAACCCACGATTTTCCTTCCATGCCCTCAAACTCACAAAACTATGATCCTACCCAGGTCTCAACTTTGACATCCATTTATCCCCAAGTCCTTCAGCTACAACAACAACTCGTCCAATTCCAACAACAACTTGCTCAATCACTACAATAAGAGGAAGATCTTAAATTTCAATTGGAACAACTATCACAATTATCTTCACAAATTCAACATGCTACCACGTCAACACCCCAACTCTATGAGTCATCTCCATCCACCTCATACAAATCTTTATCACAACCAATCTACCACTCATATCAACCCAACACATCCATACCTCAAACCTATTCAACAATAACTTTACCTCAAACCTCACAGGTCCAAATCTCTACCCATGCTTCATCTTCATACATACCAAGTCCCCTCACCTTATATCTTCAACAACAAAGCCATAAAAAACAAGCCCTCCTTCAACAACAACAAATCTTAGCCCAAAAACCACAACCTTCATTTAATACATCATCCTCCATACCTTTATCCATGCAACAACAACAAATTCCATCTAATTTCAATCCTAATCCATTGGCCCCCCAGCCTTCTCATTCATCAATCCCTTTGTTACCTTCACCACCATCATCCATACAACATCAACAAATTCAACCAAAATTCTATGAGTCACCCTCATCATCATGCCAGCCTAGTCCCTCCATATCAACCAATCTCATGAATATTCCTCAATATCCATCTCAAAATCCTCCACATGAGAATGAATTCACAAGTCTTGTTAATGATACTCTTGACAAGGGAGATACCACCTCAAGTTTGGAATCATACACCAATCCATCTACTAGTCCTCCTCATCCATCCATCACTATGGAACCTCCATCATATATTCCTTCCAACCTTCCAAATCCTAATCCATTAAGTCAATCCTTAACACACTTAAATTCTCAACCATCAAATATTCCACCTAAGTCCAATCCTATTAACCATCCATCTAAGCCCAATCCAAGTTGTGATCCTATCACAACCAATCCTATCATCCCCCCACTTAATCCAAATCCTAATCCTATTACATCCAATCCTCTTGTCCATCTATCTGATCCTATTCCCACTCTTATCATACCTAATCCAATTATCCCTCCATTGCATTCTAATCCTACAACTTCCACTCTCATTATCCATCCATTATATTGTCTATTTACACGTATACTAATGAAGGATACGATCCATTAGGTACTAGCAATGAATCAACTGCCACCCTCATGCCATTAAATGCCTATCCTTGAAAGAACGCAAGGACCTTCAAATGTTCTTGAAGATCCACCTACCATAAGCCCAATTCATTCCCCACCATACATTAAACCTATCCAAGAGACCTCCATTCCTATCCAAACTTAAGATTTATGTCAAGAATCAACTCTAAAGCATGATCAACCTTGCTCCTTACCACCTCAAGATCAAAGCCTTTCCAGTCAACCTATTCATAACTTATATCTTTTCTATGATCAAGAGCTTATCAGTCCTTCCACTTATGGTCCCAATACTATCCATGCTCAAGAAACTTCCAGCAGTCCCATCCATTCTCCTTCAATCCATGATCCCACAATATCCATTTCCCTTGATGAGACACTTGATCCCCACAAACACATAGATGATCAAATCAATACATTGGATCTTAAGTATGATGTTAATCAAGATCCTATCATTCCTTCACTATCTCATATTGATCCCATTTCAAATCCACCATCATGTCCTATTAGTCTTACTACCTTTCTAAATTAATGTTCTTCACTAGGAGAGCAACAACCATTGTCTACCACTTCTCCATCCAATACTGAGCTCGAGTCTAGTTCCCAAATCACACCTAGTCCTATCATCCACCATATACTCCAAAACATGAACTATCAAGGTAAAGGCTTAGGCCTTCATGAACAAGGTATTTTGGATCCTATTCATGTCAAAGTCCCTTCATGCTCATATGGCCTTAGATATACACCCCAAGGTAAGCAATAGCAAGCTGTTGGTACCATGTTTCCACCTCCTAAATCCACTCCATCTAATCCCAAACTAGGTGCACCTCATCGCACCCATAAAACATATGTTGCTATTCCTCCTCCATTATCCTACAAACCCAAAAAGCATGTGACCATTCATCTTCCTCCATCCATTTTACCTCCACTTCTACCAACTCCTAACATCCATCCATCCACTTTACCTCCACTCCTTCCAACTCCTAATATTCCCATCCTCCAATCTCCTTATCACTTTAGCCACAAATCCATTCATACATCTCGTTCCCATAAATCTCCTGTAATTCCTAATCATGATCAACAAATGCACACATTGAATAAACATGAAGCTATCCTAAACACCCCTATGGGATTCAAAACTCAAAATTTGGATGCCTTCACTCATAAAGGAAAAAATCCTAATAATCCTCATGCCATATGGCACCAATGTAAAGAATCAAAACAAAATTCAAAAAGGCTACCCAAGTCCACATCTCAAAAGGATAATCTCAAAACCAAAATGGTTTGGGTCCCCAAGCAGAAAGTATCTAGTTCTAAAATCCCAAATATCCCACTCCCTATCACAAAATCCTAAAATTCATAAGTCCATTTGGGTTCCTAAAGACCTAAATAGGCAAATCCCTAAGATAATATCTCCATTACTCCCAAATCCCCCTTCCAAGCTTCAAAATCCATTTCGGTGTGTACAACCATTGGTCTTGGTTCCCTTCCACTCCACAACATTTCAACATACCTCCATCTCCCCATCTCCCATCTACTATCCTACTTATCTCTTCCATCATAATCCTATGGTCCATGCTTTTGCATAAGCCATATCTATCTTTTTAACTCCATTCTCATCCACTATCATTCCACCATCATCCACATCATAATCTCCTATCCCCTATCATTCCTTGCATGAACCTTTCATAATCCACGTCAAAATCCATTACCCTCTCATGCAATTCCCTACCAACATCTATGTGTATAATGGCATTTGACATGGTCTGTGATTTATCCATCTTGGGACATTTCTATGGGAACAAAATCTTGAGTCCCCCATCTATTCCATCCGACTATCCCCTACAAAAAAAAGAAAAAAAAAAATTTAAAATAGTAAAGAGAAACCATTTCGTCCAGTGGTGAAAACCTAGTAAACAGGTGCCTTGGATAAGTACCATGATGAAAACGTAGCAAACAAGCATCATGCGTAGGTGATTATCTATGTGCTTTACACTTGGGGTCATGTTGTCACATCTATCCCATCTCATATCCTATCTACCCATCACATATCCTATCCTTTCATTTTCCATCTTATCTTGACATCCTTACCCATCATATCTATTGTACCTTCCTTAACTGCACCATCCATCTTCCCTTCCTCCTTTTTGATCTTGATGAGGATAGGGGCACAATGTTAAAAAATGCTTTTGGACATGTCTTTTCATACTCTAAATTCCATCCATATGTTTCCAAAAATATCCTCCATACATCCATCTACATCCTCAGTCCATTCATCCCTTCCAACCATTATTCCTATCATGCATCCTAATCAGCATCACCCCACTAAATCCTAAGGCATAATATAGAGAAGGGGGCAGGTTATTCCTATGTGACGTAATCCTTTGAGATCACATCTTCAGTTCCTTTCATCCATATTCGGTTCCTTTCATCCATCTATCATATATTTCCCATTCATTGTCCTTGTATCACCAATCCTATTATCCATACATATTCCTACCTTTATCCTAGTGCCATTCTTTTATCCATCCATACTCCTATCTTTATCTTATCGCCACTCCTTGTATCCATTCGTACTCCTACCTTTCTCATATTGCCCATCCTTTTATCCACCCATCCAATCCTACATTTATCCCATTACCAATCTTTTTATTCCTACAAGTTTGATCCTATCGCCCATCCTCTTACCCATCCATCCAATCCTTTTATTTATCACATTTCACTATTGTTCATCCCCATTCATTATTGCTCCTTGCCTTGTGGTTTGGTTTTCCCTTGTCATTAGTATCTATCCAATGGCTATCTATACACAACCCCCTGGCAAAAATCCAAAAAAATCATACCATTTGAAAAGCCAAAAAATCACAATATTCCCAAAATACAAAAAAACAAATATCCAACAAAAATCAAATCAATCAATCCACATCCAATACAATCATGGTTCCTAGCCTAGTTGTGAACCTGATCGATCAATCCTCATCATCAATGGGATATATCATTCCCAATCCTAGTGTTGTTCTCGAGATAGATCATTCCCATATCAACAACACAATCCTCATGTTGTTCTCGAGATAAATGATTCCCACATCAACAACGCTATCACTCAATCATCAATCCTTATGTTGTTCTCAGGATAAATCATTCCTACATCAACAACACAATCAATCAATCATCATCATTATCAACATCAATTAATCCAATTGATCATCAGTTTTCTGCTCGACAAGGGCAATACCTTGTTTATTTTTGAATTATTTGTGCATGCTTGCTTGTTTTTTTGTGTGTCATCATTTCATCTTGCATTTGAATCACATTCATATCATTCCAACTAATATTCATATCTTGTGTGTGTGTTGGAATAGATTTTTGCATTATCCTTTGCATCTAAGGTCAAATCATACCTTTTTTTTGCATTAGGACTTTAATGCTCTACATTTACTTCCTCATACATTAGACACGGTTGTATTATGTTGGGGCATAGGACACATCATCACCTTGGTCTTTCTACCTTGGTGCATAATGCCAAGTGCTATATCAAAATCAGGTTGCTCAATGTTTAATCAGCATAACTCCATCCTCCTTCCCTTCGTTTCCTTTTTCAAGAACCTATCCATCTTCTTCGTCCCTACATAGCCTCTTGAGGGGGCATCATCTACCAATGCTTCATTTTTATAAGCCCCATGTGATCCCTAGCCTACCCAAAATCTAAATCCAAAACCTATGTTTTAGTCTTCTTTGAAACGACATTGCTTTTGCAACATTGTCTCAAAGATGGGCAAAATGTAGACATCAAAAATTGATCTAAGTTATCCTTCATCCAAAGAATTGATTAATTTTAATTGATTAATTAAATCTTACCTTTTATACCATATTTCATAAATAATAAATTCAATTTATTTATTATTTACCCATAAACCTAAACACCTCCCAAAAAATAATAAATAAAATAAACTTAATTTATTATTTTGTCCAAAGTTTTAACCTAAATCAAAAACCCAAAAAATACCTACCTTTGCCCTAACCACCTTTTACCGTTCAACTACTTGAACTGACTTTCTATCCAAACTTTATAAAACCTTGTCTCATTTTCCATTTTTACCCCCAACAACATTGACATTGGAGTTATACAAAGTGGTAAAGAATGAGCAATCTATTATATTAGTAGAACTTTGGTGGGCTATGAACTAAATTATTCACCTATTGACAAGGCATGTCTCGTAGTTGTCTTTGCATCACAAAAGCTTAGGCATTACATGTTGAGTCATCAGACTAAGATTATATCACAGATTGATCCTCTCAAATATCTACTATCTAGAGTAGCTCTGACTAGACGTATGGCAAAATGGGTGATGATGCTTAGCGAATTTGACATTGAGTACATTGATAGAAAAGCTATAAAAGGACAAATAATAGCAGATCAATTGGTAGAAGCACCTATAGAATCAGATCATCCAATGGTAATAGTATTTCCTGATGAATCAATCTTGGACAGAAACTATTCCCTCTTGGCAATTATATTTTTATGGTTCTCATACTCAACGTGGCTCCAGAGTTAGAATACTCTTCGTTACTCCTCAAGGTGATTATATACCAAAATCATTTCACATTCAATTTCCATGTACAAACAACATCGCCGAATATGAAGTACTAATCAAAGGATTGAAATTGGCTATAACTTGGAATATCAAAGACTTACAAGTTCATGGGGATTCTCAACTAGTAATCAAGCAAGTAAACAATGAGTATTAGAAAAAGGATGAAAATTTAAAGCCATACAAGAAACTAGTGGATACATTCAAAACATATTTCAACAGGATCACATTTGAATAGATTTCAAGGCTTCACAATAAAGCTGCTGACGCTATGGCCTCAATTGGTTCAATGATAGAGATGCTTGGGAATGATCACAAAATTGAATTCCTAATAGAACAGTTGTTTATACCAGCTTTTGATATCCCAGAATCAGAGTTGGTATGTGATATTGTTTGTCCTAACTCCACTTGGTTCAATGAGATCTACCATTACCTTCATAGCCAAATCATTCCACCAAATCCCAACGTCGCTCCTTCATTTGTTGTTCTTCCCAATATGTCCTCCTCGGTGATACGCTTTATCAAAGGTCACTAGATGGTGTCTTGATTAAATGTATTAACCTGGAAGAAGCCCAAACTACCTTACATGAGATACACGAAGGCATCTGTGGTGCTCATTCTAGTGGTCCTTCCTTAGTCAAGAAATTGCTTCGCATAGGATACTACTGGCCTACTATGGAGTAGGATGCACATGATTTTGTCAAGAAATGTGTACCTTGTCAGCAACATAGTGATCTAATTCATGCACCAACACAAGAACTACAAACTATCACTACTCCATGGCCATTCTCACGATGGGGGCTTGATCTCATTGGAAAAATACATCCATCCTCCTCAGATGGTTATAAATTTATTATCACTGCTACCGAGTACTTCACTAAATGGGTTGAAGCAATTCCTCTTACTTACATTACGGGAAAGAAAATATCTACGTTTATCTTCCATTATATCATTTACCGCTATGGTATTCCTCAAGCCATAGTCACAGATAATGGTCGCCCATTTAAGAATCAAGATGTCAAAGAGCTTAGTAATAAATTCAAAATCCAGCATCACTTTTCTACTCCATATTATCTGCAAAGTAATGGCCAAGATGAAGCAACTAATAAGACTATTTTGAAAATCTTGAAGAAAATAGTAAACGAGGTTGGCCATGATTGGCACTTGCAACTTCATCCTGCTCTTTGGGCTTATCAAACTAGTATCCATACTCCTACTGGTGCTACACTGTATTCCTTGGTATTTGGTTCAGAAGCTATTTTACCCATTGAGATCAAGCTCCCATCCTTGCACGTATCCTTACAACACTTTCTTTTAGATGAAGAATATCAGATGTCAAGATTACAAGAGCTTGAATTGTTGGACAAGAAGCGACTTACAACTCTTAATCATTTGAAAGCTTATCAAAATCGCCTATGCCGAGGTTACAACAAAAAAATGAAGCCTCGTAAATTTGAGCTTGGAGATCTTGTTCTACTCAAAAATCAAAGAAATCTGGCTGATCATGTAAAGAAAAGGAAGTTTGAACCTAATTGGTTAGGACCTTTTGTTGTAATCAAGAGCTATGGATCAGGAGCTTACCAACTTTCCACTCCAGAAGGCCAACCTTTGGAAGAGCCTATCAACATCACCCATCACAAATGGTTCTATACCTGACTCGGAGTTCCCAGTTATAAAACAAAAAACAAAAAAATCAAAATAGTAAAGAAAAATCATTTCGTCCAATGGTGAAAACGACTTCGGTGGCACCCTGGATAAGTACCATGGTGAAAACCTGTTCGCAAGCACCATGTGTAGAATTCAAGCTGTCCCCACCATCCTTTAGGTAGCTTTTTCACATCATCCATCTCTCCATCATCCATCTCCCTTCCATAATAAAATCTATCCTCCCTTTTACCCCCATCCATATCTTGCCATATGCATCTACTCAGTATCATCTGGTCATATTGTATTGTCTTGCCATCTATTCTACGTTTCGTTATTACTGGCCTTATCATTAGTCTTTTCCCATTCCTTCACCTGCTCTCATCCTAGTATTCTTTTGTCCACCTATGTCAGTCTATGTGTCTTGGTACCTTTGAGGTCCTCATAATAGACTCTTGAGTTTGTATATATTTCCAGTCTCATGTAATCCCATAATTAAGTTTTTAGCACCGTATACTCATTCTTCCCCTCCATCCAATCATTTCAATTCATGAAAACACAAAATTTCAAACAACACAAACAAAAACCAATTTTTGACACTCGCACATTCCAAGCCATATCTTAAAAATACTTTGAAAATATTAGACAAAATTATGCAACTCAAAACATAGCGATTTGATCTTGCTCGCAGTAACTAAGTTGTAGATCCCCCAGGCCAAACCATCCTTTATTTAACTTATCTTATCTAGGGATATATCGTTCCCACAACATGCACTTATCCATTTATCGTGTTAATCTTTGGCTTGAGATCTTACTGCCTTTATTACTTCTATCATGATTGAGTCTTTTGGTTCTTTTGCTTTTTTGTCTAGGGGCCACATTATGTCTGCATGCTTTGCTTGTTTTGTTTGAGTGTGTTGACTCATTAATGTTTTGTGTCTGTTATTGGTCCTTGAAACATACCTGCCACACCGTCATCATGGTCTTTCATATCATGGTGCCATTAGGCATATGCTTGCTTGTGACTTTACTCCTTTCTGCATTTGACACATCGTCACCCTAGTCTTTATACCTTGGTGCATAATGTTAGGTGCTATATCAAACATCAGGTTGCTCAAAGTTTAATCAGCATAACTCCATCATCCTTCCCTCCATTTCCTTTTTCAAGAGCCTATCCATCTCGTTCGTCCCTACATAGCCTCTTGAGGGGGCATTATCTACCAATCCTTCATTTTTATGAACCCCATCTTATCCAACCTTATCCAATCCAATCCGAATCTAAAACCTATGTTTTAATCTTCTTTGAAATGACATTGCTTCACAACATCGTCTCAAAGAGGGGCAAAATGTAGACATAAAAAATTGACCAAGGATCACATTTTCTATCCATCCTTAAGCCATCCCCTCATTATTGATCAAATTCCTAAAGTCAGAATATTTAATTAATTTCAATAAATTAATTAAATATTCCTTAATCTCTCTCATAAATAATAAATTAAAATTGATAAATTTAATTTATTATTTAGTCTTCCCTTAATCCTAAAGTTTATTTAATTTTAATTAATTAATTAAATCTTTTCATTTTTTCACCCTCCTATGAATAAGAAATTAGAATTTAATTTATTATTTATGATACAATTCTACATCTATTTTGCAAAAATAATACAAACCCGTTACCATAACCCTAACCACCTTTTAACCTACCTTTTTGCCGTTCAACTGCCTAAAATTTATAAAATGAACCCTTATCTTTCATTTCCAACCCCGACAATTTTTACATTAGAGTTATGCAATTATGCGAGAAACCACATTTTAATACTTAGGTAACATTTATATTTGTGTGGTTTTATAGATTTTATCATTAATCTTTATGTTGCTCATAGTATAGATTTTAGGGATTTGTAATAGTTTCAAATCATTTTGCAAAAATCTATATTTTTGTGCAAACAGTTGCCAATCCCTGTCAATGGGATTCACCTCAAATTATGTTACTAGAAGAGCAACTTCACTATAAATAATTGCTTTTGCACATTTCATTTTAGTTTAGTTTTGTTTTCTAAGAAGTGCACATGCACATTTTGCTAGCCATGTCTTAAATAGGTCAGATTAGTTTCAGTTTCAGTTTTGTTTTGTTGCTATAGGTTTCTATCAGTTTCAGTTGCAAGAGTTTTTTTTCAAAGTTTCAAGAAAGAAAGACTCATATGCCCAATGGATTTTGCAAGGCTACTAGTTCTATTTTGTTTAGTAGGTAAAGACTCCTGAGAGGTCACCAAAAATGTTACTAAATTATGTTTGCAACCTAATTTAGCAAGGCCTAGATTGCAGTTGTTGTAAAGGGGATAAAAGAAAAATTTTATATGCATGATCACTCAGCCAAATGCCTGTTATCTTGACAAGAGAGAAATTAAGTATCACTTATCAAGATAATGTGACAACTCAAGCTGGGTTTTCAAACCATCGTAATAAGTGAACTGATCTAAAGACAAGAGAACATGAATTTAAGGAATGACAGGTATCTAACTAATTTCATCTTTCAGTTATGATGTTACTAATTATTCAAGTGCCACAGTATAGTGTAAAAGGAAAGGTATTTATAAACTATCATTTCATCATCATGTTTTGTACATGTGTTTCAAAGCAATTTTAGTTGTTTTATGCTATGCATTTGATTTAGAAAGTAAAACATACATAAATAATTACATACAGTAAAATAAATGATTATATTCAAGAGAGTGTTTAAATATGTCCCACATAAGCCTTGGGAATGACTAAACTGAGCCAATGCAACAAGGCATACAAGCTACACATCTGAAGATAAAGTAAAGAAAAGGAACATATGAGGAGAGTGATATCCATCATTTCCTTGAAATGAAGGATGATCCTCCTATCTATAGTTGGATCTTCATGTTTTCAACCTTTTGCTTCCAATTAGAATGATGAACCTGCAATGTTGGAAAAAGTTTTGTTAGAGCTCCGGATATACAAACTCATCATATGCCTTATCAACATATCTATAAACTTGCAATCATAATGCTATAGTTGGATCATTATTAGATATATGCAAAAAATCAGATCATCAGATGAAATCCAAATGATCATCAAAAACAACATTGAACTTTCAAAGGAATGACATTTTATATGCTAACTTGTTTGTTCACTATGTAGGTATAGGAGAAATCATGTTGTTGATTCATCTTTTATGGAATAAGCATGTGGAGAAAATGGGCTCCCATAAGGGTTGAGCCCAACATGCTCATAGTAATAACATTAATGCAAAGATATTCAATTGACCAAACATCATGGTGTTTTATCACAATTCATGTTGCTGCTATGTCACATGTATCGAGCACAAGAGAAGAGGATAGTCATGTAAGATACACAACCATATGCCTTATGCATAGAATGTACAATTTCCAAAGTCATGGAGTAGCAAAAGCATATACCTTGTTTGCCATAGTTACAATGTAATCAAATGAGTAAGGTACAGACAGTCAAATGACATGTGGAAACCATTGCATGATCCTTATCTCATCAATGAATAAGTACAAGTATGAAGTGCAACCATAGAATTTAAAGACATGTACTTTTCCATATTTTTTTATGATTGAAGTGTAAAATTGCTATTTGGATATACCTCATAGATGGAACAACTATACCATGGAAAATCATGAGGTACAATCAAGTCAAAACCAAGTGGGTTTCACATCATGACTGTCTCAAGTGAACTAAAAGGCACAAAATGATCACATACAATAGAGCAATAAGAATGGAACAGTGAGGGCATATTCTTTGTTCATCTACAAGAAATTGAAGATAGTTCAAAACTATAACAACATATTTCCTTTTTCACGTATAGCTGAATCAAGTCAAGGTGATTATGATCATATACAGAGTAGCTAAAATGCATGGAACAACAAGAGAGATATTTTACTTGTTTATCTACAACATACACAGATGGAACAACAAAGAGAGAAAATCAAGAAAGATGCAGTGTTACCTATAGGTACAAAGAACAGTGTGATTACATCATGAAGATGCCCTTGCCTTCTACATATTGCAATATTCATATTCAACAAATACATTGTCTCAGCCATGAAGGAGGTACAAAAGATAGTATGCATTTTTACAAACCTTCATCATGAGGCACGATCATATACATGCACATGATGCCTAAATGGATTAGTGAGAAAGAGAGAAAGACTATTGTCTTTTAATAAACATATGCCTTTTTACAACAAAGAGAAGCAAGAGGAGTCATTGGTCACAAACCCTAATAGGGTTCTTCACATAACATATAAGATGATGCAGTGATAAATCAAGGAGCAGAGATTTAACCTTCTGTATAATAGAGAAGAACAAAAATTGATGCAGGAGCATCCAGTGGTGTAAGGGCAATCTTGCATCACCCAAAAAGAAGTTAATTCAAAATCATTGTAGTTGTTTTCATTTCTTTCCATAATTAGTGTTTCTGGTTCCATAATATCCAAAATAATAATGTAGGACTTTTAGTTTTTCCAAAACTACTAAAAATAGTGACCTGCCTATTTTGGAAAGTGTACCTGCTATTTTTAGAAAGTTTGCATTTGGGCACGTAATGAAGCAAAAACTTCTAGAAAGTTACATAACAGAAATATAAGACCTTTAGTGAAGGAATCAGGCAAAGATCATTTGTGAGCTGAAAGATATTAAAGTTTTTGTTTTCTGAAAAGCCCCTAAAAATTTCTAGAACGAGATATGAGGCACTAAAACTTTCCATAACGTCCTAAATGACAAAAATTTGTTTACAAATTTCCTGTGTGATAGTTCACATCGCGAGCTTTTCGGCACTTAAAACAGTTCATCAATCAGACACCCGAATCAAAAGTTATGCTTCCTGGAAGTTGACCTACTTTTGGAGGGAGTTGCAAATTTTGAAATTTAGCTGGAGGCCATCAAAAAGTACTATTTATGACTATTTTAGGAACCCTAAGTAGTAGTAGAGTTAAGGGGGCCAGTGTAGAGTCAAGAATAGGTGGGAAAATAGAAACCCTAGCTGATTTGGGGTTACAGAAGGTTGAAGATTCTAGAGTCTTGAGGTTGGGAAAGCTGTAATGTGTTGCAGCCAGTAGAGAATTCATCCTCTGATTGTAATTGAGCTTTTGTGATGTAATGATTTGCCCAGTTCAATAAAAGAAAGTTCTATTTGTTTGTTGTGTTCAATATCTGTTATTGTGTGTTTTGTGACTTGCCCCCTTCATCAAGTGGTATCAGAGCGAGGGTTCCTGAGTGTGTAGACAGATCGCCGACCGTGAGGCAGTTTGCACCAGGACCTGAGGTTGTGGGTTTGCTACGGAGACCAAGATGCCTCCACGAAGAAATCATGTTGGGAGGAATGCTTTGACGGAAGAGGGTTTTAGAGCCCTACAAAGGCAAATCGATGCATTGCAAGAGGAGCTACGAAGAGGGTTTGAGCCAAGGACAAGAGAAGAAAGTGAAGATGAAGTTGAAGAAGAGCTATCTAAGGAAGAACAAGAAGCTGCCGAAGATGCTGTAGAAGTAAGGTTGTTGAGGGTCATTTTGAAGATCGAAAAGAGGCCCAGGATCGAAGTTTCTACATATTCTAGAGATTTGAATCCAGAACAACTTATTGATTAGATCAATGACATGGAGGATTATTTTGAGTATGAAGATATGGAGGACCCAGATCGAGTTAAGTTTACAAAAACAAAGCTAAAGGGCCACGCCAATATTTGGTGGAAGGAGGTCCAATTGGAGAGGAATAGAAGAGGAAAAGCAAAGATTACTAGATGGGATCAGATGGTGGAGAAACTGAAGAAGCAGTTCATTCCTATGGACTATGAGATGGAGTTGCTGAAGAAGCTACAAGGACTAAAGCAAGGTAGCAAGTCTGTTAAGGAGTATACAGAAGAGTTTTATAAAATTACTATTAGGACAGGCCATGCAGAGCCCAACAAGGAGAAGGTAGCCTGTTACATTAATGGGTTGAGGCCGAGTATTCAAGAGGAGTTCAGCTTGGTCAGAATGAACACCATAGAAGATGCGTACCAGTTTTCCCTGAAGGTGGAAGAGAAGCTAAACAAAAGTTTTGATAGCAAGCAAAGGGGAAGAGGTCAAGGTGGAAGGACTGGTGGAAGACCCTATGGAGGCCATAATGAAGATCAAAACAAAAGTGAAGAAGTAGGCACTAGTCAAAATCAAAGAGGGGATAATACCTACCGCCCTCGTGACCAGAACAATGGTGAGCAAAGAGGAAGAGGAAGAGGCAGACCTAGGCAAGGACCGGGAAGAGGAGGTTTTAGAGGAACCTATTTCCAATGTGGAGAAGAAGGGCATCGAGCATATGAGTGTCTGTAACATCAAGGAAGGACAAATAGAAGACCTGAAGGTAATGCACGAGTTGCACATGTAGATGAAGATGCACATTCTAAGCATTCTGAAGATGCTGAAAGGGGAGAAACCCTAGTTGTCAGAAGAACCTTGCTAAATGAGGAGAAAGAACCCAATAAGAGGAAGAGTTTATTCCGCACAAGGTGCAAATGTGAGGGTAAGTGTTGTGATATTATTATTAATAGTGGAAGCATTGATAATCTTGTTTCAGAGGAGATGGTTGACAAGTTGAAGTTGACAAGAAGAAAGCATCTACATCCATATCAGATTGCATGGTTGCAGAAGGACCATAGAGCTTTGGTCAATGAACAGTGTTTAGTGAAGTTCAAGATTGGTGACTACCATGATGAGGTGCTGTGTGATATCATACCGATGGATGCATGTCATATGCTGTTCGGGAGGCTGTGGCAGTATGATAGGAGCACTATCCATGATGGCCATGCAAACACATATTCCCTAACAAAGGATGGAGTTCATCATAAGTTGAAGCCCTTGAAGGAGGTGGAAGAAAAGGTACGTAGTACTGCCAGAATTTGTTTGGTAGATGGTAGGAAATTTTTAGAGGGTATGAAGCATGAGCGTCATTGCTTTGCATTGATTCCTAAGATTAGTTAAGAGAAATGTGAAGATGTACCAACAAAAGTTTTAGATATGTTGGAAGAGTTCCAGGATATTATCTCTGATAATGTACCAGAAGGTTTACCACCGGTAAGGAAGATAAGTCATCAAATGGATTTGATACCAGGAGCTAGTTTGCCAAACAAGGTAGCCCACAGAATGACCCCTGCAGAGAATGAAGAGCTGAACAAACAAGTTCAGGAGTTGTTGAGGAAGGGACTGATAAGGGAGAGCCTAAGTCCATGTGCGGTACCTGTAGTACTAGCACCAAAGAAAGATGGAGAATGGAGGATGTGTACAGACTCTCGAGCCATCAATAAGATAACGATCAAGTATAGATTTCCATTGCCAAGAATGGATGACATCATGGATTGTTTGAGTGGAGCCAAGTACTTCATGAAAATTGACCTGAAGAGTGGGTATCACCAAATCCGTATCAGAGAAGGGGACGAATGGAAGACAGCCTTCAAGACAAAGGAAGGTTTGTATGAGTGGTTAGTCATGCCATTTGGGCTAACCAATGCACCAAGCACATTCATGCAGCTCATGAACGAGGTACTGAAAGAATTTTTAGGAAGTTTTGTTATTTTTTATTTGGATGATATTTTGATTTTTAGTAAGACTTGGGATGAGCATTTGATGCATATCAGAAGAGTTCTAGAGAAGCTGAAGGAGGAGAAGTTGCTGATTAATATGAAGAAATGCAGTTCTGTAAAGAAGGAGTTGGTATACCTGGGATTTGTTGTCTCAGAGGAAGGTCTTAAGATGGACCCAGAAAAAGTAAGGGCTATCATTGAGTGGCTTATGCCAAGGAGTGCAATAGAGGTAAGATCTTTTCATGGTTTGACAAGTTTTTACAGAAAGTTTATTAGGAATTTCAGTAGCATTTGAGCACCCCTAACTGAGACAATGAGAGGGGATAGAAAAGAGTTTAGATGGACTAAAGGAGCAGACAAGAGCTTTGATACATTGACGCAGAAAGTTGTAGAACAACCTGTTTTGGCACTTCCAGATTTCAATAAGGTATTTCAGGTAGATTGTGATGCTAGTGGTAGTGGTATAGGAGCTGTTTTGAGCCAAGACGGTAAGCCCATTGCCTATTTTAGTGAGAAGCTTAATGATGCCAAGAAAAAGTATTTTGTTTATGATCAGGAATTTTATCCAATAGTTCAGGCTTTGAAGAAATGGAGACATTATTTGTTGCCAAAAAATTTTGTTTTATATACTGATCATCAGGCTTTATAGTATACTAATAGTCAAGGGAAGTTGAACCAAAGACACTTAAAATGGGTTGAGTTTTTGCAAAGTTATACCTTTGTTTTGAAGCACAGGAGTGGGAAGTCCAACAGAGTTGCAGTTGCCTTGAGCAGAAGGCAAAATTTGTTGACAGAAATGAAGATAGAGGTTGTTGGGTTCGATGAGCTCAAAAGTTTGTACCCTAAAGATCCAAATTTTGCAGAGGCTTGGAAAGCTTGTCTGGAGCCTATTACTTTGGATAGGATAAAATGGTTGGATTTCATAATCCAAGACGGCATGTTGTTTAGAGGAAGCCAGTTGTGCATTCCGAGGAGTTCCATGAGAGAGAACCTGATTAAAGAGAAGCATAGTGGAGGACTGGCTGGACACTTTGGTCGAGATAAGACCATTTCTATTGTTGGTGAAAATTATTATTGGCCACAGTTGCAGTAGGATGTGAGGAAGTTTGTGCAGAGTTGCAGAGTATGTCAGATGGCAAAAGGAACAAGTTAAAATACAGGGTTGTATCAACCATTACCTATACCAGAGAAGCCATGGGATGATATTAGTATGGATTTTGTTCTTGGTTTACCAAGGACACAGAGAGGGCATGATTCTATTTTTGTGGTAGTGGACAGATTCTCAAACATGGCACATTTTATTCCTTGTAAGAAGACTAATGATGCTATTCATATTGCAAAGTTATTTTTCAGGGAAGTGGTGAGACTACATGGTCTACCAAAGAGCATAGTTTCAGATCGAGATACCAAGTTTGTTGGTTATTTCTGGAGGACATTGTGGAAGAAGTTGAAGATAGATTTGAAGATTAGTTCTGCACACCATCCACAGACTAATGGACAAACTGAAGTGGTGAATAGGAGTTTGGGTAACCTGCTACGATGCTTGGTAGGAGATAAGCCCAAGGGATGGGATTTGATTTTACCACAGGCATAATTTGCTTACAACAATTCTGTCAATAGGAGTACTAGTAAATCACCATTCTAGATTGTATATGGCAATAGCCCAAGAAATGCTTCTGAGTTAAGGAAGCTCGACAATAGAGAAAAGACAAGTGCTGAAGCTAAAGACTTTGCAGAACATCTAAAGAATTTGCATGAAGAGGTGAGAAAGCACATTAATAAAATGAATATTCAGTACAAGGCTAAGGCAGATCAGAAGAGGAGATATAAGGAATTCCAGGTAGGAGATGAAGTCATGGTTCGCTTGAGAAAATAAAGGTTCCCAATTAGAACATACAATAAGTTGAAAATGAAGAAATTTGGACCATGCAGAATCCTGAAGAAGCATGATTCAGGAAATGCATATGAGGTAGAACTACCGAGTGGGATCAATATTTCTCCTGTTTTCAACATTGCTGATTTATCATAATATCATGAAGGTGGAACAAAGGATGGACCAACAGAAGTACAGTGGAGTATTCCAGCATCTACTTCAATGGAGATAAAAGAGATCTTGGATAGCCATGTGGGAAGAAGTACTCAGAACAAGCAATATGAAGAATATCTGGTAAAATAGAAAGGAAGGTCTGTTGAAGATTCTTCTTGGTTGTCTAAGGCAGAGGTTGACCATTTGGGTTTTCCTCACACAAACATCTGAGACGTGATAGGGTCACTTCTCAAATTACCCTGGGTGTCTGATGCAGGAGCATCCAGTGGTGTAAGGGCAATCTTGCATCACCCAAAAAGAAGTTAATTCAAAATCATTGTAGTTGTTTTCATTTCTTTCCATAATTAGTGTTTCTGGTTCCATAATATCCAGAATAATAATGTAGGACTTTCAGTTTTTCCAAAACTGCTAAAAATAGTGACCTGCCTATTTTGGAAAGTGTACGTGCTATTTTTAGAAAGTTTGCATTTGGGCACGTAATGAAGCAAAAACTTCTAGAAAGTTACATAACGAAAATATAAGACCTTTAGCGAAGGAATCAGGCAAAGATCATTTGTGAGCTGAAAGATATTAAAGTTTTGTTTTCCGAAAAGCCCCTAAAAATTTTTGGAACGAGATATGAGGCACTAAAACTTTCCATAACGTCTTAAATGATAGAAATCTATTTATAAATTTCCCATGTGATAGTTCACATCGCGAGCTTTCCAGCACTTAAAACAGTTCATCAATCAGACACCCGGATCAAAAGTTATGCTTCCCGGAAGTTGACCTACTTTTGGAGGGAGTTGCAAATTTTGAAATTTAGCTAGAGGCCGCCAAAAAGTACTATTTATGACTATTTTAGGAACCCTGAGTGGTAGTAGAGTTAAGGGGGCCAGTGTAGAGTCAAGAATAGGTGGGAAAACAGAAACCCTAGCTGATTTGGGGTTACAGAAGGCTGAAGATTCTAGAGTCTTGAGGTTGGGAAAGCTGTAATGTGTTGCAGCTAGTAGAGGATTCATCCGCTGATTGTAATTGAGCTTTTGTGATGTAATGAGTTGCCCTGTTCAATAAAAGAAAGTTCTATTTGTTGTGTTCAATATCTGTTATTGTGTGTTTTGTGACTTACCCCCTTCATAAAAAATGAAGATAAAGAAATAAAATGGAGTTTTGCTTACAAACCCTAAGAGGGTTTCACATAGCTGAAAAAAGGTATTCTTGTCATTCTTCAAAAAATAGATATACATGTTCTTATGTCAAGCAGCTGTGAGGGGTTTTGAAAGAAATAAAGCAGTTCACCAGCTATATTTCCTTTTTATAAACTTATCAAACGCTCACAATGCCTTTTATATATGAATGTAGAAACACATAAAAAGAGAAAGAGCTCATAGATGCAGAGAGTATAATGAGAAACCAAGTTCGTACTTCTATCTAAGACTAAACCTTTTTAGACCTTTTATCATTACAAAATGGATAGAAACCTAGTTTCATACTATTGCCAGAGAGTAAAATATTTTACAAATCCTTATCATGATATATGGACAGAACCCAAATAAGAGCAAGATGTATGGCTGCGGCCCTTAAGAGGGAGAGAATACTCAGAAAGTACAAATGAGAGTATAAGAAAATCTTCATTTTATAGGTGTTGTCTTATTTTATCATGGGTCAAGCTCTTTTTACACAGATCTAAGACAAAATGTAGGTGATGCCATGTATATGGTTAGCTATGGCCATGGCCTGAGAGTAGGTTTTTCTTTAAAATTGTTAAAACCCACATGCATTAAGTAAAGTTTTTTTAACTTACAGACTTAGTAAACACTCAGAAGTAAGGAGAGCAATATTATTGCAGTCTACAATGAAGAAGAATACAGAGCCCATTTTATGTAGAGAGCTTACCATCATTTGGTATAGAAGAATGTATTCAAGAAGATGGCCTCTTGAGCTCTTGAATCAAGCTTTGATGGTGGCTCGACACAAGAAGGATAAACCATAATAAAGAGAAAAATGATACATCAAAAATCTTATCATGGCCATAGCCTGTAGCCCAATCTTTTGCACTCAGAAAAGAAAAAATGGATTAAAAATGTAATAGAAATACTCACCTTTCTATTTCTTGTTGAAATCCTCAAAAGAATACATCAAGAACCCTCAAAAATTGCAAAGAATCATGAAGATTTCTTCAAACCCTAACAGGCATGGTGGTCGGTTGAAGGAAGCAACAAACAAAAAGACAAGTGATAATGATATTTTTAGGGTTGCTTTTTCCCTTTTGTTCAAAATGATCTAATTCGGGCTTTTGGTATTTTTGACTTTTGTTTTAAAAATCATTTCTATCCATATGCCTTTCATGGTCAAGACTTCCAAAAGTCTTTGAACTGAATGATGCCAAGGAGCCCATGAGGGCCTTGTTGCAAAATAATCAAATGATGCTCGTGTTGAAAGGTCTTTTTGACCTTAGAGATGTGCAATACAAGAAAACATATAATATGCATGGAGATGGAAGTCAACAAAAGAGAAACCATTCAAAGGTAAGGAATTAAGTAATGATGTGATATATCTGCATGGAGTGATAAGGTGCTTTATGTGATAAATAGTGCATGAGGTATGGTGATTGGAGTTATAAGGTGTGAAGAAGTATGATGATGCAATGCATGATGTTTGATGTGATATATATGCATGGGAGTTATAAGGTGTGTTTTTGTAATGCATGTATGTATGCATGGGAGACATAAGGGATAATAAACTTTGAATTGTATTAAGTTTTGACACATAATGCCTTAGGGAGTCATAAGGTTGAGATAATACATGTAATTTATGCAAATGCATGATGTGTTTTGCATGAGGAGATTACCATAATGCATGGGAGACATAAGGGAGTAAAATAGTGATATTTTGTAACTCTTGCATGCATAGGAGTTATTTTGGCAACATCATTGGATGCATTTATGTAAATTGTACAAATCCAAAAGGAGATCTAAGGAGTTTATTATACTTTTTGCATAAGCTAGAGACAAATAAACAAATGTAAAATAAATAATAAAGTAATGAGTTATAAATTAATTAATTATTTCTCATAGAGATGCAAAGATGATAAAATGGACATGTCTATAATAAATAATAAAGTAAATAATATTGAAAACTTTACTATGTATTTTTACTTTGTTTAAACATCCCAAAATCATGCAAATTTGGAGGATGGAGTTAGCTGAGGTTCTTAGGAGTTCTTTGCATGGTTTTTGGGTCAAAATTGGAGAGTTTGGTCCACCTCTTGGTCAAACTAATAGAGAGTAGTTTGGAGCTATTTTAGCTCAATTTGGGTCAGTTATAGCCCATATTTTTAGGAATTTTCATGCTTGCTCATGGATCAGTTTTGGAGAGATTTTTTTTAGAAGCAGTTGAGTGTAGTTAACCTTTCTAGGTCTTTTTGAGAGCATATTATATATTGTAAGAAAAACTTAGGTTTTTCTAGTTCTTGTCTTTTTTCTCTCTTACACATTGCTGAGAGAAAGGTTTTGTAACTCTTGTTTTATAGATTTATAGAGATTACAATAGGTTACAGGTTCTATTCTTTGTCTTTTTATGCAAGTGTTCCTTTATTTTTTAGCTGAATGAAGTGTCTACCTTTTCATTAGTGCTACTTTTGTGAATGATGTGATGAGATTTTACTGTGTCTAATATCAAAACCTTTAAAATTATTGTCTCATTTGGACTTGCATGTATTGGATAGAATTGAAATCACAAGTCTTAGGTTGTACAATTGGAATAAATTTTTTTTCATGTTGTGAGAACCCTATTTTCCTTAAAAAAGAAAGTTATTTCTAGCCTCCCTTAGAATCATTTTTGTGATCATATTGCCAAAAGTGAATTGTGTGGATAGATTTTTTTAGATTCATTATGTATTAGAGTTGTAGTTTTCCATCAAATTAGGTGCATCACCACACTTTAAATTACAATTTTAGTGCTTTTAGTAGATCCTTTCAACCCTTTTCCTACCAATACATTAACCCATTCAAAAATTACAAGGGAACCAAACCATAATCTAGAGGTTCAAGCTCACCATAGGTCATCCACAACATGAGTTTGACCCCATGTTACACATGATTGTTGAGCTTCACAGCTTCGCATAACAGCTTCGCATAACAGGTGCAATCCTACATGTTAACAAGAAGAATTGAAGATAATTTATTGTGCATTATTGAAGAAAGGATAAGATTAAATATAGAGAATAAATTAAACAAATAAATAAATTTAATTTATTTTTCATCATAGAGGAATATAAATAAAATATTTAATTTTATTTATTTTTAGAAGATTCAGTCAACTTAAATAAATTTAAATAATTTATTTAAGTTTAGAGGAATAATTGACTAATTAAATAATTAAAAATTATTTAATTATGGATAATAGGAATTTGAGAGATGAATTAATTAAATAATTGATTTATTTAATTAATGTGGATTTGAAAATTGGAAGCAGGGATAATGATTTGATTAAATAATTAATATTATTTAATTTGGAAGAATAAAGTGAAATTTATTGAAATTAACTAAATAAATAGAATTTATTCAATTAACGTTGGAAATTAGGGAAACTAGAGGAAATTAATTAAATAATTAGCTTATTTAATTAATGTTAAATGCAAGTTATGTGATGCGAAGGTTTTTTTTTAGGTGTCCACATAGGTAATGTTTGATCATTTTTTATCTCATTTGAACAAAGCTAAGAAAGTTGAAGAGATAAACAAGAGTAGAAGATTCTCAACAAAGTGTTGGAGCAAACCCTATTCTCTGCATCTTTAGGTATTTCTTGATTTCACCGATTAAAACCCTAGTTTCTAAGGATATTGTAATGGTGACACTAGTTTTGATAGATGTGGTTGAGAGGCCAAGTCCAAAATTTAAGAAGCATCCATTCAAGTCCACCATGACTGGTGAAGATGGTGCCTTCTCACATGTTCCTACAAATTTATTGCATACTAAAGACATTTGAATATATATTCATTCACTGATAGATGAATATGATCATCTAAAACTTGAACAATTCAAGAATGACAATTTGTTGGGAGATGACTTTCAGCTGAAACTTGAATTTGCCAACATTGTTGCTAAGCACCTAGATATCTGGAAGGGTTTTCCAAGCTTCTGATATGAAGAAGCTTGGGTGAGAATAGCCCTAAGTCAAATTCATGGAGACTTCTTCTGTTTAGATCATCCTTATCTAATCACTAAGGATGCTATAAAGTTGTGATTGGTTTATGCTCCTCCGGACTAGTGCCTATTCTGAAATCAATTAAGAATGAAGAAGTGATGAAGCTCATGGGAGAAAATTTTGACAAGTGCACATTGTCCATAGATGATATTGAAGATTTGGGAGTCTGGTATGCAACAATGAATATTGCATACAAGATTTACTACAATAATAGGGAAGACTCCACCTCCACAACATCAATATATATAGCTTATCAAATGGTCAAAAAAGGAAAATATTTTGACCTATGTAGGCTTCTGCAACAATAATTTCTGGACAACCTGAAGAGGACAAAGAAATCAAAATACAAATTCTGGTATGGCTCTTTGATTATATGTCTCATGTTTTACTTTTTTAAAGAGTTGCCTTCAATGAAGGGAATGACATGGAAATTAGATACCCCTATTGCCCATCAAATCAAGGAATACATGAGAAGTTTCTCTAATCATAAGCACTACAACAACTTATTTTGGGGGTTCTTTAAGACATTCTAGAATGATATGCAATCCAGAGAAAGGATACCTGCTAAGGTAGTGGAGAAATATAAAAATGACATAACATTTATGGTTGACAAAGATAATTGTTATATGGAAGTTGTTAAGCCAAGAACATTTTGGATTACAACCTTACCATATGAGGTTTAAGAATTTGATTTGATAGGTTATGCTAATATGCTACTAAGAAAACCTAAGGACTCCTCCACTAAAATATTTGGCACATATGATGAAATCATCAACAAATCAGTTAAAACAGATGTAGAGGAGAAAGAAGAAAAGATAAAATCCAAGGCTGAGAAAATGAAATCTAACCTAGAAAAGATACTCAAATCTCCTGAAGGATCAACAAGAGAAGCACAAACCATTTCCCTTGCACAACTGCCAAGAAGAACAAGTAGATCAACATCAGCTATAGCCACTTCCTTTGCTCCCTCTAGATCTTCATTGCCTATCAAAAGAAGTACCACAAAAATCCATGAGAAAACTCAGACCACTGAGAAGAAGAAGCCTAGACAGAAGAGTTAGGCTAGAACAGGAAAGATAAATCCTACAAATATTGAAGATATTGAAGAAGAAGAAGAAAAAGAAGAAGATATTGAGGCTTTGGAAATAAAGAAGAAAAGAACTAGAGAAGAAACTAAATAAGGAGAGACCTCAAAGGAGAAAGGAAAAGGAAAAGCAAAGAAGGGTAAGAAATTTGATTATGTGCCCTTACAACTTGAATCCACAGCTAATGCAATCATAGAACATGGTGCTCTAAAAGAAGTTGCTGAACTTTGTGATGAGAGGCCATCAAATGACAAATCTACTATTGAGGAGGCAATAGTCAAATACATGGGAGCCTTAAATGTTGCTTTGATTGAAATCAGTCACCAATTACCTGAGAGTCTTGCTGAAGTTATTACTAAAAGGAGAAATGAGGCTATGGGTAAAGATGTTGAGACAAAGAATTGGGTTGTTGAAAAGGTTTGTCCTTCCATCTCTAAAGAAGAAAAGGTAAAAATATCTAAAACTATAGCAAAAGCGTTTAGGACTAAAAGGAGATTTAATATTCTAATGTCAAAGGACTATGAAGAAATAAAGAGATTGGAAAAGGAAACACTAAAGAATACTGCTAAAATTCTTAAGGAGATGAAAATTGAGGGGGGAATCATTGAAAATATATCTGATTAGTATGCCTCTGAAGGCAATGAGGAAAGTAGTGAAAAGCCTAAGAAGAAAAGGAGATTTCTCCTCTTGAGGATACTGGATCACCAGACACAGAGGGTCAAGATAAAACAAATACACCTCCTTAGGATACCCCTATAGAACAAAATGTGTCTCCTACAGGTAACACTGATACAAGACATCTGAAAAATATTGAGGCACAAAACATAGAGGGTCAGGATAAAGGTAGTACTTCTCCTCCAAGGAACACTAATTCCAATATAGAGCATAATGATTATCCTCTGGAGAATACACGGAATGATGAGAAAAAAGAAAGTGGATAATCCTAAGGAGAATTAGTAAGAAAAGGAAAAGAGTTATGAGGAACAAAAAGATAAAGAGGATAAGGAAGAAACATAGGAGGGAGAGCAATCAGAAGGAATAGAAGATATAGGTCAAAGTGCATGAGAGACAGATTCTTTCAAAGACCTATTGAACTTACAAATACAATTTCAACTAGTCATCACCCCTCAACTGCTGCAGATTCCAACTCATCAAGGATAGATTGACTTGGCAAACATCTCTCCTCTTCATAAATTGCAGCTTGGTGATATACTACATGCCTCTACAAGGAAAGAGTTTTTACAAGAAAACTTGAAGAAATCTAGTGCAATAGAGGATGTTGTGAAAGTATTTCAAGAAGGGTTACCAGAGGTAACCATTGACCCCTCTCTGCCTCTGAAGTAAAACCTTAAGTTGTTAATCGATTCCTTCAAGGATCATTCTTCCTACATAGAGAAAAAAGTAGAACAAGAGGTAGCAAAAAGAATAAATAATAAGAGAATGGATGAGATGATTGATAAATGTGCTAATACACATAACCAACTTAAAGAAAATTTGAAGAAGTTCAAAAATTGCATTGATGAAGCCACAACATTGTATCTGTTCTATCTGAAATGGCCAAGTTCCACAAAGAATATCAAATCTTAGATTGGCTCCATTGAGTCACAAATATCTAAGTTGGCTGAAATTTATGATTTGTCAAAAGATAAGAATGACGCAACTAGGGCACAAGTTGAAAATCTTCATGCTTAATTATCTCAATCGCATGACCAAAGAGAAAACTTGAAGAAACAATTTGGTCAATTGAGAGAGACAATAAATCTCAGACTTGCCTCATTGTCTAGTCTACTAGGGGAAGCAGAAAAGGTTGATCAAAAGATGAAAATCCCAAAGTACCATAGAAGAAGTTGAGGAACTATGCATGCAATGTGAATATTGAAACCATATGCTTATCACAGAAAGTGTCAACTAGACAGCCACTATTACACAACTCAAGGTAATCTACAAGGTCATTCTACATTCAAAATGAGTTGTAAGAATAATTTAAATAAGATAAATTTTGATGCATATAGTCTTGCAGAGGACAATAGTGGAATATAATGTACATAAAATCTATTTTTGAGGAATCCTCATCTTAGGGGAGTATAGTTTGTAGAATTTTTTTGTAAGGGGGAGTCTATACAGTTTTTGAGTTGATATAAGTGGAGGATATCAAGCCCTTTGTCCTTGATGTCAAAGGGGAAGAGAAATATATATATCTAAGGGGGAGTACATATTACCATCAATGACAAAGGGGGTGATTGTTGATAATAAGTGTTGTAATTGATGTCAACATAACATTCATAACAGATGACAATACAAGATTAGACTTGTATAGAAGATGAGTTTAGAAGGAGAAGTAATGGTTAAGTGGAAGATTTGAGAGAGATGGTTTGACTCAGTTGAAGTCAAGGGGTCAACATTTTAAAGGCCAGTTTGTCCAGAAGACTTAGTAGGTGAAGAAAAACTAGTTCGGAAGAAGAGAAAACAATCTAAGTATGGTGCAGTGACCAATTTTGCATTTGAGCATGATGTAGAGGTAAATACTCATTTCCTGGCATGTTTCCAGTATACCTATATGCATATCTCATCGACTTGGAGTACCACACTTTTTGATAAGAAGTAGAAATATGATTAAGGCATTCACAGTGCATATCATAAGACAAAGTCACATTATTTTGGTCTACATTTCTTTGTAGAGAAAGATTTGATCTTACGGTTCTAAACACAAGTTTATCTAGGTATTGAAATGATATATCCAATTTTTTAGGTCTTCATAGCGTTAACAGAAAAAGTTACAAGGGACAGAGTATCAGTTATTGCTTATACATGGCAAAGTAATGATGGAGACTTATTGAAATGCTCCACATTCTTCTGGAAGACATTATTTTGCCATATGATTCTAAGGACAGGCTTAGAGATGTATAAGGAATGCTATGATGAAATATCAAGTGATCTAGTGGTTCGCAAAGTCAACAATCAAGTGATAGAGGCAATATAGACTGTTTCGGAGCCTAAATACACATGTTTGAGCTTTTGCAGAAGATGGAATATATGTAGATTAGCCATAAAATTTTGTGTGGAGGTCTTACATGTTCCAATAATGAGATGCAAGTGCAAACATGATAGAGAAAAGTGTAAGATATGAAGTGTGTAGAATTAGTTTGAAGGCATGTTTTGAGTAGAGAAGGAAGACTGCATTATTAGCATAAGTCAGATGTTTACTTTCTAGTAGTCCATGTATTTATTCTTGTAAATCCTAAATGCAGTGAGCAGAATATTCAGGGAGTAGTAGATTCCTTGGATTTTTACCCTAAATCAAAGTTGTAATTGCAGTAAAAACAAAATATAGGGAGTAGTAGCTTCCTTGGGTTGTATCCAAAAACAAAGTTGTAACATTTTTGTAGTGAGCATAATATTGTGAGCTAACACTCATCATGGTTTTTCCCTGTTTTAGGATTTTCCATGTAAAAATCTTGGTGTTTTTGTGTTGATTCTTTTGTTGCATAATTTACTTTCTATTCTTTAAGTTATTCAGTTTTATCTACAAATATCTATTTAAGTTTTAGTGTGTGTTGATTCACCCCCCCTCAACATGTCATTGTGTTCAACAGGGATAAGTGCAAGTGGATGAGACAAGATTAAGGGAGATGGATGGTCAAGATTACCTTAATTTGAATGGAGGGTGGAGATGCAAAAGGGGATTTTTTGATTTTAGTGGAAGTTGATTTTTACTTTATTTTTAAAATAAAGTGAAGGAGTAATGTGCAAGATCTAAGTAATTAAATATGCTTGTTTTATTTAATTAACTAGTGAAAGAAGGTTAGCTTAATTAATTAAATAATATGATTTATTTAGTTAATTGGTGAAGGGTGGAGGTTAGTTTAATTAAATAAATATGATTTATTTATTGAATAAATGGAGGGATGTTAGAGAGGAAATTGATTTTATTAATTAAATAAATATGATTTAGTTAAGTAATTAATGAAGAAAGGTTGTGGGATTAATGGTGAAGTTATAGATATATGATGGTGTCAAGTTAAAATGCAGGAGTAGATTTTAGGTGTCTACACATATTTTAGTACCTTTGAAGGAGAAAGAAAGGTAAATATGTGTTAAGTTGGCATGATGCATAATGGTTGTTTTTCCATTGATGTCAAAATGGTTGTAAGGTTGATCTCCCAGGTTCTTTTCTTATCTCTCAAGTAATCTAGATGTTGTCATCTTGTCATATCTTGTTTTTGTTTATAATTCATCATATGCTTTCACTATATCATGTAGACTTGGGCGTTTGCATGGAATTGGGCATATATCTCATCATTAGAATGTATCAGCTTATTATCTTCTTGATCATTTCTTCACAAGGATCAGAAGTTGCTTCATGATGGATGTGTTGTAAGGAGATGTCTTGCTTTTAATCTTCACATGTTTGGTGAAGCAAAGGTTGATATACAATGTTATAGATTGTTTGTCATTGATAAGGAGTTTGTTGCCTAAGTCATGTTCATAGGAGATTAGAGGTAGTTCTCAGGTAATTGGAGTTCATCTTCAGAGTGGTCTTCATTCATGCTCTTTGTTACATTGACCTCAGATATAGGCTTGTTGAGATTCCTCTATGCAAAAAAAGCTCGATCAAGTAATGGTTGTGGTCTAAAATGCTTCCTTCATGTCATGAGGTGTATAGTGTAAGGCTTGCAGAGAATATACTTATGTAGAAGACTTATGTTTCTTTTGTGTTAATTGATACAAGAGTTTAAGTATTATGCAGAGACATAAGTTCATCATAAAGTGTTAGACCTTAAACTTATGTTTTTAAAAGAGTGTTGTCATATGCTTTGATATCAATTGTATAGTTGTTTAAGGGTTTTACTTGGTAGATACATGCTCATATATACAGAGACACATGGGTGTTACTTGGTAGATTCATGTGAAGGCACAATTTGTGTTCAACAACAAAGAGACAAGTGTGAGCACTCAAAACCCTAAATAGAAGATCATAAACCCATCCTAAAAGCCCTTAGTTGCACGTCATATACTTTATTTCTAATTGAGAGTTGACCAGATCAGTCGGTAAAAAGATAACTTAAGTTACAACTAAGGGGTGTATGGTCGTTGGGTGACTAGCCCCAACAACCTAGGGCCACTGTTAGTTAAAAGTCATAACAAAGTCATAAGTGCCAAAAGGATATCGAATGGTCTAGTATAAAAGGCAAAATGGCACGAAGTCTTCATCAAATGATTATTTTTTAAATGCCTTTTGGGAGCCCAAAAGACATCTCTTCATGCTAAATTTGACATGTCTTATTCTATTTAAGGCACAAAGACTGATTTTTCTATACCTATTCATGTGCAGAGGGCCAAAGATTTTTATTGTGGAAATTGTTTGATGTCTTTTTGATTTTTGATTGTTACTATGTGTTGGTAAAGCCAATACCAACATGTAGATATAACAAATATCAAATTTATGAAGAATATGTTGATAAGTTTGTGCAGGATAATGAGTGTATGAAGATGCAGAGCTCTATTTTTTAAAGTCATCTATTGAACCTTAGTGTGCTAGGGAATTATATTCTGTAATCAGTTTGATGCTTTTGAATGTTTTGAGATTATAAAAGAAATATCTGCAAGAGGATTTTTGAAGAATATAATGGTATTTAGTGTATTTGAATAATGAATATGAATCAAGATATGAAGATGATTTTCAGTGAATAAGAGAGATATGTAGGTGTGGATGATTGAGAAGAGGTATAAATATATTGGTTATTGCATAGATAGTTGTGTGTACCAAAGCATAGCTTGATCATGTTTTGACAAGTAAAAAGAAAGGAGATATAAGGTTTTTATTATGAACTGAATTAGGGTAATCCCTTGAATTATATTGTTTTGATTCAAGGAGATTGTACAAGTCAGTGAGACTTAGTGTATGCTAGTGAGGCTTTGTATGTTAGTAAGGCTTTATAATTGGTGCTTTTTTTGAGTAAGCTAGCGAGGCATTTATTGAGTGGTTTTTCTTCCCCATGAGGGTTTTCCACTCTTGAAATCTTTGTGTTTTGGTTGCATTTGATGCATGGTACATTTGTTCTTCATACTTGAATATCATGTCCTTTATTGCACAGTATTTGGTTTCTTGCATTACATCAGCATCATTACTTTCTATTTTTCAAGTTTTGATAAGAAGCCAATTAAATTATTTTTATCTACAACACTGATTCACCCCCCTCTTAGTGTTGTCTATACTCCAATAGTGTGTAGTAGTTTTAGAATATGTTTAGTAGATGTAACAAAGATCTTAGATGGTCTGAGACATAATAATATGCATTTTACATTGTCTCCTAGTTTTTACAACAATATAGAAGTGTAGGAAGCATCGTGGAAGGAAATTTTAGAATTAATGATAGAATAAAAGGATATCATATCAGATAATATGATAGATAGATTACCACCTATGAGGAGTATCAGTCATCACATGGGTATAATTCTAGGAGAAATTTTACCAAATAAGGTTTTGCATAGAATGATACTGGAAGAGAATGTAGAATTAAGTAGGCAAGTATAGGAACTATTGAAGAAAGGTTTGATCAAGGAGAGTTTAATCCCATGTGTTTTAATTGTGGTACTAGCTCCCAAGAAGGATGGTGAATGGAGAATTTTTATAGACTCCAAATAAATAAATAAGATCACTATAAAGTATAGATTCCTATTACCGAGGATAGATGACATAATGAATTGTTTGATTGGAGCAAAATATTTTATCAAGAATGATTTGAAGAGAATTTGTCATTAGATCATAATCAAAGAAGGGGATGAATGGAAGACTACATTTAAGACAAATGAATGATTGTATGAGTGGTTGGTTATACCCTTTGGGTTAACTAATGCACCAAGCACATTTATGAGGTTGATGAATGAAGTGTTAAAGAAATATTTGGGTAAGTTTGTATTTTCTTTTTGGATGATATTTGATTTTTAGTAAGATTAAAGAACACCTAGAAAATGCTAGATTAGTACTACAAATATTGAATAAAGAAAAGTTGTTCATTATTGTGAGGAAATTTGTAGTTTCATCAAATCAGAATTGGTATGCTTAGGGTTTGTAATCTTAGCTAAAGGACTGAAGATGGATCTAGAGAAATTTAAAATAATTGTTGAGTGACCTACATCAATGAATGTTGGAGAGGTAATATCTTTCATGGTTTGAAAAGTTTCTATAAGAAGTTCATTAGAGATTTTAGTGGTATTCATGCACAATTAATTGAGACTATGAGAGGAGATAAGAAATAATTCAAATGGACATTAGGAGAAAATAGGAGCTTTGAGTTGCTAAAGAAGGTAACATGATAGCTACTATTAGCATTGCTTGATTTTGAACAAGTATTTTACGTTGATTGTGATGTAAGTGGAAATGCAATAGAAGTAGTATTGAGTCAATAAGGTAGACCTATAGCTTATTTCAGTGAGAAGATCAATGGTGCAAGAAGGATATATTATGTCTATGATTAGAAATTTTAAGTCATAATCCAAGCTTTGAAGAAATGGAAACACTACTTACTACCAAAATATGTTGTGTTGTATACGGATCATCAAGCATTGCAATATTTGAATAGTCAAGGTAAGTTGAATTAGAGTCATGTGAGATGGGTAGAGTTTATGGATTATTATTCTTTTGTATTGAAGAATAGGAGTAAAAAATCAAACAAGGTTGTAGATGCATTAAGTAGGAGACAAAATTTGCTAATACAAATGAGGCTAGAGATAGTTGGATTTGATGAATTGAAGCATATGTATGAAGTTGATCTTAATTTTATAAAAGCATGAAATGAAAAGAGTCAAAAAAGTATGGATATAATTAAATGGATTGATTACTTGATTTAAAATGAAATGAAGTTGAAGGGTAATCAATTGTGTATTCCAAGAACCTTGATGAGAGAAAATTTAATCAAGGAGAAGCATAACAATGGTTTAGTATGTCATTATAGAGTAGATAAGATAGTGGCATTGATAAGTGAACTATTTGTGGCCTCAGATATATAAGTATGTGAGAAAGCATGTTCAGGAAACCTCATAAGATTTGCCAAGTAGCAAAGGGGAGTAATCAAAATATTTGGTTGTATCAAATATTACCAATTATAAAGAGACCTTGGGAAGATATCGATATGGATTTTGTATTAAGATTTCTTAGAACACAGAGAGGACATGATTCTATATTTGTAGTTGTGGATAGATTTTCTAATATGGAACATTTCATTCCACATGTAAGAAGACAAATGATGTATTACATATAGTTGATCTATTTTTTAGAGAAGTGAGATTGCATGGGCTGCTAAGGAGTATTATTTTAGATAGAGATACTAAGTTTATTGTAGATTTGAATTTTATTTCAACATATCACCCATAGACAAATAGACAAAAAATTTATGAATAGGAGTTTAGGAAATTTGATGAGATTTTCAGTTAAAGAGAAGATAAGAAATTGGGATATGGTCCTCATACAAGTAGAGTTTGCATGTAACAATTCAATGAATAAATATATAGTGAAAAGACCATTTGCGATAGTAGATGGAAGTAGTCCAAGGAATGTATTATAATTGTGGCATATCAAAAGTGAAGAGAAGACAAGTGGAGAAATAGAAGAATTTGTAGAACACATGAAGGAACTACATAAAGAAGTAAGAAATCAATTGGAAAAGATGAATGCCATATATAAGGATAAGGTTGATGAGAAAAGAAGACATATGGAGTTCATGGTTGGAGATGAAGTTATGGTATATCTCAAGAAAGAAAGATTTCTAGTTAGCACATATAATAAATTGGATATTTAAAGAGGTTTGGCCCTTGCAAGATTATCAGAAATTTTGAATCCAGAAATGCATATGAAGTGGAGTTAGTAGAAGGATTAGGCTCATCACCAGTATTCATTATTGTAGATCTATATCAATATCATGAAGGAGAGATAGATAAGTTAATATAGAAGCACAAAGGATGAATCAGATGTTGCAAAAATAAAGAGAGGAGATTGAAGAATTTTTGGATAGTAAGATTGGAAAAAGTACGAGAAGCAAATAATATGAGTATCTATTGAAATGGAAAGGAAAGCTTAAAAAAGATTCATCTTGGATTTCTAGGGTTGAGGTAGACCATTTTTGTTTCACTCTAGCCACCGAAAAGTCAATGACTCATTTTTCAAACTACCCAAGGTGTGAGAGAAATCTTGCATCACCTAAAAATATATTGTTTCACTTTGTTTTATTTGTAGGTTTTCAATAACATTCTAGTCACCATCTAATGTAATGCCCCCTCATTTTTGGCTTGTGATAGATGCTAGTTTCACGTTACCATTTTTGTTAGTGATGAGATAGTTGTTAGTTCTTCCATTGCATTTAGATAGTTCTAAGACTTTTGAGTTATTAGGCCTATGGTTTATGCTTATTATGATCGTGATAGACTATGTTTGACTGATATAGTTCTGACATGTGTTATGAGTTATGATGACATTATTGTTATTCCAGTTATGATGAGATGGACATGATTAGTGATGGTTTAATATTATCATGTTTTATGCGATTTATTGATATCTGATTTTAAATAAAAATGGTTATAGTCTTGTTTTAGAGCAGGGACAGTGTAGTACTACTCATTCTGAGCACCCTACTACGCCATGATTCTCTGACTCTATGTGTGTTGATATATATGCAGTTGATCATATACAACCTATTGTTCTTATGCAGGTTGCAGGTACCAGGCCTCGACTCCACCTGACTTAGTAGGTCTAAGTGGGCCCTACACCAATGGATAAGGTTGATGGAGATAACATGAGGTTTATTCCCTAGCTCAGTTCAACTTTCAGTTTGATGGTCATCATGTGGTTTGTATGTTTATTGTCGGGTCCTTGTTAGGTCAGCCTATGTGTATACTTGTATGCGTAAATGATCAATGATATTATAACATTTTATTGTCAAACATTATAGTAATTTTGATATGTCATAAAATTGGAAATTCTTGGAGGAAGCTATTTAAGTAAATTGTAATGCAGAATTAAGTTAACCATCATAATGTTGTAAAATTTATGTGGGTCAAAGTTTTATTTTAACTCATTAATATTTATAGTTATGTATTGAATCTTTCTAGGGATTAATGTAAAGGCGGTTAGTTGTCATTTATGATTCCAAAGTGGGAAATCTCTGTAATTAGTAAAAATTTAAAATTTCTAGTGAAGAGGATTCACGGGAATGGATTTGGTGTGAGTGGGCATTTATGACTGAAGGTTATTTTGTTTTGGGAGGAGTTTTTGGGAAGGATGATTTGGAGGAAGGAAGAGAAGTTCTGAAAGAGGATTCAATCTTTGGAGTGTGAAAAGTACAGGTATGTCTTGTGAATTTCTGTATTCTTGTCTTTGGTATACTCTGAGGAATTAGATGTCTTTGTTGTCTAGTTGTTCTCAAATGGAATCAATCTGTAATTCACCCTTTTCATCTTTGTAAAATTTCTGCTACTTGTTGGATGCTCTTATAGAAAGACTTGGCAAAAATTTTAGCTTGCAAAACCATCTCTGCAACTCTAAACCTCTCCCTCAGATGGATTTAGCTGTAATTTTTGCCCTATAGTTCAACTTGAGTAGGTGGATTCTTGTTATCTTGTCTTCAAAACCTCATTTGCCTACTATTTTTCCACCGAGCCATTGTGCCTCTTGCATGTCAATTTTTCTGATGTGCATCTTATTGAACCATGGCCTCAGGCAACCCTATTGTTCTCATTAAGGTTTTGTTCAAATTTCTAGGTGATCCATTTGAAAATTCTCGTGAAGGAAGCTGCAGCTTCAATGGAATCCTTATGACCCTCTGCAACTCCAATGGAAACCCTTTGGCTAGTCGTTCTCACCGTAGACCTTAGGGACTATCAACTAGTTGCTTCGTTTTACTCGGTGTCACTACAAATTTCATTGTGATCTCTCTATTTCTGTGACCTTGTTCACCCTGGTGGCATCTTGTTGTCACCCTTGCTATAATGTGTATCTCTCCTGCTATGGCCAAACCAAACCAGCGGCTGAGGATAGTAGTTTAAACCTACCTCCTCTTCATTGTTGTCGGCAGTGTTATCGTGAAACCCTCATCCTGTCATGCCTTAGGATTTCCCCATATCATTTCTTTTGATCATCTCTCTATCCATCACTGCCAGTGGTGGGATATACATCATCAGATGATGGTAGTTTTGTGTCTTTAGAAAATTTCCTTGCTTTGCCTAGACCATCAGTTTTCTTTCCGTGCGATAGGATGAGTCTTCTGTAGTTAAGGTGGTAGATACCATTTTGGATGTCGACATGTTCACTACCAAGGTTTTCTTTCTGCCAGTGTCGTTCAGACATTGAGTCCTTTAGACAGTAACTACCCATCATCTAATCATCCGTCGAACCTAATATTTAGGTGGTCAAGTGGTATGTTACTTTGCAAACCTCGATGTTGTGGTTATTGAATCTAATCATTTACTTATTGTTCTTCCCAATGCTTATAATATGATGAATACTGCACTCAACGCATCGACTATAGTATGTTGATGTTTATAGTTTAGCTAAATCTTTATGTATAAATCATTACTTCTATTATTGAGGTGAAGTTCTCTTTGCGGGTTTGAGCTGAGGATACTTTGTATGTTAGTTAGAGAATGAATTTAGAGATTTCTTTAAAAGTTATTACTAAGATAATTATTTTTGTATAGATAGGCTTGTAGTTTTTTTAAGTGAGTTCTTCTAGGCATTAAGGAGAGTTGTTATAGGTAACACTATTCATTAGCGTAGAGCGATTCTTTTATTTAACCCAAATTCTATGATATTTGAGTGCCTTGTGTTTAGTGTAATGTTTATTTTATAAGCTCTTGTAACAAAGTTAATTATGGTGGGTAAGAAGATATTAGAATAGGATTTAATTCAATAAAATTATATCCTTGTTCTTTTGATGTCTCTAATATTTTAGAAAGTAGATTCTTAGTTACATTTATATGACAGACTCGATAGATATGTTTACCGTGCTTAATGATTTTTTAGTATATTATATTAGGGAGGTTAAGCTTGTTTATTTAGAAAATTATAATTAAGCTTATAATTGAATTTTGTCTTGTTTAGTCAAATTAGGGTTATGGTGCTTTAATTGATCAAATTGCTTTGGGGGTGTTAAGTAAATTGTAGAGTAGGATAGTATTAGAGCTTTAAATCTTATGTGTGGAATCGGTAGTTGGTTTATACTAAGGTATGTATGAAGGAGTTGTTGACTAGATATAAAATTACTTTTTTCATAATGATTGGAATTAAGTTAAATCTAGACAGTTCCTTAAAATTGTTGTCATTTTAACGAAAATTATCGTCGTTAATCTAATAATGTGTAACTAGTATTCTTCTTGATTAGGTTTTGTGTCTTGTAAGGTTTGGAGCTCTTTTGTCATTAATGAAAGGAAGTAAGAATATTTTGGTTATAGGTTGTAATGTTGTATTTACCTTTTCATTGAAATGATTTATTTTCGCAAACCTTGTCTAGAATTAGTACGAGGTTGTCCTTGGGAAAAAATTATATATTTTATCAACTTGTTATAATGATGGTATCGAGTCATTTTCCATTCTCTTTAACCCTTGTTGATCTTATATTATTGTGGTCTAAAGAAAAGTCATGGTCGTTCAAACCTAGTTTCCATATCAGGAAAGGTATTGTTGTGACATGATAAGGAATTTAAATTACCGACTCCAGAGGCTTACTACTTGGTTTTCAACTTGTTATTTGTGTCATCCTATTCTAATGAGGTATTTCTTCAAGTTTTGAAGGGGACAAGGGATTTTTATTGTTTTGGTCAAGTTTGTATGGCTTATGTAATGGATCAAAATCTCTTGTAACCCGTCCTTGCATGTTTTGGTTTTGGATAGTTGGATAGAGATTGCTAGGAGAGTGGCTTTCATGGTGGGGCCGGTGCCCAAAGTGGCCACTTAGGTAACCCCATAGAAGTAGTAAGAAAGTGATAATTTAATAAATTATTTAGGAGGGTTGGGGTAGTAAATTACATAAAAAGATAAGTAAGATGCCTCACCCATGCCTTGAGTGCTCTCGCAGGCTAAGGATGGGATGAGAAGGCCTGGTTGGCAAGGCTGACCTCCTTGTCTCCATGAGAGGACATGTCAGCTCTGCATGTGTCACCTTATGGGGCCAGCACCTAGAGAGAGGCTGCCAGGGTAACCATAGATGGGGGCTAGCTTCTAGTGAGAGATAGCCTGGGTAACCCATGCTACGACCATGCAATGACACTCCTTACTGCAGTCCATTTACTTCCTCTTTATCTTTTTTTGTTACCTCTGGAGTGCAGACTTGTCTTGATGGTTGATCTTATCTTGATGATTTGGATTGTCTTAATAATTTGTCTTGTTATGTCAAGTACTATCTTGTCTGTGCAACCTTGTTATTCTGTTTTGTCTACATGGAGTCTATATCTTGTTGTTGTATTCATTGTTGTAACCTTGACATAGTGGAAACTCATTTTTATCTCCTAACTCGGAGGGGTGGACCTCAGGGTTCCACATGGTTCGGAGATAGAGCTATCCATTGGTCTTCTTGGATGTTATGGTTTGAGTTCAGTGCAGAAGTGTTCCAGTTCTAGATTTATTTCGTACCTTCAAAGTTGTAGTATACATTCATAATTGTATTATTTTAAACCAATGTAATCCATCTTGTAATCTTGTATTGAAACTTGTAATTAATCATCTCTGCAAATGTATAATGTAATATTCTTATGTTGTATTGTGATGCATATCATTTGTATGGTTTTAATTTTATCTAATGCAGTTATGTTCCCTAGAAGTGTTAGCTATTCATTTCATTTAATGTTCTTATTATTTTTATTATCTTTAATGTATAATACATGTCCTTGCTTCAAAAAAAAAAATTATGTAATATTGTCTCTTGTTAGTCTAACACTCTAGGGTTGCATGATGGGTCATCACATCCAACCACCATAGTTCCTACTACATTTCATCATAGTTACACATTTCACCTTATAGTTGGGAACACATGTCCAACTAGGTATGTAAAACATCTTATCCAATTTCTAGGAGATTTTGATCACTATAAAGGCATATTATAGTTCTAGACTTACAACCGGGCATAACATGATAACATCCAATTTTACTATTCAAAACTCGTGGAACCTTTTTGAAGCATGTGGAAATAAATGAATATATTTCCATATTCATTAGACTTGGGAGAGCTTATAGTATGAACCATATCTATATTCATTGAACCATCATCATCACCACATTCATTCTAAAAAGTTCCATCAATATGTTTGTGACTACATGTTACACTTGGCATCAAGCTTCGCACCTCCTTATAGCTAACAAAGATCATCCCTAAGATTAGAAGCTACTATATAAGAATCACTCATGATTATTTGAAGGTAGTCAATTTTATCCCTAGGTCTAAGTTTGTGGATAGTTGACAAAGTACTATAATATAATATCATTTGAATTCTATAACCTAAACATAGTTGTGCCCATATTACTTTGAAGGTTATGGCATCTTATTGGAAGCCTTGTGGAAAACTTCAATTCATTCATTAATGTGAATCAATAAAGATTAAAATTTTAAATTTCTTTTAATTTTTTCGTATGTTTATTCATTAGGTTGCATGCTTGGATAATCCTTCATTGGATTCTCCATCCATAACTACATTAGTAAAACACCAAGGGAGAGAGTATGCCAAAGTTTCAACTAGAAATCTTACTATAAGTGTAATTGGCATTCCAATAGGCACTTTTAAGGTAGGTTGACCTCCAATTTACTAAAAATATATATACATTGGGAATTTGTTGTGTAAACTTTTATAAAAAAATCATTCCATAAAAAAAAATTGAGATGGAAATAAATAAAGAAAAAAATTAAAGAAATCTTATTTGAAATCCCCATCCTACTCATGAGACATGCAATAATACAATCCTAGAACCTACAAAATAAAATTAAGTTTCTTATCTTTATGGAATGCATTTTGATTATTCATTGTTTAATTGTACCTCTAAGTAGATACCAAATTTATGATAAGGTGCATTGAAATAAGTTTTGAAATCCTACACAAAACATCTTGTGTATGTACACCTTAGTCTTTTTAGTCTCTTCATGTAATGAAACAACATGCACATTAGAAGAATATAATAGGAAATATTCTACAAATACTTTATACTAATATGCCACTTCAAGGGGGATACATCCAATAGTCTTCAATAAGAACACAATACTCAATATGATGATACTGACTAACTTCTACCTCCTATATATAGCATACTTATGCCATGGATGCCACCTAGGCTAACCTTGTTGAAATATTAAGGTTTACATTAATAATATCACCATAGTGACTTGTAGTTTATTATTGTTAGTAACTAATTAGTTACATTCATGTATGTTGACAGTTTAGGAAGTTATATTGTAAAGGATTTATAAAAGCCATATTGTAATACTTTGATTGTCATCTCAATAACATGATCGATATTGTGTTTCAAATAGTAATATTAGGTTCGAGATAGTAGATAAACCAAATTTCCAATGCTACACAATCTCAACTAAATTTCAATGTTGTGCATACAAAAGAACATTAGCAAATGAGGATTCATGATTTAGTGTTGCAGTTTGTATAAAGGCATTGATATTTGCATGTATTTCAAGTGCGAAGGTTTGGTGGAAGTCTGCTGAGTGTTTAACCATATGAAAGAATAAGACCGTGTCTCATGGTATGATAATATATTACTATGTGTATAAATCATTTGCTAATGAGTGCCAATATGGGAGAAGTGAATGAGTTAAGTCTATTGTTCAAGAATTTATTCCTTGAAGTGTTTCCAATATTTCAAAAGTTTAATGGCACTATATTTAATCTGTTCCTACTCTCCTACAATACACTTTTCCCTTGTATCATTTTTAGTTTTCTCTATTCCCTAGTCTCTTGTATCCTTGCACACGGAAGTGTGGGTCCCTATAAGTTGTTTGTTTTGCTGAGTAAAGTTTAGGGTTATCTATCCATTTTTTAATTTTTGGGACTAGATTATCATATATCATGCTTGATAAAGTCAGTTATTTCAATACTCTTAAGGTCAAGTGGAACTGCAAATGAAGGTATTAGATCATTTGAAGATGAAGGTGTCCATTTGAGAGAGAGTGGAGTATTGTGAATATAATACAAACATCTAAAATAAGCTATAAGTTTTGACTGAATATTTTATTATGGGAGATATAAGAAGATTTATAAAGGATTATTGTCTTATGCGGTGGAGATAAGTGAGAGATTTATATTTATAATGCATGTCTTATGGTGACTAGAATTTTAAGGAGAAATAAGGTTTAGTGTTACATTGGTGATACATGATTTTGTGTAATATTGGAGATATTACATTTTTAAGGAGAAATAGGGAAGACGATATACAAATGCATTTTTCAGTTGAACTTGACATCCTATTGCATTATGAACATTACAAATATGCCTGAAAATACTGTTTGTGTTGATTGGGATTTTGAGGATTGTAGTACTTCCCCTGGTGCTACTTTTGGATGATAAGGACTAACAAATGTCATATTGGAGGCTAGAGGCACTAGAGGATGGAGGAATTTTTATCATCTCAAGCCAACTTCTCACTCAGAGATGGTGTCTTGTATGAGAAGAATATGTTTTTTTTTTTATGCTTTCTTTTCTATGTTGACAAAATCGAAAGAATGCATATATTGTGAAGTTTGGTTTTTGAAGACAGGAAGAGATTTGGTGAACTCAATATGGATTTATGTCTAGATAGTTTGGGATTCTATGGATCTAAGGAATTACACCCTTGTGAGGGTCATGAGACAACTTGATGGAGCACTGTGGATGTAGCTTAACATGGATTGTTGTCCAATAATTTAGGAGATCTGTGATTTAGGAGTTCAAGGAGGTGGTAATCCAGGAATTCAAGAATTTAGCTTGGGAGCTACACCCTTCTGAGGGTTATGAGGCAGCTTGGTGGAGTTCCAATAGTCTTCAATAAGAACACAATACTCAATATGATGATAATAACTAACCTCTACCTCCTATATAGACCATACTTATGCCATGGATACCACCCAAGCTTACCTAACTACTTATATAAGACTATATTAATCATTATATAACTTAAATAAGAGTTAAGGTAGCCACAAGCTGACTACTCATAACCATATACACACTATAGGATTAGGGGTGTAGTATTTCACTAAAGTTTGCATGTACTCTTGTTGACAAAATTAAAAAAGTTTTTACAAATCCCATTGTATTAATTATTGTAGCATTATTAAATTCTCAACAATATACAATTTTAATTTTATACTTTTGTTGGTTAATCTTGAGAGGACATTGCCAATACAAAAGCAAAATCTTACATGTTTTATTGGTAAACTAAGAAACATCAATTTACAAATAATGCATATTTGTTACACCTAAAAAGTTTTATTACAAATCTAGATAATGCATATTTGTCACACCTAAAAATTCTTAAATGTGAGAAATGAAATTTAAATACTCATTATCTCCTACGATAGTCCCATCCAAAGTTTTGTTAGATATTCCTTGTGAATTTGTGATGAAGGAAATATCTCTAAGGAAACTTGTGAGATTATAAATGAATACTTGTTAGGGTTGTGCTTACCTCTCCAGTTGAAGTGTCCATACCTCATCTTACCAACTATCCTCTTATTCTACTCCTATATAAAGGTGGTGGTGGTTGGATAGAGAATATGAATGACATATTATGTCCACCATATGGTTTTCATAGGGTCTTTTTAATATTCACCAAATTCAATACGATTATTTTAAAAAATAAAAAATAAACTACCTAAGCTAACTATTTCTTAGTTTTGGGCATCACGTCTTCTTAGGAGTAGAAAGTTTTGATTCAAATACCACACTTTTTGGCACTTGAAATATAAACAAACCAATTTAGGTGAACATTGAGAAAAGGTATAGAAGAGTAGTAAATAATCACCTATTTTCTTCATTTGTAGGCATGAGTCTACAAGATTTGATATATCTAACCTTTTGGATTCCACTTAAGACTAGTTAAAAAGAACTCTAGTGCTCATTAGAATGTTGCCATAGCTTCTTCTAGTTGTTTGTGGTGATTTTAGATACCAAATATCAAGCCTAATATTTGTGGTTAGTTGTGTGGGTGGCTTATATTTATGGAAATGCAATGCCCATCTCTATCTTGTGTACCATGATGCATTATGCTCATAATGAGAAATATGGGATATGGGCCCCTCTCTTTCTCATCCATCTTGGAGGTCTAGATGAAATTAACATGCTATACAATTGACAATGAACTCTACTTAAGACATGGTTGCACATTGGTCTATCAAATTTTAGTGGCATCTATGCGTTGATGTTTGAAGGATATCTATTGTTCACTAACATTCTTGTCCAAATTGCAAGGTTTAGAAAGTATACAAACATAACCACATATTTATAATGATAAATTTTAGAACACACATATATACTATACGACTGACAATGAACTCTACATAAGACATGGTTACACATTGATCTATCAAATTTTAGTGGCATCTATCTGTTGATGTTTGAAGGATATCTATTGTTCACTAACATTCTTGTACAAATTGCAAGGTTTAGAAAGCATACAAACATAACCACATATTTATAATGATAAATTTTAGAACACACAGATATACTGTGAGGGGGGTGAATCAGTAGATATCAAATTTTACTTAAATTCTACTACAACAACAAGATATTTACCACATCAATCAAATTATGTAAGAACTTTGCAAACATAAGCACATCCACACATCCACATAAGAGAACACAAGATTTACGTGGAAACCTAGAAGGGAAAAACCATGATGAGAAAAGCTTCTTAGGTCTACTACCCAAATCTAGCCTCACAAAATGAGTCAACATATTACAACATTTTATAGGCACCAACCCACAGGAATTTCAACCTGAGAAGGGCACTAATCCTTTTATAGATTTGTAGGCACCAACCTATAGGGGACTCCAATCCCCTTATCAAATTGAGCACCAACTTAGAATATGAAGCACCAACTACAAGAAGTAGACAACCGTATCTAGATCAGTCCACATCACGCACCAACCTAGCTATGAAGCACCAACTTCAAGTCATCGAATTAGGATCAAGTTCTTTCCACATAGAGCATCAATCTTGCCATTGACAACCAACCCAGGATCAAGTTTAGATAGATCATCTTATATTCATGCCCTTCACACATTACTTACACAATGTACTACTTACCTTTTACCACTCATGAATCATCATGCAAGACAACTTCAAGTCACATATATATACCATCTATGACTCTTTCCAAATTATCTGTGTCAGCTACAAGGTGGCACATAACTCTATACCACATGAGACATATAGTCAACCTTGTATATACACTTTTATCCCAAATCAAATGCAGTAATGTAGGAATGAAATATCATTATGTGCTTCATATCAAAAAGCTCTTCCATATCATCTGTGTCAGCTTAGAACCACTTAACATATCTCTCCAAGATAACTCATGTCAACTACGAACCCTTAATTCATGCAATGTGTAGTCAGCTTGACTCCAAACCCTATGTGGTAACATAGGAGTGAATTCACATTATGCACTTCCTTCCATGAACTCTCCTAGACCCAAATTATCTTCACACAAACTCCCATGCTAACACACACATCTAGAATACTAGCGCAAGCTCTCAAACATACATACACTTTAACTTCTAGTCACATTGTTATACTATCTTCACACTGATACTTCTAGATACCTTTGCGGTAACTCAAATCACCTGAAACTTGGACCAAACAAACATAATGGCCAACTAAATGTATCTTCCAAACTACAAGACCATACACCTAAATTTGGTAGTATGTGGTAGTCTTCTGGTACAGTCACGGTAGGATGGTTCACAAAATGAACTATCCAGACCGTGCAACAAGAGTAAGCACAATAGAAACAACTTGAATAAATGGAACAAATGCAGTTTCAGTCATTCAGTATATCACAAAATTCAAATAGAGATCGGTCGATAACATGCAGGCTTATAATTAGGGCTCATAGGCCTGATTACATACATTCATAAGATAAAGCTTTGAAGCTCCTTCACACAAAATATAGACTATCCGTTATCACCATGTTATGAACTAATTTCCTAGGGATCTATTACATCAGTATATATCCTTTCTAGACCAATAGATTCCTCTATGTTGGCCAAAGAAGGTCACAAACTCTAATGAAGAGCTGTAACATGCAACATAGATAGGTCAGACCTAAATGCATAGGATTTGTCCAGAAAATGAAAGAAATGAAGTGCGGATCTTCAAGAAAGGTCGGTCATGAACCAAAGATCATTGAATGATGTGTCATTAGGCTCCAAAGATTGGGAAATTCTTTTGCAAGTTTCTCTTTTAGCTGGTTGTCTGTTATTATTAGGATGCTCTGTTATGAAACCAGTTGATCTTCTGATAGTGATATCTTTTTGGTAATGATGTGCGAACCTCTGAATTCTAGATATGATGTTGATGAATGAATGTAGATGCTAAGTCTAGCTCCATAAGGTCTAAAATGTAACTATGATAGAATGCCAGATCAAAATGTAGAAGCTGCTTTTAACTGAATTGCCTAAACTGAACTAGAAAATGAAAAGAAACAAACTGATCTGTAAACAAACTGAAATGTAAATATTTTTGGTTGATGCAAGATTGCTCTTGAACTAGGCATGCTCCTACATCAGACATCTGGGGTTATTGAAAAAGTGAGTCCCTCACTTTTCTAGAGCTAGGGGAGAACCAAGATGCTCCACCTTAGCCTAGGAAATACATGATGCATCTTCTTCCAGTCTACCTTTCCACTTCACAAGATATTCTTTGTATTGTCTTCCTCTAGTGATGCATCTAACTCTGTTGTCCAAAATGTCTTCAATATGCTCTAGTACTTTGTGTGGCAACTGATTCTGCAAGTCTTCCCATGCTATCACTGCACTCTACTTCATGATATTGATAAAGGTCTACAATGTTGAAAATTGGTGAAATACCCAATGTCTCCGGTAAGTCCACTTCATATGCATTTCCTGGATCAAATTTTCTGAGTATCTTACAAGTTCCAAACTTCTTCATCTTTAACTTGTTATATGTCCTAACTAGAAATCTTTCTTTTCTTAAGTACACCATCACTTCATCTCCAACTTCAAATTCCTTATGTCTCCTCTTCTCATTTGCCTTTTCCTTCTACTTATTGTTCATGTCCTCCAAATGCTTCTTCACCTGATTATGCATTGTCTTCATATGATCTACAAATTCTTCTACATCTACACTCCTCTTTTATTCCATGCTGATATCTCTTAATTCTACTACTCATCTAGGATTCACTCTAGTCACAAACTCAAAAGGTGTTCTTTTGGTGCTCCTATTTATGGAATTATTGTATGCAAACTCTACTTGTGAAAGAATCAAATCCCAACTTCCAGCTTTCTCTCCAACCAAACATCTCAACAAGTTTCCCAAACTCCTATTCACTACCTCTATCTATCCATTAGTCTGTGGATGAAAAGTTGAACTAAACTTCAAATTTGTCTTCATCTTCTTCCAAAGTGTCTTCCAAAAGTATCCAACAAACTTTGTATCTCTATCTAAAACTAGACTCTTAGGTACTCCATGCAATCTCATAAACTCCTTGAAAAATAGGTTAGCTACATGCACTGCATCAGTTGTCTTCTTACAAGGTATGAAGTGAGCCATCTTTGAAAATCTATCAACCACTACAACTATTGAATCATGTCCTCTCTGCGTTTTAGGTAATCCCATTACAAAATCCATGATTATGTCTTCTTAAGGTCTCTCCGATACTATCAAAGGTATATACAATCTAGTGTTCTAACCACTCCCTTTTGCAACTTGACAAATTCTACAACTTTGCACAAATCTCTAAACATCCTTATGTATTTGAGGCCAAAAGTAGTTTTCACTCACCAAAGCCACTGTCTTGTTAATGCCAAAATGTCTCGCCAATCCACCACTATGTTTCTCCTTGATCAAATTATCACTCATTGAACTTCTAGGTATGCACAACTGATTTCCTCTAAAGAACATATCTTCCTAAATGAAATAATCCAACCACTTACTCCTATCTATCAAAATAGGTTCCTTACATGCTTTCTAAGGTTCTGCAAAATTAATGTCTCCCTCGTACATGTTCTTTAATTCATCAAAACCCAACACTTCAACCCTCCTTTCTGTCAACAAGTTTCTTCTCCTACTCAATGCATCAACAACTTTGTTTGATTTTCCACTCCTATGCTTCAACACAAAAGTATAACTTTGCATGAACTCTACCCATCTCATATGTCTCTGATTCAACTTACCTTAACTGTTCAAATATTGCAAAGCTTAATGATCTGTATACAACACAAACTCCTTAGGAAACAAATATTGTCTCCCCTTCTTTGGTGCTTGAATTATGGCATAGACCTCTTGATCATAAACTAAATATCTTCTCCTTGCATCATTCAACTTCTCACTGAAATATGCTACAGGTCTACCTTCTTGACTTAACATAGCTCCAATTGCATTTCCTTTTGCATCAAAATCAACTTGAAATACCTTATTAAAATTTGGTAATGCCAAAATAGGTTGCTTTGTTACCTTCTACTTTAACAACTCAAAACTTCTATCCACTCCTAATGTCCACTGAAAGTCTTTTCTGTCACCTCTCATTGTCTCAGTCATAGGATTACAAACTGAACTAAAATTTCTGATGAACTTCCAATAGAAACTAGCCAATCCATGAAATGATCTAACTTCTCCAATGTTCTCCAGTGTAGGCCATTCAATAATTGCTTTCATTTTCTCAGGGTCCATCTTCAATCCTTCTACAAAAATCACAAATCCCAAATATACCAACTCTTCCTTCATGAAACTACATTTCTTGATTTTTATCAGCAATTTTGCTTCTCTTAACCTCTGTAAAACTTGTCTAATATGCCACAAATGTTCTTCCTTTGTCTTACTGGAAATTAGAATATCATCCAAGTATACAATCACAAACTTACCCAAGAATTTCTTCAAGACTTCATTCATCAGTCTAATGAAAGTACTCAGTGCATTTGTCAATCAAAAGGGCATCACTAACCACTCATACAATCCTTCATTTATGTTAAAAGCAATTTTCCACTAATCACCTTCTCTGATTTTGATCTAATGGTATCCACTCTTCAAGTCTATCTTTGTGAAATATCTTGCTCCACTCAAACAATCCATGATATCATCCATCCTAGGTAAAGGATATCTATACTTAATTGTGATCTTGTTTATTGCTCTAGAATTAGTACACATTCTCCATTGTCCATCCTTCTTCGGTGTAAGCAGTGCAGGTACTACACAAGGATTTAGACTTTCTCTGATCAAACCTTTCCTCAATCACTCATGTATTTATCTATTTAGTTCTTCATTCTATGCACTGCTTTGTTAGGCAAACTTGCTCCTGGTATAAGATCCATGTGATGACTGATACTCCTTATAGGTGGTAATCCTTTAGGTAAATTATCTGATATGATGTCTTCATACTCTCTTAGCAATTCTCTTATCTCTTCTAGTTGTTCTTCTTCAGTTTCTTTCTTCAATGTTTTAGGCTTCTTAAGAATCAAGGCATAACACATATTCTCATGTCTCAAACCATCTAGAAATTTCCTTCCATCTACCAAATAGATTCTAGCATTCCCTCATACCTCACCCTTAGGATCATCGTCCAAAGGAATCAAAGTAATTCTCTTTCCATTTTTTGTTATAGTATATGTATTCTTCCTCCCATCATGGATAGATTTTCTATCATACTGCCAAGATCTACCCAACAAGATATGACAAACATCCATAGGCATAATATCACACAAGACTTCATCATGATATGATCCAATATGAAATTTCACCAAACATTGTTCACTCACCAGTACTTTATTATCATCCTGAATCCATGCTATCTGATAGGGCTTAGGGTTTTTCAATCTTTTTAACTTCATCTTAGTCACCATCTCCTCTGAAACTATATTATCTAAACTACCACTATCAATTACAAATTTACAACACTTACCTCCTAATTTGCATCTGGCTCTGAACAGACTTTTCATCTATGATGGTTCCTCATTTGCCTCTATTTGAAATGGTGCTCTCCTTATCACCAATGATTCTCCTCTTTCTAGATTGCCAACTGAACTAGGTGATCTAACAGCTTCTTCTTTAACATAGGTTGCTCTTCCACTATTTTTCATCCTGTTGCTTGCACTACCCTAATTACACTCAAATGCTCTATGTACTTCACCTCCACACTTGAAACAAGTACCTCTAAATGTTCTCTTATCAAATCCTCTTCCTTCTCTTTTGTATCCTTCATTTCGGTATACACTAGGGTTTCCTCTCCGATAAAAATTTATGTCATCTCTCTGGTAAGCATTATTATCTCTATCACCCTTCTTCAATGGGTTGTCAAACTTGTTCTTCTCTGGATATGATCTGTCTCCTCTGGAATAAGTCCTACCTCTCTGAAATTTACCCCCTCTGCCTCTCTATCTCTTATCATGCCTTTTGTTTAGCTTCTCCTCAACTTTCAGTGCAAATTGATATGCTTCCTCCAAAGATGTCATCCTTACTAGGCTTAGATCCTCTTGAATGTTCAAGCTTAGTCCATTGATGTATCTAGCCACTTTATCGTTGCTTGCTTCACTATGTCCTATTCTTATGATCATTTTATGAAATTCTTTAGTGTACTCCACAGATTTCTCCTTTTGCCTCAGGTTTTGCAATCTTTTCAATAGCTCCAATTCATAGTCAGTAGGTATGAATTGATTCTTCAACTTTGTCACCATTTGGTCCCACTTTGTAATCTTTTCTTTCCCTTTTCTATTTCTTTCCAACTAAACTTCCTTCCACCATATAACAACATGTCCTTTCAATTTTGTCTTTGCAAATTTCACTTTCTTCGGATCTTCAATTTCCTCATACTCAAAGTATTCTTCTATGTCATTTATCCAGTCAATCAACTCTTCAGGATTCAAATTACCAGTGTAGTTCGGCACATCCACTCTAGGTCTCTTTCCAATCTTTGAAATCACTTGCAACATCTTTACTTGATCTGATTCTCCTTCTTCATCACCTCCTAAGGTTTCACCAGTTTGTTCAACAGATTGAAATTCTTCTTTGTCCTCACTTTCAACATTAGATATCAGTGTCAATCCTCTTCACCTATCTTCTTCAACAACATCCAAATGAATTTGCATTGTTTTCATCATCTCAATCATCTCATCCATTCTACTAGCCATTGTCCCAATAGCAACAATTCTCAGCAGTGGCATTATTCCTAGGATCAAGTGCAAACTGCCTCAAGTTTGATGATCGGGCTACAAGGTGACAACTATCTCATACTCAGAGATCGATTGCAACACAAGTAACCTTCCTCAATTCGATGATCTATCCACAGCAAGATCTTATGGAATTCCCTCACCAACTTCACTCAATTCACTCCGAAGGATTCAAACTTTCACTCTGATACCACTTAGTGCAGTCACGGTAGGACGGTTCATAGAATGAACTATCCGGACCGTGCAGCAAGAGTAAGTACAATAGAAACAACTCAAAGAAATGGAACAAATGTAGATTTAGTCATTCAGCATACCACAGAATTCAAATAGAGATCGACATGCAACATGCAGGCTTATAATTAGGGCTCACAGGCTTGATTACATACATGCGCAAGATAAAACTTTGAAGCTCCTTCGCACAAAATCTAGACTATCTATTATCACTATGTTATGAACTACTTTCCTAGGGATCTATTATATTAGTATATATCCTTTTCGGACCAATAGATTCCTCTGCATTGGCCATAGAAAGTCACAAACTCCAATGAAGAGTTGTAACATGCAGCACGAATAGGTTAGACCTAAATGCATAGGATTCCTCCAAAAAAAGAAAGAAATGAAGTGCGGATCTTCAGGGAAGGTCGGTCATGAACCAAAGATCATTGAATGATGTGTCATTAGGCTACAAAGATTAGGAAATGCTTTCGCAAGTTTCTCCTTCAGCTAGTTGTTTGTTATTATCAGGATGCTCTATTCTAAAACTAGTCGATCTTCTGATAGCGAAATCTTTTTGGTAATGATGTACAGACCTCTGAATTTTGGATATGATGTTGATGAATGAATGTAGATGCTAAGTCCAGCTAAAAAAGGTCTAAAATATAACTATGATAGAATATCAGATCAAAATGTAGAAGTTGCTTTTGACTGAACTGCCTGAACTAAACTAGAAAATGAAAAGAAACAAACTGAAATGCAAATGTTTTTGTTTGATGTAAGATTGTTCTTGAACCAAGGATGCTCCTGTATCATCTTCACTGACACTCCTATTAGCCAATTTCACTATCTTGACTCAGACACTTCTAGATATCTTTGTGGTGATTCATAACTTTTGTAATTAAGATATAACATGAATTCTTCTTTTCTCTTCATAACCTCCAAACCACAAAGCAAAATAATCAACTATAGAAAAATGTGGTATTAGGGAACATGATAGTCTAACACTTATTTTGAGAAAAAGATCTTAGAAAACTACTGCAAATATCTCCAGACTTCTACAACTGTAGTAGATAATCAGGAATAATTGATCCTAGTGTGTAAACATAATGAACAATGATAACATTAGCATCTTGTAATTATATTATCATATTGCAACTATACTTTTCCCTCCATTGCCTTGACATCAATGACATTTCCAACAATCTCATGCACTTGACATCAATGACAACATACCTAGCAATCTCCTCCTTTGTCATTGATGGCAACACAAATATAATTCTCTTATTTTGCATTTCTTCTCCTTACTATATCTCTCCCCTTGATTATACCTCCCCCCCTTTGACATCAATGGAAATGGGACACTACATTATCAGTATGCTTAAGCTAAGATGAATGTCTCCCCCTTTCTCCATCAAACTTGATTATCTATATTGTCTTCTATCTAATCGCTCCTCCTGAAAGGTAGCCACTGTCCAACCAGGGATGAAGAATATGCTTTTAGTTTCTCCCCTTGGATAGATGCTCTAGCTGTACTTCTACTTGTGAGAAGAAGAAGGAGCAATAATTCCTAACTTTTTCCTAGCTTTATGAAGATGTCTGCAACTTGATCTTTTGTGGTGACATATTCCAACTTTACCTCCTCATCTGCAACCTTTTCTCTCAAGAAGCGATACGTAACAGATATATGCTTATTTCTAGAATGCATCACTAGATTCTTTGGTATGTTGATGGCACTTGTGTTATCACCCAAAATTGGAATGGGCCCATCATATATTACCTTAATATCCTTTAATGTCTGCTTCATCCATAAAACCTGAGTACAACAAGATATTGTAGCTATGTATTCTACTTCTGCTATTGATAAAGAGATTGAATCTTGCTTCTTTATTAACCATGAAACCAATCTATCACCTAAAAAGAAAGCTCCACCATTTGCTCTTCTCCTATCATCAATCCTACCAGCCCAATTTGCATCTATATATGCAGTCAGAGAGAAATCATTTCCTTTCTCATACCACAATCCATAGTCAAATGTTCTCTTCAAGTATCTGAAAATCCTTTTAACAACCTTTATGTGTGTCTCTTTTGCATTTGCTTGAAACCTAGCCACCATAAAAATTTCTTGCATAATAACTAGTCTTGATGCAGTCAAGTTTAATAAGATTCCTATCATGGACCTATAAAGAGTCTAATCATCTAGAAGTGACTCATCATCCTTGCTAAGATGACAACCTATTACCATAGGTGTACTTACTAGTTTTCAATCATCCATACAAAACTTTTTCAACATCTCCTTGACATACTTAGCTTGTGAAATAAAAATACCCTTATTTGATTGAACAATTTGAAGTCTAAGAAAGAATGAAAGTTTGCCTATCATAGACATCTCAAACTCCTTCTGCATCTCTTTTTCAAACTTCTTGCACATCCCATCATTAATACCAAAGATAATATCATCAACATATATAACTACTATCAAAATGTGCTCACTTTCTGCCTTAATGTAGAGATTTCTATCTTTAATACCTTTCTTGAAGCCTTGTTGATGTTAGTACTTGTCCAACCTTGTATACCATATCCTAGGGGCTTGTTTGAGACCATATAAAGCCTTTCTAAGTCTATATTACAAAATTTGATCTTCTAATAGCTGAAATCCTTCAGGTTGCTTTATGTAAACTTCTTCTAGATCACCATTAAAGAAGGTAGATCCATTTGATACACCTTGAAGTCTTTGTGAACTGTGAATGAAAGAAACATCCTGATTGCTTCCAATCTTGCCACATGGGAAAATGTCTCCTCAAAATCAATGCCTTCCACTTGTGAATAGCCCTTGCAGACCAACCTTGTTGTGTTTCTAACCACTTCTCCATCTTCATTCAACTTATTTCTGAATGCCCACTTGGTGCCAATCACACTCTTATCCTTTGGCCTTGGAACAAGTTCCCAAGTTTCATTCTTCTCGATCTAATTTAGCTCTTCTTGCATAGCATTGATCTAATTCTCATCTTTACTAGCTTCAATGAAATTCTTAGGCTCTACTTTGGATAGCAAAGAGAATTTCATCTATTCTCTCAGTTTTCTCCTAGTTACAACTCCATCATCCTTATTGCCGATAGTCTAATCTTCAGAGTGATTTTTCTAAACATACTTTGCAAGTGTCTTGGTAGTCTCCTTCAGTGTTTCTTCTTCTTCAACTTCATATTCATCTATGTAGGTAGATTCCTTTGAGAAATAGACTTCTTAATCATGTGTGGATGAATGTAACTCTTCATGAACCCTAACATTTGCACTCTCAACTATCTTCTACAGTCTTTTATAGTAGCATCTCTATGCCTTGCTTCAAGTTGAGTGGCCAAGAAAAATTCCTTCATCAGATCTTGAGTCAAACTTGCCCAAGTTGTCTTCATCTCTTCTGATATAACATATACTTCCAAATATTCGAAAACACTTGATAGATGTAGGTATGCCTTTCCAAAATTCATATGGGTCTTTGTGTTATTTATTCTTATCTGTCCTCTATTAAGAATGTAGACAACATTATGGATTACTTCTTTCCAATACACATCAGGAAGCTTGAATTCATTCAACATTGTTCTTTCCATCTCCTGAATTGTTATGTTCTTCCTTTTAACTTCTCCATTTTGTTGATGAGTCCTTGTAGTAGAGTACTGTCTCCTTATTCCATGTTTTTCATAGAATTCCTCAAATTCATTTGATGTGTACTCACCACCTCTATATGATCTTAAGCACTTGATTCTAGCATTCATTTCATTCTCAACCATAGACTTGAAAATCTTGAATCTATTGAAAGCTTCTAAGTTATCTTTCAAGAATGCAACCCATGTCATTCTAGAGTAATCATCAATGAGCAACATGAAATACCTTTCACCTTGGAGATTTTTTGTTTTGGTAGGACCACATAAATTTGTATGAATCAGTTCTAATGGCTTTGTTGAAGTGTATTCTTTGGTCTTGAACCTTATCCTTGCCTGCTTTGCAATTTGACATTCCTTACAAAAGGTGTTAGTAGGCTTGGCAATCTATTGCATGTCTCTAACTACATGTTTAGAGCTGATCTTCACAAGGTTGTCAAGGTTGATGTGTCCCATCCTCTTATACCACAACCAACATTCATCTATTTGTCCTAGAAGATAGTTCCTTCCTTTGACTTCACTAAGATTATACAAGTTATTCTCTATCATGCTTACTTCTACCACAAGTTTGCTAGTGCTTGCTTTTTTGATTTCACATCCTTGTGCATGGAAGATGAGGTTGTATCCTTTGTTACACAAATGAATTATACTAAGAAAATTGTGCTTGAGGCCTTCAACAAATAGGATATCTTCTATTTTGGTTTTTCCATCAATGCTTATTGTGCCCTTTCCACATATTCTTGCAGTGGAGTTATCTCCAAACTTAACTGAACCATCATTCCACTTTTCAAGACTAATGAATTTACTTTTATCTCCTATCATGTGGCTTGAACACCCACTGTCTATAACCCAAGGATTTGCTTGCCCCTATGCATGAAATGTAGTTTGGACAATCATTGAATTTTCACCTTCATGATTGTTCTTCTTGAATTTCCATTCCTTATTTTGATATATCTTCTATTTTTTAGGAATGTTTATCCTTTTGTCTTGGGTATCAAGATTAGTCATCTGAGATTTTGACTTTGCCAAGCTACTTCTACAAAACCTTGCTATGTGCCAAAAATTGTTGCAAAAATGACATATTATGTTGAAATCAATCAAAGGAGCAAAAGGATTTCTACTAACATAATCACTTCTTCTCATTCTAGATATGCATTAAATGGCTTTGTGACCATATTGATTGCAAATGAAACAATAACTAGAGAAAGCATAATTAAATTTGTTCATGAATGTCTATCTTGTAGGAGTTGATCTTCTGAATTTTCCTTTTTGAGAGATAACAGGGATGAAATAAAATTATTCAATTTTCTTACTCTCTTTCTTCATTGGGATTTTTTCATTTGGCGTTTTCTTCTCTGAGTAAATCTTCTTTGTAGGAGAAAAAGATTGTGTGACTTCTTCATCATAGCCCAACTTGACTTTATGAATAGAGGTCTCTAAATCTTTATTATATCATCCAGAATTTCAAATCTCTTTCCAAACTTGATATTCTTATTCAACTGAGCATGTGCTTTTTCATCTTCCTTTATTAGAGAAACAATTTCTTCTTCAAGTTTTAAACACTCATTTGATTTGGCTTCAAGATCACTATTCACAAAGTTTGTAATCCTTTTTCCCTCTTCAATTTGAATCTTTAAGCTTTGCCTTTTGTTCTTTGTTTTCTTTCCTTACTAATCTCAAGTCCTCAAGAGCATAAATAAGTTCACCTTAAAGATCAACTTCACATTCTTCTTCATCAATAACTATCATGTCTTCTTCATTAGGATCTAGCATTTCCGCACCATCTTCCACAGGGTTGTCTTCATTTTTCAAAACAACACTCCTTGTTTCTATTGCCATGAGATGAGTTTATTCTCTATCATTATTTGAGACACTTTAATCACTCTTGTCAGATGACCTGCTTTCCTCTTTGGAATAGAGGCTTTTCTTATGTTTGTGAAAGCTCCCCTTTTCATGTTTTCCTTGTTTATGGCTCTTTTTATGTTGATAATGTTTTCCATCTTTCTTTACGTTATGCTCTTCTTCCTCATCACTACTTTGACTTTTGGCTTGAGGACACTTAGCAATAGAATGACCAATTTTACCACAATTGAAGCATTTGAACTTAGGTAACTTACCTTTGTACTTGCTAGAACCCTTCTTCAAATTTCTCACAAAGTTGGCTTCCTCATTATCAGACCCATCACTTGGCTTAGATGCATCATTATTTTCTTTCTTAGATGCTTTGAAAGCAACTTCCTTCTTAGATGTCTCCTTACTCACATTCCTCATTTCATAAGAAGATATCCATACAAATCATCCATTGTGAACTTATTTAGATCTCTAGCTTCTTCAATAGCAGTTCAACTTTTGAATCATACCTTTGGGGAAGCGATCTTAGAACCTTCTTCACAATTACCAATTCTATCATTTCTTCACCAAGTCCCCTAATAGCATTGACAATTTTCTCCACTCAGAGCAGATAGTCAGCAATATTTTCTTGTTTCTTCATCTTTAGACTTTCAAACTTGTCTCTGTAGGTCTATATCTTAGCTTGTTTCACCTTATCACCACTTTCATAAATCTTATGAATCTTTTTCCAAATATCCTTAGTTGATTTGCACTATATTACTTTGACAAAATTTGTGTTGGTCAGACCACATAAGATAGCATTCTTTGCCTTAGCATTGTTCTCACATTCTTTCCTGTCATCCTAGTCTATTGGAGGAGTTGTGGGTTCAATGTAACCATTAATCACAGATCTCCAAACATCATACCCTAGAGAGGTTAAATATGCTTCCATCCTTATACTCCAGAATGCATAGTTAGATCCATCAAAAAGAGGTGCTCTATTAGAAGAGGATCCTTCATCTCCTGCCATGTGTTCCAATCCAAGATCTACCTTCAACTGTTAGGCTGCACCAAGGAACTTAGCTTTGATACCAATTGTTAGAACACACAGATATACTAAGAGGGGGGGTGAATTAGTATATACAAATTTTTACTTCATTTCTACTACAACAATAAGACCTTTATCACATCAATTAAATTATGTAAGAACTATGCAAACATAAGCACATCCACATAAGATAACACAAGATTTACGTGGAAACCCAGAAGGAAAAACCCACAATGAGAAAAGTTTCTTGGGTCTGCTACCCAAATCTAGTCTCACAACATGAGTCAATGTGTTATAATATTTTTTAGGCACCAACCCACAGGAATTTCAACTTGAGAAGGACACCAATCCTTTTATAGATTTGTAGGCACCAACCTATAGGAGACTCCAGTCCACTTATCAAACTGAGCACCAACTCTGTCCCTGAGCACCAACTTAGAATATGAAGCACCAACTTCAAGAAGTAGACAACTGGATCCAAATTATTCTACACCGAGCACCGACCCCGCTATGAAGCACCAACTTCAACTGACTGAATTAGGATCAAGTTCTTTCCACATAGAGCATGGACCTACCACTAAGCACCAACTCAGAGTATGAGATATCAATTTTCGCACACCTTCAAATGTACAACATCACACACTTAACATTTCTCTTCTCTAGATAAAGAAATATGCTTATACCAGTACTAACACAATCTATGTAAACTTCAGATCATCTTCTATTCATGCCCTTCGAACATTACTTACACAATGTACTGCTTACCTTTTACCACTCATGACTCATCATGAAAAACAACTTCAAGTCACTATATATATGTCATCCACGACTCTTTCTAGATCATCTACATCAGCTACAAGGTGACACATAATTCTATGTCACATGAGACGTGTAGGCAACCTTGCATGTAAATTTTTATCCCAAATCAAATGCAGTAATGTAGGAATGAAATATCATTACATGCTTCATATCAAAAAGCTCTTCCATATCATTTGCATCATCGTAGAACCACTTAACATATCTCTCCAAGATAACTCATGTTGGCCATGAACCCTTAATTCATTTAACGTGTAGTCATCTCGACTCCAAACCCTATGCTATAACATAGGAGTGAATTCACATTATGTGCTTCATTCCATGAACTCTCCTAGTCCCAAATTATCTTCTCACAAACTCCCATGTTGATGCACAGATCTAGGATACTGGTGCAAGCTCTCAAACATACATACACTTTAACTTCTTGTCACATTGTTATACTGCCTTCACACTGATACTTCCAGATACCTTTGTGATTACTCAAATCACTTAAAACTTGGACCAAACAAACATAATGGACAACTAAAGTTATCTTCCAAACTGCAAGACCATACACCTAAATGCGGTAGTATACGATAGTCTTCATTGACACTCCTGTTAACCATTTTCACTGTCTTGACTTAGACGACTCTAGATATCTTTGTGGTTATTCATAACTTCTGTAATTAAGATATAACATGACATTTTTTTTCTCTTCATACCTCCAAACTGCAAATCCAAACAATCAATTGCAGTAGAACGCGCTATCAGGGAACATGATAGTCTAACACTTCTTCCAAGCAACAGTCCTCAAAAAATTGCTACAAACATCTCCAGACTTCTGCAACCATATTAGATAATCAAGAATAGTTGATCCTGATGTGTAAACATAATGACAAATGATAACATTAACATCTTGCAATTATATTATCATCTTGCAACTATACTTTGCCCTCCATTGCATTGACATCAATGACATTTCTAACAAGCTCATGCACTTGACATCAGTGACAACATTTCCAACAATAAATGTGTGGACACGTGATCAATGTTATGTAAGCATATATGTACATAACACTAACATTGTATAAAGGTAGGCACCACAAAAAAGAGGAATTATTAATTTAATTGGGGAAAGGATAATCGGTATGCTCACTCTATGATTGGCTCTATTCATAAATTTTCTACATGTAATGTCATGTAGACCAAAAATCTATTCAAATTCAATGATTAAATCTTATCTTAATAATTCTTTGTATGCACCACTAGGAATTATGTTCAACTTTGTATTCTACAATTGGAAAAGTCCATTCCAAACCATTAGGAACATGGCCTAAATTTGACAATCAACTCTACTTATCAAACATTTTTTTAAGACAAGTATTATTTGAAATTGTCCTTCAAATACTAAAGGCAAAGTCCCATGCTACTTCTTAGCTTATTTTGTCTAACAACCACTCAATGTTTTAAGGATTCATTTGTGGAGCTAGTGGTCCCATGAATATTTTATTTTTCTGCTTATTTTAAGTAGTTATCTAAAATTGTAATTTTTTACTACATAAAATTTAAAAAATAAATTATTAATAAAGAACTATTTATTAATAAAAAAGTAGGAGATAAGATTTGAAGGAAAATGAACAAAAAAAGATGGAACAAAATATAAGCAACCACGTGGCATAATGTAGCATAATTTTAGCCCCCCTTTTCTTCACGACATATTTTCAATCCCTGTAGCTACTATAATAGGGAATGATTTTAAATTATCCTTTATACATAATTTTAAATTTGCATGGGAGTAGCTATAATGAAGCCAAAAGGATTAAACACAAATAAATTTGATATTTTAAATATTAATGAAATAATATAATTAATTATATATTAATAATAGAATTTATATTAAATTATATATTTATGTTATATTGTGTATAAATATAAATATTGAAATATTATACTTCATTGTATATATTAATTATACAATTCTTATTTTAAATATCAATAGAATAATATAATTAATAAATAAATGGAATTATCATTATAATGTACTTATATTTATGTTTATTTAATTTAATATAATCTCTATATTTCACTTTTCACCTCCCTCTCATCCTCGTGCATGGGACCTCATCCACACATTAATGCTAGAGGTTCAAACCCATGAGCTTGTAGGCCAGTGAAGACCAGAGCTTGTATTTAATTTAATATAATATCTATATTTCACTTTTGACCTCCCTCTCATCCCCATGCATGGAACACACCAACACTAGAGGTTCAAACCCACGAACTTGTAGACCAACAAAGGCCCAGAGCCTATATTTAATTTAATATAATCTCTATATTTCACTTTGACCTCCCTCTCATCCTTGTGCATGGGACCTCGTCTACATCAATTCTTGAGGTTCAAACCCGTGAGCTCATAGGCTAGTGAAGGCCCAGAGCCTATATTTAATTTAATATAATCTCTATATTTCACTTTTGACCTCCCTGTCATCCTCATGCATGGGACCTCATCCACGCATCAATGCTAGAGGTTCAAACCCACGAGCTCGTAAGCTAGTGTATATTTCACTTTTGACCTCCTTCTCATTGCCATGCATGAGACCTCATCCATGCATCAATGCTAGAGATTCAAACCCATGAGCTCATAAGCTAGTGAAGGCCCAGAGCCTACAAACACAATAGCCCGGCACAAGGCTTGCGAGCTCTTTGGCCTAGCAAGGGTTTGAACCTTGGTGGCCACTGCTACAACCGAGTGACTTGACCATCGAACCATGCCCTTAATGGCTAATATAATCTCTATATTAATATTAATATGATTATTTAATTTAAATATATATATATATATATATATATATATATATATATATATATATATTTCAATAAAAAATTTAGTTTCAATTTTGTGATCAAAATCACATAATTAGTTATTAAATTGATTTTATAAATTTTATCCTTTTATTAGTACTTGCCTTGCACATACTATTGTGATCAAAACTCTTTAACTTGTAATTATTTTTTTTTAAGCACGCTAATCAAGAGCATTTTTTTCTTATATAAGTTTATATTAAATTTTGTTAAAAATGTAAATTTTTATTAATATATATATGATTTGGATTTAGAGATACAATTCTATTGGATAATTGATTAAGGGTCTTATTCTCCCCCATCTTCCTTGAATGTCTCCACTCCCCCTATATTCTCTCCATCATTCCTTATTTTATGGGGAAAATTTTCATTTTTTATTAGTTTGTATTTACTTCCACTTACAAGTTTATTATTATTATTTTAATGATATAATTTTTAATTAATTCCACAATTAACTTAAACAAAATCCTAATTTTTCTAATAATATACACATACATCATCTTATCTCCATTTCAATATTCACTTTGACAATTTCTCATTCCCTCAAATACTAATTAATGAATTTAACTCCACCATTTAAACATCATTTTAAAAATATTTCCTAACATATGTAATTTAATTAAATAATATTTAAACAACTAAGCTATAAAATAATAAGATTTAGGCTTCTTTAATGCAATTAGAATTGTTCTAAACTTACATTATTTTCTAATTACAAGACAAGTTTCATTATTATAATACTATAAAGGCAGGTACTCACTTGTTATAAATACAATCATTTATAAACTAAATATATTTATTAAAATATTTAATCTTTCCAAAATCTCTCCTTTTATATTATAAAAATTTGAGTATATTTTATGACAAAATTACCTAAGTACATTATAATCCCATGCAACTTTCAAACTCAATTTAAAAATAGGCATAAGAGATTCAAAAATTGCATAGGAAAAATCTAGATCAAACAATGCGAATTTGAAACCCTAAAAGCGAAGTAAAAAACAAAACACTAGGAGATTATTTATAAAGCCACGATCGGATTTGTTTAGTGCCTGTAAGTACAAAAATCACGCATTGCCTCCACGAGCACCTGTATGATGATTCAAATCCTTGTCATGTACATGTAAGCATGAAATAATGTCCTTTAAGTAGCATGCCTCTTGATGATGTGTCCTCCTTTCTTGTCTTGTGTTGTTTCTTCCTTGTTGATTTCCCTCTCTCCCTGTTTGCGACACTTTTTGACACTTGTTGCGACACTTGTCGATTTGCAGTTCCTAAGCCTTGTGAGTGTCTTGTAGGTGAGTTTTCACCTCTCCCTTATGTTTTTCCTCTAGTGCACCTCCTAGAACCTTCTAGAGGTCTCCTTATCCATCTCTCGCTTTCAATTTTTAGTTTCGCCCAAACCAATCCAAATCTCCCCCTATTATGGAAGAGATCTTGTTGACACAAGTGGAGATTTGGATTCTTCCACATGAGTGACCTATTTCTTGATGCAGAACCTTTCCTTTTCCTCTCTTCTACCATCTCCCAGCCTATTTTTCTGCATCTGACCCTGTCCAGCCCGGATCTCCCCCGGGTGACCCATGGTCACCCCCCAAGTGACCCTACTAGAAAAAGGGGTGACCCTGCCATTTTTCAAGCCGCAAAAAAACTCAAGTTTCTCTCTCATTTTTGCTCCATTTTTGCTTGCTTTTCTCTTTGTTTGCATGTTTTTTGATCCGTGATATAGAGTTAACTATTTCATGTACCCACACATGCATAATTAGATCTATTTGATCTCAAATTAACTCTTCAATCAATCTCATGCATTCCCTCACCTCCATTTCCTCTCCAGTGATAAGTTATCATTGCTTCATCACTCTGTAATCAACTGAGTTCAATGGGTAATCAACCTTGTTAACTCCCCAATCTATTCTTGTTAACTCATCAATCAAATGAGTTAACTCTCCAATCAATCCCTTCCTCTGAACATATAAATACCCCCCTCCCTCAAGCACAAAGGGAGGCAAATTCATTGTGCACACAACTCTTGCCAATTTTGCTCTCCAACTTAGCATTCAAATGCTCTTACAGGACAAAGGTGCATTTTTTCTTTATTTGTTCAACCAAGCAATGCTATGTTGCTTCATTCTATGCCATTGTGCTCAATCCAAGCTCTCATTGAGCTCATACAAGCTTCATCAAAGCTTCTTTTTGCTTCTTTGGGTCATTTTGTTGTCAAGAGGATTACCTGCTGCCACAAAATGATTTGAGGTTGCCTGTCACAGGGATTATTGAGGGTAGTGGAGTCAACAAATCTTCATTTCTTCCAGGTTCCTTCATTGTTTTCTTTCAATTCATAGTAATTATAGAATCAAATTTGCTCTTGAGAACAGTAAAACATTGCTTTTTCCTTGATAGTTACATCTTGCACGTTAGATTAATTGCTTTCATATTCCTAGATCTAGATTGTTAGAAGAAGCATTTTTCCCTTTTCTTAGATTAGATTGCATTAAAAACATCAAAAACACAAAAAGCATAGGTTAACTTTGCATTGGAAAAGTCATATAGGATTGCACACATATTTCCTTTTCATAGATTAGAAGCACTTTTATTTCCAAATTACTATAAAAAATACCAAAAAGAACATTTTGCATATCATTTAGTTTGCATGCATATAGATACCCTAGAATAGACAAAATTGCAAACCCTTGATTCCATCACGAGGTAATAACGGTTCAAACAATTCTAAACAAACCCTTCATTTCATCACAAGGTAAAAATAAAATCAAAACACAAGTCAAACCCTAGGTCAAAACCCCCAGATCTAGTTAAGGTTAGCAAATTACACAGTTTCTTCTATCCTGATTCACGAATGTGCTTAGGAGTGAGAGAAGAGTGGGTAAGGGCTATTCGTGATAAGATCCAAGAGATTCATCCATGACCTCAACAAGAAACACTTGTCTTACCACAAGGACACCCATTTGTCCTCTTGGTGTTAGAAGAAACTAGACAATGCCAGATACAACAAGAACTCTTACAATGCATACAAAGACAAGAGGACATCAATGAAAACAATCATTTACCCACATAGAGGTGGAATCAAAGGAATCCAAACAGAAGGAGAGAAACTAGTGACCCTTTGGATCATAGGGTTATCTCAACTACTACAACAATCGAACGAAACATACAACAAAGCACACAATAAAAAAGGCCACAGTACTTGTCGACCCCTCTCTATGAAGTCTAGCTCTCCAACAAGCCAAACCCCCATCGTGTCTCACCTCCTCTCGACTGGCTAATTCCACATGAGCAAAAGTGACATGGTGGATTGCCTCATGGCAAGGAGGGAAAGCTTACGTGTGCATGCTGAAATTTGACCTGATAGCCCTAGGCAACCAGAGTCACAATTTTGAGCGTACAGTGCTAGCATAAAAAGATTGAAGGGCTGGCAACTTTGAATCCTACGGGGGCTAAGTGAATTTTTTATAGGATAATTTGGCTGATAGGCCATTCTATATGTGCACACATCTTGTAACTACCAAAAAATTTGGTACTCCTAATCAAAAATAATTTCTTTGGTAGTCCTTCCTTTTTCTAGCCATCCAAAAATATCATTATAATACTAAAAAAGAATACATCTAATAAATATTAATTAATAAGGAATCTTCATGATTACAATTAGCACTAAAATAAAACCACCATGACAGTTGAATTAATTCGCAATTGCTAAAGAAGGTATAATTTCTTACATAACCACCACCGCCAGTTTGTAATGGCTGCAAGGATGAATGCTCATGTTATTTTTAGTGTGGCATATGGTTATATACTCAAATCTCAGTCAAGGATCTCCTCTTCACCACCATTATTTTTCTCTATCAAAGGAGAGGCAAATCCATTCCAAAGTTACCAATATTTTGATGCCAGTCAGAATTCAAATCCATAGGAACTAGGCCGTGGTTTATTTTCTACAACATCGTCATCACCATTCCTACCCATAGCCTTCAACAATAGGTTGGTCACTATTTGCTACTAGTTGCCATCCCTTTTCATTGCCACAGTCAAGATTATACACTGCTCTAGTCACAGTCTACAGAAGTCTTTACTCCTAGCACCATCACCATTGATCACCTGCTCAATGGCTTCATCTCCTTTTGCAAGTTCACAAAGCTTAGCGTCTATTTTGGGATGCGACCTCTAGTTTAGGCCTGCACTCAACATGCTCTTGCTCAGAATTTACACTTCACGCCACTAAAATCCTATTTTGGACTGTCTTTGGGTTTGGCCCTGAAGACTTGGTCCATGTTGTACCAGACGAAGAAGATCGAAAGGTGCACTTCCACACGAGTCATTGACATTGAGTTACCGTCATAGAAAGGGGCTCTCTACAGGAAGAAAAGAACTTGGGAGAATACATAAAATAAATCGGTGTAATATCAAGTTCATGGATTTTTGTTAACTCCGGCGTCAAGATTCAAAGCACCTTGAAATTGTACAAAATCACAACATAGTGGATAATATGGAATAAAGGATTATAGTGGATAATATGGAACAAGAGATTAGAGCTCTTGCCATTACAGATATTGTAAAGAAACCTAGCTTTTCCAAACCAGTGTCGCCTATGGGAGAAGAGCATGACGCGTTACAATTTTTTCAAAAGCGTTATTTGTGTGGAAAATAAGTTTGACAGTTGAGCTGTAGAAGTCCAATATTTGTGTGAAAGTAGTGTAGCAGTTCGTGACTATCTCAGATATGGATCTATTTTGTTTAGAAAGTTTGTCATTTTTCTATCATAGTTGTATGAAATTCTATTAATGTTCATATTCCTGATTGAGTCATTCTATTGAGATCACATTGAATTCATATTATTTCAGGATGTTGTCCATATTCCAAGATGAAGTTTAAATGTTGTGATTTATAGGTGTAGTTTATAAGCTGATAAATATATATAGGTCTGTATGAAGCTGAGATCCTGATAGTTTATAGAATATTGAATGTGTTTGTTGTTCAATCATACAATATTTCTTTCTTTTCAAATTTACCAATATATTGAAATGATGAGCTACAGGCCTTGGTTACCCTTCAATGAGCACCCAGGTCTTGACTACATAAGAAAAACTTATGGAGCAACAATTACTTGGGAGGATGATTTCCAGAGGAGCCTACATGTGGGGTGCTGAAAGATTGCACCATTTGTCAGAAACATTGAATGATTTTCTTGTTAGACTGACAGTTATATATAATTCACTTCTTAAATAAATTTCTATTTTACTCGCAATTATTGGTGCATATTAGCAGAGAAAATTTTAATGTGATTCGTTTCTTTTTTTGGGGGGGGGAGGGAAGTTTTTTAAGAGAAGACATGCAGTTGTCTTTTCAAATTTTATTCCTTTTTGGTTATGGCTTTAAATTTATAAATTTCAAGTATTCTCTAATTATTCTTTTAATTTAATATTAAAAATATAGTAGTGAGATGTTTATAATATTTAAATTGTTGTGGTATGATTTTCTCATAATTAGATACAATTAACTAATTTCATTATATGACAAATATATTAAGGTTAAAGTTTTCAATATTAATTTTTAAATATTAACAATATATTACAACTAATATATTTAACTTAGACACAAGAGCACAAATTTATGTAGTTTCTTGCATTCACAAATTTACAACTCTTAATCCATTAAAAATATATTAAGGTTAAAGTTTTTGTATTAACTTAATTTAAAAAAATAATAGGTTTACTGTAATTAACTTAGACACAAGATATCACTCTTCACCAACTTATGTAGCCTTTTGCATTCACTTCACTAAACCCTAACCCTAATTCTAATCCTAATTCTAAACTAAATAGTAACCCTAACCCTAATTTTAACCCCTAACTCTAATCCTAAATATAATATATAATATAATTAGATTTAGAATTATTATATAATATAATATATTTTTAATTATTATATATTATATTATTAGATTTATGTAATTTTGAAGGGTAAGAGTCAATCTTAAATTTGACAATTGTATAGCTTATTTAGACATTCTAGTTGTGAACTTGCCAAAGCTCATTCATAGACATGTGCATGCACACACAGAGTGTGACAAATTTCATTCAAATACATAGGCACACACTTCACACAAACTGAATGAAAAAACTAAATAACTTTCACACACACACACACTTCACATGAAGTGAATGCCAAAAATTAACTTTCAAACATGCACACAATGAATGTCAAAGTTTATTCATACACACACAATGAAAGTCAAAATTTATTCAAAGACACAAAGACTCACAATGAACATCATTGAAGTTTGTTTGTAGACACATTTCACAAAAAGTGAAGATAAAAATTTATTTATACATGACACAAAATGATATCCAAAGTTCATTCGTGCACACACACAAAAAAGTAATGTTAGTTCTTTCAAGCACATTCCACATAAAGTGAACATCAAAATTCATTCATACACTCTGCACAAAATGATAATTGTAAGAGTCAAGGTTAAATTTGACAATTGTATAGCTATATTTAGACATTTTAGTTGTGAGTGCCAAAGCTCATTCATAGACACATGCATGCACACACAGAGTGTGACAAATTTTATTCAAATACATAGGCACACACTTCACACAAACTAAATGATAAAACTAAATAACTCTCTCTCTCTCTCTCTCTCTCTCTCACACACACACACACACACACACACACACACACGAAGTGAATGCCAAAGTTAACTTTGAAACATGCACACAATGAATGTCAAAGTTTATTCACACACACACACACAATGAAAGTCAAAATTTATTCAAACACACAAAGACTCACAATGAACATCAAATTTTATTTATACATCACACAAAATGATATCCAAAGTTCATTCGTGCACACACACAAAAAAAATGTTAGTTCTTTCAAGCACATTCCACATAAAGTGAACATCAAAGTTCATTCATACACTCTACACAAAATGATATCCAAGACTCATTTGTACACACACAAAATAAAGAATTTCAAATCTTTCAATTGCATTCTACCCAAAGTGAACATCAAAGTTTGTTCATACACTCCACAAAATGTGATAGTTGAAGTTCATTCACTCCACAAAATGTGTTAGCTTAAGTTCATTCATAAATAAACAAAAACTAAATCTAAAAGTTATTTCAAGCTCACATAGATACACAACAAATTCAAAAGTTGGTTCACACACATATACCACACAAAGTGAATACCAAAATTATTTTTTAAAAACACACACCACAAAGTGAATGCCTAAATTAACTTTCCCGCACACACACAATTTACATAAACAAAAAGTTAATATGCCAATGTTCAAACATAATTCATTCACACAAATTTAGTACAAGCATGCATTAACACTTAAATCAAACATTTCAAACTCCGGAGCATACTCAAAAGTGGGTGTCAAATTTATAAAACACGGTAAAATTCAAATACACACACTATGCAAAGTGAATGCCCAAATTAAATTTCACACACACAATTCACACAAAATGAATGTCAAAGTTAAAACACACACTCCACACATAGAAAGTAAACATGTGCCAAATTTTAAACATGCTTCATGCACAAAGTTAGTTCAATCACACACAAGTAACACTCAAGTTCAAATATGCCAAAGAACAAACACACACAAATAAACTACCAACAAATAGTATGTATTTAACTAAGATTGTAGTGGCAAAACATCATGTCTGTATGGGATCAAGTTGGATGGAAGCTATCATCAATACCAAAATTAAAATCTGGCAGCTTGCTCTCAAGGTGGTGAAATTCTTCCAAGATATCAGCCCACAAATTGACTTCTATATTAATAGAAACAATTTACATAAATAAATTTCATATATGTTTTTTAAAAGTTATTTTGTGCAATTATTGGCCCATAGGACTATTCAACAATATGGCTATAAATATAATAACTTTGACAAAAAATAAAAATAGACTATTTAATAATATGACTATAAATGTGTATATCAAGAGGGAAATTAGTTACATGGATTTTCTATTATCCTACATTATTTAGGTACTGCACGGTTCACCTAATTGATTGCTTAGAATTTATTTAGTGGATAGTTTTGGGGCACTAGTAAATATGCCACTTCTTCCTTGAATGGGAGGCCATAATTTTTTGATGGTTTGTTTATGATTTAGTTCTCTAATGGTTGGTTCATGATATTATTCTGGATTATTTTTATTTGTAAAAAAAAAAAAAAAAATTTAATAGTTTTATAGTCTTGTCCACCAATTAGTATATGCAATGACTTTTCAATAATAAATATATGCTATTTAGAGATAGGCCTATAAATATTTGTGCCTATCAGCCTTTTGATAGCACCTTTGATTGATGTTTTACTAATTATAAATCGAGGGCTTTTGATTATTGAAAAATTCACGTGTAGTGAAGGCAATAAACAATGATTCACATAGCGGCCTCAACCATTCATTGTATCTTTCACTGCAGATAGAAGTTAATACAGGAAGATGCCAAGCAATTCCATGCACCCAGTTTATGTATTAATGAAGGCCCAAGTACAGGACAGCTGTTACATTTTTAAAATCATCTGGACGAATTACTTTTGTAAATCAAAGGACAAGATTAGTTTTATGGCCTTTAATCCTTCATTATCAGGTACCAGACGTCGTTCGTACATTTTGCCCCGCCCTTTCTCATATAAAACACAATTTTCTTTCGTAACTCAGAATCTGGGGAGTATTTCATGACTCAGAATTATCGCTAATAACTATCATATAATAACAATAACAACAATAACTGCAATCTGACATCACTATCTCTGAAACCTTCGATCAAAACGTTACACGATTATCACATTTCGAAGAACGGAATACTAAACAAACAACGCATAAGAAATGGTTGGAAAGGGTTTGTTGCTTTGGGAAAAACTTAAACAGCTGACTGTTTTTTTCAATTTTGGTCGAAATCTTGCCGACTAACCTGTTTTTAGTCGAAATTCAGCCTGTCGAAAGCATGAAGGACTGTCGATTGAACAAGTCGGTGGAAAATTGAAAAAAAATAGTAGGCACAACGTGCCAGCTGTTTACATGAGGCGGTCGCTTTGTATGTCGAGATAAGCAGAAATAGAATGACATTTCATCATGGAATGTATGGCCTATGAGGACATAAACAAATGCCGAGATATTCTAAAAGTTGAAGCTTTAATAACTCTGTTTGAAGAGGAAAAGATAGCAAAAACTGCAGACTACTTGATTAAAATCCATAACAGAAAATCCAAGATCGGCAAAGAAATAGAAGACGGCCAAAAATAAGATATGACCAATTTTAATATCTAACCAGTTGATTTCACTCTGGAATCATAGACTGCTTGGACTCTTTCATTTTCATTCATTTCCATTTCCTGTGCGCAACATAACTTTTAATTATCTACACGCTCAGTTCGCACAGTATTCCTAGCATTACAGCCTGTCACTATCTCTGCTTCTCAATAATGGGATTATGGTATTTCGAACCACCGAACGGTCAAAAAACAGCTATCTCAAAATATAGATAATTTCCCGAGGAGCTCAAATTTCAGACCGTGTAAGCTGCAGATTCATTCCAGAGAATTTGGAGTGCATTCCAGAGTGATTGAAGTGCCAGTGCACCGTCCCGTATAATAAACCTGGCAGGAAATTTGAGCCACTTTAAGCAATTCTTAATATGATTATACACAAATAACTCGTAATATTATCTCATCAACGCAATGAATGACTGTAATAACTAGTGTACAGAATAGAGCAGTTTCAAACCAAACAATTTGGGTCGATATATCTAAGAATTCCTGCAGCAGAATTAACGCCACTTTAGTGTTACGAATTATTATATTATTATACTATTATACCGTTCTTACGATGCAGTGTTTTTCCTGTACATACATGATCGCCATCGCAGCCACATGTAAGAACAGTAATGCTAGATACAAACCACGTTGATTTCGAGCTTAACAATGTTTTTAATTGGTTTAACAGATAGGCTGTCCAATTTTGGGTTGAATTTCTTCATTTTAGCAGTATATATTTCAATATTGCTCAATGGAAAATAATATGGTATAAGAGTGTAATGTGAAAAGTACATCTTTATTCTTTTTATATTGTTTGTTTTGAATTGGTTTATTGAAAAGTACGTCACACATCATTGTATTATTGTTTGGCATGTCTTCATACTTGTTCGAACACCATCAATGTAATAGGGGATAAATATAATTGAAACAAGATGCAGTTTCCCCTCACTCATAACAAGTCCTAACAATGCTCATTAGCACCACATTTTCTAGATGTGATATGTGATTCTGTTTTTAAAGATCACTAGAACAAGGTTTAGGTTCGTACAAACTATATTAGGGTTGTACATAGAAAGATCAAGGCTACCCCTGTGGTCATGACCTAAATATTCTTCTGTTATCTTTTTGGGTACTCAATCAAGGTTGCACTATAGAGGATCATGGTTGTAGATTTATAGATCAATGACGCCTAATCATGATTCAAACATTCATTGTAATTAGTTTAACATGCTCATCACACATAGACATAATATTTCCACAATCCATGTTATTGAAATCATGAATGCTTCTAGATGCAACTATGTAAGTTTTTACATCAACATTTCAGATCATACTTCATGATCCATCATCAGAATGAAGAGGAACAAAAAAAATTGATAGATTGCAGAGAACTAATCACTAAATAGGAGAAGGAGAGATGTGGCCAGAACATAAAATGAAGGACCATAAAAAAATTATTAGAGAAGTTTGAGGAAGAGCACAACTAGAAACAAAAAAGATTGACACAAAAATTGTTAAAAAAAGAAGTGCACAATACAAAACCTTAAAATTGTATTAGAGATAGAATATAAATTCATATTTTTGGAAATACATTAGAATTGGTAGCAATCTATAAATTGTTATTAAGTACCATAAGAAAAAATAGAAGTAAAGATTAGAATATATCATAATAATAATTAGATTGAGATATAAAATAATATATTTTTAATAGAACTGAAATCACACATACACATAATATTTCCACAATCCATGTTATTGAAATCATGAATGCTTTTGGATGCAACAATGTAAGTTTTGACATCAACATTTTAGATCATACTCCATGCTCCATCATCAGAATGAAGAGGAACAAAAATTGACAGATTACAGACAAATGATCACTAAATAAGAGGAGAGATGTGAGCAAAACATAAAATGAAGGACCATAAAAAAATTATTAGAGAAGTTTGAGGAAGAGTACAACTAGAAACATAAAATATTGACAAAAAAATTGTTAAAAAAGGAGTAAGTGCACAATATAAAACCTTAAAATTGTATTAGAGAAAGAATATAAATACATATATTTGGAAATACATTAGACTTGGTAGAAATTGACAAATTGTTATTAAATATGATGAGTAAAAACAAAAGTAAAGATTAGAATATATAATAATAATTAGATTGAGATATCAAATGATCTATTTTTAATAGATTTGAAATCACACATAGACATAAGATTTCCACAATCCATGTTATTGAAATCATGAATGCTTCTCAATGCAATTGTGTAAGTTTTTACATCAACATTTGAGATCATACTATTAGAAGCCAAGATTAGGAAGATGAAAATAAGCACACAGCTTGTAAATCAACATAGCAAATAAATGTATGCAAAACCCACCAATTACATTAACCAAATGAAGTTGTACATATAGATGAGGATGAGTAAGGAGATTGAGTTGACTTAGGAGTTGAATTCAACAGTCCACTCACCAATTGGCAAATGAGTGTCGACACATAGCTTGGAGAGTTGTGTTGAACTCTCCAAGTCAAAACTTAACCACCTAAGGCGGCTTAAAGCCATGTGTAAATTATATTACTTAGACTAAGTAATATATAATAATGTTTTGCACTAACACCCCCCTTAAGCATAGCTTAGGTGGGTACAAGAAGAGATGGGTCTCAACTACTAGGCTTGGTGAGGTACCCATGTACAAAGTAATCTCTCATGAAGTGGAGAAAGGTAGAAAACCCTGTGGGAAAAAACTACCCTCCAAAAGAGAGAAAAGACACATGAAAATTATACAAGTGAAGAAGTACTACTTATTTAACTAAGTACGATATATGTTTTCCCCAGTAAGAGAGAAAATGATAGAAGGTATATGAGACTCCCCCATAATACATGTCCTACTATAGTGAGGCTAGATGCTCGACAAAGGATGCAGATGTAGATCCAAGAACACTAAACAATGTTCCTTCCCTTGGAAGAAATGAAACCAATTGAAGATGCAAGATATCTTCCCATCCTAGAAGATGTATGTATTATCCTCAATCATGTTCAAGCTTATCCAAAGATGATAATGCCCATTTTGATGTCTTCGAAGAGTGCTCAGGGGTCCCCATGCCGAGGTCAAAGGATGCCATAATCAAATCAGGTGCATGCCTAATCGATGAAGATGATGACAATCCAAAACCATGTGTAGATGGATGAAGAACATGAATATCTTAAGAGGGTAATGGTGATGTAGCTTTATCAAAACTATCATCGAAGAGAAGACTGATGTCTTCAATGTGTGCTTCCAAATCAGCAATGTGGGACTCTACAAAAAGACAAGCAATGTTAGGTAGAAATCTACCCCAATCAGCAATACTAGGAAGACAAATGCAATCCTACTGCAAGGAAGTGCTAGAAGCTCTCAAATGTAAGTGACTTGGAAATCTGATGAAGCAACAATAAGAGGTGGAATGATGATTTCCTCTATATCAACTAGACATTTTGTACTGTATCATGATGTGGGATGCTATTTTTGTGGAAGTGAGCAAGATCAACTTGTCAAACAATAGCACTTGGTCGAGCCGTGAGAGATGAACAATCAAACACTCTGCAAAGAATACAAAACAAGAATATGCAATAGAAGCAAATCAATAACTAGAATGATGAATTAGCTTCCAAAATGTAGTACATATAGGGCATAATCAACTAAGAATAGTCAAGCCAATAATATAAAAATCTCACTAAGAATAGTGGTGCCCCAAGAATAGGAAAAGCAACCACTTAACCCACTTAAGCTAATCTAAGCATGCCAAGTATAGCTCGATGCTAAGCATAGATTGATGTGCACACCTAAGTAAGCTTAATCTACACCAACACCCCCCCTTAAGCATAGATTAGGTGGACTAAATGAAGATGGGTCTTAGAAACTAGGCCTGATCAGGTACCCAAGTATAATGCAATGCAATGCAATCTTTCATAAAGCGGAGAAAGGAAGAAAAGGGCATGTGGGAAAAAAATTCCCTCCAAAAGATAGAAAAGGAAATGAAGAAGACTAGGAAGTCTCCTCAAAGATGATAATGCTACAAAAAGCCTGAAACCATGTCCCTCTGACTATGATGATGCAAATATGACCCCCCATAGGGGATTAAAAGAGACTACGTAGTCCCCCCACAATGAAGTAGCCCCTATGCCAAAAGACAATGCACATGTATAAATGTTGAAAATGATCCATTTGTGGTAAATGACATTTCTCCCCTTAGGAAGAAACAACTCCAATGGTGAATTCTCAAAGAAGCGAGGTGAGGTGGTAATTCTCATGATGTACCCTGTCTCAGAACACTACTCAAATGTCATCATAAATCAGGAGTCTGAAGCCTAACTGAGACAAGTGACCTCTCAAAATCATGTGAAGACTGATGAAGAATAGGATATGAAGAACTGATGTATGGATGTTGAATGTCAATGCTTGTCATGTGGCTACAAAGTAAATCCCACGAGATGTCATACGAAGAATCACTGGAAACTCTCAGTGAAGCCTCTCTGAACTATATAGTAGTAGCAAGTGTATGTATATTCTCATCAAATAGTAAGATGAGATCCTCCTAGGTGTCATCAAGATTCGATATGTGAGACTCTATAAACAACCAAGAGATGTCTAGTAGAGGTGTGTCCCAATGAAGTGAATCTTGAATATGACCTTGCTATAATAGATTGCTAGAAGCTCTCAGAGAAGCAACTCTAAACTCTAAAGCAGAGACATATAAAACATATGCCCTATAATGTGACAATGTAAGTCGGCTACCAGCTAGATTTTGTATGCTAGTACTTGCACTCTGAAGTGACTATCTAGCCCAAAGAGAGTTGAATGTGGTTAAGTTAGGTGCTGAATCCTCATCCTCTAAAATGAATCTAGAGATGGATGGAGATGACACTCTATCACTATCCTCGCTATCTGAACTAGAAGAAGAAGAAAACTCTACCTCAGGAATTTGTTGTCGATGGTCAAAAGGAGAAATATTAGGGGAAAAGTGTGAGAAGGTGTATAATCTAGCATGGTGATCTGCCCTTCCCAAAGCCACTAAGTTGTTTCTATGCAACATTCTGATCTCAACTGAATCTGGAGTAAACTCAACTCGCATGCCCATCACTATGTGAGCAATTTGATAATGAATTAGCTTCCAAAATGTAGTACAAATAGGGCATAATTGACTAAGAATAGTTGAGCCAATAATAGAAAAAACTCACGAAGAATAGTAGTGCTCCAAAAATAAGAAAAGAAACCACTTAACCCAGTTAAGCTAATCTAAGCACACCAAGTATAGCTTGAGGCTAAACATATAATTATGTGCACACCTAAGTAAGCTTAATATACACCAACAATTTTTAGTAGGATCATGCGGTAATAAAAAAATTTATTAGTCTCCATATATCTCCCAAAGTTTGATCCATAATGCATGTGGACATTTAATATCCATGATGGCATACAAAGAGGGATCTATATATGTAAACTAATTAATCCAACAATATGATCACGATGATTAAACCATTTATCCTTCTGAGATTGTATACCTAGTTCAGGGATAAGTCCATATAGATATGGTATGAGATTATGGTACCTGATATATTTCAGGATGCCATCACACCAAGACTTATAATTACCCTTCTTTAGGTTGATTACAGAAGAGTGAGTTTCATATCCCATGATTACGAATAGGTCAACTTCTTTAGACAACAAAAATCAACACATTGTGCAACCTCCATGATTAGGTGACCCCTCAATTTGACACTTTATAATTTGTAGTGCTATATATCTAAGAAGGATGATTAAAATTGTGCCCTAATACTTAGTCTTTTTTAATAATGTTGCACCCCCCTCTGAATTTTGGAATTTCTTACTTCTAGTGCATAGGCAAGTATAAGTAGGTTGAAAAAGGCACTTTATGATAGTGCATCATCAATCCCTAATAATTAGCTAAAAAAAATCATTTTTAACTTTGGCACGTAAATTGAGTTGCCAAATTCAGAATTACAATTTTACCTATAATTAGCACCATGAAAAGAAATGCCTAGCTATTACAAGGGTTAAAGAACTATTAATCCCTTCCCAAAGCAATTTTACCCAAAATATTAAATGAATCCCCTATTTTTTTATTTTTTTATATTGCATGTGCTTTTTAGCTTAACTTAAAAAAGACTTTGCAAAATGAAAATAAAATACATTTTGGATGCCTAGAATTACAAAGCCCTAATTAGGGCAGGGGTGGATTAGGGAAAATACACAACAATATGGCAGGGAAACAAAAAACAAGGGAGAAATGGCAGCCAAAAAAGACTATGGCAACCAGATTTGTATGGCTTGGGCATATAGATAGGTGTCCAGATGAGTTACATAGCCATCAAAGGCTAGACCTCGGCCAAGAGAGCTAGGTGAATTAGGGTAATGGCAGCCAAAATTTGATGGCCTTCATTGGTTTTTGCAGACCCTTGCACAACCGTGCCTTCTGTGTGTGATAGAGCCATCTCTGGTCTGCAATACCTACCTTCTCTAGTGTCACCTGTGAATTCTAAAGCAGAATAACAGAACCAAAAAATAAGAACAGCATGATCAAAAGATTACTCAGAATAACAAGAATATAAAACAACACTCAGACAGGGGACCAAAGAGTTTAACGTGGTTCACCATATCAGGCTACATCCACAACGAAGGGCAATGGTTTTATTAATATCAATACATCACACCGCGTATCATACATCTCTCTCAGTATTACATATATAGCTGTATATAGAACAGCAACACCCTATTCTTAGTGTTTCATACACATCTAATATCACCGTAGAACAGCCACACCAAACCCACTGCCTTGCATCCTCCAAAAGACACCAAGCTACAACAGCAGTGGTTACCAGCCAAGAAGGCAGTCTATGGAATGGGCAGTTACAAGGAATCTCAGACAGTGAAATGGCCGTTACATGTGGGCTTCAACAGCCACGTGCCCAATAATCTCCCACTTGAAGACCAAAGGGAATGGCAATGAAGCTGCTATGAGAGAGATCCCCTTTGTAAAATTCAGTGTCACAGAGGAACAAGACCGAGAGAAGATCTACAGAATTTGAACTTCTCTCGAGGAACAATCTTTGTTAATGCATCCACCGAATTAACCTTTGTGTCAATCTTTGTGACCTGCAACTTGCCTTCGTTAATAAGATGGCGGATGAAATGTTATCGAAGGTCAATATGCTTTGTTCGACTATGGAACGCTGAATTTCTTAACAAGTGTATAGCACTTTGGCTATCACAAAATAATGGAAATACTGATTTCAGACAACCCAGTTCCGTCAACAAACACTCAAGCCATATCATTTCTTTGGCTCCTTCTGAGAGCACTATGTATTCAGCCTCTGTTGATGACAAAGCTACAGTTTGTTGCAACCGAGAGACCCAAGTGATGGCTGCCCCGGCAAATGTGAAGACATAACCAGTGGTAGACCGGCATTTGTCTAAATCTCTGGGCATATCTGAATCTACATAACCACGGAGCTAAAAGTTAGTACCTCCAAAACATAAACAGAAATGTGAAGTACCTTTTAAGTATCGTAGAATCTAGTGAACTGCCTGCCAGTGTAGTTTGCCCAGATTACTCATGAATCTGCTCACAATAGCAACTACTTGTGCTATGTCCGGATGAGTACACACCATTGCATACATGATACTACCAACTGCAGATGTATATGGAACAGACTTCATATGTTCTTCTTCTTCCTAATTTTTTGGACACATAGCTGAAGATAGGCAGAAATGATCAGCCAAAGGAGTAGATACCAGTTTACCATGAGATAGATTAAATCTGTTCAACATTTTGGCAATGTAGCTTGCTTGGGACAACCTGAGTTCTCTTTTATTTCTGTTTCTGAATATGTACATCCCAAGTATTCTTTTGGCTGGTCCTAGGTCTTTCATGGCAAAACGAAGAGCCAACTGTTGCTTCAACTGAGCAATAATCTTAACACTAGTACCAGCTACTAACATATAGTCAACATAGAGCAAAAGTATGACAAACTCACTAGTATGGAGCTTCTTGTGGTAAACCCAAGGATCTGATTTGCACAGTATAAAGTTGTTATCAGTCATGAAGCGGTCAAATTTTAAATACCATTGTCTTGGAGCTTGTTTCAGCCCATACAAACTCTACTTCAACTTGCAAAATAAGTGCTCCTTACCTGGTTGAGCAAAGCCTTCAGGTTGTTCCATGTATAAATCCTCATCAATGTCACCATGTAAAAATGCTATTTTCACATCAAGTTGCTCAAGTTCTAAATCCTAAATGGCTACCAAACCCAACATAGTATGGATTGTGTCCATTCTAACAACTGGAGAAATTTTTTTAGAAAAATCAATATCTTTTATTGATCAAATCCCTTGACGACCAATTTGGCCCTATATCTTTTACTTCCTCCGTCTTCATCTTTCAAGCGATAAATCCATTTGTTTTTGAGAGGCTTTCGATTTGGCGGAAGAGGAACCAAATCCCAGGTGTGATTAACTCTCAACAACTCCATTTCTCCATTCATGGCTGCCATCCAGTTGTGTGTATTTTCATGCTTGCAGGCTTGTTTATAAGTTGCCGGCTCTACATAATCAGAGAGCAATAACTCGTAGTCATTGAATTTTACAGGTCTCCTCTTCTCACGGGAGACCTCCTCAATTATGTGCCTTGTTCTGGCTGGATATTGGAATCTAGATTGAGTCTCTGTAATAAATTCTGAATGTCATCGACCTCTGAGTGTAGAGGCCCCTGAGGAAAGCTCCCCTGTCTCTGTATTTGTGCACCTGGAGTGCTTTGCCCAGGCACACTTCCTTGTTCATTTCTTTGAGGCTACATTGGAGGCAACTTTGAGCAGTTAGTGGACTACGTACGAGTAATTATTGGTAGCGAGAGACCAATAGATGGCTGCGTTGACTCAAAAACAGGCAACGTAGTGTCTTGTGATGGAAGCGACGAGGGGATTAAAGGCTGCATTGAGCAGTCAATAGGCATTGTTTGACATGAAGATGACTGCGATCCAACATTTGAAGGTAGCGTATGTCTAAAGGTAGGTAGCGATGGAAAAAGGGAAAGCTGTGATTGGGTGTGGGAGCCTTGGAATGGCTGCAGAGTTCCTTCTAAAGATTTTGTGTGTCCTTCACCTTGCATAGTGGAAACTACTAGTGGCTGCACTGGGTAAGAGAGCTGATTCGATGGAGTTGTGAATATAGTTTCATCCATAGGGGGCTGCGAATTAGGAATTTTATGTGACTGTATATTATACGTTGGAGGCATAGGTGAAAAGTGAGAAGGCTACGTGGGTATAGTGCATCCAACTGAGGACAGAGTATTAGGGGAAATAGGAGTTGATGCGGAATAATAATGAGCAGAAGTAACCAATGGCTGAGAGAAAGTAATGGTAGGTTGCCTCACCTTACCATTATCAAACAAATCCACATCAATATACTCTGTCAGAGGTAAATTTGAAGATTGCAAACCTAGAAAATCCTTCTCGTTAAACACAACATTGCGACTACAGATTATAGTCTTTGCAACTAGATCCCAAAGACGAAAGCCAAACTGATCTTCACCATAGCTGAGAAAAACACACCTTTTTGATTTAAAATCTAACTTAGTTCTCTACTCTTTTGGAATGTGAACAAAAGTGGCACAGCCAAACACCCACAAATGCTGATAGGAAATTTGCTTTCCAAGCCATGTCTCCTCAGGTATGTCAAAGTCCAGCCTAGATGAAGGAGCTCGATTAATTAAATACACAGCAATGTTACATGCCTCTACCCCAAAACTCTTTGCCCAATCTAGCATTGGAGAGCATGCATCTAGCTCTCTCAAGTATCATGCGATTGAGCCTTTTAGCTACACCATTTTCCTGAGGTGTGTAAGGGACAGTCTTGATCCATTGAATACCATGGTCTACACAAAAAGAATCAAACTCTAAAGAGCAATATTCTCCACCATTGTCTGTTAGGAGGCATTTAATTTTATGCCCAATCTGGTTTTCAACTGAAGCTTTAAAAATCTTAAATTTTGAAAAAACTTTAGATTTTCTGTTCAACATATAAATCCAGATTTTTCGAGTGCAGTCATCTAGAAATGTTACAAAATAATTTGCTCCACCGAAAGAAGTTACCTGAGTTGGACCGAATACATCAGAATGAACAAGTTCCAATGGAGTGGTTTTCTTGTCATGCCCCGTTCTCACGAAACTGGTCCGGCACAGTTTGCCATATAGGCAATGTTCACAGAATTCTAAATCGATGGAGTTGAGGCATGGAAGCTGATTGCGCTGAAGCATAACTTGAAGACCTTTTTGGCTCATATGACCGAGCCTTTTGTGCCATATTTCAGACCCACTGTCCATGGCCGGTAAAGCAGCTCCCACTTCACCAAAATAGTCCAAAATGTATAGATTACCTTGCTTCTTTCCTCTTGCCATTACTAAAAGTCCCTTTGTAATTTTCCATGAGTCAAGAGAAAATTTAACATTGCATCCATTGCATATAAGCTGACTGACAGAAATTAAATTTCTTTTTAACATAGGTACATATCTAACATCCGTCAAAATAAGTTTATCTCCATTTTCCTGATTCAATATTATATCTCCTTTTCCTAAAATGTCACATTCTTTATTGTCACCCAGAAACACCTTACCAAATGTGCCTTCATGAAAATTTGTGAAAGCTTGATGGCATGAAGTGGCATGAAAAGAGGTGCCAGAATCAAGGACCCACGAATCTACATTTGTATCACTTGCTGATAGGACCAAAACACCATCACTTGCAGTGTTTTCTTGATTATTTGTGCTCACGTTGCCTTGAGCTTTCTTATAGTTCCAGCAGTTCTTCTTATTGTGTCCAGGTTTTCCACAAAACCAACATGAATCGGTTCTGCCCCTAGACTTTGATCGTGGACTAGATTGTGACCTTCTCCGGTTGGTGTATCTACCTCTGTCATGGTTTCTTCCCCTATTGTTTATACTTACAGCTGTTAGAGCATCGCCGGATGAGGGTTCCTGATGTTTCCTTCTCATGTCTTCACTGAGAAGAGTAGCTGCAATGTCATCAAAAACCAATTTAGTCTTGGCTGCTACAGAAGTGCTCACAGCCATGACAACACCTTCCCAACTATTTGGTAAGGAACACAATAGCAAAATCGCTTTAATCTCTAGATCTAACTTGATACCCACCGAAGCTAATTGAGAAACTAAGGTGTTCAACTCATTCAGATGATTGGACATAACCCCACCTTCTTTCATTTTTAGGTTATATAATTTCTTCATAATAAATACCTTGTTTGAAGCAAAAGCAATTGCATACATGTCGGAGAGCTTGTCCCAAAGCTCTTTCGTGGTACTCTCATTTGAGACATTGAATAATACATTGCTGGACAATGAGAGAAATATAGTTGCCTTTGCTTTCGAATCCAGTTTTTCCCACTCTTCATCTTTCATAGAACCTTATCCTTTCATTTTCCCTAGTAAGGTGATTGACAAGTCCTGTTTGATGAGAAGAGACTCCATATGCACTTTCCAAAGACCAAAGTTTTGGCCTGTAAACTTTTTTATTTTGCATTTCTCCGAGTCATCCATTCTGATTATTGTGTAGGTTCCCAAAAAAAAATTTCACAGTCTCCTAGACCGGGCTACACACAAGCTCTGATACCAATTGTAAATTCTAAAGCAGAATAACAGAACTAGAAAATAAGAATAGCATGATCAAAAGATTACTCAGAATAACAAGAATATAAAACAACACTCAGATAGGGGACCAAAGAGTTTAACGTGGTTCACCATATCAGGTTACATCCACAATGAAGGGCAATGGTTTTATTAATATCAATACATCACACCGTGTATCATACATCTCTCTCAGTATTACATATATAGCTGTATATAGAACAACAACACCCTATTCTCAGTGTTTCATACACACCTAATATCATCGTAGAACAGCCACACCAAACCCACTGCCTTGCATCCTCCAAAAGACACCAAGCTACAACAACAGCGGTTACCAGCCAAGAAGGCAATCTGCGGAATGGGTAGTTACAAGGAATCTCAGACAGTGAAATGGCCGTTACATGTGGGCTTCAATAGCCACGTGCCCAACATCACCATCCTTCTTTCTCTGCCTGTCATTATTCCTCTACCTGAGTCATCTGAACATCTACCTTTCCCATGTCAAGATCTCCCTATCCCGTGTGAAAAAGGTGTCTCTGCAAATGCCACACCTCAAGAATTCTCTTGTGTGGCATGGCATTCTACCAATGGTGTGTGACAAGTTGCCTCTACAAAGGTGTTAGGGAATTTCTCCTTTGTGGCCTTGCACTCTGCCTGTGGCATGTGGCAAGACACATTTGCAAAGGAAACCTAGAATTCTCCTGCTCAGCCTACCATCTAGCATCACAGAGGTGCATGGGGGTTCGAACCTCCCAAGTTTGAATGGAAATTGCCACGTTTAGGCTTCTTCTGGGGTCGAATCTCCATGACCCTATTTAAATGCAAACACACACAGAACATAGGAACATAGAGAAGGACAACCACAGAGATCTCAGAGAAAAACAACATAATTTCTATGCAAAAATGAAATAAACAATCTTACATCTTGTACACAAATTCCTCCCACTCTAATACCATATTAGAAACCACGATTAGGAAGACAAAAATAAGCACAAAGATTGTAAATCAACATAGGAAAGAAATGTATGCAAAACCCGCCAATTACATTAACCAAATGAATTTTTACATATAGGTGAGGATGAGTGAGGAGGTTAAGTCCACTTAGGAGTCAACTTCAACACTCCACTCACCAAGTGGAAAATGAGTGTTGACACATAGCTTAGAGAGTTATGTCAAACTCTCCAAGTTGACACCTAACCACCTAAGGTGGCTTAAAGCCATGTGCAAATTATATTACTTAATTTAAGTAATATATAATAGTGTTTTGCACTAACACATACTCCATGATCCTTCATCAAAATGAAGAGGAACAAAAATTGATAGATTGAACACAAGTGATCACTAAATAGGAGAAGGAGAGATGTGAGAAAAACATAAAATGAAGGACCATAAAAAATTTATTAGAGAAGTTTGAGGAAGAGCACAACTAGAAACATAAAGTATTGACAAAAAAAATGTTAAAAAAAGGAGTAAGCGCACAATACAAAACCTTAAAATTGTATTAGAGATAGAACATAAATTAATATTTTTTGAAATATATTAGAATTGGTTGAAATCGACAAATTATTATTAAATATCACGAGAAAAAAATAAAACTAAATATTAGAATATATCATAATAATAATTAGATTGATATATAAAATGATATATTTTTAATAGAATTGAAATCACACATAGACATAATATTTCCACAATCCATGTTATTGAAATCATGAATGCTTTTGGATGCAACTGTGTAAGTTTTGACATCAACATTTTAGGTCAACTCCATGATCCATCATCAAAATGAAGAGGTACAAAAACTAAGAGATTGTGGACAATTGATCACGAAGTAACAGGAGAGATGTGGATAAAATATAAAATGAAGGACCTTAAAAAATTTATTAGAGAAGTTTGAGGAAGATCACAACTATAAACATAAAAGATTGACAAAAAAATTGTTAAAAAAGGAGTAAGTGCACATTACAAAACCTTAAAATTGTATTAGAGATAGAATATAAATTCACATTTTTGGAAATATATCAGAATTGGTAGCAATTGACAAATTTTATTAAATATCATGAGAAAAAAAAAGTAAAGACTCGAATATATCATAATAATACTAAGATTGAGATATAAAATGATCTATTTTAATAGAATTAAAATCACACATAGACATAATATCTCAACAATCCATGTTATTGAACTAATGAATGCTTATGGATGCAACTGTGCAAGTTTTGACATCAAAATTTCAGATCATGTACTCCATGATCCATCATCAGAATGAAGAGGATCAAAAACTGAGAGATTGCAGACAAGCAATCACTAAATACGTAGAGGACAGATCTGGACAAAATATAAAATGAAGGACCATAAAAAATTTATTAGAGAAGTTTGAGGAAGAACACAACTAGAAACATAAAAGATTGACAAAAAAATGTTAAAAAGGGAGTGAGTGCACAATAGAAAACCTTAAAATTGTATTAGGGATAGAATATAAATTCATATTTTTGGAAATACATTAGAATTGGTACAAATCAACAAATTGTTATTAAATATCACGAGAAAAAATAAAAGTAAAGATTAGAATATATAATAATAATTAGATTGAGATATCAAATGATCTATTTTTAATAGATTTGAAATCACACATAGACATAATATTTCCACAATCCATGTTATTGAAATCATGCATGGTTCTGGATGCAACTGTGTAAGTTTTTGCATCAACATTTCAGATCAGTTCTCCATGATTCATCATCAAAATGAAGAGGAACAAAAATTGATAGATTGTAGACAACTGATCACTAAATAGTAGGAGATATGTGAGCAAAACATAAAATCAAGGATCATAACAAATTCATTAGAGAAGTTTGAGGAAGAGCACAACTAGAAACATAAAAGATTGACAAAAAGAATGTTAAAAAAGGAGTAAGTGCACAATACAAAACCTTAAAATTGTATTAGAGATAGATTATAGATTCATATTTTTTGAAATACATCAGAATTGGTAGTAATCAAAAAATTGTTATTAAATATGATGAAAAAAATTAAAGTAAAGATTAGAATATATAATAATAATTAGATTGAGATATAAAATGAAATACTTTTAATAGATTTGAAATCACACATAGACATAATATTTCCACAAGCCATGTTATTGAAATCATGAATGCTTCTAGATGCAACTGTGTAATTTCTTACATCAACATTTCAAATCATACTCCATGATCCATCTATGAGTGAGTGAGACCAACTTGTCAAATGGTAGCACTTGGTCGAGCCATGAGAGATGAACAATCGAATTCTCTGCAAAGACTATAAAAAAAAAATATGTAATAGACACAAACCAATAACTGGAATGATGAGTTATCTTCCAATATGTAGTACATATAGGGTATAATTGACTAAGAATAGTTGGGCCAATAATAGAAAAAGCTCACTAAGAATAGTGGTGCTCCAAGAATAGGAAAATAAACCACTTAACTTAGTTAAGCTAATCTAAGCACACCAAGTATAGCTTGAAGCTAGACATAGCCTGATGTGCACACTTAAGTAATCTTAATATACACCAACACCCCCCTTAAGCATAGCTTAGGTGGGCTAAATGAAGATGGGTCCTAGCAACTAGGCTTGATCAGGTACCCAAGTACAATGTAATGCAATGCAATCTCTCATAAAGTGGAGAAAGGAAGAAACCTGTGTGGGAAAAAACTTCCCTCCAAAAGAGAGAATAGAAAATGAAGAAGACTAGGAAGCCTCCTTGAAAATGATAACTTTGCACGAAGCCTAAAACCATGTCTCTCTCACTATGATGATGCAGATATGACCCTCCATATGAGAGGAAAAGAGACTATGTACAACCCCCCCCACAATGAAGTAGCCCCTATGCCAAAAGAGAATGCATGTGTATAAATGTTGGAAATGATCCATTTGTGGCAAATGATGTTTCTCCCCTTAGGAAGAAACAACTCCAATGGTGAATGCTCAAAGAAGTGAGGTGAGTTGGTAAGTCTCATGATGTACCCTATCTCAGGACACTACTCAAATTTCATCATACTGATGTCATAATGAGTCACAATCAAATTAGGAGTCGTAGGCCTAATTGAGACAAGTGACCTCTCAAAATCATGTGAAGACTGATGAAGATCAGGATCTGAAGAACGGGTGTATGGATGTGGAATGTCAATGCATGCCATGTGGCTACAAAGCAAATCCCATCAGATGTCCTGCGAAGAATCACTATAATTTGTTGAAGTTGATAAACCAACCTCACAGATGCCAATGAACACCTGCAAGCAAATAACCTATCACATAAAGGAGACCAAGAGGCACAATAATGGTGCTCTACAAACCTAAAGCAAAATGCATAAAGAATGAATAATTACAATAAGATCAATCCTTATGAAAGGAGATCAAAACCCTAAAAGTGAGAACCCTAGGATTAATAATAAATTATTAAAGTTCCTAAGTTTAGCTTAAGCGAAATAAAGTAAAGGTGACTTAATTAATTAATATACTTAAATTAATTAAGTAATTAACCTATTACTCTAAAAGAATCCCTCGTTGAAGCCTCTCTCAACTCTATAGTAGTAGCAGGTGTATGTATGTTGTCATCAAATATTAAGATGAGATCCTCTAAGGTTTCATCAAGATTCGGTATGTGAGACTCTAAAAATAACCAAGAGATGTCCAGCAAAAGTGTGTCCCAATGTTTAGTGAATCCTGAATATGACCCTATTGTAATGAATCGATGGAAGCTCTTGGAGAAGCAACTCTGAACTCTAAAGCGGAGGCATAGAAAGCATGTGCCCTATAATGTGACAATTTAAGTTGACCACCAACTGGATTTTGTACCCTAGTACTTGCACTCTGTAGTGGTTGTCTAGCCCAAAGAGAGTTGAATATGGGTGAGTTAGGTGCCAAATCCTCATCCTCCAAAAAGAATCTAGAGATGGATGGAGATGACAACCCATCACTGTCCTTGTTGTCTAAACTGGAAGAAGAAGAAGAAAACTCTACCTCATGAATTTTCCGTGGATGATCAGAAGGAGAAATATCAGGGGCAAAGTGTGAGAAGGTGTATAATCTAGCATGGTGATTTTCCCTTCCCAAAGCCACTAAGTTGTTGCTATGCAACTCTCTAATCTCAACTAAATATGGAGTAAAATCAACTCGCATGCCCTTCCCTATGTGATCAATCTGATACACTGATAGGAGATTAGTTGAAAGTGAAGCTACACTTAGAACATTTGTGAATGTTCCACCTTCTACTTCAACAAACCCTTTCCCTGCAACTGTTGTTAGTGTGTCATTACCCAAGGTGATGTTAGACATGTTATAAGGGTCTATGGAAGAAAACTCAACCTGTGAAGAAGCCATATGGTGTGAAGCACCTGAGTCAATAATCCAAGATGGAGCTGATGATGATGCTACTACAACTAGTGTCTTGCTCTTATATTTCTCTTTACCTTTTCCATTGTCTTAGAAGTTTCTTGGGTTGATGAGGACTCTTTGATAGATTCAGGGACCCCTATGTTATGCTTCTTAAGAAGATGAGTGAGGTAGTCTATCTGTTTCTTCATACATATGTGCTCATCGTGCCCAAGTTTCCTACAATAGGTGCACTTGACTTTCTCTTTCTTAGATTTCCCTTGATTTGAAGAAGATTCTATGTTGGGCTCAGATTTTTGTTCCTTCTTGATCTCCTTGTCTTTTTTATTCTTCTCCCCTTTTCTATTTGAAGCATTATGTTTCCCATTCCTAGAAAAGAGAGCTTGAGGTTTTGATGTCTTCAGCATACCCATGTGTATTAACTTATCTTGCTCCCTAGTTAAGTCTGCAATGAATTTATCTAAGGATGGTATTTTTCATGTGGCTCCAAGAGCTCTTTTAGTGGAGTATAAAGTAGATACAAATATAGAATACTCAAGTCCTAACTTGGAGAGAATTGAAAGCACAAGTTGATCATCTTTCTAGTCAATTCCACACTCTTTTAATTGCAACCTTACAAGTTTAAACTTGGTGAAGAAGTCTTCTAAGGTGCTAAATATATTTGGAGTTGAAAACTAATTAGCTCATTCTCCAACTCGTGAGCTCTCATCTCATCAAACTTCCCAAATATTTTTTCGAATGCTAGCCAAACTTCATTGGGTGTTTTTAAGGCTTCTACGTGAAACAATAGTTTAAGATCTATATTTAGACACAAAAAACCAAAGGCTTGATAACACTTGCTAAACCATTTATCCTTCTTTGTATCAATAGTGGGTTCTTTTTTAGTGCCCATCGTTACCCTGTGTAACCCTTTATTCATTAATACAAGTTAAATTGTAGATTTCCACACATGATAATACAATAGGGTTATTGGCTTGATTGCCTATTGTGAATCCATGTTGTTGAAGTAGTTTTGCAAAAAATAAGTGCGGAAAGGAAAATTACGATGAAGATTCAGAAGTGCTCAAGACATGACACCAATACACCCCCCCTTGATTCAAAAAATCTAGATCCCCCCTCAGTTCGACACTTTATAATTGAGTGTGTAGGCAAGTCTAAATGGGTCAAATGACACTTTATAATAGTCTGTGATCGAACCCTAATACTTACCTTGAAAATTACAATCCTTCTGATTTTGGCACTCAAATTGAGTTGCCATTACAAGAATCATAAGTTTGCCTATATTAGCACTTACAAAACGAAAAAAGAGAGAAATATGCTATTTTAGGCACTTCAAAGTCTTCCAAGGAAAAAAGGACCCTCCTACTTTTAGCAAAAAAGGAAAAATTGAATACCTTTGAGCCAAAAATAAAAAAAGAACTAGTAATAAACCCTATTTTCTGCCAAAAAAGATGCCTTCACCTGAATCGGCTCTCTCTTTTTTGGATTGCACCTTCACGCACACACAGATCACCTTCACCCAGATTAAATGTGCATGCTATTCAGTGACAAACATCAAATAACTCAGATTCAGAGTCTCCTGTGTCTCCACTCTTGACATCTGATCCTAAAAATGAACATTCTCACTCAAAGACCTTCAGCATATCACTCTCTGATTTTGAGGAGATACATGTGTAAGGCAAACATGCTAGGGAGGTACAAAATCTTAATCCTCTTTATGGAGACTAGCAGAATCGAGCATTCCTTAATGGATCTTCACAAAGAGCAAATCACTGCACAATAGGGGCGTCAAGGGTTCGAATAGGGCCGATGGTGCCCAATTGCCTCCCTCCTGTGTCACGCCTCCTTCTACTAGGTGAGCAAATCCCACACGTGGTCGATTGGTTTGGGGTTTTCACCCCAGTCCTCTCTAGACGTAAACGTAGGCTCTTTCGGTATTTCCTCACGTAGGTCATTTGGCCTTTATGCAGATCGCCTTTGCACAAGCCAAGATTCCAATGCTGTGGACCATTCTAGCTGAGATTCCAATATAGAGAAACCTCTCTTTTGTGCAAAAATGACCACCTCTGGAGACTTTACGATACAACCTTCTTCTGCAGATACAAAAAAAGATATGCAGGTGCACAGAACCAGAGAGAAAATATTTCCACTTGAATGCACAATGTTTTCAAATTAACAATGTAATTTACCAGACCACCATTCCAGCCAAGACAAGCTCTGATACCATGTGGAGGTGAGCAAGATCAACTTGTTGAATGATAGCACTTGGTTGAATGATAGCACTTGGTTGAGCTGCGAGAGATGAATAATCAGATGCTCTACAAAGAATACAAAACAAGAATATGCAATAGACACAAATCAATAATTGGAATGATGAATTAGCTTCCAAGATTTAGTGCATATAGGGCATAATCGACTAAGGATAGTCGAATCAATAATAGAAAAAGCTTACTAAGAATAGTGGTGCTCTAAGAATAGGAAAAGCAACCACTTAACTCAGTTAAGCTAATCTAGGCATGACAAGTATAGATTGGCTAAACATAGACTGATGTGCACACCTAAGTAAGCTTAATATACACCAACACCATCATCAAAATAAAGAGGAACAAAAATTGATAGATTGTAGACAATTAATCACTAAATAGGAGGTGAAGAGATGTGGGAAGAACATAAAATGAAGGAACATAAAATAATTTATTAGAGAATTTTGAGGAAGAGCACAACTAGAAACATAAAAGATTGATTAAAAAATTGTTAAAAATGGAGTAAGCTCACAATAGAAAACCTTAAAATTGTATTAGAGATAGAATATAAATTAACATTTTTGGAAATACATTAGAAGTGGTAGCAATTGACAAATTGTTATTAAATATCATGAGAAAATATAAAAGTAAAGATTATAATATATCATAATAATAATTAGATTGAGATATAAAATGATCTATTTTTAATAGAATTAAAATCACACATAGACATAATATTTCCACAATCCATGTTATTGAAATCATGAATGCTTTTGGATGTAACTATGTAAGTTTTGACACCAACATTTCATATCATACTCCATTCAATCCATCATGAGAATGAAGAGGAACAAAAATTGAGAGATTGCAAAATCACTAAATAAGAGGAGGAGAGATGTGGACAAAACATAAAATGAAGGACCATAAAAAATTTATTAGAGAAGTTTGAGGAAGAGCACAACTAGAAACATAAAATTTTGACAAAACATTGTTAAAAATGGAGTAAGTGCACAATGCAAAACCTTAAAATTGTATTAGAGATAGAATATAAATTCATATTTTTGGAAATACATTAGAATTGGTAGCAATCGACAAATTGTTATTAAATATGATGAGAAAAAACAAAAGTAAAGATTAGAATATATAATAATAATTAGATTGAGATATCAAATGATTTATTTTTAATAGATTTGAAATCACACATACACATAATATTTCCACAATCCATGTTATTGAAATGATGAATACTTCTAGATGCAACTATATAAGTTTTTACGTCAACATTTTAGATCAGTATTCTATGATCCATCATCAGAATAAAGAGGAACAAAAATTGATAGATTACAAACATTGTAGACATGATATTTCCATAGTCCATGATGATAGATTCTTGTGTTTCTAGAAAAACTGTGTTGAGTCAAAAAAAGCAACACAGTTTTTCCAGAAACACAAGATTACAAACAACTGATCACTAAATAAGAGGAGAGATGTGGGAAGAACATAAACTGAAGAGAGATGTGGGAAGAACGTAAAATGAAGGACCATAAAAAAATTATTAGATAAGTTTGAGGAAGAGCACAACTAGAAAGATAAAGTATTGACAAATAAATTGTTATAAAAGGAGTAAGTGCACAATTAGAAACCTTGAAATTGTATTAGAGATAGAATATAAATTCATATTTTTTGAAATACATTAGAATTGGTAGCAAGAGACAAATTGTTATTAAATATGATAAGAAAAATAAAAGTAAAGATTAGAATATATAATAATAATTAGATTGAGATATAAAATGAACTATTTTTAATATATTTGAAATCACATAGACATAATATTTCCACAATCCATGTTATTGCAATCATGAATTTGCTTCTGGATGCATCTGTGTAAGTTCATACATCAACATTTTTTATCATACTCCATGATCCATCATCAGAATAAATAGGAATAAAAAATGATAGATTGAAGACAACTGATCACTAGAAAAAGAGGTGGAGAGATGTGGGATGAACATAAAATGAAGGACCATAAAAAATGTATTAGAGAAGTTTGAGGAGGAGCACAACTAGAAAAATAAAAGATTGATGAAAAAACGTTAAAAAAGGAGTAAGTGCAAAATAGAAAAAACTTAAAATTGTATTACAAATAGATTATAAATTCATATTTTTTGGAAATACATTATAATTGGTAGCAATCGACAAATTGTTATTAAATATGATGAGAAAAATTAAAGATGCGATGAGAATATGTAATAATAATTAGATTGAGATATAAAATGATCTATTTTAATAGATAAATGATATCACACATATACATAAGATTTCCACAAACCATGTTATTGAAATCATGAATGCTTCTGGAAGCAACTATGTAAGTTTTTACGTCAACATTTTAGATCATACTCCATGATCCATCATCAAATGAAGTGGAACAAAAATTGATAGATTGTATACAACTAATCACTAAATAGGATGAGGAGAGATGTGGGTAGAACATAAAATGAAGGACCATAAAAATTTATCAAGTAAGTTTGAGGAAGAACACAACTAGATACATAAAAGATTGATAAAAAAAATTGTTAAAAAAGGATTAAGTGCACAATATAAAACTTTATAATTGTATTAAACAAATAGAATATAAATTCATTATTTTTGAAATACATTAGAATTGGTAGCAATTGATAAATTGTTATTAAATATCATGAGAAAAAATAAGAGTAAGGATTAGAATATATAATAATAGTTAGATTGAGATATAAAATGAACTTATATTAATAGATTTGAAATCACACATAGACATAATATTTCTACAATCCATGTTATTGAAATCATGAATGCTTTTGGATGCAACTATGTAAGTTCTTACATCAACATTTCATATCATACTCCATGATGCATCATCAAGAATGAAGAGAAACAAAATTTGATAGATTGTAAACAACTGATCACTAAATAGGAGGTGGAGAGATGTGGCCAGAACATAAAATGAAGGACCATAAAAAAAATTATTAGAGAAGTTTTAGGAAGATCTAACAACTAGAACCATAAAAGATTGACAAAATATGGTAAAAAAGAAGTGCATAATAGAAAACCTTAAAATTAAATTACAGATAAAATATAAATTCATATTTTTTGGAAATAGATTAGAATTGGTAGAAATCAATAAATTATTTTTGACTAACATAAGTAGAAAACTAGGGTGTTGATCACTATACAAAAAGGCCTCAAGGGTAGAGAAAAATAGGCCATGAATAGCACAACAACATCACACTAACAGTTCTTAACCATTATAGACTTCAGAGTCTTAAACATAAACCATAACCAAGAAACAAAAAGAAGGAAAGAAAAAAAACTAGGAGAACAACTATCCCTAGTCATCTGTAAGAAACCTATACATGTCTTCATAGTTGGTGATAGTATTCGAGTCAGGGCCATGCCTCTTGAGCTCGAGAACTTGCAAGATAGACAAGGTAGTAGTCGATCTTTGCTTAACTTTAGTATTGAATCTTGCTATCACTTTCAAGTTTCCTTTCAAGACAATAACCTTGGCTTTAAGATTAGCAACCTCTGTAATAGTTTGGTCACATTTAAAATAATTCTTCTAAACATGCATAGAGTCAAGAACAAGATCAACATCTTCATATTCTGAATCAGGGGCATTCATCTCCTCAAGCAGGATAGCACCTTCATCCATCTGAGGAGTCACATTCTGGTTCACTTCCTGAATATCTAAATCCTCATCTTGTAGCCAGTCACTAGAAACATCCAAGTTTTTGAGATCAGGGGTCTCAAGCCAAGTAATTCTAATATACCTCCTGATTCTCAATACCTAAACTTTATATTCACCAGTACACAACACCCCCACCTCAACTTCCATCATAGTCTCTTCCTGAAGATCAATAATCTCACTGTCACTCGACAACTTCCTCAACCACTTCCTTCTTCTCCTTGGGAACAAACATCACCTCCCCAATAAACTTGTCATCTTTCAGATTATGAATGTGTAAATATTATTGATGGATATATTTCACAATGGGAAATTAGACAATTAGTTTTAATGTCTCCTTATGAAGGTAATGCCACTATAGATGTCTATGATCCTTTTTATTCAATTAATTATGAATGTGTATATGATCTAGTTGTTGCAGGTAAATTAAACATATCGATTATCAAGATTATTTTAGTGGAATATTTGTGTTAGCTAAGTCAAGAGTGATAAATATTTAAGAATTGACTCTAACCTATCCATTTATGTAGGGGATATTCTATTGTGGTTGTAGATGCTAACAATTTCGAAGGTGTAGATTACTATCTACTCATGTGTAGAACAAAACTGCAATTTGACATGTGATCTATGATAGATGATGATGGATAGGAGTATCCCAATGGATCAATTGTTTTTGAAGGTACTTATTATTAACAGATCAAGGTAGATAAGAGTGGTATTATATTTGTTGACTATATGCCGAGACAAAAGGTTCTACATTATAGTCATTAAGTTATAGCAACACAATTAAATTTAGAAACTTTACAAAAAAATGGATGTGGCCAACAAAAATAGAGGTTGAGTATTGAAGACCATAAAAAGATTTTAGAGATAATAAAAGATAGAGAGGGCCCAGATTATATGTACTAAGAGCTCTAATTTAAATGTATACATGTACATAGTTGATATTTTGAGCTCAAATTTGAAGAGCCAAGTTTTAAATGTATTTTGTGCATAGTTGATATATACATTCAAATTTTGATATAGAAAATTGAATATTGATGTCAATTTCAATTTTGATATCAATTCTCAAGATATTATGTCTTTAAGATAACGATTTTGATATAAATTATTTTTTCAATTGATATATCAATTTGAATTTTGATATGTCAAAATTTAAAGTAGTATCATTTGATAGATTTAAATTTTAATTTTGATAAAAATTTCAAATTATATTTCAATTTAAATTTTGATAAAAAGTTCAAATGATATTTCAATTTCAATTTTGATCTATCAATTTTAATTTTTATAGCAATTGATTTCAATATCAATTTCAATGTTGACATCAATTTTGATAGATCAATTTTAATTTGGCATAGTGCAGCCACATGGTGTGAATCGTATCTAATGAAATAGCCCTATTAACCGATGACCATTTCACATCTCCAGTAATACTCCTAGAGAGATGCATATAAATGCTTAATGTTGACATAATTGTAAGGGTTGTATGATTGAACAATATCAACCATACATGTGAGCTTGTTTCTGATGACCACCACCCTATCTCTATTTGAGTGGTTTAGTGTGCTATGAATGGTTTGGTCTAAATGTTGCAATGCATTAGCCAATCTATCAATAGTTGAATATTAAAAATTAGTTCTACAACTATGCTTAGACTGATTAGACTAACAAGAAGTCTAGTCAACCATCTAAATCTAGATGTATATATGTACAAATTTGTTGATATAGATTTACATATAATTTTCATAACTAAATTAAATTTAATTTGAAAATATAAAAAAAAAATTATACATGATCAAATTTAGCAAACTTTAAGACACATGCACAAAATTATAAATAATTAACATTTGAATTATGTAGATAGAAAAGTATATACACATCTAAGTTCTATACATATTTAAATTGATACACACAACATACATACATACATATTACATACTTTATTTATCAATACATATGAAATCAAAGATGATCTATGAAATCAAATTAAATTAAATATATAAACTTAAATTGAATACAAAGTTAAATTCACTTGTACAAAATTATATATGACATACAAATTGATATAAATTAATTTAAATTAATGCTCAAGATATCAATTCAAAAAATAATTTTATTCTATATAATATTGAATTTTGATATATATAAATTGTGTATGTAGAAATATGGAAATCAAATAAGAAAATACCTATTCCATACTTAAGACACTTCAAGAGCAAGTAACTATAAAATGGAAATGAAACAATATTACCTTGTTTCCCTTGATATTCCAATGATGTTTTGATAGAGATTTGTATATGTTAGTTGCTCAAACTAGTAGCATAACATTAGATAAAGATGGTCGATATATGATGGTAACAAGAGATCTATGATGATTTTGACAGCATGATCTTATGGCATAAGATGTGTTGTAAGAATATGTGATGTTGTCTAAATGGCTTGGTTGAGGCTTGATTTATAGAGGTTACATATGATAAATGAAGCGCTAGGATTAAGAGATTAAATTAATGGCTAAAATTGGTTGAGAGCACATTGGGGCAAGGATAAGGATTTCTAGGGCAACAAAGGAATATATTCTAGGGTTTATCCTTATGTGAACAATTGAGATTAAAAGATGTATGAAATGGATGGTTGAGATGAACACTTTGTTTGACTTTTGAGACACTCATTTATTGATTGTGGCAAGTGGATGAGGATGAGGACAAGCTAGGTATGTGACTCACAATAATTAAATTAAATACTAAAATTATTTAATTAATTATTGGAGAGGGGATGATGGGAGGATAAATTAAATAAATAAATAAGATTAATTCAATTAATTTTAGGGGAAAAAATGGATAAATTAAATAAATATAATTTATTTATTTAATTTCTGTGATGGAAGAAATGGATTAGTTAAATAAATATAATTTATTTAATTAATTTGGGAAAGGGATTAAGGGACAATGTGTTGCAAGGTGGATGTCTAGGGGATGTCCAAGGATTATGAGGACATGGTCAATTTTATGTGTCTACATAAATTAAATTGATAATTTGTAAATTATTAAAAATATCAAATAAATTAAAGAAATTTTAAATTAGATAAATTATACTTGATTGAAACTCTATATCTAGATATTAGAATAAATTTTGATTTATCAATTTATTGATATCAATAAGATATATAATCAATTTTGATATAAATGAAATATATATATATATATATATATATATATATACTTCAATTTTAATATATTGAAATATTGATATTATATTAAAATTTCAATATTTATTAAATATGATTAAATTGGATTTATCAATTGATATCAATTTCAATATTTCATTCTAGACAAATTTGATCTAATTGATATTAATTTCAAATTGGATTTATCAATTGATATCTATTTCAATATTTCATTCTAGATAAATTTGACTTGGTGGCCGCCACTATAACCAAGCGGCTTAACACCCAACCATGCCCTTAACTGCACCAATTGATATCAATTTTTTAAACATATCAATAATTTAAATTTTGATAAATTAAATTTTGTTATCAATTATTTAAATTTTGATAGTATATTTTGATTTCAATATAATTTCCATATATATATATATATCAATTTCAATATTGATAAATTTGCTATCAATTGATATCAATTCCAATATCAACTTAAATTTTCATAAGTTAAATCTTGATATAACATTTTGATTTTAATATATCAATTTCAATGCTATTTTTCCAAATGCAAGTATATCAAATCGAGGTTAGAGGTGAAGTTCAAATCCACCCATGAAGTTCACTTCTACACATGAAGAGATCAAATCCACATGCATAACCTTGAACTTGACAGTTAATAGAAAATTTTATCATCCAAAGGTTGTCATGCAACAAATCTAAATTTTTTAATATAATGACAAATTAATTTATGATATCTATAACAGTCCTTTCCTCATCAAATTAAAAACTAAATATATTTTATTTATTTAATGTATCACATCTATTTACAATATTTATTACATTATTAATTATAAATTCGAACTCTAAACTTGTAAGGTTTTATTACTGTTTAAACTTTTAATTTCATAACAAAGTAATAGAGCTTTGAATTTAATACATGTTCTTGGGTAATGTCCACATTGGAGAGAGAGCAACTCATTTTACTGGTTTTGTTGTCCTTGACTCTTTATTACCTGCATTCTTACATGCTACCCCCTATGATAAGGGACCGTGTCATCAATCCGTAGCAGTTAGTCAATTTATGATGGAACCCAGGGACGAGTCCAGGAAAAGCACGTGGAAAAGAGCCCTGCCATCAGACTACTGACAAATCTCAAATCTACAACCCCCATGTTCAAATAGAGCTTAATAACTTTTTCTTGTTTTGAATACAAGGGGTATATTACTCTATAACAGTAAACACCAATTCTTGGCTATATGCATATAAATATAGGAATTCATAGATAGATTAGATTTACAGCACCAAGATGTCTTGCCTTGTCCATGCTCTAGTCATTCCATATCCCTTAGAGTCCCATAGTTCTGCCATGGCTGATCTCTGCATCAAGCTGGCTTCTACGGGAATCACCATCACCTTTGTCTGCACAGAGGGCCTATGTCACTGTAAAGCATATATTACTGATATTGCAAAAAAAAATGACCTTGACATTCGTTTAGCAGAGCTCTCAGATGGGTTACCATCTGATTTTGATAGATCTTTGCACAATGAGAGTTTTCAACAGTGTGTACTCAACTCTATGATTGAACCAGTAGAGCAAATAATCCTTAGTTTGAATACAGAAGAGAATCCAATCTCTTGCATTATAGCTGATTCTTTTCTTCCTTGGGCACTTCTTATTGCAAAGAAGCTCAGCGTTCCTCTTGTTAGTTTGTGGGTACAATCTACTGTTCTATACTCCTTATATTATCATTCTGATATGCTCATCAACAATGGCCATTTTTATTCTAAAGGACGAGGTATGCTTTAGAAACAGTATTAGTTTGTGGCATAAATACATCGCCATACATAGTCGTTTATGTTCTAAGATTGTTCATGTTCTAATATATATGGTGGCATTAATAGTTTGGAAGATTCCTATTATTTTTTGAGGGTCCTCGAAGGCAACACATTTTATCAATATATATATATATATAATTTCAGACTGTATTTTCAGTGTCTTTGTGGTGGGAGTGCCTTAAAATCAGTATTTGTTTGTGACATTAATACATTACCATGTGTCGTTATTTATGTTGTAAATTGTTTCTTAGGTTACAAGACAGGTTCTACTTTGGACCTTTGAATCCATTTTTTAAGGATGTTAGAAGATATTTATTTTCTCCATTACAGTAATATGTTTCAGACTTTTCTTTCCAATCTGTCATTATGCTTTAAAGTGAAAGATAATACATGGGACTTAGTTTAGAATGCATTGCATGTTTTTGCTTCCTTATATTAAGATTTGTAGTTCAAACTTTTTAGCTTATTCTAATCCATACGATTTATGAGATGAGAATAACCTACGGTCTGAAACAGAAATATGAATGAAGCTTACAACTTCTCTACGCCATTAGGGCTTAGTACAGGATATAGAGTGCATTTTAGGATACAAATATATGCACAAAACATACAAATACACTTATTTGGTTGCATTTATTTTCTTATCACTTTTTTCAGTTTTCACATATTAGGGTATATATTTTCTTATTGACTTTTCCTATTTATACTTTTCCATGGATTATAAACCTTAGGTTATGTATGGGGTCTGCACAGTTCATTGCCTTCTTCGATTCATTTTCTATTTAGGGAAGAAGAAAAAAAGAAAAAAAGGGAAAAACAAATAAAAGCCAAAGCATGAGCCATGTTTCTTACAGTGAGAAACGACGTACAGAAGCCACAGAAATATAAAAATAATTGGAAAGCATAAACTTTCTGCTGAAGTGTTATAATACATTACATTCCTCTTATTTCAATTTACTTTTATTCCCGATGTACATTTTCATAAATACGGAAATGATCCCTTCGTTTATTCTCCTTACATTTTGAACACCACAAGTTTTCACCCATTTTCTATTTTGAGCTTGTAACATATTTTGGGTTCAGCACTATTAGTAATTAGGCCGAAACAATAGTCAAACCTTCAAAAATGGTATAAACTGAAAATGCCTTATGACACTATTGATCTTCTAATTTTTTTTAATGATAGAAGGGTTTTTGCAAGGAAACTCAAAATGTCAAAAACTAAAATTATTAGTGTTATCCCAAGTAGTGTCAAAATATAAAGTCTTTAAAACAATCTAAACAAATCAATATTAACATAAAATATTATGAAAAAATACACGTAAAGCTATTTTGTGGTGGAAGCAAGTTTACCCTTAAAACAATGGAAAACTTTATCAGTTTATACAATAGTAGCCATAAAATTATCGGGATGTAAGTATCTTGTGTACTTACATGACTATAAAAAGATCCAGTTTATACAATAGTAACCATAAAAATATTGGGATGTAAGTACCTTATGCACTTAGGATTATAAAAAGATCCAATTTATACAATAGTAACTATAAAAATGTTCTAAGTAAAAAGAATTCCATTCCATTCTCCTCTTACTTTAGTTCACAACTGGATAGCAAAAAAAATATTAAAAGTACCTTTAAGCACTTCTTAAATCATTCAGCACTCATTTTACGAGTACTTGGTGTTCCATTCTCATCACACTTTATTATTTTATATAATTTGCGAGAGCCTAATTAATTTTCATTTGGGAAACAATATCTGCTTTTTTTGTTTCAACTGAGAGTGGTTCAGTGTACTTGTGTGTGGTTACCTGCATTTCATATTTTCTAACTGTGGTGTATATTGTTTTGTTTCTAGCAAAAAATGACTGCATAGATTACATTCCAGGAGTCCCTACAATGAATCAGAGGGACCTTCCATCCTTTCTCCAAGAAACCAAGGTGTCAGACTTTATGCTGCATGTAATCTTTCTGTCATTGCAGAGCATCCGTGAAGCAGATTGGGTTCTTGCAAATTCTGTATATGAACTTGAAACAGAACCAATACAGCATTCATTGCATTCTGCTGTACCGTTTTACTCGGTAGGTCCGCTCTTACCGTCTGGATATTTTAACAACTATCCACCATTAAATTTTGATTTTACAATGTGGTTGGATTCAAGGCCAGCAAACTCAGTTCTCTACATATCGTTTGGTGCTTCTGCTCGTGTTTCAAAAGCCCAAATAGAAGAAATAGCCATAGGTTTACTGGAAAGCAAAACTGCTTTCATTTGGATACTTCCTCCACAAATAATGTCCAGTTATGCTAGCTTGACAGAGATATTACCCCATGGTTATTTAGACCAGATTGAAGATAATGGCATTGGTCTTGTTCTTCCTAACTGGTCTGATCATCTGCATTACACAGTATTATCACATCATTCCATAGGTGGCTTTGTTACTCACTGTGATTGGAATTCAGTTTTACAGAGCCTGTGCATGGGTGTTCCATTGTTGGGATTTCCTCTTTATGCAGATCAGTACACAAACTGCAAACTCATATCAGATGTGATGAATATAGGTTTGAAGATAGAACATGGTGGGATTAATGGAGCATTAGTTGAGAGAATGCAGATAGCAAGAAAGGTGAAGGCATTGATGCATGGAAAAGAAGGGAGAAAAGCTAGGAAGAAGATAAAGAGACTCAAGCATGTTGCCAGAAAGGCAGCTATTCAAGGAGGATCCTCTGATAAAAATTTTGACAAATTTGTGGAGGAATTGACCTGTAAAGTAATGCATGGTTAACGTCATTCTAAGTCTGAAAGTAAACATTAGTCGTACACTGTAAGAACTGATATGTTTTATTGTGTAACACATGTATTGTCTGTTTGAAGTATGTTATTATGTGGATCGAAAAGAAGTGGATAAGCTCTTAAAATGCATTAATTGTCCTTTACAAATATTGTTTTCATTAAGTGTTATATCGATTACTGAAGTTATAAAACAATGGATATAGAGCTCAGAAAGATATTTGCTAAGATAATTAGCACAAATTTTCTTCTGGATTTGGTAATGCAAAATTTTAATACCCTCCAAGCAAAAAAGGCAATGATTATTAACAAGCCGAGTCAATTTTTATACGTCTAATATGGAATAGATTGTTTTCTGTGCATAGTAATTTAAGGTGAAGAAATGCAAGTCTATTCGAGCAAGACTATTTTCAGGTAAAAGAAATGCAAGAAATCGTTTGATCCTGATTTCAACTTGTTATCAGGTTAGTTTCTTTGCATTTCTCCAACTTCAAATATATATATTTTTTTCTTTCGATCCTTACCACTCCCACTGCTGATAAAATTTAAAATTTGCTCCGTGCTTTAAAACTAGATACAATTTAAACCAGATATATCCCTGTAAGGGTGAAAATTGCAGACTTCACTTTTCCCTTTCTCTTTGCATTCATTTCGATCCGGTTGTGTTCGATGTAATGATTAATGTACAAGTGGCATACTTTTATGTAGAAGTTATCAGAAAATTTGAACTTAACCTGATCTTATTATCATACATTTTTAGAGTATAAACTTTATCTGTGTTTTATCCTTTTCTTTAACTTGATCAAATTGATGGCTGTAGAAATGAACTTGGTTCAAATCCACGGTGCAGAAATATTTCAAGAACTTTCAAATCCAAATTTAAATCTACGCCCAAGTCAACTCCTTTTCTACTAGTCATTACTTGTTGGTTTGAGTGTAAAATGTGTTCATTTGTATGTTAAAATGTTGTATAAGAGGACAAATTCTAATTCATTATTGCATCATCTTGGATCTAGAAAATCATAGATGAGATCTGTTATACATTGAATTATCTTTAGAGAATAGCATTAGCATGACACTAGCATATCCATGTTCTAGGCATATTGCATCATTGTTTAGTGTGTCTTCAATCATTGTTCTAAAATTGTTATTATGTTAAATAGATCTAAGGGTTTGACATAAGAGAAGATCTTCTCCTAGAAAAATCCCAAAGGTGTTCATCAACACCTCTTGTTTCTAGACATAGATTCCAAATAGTAAGGCAAACAAGTTTTAGGCAAGTAAATGTGTGCATATGATTTCTATGGGCAAGGCTTGAATCTATAGACTAGGTTCATTTCTAACATGGAGATCATGTTTGTAGCTGTGGATTTAAACTAGAGTCAACTCCATTGATGTAATGTTGTTTGATGATAAAATGTAGTACTAAATGATTTTTTCTCTATGCTCTTTGCTATTGATTGCATTGTTAATTTTCTCTTTCCTTCTTTGCATCCTTTAAAATGTCCTACAACTCTCCTTTATATACAAAACACTAGATGATTGAATCCGGACCAAATGGCATGCATGCCAACATGGTGTAACCAATAGGGTCCTAAAAAATCAACTCAAAATGAAGGAAAATATAACTTGAAATTGGGGATCAAGGCCACACTGTGGTCATGATCTAATTCTAGGGCTATAAATGTGATCTTAACCTAGGAAAACAAAGATTATAGGAATAGGTCAACCTAGATCCTATTGCTCAAGCAAAGTGGTTTGAGGAGGTAGAAGGTACGTTGAGGTTAGTATACACAAAATTAGAGCCAAATTTAGCATTAGAATACTATAGTTCTTAGGATAGTACCTAAAGTGATTTCAAATTAAGTGGAGAAGAAAGGACAAAGATGCACTTTTCACCTCTACGTTTTGCATGTGAGCTACATGAATATGCATGGTAAAGTAAACAAACAAATTGTAGGACTATTAATAATAGATGAATTTTATTAAAAAAAGGATATAAATATGGATGATGTCCCAAGTGCTCTTTCATACCTTTTTATTTTCTTTCAAATATGTGTTAATCATACCTATAAAACTAGTGTTAGCATCATAAAATCATAGTCATCAAATTTGCATAGCTTGTTCATCATGTCACCAATAAATCAAACTAAAAAAAAAAATATGGTGTATGATCCTTGAATGGACCACTTTAATCTACAAAGGAACAGGTGTAAGGTCCTTGAAATGTACTATTTTAACCATGCTCTAAATGTGAAAAAATAGTGTAAGATCTCCAAATAGACCTTTGTAACCAATAATTGAGGCAATGTAGGATTCCTAAATCAACCATTGTAACCATACTCCAAATGTTAGAAGATGGTGTAGAATCTATAAATAGATCACTATAACTAGCAAAGGAAGTGGTGTAGAATCCCTAAATGGACCACTATAATCATGTGTACCTATTGTGAAATGATGGTGTAGGACTTCTAGCAAGAAACTATAACCATACAAACTCAATGTCAAGCCTCTACTAGACTACTATAACTATAAGAATGTGGTGTAGGGCCCTTAGAGAGTCATGTTGTAACCATATCATGAAAAGAATCAATAATATAATATAGCTTCCAGGTGAAAGTTAAGTTGTGTCCCACTTTTATAAAGAAATAGCCAACACTTATCTAACTTTTTAACTTGAATCACCTAAAAAGTGACATGTTTTAAATTTTTGAATGATGAAAACTAATAAAATGTTTTATTTTTAGTGTATTTTACATTTGTATTTTTTTTAAGTTTTAAAAATATTTTAATATAGTTTTTTTGTAAAAATGATACAATAACTTAGTTGCTGATAAAATGTTGAAATGAGGTTAAGGGAGCCTCCACTTCTTTTGTAGTAATTTTTGTTTTTCCTTCAATTTTTTATTCGTATTTATAATTTGAAACTTTAGTGCATGGATTAATTTGTTCCCCCTTTTTTATCGGTGAATTGGCTTTGACAGAGCCATACCTCATAAAACAAAAATGAATTTAAAATTTATAAACCAAAATGGCTTCTCATTATGAAGGTCAATATTCTATTATATTAACAAGTTTTACATAAAACATAGCTACATTTTCATAAATTATATACTAGTATTCATATTTATCTACTATTACTTGCCTCCAGAACTAGTCACCTGAGCATCTTCATCCTCCTCCTCGGATACAAAGTCTTCGGTGTCCAAAGTAAAGGACTAGTCTACACCATTTGCTTCCACAATCCCTACCACTGCCTTAAGGAAGGCCACCCACATTTTGCTTCGTTTCTATGCTCATCCTCTTCTACTGACAATAGGAATGACAAAGGGCACCCATGGACCTTTGTAATGTGGAAGGATTGACAACCATATCCCCTGCTCAGGGTGGAAGCCTAAACCCAACACCACCTCTTCAATAACCTTCAGCAGCCCTCCCGTCCACCACGGTTTGACCAAATCTGAGACCATCTCCCATATGACATCTTTCAGCTTGCCTAAATCCAAAAGTACTGCTAAAATGTTGAGGTGATATTAGAATTCACCTGATAGCGATGGGTTGAGGGCATAAACATATTACCCAACACCATCCTAACGGTGTCAAGAACAACAATGGATTTAGCCTAAAAAACCTTCTTCAAACATTTCTTTGAAATCTTGCCTCTAAATGCCATCTGCCTCTTCTTGCTAATGATAAAAATTGTTAGCTCCATTTTACCATTAACAACCTCATCCGGACCATCTCCTAAATAAACTCCCCTTTGAACAACTTTCAGAATCATCATTACACAGTTAGTGAATGCTATGTCCTCTGGAAAGCTTCCCACAGGTCGAAAGACATAGAGTGCCTGCACCCATAACCTCCCTTAACTACTACTCATTGCACAAGGTGGTGAATCCTGAAAAACGATCTCCCCACACATTCGCCAATCTATCCTCCACTAGCCCATAATTGTTGCCTAAATGAAAAATGTGTTAGCCTCTAAAATGTCGATTTGTGACATGTAATCCTTCCATAAAAGTTATCAAGTCTTCCTGCCAAATGAGGGAATGAGAGTTCCTTGCCTAATCACTCTTGTTAAAGCTTAAGACATTCCTTAAGGATTAGATTCGATAGATCTAGGTCTATAGAATTCCATTCTTGTATTGAATCACAAATAAAAGACTCTTCCTCCATTTCAAATGCCAATTAGCTATTCTATCGACCGTGCCCCATTTGCTTTGGAGTACACGTGGTCTAGCTTGAAGTCTTCAAACTTGCTAAGTAATTCCAAGCAACAAGCTAGCATATTATTAAGCTTCCAATCGGAATTATGTTTATGACGAATGGCATTTATTGTGATCATAGAACCCCCAAATATGAACCCTATTAATACCAAGAGAGACATATTTGAAGTCCCAAGGTAATGGCCTAATTTTTTTCTTCATTGTTTGTGGATAATCTTAGCCTCTTACAAGTCACATCAATCAGATTACCTTCCTGATCTCTAATAATATAGCCTACTCTACACACACCTAGGTTTCCCCTAGAGGCCTCATCGAAATTCAGCTTCATCCATCCTAAATTTGGAGGAACCCACCTAGAGTCTACCTTGTATTTGGAAGTCGAACGATCCTAAGAAACCGCTTGAACGGGGGAATTTGTTCCCCATTTTGATAAATATATTTTGTTAAAAAAATCTTGAAATTCTCATGTATTGAAAACATAATTGCTTTGAGGGGCCTCCACTTTTTATCTTAACTATTAATCTGAGATAGAAAATGATTATTTTGTCTCAACATGGAATCTCTCCTCTAGTGCATCATATATATATATATATATATATATATATATATATATATATATATATATATATATTTTAATAAACTTTAGTATTTTTTAGAAGACAATCAACCTAATATTTTGGTTTTGATGACCTACTTTTAGTAAAAATAAAAAAGAAAATACAAACACTACTTGAAATATTAAAAAATATATAGTTTTAAAAATTGCACTTATCAGACTTAAGCTGGAGTCAACCCCTAAATATGAGGATCCTCTAACCCTAGAAGTGAAATCTAATTCTCTAAATATTATAAACAAACCTTTTCTTTTATTGGTGGTTAAAGATGGTTCCTCTACTTTGGGGATAAGTTCTTCCTCTCCAAATTTCATTATAGTGGTTTCAAGTGCTTCCATGTTTGTTTCATCACCATTAGTAGTATTGAGAGTTTCCAATGTGTTTCCTGGTCTATGAAAATATGGTGGCAAACTCCCTTCTAGCTCCAAGATGATCCATTCTCCTCTTGGACCATGAAAAACCAAGAATGCAAAGAAACAAGATGTCAATTCAGAATCAAAGACAGGCCACCCTTCTCAAAGGGATATTAGAGATAGAGAAACCTCTAAGGAGATTGTAGATAGGTTTCAAGGTACACTAGATATGGCCAAGGACAAATCTACTCCCAAACTTTAAAAATGAAATGGATATCTTGGAACATAATGGGTTTAAATAACCCGCATGAAACAAGACCTCTTATATAATCTTTGGAGAACTCATAAACCAAATATTTTTCTTATTTAACAAATGAAGATGTTTGTAGATAAATTTTATATGTGAAGAAAAAAAATATGGCTTAAGGCTAACTTTGCTAGTGTCAATGCCTTGGGGCTCTTTGGAGGTATTTTTTCTCTTTGGAACTCTTCCATTATATCTCTAGTGTGGTTCTTATTGCCTTGAACCTCATCATTTAGCCATTCTCTTTTCCCATCTCAAAGAAAATTTCTCTTGGATTGTATCAAATATCTATGCTCTAAACTCTCTAGGGGAAAGCAGAAAGTTTTGGGTGGATCTTTCAGCCATTAGAGCTCTTCATAGTAATACTAAATGGATTGTTCCTCCCTATCATTGAGTAACAAAATGGGTGGCTCTCAATTTCATACTAAAATCATGGATGATTTTTTCTAGTTTCATCTCCTCATGCACTTTTTAGATAACGAGCTTTGTGGAGTAGAGTATGCATGATCCAACCAAAGACTTGGAACATCTTTAATAAAGGTTTTCTTGGACTTCATCTTCACTTATTTGGATTGGTTGTTCTCTCATTCTCTTTGCCTCTCAACCCTCTTGAGGGTATGATCTGATCACTCCTTTCTTGTTTTTTAGATGGACAACCTTAAAAAGCGTAAAGGGGAGCTCCTTTTAGATTAGAGAAAATATGGACAATGCACTCAAAACTAAAAGAAAAAATTAGGGAGTAGTGAAATATTCAAAATTTTAGAAAAGCCATGTTTAGATGTGTCCAAAAACTTAAAACATTAAGGGAGACATCATACTTTAGAATAGAACTTCTTTTGGCAACATATTCTCTATCATAAAGGAAGTAGCTTAGGACCTTGAATGTGCTCAAAGTTAAATTCAATCCATTGGTATGAATCAAGAAACCTATAAAAAAAAAGAAACGTCTTATGGAACTACAACTCTTTGGTCACTATGGAAGAGACTTTCTAGAGACAAAGATCTAGAACTTTATAGCTTAAAGAGGGGGACATAAATACCAATTTTTTTGCATGTGAACACTCTCAAACATAGATTTGCTAACTATATCAAGGAAATCAAGGATGATAATGGAAATACCATTAAGGATGAATATCTTATTAAGAAAGTGATGGTGGAATTTTTAGCAATCTCATCTATGAAGTAAAAAGGGCAATGTGTAACAAGAAAGAAGATCTATTAAATCTTATCCCACATCTAGTTTCTCCTAATGACGATTCCTCTCTGATGGCCCATGTCTTTGAAGAGGAAGTGTGAGTAGTAGTTTTATCCATCAAAGAAAATAAGGCCCCAAGAGCTAATCTAGTTTCTCTTATTTCTTCTTTCAGTAATTTTGGGAGGTCATCTCATAGGATGTAGTGAAGGCAATTAATGAGTTCTTTTCCTTTGTAAATATTCGTAAGGAACTTAACAATTCCTTTTTTTCCTCATCCCAAAAAAGATTGTAGCCAATCATTTTTATGATTTCTACCCCATGACCCTTTGTAACTCACTCTATAAAATATTCTCAAAAATTCTATCCAAGAGAATGCAAAGGTTTCTTCCTAGTTTGATTTCCCCTTAGTAGAGAAGATTTGCAAAGGACCATCAAATTCTTGACTCCATTATCACTATCCACAAATATGTTCATTCCATGGAAAGGAACAAGAAATCCAACATGATCCTAAAGGTCGACATGAACAAGGCTCGTGACTATATCTAATGGAACTTCATGGATGTGGTGTTGGAGAGATTTAGTTTTGGTTCTAAATGTAGGAAATTGTCAAGAATTACATTTCAACATTGATTTTTTCTATTATTATTAATAGAATTCCATCCATTTTTTGGGTGTAGTTGAGGCCTTAGATAAGGAGACCCTTTCTCTCCCTTCTTCTTCATGCTTATTGCTAAAGCTTTGGGGTGGAGTATCAACATTGTTGTCACCCTTTGTAGACTTAAAGACTTCTATCTTACTTCCTCTGTTCATCCCATTATGTACATCAACAATTCATGGATGATACTATCATTATTTGTCAAGCTTATGTAGTTGAGTTTGTTGAAATTAAGAAGCTTCTATAGAACTATGAAGATGTTTCAAGTTAGAAGGTGAATCTTTCTAAGAGAAATGTTTTCTTTATCAACACTCCCTTGACCCATCAAAACAAAAAATTTAGCTTTCTTGGTTGTCAAGAAGGGTCCCTCCCAACTTCTTACATGGGTCTTCCTTATTCATTGACTTCATTCCTGAGACCTTATGGTCTAACCTTATTGACATATTCAATTGCAAATTAGTAGGAAGGAAGGGAACTCTCCTTTCTTAAGCTAGGAAACTGTAGCTTATCAAATCCACTCTTCAAAATCTTCATGTATACTTCATGTCCATGTTTGTGATCCCATGAAAGATCATAAAGAAAATTGAATAGATTCAAAAGTATTTCCTTTGGTCAAGTACGGAAGAATAGAAAATATTTCATTTGGTTTCTTTGTAGCAAGCTTGTCTCCAAAATCCTTTTGTGATCTTTTTCTGAGGAATCTTAAATTGTTTGTTGTTGATCTTATAGCTAAGTGTGCCTAGAAATTGATTACTAATTCTAAGGACTAGGTTGAGATTGTCAAGGTCAAATATTTGAGAAATTGTAGCTTGTTATCCTTCCTAAATTGTGATGTCTTCCTCATTGCAACTATGGGTCTCTCCAAGTTCAACAATCTAATTAGAAAAGGTGTTAAATGGAAGTGAGACATATGATCTCTTATCAAATTCTAGGAAGATACTTTGCTAATAGACTACGTCCTCAACTATTTGGACTGGACATCCCCTATTGTGGACTTTCTTAAATCCTATTTTGTCGTAAGTTCATGGAAATGGGGTACAAAAAGAGGGTCAAAAGTGGCCACTTTTTTTTTCTAAAATCACTTAAAGTTGAACTTGGATGAGTAGTTCAAGTTGTGTACACTCAAAATTTGATAATATGATAAGAAAAAAAATTGTAGTACTCTAAATCTAGTTTCTAAACTACTAAATATTTTAGAAAAGGGTTAAAGTTAAGGGGGTGAAATGTTAAGTGCACACAAAATTGTTTCTATTTTTATCACTAAAATATAATATATATTTTGTTTGGTGTGCACCCCCTATTTTTTTGCTACATTAGGTATTTTTAAAAACCGTTTGGTAGAAATATAACTAAGAGTGAGTACTACAAGTTGTATATTTTTTTATATTTTTTATCAAATATTTCCTTTTTTGCATTTTTTTAAAGTGGATGCATCCTGAAAATTACATCACTAAGCGTGCACGTCACATAACTTGCACAAAACTAATTAAAAATGTAGATTTATTTTATTGAATGTGTATATAATGAAGCATAGAAGAATCCTATATTTTTTCAAATTTGGATAAGCAGATCAAAACTTATTAAGAAAAGTCAATACATATATACTAGAGGAATATAAATACACTCTTCAAAGAAAACAAAAATAAATACCTTAACTTATTCAAAATATTTAAAAAATTGTATGGATAGAAAGCTAAGAAGTAGCTCTTAATTTTGGTAGTAGTTTTGTAAAATTTTATTGCAAAACATGTAAACCTGATGAGGTTGAAGTTTGAATTTGAGTTGTTTTCTGTTAAAAACACAAATTTAGGAGCCACAAGAAAATTCCAACCTTTAGGCTTGTAAATCCAAGCCTAAATGGGAAAGGATCATAGAGATTTTGAATTCAAGTCAATAAAAATACATACATGTTAAAACATTTATGAGTTATTTCTTTCAGAATGCAAACCCATTTTGCTAAAAATCTCAAGGTTGGTCACTAATTTATCCCCCATTTCCACGCACTTACCCTTTGGTAGCTATGTGGAGGACTACATCAAGGTGTTTTGTTCCTAGAGAAGGTGGAAATCTCTTTCCTCTCCCTTTTTCCCTAAGGCCCTTGCTCCTCTTGTCAAGCTTTGGGATTTACTTAAAGGATTCTGCATCCTCCAATATCCCAAAGTAGATCTCCTTATTTGGGTCACCTCCTCCTCTAGTTCCTACTCTATTTCCTCTAAGTATGCCTCATCTCTCCCTCTTAGCCTCCCCTATCCCTTTTGGTCCAACCCATGGTTGAAACCTTGAAACTTGAAAGTCAATATTTTTCTTTGGTTTGTTTTCCAAAACAAAATCCTTCTAGTCGATAACCTTTTCAAAAGAGGTATTGTCATGATTAATAGGTGCGTTCTCTATTCTAATATTGAGGATTCAGTTCCCCATTTGTTCTTTAACTATCCCCTTCATTAATTTGGGTTCACACCCTCTCCCATTTTAACCTTTCCTAGGTCTTTCCTTCTTCCCTTTTATTAGGCCAACCTTTAGAATTATATGGTCTTTTGCTCTTTCCCATGTCATTTGGTGCCTTTGGCTAGAGAAGAATGCTAGAGTTTTTAGGGGTGTCTCTTCCCCTACTTTTAAGGTTTCCTTGGCCTCCTTCTCTATCAAGGAAAACTTCCCATCAACCCTCTCTTGTTGCTCCCTCCCACCCTACCATTTGTCAGTCCCCCTTTCAAAGTCCTTGATGACATCTAGGTGGAATTTAGGTGTTGAACTTGGCCCCTCCCCTTACTCCCTCCCACTCCCCTTCCCCTTGGCCTTATCCTAACGTAAATTGGTGCAAGCTCAACTTCAACAGTGCTTCTAAGGGCACTATGGGCCTAACAAGGGTTAGTGAAGTTATTAGGGATAGTTCAAGTAGAGTTTTGGGTGCTTTTTCCATCAACTCAGGTGTCCAAAATAGTCACTTTATGAAAGATTACATAGCTTACTAAGGTCTCTCTTTAGCTAAGAGCATTGGTATCTATCTACTGAAGGTGGAGGAGGATTCTTCAAACATTATCAACTACCTCATTAAGCTTAATCCACTTAGTTGGTCCATCGACCATATCATATGTCACTCACTTGATCTTTTACCAAGTTTCTCTAATTTTGAAAATTTATCACATCTATGGAGAAGGAAATTGTGTTTCTAACTTTTTCACCAGCTTGGGTGTACAATTTGACAGAATCCAAATATGGTTAGGAAATTATAAACTCCCTCATGAGGTGGTTTCTCTCATACATTGTGGTAATGCTTGTTATTCATGACAATAAGAGTAGTGTTGCCTTAGCATTGATAACTTACATCATCGTTTCTTATCATGTTATATGATGTTGAAAGTTTGAAAGACTTATGGTATTCAACATTCACAATCCTCGATTTGTTCTTTAGCATTTTTTTGTTCTTCGAGGCCCAATTATAGTTGCAGAAGGGACACCACTAGTAAAGAATAGTTTACATGTTAACTAGATAGCAACTTCTCACTACTATGGGAGGAGACTACAATAGGGTGGATCCCTTGTCTTGTGACTCTATGAAGAAAAATCAAATGATTTGGAGAATAATCCAAAAAGGTGTTTTGACTTCCTACATGGAGAGAATCAATATCCTCCCTGTGATCAAGCTATTATTTATGATCAAGATCTTATCCATGAGAAAGTAACCCACATCACTCCTATCCATCATAGCATTAGCCCTATCCATCATCCCACTAGCCCTATTCATTATCCATCAATATCCCATGATGAGACACTTGGTCCCCAAGAAAACATAGATAATCAAACAAAGAACTCGGATCCTATCATCCCAATGAGGATAATTTGATAATCAAGATCTAAGAATTCTACATCCATTTCCCATTGATCCTCCATCATCCCCTATCGAACTATATGTTTAGGGGTTTATCCTAGTTGCTCAATTTTAGGGTTTAGGGATTAGGGGCATTATTTGAGGTTTATGAGTTTAGGGTTAATCAAGTTTAGGGTTTTGGGTTAGGGTTTGGGGGTTTAAGGTTGCTCAGGTTTATGGTTTAGGGTTTAGGGGTTAGGGATTTAGGGTTTCTCAGGTTTAGGGTTTAGGGGTTAGGGTTTAGAGTTTAGAGAGAGAGAGCGAGGTGATCGATAGATGTTGGGAGAGATAGGGAGATAGAGGTTTAGGGTTGCTCAGTTTTAGGGTTTAGGGGCATTATTTAGTGTAACTTAGGGTTTATGGTTTAGGGTTAGGGGTTAAGGTTTAGAGGTTTAGGTTAGGGTTTAGAGAGAGAGGACCAATAGGGAGATATAGAAGAGACCGAGGAGAGAGATAGGGATGATAGAGGGATGATAGAGATTGAGAGGTAGAAGGATAATAGAGAGGTAGAGGGATGATAGAGACAAGGAGATAGGGTTTATGGTTGATTGGGTTTAGGGTTTAGGGGTTAGGAATTTAGAGAGGGAGAGATAGGGAGATATAGGGTGAGGCATATGGCCAGAGACATAGGCAGAGAGATTGAGAGATAAAGGGATGATAGAGACAAGGAGATAGGGGTTTAGGGTTTACGGGTTAGGAGTTTCAAGAGGGAGAGATAGGGAGATAGAGGATGAGGGACATGGCTAGAGACATAGGCAGGGAGATTAAGAGATAGAGGGATGAAAGAGATAAGGAGATAGGGGTTTAGGGTTTAGGGGTTAGGAGTTTAGAGAGGGAGAGATAGGGAGATAGAGGGTGAGGGACATGGCCAGAGACAGGCAGAGAGATTGAGAGGTAGAGAGATGATAGAGACAAGGAGATAGGGGTTTAGGGTTTAGAGTCGGTACATATGATGTATAGAATGGTGTAAATGACTGACATATTGGCGCTTATGATGTTTTGATGGCTCCTGTGGGTGGCTAGGTGTAGAATGACGCTTGTGATTCATAGGTAGGTGCTACTAAGGAGAAGATTAGCACATATGATATACAAAACGATGCAAATGAATGATAGATTGGAGCTTATGATGTTCTAATGGCTCTTGGTGAGGTTTTTGTTTGATTTTGATTATTTTTGGGATGGTTTGAGATGGAGCTTAGATTGATTTGGGATGGATTTGGGATGAAATGGATTGGTTTAGGGATGATGAGAGGTGAAATTGACTAGATTAGGAATAATTTGGGAATGATTAGAATGGTTTTAGGGATGGTGTGAACTAGTTTAGGGCTGATTAGGGAATGATTAGAATGATTTATGGATAGTTTAGGGATGGTATTTGAGATGAAATCTAGGTTGATTTGAAAATGATTAGGGATGAAGTTAAATTGATTTAAATGTGATTTGGGATGGTGTGAAGTGGTTTAGGGATGATTAGAAGTGGTTTAGTGATGATTATAGATGAAATTGAATGGATTAGGGATGTTTTGGGATTGATTAGGAATGAATTTGGTTGGATTGAAATCCTAATGTTTCATGCTTACCAAAACGTGCTCTTGTTATAATGCGAGCGCGTTATAACACACTCACATTATGGGAAGAAAAAAAATGGAAAAAACCATGTGGGATCTGTGATTCAGACCCCATATGTCTATTGTTCCCTGTTTTTCATGCGTGCTATCGGACAAGAAAACACTTTTTCATCTTGTTTGACTTATTAAGAATCATATTTTGATCAATACACCACTTTTTTTGTTTTTTCAATGTAGAAGAACTAATTTGCATGTTTTTGGATAGAATTTGATTATTTAAACTGAAAGTTTCATGTTTCTTAGTGTTTCAAAGCTAATTACCATTGGTATAGATTGAATTTGATGATATATGTTTGTTTTTTCCATAAATTTCACTAATCCTATTCTAGAGTTATGTAGAATTCATAATCAAACTTGTGAAAAAGAAAAATTTGAGGAATTTGAAGCCATATTTTAGAGAATTGGTCAAGTCCAATATCAAATTCTAAGGTATGTTCAAGTTATGTCAATTTTAATTCACTTATATAATTTATGTTCTTATGTTCTTTATACATCTTTATTTTTTTGTTCTTTATGTTCTAAGATATGTTCTTCAAATATATGTTTTCATACTTAGTCAAAAGTTTATGACCAACACACATGAACCGTGTATGTATCTCTTCATACATTGCAACCAAAATCAAACTATGGCTTGCGATAACAAAGACAAACTTGAGAAATTGCTTCTTATCACTTTGATACCACAAAACATTCTCTAGAAAATATATACAAGTTCTCAATTGTCATTACATGCACTCCAACACTGCCACATGTGCCCTTGCACTACCATACATGCTCTAGGAACTCACTTAGCTCATGATGCAATAGCGAATTCTTCACCAAGCATCTTGCAATTGCTACCATAGCAACTATTGGTTGTAATAAATCTCCATGCCATAGCACAATGTCCAACCTATCTCATCATTATATTCTTCTTCCTTCTCATCTTTTCATCTTCTTGTATTCTCATGTCATTATATTTTTCTTTAATAACCTATCTCACCATTTATCCTTCAATGATCTTGTGATTGCCAGGTTGTAATGCACCAATTGACTTATGAAACTCCTAGGGTTTGATCATTCTTATTTTGGACTACTGTTTGAACAATTCCATATGATATTCCTAAGGTTACAATGATTGTCCTATACATTTATGATTCCTAGAAAACCATCCTTTACACCTTGACAAGATATCAAATTATCTTCATATGTGGTTTAATGTTCCTATTGACTGTCATGATAGTCCTAGTTGTGTTGATAGTCCATTTAAGGTGCTTGACAATTCTAATATGTATATAAGATCAGTCCTTTTCATCATGTTGTCATCTCTTTCCTTGTCAATATGGTAGTGAGAGTCTATTGCATTTTTTGAATATCTGACCTTAATAGTGATCACGAGTTTCATCATAGTCTTCTATGTTTATAATGTGACAATCTATGTTGTTGTTTGTAATAGTCATAGTGCAATTTGATAGTATTTTCCCTCAACATCACCTCCATACTTAGCAATTTGTCTATCATTGTATAAGATAATGTTCACATATGGGATATAATCAAAATATTATAGTTTAGGAAACTTGTCATCATGAAACAGAACTCTACCCTAAATTTCTACACCTTGTTATTATGTGCTAACCCTAACTCTACTGAAAATCAAACTCTTCAACAAGATCAAGTGAACAATCCACAAATCTTAGGATTTGATACAATCTATGAGGGATTTATTCATAGGGTTATCTTTTCATGATACATAACAAATAATATGAAATGAGCAAAACTTGAAACATGATTGTTATTGATAGTGTGCAGTTGTTAAACTTACAAACTATGATTGTCTTCTCCCAAAGTGCCAATACCTTTGCATTTGATATAGTATATGCATTCTACAACCTCTTTGAAGCCACCACTACCTACCACTCATAATAGGCATTAAATTCCTACCTTCATCCTTTGCAGCTGATTGTTTTGCTACCACCATCTACTCAACTATCCTTTTTTTCCATCCTTCCTTGAATGGATTCCTTCAATGTTGTTACAATTGCCTTTGCCACCCAATCATGGCCTCCAAATAGCCCTTCAAATCTCTTTTTCATAAATCACACTACTTGCAATGTCCTTCCATAATCAATTCTCCTTATTGCCACCCTTTCTACTATTTTGTTGCCTTCATGTAGCCTCTTAATCTCCTTCTTAGATCTTTTGTGCACCTCACTACCATGAAACCAACTTGTACATTCATTACACAACTATTGCAACACCTACATATTCCTCCTACACCCACATCAGCAACCAACACTTCCACTACCCATATTATGCTAGGGTCTTATTTTAGGTTGCTAGGCAAGTTTTGAAGGGTTGTATTGATGTTATTAGAGTTACAAGGTGTGGTCATCAGTGCAAACATGGTTATAAGTGTAGACACCTAAAAATGACCATTCTATCGCATCACTTGCATTTCAGCAATTTCATCGAATCACCTACATTCAACATTAATTAAATAATCTAATTATTTAATCAATTCATCAATTTCCTCTAAATCACATATTTTCAACATTAATTAAATAAATCCTCTTTATCTAATTAATTTCAATAAATTTCCTCTTTATCCATCCAGATTAAATAATTTTAATTATTTAATTAAATCATTATATTCTTCCAATATTTAAATCCACATCAATTGAATAAATTAATTAATTTATCATTTAAATACTCTTATCTATAATTAAATAATTTTAATTATTTAATTAAATCAATTATTCTTCCAAATTTATTTAAATTGAATCTCTCTTATAAAAATAAAATAAAATCAAATATTTTATTTATTCTTCATCATGCAAAATAAATTAAATCCATTTATTTGTTTAATTTATTTAAATCTTCAAATTTATTTTATTCTTCAATCATGCACAAACAATTAAATAATTATTTATTTAATTTTTTTTTATCTTCTAATTCTTCTAAAAATAAATCTTATTCATCATAGACAAAAAATTAAACAATTTATTAATTAATTTTACTCAAATCATGTAAAAAACAAATTTAAACTTGAGTTAATTGACTTAATAATCATTGTTTTTATCACTAACTCATAAATTAGAAAAAAAAAGTATTTCTATTTTTATGAAATCTAATCATATCTTTTTCATGTCTTTTATCTCAAATCAAGCAGTTAACTCAATAAAAATATTTTTTTGTGTGACACATGTTAGGTGCACATTCATGATGAATTCTAGATTTATCTCAATCATTCATTCTATTAATTTATCTGGACCATTGATCGATCTTTATTCAAGCCTATATATACCCCCTTCATCCCCTTTACAAATCCTCTCCAAACTTTTATGCATCTGAGCTATAGGCATTCTTACAACGCTTTGAGCATACTACGTATTATTGACCACATTATATCAAATCTTCAAGATCACATTATCTAAATCATCTTTTTACAACACCATGGGTACACAATTTACTGATCAATCCATAATCGACCAAGAAATCCAAACATTCTGTTGGTTCTTTCTATCCGAATCGGCAGAGGGTTTGCCAGTTCCAATGCACAGGCAGATTCGGCCAACAAATACAGGAGGTTGTGTGACCCGCCTCCCCTTTACTTCTGGTTCTGCCACACCAAGAGGGGTATCCCTATAGCTAAATATTTAATGTTGACTCACCCAATGATAGAAAAATTTAGCTTTACAACAATAGGCAGAATACTCTCATGTTTGGACCAAGATTGCATGATAGATCACAAGGTTGGCAGTGTTCTTGAACTTATCTAATTGGTTGAGGATGAGAGTATGCAGGGGTCCTATTTCTACTCCTACAAAATAATAGGTTGGAAGGATGAAACAGTTTGCATAAATGTTTTGGATGTAAGACAGGGGATTTTGGACCATAACTACTACACAAGAAGTAGACTGGTGCCTATCTCAGGGCAAGGAGTCAACTAGATGTATACAAGAGAATGATTTGCACTGGCATTCAAGTTTCAAGGGGTTAGGACTGGTATTTGCCTTACAAATACCACCCAAGACTGAGTATTTAGTTGCCTCTACTTATAAATATCCTGGCCGACATACATTCTTCTTCATACTTAACCTAAAACAGTTTAATCCACTCCTTGAATGGAAGTTAGAAATCAAGCATGCAATACAGCAACTCTATATCCTAGAATCATAGTAACCCTTAGCAACCAGATTCAAAAGAACGGATGCATGCAACAAATGGAGACAAATAGCTAAACACATGCAATAAAGCATTTTTCATATAAAAATGACATGAAACTGAATATATGTGCAAGGTGCATTCAAATGCAACTCATAAACTCTAAAAGAGGTAGAACAACCAAGAAATGCTCTGATCTTCGTTATTTTTTCCAAGAAAAATGCCCAAGTCTTCAACAACCTCGAATGAGTAACACAGTCTACTTTTTATAGCAAGAATGTGTACTCAGAAATAAATTACATGGTCAACTCAAAATTTTGCCAAATATAGTGAACGATGAAAATGGCGCCCAAAACATTCAATGCAATCGAGAGAAGAGAAGGAATGAGCAAGTGAAATCGGGAGATGTGCCGCCGCTTGAAGATTTTCATTGAAAATGGTAGCTGGCCTGTCCATCAGTTGACCATACCTCTGCAAAGTTCCCATTAACGCCAACCTACCCACTGCAAGATGCAACAATGGTTCACGCGTCTCTAAATATTTTTCCCACTTGAAATGATGCAGCGAACACATACAAATCTCTTCCTGTGAAATTTTGAAACAGGGCCGTAGATTTCCTCCTCGTCGCCAAGATCAACGGCTTCGGTTCATGCTAAAAAGTCCACAACCAATCAAATCACACCACGTAGGCACCCTTTTTCCATCGATGACTTTTCCCATCGCGACATATATTTTGCCTTTTTTTGCCCTTTTTACCTTTAAACCTTTGTATATGCAAAAGCATATACATGCAACAGCTTGCACATTTAAATCTTTGTATATGCATTTGCATATACATACAACAGTGCCTTGATAGGTGTCACCCCCTGACTAGTTCTCCATTGCTATGTATTTGCTTCTCTATTTGCTTTTGAGATTGTATGTGAGATTGCATATACATGCAATCACCCTGTATACAAGGCAAACCTCAAATCCTTATAAAACAAATTGAAATCGCATTCGGGTCCGGCTTGTATCTTTATCCTTTGCATATCCCCTTGTATATTGCACATACAATGTGCAACATACATACAATCTATGGATTTTAGCTCATCTATCAATCGGATTGGAAAACCCTTTGAAATCTGGCATGTATCTCTTCTTTTTGTATATTGGCATATACAAGCACCTCATTATACAAGCCGCGAACCCCAAAATGATTATTCGCTGTATTTGATTATCCAGTTGGGTCTGGCTTGTATGCTTTCCCTTTGTATATTGGCCTTGTATATCGCATATACAATGCGAATATACAAGCAGAACATACATTCAATCAAACTTCTACCTTTATCAACCAGAATGTATATTCATTTCAGGTCCGGGCTTTGCATCTCAGGAATGTATATGCCCTTGTATGTTTGATTGCATGTACAAACATACAATCACCTTTGCATGCAACTGGTGGTCTCGAGGCTTTGTATCTAACCTTTGCACATTGACTTTGCATATTTCCTTTGTATGTGCATCAGCCTATCGGTGAGATTATCGCATGAATCACCGATACACATTGTTTCGCCAATGATCATTCCTTGCATGTGGCGAATGTATAAGACCCTTGTATGTTTTCCATTGTACATTGACATTGCATATCTGCCTTGTATATTCGAACATACAAATGAAACATACATGCAATCTCCTTTGCACATACTTGTGGACCCGACCACCATTTTTGACCTGATTTGAATCATTTTGACGTCCACCACTTGTATCTTTTGAAGCCAATTTTACTCATCTTTTCGGGCTCGCCAATGTACAACTACACTTGCACATACAAATACACATACAAGTGGCCATGTATATACAAAGATACATGCATGAAAATGTGAAGGCCGCAATACTTAGAAATTTTATGGTTTTTTTTTTTAAAAGTGCCTACAAATGAATACTTGAAACCCAAACCAGCAGCAGGCACCAACATTGGCTCTGTCTAGGGACGCATGCCTCTTGCAGGCATGGCGAGACCATAGATCTCTGGGATGCATACCAATCCCTTATATCCATTGGGCACATAGAGTCAACCACTGCACCAACCTGCATCACAAATCACACATTTTTTTAGAATTTACTTGGTGGCCCAGGGCCACCAAAAAGAAAAAACCAAAATTTTCCTTTGTCAAATACCCTGTTTTCATCTGATATCACTGGATCAAGACTTAATATACTGCAATTGTTTGCGCACAAACAAACCTTGTCATTTGCATATTTAAACATCTCATTGAGCTTACCCCTGTCAACTTTATGCAAACAGCCCTCAGCATCAAGCAACATGTGAATGTCATATTCATCAAACAATGCATTCTCATATGATATACAATATTTATCATCATCAATATCAGTAATATGCATTGTAGAATGATCTCCTAGCTGGACTAAAACTGAAAGCCCTCAAAGTCCACCACATAGCTAAGATCATCAGGCCTCATTTCATCATAAGCTAGCATATCAAAGAAGAAACTTTCATATTCACATTTGTGCACCTCATGCAAATAATCATCAGCTGCACCAAACAAGAATGGTTCAGACTTAGGCACCTCTCTGCAATAACCTTCATGATATATGTTGGTCTCTCTTTCATCAGGATGAAATTCAGAATCCTTATCAATAACAGTGCCTTAATTTTCACCATACTCAAACAGATCCTCCTTAGCATATGTATCAAAAAGGGTTGATCCAAGTGTTTTATCTTCATTATAGTATGCCACTAGTTCATGGGTAGTAAAACATGCATTTTTATTACCAATGAATTCCTTGTGTGGAGGAGTATTAGCCTGTGTGTCATAAACAAAACTATAATCAAATAAAGAACAATCATGCTCAGCACTACTGCTTGTTTCAATCTCTGATTGCTCTTCATCATCTCCATGTGTTTGAATAAAAGGCAATGATTCAAACATGGAATTGCTCCTTTATTTGCTTATTTCTTCTCTATCTTGAGCACAATACTCACAATCATCTCCACAAACCCACTCAAACAAGTATTCATTATTGTCCATAACCTCATCATTGTTTTCAAAACTAGATACCTAAACCTTGAAATGGGAGTCATCACTGATCCTCTCATTGGCATCCTTCACCGGTGAACAATGCACTTGAGCATTGTTACCATTACTATGTTCAAACATAACAACATTGTGTATTTCAATATTTTCATTTTCACATTTATCTTCAAATGATGCCATGATCATTTGGTCATTTCCAACTACACAACTTCTATTCATACCAAAGCCTGTGGACAAGGAATTCTGTATGTGCACATCCCTCATTTTTTCTGTATTTTCTAAAAACTTGTATGCCATCAGCACATCTGTTATCTTGAATTCCCTCAACATTGCACTAGAGCCCCTCTTAAAAGCTTCAAAATACATACTAATGCATCCTGGAGTATTAGGTCTGAAGTCCTCAGGGATTTGTGAAAGGGCAACTACAAACCTATGACTGAAATCAATACTGGACTCTTCATCTTGTCTTCTAATTTCCATTAACCTTGCAACAAGATCAGTAGGTTCTCTTCCAAATCCCTTTCTAAAACAGTCAACAAGTTTATCCCAATTGGAAAAGGATCTCTTTGGAAAACTCAGATACCAACCTCTAGCTCTTGCACCAAAGGATCTAACAAAAAACCTCATCCACATATCCTCATCTCTAAATAAGTGTTTCTCCATGAAGCTATGAAAGTTTTGGATATGTGCACCCCCATCACACACACTGTGTCCACTAAATCTAGGCATCTGATTGTAAATCTAAGCAGGCATACTTTCAACTTCATAGTCAACCCATGACAAATCTAGTTGGTCATACAAAGGATCAAAAGGGCTGACAAGAGGTTTAGCATTTTGGCTAGTAGACACAATATGGTTATTATTTAACTGAGCCTACCTAGCCTCTAAGGATATCAACCTAGTCTTTATCTCTTCAATCTTTTTACACAATGTTTCATCCCCCTCTTGGCTGAGTATGGGTGAATACATACTTGGATTCACATAAATTTGACTCTTAGACATCTTATGTCTGTCTAAGACCTAAGGCTTCCCCTTGGCATTTAACTTATGCAATGAAACAACAAATACAAGTGGGAAGAAGACATGTACCTTTTCTCATCCAGATGTTAAAGTCTTGAACAGAGAATTTTTTTTATCACAACAACATACATCAGCCTTTCATGTGCACTAAAACTTTTGCAGAGTCACCACCTCTCCAAAGAGGATAAAACCTTTCAAACAACTGAAAGCTCATCATAGAACATATATTTTTCTGAGTTCATTCTGTCAGCAGAGCACCATTATTCACATGAAAGATCTAGATATCAACTCTGATTTCACACTATTCGACTCTTGTCCCCAGCAGAGTTGCCACTTTGTTGGTTCTTTCTCTCCGAATTGGCAGAGGGTTTGCCACTTCCAATGCACAGGCATATTCGGCCAACAAATACAGGAGGTTGCGTGAGCTGCCTCCCCTTCACTTCTAGTTCTGCCTCACCAAGGGGGGTATCCCTATAGCTAAAGATTTAACCTTGACTCTCCCAATGATAGAAAGATTTAGCTTTACAACAACAGACATAATACTCTCATGTTTGGACCAAGATTGCATGATAGATCACAAGGTTAGCAGTGTTCTTAGACATATCTGACTGGTTGAGGATGAGAGTATGCAGGGGTCCTATTTCTACTCCTACAAACTAACAGGTTGGAAGGATGAAATGGTTTGCATTGATGTTTTGGATGCAAGACAGGGGGTTTTGGACCATAACTACTACACAAGAAGTAGACTGGTGCCTATCTCAGGGCAAGGAGTCAACTAGATGTATACAAGAGAATGATTTACATTGGCATTCAAGTTTCAAGGGGTTAGGACTGGTATTTTCCTTACAAATACCACCCAAGACTAAGTATTTAGCTACCTCTAGTTATAAATATCCTGGCTAACATACATTCTTCTTCATACTTAACCTAAAACAATTTATTCCACTCCTTGAATGGAAGTTAGAAATCAAGCATGCAATACAGCAACTCTGTATCCTAGAATCTTAGTAACCCTTAGCAACTAGATTCAAAAGAAGGGATGCATACAACAAATGGAGACAAATAGCTAAACACATGCAATAAAGCATTTTTCATATAAAAATGACATGAAACTGAATATATGTGCAAGGTGCATTCAAATGCAACTCATAAACTCTAAAAGAGGTAGAACAACCAAGAAATGCTCTGACTTCATTATTTTTTCCAAGAAAAATGCCCAAGTCTTCAACAACCTTGAATGAGTAACACAGTCTGCTTTTTATAGCAAGAATGTGTACTCAACAATAAATTACATGGTCAACTCAAAATTTTGCTAGATACAACGCACAATGAAAATGGCGCCCAAAAAATTCAATGCAGCTGAGAGAAGAGGAGGAATGAGCAAGTGAAATCGGGAGATGTGCCGCCACTTGAAGATTTTCATTGAAAATGGTAGCTGGCATGTCCATCAGTCGACCATACCTCTACAAACTTGCCATTAAAGCCAACCTACCCGCTACAAGATGCACCAATGGTTCGCGTGTCTCTAAAGATTTTTCCTGCTTGAAATGATGCAGTGAACACATACAAACTCCTTCTATGAAATTTTGAAATAGGGCTGTAGATTTCCTCCTTGTCGCCAAGATCAACGGCTTCGGTTCATGCTGAAAAGTCCATAGCCAATCAAATTGCGCCACATGGGCACCCTTTTGCCATCAATGACTTTCCCCATCGCGACATACATTTTGCCTTTTTCCGCCCTTTTTGCCTTTAAACCTTTGTATATGCAAAAGCATATACATACAACTGCTTGCACATTTAAATCATTGTATATGCAACTAAATATACATACAACAGTGCCTTGACAGGTGTCATCCCTTGACTAGTTCTCCATCGCTGTGCATTTGCTTCTCCATTTTCTTTTGGGATTGTATGTGAGATTGCATATACATGCAATCGCCCTGTATACAAGGCGGACCCCAAATCCTTATAAAACAAATTGAAATCACATTCGGGTCTGGCTTGTATCTTTATCCTTTGCATATCCCCTTGTATATTGCACATACAATGTGCAACATACATACAATCTACGGATTTTAGTTCATCTATCAATCGGATTGGAAAACCCTTTGAAATCTGGCCTGTATCTCTTCTTTTTATATATCAGCATATACAAGCACCTCATTATACAAGCTGCGGACCCCAAAATGATTATTCACTGCATTGGATTATCTAGTTGGGTCTGGCTTGTATGCTTTCCCTTTGTATATTGGCCTTGTATATCACATATACAATGCGAATATACAAGCAGGACATACTTCAATCAAACTTCTGCCTTTATCAACTAGAATGTATATTCATTTCGGGTCTGGGCTTTGCATCTTAGGAAAATATATGCCCTTGTATGTTCAATTGCATGTGCAAACATACAATAGCCCTTGCATGCAACTAGTGGGCCCGAGGCTTTGTATATAACCTTTGCACATTGACTTTGCATATTTCCTTTGTATGTGCATCGGCCTATCGGTGAGATTGTCGCATGAATCGCCGATACACATTGTTTCGCCGATGATCATTCCTTGCATGTGGCAAATGTATAAGACCCTTGTATGTTTTCCATTGTACATTGACATTGCATATTTACCTTGTATATTCAAACATACAAATGAAACATACATGCAATCTCCTTTGCACATACCTGCGGACCCAACCATCATTTTTGATCCAATTTGAATCCTTGTGACACTCGCCACTTGTATCTTTTGAAGCTGATTTGACTCATCTTTTCAGGCTCGCCAATGTACAACTACACTTGCACATACAAATACACATACAAGAAGCCATGTATATACAAAGATACATGCATGAAAATGTGAAGGCCAGAATACTTAGAAATTTTATGGTTTTTTTTTTTTAAAGTGCCTACGAATGAATACTTAAAACCCAAACCAGTGGCAGGCACCAACACATTCTAGGTGATAGCTTCTTTGTCCATAACTTGATTATTCATTGATTTAGTTATTGCTTAGATAGATCTTTTGATGTTATGGGGTTGAGTTTGTTATAATTGCATTGATTTATCTTAAAAACTTGAATTAAACTATACACATTCTAGCATGCCTGGTGGGACCACTAATCGCTGTGTTTCTTTAGAAAATTTGATTTTTTTTGAGACAGTACAGAAAAGTGCAATCAAACATAGAAAAGTACCTTTGCAGCACAATGAAGCACCTTTGGTTTGTATCAAAGCACCTTCGAACGATAGTGAAGTGCCTCTGGCACGTAGTACAGCACTTCTGATCTACAGTGAAGCACCTTTGCACAATAGTACAGCGCCTTTAGTTTCCTAGGTTTTCTCACTTGTTTTTCTAATTTGTAGGGTTCTTAAACTCATCATATTGATCATTCCCTATTAGACAAGATGATTTATTTGTCTTTCAATCATCTTATGTTACTTCCTAAGTTGATTTATTTAAGAGTATTTGCATTTTGTGAGCTAATCCATCATCTTATGGTTTCTTGTGATTTGTTCTTATTGCTAGGCTACAGATCTTATCCTTTATCAATATTCTAGATCATCATTCAATCATGAAATCATCTTTTGATCTAGCTTTCTTGATGAAATATTGACGTTTTTATATCTGGAGCAGTCAAGCGCCTCTGGTAACACAGTCACGTGCTTTTGCACCATAGTGAAGTACCTTTGTATGATAGTGAGGCACCTTTGATCAAAATCAACGTGCCTTTTGCAGCATAGTGAAGCACTTTCGGTAACACAGTATAGTGCCTTTGAATCTCAGTAAAGTGCTTTTGGTCAATTGATTTTTTTTGCTAACTATTGAGTTTTTGTGGAACTAAACCAACTTGTTGCAGTATCTTATTACTCAAACAAAGAAAATTGGTTTTCCTAACATGTTCATGCAGGACAAGTGTTGAAGAATTGTAAACCTATCACACTAAGTCTTAGAAACATATTGATGTCTTAAGGGACAATTGAACAATCATCTTTTGCAATCTAAGCCTTAGGAACAAATTTCTTTCTTAAGGGACAATGGACATAGATCATCTTTTTGTAATCTAAAGCTTAGGAACCACTACTTTCTTAAGGGACAATTGTACAAACTTGCGTGGTTGAGCTAGTTGCACCTAATTATTTTTATTATTAATAGGATAAATGAGCATGTGTATGCCGTGCTTGAAGGTGATAGGTATATGCTCTTCCTTGTGAAAACTTAGGAGATAAAAAAACCAACACATATATCTTTTATTTTTATTTTATCCTTTAGAAGGGCCTACTTTTGGATTGCACTTCATCTAAAAGGGACGACCCTAAGAGAATTTTTCCTTTGAACCACTATATAAGTTGGATAAGATGAAAGCCAAGTCCTAACCAACATTAGGGTAAAAGTACAAAGTAGTCTCACACTTTGAGCTAAAATAATAATTTTGATCGAGTAGGTTTAGGTCGAGTACGAGTTGGCAGAGTGGGATTCGACCAAATCAACTTGGCACTGACGTGGCATATATTTGGCGCCGATGTGGCTTAATTTATTCGGTCGAGTGGTTATGGGCCGAGTCCCTTTCGATCGAACTAGTTAAATATAAAAAAACAAAAAACATAGCTATAGCAGTCAATTGTTGTGTTTTCAGCCGAGTTCATTGTGATTGGATGCTACTCTACCAAATACCTAGCCTACATAGCCCACGTAAGACTTCATTTTTCTCTCATAACACACTGTTATTTATTTCATTTTATGTGCTGTATTTTTCATTTATTTTCATCATGCAGTTTTTATTGTTTGTTTGTCAAAATAGAATGTAAATTCAAATGTTATACATGTTAAATGCTTTTATTGTTTTTGTGAAGCACTGTGTATGTGCTTGTGAACAAATTTGATGTTTTAATTAAATTTTTTTAAAACCCTAGTTGGGCCATGATTAGGGCACATTTTTCACAGTAAAACACTATTTATAATGGAATGGAAATTTTTTTAAAACCCTAGCCGGGCCATGATTAGGGCAGATTTTTCTTCACACTAAAACACTATTTAAAATTAGGCCTGTCAAATCTAATGGAAGACTATTTAGGTTGTATTCTTTTAATCGAAAAGGCAAGTTGTCAATTCTCTAGTGTGTTATGATTCTGCTTCCAGTGACACAGACATTCGATGGGGATAAACATTATAGTGGGGTGTATTAGTAGGTCACCTTGGTTGAGTTCTTCAGAGACATTGAAAGAAATCCCCTAACATACACTATCCTACTTTTCCAAGAGGTGGAAAATTCCTAGGACAACACTGGGTCATACCCATTTATGGCTTCTATGAATGTAGTGAGGCCCCCTCTCCTCAATAAATTCCAAACAATAACATTATTGCAAACACTTTGACAGGTACACATCTGTATCCTCATCAACTCACCCAGGCATAATTCTAGCTCTGTTGACTGACCTGTATGGTATTTCAAGGTTTAAATTAGTGCAAATGTCAAGAGTCTTTGCCATGACCCAATGCATGGATGTTTGATTTCTACTAGGCTCGATCTTTTCATAATTGTTCTTTGGTCATCCTTCATGTTGAAGTGGATTATCATTATGTTTTCTATACTTTCTCTTAAAATCATTTGTGTGACAGACTCTCCCAGCTTGAGGTATGATGGCATGGGGTTAGATATTTTCTTACTTCATTTTTAATACTTTGTTTGATGTTTTGGGGTATAGTATGAACCCCATCACATGTAACCTCTTATATTGCCTCCTAAGTTAGTAGATAGTGTAGGTTAAGGGATTTCTTTCAATGTCTCCTAGACACCTTATTGATTTGACCAACTAAGCATATATGTAATCCTATTTATACAGCTATACAACTTTCAAAGGCATATATATATCTAGTCTTACGCTATCCATACCCTATTCTAAAGTCCCCATTTGGACACAGGCTAGGAGAATGCTACCAAAGGTTGTAGAATCTTGTTTTACACCACCAGTTGCATTTTCTTCAAAGTTTCTGTTACAACTTTCGAGTGCTTTAAATTCTTCCAATTACCTTAAATCCAAAAGCATCTTATTGAGGTTGCACCACATGATCACAAACAACTCCATGTGAGAGGCAAAGGAAATGTCAATGAGAACTCTTGAAATAGTCATTCTAGATTTGGAGTTAATACTTTTAATTACAAATATATAGGAGAAGTATGTGAAGGCTTATGTGGGTACCATGTAGTCGTCAAATTTGTATCAGCAAGTATCACTTTATAAGATTTAACAAATTGATATTGAATTAAACAATTTATCATACATTAAACAATTTGTAAATTATCATATATAGTTATTATACATTAAATAGGAAAATAAATTGATATCATAACTTAAACAATTTGTTTTGTTTGCAGTCTAAACTATTTGTATTTAAAATCCAAGCTAATCAAGGAGAGTGTATAAATGCTTACAAAACAAAGGCATGAATAGAGCTTGAATCAAGGAATTAGTTATCCAAATCTAAAAAGGATGTCATGTTTATTCACTCTAGTTGTTAAAACATATAATAAAATGTAGAGCTCTATTCGTGGAAAACTGGGGGATTTTGTTGGATTCGGAGCTTCATGGAAAACTGGGGGATTTTGGACTTGCTCAGTTGTATAAGCATGATGACAACTACTTAACCGCTCATGTGATGGGAATGCCAGGGTACATTGCACCAGAAGTGGCACACACGAGAAAGGCCACTCCTGACTTGGATGTGTTCAGCTTTGGCATTTTAATGTTGGAGGTTGAATGCGGGAGGCGTCCTATGACCCCCTTTCTCGATGCCCCTCAAATTGGTTTGTTGGACTAGCTGTGAGAGCTACACGCCAACGGCAAGATGATGGATGCAGTGGATCCAAAGATTAATGGTGACTACCTTCAGGATGAAATGGAGATAGTGCTCCACTTGGGACTACTTTGCTCCAATCCTAAACCCCAACCCAGACCTGCCATGAGGCAAGTGCTGTAAATTCTTCAAGGGGAAGGATCCCTCATTTCACTTTCACTTGACATGGGGAAGCCAAGCCCAACAACAGAGAGTTCAGACAATTATAATCACACTACAAATGCCTACTGCTCCACTTCCTTAGAGGGACGTTAGGGTGATCTTTTTATAGATTTGTATTTAAAGATAGGTCTTCTCTATTGTCTGTGATGTTGTTGGATAAACATTTTAGTCTTAGTATGTAGGCATAAAGCAGATTCATCGAGTCTATGTTGCGTAGCCTTAGAAAAAATTACCCTATGTTTAGAGCTTTGCATTTTACTTTCCAAGCTAACCTTTTTAGAAATTCATTTTGTTTTTTTATTAACTTCCATGCTTAATATTTTGATTTGAACACCTATGATTCTAGAGTTAAGGAAATCCCTAGGACATTACAAGGGGGATTATTCAAGGGAGACTAAGTAAACAGATCAAACATTATCAAAATGAGAGCAAATTAGAGCATATGGGATTGTGTTAAAAATGCTACACTTATGCATTCTTCATCATCTCTCTATATGGGAGAGTAAGTAAAAAGATCAAACATAATCAAAGTGATTTTAAAGAAAATTAGAGCATATTGGATTGTATTAGGCTAAAAATTCTACACTTATGCATTTTTCTTCATCTCTCTTTGTGTCTTCAATCCTATGGAACTAAAAAGGTGTTTGACATGGATCTAAGAAGGTTTCATGCTTCAATCCTTTCAAAACAAAGCCCTTAAAGCACCTTGCTAGACTACATTTTTCTTACAATTTATAAGAACTACTTAAGGTGACTAATTATTAAACTAGACATAGATAGGAGACAACATCATATGGTTCACAAGTATCCACAAACTAAATTGTAGGTGCAATTTACTTTTGAGTTGTCCCTAAGTCACAAGGCTAAAGCCTTACAATTTGACAAGTGTAAGTATAATTCCAAATTTTGATCTATGAAATGTCAATGAACATAATTGAACTGGTAACTTCAATTCTCTTTATTTGATAATACATTAATTAGATTTCTTCCATTATAGTTAGGAAAACCATTATATACTTATGAAAAGTTGAATCTTGTAAATTGTCTAAGCTTATCTTTGAATCTTTTTCCTTTGCATGCAAATCTAAACTTTGTGTTTATTCAGATGATCTACATGTTGCATTTTTATATTTTTGTATGCTTAAAAGAAAAATGCTTATACATATTTAATTTTTTGTTTTAATTAAATGTAGATCTCTTTACATAGTTTTATCTAGATATGGCTGATGATCAGGGATCTCATCATTCCACGCAGCCTTAACGCGAAGCTGAGGCTAGGAATAATTTTTAGAATGGTAGCATTTATAGATTAGATAATGCTTTGAAATGTTTGGACCAAACTATACAGAACCCCCAAAATTTGGCTAATAGAGATAGATTAGTTAATATTCGGTGCGAGATTAGACAAATGATTGAGACAATAAAATCATAAAATCCATATGATGATATTAGCACTGAGGAGTTTTATAAGTCCCTTGCTAGGACTATTATTGGCATTGAGAATATCAAAACTATTTCTGATAGAGTTTCATTACATAATGTGCATACTATGTTCCCTTTTTATACTAGGAAAGACAAAGTTAGAGGTTATACTGTTACCAGGTGTACAAATCCACTAGTTAGTCCATTTATATATCATAGATTTTTTGCAGCCAATCATAGATGACCTCATAATGACGAGTTACCACTATATTTTTGCAAAATGATGCAGGGACTTCTGGAGGTCATAACTTTTGACTCGGATGTGGGTTTTCTACGAAATTTTACAGATGGATGCGTTATGAGGTGGCCAGTGGTTTCCCAGCCCACCCTAGTTAGTTGGACCTCGTCTTGGCACTTTTTCAGGGCTTGAAACTTTCATCTTGGCCCTCAAAATAGCAAATTAGTGTTTTTTTCTAGTTTTTTAAAAGTTGTTTTTTTTAATAACTCGAAACTCATGTTTCGAATTTAGGATGTTAGTTGGTTTTTCGTCCTACCTTAGCTTTATGAGCTTTTTGGGAAAAAATTGGATTCTCAAGATACGATTATAAAATTACCTAAAATGGCAAAATCTGACAATTGTCGAAATCTGCCAAAAAAGGTAATTTTTTGTTTTTTTTGTTTTCTTAGATATAAGAGAGTTTTCTCTCATTGTAGCAGCAGAGTTGATGAATAGAAGTTTTGTTATGTTTCAGCTTCCAAATTTTTGTCTCTCATGTTTAATGACACAATTCTGTTGAGTGTATATTGTGTGCTGCATCATTTGGTATCAGAGCAGGAAGATGGTTGGGAGAGGAAGAGGAAGAGGTGGTCTTGCCCAGATGCATAGAGAAATGCAAAATTTGCAAAAGCAAATAGCAGAACTCACAACATGGATGGAAACCCAAAGACTGGGTAGAGGAGGAGACAAATTTGATGAAGAGATAGGTCAAGGAGGTGCAAATCAAGATACAGAACATGAAGAAGAAGAATTAGAAGGCATGAGTTTTGAAGAGAGGATGCTTAGGGCCTTAGAAGGAAAAAATGAAGGGATCAAGGTAGATGTTTCAGATTATGCAGGTAGTCTTAAACCAGAGGAGTTGATAGACTGGTTGAATGGCATGAGAAAATTTTTTGAATGGAAATCCATGACAGAGGAGAAGGTAAAATTCGCATGCACCAAATTAAAGGGTCATGCAATGATTTGGTGGGATCATCTTCAAAAGGAATGAACAAGGAAAGGCAAGGATAAGATTAGGACATGGAATAAAATGGAGAAGAAGTTGAGAGAAAAATTTTTGCCCATAGATTATGCGCAAACCCTTTTTTGTAGGTTTCAAAATTTAAAGCAGAACCTCTCTTCTGTGCAAGATTATACAAATGAGTTTTATACACTGTCTATACATATAGAGCATCAAGAAACTGATGAACAAATGGCTGCTAGATATGTGAATGGCCTGAAATTTTCTATTCAAGATGAATTGAGCATGCATCGACTCAACAATATGGAAGAGGCTTACCAATTGGCTCTAAAGGCTGAAGAAAAACAAAACAGACAGTACCATCAGAGGAATAGAGGAGGAAGAAGGGGTACATCAACCCCATTTTGAGGAGGTTCAAAATATGGCAGGGGAGAGTCATCCCATGGTTTGGATAAACAAGTAGACACTCGGCAAGATCCTCCGAATCAAGAACGAGGAAGGGTATTTCAACGAGGTAGAGGTTATGGTAGCAGTAGAGGATGGGAAAACCAGAGAAGGCCTTTCACTTGTTTCAGATGTGGAGAAGAAGGTCATAGGGCATTTGAATGCTCCAATTATAACATGCAAGAAAGAAATCAAGGAGGACAACCTAGGGTGAACATGATTCAAATGCAGCATGAAGTGGAAGGGACAGAACTAGAGGTTCCACCAGATGTGGGAGAAAGTCTCATGATGAGAAGAGCAATGGTGATTCCAGAGAAGGAGAAAACACAAGCCAAAAGCTCTGATGGTTCATGGCTTCAAACCATATCTTTAGAACCAGATGCACTTCAGGTGGCAAGGTATGTCAAGTCATTGTTGATGGAGGTAGTTGTGAAAATATGGTTTCTAAAGAAATGGTAGACAAATTGAATTTACACTGTGACAAACATCCTCATCCGTATCACATTGCATGGTTTAAAAAGGGAAATGAAGTCACTGTTGATAAAAGATGCCTAATTAAGTTTAGCATAGGGTAGATCTATCAGGATGAGATATGGTGTGATGTTGTCCCAATGGATGCCTGTCATGTGTTATTGGGAAGGCCATGGCAGTATGATAGAAAAGTTATGCATGATGGAGAGAAAAACACATACACCTTTTGGAAAATGGCGCTAAGGTGATTTTATTGCCTCTCAAGGATGAAGGAAAATGTGAGACCATGTTGTCTGAAAGAGATCTTGTTAAAGAAATGAAGGTGACAGGGTGTTGCTATGCATTAGTAGTGAAAAAAGGTGAAGAGGAAGACATTTCAGTTCCCCCAGAAGTAACCGAGCTATTGAAAGAATTTGTTGATGTTTTACCTAATGAATTGCCTGATGGTCTACCGCCAAAGAGAGATATTCAGCATCATATTGATTTGATTCCAGGAGCAACTCTACCCAACCAAGCAGCTTATAGGATGAATCCAACACAACATGCAGAGATGAATAAGCAAGTAACAGAACTCCTAAGTAAAGGTGTGGTGAGAGAGAGCATGAGCCCATGTGCTGTACCTGCATTGTTAACCCCAAAAAAAGATGGAACATGGAGGATGTGCACTGATAGCAGAGCAATTAATAAGATTACCATCAAGTATCAGTTTCCTATACCTCATATGGAGGAAATGATGGATGTCCTTGTAGGGACTAAATATTTTAGTAAGATCGACCTACGAAGTGGCTACCACCAAATCCAGATTCGAGAAGGGGATGAGTGGAAGATAGCCTTTAAGACTGGAGATGGATTATATGAGTGGATGGTTATGCCATTCGGGTTATCAAATGCACCTAGCACATTTATGAGATTGATGAACACTATACTACGCCCTTACATTGGTAAGTTTGTGGTAGTTTATTTTGATGATATTTTGGTATTTAGTAACAGCAAAGAAGAGCACCTACAACACTTGAGGATCATCTTTGGTGTTTTAAGGAAGGAGGAGCTCTATGCCAATTTGAAAAAGTGTAGGTTCATGCAGGACAGTTTGGTTTTTTTAGGCTTTGTCATTTCTAAAGATGGTGTCAGAATGGATCCAGAAAAGGTCAGGGCAATTCTAGAATGGCCTAGTCCAAGCAGCATCACAGCGGTAAAAAGTTTTCATGGCTTGGCCACTTTCTATTGAAAGTTCATTCAAAATTTTAGTAGTATTGTAGCTCCTATAATAGATTGCACCAAAGGGAGAGAGTTTGCATGGACCAAGGATGCTGAGGAGAGCTTTAAGTACTTGAAGAAAAAGGTAACAGAAGCACCTATACTTGCATTGCCAAATTTTGATAAAGTATTTGAAGTAGAATGTGATGCCTCCCATGTGGGAATAGGTGCTGTGCTTAGCCAAGCTGGAAAACCTATAGCTTTCTTTAGTGAAAAGCTGAATGCAGTGAGAAAGAATTATTCTACTTATGATTTGGAATTTTATGCAATTGTTCAAGCATTGAGGCATTGGAGACATTATCTAGTTCCCCAGGAGTTTGTCTTGTTTACAGATCATATTGCATTGAGATACTTGAACACACAGAAAAAGTTAAATAGTAGGCATGCCAAGTGGGTCTCTTTCTTGCAGGGTTACAACTTTGTACTGAAGCATAAGTCTGAAAAACAAAATCAGGTTACAGATGCGTTAAGCAGGCGTGTTGCACTTTTGACCACAATGGAAGCTGAGGTGATTGGTTTTGATGCCATCAAAAATTTGTATGAATCTGATGATGATTTTTGGGAGATTGTGGAATAATTGAAGGCACCAATATCTGGTAACTTGGATCACTTTAGGGGTGAATATTTTATGCAAGATGGGTATCTATTTAAAGGAAAACAACTATGCATACTGGCTGGCTCTATGAGGGACAACATTATCAGTGAATTTCATAGTAGTGGGTTGGCTGGACATTTTGGCAAGGACAAGACAATAGCCTTGATAGAAGATAAATATTATTGGCCAAAGATGAAAAGGGATATAACTAAGTATGTAACAAGGTGTAGAATCTGCCAAGTGGCTAAGGGACATTCACAGAATACAGGATTGTATATGCCCTTACCAGTACTAGCTGCACCATGGACAGATTTAAGCATGGACTTTGTGTTGGGACTTCCACATACTCAACGAGGTAATGATTCCATTTTTGTAGTTGTTGATAGGTTCTCCAAGATGGTTCATTTTATTGCCTGTAAGAAAACTAATGATGCAACGAGGGTAGCAGAGTTATTTTTTTTAGAAGTTGTTAGACTACATGGTGTTCCAAAGACTATTACCTCTGACAGGGATACCAAATTCCTCAGTCATTTCTGGAGGACTTTATGGAAGAAGATGGGGACCAAGTTACAGTTTAGTAGTGCCTATCATCCTCAAACAGATGGGCAAACAGAGGTAGTTAATCAGAGTCTAGGAAATTTGCTGAGGTGTATTGTTGGAGAAAAGCCAACACAATGGGATTTGGCATTACCCCAGGCCGAATTTGCCTATAATAGTTCTATTAATCGATCAACAGGAAAGTCCCCTTTCCAGATTGTGTATGGCAGGAATCCTTAGGGTGTTCTAGATTTGGTATAGCTACCAATGAAAGATCGGGTCAGTGATGATGGGGAAGCATTTGCAGAACACCTTCAACAGTTGTAGCAAGAAGTGAGACAGAAGTTGCAGGACAGTAATGACAGGTATAAGAATTCAGTGGATCCTAGTCGGCGACATCAGACATTCAGTGAAGGTGACTTAGTGATGGTATATTTGAGAAAAGAGAAGTTTCCTACTGGCACATATCACAAGTTGAAGTACAAGAAAATTGGTCCTTGCAGAATTACAAAGAAGATCAATGATAATGCATATGAGGTCAGTTTACCAGATGATCTCTCTATTTCTCCCGTGTTTAATATTTCTGATTTATATGCATTCCGTGGTGAGGATGATGCTGAAGATAGTCAACCAAAGGTGGCATGGCACAACCACATTCCCCATAAGAAGACGGAACAGATTGCACAGATTCTTGATAAGAACACTACCTACACTCGGCAAGGGCGTTACCACAAGTATTTAGTACAGTGGGAAGGATTGCCACCAACAGATAGCACATGAATTACAGAGTGGGAAGTGTAGAGGTTAGATCCCGTCAAATGGCAGCAGTTTGAAGACACTCACTTGCAGGAGCTGCGTTCTTTTCAACCAGAGGAGAATGATGTAGGGACTTCCAGAGGTCATAACTTTTGACTCGGATGTGGGTTTTCTATGAAATTTTACAGGTGGATGTGTTATGAGGTGGCCAGTGGTTTCCTAACCCACCCTAGTCAGGTGGACCTTGTCTTGGCACTTTTTCGGGGCTTGAAACTTTCATCTTGGCCCTGAAAATAGCAAATTAGTGTTTTTTCTAGTTTTTTAAAAGTTGCTTTTTTTAATAACTCGAAACTCATGTTTCAAATTTAGGATGTTAGTTGGTTTTTCGTCCTACCTTAGCTTTATGAGCTTTTTGGGAAAAAACTGGATTCTCAAGATATGATTGTAAAATTACCTAAAATGGCAAAATCTGACAATTGTCGAAATCTGCCAAAAAAGGTAATTTTTTGTTTTTTTTGTTTTCTTAGATATAAGAGAGTTTTCTCTCATTGTAGCAGCAGAGTTGATGAATAGAAGTTTTGTTATTTTTCAGCTTCCAAATTTTGTCTCTCATGTTTAATGACACAATTCTGTTGAGTGTATGTTGTGTGCTGCATCAATAATTATATGCTGAGTTCCACTTAGGATTATCTGTGAATTACACATCTATGCCCGCACATATTAGACAGGGCAAGAGGAGGTTTGCTAATAAACCTAAATTTAGATGTCCAAATTTGCCACCGCCCAAAAATAAGAGGGTATTAGTTGGTCCAAACCTTTTGGTTCTTCCAAAACATTTGGAATTAGCAACAATAGGAGATCCAACAATCACACCGACTAGATCTAGGATTTTTGACAGGATGACCACGATTGCTACTCAAGTTGATCAGATGTCATCTGATCGTGTAGGGAAATACTTACTACATCCACGGATTGGCCTTCCTGATGGTGACAGGTTGTCATTGATGACAAAAAGGTGTTTGGTCCTCATGTCATATTTCAGGATGTCTTCAAGTGGGATGTCTATACTTCACAGGTTTGTTCTTGCATTATCAGGAGTACATCATCTTGTGTGTTGTTGCAGGAGTGCATCATCAGGAAGTTGCAGGAATATATCATCATGAGTACATCATCTTGTGTGTTCTTTACATATGTCTTGTAGTGGTAGTGACTTGGTAATTTGATCTCAGTAGCCTTCATCATGTTGTTTGACTTTCTCTACAATAAGGATTGGTTTCATTTTGTGTGGCATACTCTATATCAAGAATTGATAGAAGTGATCACAAGAGTTGTCATACCACTGAGTTTACAGATGCAGATATCAGTTGGATTTCATGCAAGTTTCTTCAAGGTGATGCAAGTTTCTTCAAGGTGATGTCGTCAGGTACTATGTGCTCTGATATAAGTTATGATGGAAAAAAAAATCAAAGGTTAGATAAGAGAATCACAATTGGATCTCAATTGAACAATACTTGATGTTATTTGATGTCATAATTATCAGTGATGTGTTGAGGATAGTCTTGTGCTTCAAATGTTGATCATACAGGAATCCAATGTCCCATATTACGTAGAAGTTCTAATGATCTTGCTTAAAGTTGTCATCATCATCAGGGATCTTCACAAGAGGATAAATGTTGTGCATTACATATGGCAGATGTGTTAAGTTTTGTATTACAAATGGCAGATGGCAGAGCACTTCATATGGTTATTCAAAACAATAAATCTCTCAAGTTTTCACAAGGTTCAAGTTTATGCATAGTTTCTCGAAGTTGAATGCTAATTTTTATACTATTGATCTATATGGTTATAAGTTTTCAATATGCAAAAGGTCTCTATTATTAGCTGTAGTAAGTGGCAGAGTTTTTGTACATACCAAGGCAAACTCTAAGGATATTAATGTGACCTAAAAATTTGTGAAACATATTTCAAAGCATCCATTTAAGTTGGCATGCACTTTATGTCTTATTTCTACGGTGACTTGAAGCACAGGTAAAAGGATGACTTAAGTCATCACTTGAGGGTATCGATAACATATGCAAACCGGCCCTCCTTTCCTATTGCTACCGACTCAATCGGTTCATCTTTCTGTGCTTGGGCGGTAAAATGTAATCTAAGGTGGAGTTTAAACTTGCAAAGAGTGTGCAGGGTCTATCAAACGGTTGACATTTGAACTTTTAGCCTGATTCCTATGCCCTTAACTTTGACGTTCTGGTGGACGTTTTTTTCTATGTGTTATGTTTTAGAATGTTTCCTTCAAAGTGGAAGTTGAACCCGAGTATAAAGGATTTTTGTGGAGTTTGGAGAGCCCGACAAAAATGTCAATTAGTTTTCTTTTGAAACTTAGAAACTTTCTTTTAAATTCTTTTGATCGGTCCCTTATATCTGAGTTATTATAAGGAGATTATTTTTGCCTTTTCTAAATGAGAGGAAAATCTTTATGAGGAGTTTTTTTTTGGGTGAGATTGGAATCAATGAAGGTATTTTTTTAAGATAGATTGAGAAGATTTTTTTTGAGAGGATTGTTTTTTTAATGGGAGCCATTTTTATATAGCTTGAAAATGTTTTTGAAGATATTATTTTGGAGAAGAATTTGAAGAGAATAATGAAAATTTGTTTGGAGGAATTTGCAGATAATCAGATAAAGAGTTTATTTGCAGAGAGATGAAGAAATTGAAATGAAGGGTCTCAAATATGAAAAGATATTCTTTCATTTTTAAAAGGAAATATAAATGTTTTTTTTTTTTTTGGTTTCGTGAATCTGAAGAATGTGAAAGGTTTTGGATTAGATATATGTTCTTTTTGCAGGTGACAATATATAAGATGTATTGTTTTTTTTTAAGACATTAAAAAGTGAAGATGAAAGGACAAAATGATCTTCAGTGAGAGCAAATGACTGTGTAGAATGTGAAAGGTGAAAAGACATCCAATTTGCATATAATAGTTTTTCAGGTGCAGTCTTTTAGTGACTTGCACGACAGAGATGAAACATACAGAGTAAAGTAGTGTTGTTGAGCATATCAAAATACAGAATTGAAATGCAGTGTTGTTGAATGGAGGATTAGAATACAAGATTGATATGCAGTGTTGTTGAATGGATCTGATTAATTTGCAGAGAAAATTGTTTATAGAGATTTGTATATGGAGCTTGTTTTGATTTGAAAATCAAACAGGAGGTATAAGGTTGTATACAATGGTGCAAATCTGATTGAACAGCAATCATGTCTTGCACACAAAGTTAGATGTTTTGTTTATAGTGATTGTGTTTGCCAGTGAGGCACAGTATGCCTATGAGGCTTGTGGTCAGTGAGACCTCTATATTTGTCAGTGAGACAATTTGTATTGCCAGTGAGGCACTTCGTGAGTGGTTTTTCTACCCCTGAGGGTTTTCCACTCGGTAAAAAGGTTGTGTCTTGATTTCTTCTATGTGTGTACATATTATTAGTTTGATCATGTTTTGTTTACATCTGTTATTGTAAGTCTTGTGCATATAAACTCAACAAATCATTAATGTATTCCTTTCCATCAGTTCTGTAAGAGAAAGCTTGCAAAAAGTTGTAAAATGTTTGAGAATTAATACAACACTGATTCACCCCCCCTCTCAGTGTTGTCCGAACTCCTACAATTGGTATCAGAGCTAGGTTTCCCTTCTGCAGCTTAATCAGCTTGGGTAGGTCCTGTGTGTGGAGTTCAATGGGTAAGTGCAGGAGAAATAAGAACATTAGAAATGTCAAGTTTATTTCTGGTCAAAAGACACAGAAGACATCATCCATATCAAACTTAGGTGTTAATGTTCAATCAGTTGATAAAGATGGTTCACAAGTTGAATCAATGAAAGAGTTTTATAGAGTTCCTCTGTTTAATGGTTCAGACTTTTTTCAGTTTGGTGTATGAGAATGCAAGTCTATTTATCCTCTTTAGGATATGATATATGGATGACTATTGAGAATGGATATTCTAACTCTGCAAATAACAAAGAAGCTCTTAAATGCAATCATATAGCCAAGAAGGTTATTTTATCTGGTTTATCTAATGATATTTCTTGTAAAGTTGTGCAGTGTGAAACAGCTCAGGATATCTGGAAAGAACTCATAAGAATTTATCAAGGTAATGACAAAGAAGAGAACAATTTGGTGTTTAATGAAAGTGATCATGAAAGAAGACAATCACAATCAGATTCAGAAAAAGCTAGCATCACAAGTGATGATGATTAGGATTATAATGAACAAGATTGTGAGATAGATTTGGAAGGAGAGCTCATATATGCTCTGAGTGAGCTCAAGAATTATAAGAAGGAGAACAATAAATTAATGATGCAGTTGCAGCAAGAAAGAGATTCAAAAGATAAAGCTCTTAAAGATCTTGAAGATGCTAAAAACCTAATTGTAGACTTGAAGAATCAAGCAAGTGAATCAAATAAATTGATTGTTAGTTTGAAATTAGAAATTGTTGAAGCTAAGAGAATAGCTGATGTCTCAATTTCTAACCTTGAAGTTTCAAGGATTGAGAATCTAAAACTGGAAGGTGAAATTATTAATCTGAGAAAAGAGTATGATGGTCTTAAGAAGTATAAGGAATTTGAAGAAAGCACAAGCAAGCTACAAAAGATGCTTGGTAAACAAAAACTATATGGAGACACTACTGGACTTGGTTTTGAAGAAGGAGAATGTTCAAAAGCAAGAGAGACTCCTAGAAGGAAAATTGATTCAAGTCATCATGTTGCTGTCAGAGAAAGTAAAAGGAAGAATGAAACAGAACAGAAAACCAGAGATGAATTTGTGCACAATCAAAGAAGAAATTTCAGAAAACCTGCATCTATAAGACAAGCTTACATGTACAGGTATAACTATTCATTTAATGGTTATTGTTATACTTGTAATCAATTTGGACACAAATCAGTTAATTGCAGAAGGAATACTGATATTGTTTGTTACAAGTGCAATAATATTGGACACATTCAAAGAAACTGTAAAATGAATAGAATGTTTGATCCTACATGGAAGCATAACATAATTGCTCAGGAGATGTCAAAAAGGTATCAGTCATTTGGTTATAACATAGTTTGTTATAATTGCGATTCTTTTGGGCATAAGGCATAGTTTTGCAAGAATAAATTGAAGACATCTAGAGCAGACACCTTGAGTAAAGAAAAGAAAAGGTTTATACAGGTTTGGAGAAGAAAACAAAGTCATGAGAAGGATCCTAATCTTGTGCATTTTGCACAAGTCATTTCATCTGTTGCATAACAGATATCATGATGTGAGGGGGAGTTGTTCTTGTCTTATCATTTTATCCCCAAGAAGTTACAGGAGGATTAGTTGATGTTTATCTATGTGATGAACTTGTTTTGTTTATCATGCTTGCTTGATAATGTTTTTGATGTTTTTGAGTTTCAGTGTATGACAGTGTATGACAGTGATACAGGTGTTCATTGGCTTATTATGATTTCAAGGTTTTGAAAAAATGTTTCAGGATTTCAAAATGCACAAACTGTTCTTGATCATGTTGTTGATTACAAAGGTTGATTTATCATGGTATTGCAATCCAAAGAGTTTTGGAAAGTGTTGTTGCAATAATATCTTGTTTTGAATGATGAAGTCAAGAGGCAAGAGTTCTTGTTGATTTCAGTATGTTTCAGATATGATTATGTATATATTAGTTTTTGCCAGAGTGTTGTATATCAGATTTGACAGTATAATATGTGCAGGAACAGCAAGATGGTCTATCAAGAAAAGATGTCAGAATATGTAGGATGATAGTTCATATCAGGAAATCAATTTGATGATTATATCTATTATTTTGTTGAGTTATGTTTTATGATATGTACCTTGGAGCTTTCAGGTGATTTGAAGATAGTGTCTTTCTCATTAATTTGGTTTAGAAAGGTTTGTTCAAATTGTGTGGTGATTTCAGGTATGAGCTTCAAGTTATGACAATCCAGAGTTTCTTATAACATTGATGGTGAATCTTGTTTTTTCTTCAAATTGAAGGCAAGTAAAGGTCTTGAATCTACTGATAATGATCATCATGTCATATGGTGTTGGGAACTGTGTGATGAGGAGTCTTCCTGTTTTTGCCTATAAATCTCTTTTATCAAAGAGTATTGGTATGTTTATGATTTCTTTGCAAAGGTGTTCAGGAGGTTGACTGTCAGTAAATGGATGGTATACTTCAGGTTGATATGTTGCTTCAGGACTAATTCAGGAAGTGGATAAGTGTTGAGTTGAGTTGAGTTATGTTGGTTAGTCTTGTCAGTGTTTACCAATGGTATTTCTGAATAGTAATTTGTTTGTGATCTTTAATACATGGAAGATCTTGGAGATTTGTTATTTCAGGTCAAAAAGGTTGTTGATTGAAGAAGAATTGTTTTGAAAGTTTGTGTTGTTATCAGGAAGGAGTGTGTCAGTCTTCATCTTCACAGTAGTATTGTCATCAGATGTAAGTTTCTTGAAAGACAAATGGCTTCAAAGATTTTGTGGAGTTGTTCTCAGGGGGAGATAATAGTCTTTGTCATCCGATGTCAAAAAGGGGGAGTAAGAATAATATGCATCAGGTGGTTTTGCCATCAATGACAAAGGGGGAGATTGATGGTGACAGGTTGTCATTGATGACAAAAAGGTGTTTGGTCCTCATGTCATATTTCAGGATGTCTTCAAGTGGGATGTCTATACTTCACAGGTTTGTTCTTGCATTATCAGGAGTACATCATCTTGTGTGTTGTTGCAGGAGTGCATCATCAGGAAGTTGTAGGAATATATCATCATGAGTACATCATCTTGTGTGTTCTTTACATATGTCTTGTAGTGGTAGTGACTTGGTAATTTGATCTCAGTAGCCTTCATCATGTTGTCTGACTTTCTCTACAATAAGGATTGGTTTCATTTTGTGTGGCATACTCTATATCAAGAATTGATAGAAGTGATCACAAGAGTTGTCATACCACTGAGTTTACAGATGCAAATATCAGTTGGATTTCATGCAAGTTTCTTCAAGGTGATGCAAGTTTCTTCAAGGTGATGTCGTCAGGTACTATGTGCTCTAATATAAGTTATGATGTGAAAAAAAATCAAAGGTTAGATAAGAGAATCACAATTGGATCTCAGTTGAATAATACTTGATGTTATTTGATGTCATAATTATCAGTGATGTCTTGAGGATAGTCTTGTGCTTCAAATGTTGATCATACAGGAATCCAATGTCTCATATTACGTAGAAGTTCTAATGATCTTGCTTAAAGTTGTCATCATCATCAGGGATCTTCACAAGAGGATAAATGTTGTGCATTACATATGGCAGATGTGTTAAGTTTTGTATTACAAATGGCAGATGGCAGAGCACTTCATATGGTTATTCAAAACAATAAATCTCTCAAGTTTTCACAAGGTTCAAGTTTATGCATAGTTTCTCGAAGTTGAATGCTAATTTTTATACTGTTGATCTGTATGGTTATAAGTTTTCAATATGCAAAAGGTCTCTATTATTAGCTGTAGTAAGTGGCAGAGTTTTTGTACATACCAAGGCAAACTCTAAGGATATTAATGTGACCTAAAAATTTGTGAAACATATTTCAAAGCATCCATTTAAGTTGGCATGCACTTTATGTCTTATTTCTACGGTGACTTGAAGCACAGGTAAAAGGATGACTTAAGTCATCACTTGAGGGTATCAATAACATATGCAAACCGGCCCTCCTTTCCTATTGCTACCGACTCAGTCGGTTCATCTTTCAGTGCTTGGGCGGTAAAATGTAATCTAAGGTGGAGTTTAAACTTGCAAAGAGCGCGCAGGGTCTATCAAACGGTTGACATTTGAACTTTTAGCCCGATTCCTACGCCCTTAACTTTGACGTTCCGGTGGACGTTTTTTCTATGTGTTATGTTTTAGAATGTTTCCTTCAAAGTGGAAGTTGAACCCGAGTAAAAGGATTTTTGTGGAGTTTGGAGAGCCCGAGAAAAATGTCAATTAGTTTTCTTTTGAAACTTAGAAACTTTCTTTTAAATTCTTTTGATCGGTCCCTTATATCTGAGTTTTTATAAGGAGATTATTTTTGCCTTTTCTAAATGAGAGGAAAATCTTTATGAGGAGTTTTTTTTTGGGTGAGATTGGAATCAATGAAGGTATTTTTTTAAGATAGATTGAGAAGATTTTTTTTGAGAGGATTGTTTTTTTAATGGGAGCCATTTTTATATAGCTTGAAAATGTTTTTGAAGATATTATTTTGGAGAAGAATTTGAAGAGAATAATGAAAATTTGTTTCGAGGAATTTGCAGATAATCAGATAAAGAGTTTATTTGCAGAGAGATGAAGAAATTGAAATGAAGGGTCTCAAATATGAAAAGATATTCTTTCATTTTTAAAAGGAAATATAAATGTTTTTTTTTTTTTTGGTTTCGTGAATCTGAAGAATGTGAAAGGTTTTGGATTAGATATATGTTCTTTTTGTAGGTGACAATATATAAGATGTATTGTTTTTTTTTAAGACATTAAAAAGTGAAGATGAAAGGACAAAATGATCTTCAGTGAGAGCAAATGACTGTGCAGAATGTGAAAGGTGAAAAGACATCCAATTTGCATATAATAGTTTTTCAGGTGCAGTCTTTTAGTGACTTGCAAGACAGAGATGAAACATACAGAGTAAAGTAGTGGTGTTGAGCATATCAAAATACAGGATTGAAATGCAGTGTTGTTGAATGGAGGATTAGAATACAAGATTGATATGCAGTGTTGTTGAATGGATCTGATTAATTTGCAGAGAAAATTGTTTATAGAGATTTGTATATGGAGCTTGTTTTGATTCGAAAATCAAACAGGAGGTATAAGGTTGTATACAATGGTGCAAATCTGATTGAACAGCAATCATGTCTTGCACACAAAGTTAGATGTTTTGTTTATAGTGATTGTGTTTGCCAGTGAGGCACAGTATGCCTATGAGGCTTGTGGTCAGTGAGACCTCTATATTTGTCAGTGAGACAATTTGTATTGCCAGTGAGGCACTTCGTGAGTGGTTTTTCTGCCCCTGAGGGTTTTCCACTCGGTAAAAAGGTTGTGTCTTGATTTCTTCTATGTGTGTACATATTATTAGTTTGATCATGTTTTGTTTACATCTGTTATTGTAAGTCTTGTGCATATAAACTCAACAAATCATTAATGTATTCCTTTCCATCAGTTCTGTAAGAGAAAGCTTGCAAAAAGTTGTAAAATGTTTGAGAATTAATACAACACTGATTCACCCCCCCTCTCAGTGTTGTCCGAACTCCTACACCTCCTCCTGCTAAGGATACATCCACAAATTATGACCCCTACATTCATGCAGATCTGCCATCCCCATCAGATGTGACCCATATGAGTGACACCATTCTACGCAATGTTGCTTCAGCTTCCATTCTTGATTTACTATCAGCATACCAATTTATCAGTGATGAGTATGGTATTCCTTTGGATGTTGTATCGACTCATATTAGACGACATACTAGTAGATAGTCAAGTTAGGGTGAAGCAGCTTCAGAGGACCAGAAAATTCTAGATCAGCCTATAGCCCCCACATAGCATCAAGTTGCACCTAATGTACATGGCACATATAGCACACTTCTCTTTGGCATTGGTCTTTTACCTTCAGATACAGGTGTTCCTAATGTTACCATTCATTCATCTGAGATTAGTGGGATTGGTAGAGTGCTCCAAGATGTGCAGGTACTTGAATAATTTCTATATTTTGCGTTCTACAAATTCACATTTGTATATATTAAATAAACTTGACTTAAAAGTAGTTCTCACTATTCATTGAAATCTTGTATTTGAAAATTTATAGCAACAAGGGGATAATTTGTCGCACTTCAGAGATCTAGAGCATGCAGAGGATCCCGTGCACGATACATTTGAGGTACATTTATAATATATATAAAATTACTTGATAAATTCACACATGTTGAAAGTACAAAACTTTAAGATGATTTTACATATATATACACATGTACATTAAATTAAATTATGTACTTTCATGTGTAGGGAGGTGCATTAGGACATGGATTAGGTTTTGGAGAGAGATCGAGACATGGATCCACACATGGATCAGGATCTAGAGAGAGATCAAGATATAGATCCACACATGGATTGAGAGATTGATCTATCTTATTATGTTTGACATTATGGTTTGACATTTTATATTATGGTTTGACATTATGGTTTGACATTTTATATTATGGTTTGAAGATTATATACATTTTATATTATATACATTGAACATTTTGGCAATGTGGTAACATTCAATTCTATAGGTACTTAGTCCCTCAAAGATTTTCATTTCAAATTGGTTGTATACAAGTCCTCTTTAAACAACCTTTTTTTTAATTTTTTCTCATATCAAGACATTCTCCTTGAATTGTAATATATTTAAAAATACAAAGGATAGTTTGAGTGAAAGTATGCAATAATAGTCTCTACTACAACAAGATCTAATTGGTGCAATTTGGAAGCAAATAGGGAATCACTACTCTAATTAGACATCACTACATTAGGATTTGAATAAATAATAAATGATTCGTGAGCAAATCATAAATGATTCTTGTTTAATCCTTGCATGCCAAGAACTACATTAGATTTAAATAAATAATTGGAAAAGATAAAATTATTGTTCTAAAAGTAGTTAACAAATCTCTTTCTCAATAATTGTTATGTGCTTTGTGATTCCAATTCATGTCTTTTGCAAATTTGGCTCATGTTTGTGGCTCATAGCTAGCCTTGTAAGACATTCATTGTATTCTTGATCATAGGGATTCAAATATCACTAGAAATAGGAATTTGTAATATCTAAAATGATAAAAAATGAAAAATGAATGATATATGCTTCCAAATTAGAGTAGACATTCATTTACTTATTTGTAATATAATAGAGGCCAATGTTTTATAATAGATATTACAAATAGGAATTTCTAAAATGGTAAATGCACTATATTTTTAATTTTTTATAAACAAATTTTGGATAGATTAAACCCTAAAATGTGGATGTCAAACCACGATAATATTTTAATTGTGTATTCTTAAGTATGCGAATAGATTTATGATTATCTTTAACTAGGGCTTGAAATTATGGTTTTGGGAACTTCCTAGAAAGAGATATTTTATAAAAGATAAGAAATTAATAAAACACACATTCCTTATGATATTCAAACACTCACAAAGGATTAGATTAGAGATTGAGAATATTTTCAATGCTTGTTGAAGGATTCAAGGGTTTAGCATCTATAAACAAGGTTATCAAATTGGGTGTTGAAGAGATTGGCATCTTAACATGGAATTATTTAGATCGAGTGCTTCATTTTAAAATTAAAAATAATTAGATATTTATGAATCCATGAATGAGTTTTGAATGATTTTGTATTGAAATTATGTTTGAATCCATTAAGTGAATGAGGATTTTAGAGAATGAAAACCTTGGAAAATCTAGTGAATTCAATATAGGGAAAATTGAAATTCTTGTAAAATTGAAATTGAATGAATTCAAATCTACATAGTTCAATTTTTGTGACTTAAATTCAAATGTGTCAATTTGAAACCAAAATCATAGGATTCATATTGTGGGGAGATTAATAAAAAACCCTAATATTCTATCTATGACCTTAGGAAAGAGAATATGATAAAATTATAACTTGGAATGGAGTCTTTAATGTTTCTATGGTTTTATAAAATGTATACTATTGATTTTGGGAATTGATTTTATGTTTTTTTACAAGACTGAATGAAATAGGTGCTTCTAGGAACCTCCTAAAAGTGTCAAACTAGTTTCATTAGGAAAATAAAATCAAGATTTTCCTTTCACTAGTTATCAAAATCAATGTTGCCAAGTCTACTTGAGGTTAGTAAGAAGGTTTGGTAGAATTTTGGGTCTAAGATCTACACCAAGATTCTTTTTCTTTTGAAGCATGTGAAACCTTCTTTTTATTATTTTGCATTTCTATGTCTTCATCTGCAAATGCTAAGTTTATAAGGGGATTTAGGTATCCTTAACACCTAAGTATAGGATTTTTTTTTAAATTTCCTAGGGACATATATGCACCTCAAGTAAATCTACATCCCTTGGATAACTAAATGAGGAAAGCTTAACTAGCATAAATACTTGACTAGCTATGCCACTTGGTGCATTCCCTTACAATATTTGTTCCACCTTATAGACTATATGTCTAGTATTCTTGTTTTCTTGGATTTTTTATAGTATATTTTCATAGTTGGGTTGAGAATGGAAATTTTAGGGTCTATTTTTACTTTTTAACTTTCTAGAACATGAGATATTTTTGTATGGTGAAATTCTTAATTGATATCATAATTTGGAAGTTTTAGTTGGCAAATGAATTCTACCAACAAAATTTGATGAGTTTATCTCTTGTTTGAAAGTTGTGACTAGTTTGGTATACTAGTTTTCTAGTGAGAGATAAATTGGAACTTAATCCCATGCTACTAATTAGAGTAGACATGCATTTACTTAGCCTTGTAATGTACTTATTTGTAATATCTATTATAGTGCATTTACCATATTACAAATTCCTATTTTTCATTTTTTACATGTCTATTATATCTAAAATGATAATAAGTACATGATAACAATTGGATCATGCAATGTACTACTCCAAAAGAAAGAAAATGTGAAGCAAAGGCCAACTCCATGCCATCCATAACAAACTCAATAAAATTTCATTCACTTGTATAGACACAATTACATTGAATTTGGATATTTAGATAAAAGAAATATCTAGAAGTATAACAATATATATATATCACTAACATTAAGCTATTAAAGACTAAAATTAAAGTTTAGATGATTTCCTTTCTTGAGTTATGTATGATTAAATAATAAATAAATTAGAAAAGATAATATTTTATTAATAGATGTTTTCTAAGTAAAATGTATGAATAAAAAAAGAGTAAATTTAGTGGGAGGCTGGGCGGGAGCCTTGCCACCTCAGCAGGGGTGGCAAGGCCAAGATAGTAGAGTAGGTAATCATGGTTGGGAAGGGAGAGTAGTCGGTACGAGCAGAGGGGACATTGGCATTCATTTCATTTAGTGTTAAGCTCGGCAATAGTTAGCAATCCATCTCCAGTTTGGTTTCGAGAAGCTTCAGGCAGTCTGGAAAGGATATTAGCGCAGGCAGTGTTTCCTTATTGCATTCTTCTCTTTGTTCTTTGCCAAATGCCTTCACACTTTGTAGCCATAGTCTCAGCAGAGTTCATTCGCTATGGGGGGATGGATACTCCAGTTAGATTAACCAGCAGGAAGAGGCAGATGGCCTTCCTCGGCATCATCACTGACCTCTATCTGTAGAGAATGTTGTATAGGTCTGATGAATTAATGGTGGGGGTGGTGAAGATGTTATTAGGCAGAGCTTTCTTGGAAAATGATGAACGTTATCAGGTTGATACAGATATTTCATCTCGGGTCTTAGCTATGCTACTTGAATTAGGGATGGGTAAAACTGAGGTGGATTCCATAATGAAGGGTATCTTCAATCCAGAGCATTTAGGGGATCTGGAGATGTCTCTGCAGGTGGCCAGTCCTAGGATTGGTATCCCGCATCTGAAAGATTGGAGACTCTTTGATGACCCCGGTGCAGTGATCAAGATCTTCCCTTTCATCCAAGACATCAGGGGCTTCGATCTGGTGTTGCTGAAGGACCAGGCGGTGGTGGCAGTGAGCTTCATCAAAAGGGTTCTGGGTCTGGAGGAGATTAATAGATTTCAATGGATGGAAGACTTCAACATGAAATTAGCAGAGTTTGTCAGTAATTAGATTTTGTTTTTCACCTTTGCTCCATTTTGTATAGTAGGAGCAAAGCTATGTTACTCTAGGATAGTTGTTAGTCTCCTCTGGTTGTTAGTAGCTATGACCCTGCATGGTCTTCTTTCCAGTTCTCTCAGTTCGAATAGGTGGATAGATAGTCTTAGACTGCCAGCCATGGAAAGGCTGATGAAAATGTAACTTTTTGATATCTTTTAATATAGTTTTACAATTATGAATTAAAAAAAGAAGTAAATTTAATTTATTATCACTCAAAAATTAATACTTAAATATTATTAACTTAGATTTATTTCTACTTGATTAGATTTGTGAAGTAAAAGTGAAATTATACTTGGATTAAAAAGAAAGAGAATTTTAGTAAGATGCTAAATTGCATTTTCATTCTAGAAAGGAAATTATACAAGTTTGAAGATTGAAGTGATTGGATTACATTTATTTTAAAAATAACAAATTATGTTTGGATAGTGAATTTTTGTCATGTACATAGTTATTTTCAAATTTCCTAAGAATCTTTAGGTAGGATCACATCATGAGAATATTATACAAAACATTTCATTTAGATTTTATAATAAATGTAGATTCTTATTTGTGAAAGAGGTGATATGCACTAGTTTGATTTTGATCTTTCCTACTCAATAAGAAACCATTGAACAAACAAGTTATTTATAAAGTCCATGTAACAATTAGAAATTCAAATTGATATTATATGATCATAGAAAAATAATTAGACGAACTCGAAATCTTCATTGAAACTTTTCTTTTTTCATCTAGATTGGAATCTAGAAAATTATATAGGGATTTCTTGAGAAATAAGAAATATAGAAGAAACTAAATTGGCCTTATCTATCCTAAAGAGAAGAGTTTTAATGTTGCCTTAAGCATTGACCTTGAACTATCATTTGCCTAATTGTAAGCTATTTAACTAAATTGGTCTTGAGATTGGCATTCCCTACCCTCAAGAACTAAGCTTACACCATAGAGTCATTAGAAAATAGCTCAAATTACCAACATGTTGATTTAACAAATAACTTGGTGAACACATAAATGACTACACACATGCATCATACTCAATCATGTAGAATTTTTGAACCTATAAATAAGTTTATTAGGCCTTAAAAACTAAACTTTATCATGACATCAAAAAATAACTCAATTCAATTAAGCTACATTAAGATAAAATAAGATAGCCAATAACTTTATCATGACATCCAGGACATCTAGAATTTACAAGCCATAGAGGATAGCCTAGATAATTTCATCGAATCACAATATCTTAGGATGACCTGAATATTAGGTAAGATCTGAACACCAAAATGTAGGAAAAAGAAACATGTGGGCTGCAATTAATTGATGACCTGTCTATTTCGATGATTAATAAAAAAGTAATGTATCACCACATTGAATGAAATTATTTGAATTCAACATAAAATAAATTGTCATAGAAAATATATACATGTACAAAAATAGCTTAAAATTATTGGTACATATAATATGGATCCTCTCTATCTTTTATTATCTCTAAAATCTTTTCATGATCTTCAATAGGCAACCTCCACCTTTGTTTGGCACATCCTCTTTTTTGGTAAAGTTTCAAGATTTATTTGTGTTGCTATAACTAAGTGACTATAATGTAGAACCTTTTGACTTGGCATATAATCAATAAATGTAATACCATTTGTATCTATATTTGTTTGTTGATAGTATGTGCCTTCAACAACCACTGATCCAGTTGGATACTCTTGTCCATCACCATCTGTCATTGATTCTGACAATTTACATTTTGGTTGCATACATCTTAATAGATAGTAATCTACACCTTCTGCATTGTTAGGATCTACAAGAACAACAAAATATCTCCTGTACACACCATGTAGTAAACCATGCTCAACTTAAATAGAATATATTATAAATCAAATGTACAAGTTAAAATTCAACTTAAAAATTTAAAATTTACCTGTAACAACTAAATCTAATACACGTTCATAATCAGCTGAATACAAAGGATCATAGACATCTACAATGTCATTATCTTCAAAAGGGTCCGACGCGGCCACTAATTGTTTAATTTCCCATTCTGAAACATACCCATCTCTAATATTCTCACATTGTAGAGTATTTGCATTGTTCTCAATGCAATTAGCACAAAAACATGATTTTTCTCTCACTTGAATTACAGGAGGCCTTCTATGTCCTATTGTCATGATTTGATGCAAACTTCTAATACTACTAATTGTTTGACAATTAGTAAGAGTTGATCGATCAATATCTGTTTAAATTTCAATCATCCAATTAAAAAGTGTATAAAATTGAAAATTCAATTTATGTACACACATTGAAATTTAAAACAAAATATTTATGTACCTTTAACTTCCCAAAAAAAGTGTGTGTTGTCTATTGAGTCACGGACGACAAAATAGCTTTTGTACCATTCAACAATTTCATTTGCATTCCTTATGGCATTACCTGCAAGTTCATGTTGGTGAAATGTCAGGTTAAGAGGTTTTCTAGTTGAAAGGAAAAGACAATCTCAAAAAACATGATTAGATTTTTTTAAAAATCCAACAGGAGAAATATTAAAAATCTGCAACATTGGATATATATCAAAACCATTAAATTGCATAATGGCTTAAGCTTCCACTTCTCAACACATGCAATATATTGAGATCTACACTTTTTTCCTAACAGGTTTAAATTTATTTAAAATATATTTAAGAATTTAAATTTGGATTCCATATTGTATTACCTACAAGTTCATGTTGTCGAAGTGCACACTTCACACATGCTCCAGCTCCATCATACTCTCCTTTTCCATGTCCACTCTCATAGAAATTCCACAAAAAATGTATGTTCCATTTAATATGTTGTTGGCTTAACCAATTAAAAGCTTTTACAGACTTAAATTGTCCTATGAAGTTACAAACAATTTCAAATTTAAAACCTAAATATTTTTTTAAAAACTATATACATATACGTATAACATATTTAAGTAACTGAACAATTCAAGTCTACAAGTTAATTACACAAACAAATATAATATAATTTTAAAAAATAATTAAATCAACACTTACCAACACATCCATCAGACCATATCCAACATTGTGAAGCATCTATTTGACGTCGTCTTAGGTCTTCAAAAAATATTGCAAAACAATGGGCTACATAGCTTCTATCATGACCTGTATCATCACTGATATAAAAGTGAACCTCTTTGATGATAATTCATTCATCTTTGCTACTTTGTACACCATCCACATGTTCTTCAGCATGCCTATAACAAACTTGTACAAATATTGCAACTTTCTCTAAATGATAATATTGACTTTGAATCTCACTTTGAGGACTAAATGTATAGTTCTCAGAGAAATCAACAATAGACATAATACAACCTGGTGGAAAGCAATTCTTTGAATCACGAAATTGCTTAGCTTTCTATCTAGCACCATGGCAATGTTTAATATGTGGATATATGATATTGCAAATTTTTTTCATAAACTCATTGCTTGACAATTCACTCTCTTTGAGAATAATTTTTCTGCTCTCAACTCTTGACTTTGTTGAGTACTTCTCATATTCAAATTCTTCCACATAACTTGCATCGAATGATTAATATTATCAACCTATACAAGATTCTTCAAATTTCCACAATCATTACATATACTTTTATACATTGCACTTTGAATTCATCTGAATCCTTTGATTTTTCACATAGAAGAGTTTTCACAAATTATGTTGTACTTCTAAGGATGACTATATTTGGATTAATTACTACCATAGCTTTTTTATATGACTGTAGGTGTAGATGAAATTCAACATGATTTCAACAACAACAAGTCTCACGTACCTTATTTATATGTACAAAACTTGGTCATAGTCTCTCAAACATCCTTTGACAAATCTTCATATCTAAAAATTCTTGCTTGAATGCTTCAAAAAGTTCACTTTGTGTTGTATCTATAAAATATTTTGGATGTAAAATTTGTGTACCATCTTCACCTTTTATCTGTATAGTGTCCCTTCTATTGGAAGAAACACAAGAGTCGCTAGTCCAATATTCAATCACCTGTTCCTTTACATCTTCTGAAATTCTATCTTTTCGGGGAACGCTGCAAATATTTACCTAATTATTCTCAACATTTCCATCCAATCTATTTCTCCTTACAATATATCTTTGAACAGTTCTCCTAGAAACATTGAGTAATTGGGAAATTGCTTGAACTTGTCTTCTATGTGATAATTTCTTACTAGAAATTACATTCATTAATGCTCTACGTGCAACACTTAAATCAACAGCTCGACTCTTACTTTCAATAGAATTCAATGTCTCTTGTAGGTTTTCAACTATTGTTTTCTTTAATGAACCTGATGACTTTTTCTTATTATCAATCCCTAACAACTCCAAAATAGGGGTCATCTCTTTCTTCCTAAATAACTTTTCAAATAACTGTGCTCTTCCAATTATAGACTTATTTTCAAAAAATTTGTCCCATAGTTTTTTAGAGTGTAATTTTACTATGCTTTCAGGTACCATATCTCCAGATGAAATATTTTTGAAAAGAGAATCCTCAGCGATCTCCATCATATTTTTGAAATCAATGGTTCTTTTTTCTCCAAATTTCTATAATTTATTAATTTAAAAAAACTAAAATTTAAAAAAAAAAAAGCTAAAAAAGCCAAAAAAGACATTAAACAAACACTTTCACATCATTGTGTTTTTCAATATGACTCTTCCCTTTGAAATCATTTTTTTTAAATTTATTGTAATTCAATAATTAAAAAATAAATAAAAAGCAACAAATTCTTTTAAAAAATAAAAAGCAAAGGAGTAGATTCGACTAAATAGGATTCAGCCGAATCCCATTAGATAGAATCTCATTCAGTCGAATCTGTCTATGTGGCATCCTATTAGATAGCCAAGTCACCATTTTCTCAAACTTTCTCAAACTTCCAACTTCTGCTTAATATTTCTACAATCAAAATTAATTTTTTTAAAAAAAGAAAAATACCCTTTTGTAGAGCTCAGAGTGCTAAATGTGGATATATATATATATATATATATATATATATATATATATATATATATATATATATATATATATATATATATATTTTGAGTAATTTTAGGTTATAAATATTTGAAAATAATGCAAGTAGGTTGTTCAAGTTCAAAAAGAGGCTAATTTGAAACTTTAAAAAAATAGTAAAACATGATTTTAAAATTTGACAAATATATGATGCCGTAGAGGAGACAATCCTCTTCAAAAGGGTATAATTTGTTTTTTGAAAATGAAAAAAAAATTAAACAATAGTTGACGTCAACTGAAAACTATCAAAATCGGGTAAGTTTGACTTTAAAACATTATTATGAGAAAAATATAGATCAAAAATTTATTTATTTTTCCATGCCCTAGATAATGAGTCACCTATTTGGGGAAAAAAAATTAGGGGAAAATGCTTTGTTTTTTCTATTTGTTTATTGACGTCAACTGAACATCACTTTTTCTTCAAATTTTCAGCATTTCAAAATTTGCTCTTAAATTGATAAAAAAACATCAAAACAATTTTTAAAAAAATCTAAAAAATTAGACTAATAAACTTCAAACAAGAGATCTACATTTTCTTAGTTTACATCATTTTAAAATTCAAAACATAAAGACCACTTTTATTTGGTCGAAGTTGAGATTTTTTTTGGATGTTGGTCGATTCCTTTATAAAGTGTGACATAGATTTGTGCTTTTACCTATGACTAGCCTTGCCTTATGGTGCCAAATTCAAAAGAGGCATACCACCACTTTGTGAAAATGATTTTTGCACTGTGGGAGGTATATCATACTCTTAGTAGGATTGGTCAAAGCTTTTAGTAGCTTGTTGCATGCACGCAAGGCGTTGGTCCCTCAAATCTACTAAGAACCATCAAGATAGTGACTACCTGTTTCACCTCTGAACATTGTAGTAATCATCAGTGTAAGGGAAATCAGTATAAACCCCCAAGATTACTCACCATTGACTCCCTTGAGAAGAGATAGTATTCCCTCGGCTAACATAAGCTACTTGTGACCTACTTGTGGCTTTCTGAGGGGAGGGTGAGATATCCCTACCTATCATCTCTCGCAAAGACACAAATGTATGACACCACATGGAATGACATTTGGTAGATAGAGGACTAAGTTGAGCTGAACTACTGCAATAAAACCATGTCTTTAGGGATAAAACTATTGATAACTGAGAGGGGGGTGAATCAGTTATCCTAATTATTTCTTCTTTCTGAACTTTCTTATTAATCAATGCAGCATTAATTCAAACAAGCAAACATTACCATGAAATGAAAAACACATGACACAGTATTTTTGACGTGGAAACCCTGTTAAGGGAGAAAACCACGGGGTGATTAACCCAAAGATTATTCTGTGTTAGAAAAATAAGGAATTACAAAATGGCACTTGCTAATTAGGGCTCACTGCCCGAGCACACTGCTCACAAAGGAGGCACACTACCTACAAGGAGACACATTGTCTACAAAAGAATGTTATACAATACTTGAACTGATTGGAAGCATCCACATATGCTGGAGTTCAGTTCCGGTTAGGCTCAGTACACTGATCTGCTGCACTTCATCTTTCCTCTTCTCTTTATTCTGCTTTCCTTTCACATACCGAATCTTTCTTACTGCTTCTGCTTTGCTCTGCTCTTATTCGCATATCCCATAACATAACCACACTCCTCACAACTAAATCCATCATGTATATATATCCACACAAGTAATTTCATCACCTTTCTAGTCAGCGCCTAAAATAGTCAATCTTTTCACTAATTCTGATCTGTCGGCTGAATCCTACCACATCAAGTAATGCGGATCAAGCATATACTTGTAGAAATCATTAATCATGTCGGCCAAACATAATTCATGTCTTCATAACCTTTACCACTATCAGAAACACATCTGGAAAGTAGTCTGATGTTCTGTCAGTCAGTTCTTCCTCTGTTCACACTATCACTCAGGAATCTGGTACTCAACTATTCATATCTTTTTCTTCATCTATCACCGGAGGCTAAATCCTTGGAATATACCACTCAAGGTAGTCCTCTTGACTTCCCCAAATCCGCACTACACCAAGATACTTCCTTTGAGAGATCCAGACCAGTCTGTCGGACCTTGCCACATGCTCTGTTCTTGTTCACCGGACCACAATAATCTTCATTCTGACTTCCGGTAGAGACACATCATGACTTGCGGATATGTGGGATGACCTTTGTTGCCATCAATGACAACAACCATGAATCCATATAGTGTCTCTTGCCAACAATCTCCCCCTTTGGCATTGATGGCAACACTTAGTGAAAAATGACTAAGTGTTTACACTATGCTCCCCCTTGGCTGATGCTCTATCTTTATATACATTTTCTGGAGCTCCCCCTTAGTTGGATTCCTTATTTTTCACTGCTCCTCACTCCCCCTTTGACATCAATGGCAAAGGGTAGGGTCCGCACACCAAAATTTTCAAAATTTTTACTATACTTAGCCTCATATTACATACTCACATAAACTGAAGAATGTTTGCAAAGGATGTCTTCAATTGGACTAGTTCTGTAGCCCAACTTTGCTTCATTCTATCCAAAATTGAAATGTGACCACTCAACAAAAATGTAAAAGCTTCTGCACTCTTGAGATCTATCGGATCATTGGTTTAGGCGGTAGTCTGAGCATCACTTATGGCCTCATCCATGGTCTCTAACTTAGGGATAATAATCCTTCTAAGTTCTCCCATCTAGTTAATATTATTCTTCCTTTCCTTCTCAAGGTTCTTTATTGCATTTGTGATTACAATAGTTTGACATTCTTGATTTACTATGGAGGAAGAGAGAGGATCAAAACTTTGAGAGAAACTTAGTAGTTTGTCCTGTTCCTCTTTTATTTTCTTCTCAATTTCTACTGTTGCTTTTGACCAGGAGATACAAAATTTGTAAATGTCACCGCCATCCTTAAGAGCATTTTCTAGGCTCTTTATCCCAATACTCATATTTCTCCTATCATGAGAGATTAATGCTAGTACCTCTGAGAATCTCTTATCCAAAAACTCCTTCTGGACCTTTTCTTTAGCTGATTTTTCTAGAGAATCAAAATGTGTACCAACACTGCTGACTAAGGTTTTGAGATTACCGAAAGAGGAGGCTGTGGGATCTTTCTGGACCGATGGCATAATCTTTTCAAGCACTCCGGAAGCAGCTTCTATCAACTCACAGTCTTCCATATGAGACTTTAGGAGTTTTTCATTTGCCTTAGCATTTGCAAATGAAGCTATCTTCATTGTCTGTACCGGAGAGAGGGAATCAAAATTGAATGGACCTTGTAGAAGCTTCGGTTCATCAATCTCTATTGTTTCTTTTCTCAGAAATTTTTGGATAGTTTGTGTAGTGTCTCTTACTGGAGACAGATGTTTCTTCTCTTCTGCAGTCTTGGAGCTGTCCTTTGGAGTTTTCTCTCCTTCTACATTCTTACCACTATCAATTGTAGTTTTCTCTGGTGAAGTCTTCTGTCCTTCTACAATCTTTTCACTGTCACCTTCTTTTTCCTTCACCGCTGCTTCTTTCTCTTGTAATTTCTCTTCTTCTTTGGATCCAAAGACTGTAGGGGAAACCAGAGGAGAGATGTTAGTCTGTTCAAGGGCCACTTCTTCTGGAGCAGAGGATTCCAAGTCCATAGCTGTTTCTGCACCCAAGTCCTCTATAATAGGAATGTTGAACCTTTTGAATGTATTCCAGAGGATCTCTTCAGTGTCCTTGGCTACCTTGTCAGTCTCACCAAGCATAAGCTGATTCATCCTTGCTTTGCTCCTGAATTCATCCTTGCAGTCTTTGAATACCATGTTCATTGTCTTGTGATCAATTGAAGGATATAGCTGAATAGCTATCTGTTCCCTGATCTCAAGGTCTTTTGCCATGGCATTGGTCTTTCTCATTTCTAACTCCTTCTCTAGACTCTTAGGAATTAGAGAGATGATTTCAATAAAAGCTTTATTGTAAATGTTCAGATACCTAATTGTAGCTTCCTGCAAGATCTTTTGGTCAGCCTCATTGTAGTCATCATAGAATTCATCCATTGGTTGAAGGTTTCCATCCACAGTGACTGATTTGATTACACTCTCTAGAGATAGGGTGGGCTTTTCAACAAATTCCTTTGCCATTTCTTCCTTGTCTTGGCCTGTGGAGGGTTTACTAGATCCTTTCTTCTTCTGCTTCTTTATTGCCTTTACTCCCTCATCTGATTCAGTTTCCTCTTCATCTCTTTAACTTGCATAAGCCCTTGTGGCTTTTGTCTTGGATCTTTTACCGAATGCCTGGACTTCCAGTTTTGAGCTTTTGGCTATGGCAGGTGCTGATCTTTTTGATGATCTGGTCTGGGTGGAGGTTTCTACCGGAACACTTTCCTCACTTTTCTTTTCTACCCTCTTCTTTTCTTTCTCATCCTCTTCCTTCTTCTTCTTGTGAGCATCAAGTGCCTCCATTGAGATTCCAAGGCCTTGTGCTATATGTTCTACTTCTTTTCTAACTTCCTCTTGATCTCTGGTTCTCTGAGTTCAACATGGATTTTTATACTCAGCTCCTCAAAGGTTCCGAACCTTTTTGCCTTTGGATCTTTAGGCTGACTTAACATGTGTTGAACATGCAGCTCCACAATCTGTTCATCCACTTCATACCCCATGGGCATGATCCACACAGTTCTTGGTTCTACTGCCTCCATTAGGCACTGATCTGTTTCTACCATAAAGCATACTGTGTCTTTGTACTTCTCAACAAGAGACTGGGGAATTCTTTCTCTTGCTTGCATCATGCTCTGAAAGTTCTTGAAATATCCCCACAGGGTTGTATTTCTTGCTTTAGCATCCCCAAGTCCATGCAAATAATCTCTAATTTGGATGGCAACTGGTTTCTCATTCTGCCATATCCATCCACTGGATCCGAGAAGCTCATTCATGTAATAAAAGAATAGACAAAAGATCAAACTACCATACTTGAAGGAGTTCTTCTTGTCCTTCTTAATCTTCTACAGATTTTCTAAAAGTTGGTTTAGAAGAAGCTCACACGAATCATAGTTTGCATTCTCTTTTAGCATTTGATAAGCTGTGTAAATTATAGTTCCCGGTACTGAATTTTCCCTACTGGAGTGATAAATCTTGTAACCAATTATCATAGATGCAAATTTGACATCCGGTTCAGTGATGTCTTCAATTGTCATAGCTCTCTTGTCAAATTTTGATCTGGTTGCATCACTAACTGTCTGATTTTTGACAGACTTGAGGATAGGTATTCCACCAGATGAGTGCAGACTGGTTACAGCCCTAATTGCATCTTTGGTGATCTTGAAAGGCTTGTTCAACCATAGGAAATTATCATGCACTCTACTTAGTACATACCGGACCCATTCATCTTCTTCAAAACAGAGGAAATGAATGCACTGTACAAAGTGCTTATCCCGGATGGCTTTGTACTGAGGTTTAATCTCAAAGGAATCGTCTATCAACTATTTGTGATAGATATCCATCAATTTTGATTCTCCAAAGTCTTCAATATTCGCATGTATGTAAACCCTAATGTCCTCCGTATGCAATACACCATGCGGAACACTAGAGAAGGCTCCTAGGGGATCTACCTCCAAAGATTTGTATGGATGTTTCTTGAATGTGGGGCGAGGTCTATCAAAGATCTTAACTATATTTGGAGTAGCCATTTTTCAAAAGATTTGTAGTGAGATATTGAAAATGGAAAATACCTTATGCGCCTTTGGTTACATGGAGTGGTTGGATTGATTTCTATATGTAATGACTTCTGCAAGTGATCTTCGGTGAACTTGATGAATTTTGTTGCAGAGCTCCACTTTTCACTTCTTCTTGAGTGCAGAATGAACAAGTGATTTATGAGAAATCCCTTATATTGCTTTGCAAACCCTAATATCTGTTTGCAATAAATGCTCAACCTACATTATTCCAGTTTGCCTTATTCGGATGACTTGAAGAACCGAATCAGTCCTAATCTATGAACATCATGCGGATCTTCCAACCATGAACAAATCAAGATGACACATCACAAGGACATCCCAAACACTCTGTCCAATCTGTAGAATAAGACAATGCACTTCCAGATCTCTCCGGACCTTTTTGTAATCCTCTGTCATTTCAGAGCATCTCCTGGAACAGGTTCTACTTGATCGATCACAACTTCTTCACATCTTCATGCGGACCTCTAAAATCTTAGCTGGATCATCTCAAGACTCATATCTACAAACCCTTTACTCCGCATCTTGTGCCAAATCTGGCACCACTTGATTAGCTGGGGGAACAGGGTTTTCTTTGTGTCTCCCCCTGAGCCAGAGCTCACCTTTTAATTTTCGGAAGGAATATCAGCACCAGAGTCTAGTACGGATCCAACCTCTACATTCTCTGAACTTTTCTTCACCCAAATCTTGTTCATCTCATTCCTAACTTCATCTGCATTCATCTTTTGTTTACCCTTGTCTTGATTCTGATTATATACCGGACCTCTTTTGTCTTGATTCTTGCTTCTGCAGACTTTTGCATTATGACCGGACCTATTACAGATTTGGAAAACAACATTTCTTTGCATATTTGACTGATAACCTCTTGATCTGCATTGATTAGCCATATGACCTATTCTATTGCATGCAAAGCATCTACCATTGAATGATTTGTTTATTTGCATATTTCAGCATTCATGAGACTTGTGTCCATACCTTTTGCAGTTAAAGCACTGTCCGGAGAAGGATGAATTAGTCTAATTCATTCTCTTTCTGCAATGATTAGCTTTCTGACCAAAGTGATTGGAGCTGTGGCAGTATCCATTAAAGGATGGATATCTTTCAGCATTGGACTGTCTTACCGGAGGTCTTTTAGGCCTATTCCTTGGATTTTCTGATCCAAAATTCTTCTGACTGGATCCGGAGCTTTCTCCTTTCTCATATCCCAAACCACACTTGTCATCTGCCCTCTTTTGACTTCCAAGAAGAACTTCAAGTTGAGCAGAACTTATCTTGAATTTCTCTTTATATTCATTTGCTGTTTGAAGATCCCTTTTGAGAGAGACAATTTGATCCTCAAGTTTTTCTTCATTATCTTTAGCATCTTCAAGATCAGATTCAAGAGGTCTAATAATCCTATCCATCTGGTGGCAATCTTCTGATTTCTCTTTGAGAGATTGTCTTAGATTGTCTACAATTTTTCTTTTCTCTTCAATCTCTTGAGTAAACTTTATAACTCCTGATTCCATTTCATGTCTTACCATAATGACTTCTTTTGATAATTTTTCACATAACTTGGTTTTCTTAGTTAGCTCTTCATTTGCATTACTTTCTTCACTTTGTCTTGCCAATTGCTGGACCAGCTCCTTTCTCTTTTTCATAGAGACTTAATTTGTCTTTTAGTTCTCTCATGAATTCATCAGCCTGTTTGAGTCTTTCCACTAATTCATTGACTTCAGAGTTTGACTATTCAAGATCCTTAAGGGCAGTCTTGAGTTGCTCCCTTAAACCATATGCATCCATCAGATCTTCCTCAAGATGTTAGGCTCTATTAGGAGGAACTTAGCTATGATACCAATTGTTGATAACTGAGAGGGGGGTGAATCAGTTATCCTAATTATTTCTTCTTTTTGAACTTTCTTATTAATCAATGCAGCATTAATTCAAACAAGCAAACATTACCATGAAATGAAAAACACATGACACAGTATTTTTGACGTGGAAACCCTGTTAAGGGAGAAAACCACAGGGTGATTAACCCAAAGATTATTCTCTGTTAGAAGAATAAGGAATTACAAAATGGCACTTGCCAATTAGGGCTCACTGCTCACAAAGGAGGCACACTGCCTACAAGGAGACACACTATCTACAAAAGAATGTTATACAATACTTGAACTGATTGGAAGCATCCACATATGCTGGAGTTCAGTTCCAGTTAGGCTCAGTACACTGATCTGCTACACTTCATCTTTCCTATTCTCTTTATTCTACTTTCCTTTCACATACCAGATTTTTCTTACTACTTCTGCTCTACTCTGTTCTTATTCGCATATCCCATAACATAACCACACTCCTCACAACTAAATCCATCATGTATATATATCTGCACAAGTAATTTCATCACCTTTCTAGTCGGTGCCCGGAATAGTTAATCTTTTCACTAATTCTGATCTGTCGGTTGAATCCTACCACATCAAGTAATGCGTATCAAGCATATACTTGTAGAAATCATTAATCATGTCGGCCAAACATAATTTATGTCTTCATAACCTTTACCACTGTCAGAAACACATCTGGAAAGTAGTCTAATGTTCTGTCAGTCAGTTCTTCCTCTGTTCACACTGTCACTCAGGAATCCAGTACTCAACTATTCATATCTTTTACTTCATCTATCACCGGAGGCTAAATCCTTGGAATATACCACTCAAGGTAGTCCTCTTGACTTCCCCAAATCCGCACTGCACCAAGATACTTCCTTTGAGAGATCCGGACCAGTTTGTCGGACCTTGACACATGCTCTGTTCTTGTTCACCGGACCACAATAATCTTCATTCTGACTTCCAGTAGAGACACATCATGACTTGCGGATATGTGGGATGACCTTTGTTGCCATCAATGACAACAACCATGAATCCATATAGTGTCTCTTGCCAACAAAAACTACTTTAATTGTTTGCAATTGTCTTATACTCGTGAAAACATGGGATTTTTCGTGAGCCTCGAACACACACTATATGTTGTGTCAATCGTTTGCCACTTTATTTGATGTTTTTTCTCTTTTCAAAGAAAATCCAATCAAAATCAAATCCAAAATCTATCAAAATTTGCCTTACAAACATCACTGATACCATCTCTACACCTCTGGTAACACAGCCAAGTGCTTCTAAAACATAGTCCAATGCCTTCACAACATAGTACAACACCTCTAATCAGTAGTCAAGCACTTTTGAAATGCAATTCCACACCTTTGGTAACACAGTCAAGCGTCTTTGAGCCATAGTCCAGTGCCTTTGGTCTATATCAAAATTGTTTAGCCCAAATCAGAGTGAACTCACAAATTTTAAACATATCTACCTCTGAGCTATCAACATATAGTACTATCAGATCTATGCCATCAATCCATCTATCCATTTGATCCCTCATCATTTCTTAAACTTGGACTTTTCGAACCATTGATCCCCTTAAGATTATTATCATCAAACCCATTTGTCATGAAATAGGCTTAAATCCTTACCCACACTTTGTCTAGATGAGTAATTTGGTCTCCATCATAGATTCTAGATCACATCAATCCCATAGTTTCTTCTTTGATTTGAGAGTGATTGTATCTCTTGGGTCCTTGAAGAGGAACTAGTATCCGTTATTGGTCTTTACAAGCTTTAGAGAATCAACTTCTTTTTGAGTTAGTTTAAGTCATTAACACTATCTGCTTTCATTGAGGTCAATAGTCTACCTACGTGAACAACAATCTTTATCCAATCAACAATTGATATAGAATTTATAATCTTCCACAAGAAACCCACTTCAAATCGACCAACATAGTAATCTCAACCTTATCAAACTAGTCCAAAATCAAACACAATCTAAAAAACAAACTGTCCTAGTACATCCTATGGTAACCACTAGACTTCAACAACCCATGAAGGCTAAGAAAACTACCCCAAAGAAGCACAAATCACCCACTCGTACACCTCAACCAAGTCATTCCACCATGTCTCAACAAGGTACCCCACACACACTAATTGGCATACCAACAAATTTGCAAAACAAACCAACTAATTTCCCAAACAGGCCACAAAATGACACACCAATCAATTCCCAAGAGGGTAATGTCCCTTTACCAAAGGAAACTCAATTTACTACTAGCATGCCTCATGATTTTGTTTCACATGGTTACACCATAGGTCAAGTACCATCTCAAGAAGAGAGAAAATTTCAAGAAGGTCAATCCTCTCAAGCAGATAGACAAGACCTTGATGAAATCATACATGATCCTCGAGCCATGGAAATGTTTGACAAACTCATTCCTGATAATCAAGATCATTTCTTTCATTTACTTTCTCAACAAGGAGCTAAACTACCCCAAGACTTTGATCTGTCTACTCTTAAAGAGCAACACAATACCCATGACACTGTAACAGTGATCCAAACTATGTCAATCATATCCACTCCCATGCCCAAACAAGTCTCACAAGAGGGAACGATCAATCCTTTCGACACTCAATATGAAAACCCCCTCTATCAAAACCAAAATCCAACAATAGCAAGACCAATTTATCACCACTCTTGACTCCTATGGAGATTTATAAATTGCAACAAGAGACTCTTCATCATCAAGTAGAATTAGCAAGACAAGCTGCTCTAGATAAATCAAACACACAATAACCTCCTAGCATATCACAAATGCCCACATCAATCACAAATGGAACATTGGCCACCCCATCATGAGACAGGTTTCCCCCAAGTTACAATCTAAGAAACACTTATGTAGCCATGCAACAAGGGTCACAAATGACACCACCCCCAACATCATCAACCCTCCATATCACTAATCCAAACAATGTCATACCACCACAACACTCCCAAAACATCAACACAAACTACATCACTCCACCACAACGATCATCCACACTCAATCTCACCTATCTCAATCAACCCAACCATCTCAAATCCCATCTACCTATATCACTCCACCACAAAGATCATCCACACTCAACCTCACCAACAACTATCTCAATAACTCTCAACATTCTAAAATCCAATCTTCCTATGCTCCACTACCACAAACAAATCAAAACACATTCATCTTTCCTCTACAAAATCCATTCATAACCCCTCCTCAACAATATCAATGACAAAACTCTTTCATTATCCCTTCACAACAATCACAAAGACAACATTCTTATCTAGTACCACCTCCACATATGCAACCTCAAAACAACCAACCCCAACCCAATCCAAATCCATCATATGACACATATGACCCAAATCAATAATACGACCCATATAACATCAATTCTTATGGGTTTAACTACAATCTTCCCTATGGGCAACAACAACCACCCCTAGTACAACAGGAGACTTTACCAACACCCCCAATAGCTATGGAGCTTAAACTAGTCGAGGTACAACAACAAGTACCTGATTTAACATTTGGTCACACTAAGAAAACTTTAGCTATGGAGCTTAAACTGGTCGAGGTACAACAACAAGTACCTGATTTAACATTTGGTCACACTAAGAAAACTTTATCCTTGGAGGAGGTTTGTCCTTATCCATTTGATCGGTCACTACAAATGATCCCTTTTCCTCCCAACTTCATTATACCCAAATTTGATAAATACAAGGGAAGAGGAGACCCAAAAGACCACATTAGAGAATTCTATATCACTTGTTCAGAGGTTGCACATAATGACACATATCTCATGTGCCTCTTTCCTCACAGTCTTGGAGGTCAAGCTATAGAATGGTTCTTGCATCTACCTACGAGTATCAAAACCTTTAATGAGATTGCAGAGAAATTTGCTGCCCATTTTTCATACAACACAGAACATGAAGTCTCCATGACCGACTTATGTAACAATAAATAGAAAAATGGGGAAACTCTTATCTCTTTCCTTCAAAGATGGAGACACATGGCTAGCAAATTCCCATTTAAAATACTTGAAAAGAAACTCGTTAGCATGTTTGTGCAGAACCTTAACCAAGAATTGGGTTTCCATTTGTAAATATTAAGTGCTACAACCTTTTACGAGATCACCTATAAAGGAACAAACATCGAGAAAGCCCTCATCGCTAAAGGTCTGGTCAAAATTTTTAAGGAAAATAAAGACAATTCTCCTCAACAACAATCAAATGATAAGCCCAAATTCTGGAACAAAAACAAAAATGTGGTCAATGATGGTGTGGTGGATTCCAAACATGTTCAAACACTACGAACACCCCTTAATCTTTCATCCAAACAAAACCAACCTCCACCTCAACAACAAAAATGACGACAACAAAACCAAAACCAACAACATCAACAAGAGCGGCCTCCCCAAGATTACCCTTCAAGGCATAAGTTCACTCCCTTGGGAGAGCCTATAGAGTTGGTTCTAAAGAAACTTGTGCAAAATGGACTAGTCACACTACCAAAAGTTCACCCATATGACGAACTTGCTTTCAAACCCACATGGTACAAAGACAATGAATATTGTGAATACCATAGGACATATCATGCATGAAACTCAAGCACATAATCCAAAACCTTATTGGCAAAGGAGAAGTCACTTTTGATGCACCTCCAAATTAGAACACCAACAAAGACCTCAACATGTACAAGGAGCCATTCCCTAACCATGGTCAAGGTCAACATCCTAATAAACGTAAAGCTATTAATAAAGCTTCAACTTCTTATGACTCTATTGTAGGTCGCTTTGAAGAAAGTCATGTGTCTACCCTCACTATCAAAGGTAAATTTATGGATTGTGCAATCACAACTCATTGTGATCATGTTACCCTTCATGGGCCTACACTGAGTCTCCCAACCTAATCTGATTACAATCTTGTAGAACATCTAGGGAAAACCCCTACACAGATCTCTATTTTGGACCTTCTATAGTCATCACCTACACATAAAGTTGTACTAGAAAAAGCCCTACAAGAGTCTTATGTTCCTAATAACATAGCGGTCATGGATTTCCAATCTATAATAGGTAACATCACCTCACCATACAATGTGGTCTTTTCTAAAAAGGACCTCCCATCCCATGATCCATGTCACAATGATGCACTTCACATTGAATTCTTCATCCATAAATGAAAGATCAAACACATGCTTATAGATGGTGGTGCTAGTCTCAATATATGTTCTCTTAAGTTACTTAAACAATTGGGATACTCTGAGGATCATGTCAGCATTGATGAATGCATTACAATCAAGGGGTATGATGATGCTGAGCACGTTTCAGAAGGTGTTATCCACTTACCTATACAAGTAGGCCCCATCATGCTTGAAACTAGCTGCCAAGTCCTTGACATTGAGCTACCTTATAACATTATCTTGATCTCCCATGGATCCATGCCATGAAAGTTGTTCCCTCCGCATACCATTAGTCTCTCAAGTTCCCATTTAATGGTATGGAGATCACTATCCCAGGAGACCCTCATCCCTTTGAATTATGTAATGCTTTGCAAAGTAGTTATAAGAATAGTAACCAAGTGCCAAATAATGACAAAGCCCATGAATCCTCATTGTATGTTGACTCTGAAAATCTAAAAAAAAGCCTCTGGAGTTGAACCTAATCCTAATCCTATTTCCAAAATCAAAGCTCACATCCATGATATAAGCTTTGGTGAATATGATATCGCTAAATCTTGTTGTGTAGGGCATATGCCTTTATCCCCTAAATCCTATGGCCAACCACCCATAGATAAAGTGACTAAGAAAGCAGCCATCCCCCCTCCAACATCCCTAACCTAGTTCAATGAGGGAAAATTATTGGCAGAGGAAACTATTGAAGATATCTCATCTTGGCTCTACAAAGAGAGAACTGGTCACCATACCAGTTAAACAATATGGCAATGGCTTGAATTGTCAAAAACATGGGCTATAAAGGTAAAGGTGGCCTTGCGAAAGATAATCAAGGTGACATAGAACCCATCATTGTGAAAAAGAAACTAGACAAGAAGGGGTTAGGATATGGTAGGAAGGTACCACGCGCCTTAGACATCGAGTGTATTCTAGACGAGGTGGCACAAACTTCTCTCACAGATTCAATGTCTCAAGAGGATATCATCGATGACTCCTACCTCCATATGACTAACCTATTCATTGAATCCTCCATATTTATGCTATCATCTATATCCTTAACATCAACCACAAGCACCTAGATTGTAACACCTGTCTACCCTAAACTTATCGATTGGGACCAACAAGGGTCCCCTATTCTAGATGTTTTTCAAAATGATGAAGCTCTTGCAGAATTCATGGGACTCCAGGAAGGTATCCCTCTTGGCGATCACAAAGCTTGTTTTGTAATGGACCTAGATCAAGCTACTTATTTTGGTTAGAATGCCAAATCCTCTAGTCGCAAAAATAAAGATAAAAAAAGATCTCTAGGTGAAAACCACACTGTGGCATCTCCTGATCAGAAAATAGTAAAAATAAAGGATGTATCCAAAGGTGAAAACCCAATTGTGGTACCTAAGGATGGAGGATTTAACCTTCCCCTACCATCTAGGTATCAAGAGAAATCATCTCTCCTAGTGGAAGATTCTATAGAGATAAATCTAGGCACAAAGCAAAATCCTAAGACTACTTTCCTTGCAGCATCATTATCAGAACAAGAAAGCAAGAATCTTACCAACTTCTTACAGTGAACCATCAGCTTTGCATGGACCTATGCTGATATGCCAAGGTTAGACCCTTCTCTAGTAGTTCACTATCTCATGGTTGATCCAAAAGTTAAACTGGTCAAACAAAACTAAAAAAGATGCACCCACATATCATTCTCTTGGTGAAAGTTGAAATATAGAAATTGTTAGATGCAAAATTCATCAAGCTGATTGATTATCTAGAATGGGTCTCAAACATTGTACCTATGGCTAAACCAAATGGGGGTATCCACATGTGTTCCGACTTCAGAGATCTCAACAAAGCATGTCACAAAGATGACTTTCCACTGCCAAACATTGATCTCATAGTAGACCTGACCACTGGTCATGAAATACTTTCTCTAATGGATGGATTTTTAGGCTACAATTAGATAATGATAGCGGAAGAAGATCAACATAAAACTACTTTTACTTTTCCTTGGGGTACCTATTGTTGGTGCATCATGCCATTTGGTCTTAAGAACGCAGGTGTAACCTATCAAAGAGCAATGATAGTGATATTCCACGATCTCTTTCATCACATCATGGAGGACTATGTTGATGATATCTTAGCAAAATCTTCTAGGGAAGATCACATACATGTTCTAGGCCAAATATTTGATAGACTAGAAAAATATCAAGTAAGACTCAATCCAAAGAAATGTGTCTTCGGGATAACTTTAGGAAAGTTGTTGGGATACATAGTATCTCGTAGAGACATTGAAGTGGATCCAGTGAAAGTCAAGCTTATAATAGAGATGCCTCCACCAAAGAATCTGAAAGCATTAAGGAGCCTTCAAAGAAGGTTACAATCCATTAGATAGTTTATCTCACAACTTGTGGATAGATGTCAACCATTTCAACACTTACTCCATAAGGATGTCTCATTTCAATGGGATGCTAAGTGTTAGCAAGCATTTGATTAGCTCAAAGAATATCTAGCTACACCTCCTGTCTTGGTACCACTAGTTGCCGATAGACCTTTGATCTTGTACATCTCAACTACTAATGCAGCCCTAGGGGCTCTTCTTGCATAGCAAGATGAGTCAGGAAAAGAGCATACAATCTATTATATCAGTCAAACCTTGGTGGGTTATGAACTCAATTATTCACCTATGGAAAGAGCATGTTTAGCTATAGTGTTCACTTCCCAAAAGTTGTGGCATTACATGCTAAACCAACACACAAATCTTGTAGCCAAAATTGATCCATTAAAGTATCTACTAGCAAAAGAAGCCCTCATAGGCAGACTAGCTAAATGGGTCATGATCCTTAGTGAGTTTGACATTGAGATGTGGATCATAAAGCAATCAAGGGACAAGCCCTAACAGATCAACTAGCAAAAGCACCCATGACAAATGTACATCCCATGGAATGAAACTTTCCAAATGAAAATCTCTTCAATCTCTCTACCTCAATAGTGTGGAAATTGTATTTTGATGGTTCCTACACAACATGGCTCAGGGGCGAGCATCCTTTTTATCATGCCTCAAAATGACTATATCCCAAAGTCATATCAGCTTGCATTTCCTTGCACTAACAACATAGCCGAGTATGAAGTACTCCTCATAGGTCTCCATATAGCAGTCTAATGGGACATCAAAGAACTACAGGTATATGGGGACTCACAACTAATCATTCGACAAGTCATTGATGAGTACCAAACAAAAGATGAAAAGTTGGTCCCTTACAAGCAATTGGTGGATGCCTACAAACCACATTTTTCTAGCATCACTTTTGAACAGATTCCAAGGGAGTATAACAAAGTTGCAGACTCTATGGATTATGTGGGGTCACTTATAGACATGCCTGTAAACACACAGAAATGTGAATTCTTGATCTAACAATTGTTTATACTAGTCATTAATGTTCCAACTACTGAAATCATTTGCGAACTTGTTGGTCCCAATTCCCCATGGTATGAATATATCTATGAATACCTTAAACACGGTACCTTTCACTTTGAGCTATCAGCAACCCAATGCAAAACCTTTATTTGTTGAGCCTCCTGTTTCACTATTCTAGGTGATACACTATATCCTCAGAGTCTCGATGGTATCCTCTTATGATGTCTTAACACGGAAGAAGTTGATGCTACCTTCAAAGACATACACGAAGGTGTTTGTGGAGCACATTCTACCAGTCCTAGTATCACTAAAAAGATACTCTGAATAGGTTATTACTGGCCTACCATAAAACAAGATGCTTTACAATTTTTTAAGAAGTGTCTACAATTCCAGTAGCATGGAGATTTGATTCACGCACCAGCTCATGAACTACAACTGGTGACAACTCCATGGCCTTTTTCACAATGGGGTCTTGACCTCATAGGACAAATACACCCATCCTCATCCAATGGCCATAAATTTATCATTACCACCACTGAGTATTTTACGAAGTGGGTAGAAGCCATTCCAATGACTTATACTACCGGCAAGAAAATAGCCAAGTTTATCCTAAATTACCTTATTTGCAGGTATGGTATCCCACAAGCCATTGTCACCAATAATGGATGACCATTCAAGAATCAAGATGTCCGTGCCTTGTGCACCCAATATAATATCCAACATCACTTTTCTACTCCCTACTATCCTCAGAGTAACGGCCAAGCCGAGGCTTCCAATTAAACCATTCTCAAAATCCTCAAGAAAACAGTCAATGAAGCTGATCGTTATTGGCACCTGCAACTCAATCCTGCCTTATGGGCCTACCACACTAGTATCAAAACACCAAATGGTGTAACACCCTATGCCTTGGTCTATGGCTCTGAATCCATTCTACCTATAGAGGTCGAGATCCCATCCCTCAGAGTATCCATGCAGCACCTGATTGATAGAGAGGAGTATCGTACTTCCAAATTAGTTGAGCTAGAACTACTTGATGAGAGGCGCCTTACAGCGCTTAATCATCTCCATGTCTATCAAAATTGCCTCCAACGTAACTATAATAAGAAGATCAAAGAAAGACGGTTCCAAGTGGGTGATCTTGTCCTCAAGGAAAATTAGAGAAATCAAGCAGATTGGGAAAAGAAGGGCATGTTCAAGCCTAATTGGTTAGGACCCTTTGTTATCACAACAACATATGGATCAGGAGCTTATACTTTAGCAACACCTGAAGGCATTCCTCTAGATGAGCCACTCAACAGTGTTCATCTCAAGAAGTTCTTTTCCTGATCCTTAGAGTATCCTCAGCAAAAAATCAAAAAAATCAAATAAGCCAAAAAATAGAAATAGCTAAAAATAATCCATTGTCTGGTGAAAACCTGGTAAATAGGCGCCTTGGATAAGTACCATAGTAAAAACCTGGCAAACAAGTACTATGTGTAGAGTCAGTATCCATCATCTATCACGTAATTTTATCCCATGTCCATTTCCATAATAAATTTTCATCAATCCATCCATAATAAACCATTGACCTTTTGCATTTCCATTTCCCTATCTAGAATAGCCTTGAAATTTGTCAATGTTAGTTCTCCATGTCATCGTTAGATCATCCTATGTCAGATATCCATGTCATCATCAGGTCATCCTATGTTAGATATCCATGTCATTGTCATTTCATCCTATATCAAGTTATCAATCATCAGTTTATCCTATGTTAGTTATCCAGGTCTTGTCATCATCCTATGTCAATTATCTATGTCTTGTCATCCAGTGTCAGTTAATCCATGTGTCAGTGTAGTCATCCATATTAAAACCTCTACTAGAATGGCGGTAACTCTTTCCTTAACCTAGGTCTAGGAATGGCTCCTTGTTCGTGGTTCATCAACCATCTCACCAAAACAAAAACACTTCAACAATCGCACTGAAACCAAAACACTTCATCCTATCCTACATCGTCAAACAACCTAGAACTACATATCATCATCATCTCAAATCTTAAGGTACCTTGATCCCATGGATATGGGTATGTAGGCAGTTTGGCATATCAAGGAAGTAACTAGTACTCAGGTACATAAGATATCATCATCTCCCCTCACACCTTGACCCATTCATCACTTTACCCAAAACTACATATCATCATTATCTCAATCTTACGATACCTTGATCCCATGGATATGGGTATGTAGGTAGTCTGGAATACAAAGAAAGTTTCTAGTATTCAAGTACATAAGATGACATCATTTCACCTACCCAATCTCAAACACCTTGACCCACATCATCAAGATCTCCCAGAACTACATATTATCATATTCATCTTTTATCGTAATGTGCCTTGATCCTGTGGATATAGGGTATGTAGGCAGTCTGGAATACGAAGGACATATCCAGTACTCAGGCACATATGATTCATCATTCTTCATCCATTTCAATCCATTAACACTCCATCTTTCTAGTCTTCCATTTATCACAATTCATCCTACCACCTTGACTTGACTAACTCAAGCAGCAAATAAACTATGCATCCTATCAAAGAAAAAGTCCTTAACCAACCTAACGTGAAGAGACTTATTTGGAGAGCAATATGCTATTCTACATATCGGTTTCCAACATATGATACATCAATCAACTTATCCTATCAATAGGTCAACACCCTTTAACAGATATATCATTCCTACAATAAGGTTGTTATCTATCCTATCTACCATATCTATCCAATCTATCTTGAGTAATCTCTTTGGCAAGAGAATATGTTGGCTGTATGTTTACTTTGTAATTCAGTCAATTTGCTTTTTGGTTTATCTTTTTGTTCCTTTCCCATTACCTATTCAAGACTATCTTGATTTATCTATATCTTGGTATGTTGAGATGCAATATGGATTGTTAGTGTAGGTTTTTATTTCCTAGTTGGGTTATTTATGTTTTTCCTATATTCATAGGTTTTTCCTACACTTCTATTAATATCTCTTAGGTTAATAAAGCATGTCTTATTAGGTGAGTGGTTGCAAGGTGTCAACTTCCTACATGTGAGAATCCATTAGTTATCTTGGGAAGATACTTTGCTATCTTTAGTCTGATAGATGGTTGCTCCTAATTGGTCAGTGTTGCCACCTCCTCCCTCTTCCTAGTCTATCTAAGCATGCTACCTGACTTGTATTTGGTATCTTTTGCTTTTGCATCCTCTTAATGCTATTTTACTTCTAGCATTTGCATTACTCTCTTGGAGACTAACTCTGTGTTGTTATTTTGATTTCATATCATTTGCATTCATAGTTTAGATATCTATTCTTTGCACTAGTTTTCTGGGTTATTAATCTTTTCATATTCTAACATGGTATCAGAGCTATTCTATGTGCAAGAGTAGATTTTAGTTTCCATATTTGAGAGATTTGGGGGGGCTAATAAATCTTATTGCAGTTTTTCAAAAAACCCAGTATGCTCTTCTCTTGCATCTTCGGATGATCTTGAGAATCAAAAAAGTTTGACGGAAACTTTTTTAATCTCTGGGGTTTGTACATGTGTTTTATGAAATCTGGGTGATTGCAGCATTTCTAGTTATACTGGTAGCATTTCTGGCTATTCCAACATGTCTAGGAGGCTTGAGAAAGTCAGATTTGGCTTTTGTTTCACCGAAATCAGAGATTGTCATACACAGTTGCGGAACTGGGGTTTCTAGCTCAAATCTGACAACCAGCTTGCATATTTGGTGTTTTCAATCAATATTGCAAGTTCCAGTATGCCATTGCTTGTCTTAGGTAGCTGAATCAGCCTTTGTATGTTATTTTTTTATTGCTGGGGTCATTTTTTGTAGCAAAAGGCATTTTGTTTACATTGGATCAACATCTTCTGTACATCAACAAGAAAAATGCCTTTTGAGTTTTGTTCGTAGCACAGAAAAACCATCTGGGTATCTTTTTGTTTTTGCATACAGTCTGTATATTTTGCAGAAACGTGCTTAGAAAGCTACAATAGGACCCCTCTCCATTGGTAGTGGCAGTTTTGAAGGTAGTTTTCAAATGCTCCATTCTTGCTCATACAGACTCCTTTTCCCACGATTTTTTTTTTTTTTTGGCTATTTTTTTCATGCTCTATGCACTAGTGCAGATGCTTTTTGATTTTGATGCCAATATTTTTTAGAAATTACAGATTCTCAGTTGTGACATTGTACAGTTCTCGTTTTGGGAACTTCAGAGGATCATAACTTTCACATACGACCTCGTATCGAGGTGACTCTTTTTTGAAAATGCATGATTTTTTGAGTAGATCGCAGTGGTGCTATTTATTTCTCTGAGTATTGTGCCAAAATTGTATTTTCAGCATATGCTCTTCATGAGGGTTTTGTAATACATTGAAATCAAAACCACTTAGTATTTCTTGCTAGTGGCAGTTGTAAATGCACTAATATAAAGTGCCAAATCATATTTTCTTTGGAGGGTTCCTTTTATTGAGTGAAAAGGGGGGGTTGTCTTGGTTGGGTTCTCTTCTTTTCGACACTTCTTCTTTGCATTTCTTCATCATAGATCAAACAAATCTGCCCATCCTAACTCTATACAATTACTTTGAGTGGAAATCACGCATGACAATTCACTTAAGGAAAGCTAGATTAAATAGGATAATTATGGGACTTGAAATTGAACCTACTAAAGATGAAGATAAGCCTAAGTGGTTTAACAAATGTGATGAGGCATATGGAACATTGTGTTTGTCTATTTCTCCTAATTTGCTCTTTCACATTGAGTCTTTGAATACACCAAATGAAATCTGGAGAAAGCTAGAAACACTATTTGGCACACAAGATTCAATGAAGGGTCATATGTTAGAAAATGAACTAATTAGTTTAAGTCCAAGCAATTTCAACACAATCCAGGATTTCTTCACCAAATTGAAATCACTAAGGCTCCAGTTAAAACAATGTGGAATTGAAAAGAAAGATGAACAACTGATTCTTAGTATTCTCTCTAAGCTAAGTTTAAAATATTCTATGTTTGTTTCTACTTTCTATGCTACTAAGGGTGCACTTGGTACTCAATTCACCATGCCATCTTTAGATGATTTTGCTGTCAATCCCACTCAGGAATAGGACAAGCTAATCCAGATGGGCACTCTTAAGTCCTCTAAGTCACATGCCTTGGCTACCAACCAAGGCACAAAAGAACAAAAAGGACAAAGTAGTAACAACAATAGTAAGGATAAGAAACAGAAGAATAGCAAGGAGAAGAAGGATCAGATAACAGTTGCTTCGAAAGCAACTAATGAGACCCAATTTTCCAAGGGTAGCAAGCCTAAGAAAGAGAGGGTCCAATGTGCCTATTGTAAAAGACCCAGTCATGATGAACATAAATGTCTGAAGAAACAAATTGATCACTTGACACACATTCTTGAGAAGAATAAAATCAGTGTTCCTGAGTCTGTCAAACAGAGTTCTAATGAGGGGTCTAATAAGGCAAAAGAAAACAACAAGAGAAAAGGAAAGGGCAAGGCCCTTATTGCAGTTGCTTCTTCACCATCCACTTGGGTTCTTGATTCGGGTGCTTTGCACCACATGGCTTCATCTAAGGAAGAACTTGCATCTTTGGAGACATGTACTATGCCTTCTATTTTGATGGGTGATGACACTCTTGTTGAGGTGTGTGGGAGAGGGTCTATTGATGTGGGGGATGGCACATTCCATGATGTTCTTTGTGTGCCCTCATTATCAACTAATCTCCTATCGGTATACCAGACCACTCACATAGGTTTAGGCAAGCGGGTTGAGTTCAGACCTGATTCAGTGGAGATTCGTGAGTTGCATAGTGGTTCTATAGTTGCAGTTGGGAGAGCAGATCATCAGTCACAGATCTATCTGTTTTCTCACTTTGTTCCTAATCCTCCTTTGACTATTTTGCTCACTCATTCTAATAATGTGAGTAGATTATGGCATGAGCAGTTTGGCCATCTTAACTTCCACTACTTGCAGCAGCTCAACCAACAGAGCATGGTCACAGGGTTGCCTTCAGTTCAGTTTTCAAGTGGTGTTTGCCAAGGTTACATTCTTGGTAAGCATCCTAAGGAAAAGTTTGACAAAGGTAAGGCATGGACATCTTCATAGATACTAGAGTTAGTTCATAGTGATTTGGCTGGCCCATTTCAGCATCCTTCTTTTAGCAGGGCTAGATATGTCCTCACATTCATTGATGACTTTTCTCGATATACTTGGGTGTACTTTCTCAAACAGAAGTCAGAGGTATTTGATCATTTTTAGGACTTCAAAACTTTTGTAGAGAAGCAATCTAGGAAAGCCATCAAAGTCTTGCGCACTAACAATGGTGGTGAGTATGTCAACCATCGGTTTGATAGATTTTGCACTTCAGAGGAGATTAATTTGCAGCATTCAGTTCCATACAATCCTCAGCAGAACGGTGTTACAGAATGGAAGAATAGGTCCTTGAAGCAAATGGTGAACTGCATGATTCACTCCAGATCTCTTTCACCACAGTATTGGGTAGAGGCCATTAACTATGCTTGTTATATCCAGAACCGTGTTTCTCACCGAGCCTTGAAGGGAGTCACTCCTTTTGAAGCTTGGAGTGGTTGGAAACCATCAGTTAAGCACTTTCAAGTTTTTGGTTCTCCTACATGGGCCCACATTCCTGCAGAGAAATGCAAGGCCTTAGATCTGCAGAGCAGACCTTGCATATTTGTAGGTTATCCTGATGGTGTGAAGGGTTATCGGTTGCTCCACCCTACTACACATGAGTTGTTCATTGAGAGGAGTGTTTAGTTTGAGGAGGGCTCTTTGAGCTCACTTTCTATCACTTCTCCAACTCCTTCTACTTTGACATTGGAGTCAGTTGGGATACATGACAGATCTTCTAATGAGTCAGATTCACCTGAGTAGTCTTCTACCTCCACTTCCGATGCAGAGAGCGATTCAAAGGACTCACCTCCTTCCTCTCCTAGTCATCATTCAGAGGTTGATGATTCTCCTGATTCTCCATCTTCTGGTCCACTAGACAGACCTTATAGTCTACAGGTGATTGGGTTGGGGATCCATCAGACACCAGGTGGACTTGTTCACAGTTCTAGGATGCTCCACATGTCTTTATTGCTACTGCCTTAGATCCACAGTCTTTTCATGAGGCTTCTGGTATTCCTGAGTGGGATACAACTATGCAAGAGGAGTATAGTTCCTTGATGAGGAACCACACTTGGGATCTTGTCCCTCTTCCTAAGGGAAGAAAACTGGTTCGATGTAAGTAGATCTATTAGAAAAAATTTGCAGTAGATGGGTCGGTTGACAAGCATAAGGCTCGCTTGGTCGCCAAAGGATTCTCCCAAGTTCCTGGGATTGACTTTCTGAGACTTTTGTGCCAGTTGCCCGGATGAATTCCATCTGACTTGTTCTTGCCATTACTGCAGCTAATCGTTGGGAAGTACACCAGATGGATGTGAAGAGTGCTTTTCTTCATGGTAACCTTCAAGAGGAGATCTACATGGAGCAGCCATAGGGGTTCCTTTAGGATTCTTCACTTGTGTGCTGTCTTTGGAAGTCTCTCTATGGCCTCAAACAAGCTCCTCGAGCTTGGTATGCCAAGATGGACTCCTTCCTTCTATCAGTTGGGTTCACTCGGTGCTATTCTGATCCCAATGTCTACATTCTACAGTAGGATGATTCACTCCTATTTTTGGTTCTGTATGTTGATGACTTACTGATCACAGGGAGTTCTTCATCCGCCATTGGGGCTGTCAAAACTGCCCTTCATGATAGGTTTTTGATGACTGAGTTGGGCTTGTTACATTACTTTCTTAGGATTGAGATCTTTTAGTCTTCTTCCGGGATCACCATCACACAGTCCAAGTATGCTCTAGATTTTCTCTCGAGGTTTCATATGGCTGACTGTAATCCTGCTCCGACTCCCTTTCTTTCTGGAGTCAAACTTGAGGCTCAGTGTTCTTCTCCACTTGTTGATGGCACTTTGTATTGACAGGTTGTTGGGAGTCTCGTTTATCTGACTCATATGAGACTCGACATTTCATATGCTAAAGGCATGGTCTCTTGATTCATGCAAGAGCCTCATGAACTGCACTGGAAAGCAGCCAAGTGGATCCTTCACTACATTCAGGGTACTCACAGTTTTGGGATTCACTACGCAGTAGGTATTGAGCTTGACTTGGTGGGCTACATAGATTCAGATTGGGCGAGCAATTCTCAGGATCACAAGTCTACTTCAGGTTACAACTTCTCACTTGGTTCAGGTCCTATTTGTTGGTCGAGCAAGAAGTAGTCTGCTATTGCTCTATCTTCTACTGAGGCTGAGTATCGAGGGGCTGTGAATGCAGCCACTGAGGCCATTTGGCTTCAGAATCTTCTCACTAAGTTTGGTATCTAGATCAGATGGCCATCAGTCATATTTTGTGACAACCAGAGTGCCATTCAGATCTCACAGAATCTAGTCCATCCTCAGCGGACCAAACACATAGAGGTCCACATGCACTACATCCGTGAGCTCATCCATGGCCATGTCATTGACCTTCGCTATTGTTTGACTTCTAAGCAGGTTGCTAATATCTTCACCAAACCCTTCACTGAGAGCAAGTTCCTTCATTTGTGAGCTTTGCTAAGGGTGTGGGATGCTTCATCTTCTGGGGGGGCTTCTTCATCTCACTCGGAGTCTTGACTCTCTCTACTTTTGGGGGGGTATCTTCTCTCTCTCTTTGGGGGGGAATTTTATGTACATGGGTACCTCATCAGGCTTGATTTGCCAGGACCCATTTCTACATCCACCTAAGCTTCGCTTATGGGGGGTGTTAGTGTAGGTTTTTATTTCCTAGTTGGGTTATTTATTTTTCCCTATATTCCTAGGTTTTTCCTACACTTCTATTAATCTCGCTTAGGTTAATAAAGCATGTCTTATTAGGTGAGTGGTTGCAAGGTGCCACCTTCCTACATGTGAGCATCCATTAGCTATCTTGGGAAGATACTTTGCTATCTTTAGTCCGATAGATGGTTGCTCCTGATTGGTTGGTGTTGCCATCTCCTCCCTCTTCCTAGTCTATATAAGCATGCTACCTGGCTTGTATTTGGTATCTTTTGCTTTTGCATCCTCTTAATGCTATTTTACTTCTAGCATTTGCATTACTCTCTTGGAGACTAACTCTGTGTTGCTATTTTGATTTCATATCATTTGCATTCATAGTTTAGATATCTATTCTTTGCACTAGTTTTCTGGGTTATTAATCTTTTCAAATTCTAACATGGATTGGGAGAATAAGTCATTGCTTTTGTGTGTCATGTTTAAGGAATGATCTTATTATCTTACTTAGCCTAATATCTATCTTGTGTGTGTGTTACAACCTAGCATCTTACATATTAATATTCTTCTTGCATTTATGTATTGAAGTTTATTTTATGTTCAAGACTATGGCTCATTCACAAGGATATCATAGCACCTTGCTCTTTTATACCTTGGTGGCAAACTATCCATGTGCTATATCAAAATAAGGATTGCTCTAAATATAAACATTTGTGTAACCGTTGCAACAAGTTATCCATTTATCCAAATCATCATAGAGTTTTTCAAGCAAAGATTGATCAAGTCTTTCTATCATGTTCTATTCTATCTCCACTTTCTTCTATCTACCATTAATGTCTGATGAATATCTATAAAACCACGCGTTAGACATCACATTTCATACATCTATAACCATATGCATCATCATGTAAACTCATCATCATATCATAATGTCATCGCATTTCATACATTTATAAGCATATACATCATCATGTAAACTCATCATCATATCATAATGTCATCACATTTCATACATCTATAAGCATATACATCATGTCAACTCATCATCATATCATAATGTCATCACAATCCATACATCTATAAGCATTAACATCATCACATGAATACATAATCATACATACATTGCATCCCATCCATATTATATAGAAATACATCACAAAAAAAAAACATGAACGTCCATGAGCATATACATCATCATATATAGCATATATCATCATCCAAGGTCATCAAAAGCATACAAATGTCCATGTCTACATCAAAATTCTATATACACATCAATGTCCATCAAACAATGGTGCTATAGTCCATCATGGCTATCAAGAGCCCACAATATATATATATATACAAATGTGTCAATGATACAAAAAAGTGGTATACACATATATACAATCAAGCACTAGTGTGTGCTAGTGGGTAGAACTGCCCTCTGCTGTGATCCATGTCCACCACCTGCACTCGGTGTTGGTCCACCTTCTAGTGTCCCCCTCGGTGGTCCCATCACTAAAGACCCTTACCTCCCTGATCTGCGTGATGATGAGGCACCAGATCTACTCCACTCTCTAAAGCTCAGCTCCCTCTGGTCTGTCGACACTGCTCTGAAGTAGAGGCCTATGTAGTACTCTTCCTCTTTCCCAACTATAAATAGCTCACCCTGCACATGGGTAAGCTCTCCAACTAGTGTCATCTGGTTTGCACCCATGGCTCGGCGTAAGCATCCCTCTCTCATCTCACCCTCTGAAGGGTGGCCTCTACAACTAGTCTCAACTGAACTGGTGCGTCTCTCTCCGCTATCAATTGGGTAATCTGCCCATTGTCTACTGGTGGTGGTGGTGGTGGTGGTACTACCTGTGCTGCTACTGCTACCTGCTGTATATCAAAAAATTTAGATTTACAAATGGAAATGATCAAACAATTAAATGCATAACCTAAACCCAAATCATTCAATACCTCAAAGATGCAAGATGAGCTCGATTGATTGATCAATTTGTTGTGTTGATTGCTTGATTCCGCTGCATAACATTGATAGGGAGATAGATAATGGATGATTGATGGAAGATAGATACAAGATAGATAAATGAAAGAGGATGGATGATGGCTTGAGATGAAAATTTGGCAGGGTGAAGTTGCATGAAGAAGAATCCTCCAATCTCCTCCAAATGGCTCAAGCGATGCTTGCTTTATAGGATTGGCTTGGTTCAAATGAATGGCTAGGATGAATTAGGGTTTAGTAAGAAATGGATGGATAGGATTAAGTTAGGTTTCCTTGCACATTAAGAAATTGTAGTCAATTGACATGTGTCAAAGGAAATAGGTCTCATGTGTGATTGTGTACACAAATAGTACTACACGTGATTGTGTACATAAAAAGTATTTTAAATAAGTTGTACTACAACACATGATTAAGGGGAAATGGACAAATGTCAAGGTGAGATGAGAGGTCATGTGACTTAATTCAAATTAAATATTTGAATTAATTGGGATATAGTTGGTAAATTAATTAATTAAATAAAATTTATTTAATTAGATGGGAAGATGATTAGGATAGGATTGGGATATGAATGTGAAATTAATTAAATAAATTAAATTTATTTAATTAATTAGCTAAGTAGGATTAGGATGGGATTTAGGACAAAATGGCTTATGATGTCTAGGATAATGGTTTAACAAGGTATTGCAAGACATGGACAAATTTGGGACAATTTTGGGTGTCTACATTTTGCCCCTCTTTGAGATGATGTTCGAGATGATGAGATTTGTGTTGAGTAACATCATTTCAAAGAAGCTAAGGTATGGATAGAGGAAAAGGGATATGGATGGAAAAATAGGATGATGATGATGATGATGATGATGATGATGATGGAAAGATAGGATGAGGATGGGATGAGGATGCCCCCTTGAGAGGATGGCGGGTTGGACAAACACGGGTAGGCTCTTGAAATGAAACGGATCGGCTAAGAAAGAAATATAAGAAAATGAATAGAATAAATGAATGATGCATTATGCTACAATGAATGTGAACAACCATGATGTTTGATTTAACACTAGACATTATGCACCAAGGTATAAGGAGCTAGGGTGATGCTGTGTCTCATGCCCCAGCATAATACAACCTTGTCAAGATACAAGATATGAATATTAGCTGGTTTGATACCAATATGATGCAAATACAAGATAAAATAATAACACACACAAGAAAGCATGCACAAATGATACAAAAACAAACAAGGTATTTCCCCTGTCAAGCTATAAACCAATGATCGATTGATTGATTGTTTTGTTGTTGATGATGATGATGATAGTGTTGTCATTGCAGGGAAAGCTATATCCCTAGATCAACATAAGGTTGTTTGCTAAGTTGGTTGGTTGAATGGATGATTGATTTGGCTTACAACAAGGCTTGGATCAAAACCCTTGATTGAGATAGCATAAATTGACAAGATTGATTAACTTGATTGGTATAGCATTAAGGATGAATTGCAGTTGGATCATTGCTTAGAATGATTTGAAGATGATAAAATGATGGATGAAGATTGATGAAGGATGGATGAAAATGAATTGGAGTAAATTAAACTAATATGAATGGATGATTGGATTGAATGAAATGGATTGATTGAATGATAGATTGATTAGAAGAAGTTGTTTATTGATGATGTAGAAGATAGATGATAGAAAAAATGATGAGAGGAGAAAGAGGAAAATCATCTATGCCTGAATCTGGGCACTTTCTTCATAATCCAGACTGCCTACATACCCTATATCCATGGGATCAAGGCACTTAGCGATGGAAATGAGATGTAGTTCTGATTGTTTTATTGATGAGATGAAAGATCGGGTTATGGATTGAGATTGATTGATGAAATGTTGATGATGGGATGATATGTGGTGGATTGAGATACTTTTTGATTTGCTGAAGTGATTGATTTTGATTGGAGTGGATTGATGTAATTTGGTTTTGATGTTTCGTGTTGCTGGGTTCTTCTGATGATTGGATTGTTTGGAATGATGATAGTGATGGTGTGATGATTAGAGTGTCCACTCAATCTAAGCATAAACAAGTGTTCTTAGTGTGCTCAAAGGATGCAAAACAAACAAGGTATTGCCCTTGTCAAGTCATAAACCAATGATTGATTATTTGATTGATGATGATATGTTGGTCATTGTGGGGAAAGCTATATCCCTAGATCAACAGAAGGATGTGGGAATGATATATCCCATTGATGATGATTAATTTGGTTTATGACAAGATTAGGATCAAAAACTTGTTGATTTGAATGGATAATGTTCCTTGATTGATTAGCTTGCGGATATGGATTAGTGTGACTTGGATTTAAGATCATTGCTTAAATTGATTTGATTGATATGATTGGAAGAAGTGATTGCTTGAAATGGATGAATGAATGTTATTTATAGGAAGAATTGATGATGATGATGATTTGATTTTGATTGAATGTTGATGGAATGGATTGTTTTGGATGATGTGATTGGTTTTATTGCTTGAATTTTTCGTTGGATATTTAATTTTTTGGATTTTTTGACATATTTTGATTTTTTTGTGTTTTTTGGGATATTTTAATTTTTTTGTGTTTTTGAATGTTATGGGATGTCAATGAATTTACAATTCAGGTAGACTTTGTTCTTGATACCAATGACAAGGGAAAACCAAGTCTAGATGCGAGGATGGATGAATTCGATTGGATGGATAAAGGATGGGTGATAGTAAATGGGATGGAAGGCTCATGATAAATGGGTGGATAAAGGGATAGGCCATAAAAGGGAAAGCTCATGATAAATAGATGGGGATAAGCTATAAGATGGAAAGCTCATGATAAGGGTACACCATAGTGGATGGATCATAAGGGAACTAGGATGTGATCTTCAAAGGCTATGTTGCATAGGAAGAAATTGCCCATTCTAGGTGGTAATGCTTAGGATTCTTTGCATGACAAAGTTCATGACCAAGGGATAACATGATAGATTGGTTTGGATAAGATGGATAAATAGTCAATGGATAGGACTTGGTTTGGAAAAAATGGTATGCCAAGAGATATCCAAACATGTTTCAACATTTGGCCCCTATGTCTTCATCAAAATCAAAAGGCAGAAGGATGGGTAAATGGGTTTAGTGGAATAGGCATGTTTATGTAATGGCTAAGGATGGTAGGATGTAGCATGATATAATGGAAAATGATAAGTTGAAAATGATAAGATTGATGAGACCATGTGCCCCCAAGTGTGAGTGACATAGAAGATCAACTACACATGATGCCTGTTTGCCAGGTTTTCATCATGGTACTTATCCAAGGCGCCTGTTTGCCAAGTTTTCACCATTGGACGAAGGGATTTCTCTTGACTTTTTTTTGTGTTTTTTTTTGTTTTTATTTTTTCTCTTTTTTTTTGACTTTTTGATGGGATAGCATGACAATTACACATGGCACCTATGAGAAGGTTTTCACCATGGTAATGGATAGAAGGGACTCAAGTGTCTAGTGCTATGAAAGGTGATAGTCCCATTAGAGAGGGATGTCGTCGCATGGACCATGTCATGTCTCTCATAGATTTTGGTAAGGGATTGCATGAAAGGGAGATTAAGTAGGTGGATAGTGGATTATGATGTGGATTATGAAAGGTTCATGCATGGAAGGATAGTGGATAAAACGCTTATGCAAAAGCATAGACCATAGGGATAGGATGGAAGAGATATGTACGATAGTAGTTGAAGGATGAGGTGATGGAGGTATGTGGAAATGTTACGGAATGGAAGGGAACCCTGACCAATGGCTGCACACACTGTGATAAACATTGAAGCTTTTGATTGTATGGTGGTGTAGGAAGCAATGACAATGTTTGCTTGGGAGATGGGTGACTTAGTGATTTAGGTACCCACATAGACTTAGTATTTTTATGGCTTTTTCTTTTCTTGTGGGATGAAGGAATTTGAGACTTTTGGATGGAATGGGAATTTGGGATGGAAGGGGATGATTGGGATTTTTGAGATGTGGAAGAGGATGCCTCATTTGACTTGATTGGTTTATGCTTAGGGACCCAAACCATTTTTCTTTTGGACTTTGCTTTTGAAGGTATGGGATTGGATAGATTTTTGAATGGAATTGGCTTTGATTCTTTGCTTTGGTGCTCTAAGGCATTATGATTTTTAGGACTTTTAGTATAATTTTTGGCTTTATGGATAAATGCATCCAAATGTTTATTTTGGAATCCCATGGGATGGATGGAATGAGTCGAAGCTTCATGTTTAGACAATATGTGCATTTATTGGTCATGATTAGGATTTTGAGGGAATTTATGGATGATAGGTATATTAGGTGTTGGGATAAATGGTGGTAAAGTGGATGGAGGGAGATGTATGGTCACATGCTTTTGACACTTGTAGGATAATGGAGGCGAAATGGCCACATATGTTTTAGGGATATGATGGGATGTATAGGATTTGGGATGGAAAGTGGACTTAGTAGGAACAATGGAATTACCAACATCTTTGGATTGATTACCTTGGGGTGTATATCCAAGGCCATATGAGCATGGGGGAACATTGACATGGATGGGCTCCAAAATACCTTGTTCATAAAGACCTAGGCCTTTACCTTTATAGTTCATGTTTTAGAGGATGCAATTGACTATGGGACTAGATGTGTTTTGGGAACCAGACTTGAGTTCTTTATTGGATGGAGAAGGTGAGGTAGAGGACAAAGGTTGTTGTTTCTCTAAGGAAGAACATTCATGTATAAGGGTGTTAAGACCAATAGGATATGATAGTGGATTTGAAATGGGATTGATGGTGGATGTGAATGGAGGATAATTAGGATCTTGATCATGTTTATGTAGATCCAACTTATTGGTTTGATCTTTTATGCTTATGTGTTCTTGAGAGGCACATGTCTCATTATGACAAGTGGATGTTTTCTTATTATGGATACGGCTAGATGGAGTGGATAAAAGCAATTTGGATATCTTGCTCATGGATGGTTATGGGATTATGGATAGGATCAAGGTACTTTTGAATAGGTTCTTCATCATAGATATCATCTTGATCATGAGATGGATAAAGTTTGGCCACAAGGGTCATCATGATCTTCATGATCTTAAATAGAACCTTGATCATAAATATGAGAAAAAATAGGATTAAGTGGGCTATATAAAAGAGATAAATTTGCTCATGAATAGGGTCATGGTGATGGTTAATAGCTTGAGAGTAAACCATATGTAGGTCATGGATATATGGAAATTAGAGGTGATTTGATCTTGATTAAGATTAAGGTTTGATATTTCCACATGCTTTGGATTATGTTCTTGACACAACTCTTGATTTTCTTGAATGGAAGTGATGACTCTTGGATAGGTGCTTGGATAGACTCTTGAGGGTTATCAACATGAAAGCATGATGACTCTTGAATTGGACTCATGGGAGGTTCTTCAATAAGCTCAAGAGGTTGTGGGTCACATGAGAGACTTGTAGGATTGGACATGACCTTTAGATGTTCATTGGTAGGCTCATAAATGGGTGTTTGACATGGGGGTAGTTTATTCCTAGCTAGTAGCCAATGGATCACATCCTTCACAAGGGTATGAGTGGATGGGCAATATAATGGATGAGCAATAATAGCGGATGATGTTGTAGGCTTAGGACTAAGATTAGGTTGGGGACCAATTGGATTGGGTGGATTAGGATTTGGATTGGATGAAGGGATAATCTTACCACAATTTATGAGCTTGGTGATCAATCTCTTAAGTTTGAAACAATTGGTTGTTGTATGGCCCTTATACCTATGGTATGCACAATAATGGTTTTCATTATACCAAGGGGGTTTAAAGATTGGTTCAAAAGGTTCTATCGGTGGCAACTCAATCAAATTTGCTTCAACCAATTGTTGTATGGTTATGTCTAAGGGATCTTGTGGTGGAGGATTGGTAGAACATGGGGATGAAGGTGATGAAGGTTGGTGGACCAATGGACTAGGGGTAGGATCATATGTTGGTGTTATGATAGGGCTAGTAGGCTCATGTGTTTGCATGTGATTGGATGATGAAGGCCACTCATATGATGCATTGGCTAGATTGGTATCTCCCTTGTCAAAGGTAATTAAGTCTTGCTGTATTAGGCTTGCATGGTTTATATACAAAGGGCCACTTGGAGTTGCATATACTTCTTGTTGCAAAGGTGGACTTGGGCTCACTTGTGCTTGTTGTGGAGGCCATTGATAGTCTTGATAGCTAGGTGTAATGGTAGGATATGTAGACAAAAGATCTCAAGGTGGACTCAAAGATGCGGGCATTTGATCTTGTTGGCAAGGTTGACTTGTGCTCACTTGATTTATATACAAAGGACCATTTGGACTTGCATGTTGTGCTTGTGATATCACTTGATTGCCTTGTGGATGGGCTTTGTAGTGCATTGGAACGATGGCATGAGGGATTGGATAAGCTTGAGGTGGATGTTCATAGGCTGATGTGGCATTAACTTGGTGGATAGGTGGATTAGTTTGATAGGAAGTGGATGGATATGACATGTGACAAGATAGATTAGGTTGGGAGTGAATGGCTAAGGATAGCTCTGCTTGTTGGGCTTGACTAGTGGCTAAAAGGTGTTGAACTTGGGTTACGAGGTGTTGCAGTTGAGGTGATTAGCTTGCTTGGGGTTGAGCTTTTTGGATGAAGAATTGTAATGTTTCAATGGCATTTTGGTTTAGGGGTTGTGATCCTTGATAAAGATTTTAGAGGAATCTTTGGAATTTGATTTTTGGGTCTTCTGGTGTAAACATGTTGTCACCCTAGTTTTTGTCTTAAGTCCTTTTTGGCAAGTGCTCGTTTAGGGATTTGGATGATGTGGATGTAATTGAGTTGGATATGATGTGTGTTGACTAGGATGAATGTTTAGATTGATTTTTTTATGTGTTTGGTGCTTAGAGCTTGATTTGGCAATGTTCAAACAAATGATTATGCGTATACACACATGAATCACTCATGCAAGACACATAAGCAATTTTTGACTTTGAAAATGAAATGTGATGATTAAGCAAGCACACATGGAAGACACATCAACAAGCCCTAACATCTAGTCAAGTGGGTATGGCCAATTAGGTCTTAGGTTAGAGTGCACAAGGTTGACTAAGGAATTGAAAGCGAAATCTTGCCACACAGCCGGGAGAAAGGGGTAACCCACCCTTCACCTTAAATTCCCAAATGTATAAAGTTCTTTGGGGCTTAGCCAAGAGTGACAAGATTCCAACTCCCAATGAGGGTGTCTTTTGATTTATCCTTGATTGAGGTCATCCCTTAGAGTGGTGTGTCTCCAAGCAGGCCTCCTAGATAGGATATACAAAAGCAAACCAAGTGAGCTATCACTTCATTCACACTCGCACTTGTTAATTGACCCTTAGAGAATGAAATGTGTGGAAGACAATTCAAACACTTATTCTTTTTAGATCCAAAATCCAAATGTATAGGAAGACACTTGATTTGTTTTAGCCCAATTTCAATGGTGCGATTGCAAGCAAGTTGTTCATTTTATGTCCAAAGTCCAAATGTGTGATCAAGCAAGATTGGAAGATAAGAGATGAAATGTTTGCACCTGGTTAATTCGCTATCAAAATATATTGTAGATGATGATGCCAATGCTTCTCCAACTCCTTAGATGCCCCTGAAAGTCACCAAGACGAAACAAAAGTAAACTTGCAAGCCAAAAGTGATATTAGGTCAAATTATGCAATCTGATCAAAATATGAAACAAATGACCTGATACAAAAAAAATATAAGTGCATATTCAGATTCTACATGAAATTCTATACACTTTTTAGAAAAATTCACTGAAATCCAATAAGTTTTGCAAAAGTTATGCTCAATTGAAGTTTAAAATCAAGTTGAACTTTGACTACAAAAGAATGTATGAAAATGATACAGTCACCTAATAATTTCTACTCAGATACATAGTTCGTCCTCCCAACTTTCTGACAAGTCCTTGTTTGTGTGATTTTGCCTCCGTATGTGAAAGTTATGAAAATTTGAAAAAAATAACCTCCTTTGGCATGTAGGAAGCACAAGAGGCTAACTGACTGTTTACACTTAACCATTTTGTAGTTTGTGATCACATGTGCCTATTAGGTCTTCTTAGCAAATCTTCTAGTTGTTGTTTTCTAACCGTCAGGAGTTTGATCTGCTCAAATGTCGTCCATGAGTTTTATTTGCTCGAGATCTTGATTGTCGTTGAGAATAGAAATATAATCATATGATATTTAAAAGGTCTCTGCCACTATTATAGCCACTGCTAATGTTTTCTTATTGTCAGCATGAATTTTGTGTAAGACGCCGATGTAGACTGATTGCCGATTGTAGATCTGCCTGTGTTATCTAATTGAAATGCCAAAATTTAGCAGAGACCGTTGAGTTTGAGATGGTCACTACCGGGGAAAAAATTTGTCTACACTGCCAAATGCAGGTATTAACCACCATATAAACAAGAATAACATTGACTACTATGATATCTCTCATAGATGAAAGAATCTTGTGTAATGACTACTAAATTTTGGATCGACCACCCAAAATCTTTGAAAGGTCCGCTAGAATAAACTGTCAACGACTGGATTTAAACTACCAATTACAAGGCAGATGTTGATGTGAAAGAAGCTAATTTAAGAACACTGACTCCAAGTTAAGCTACCACCAAATATGAAGACTTCCAAACTGTGGTAAACAAACAAGCTGATGAGTGTGTATTGTTGACTGGTGTTGACTGCCAGCTGAAAGGTTTTCAAAGTTGCTAATAGATTTTAAATGCCGGTTGCGGAATTAAACCACCGGATAGAGGATGGAACCTCTGTTGATAAAGACAACCGACAAGCATAAAAAAGATTCCATCGTGAGCTTTGTAATGGCATGAGACAAGTCACCTGTGGCTTTCAAATGACTGGTGAAGACCGCCAACAAATTGCAAAGGACCACTGGTATAAACTAAGTGCCTGCTAAAGCCGCCGGTTGGGTCAAGTGCTACTTGTGGTCTAAACTTGCCAATGTCTGAATCAAAATTGTCACCGAGTTTGTTGAAGACTGCAAATTTCAAACACTTTAACCACTGTAAATGAAACTTTTGAAGACTGTGAAAAGATTTACAGATCTATGAATAATGTGGAGCGGGCAAATGTTGATATGGATCATATGCTGGTGGTTAGAGACCACAAATCACATGTTTTGATTGCTACCCACATGCTTTGGTTGTTGTTTGCAATCAGATTATGTTGACAGAAGTTGCTTGTCACTGTTGAAGATTTAATTTTGCCTGACTAGTTTTTGCACCCACAGTGCCTTTAATTTATGCTAGTATTTTCAAAGTATAGGCAAAGACCGCTGAATTTGGTAGTGGAAGATGACACTGGATCTAATTTTTATTAAGTTACGATTGCCTCCAAGATCAAGGGGAGGTCGATAGGAATACGAGGGCCAACATAAGCGGTGGTATATGACAAGTGGTGATGGTGGTTTGAAGATGCAGAATGGGGTGGCGACTGGGGGATCAGTATTGACCAAGAGTGGGCAGGGTTTAAGTCATTGACAAAAGGTAGCAGGATTAGGTATAGATCAAGGAGAGATTGATGTAGATTGGGTGGAAGCTTTGACGACTAGTGTTGGGGAATTTGAACCAGCAGAGAAATGATGGTGACCTTAGGCTTTTGAGATGGTGATCAAGACATATGTAGATGGTTCAATGGTGGATTAAATGTGAAGGTTGACAAGGAATACTTCATGTAGGTCATATGAATCTATATGGACCGTATGGTACGGCCTACGAAACTAAAAAAATTTCCAATTTTTTTCAAAAATTCCAGTCACCAAAACCTATCAAGTTTATAGTCAAAAACTCAAAAACAACGTCTTGATTGCGATGGTGGGGATAGTTTTCGCCCAAGAGATCCCCTGTAAGAATTTTCCCCCAAAAATTTATAAATCTTGACAAAACTAGGGTTAGAGAGATGAAATTTTTTGCAACAAAAATCTATAAAAAATGAAAGATTGATGCTCCAAGAGATCTGATCTTCACAAAAACAACTTCAACAAGGAGGTTAATCAAGGACGTAAGTCCCACTGGGCATGCCAAAATGTGTAATGAAAAATTTTGGATTTACATTTAGAAATGATCAAACAATAAAATTCATAACCTAAACCCAAATCATTCAATACCTCAAAGATGCAAGATGAGCTCGATTGATTGATCAATTTGTTGTGTTGATTGCTCGATTCCGCAACATAACATTGATAGGGAGATAGATGATGGATGATTGATGGAAGATAGATGCAAGCTAGATAGATGAAAGAGGATGGATGATGGCTTGAGATGAAAATTTGGCAGGATGAAGTTGCATGAAGAAGAATCCTCCAATCTCCTCCAAATGGCTCAAGAGAGGCTTGCTTTATAGGATTGGCTTGGTTCAAATTAATGGCTAGGATCAATTAGGGTTTAGGATGAAATGGATGGATAGATTAAGTTAGGAGATGGGTCTAATCACCAAAATATGCTCCCAGGCCCATACCTGTAACAAAGTAACCCCTGCTAATAAGCTACTCCCTAACCTTTAGACATAGTCATTTAGGTCATTATATAACTGACCTAGAACACAAGGTCCCTAGGAATATTGAATGTTGTGTGTGAACATCCCTGATAGAACAATGCCCCATCTAATAGATAATCCTCGTGATCCTTATGAGTGCTTATCTGGGCATTGAAATCCTCCAATCAGAGACACAATGATCCATCTAATCCTGTTGCAGAGTCGAGGCAATCAAGCCCAACGGATCTCACAATCTTTCACACCAAGGTCATCAGTAGAAAATATCTCTCTCATGCATGTCTCACCCTGCTCTGTGTCATAGTCAACTCTAGCGCTATGAGTCAGAATCCATAGGATGTGCCGTACATCCTCGAGTGTCACAGTCACCTTGCCTCTAGGAAAGTGGAAGGAAGAGGTCTCACTATGCCATCTCTCCACAATCACTTTCAACAAGGCAAGTTTAGCCCTGAAAGGCGTAAGATGGGCTACACACCATAATCCCATGACCTCTAGGAAGATCTCTTCCTCCCAACCAAGTTGTACAACTAGGTTAGCTATAATATAATGTCTCTCTCTCTCAACTACAAAGGTGGTAAGATAATCTACACTCATAAAAACTACTTGTTAACATATTGCAACATTAATCCTAATCCTAAGCCTTCATCCAAAGTCAACTCTAGTCAAACCTATGCAACCCATTTTTCTAAGCCAAGCTAGGTCAAACTATAATTTGAACCAAAAGCGCTTTAGTTTTTCCAAAGGTGCTTTGATGTCATCCACAAGCGCTTGGCTGCTATGCAGAGGCACTTTGAACCTTAAAACCATAGGCACTTTGGTTATACCAAAGGCACCTAGTTGTTGACCACAAGCACTCTGCTGCTACGCAAAGGCGCTTCATTACTGAACCTAAGGTGCCTTACTATTTTACCAATGGTGCTCGACTACTGACCAAAAGCATTGTGGCATTTTCCATAGGTGTTTCACCCCAGACCTATGACCAAAAGTACTTTTCTATTGCCAAAGGCACGATAGAGGGTGCCAAAAGCACTTCATCATATAGAAAGCACTTTAATAGGCACCAATAGTGCATAACCCTAGCTTAGTGCCTTTGGCTAAAATTTTAAACACCCTAGAAAAAGACCTAGAAAATAGCAACAAAGGGCAAGTTTTCGATCACTTACCACTCCCGGAGCTCCTAGTAGTTTCCCATAGGTCTGCACTAGCTCAACCCAGTGCTTATGCACAGGAATCAGCATGTCTACAAGCTACTAAGCCACTCTAACCAAGGAGCTCTCAACTATACAAGGAGGCAAATGGCTCTAAATTTTGTGAACTCTAGGTGTGTAAATGAGTAGTGTTTGATCCCTTGGGCCCTATTTATAGTGTCCCAACCCTATTTCTTCCCACCCCTAATCCACCTTTTCCTCGTGTCTACTATTATCTTTCTTATGTCAGCCTCCATCTATCCAGCCTCTTCTTCTAGTCGAGCATCAACCTAGTTCTTTTGTCGCTTCCCTATCTTTCCTCTTGAGGGGGCATCCTAGTATCATATCTTCAACAATCGTTTTCTTTGAAACAACACTATAAACTGGATTGTATCAAAGAGGAGCAAAATGTAGACACCTAAAAATGACCATTATGTTGCATCACTTGCATTTCATCAATTTCATTGAATCACCTGCATTCAACATTAATTAAATAATCTAATTATTTAATTAATTCATCAATTTCCTCATTAATTAAATAAATCCTCTTTATTTAATTAATTTCAATAAATTTCCTCTTTATCCATCCAGATTAAATAATTTTAGTTATTTAATTAAATCATTATATTCTTCCAATATTAAAATCCACATCAATTGAATAAATTAATTATTTAATTAAATAAATTATTCTTCCAAATTTAAATAAATCATTCAATTTATTTAAATTGAATCTCTCTTCTAAAAATAAAATAAAATCAAATATTTTATTTATCCTTCATCATGCAAAATAAATTAAATCAATTTATTTGTTTAATTTACTTAAATCTTCAAATCTATTTTTTTCTTCAATCATGCACAAACAATTAAATAAATTTATTTATTTAATTTGTTTTTTTATCTTTTAATTCTTCTAAAAATAAATCTTATTCATCATGCACACAAAGTTAAATAATTTATTATTTAATTTTACTCAAATCATGCAAAAAGCAAATTTAAAGTTGAGTTAATTGACTTAATCATTATTGTTTTTTATCACCAACTCATAAATTAGAAAAAGAAAGCATTTCTATTTTTATGAAATCTAATTATATCTTTTTCATGTCTTTTATCTCAAATCAAACAGTTAACTCAATAAAAATATTTTTTTTGTTTGACACATGTTAGGTGCACATTCATCTTGAATTCTAGATTTATCTCAACCATTCATTCTATTAATTTATGTGGACCATTGATCGATCTTTATTCAAGCCTATATATACCCCATTCATCTCCTTTACAAATCCTCTCCAATATTTTATGCATCTGAGCTATAGGCATTCTTACAACACTTTGAGCATACTACGTATTGTTGAGCACATTATATCAAATCTTTAAGCACACTATCTAAATCCACTTTTTGTAACACCATGGGTATGCGATTTACTAAGCATTCCAGAATCGACCAAGAGATCCAAACAATCTAGGTGATAGCTTCTTTGTTTGTAACTTGATTATTCATTGATTTGGTTATTGCTTAGATAGATCTTTTGATGTTATGGGGTTGAGTTTGTTATAATTGTATTGATTTATCTTAAAAACTCAAATTTACCTATACATAATAAGCCTTTGAAATTGTCATTTCTCAATGTTGATCAGTCATTTATAACTATTATAAATAGCACTGTCATGTTTTGAAATTGAAAATCATATGCTATAGATCTAGGGGATTGTCATCATGGGGGTTTTAGTATCTTCATGGGATTGATTATTGATCCAATGCTTGAGAATTTTCCCAATAAGACCTAACGTGCATGTTTCTTTCTATGACTATGGAAGGGGATTTGCCACTCAGCAAGAACACACATCATTCATTTTACAAAAGGACTATTATACAAAAGAGTTACCCAACCACCTTGTGACAGTCATGTTATTAATTAGTTATACCAGTCATAGCATAGAAAATGGTCCAAGGCCCTATCATTAAGTTGAAGAAGCTATCCTTATGCAAACTTTAAAGGTGCACTGCCATGCAAATGTTGCATAAGACTATCATAGATAGGACTATCATAAAAATGGTTATACATTTGTTTGACCTCATGTTTTGCTAGATTATTATTCATTTATTGTTTGGGGATTTTTCATACACCTAACTCATGGTCCTTTCACCACAAGAATAGTTGTCCTAGGAAGACTTCCATGCCCAACTAGTCATGGACAACCATTGAACATGAAGAGTTATGCACATTTTTGGGATGTTATAAGGTATGTGAAGGTGGTTTGAAGGTTACAAATAGTCATCACAACATCTACCATGGTCCAAGAAGGTAAACTCCATGCCCTATTTGAAACTACTCGCAAAGGGCTTCATTCAAGTCAATATTTTTGTCTTCACATGTCTTCCTCTAGCCTTTGGGACAGCCGTTATAACTTTTTCCATGGGTCAATAAAATGAACTAAAGATTGATTTTTCAAAATTTATGAACCTTATGCATGTCTAGGACAACCTAGGAATCATAAAAATAAGTTTTATCAAACCAACAACAACCATGAACATGAAGAACAAGTTGCTGATTTGGTTAAGAAAATAGGTATAAATCAAGCTAGTCTTTCACCACAAGGGGAGGTACATTCAATATTTGTGCATTTGGATGAGTTCAAAAGTATTTTAGAGACCTTCAAGATACTTCCCTATCCTAGGAAATGCTCACACATGAATAGAAGCAAGAATTAGGGGATTTTTCTCATGATCTTGATGTTGTCAATTCAAGGAATTTGAGTGATTTTTGGGAAGTTTTTTTGTCTACCATATCTTTTAATGATTTTTTTCCCATTTATGATGACTTTGATCATGGTCAATCATATCTTAATAAACAAGGATAGCGATGAATTTCATGAAATTGGAGCTCCTAAAGTGATGCAAATCACCAAACATGATAACTTATTTTGTATTTTTTCATTGTGACCATTATTCATTGTCATTATAAAGGTTCTAATTATCATTGTCTTATTCATCATGCTGAGGAAATAGAAAAGAATCTAACACTAGAAGAGTGTGAAGCTGAGAATGACAGGAAAAGAGAAAGATGAGGTGAATTTGGGAAAGTAGGAAATTGTCAACCATACAAGAAAACATTCCACCATTTCCAATTGAAGAGGAACATGACACATCTAATGAAGCTAAGAGAGAGAGAGATGGAATTGGTGGCACAAAGGGAACAAATGCAAAACCTCCATGCAATGAGGAAAGTGAATCTCCAAGTTGGAGGCACTCCATCATCCACAAGTAAAGTTGAAGGAACACAATCATTATCTTCTTGAATTGGAGACACTCCATCTTTCATAGGTGAAGTAGAAGGTACATCTTCATTTTCTTCTCAAGTTGGTGGCATGCAATCATTCACACGTCAAGTTGAAGGTACACCATCTTCTCCATCTCAACTTCAAGCCTTTCCATCTTTTTCATCTCTAATTGAAGGTACGTCATCTATCCCATCTTAAGTAAATATTGAAGAAATTCCTAATGTTGAGTTAACTTTACCAATTAAAATGCCTCAAGAATTTTGCATAGGAAGCCTAAGTTTCTAATTGATATTGATGACAATGTGTTGAAGCCCATGCAGGATAAGATTCCCATGTGCACTTGCCAAAGATATGCAAATAAGATATGGAAATTTTATTTGAGAATTTAAATGAAACTAGATGTCAACTATTTGTTGAATTGATAAGAAATCTAAAATTTAGGCCCACTATGAAGATTCTAGGCCTAAGAACATCGAATGCCTCAAGTGAAAAATTAGTTGTCAAGAATCTAATGAGTGCATATGAGAGTGTGGGTTCCACCTCATGCACCAAGGATAGTAATGTCACATGACATGTCATTACATCGATAATAGTATGCCAACAAACAAAGAAAGCTCGCCTCATTAGAAAGACAAGTCAAGCATTGAAAATAAGTAGAAAAAATCTAATGAGAGATGTTGGAAGAAGTGAAAGAGTTGAGGACCCAAACACCAATGAAATGTGGGCATTCTCTAGGAGACTCCCATGGAAAGACAAAGTTGTTGAAGCTTTGAGACCCATCATTGAAGAATTTTGGAAAAATAACACAAGGGTATCTCCTAATGCAAGAAATGTTGTGAGAAGGAGAATTGGTTGTTGAAACAGTGAGCCACATCTAAAGTATTTTTTGGATGTGACTGAAACATAATTTTTTGAGAAATTTCAAGAGATGTATCCTCAAATTAAAATTTGTCAAAGATATTTTGAAATACTAAAACATTTCTATGTCAAAATAAATCACACGCATTACTTGTTGTTGTAGATTACATATTGAATTTTCTAACCATTTTGATGTTTATTAGTCTATATGTTTAGATTTGCATACTAACAATGTTTTGTAGGATTGTGGTATATGTGCCCCACCAACTACTTCAAGAGACTTCATATCAACAATTCTATGTGAAAGTGAAGAAGGTCAAATATTCTACAGAAAATTATGCTTGGATTGCACATGTTAGCATTGCAGTGGCTTGTAACATATGCCAATATGTCAACATATGGAAAGTACACATGCAAAATGAACTAGTAGAGTTCGGCAAGTATAAAATAGTGGCTTGCAATATAAAAGATGGTAAAGAAGCAAATAGGTGTGATTTGGTTATTCAAAAGATTCCAGTGTATCATTTTATGTTTACATTTCATGACAATATAGTGTACAAGTATGCAAGTCATACCCATAGAGCACGATGGTTGGACTTGCAATTCAAGTTATGCAAGGACAAATTTCCACTTGGTACCATCATTTCAGTTGTTGATTTTGTAGAGAACTACACACTACAGCCACAGAATGAGGTGTAATCATAGTATTACAACTCTACGCAGGTTGCTATATTTGTGTAAATAGCATTTATTCATGCAGAAGATAGTACAGAGGATGACAGGAAGATCTTGAGGGAATATCATTTTTATATTAGTGATGATCGTACACATTCTATGGAGTTTGTGCAAGGTTACTTTCAGATGTTCTACCATGATTTGGCCAGCAGGAACATATCATTTCGTCAACATATCATATGGTCAGATAATTATGCATCACAATTCAAGAATGCGTGAATGTTCCTTTGGTTGATCAGGATGCAAAAGGTGAATGGTGTTCAACATATGTGGAATTTTTGTGAGGGTGGTCATAGAAAGGGGGAGCATGATGGTGTAGGAGCATGTATTAAAAGAGCATTGGTAGGAGAAGAGTTGAAGTACAAAGATAATGCAAAGTTGACAGATGCGAGATCTATTGTCGAATGGTGTAACACTACAATGGGTCTAGGTAATGAAGGTAAGTCTATAGTTTGTAGATATTTTTGGTTGGTTGATGATACTAACATTGTAAAATATGAGGACTATTGTACATTGACAGGATCAAGTGAGCTACACTCTTTTAGAAGCTCTAATGCAGGTTCATGGACTATTCATATGTGGCATATGGAATGCTTTTGTTCTTCATGTAAATATGAATCTTGGTATGATTGTGAGTCAAAGGAGTGGGTTGATGATTGGTGTACAAGAGGCCTATACCTGATTGACCATTATCAACTATCGATAGCACTACAAATGATAGATATTGAATCATCGGTTGATTTTGACCATGTTTCAGATCTAGTTCAACCAGGTATTATCATCAATCTAATTTAATAAAATTCAATATGCCATCTTATTTTGTATTTTTTCTTGTATTGTTGACTATATTTATCAAACTAAATGAACGTATCAATGCAGGGCATGTTTATGCAGTTATTGCAGCTGAAGACAATGAAGAAGGAATGGATTATTATTTGTGTCGTTGTGTTGAGGCAAAAAAGAAATTAGATTCCCCTATTATAGATGGAGAAAACATTGAGTATCCTACAAGATCAGTGGTTGTTACTAGAAAGTGGCTTAGAAGGTACCCACTGAAGAAGTCTGATGTGTGGGTGTTCGAGGACTTTGTGCCACATAAGAAGATTCTTCATTATTCTAACCTTGTTGTGGCTTCAAACGTTCATTTGATCAAATATCAGGGTAGACCATTGAACAGGACCTTATGGAAGGTTCATGAGTCTAATCACGAGGCAATACTCGACACAATAAAGAGTAGAGAAGACCCCGATGGTTCATTAGATTGAATTAGTGGAATGACAGAAAGGTATGTTATTTTTCTTTGTTATCCTAATTTCACCTTGTATATTTTAACTACTCATTTTAGCTAAATAGTGCAATTGCATTTGCATGTAGGATTTTAGTATGATGGAGGTAGGCATAATCATAATGAAGTTTCCTTTGGAACCAAAGTAACATTGGTTTTCATGATTATTTAATGATGATATGTCCTTTACTTTCTATTTCATAATGAGTTTTAATGATGTTACTATGAGTTCTAATTCATTTTAATGATGTTACTATTTCATAATGAGTGTTAATGAGTTTTAATAACAAACAATTGATAGCAGCGGTAAGGACAGCCTTAATTGATGACCTACAAGACATTGGATCAAGTGAGAACACCTTTATAGTATTGAATTTCCAACTACCAGAAAGGTATTATGACTGAATTTTTAGGATAGGCATCTCTTGGGGACAAATGGATGGCACCAACACATCTGGGTGGGCGGGTAAATGCTGGGGGGGATGTCTTTTCGGTGGCAAAGCCTCATTGTCGTTCTTGGCTATATCGAACACAGACAATCTCTCTAGAGCCCCAAGAAAAAAAATGTGACAAACTTTGCATCGACTGTTCCATCAAACTATGACACCTAGGAACATCTTCTTTGCATGTATAGGTGGATGTCAGGTCCACCTACAAACACCTACCTTGATTTTTGCTAAATCAATTTTGTTTGCCTATGGTGGCAAGGAACACATTCTTGCAAAATGCTTCAGTTTCATGCAGTGCAAAGGTGCTAGGAGTGACATTTTGCATTCCATAGGTCATGGGGCTGAATGGACTTTGCCAACACATTAGGGTGGGTGGGTAAATGCTAGAGAGGTCTCGTTTCATGTGCCAAGCATCCCAATCATTTGGGGCAAAAGGCTACCAGCAAAGTCCCTTAAGATCCCTAAGACAAAAAAACTACCAAACTTTGACGGAGAAGTTCTTAGAATTCGTGGTAGCTGGGAACATTAAACTTGGACCTATAGGTGTACATGGGCTCCATCCAAAATAACCTCTCTTAGTTTCGGTCAATTCTTGTTCATTTGACTGTGCCGAAATCAAACACATTCTTGCAAAATGCTTTAGTTTCATGCACTTAAAAGGTGCTAGGAGTGACATTTTGCATTCCATAGGTCATGGGGCCGAACGGACTTCACCAACATGTCAGGGTGGATGGGTAAATGCTAGGGAGGTCTCGTTTCATGTGCCAAGTGCCCCAGTCATTCGGGGCAGCAGGCTACTGGCAAAGTTCCTTAAGATCATAGGAGCAAAAACTATCAAACTTTGATGGAGTAATTCTAGGAATTCATGGCAGTTGGGAATGTTCTGTTTGGACCTACAGGTGCATGTGGGGTCTATCCATAATAACCTCTCTTAGTTTTGGTCAACTCCAGTCCGTTTGACCCATGCTGAAATCAAATGCATTCTTGCAAAATGCTTTAGTTTCATGTAGCACAACCTTGCCAGGTGCCTTATTTTTTGATATGCTTGTCATGAGGCTAAACAGATTGTGCCAACGCATCGGGGTGTGCAAGTAAATGTTAGGGAAGTTCTTGTTTCATGTGCCAAGCATCCCAGTCATTCTAGCCTGCAAGCTATCAACAAAGTGACTTTGTCGGTAGCTTACATCCTGGAACGATTGGGACACTTGGCACACAAAACAAGACCTCCCCTAGCATTTACCCACCCACTCCGACATGTTGGAAAAGTCCATTTGGCCCTACGAGCTATGGAATGCAAAATGTCACTCCTAGCACCTTTTGAGTTTATAAGTAGCTTGCATCCTAGAACAACTAAGACACTCAGTGCATGAAACAAGACCTCTCCTAATATTTACCCACCCACACGGACATGTTGGTGCAGTTGGTTTGACCCCACAACCTGTGGAATGCAAAATTTCAGTCTTAGCAACTTTCTAGTTTGTCGATAGCTTACAGCCTGGAACAATTGAGATGCTTGGCACATAAAACAAGACCTCCCCTAGGATTTACCTACCCACCCCGATGCGTTGGTGAAGTCCGTTCAAACCCACAACCTATGGAATGCAAAATGTCACTCCTATCACCTTTCCACTACATGAAACTAAAGCATTTCGAAAGAATATGTTTGATTTTGGCACGATCAAACAAACTAGAATTAACCGAAACCGAGAGAGGTTATTGTGGATGAACCCCATGTACACCTATAGGACTAAATAGAATGTTCCCAACTACCATGAATTCCAAGAATTGCTTTGTCAAAGTTTGGTAGATTTTTCATCTTAGGGATCTTAAGAGACTTCGTTGGTAGCCTGCTGCCCTAAACGATTGGGGTGCTTGGCACATGAAATGAGACCTCCCCTAGCATTTACCCACCCACCCTGACACGTTGGCAAAGTTCGTTCACTCCCCCGATCTATGAAATGCAAAATGTCACTCTTAGCACTTTTCCACTACATGAAACTGAAGCATTTTACAAGAATACGTTTGATTTCGGCACAGTCAAACAAACTGGAGTTGACCGAAACTAAGAGAGGTTATTGTGGATGGACCCCACATGCACCTATAGGTCCTAACAGAATGTTTCCAACTGCCACAAATTCTGAGAACTGCTCCATCAAAGTTTGGCTGTTTTTGTGTCTTAGGGATCTTAAGGGACTTTGTCGATAGCCTGCTGCCCCGAATGATTGGGGCACTTTGCACATGAAATGAGACCTCCCCTGGCATTTACCCACCCTGATGCGTTGGTGAAGTCTGTTTGGCCCAACGACCTATGGAATGTAAAATGTCACTCCTAGCCCTGAGGATTCAATCAAGTAGTACATTTATAAAATGAGTCTTCTAAGATCTTTATAACAACCTTCTCTATTTTCCTAGGACAACACTATCCTAATATGTGTTAACAATTCTAAAATGTGAATAATGGTATGATGATTATTAAATACTCTTAGGACCTTGATGATTGTCCTAGCAATCATATGACTAGTTTTTTAATTACTAGATCCCCCCAAATGGAAGCTTTGCTCATCAGACAGATATATGGTTGTCCATATATTGCATGCTAATTCATGATTGCATGCTTGTCCATAAGTGTATTGTGTCATAGTTGGTCTATTGGCCTTGCTAGGGTTGTCTTTATGTGGGAATGACATGATTGACTTGATGGGGTTGTCTTTATGTGGGAATGACATGATTGACTTGATGGGGTTGTCTTCCCTTCTTAATTTAGGATTTCTACTCTTTGATTACCAACACAACTGTCTCTTCATTATGTCAATCCTCTTCTTTCTCTCTTCTACACTCCCTACTTGTAGACTTCGCATTCGTAATGCCAGAGTATAAGTATCCTCTAGGAAGACAATAATGCCTTTGATACATGGTAGTCAACCTAAGGTTGACTTTGATCTTTGTATGGCAAACACCTAATTAATCCTAGCTACTTGTAGTACCTCTAAGAATCTAATATAATATCACCAAGTTCATGACTAATTTATGGATACATTGCCACTGGTGGAGGACACATTTCAATGCCTAAAACTTTAATCTATCCCTACACATGTGTGAACAACATTCAGAGATGTATGTTATTCATTCTACCTAACTAGAGCCCATATTTCATAACATTTTTTGGACAAAATACAAAGAGATAATGGACTGATCCATTGTTGTATTAACTGTGATACCAATGTAATATCATAAGGCATGGTATATAAGATATAAAAATGTAGGATCAATGATGTAAATTCTCTAAAATAGAAAAATATGTCAATATTTGATCATAAATGCTCCTAATGGCTAGGTAGAAACAATGATAAGAGATGGACCATAGACAAGATGCTCAATATAATGATAAACCATGAATTTTCTAAGAAGCTAGAACCTCACTCAATGCATGTGAGAGGAGAATCATTATAAAATACAAGAATGCCATTAGTAAGAGGTAAGATTATGTGATCAATGCATGTCCTACAAGGTGCATCACAAGGTCTAGATCATTAGTATGTATGTAATCACCATTATCCATATGCTCGTCATTAGAATTACTATGAAAAATGTAATATGGAGAAGAATAAATAAAATTAAATCACAATGAACTATTTCATCATTTATAGGTATATCATGCAAAGAAGGTGTGTTGGGTGAATGATATTTTAGTGTATTTTTGAGATCTCTTGTGTTGGGTGAGTGATATCTGCAAGGGGAGTGTTTAGACATGTTATATATGTCCACTTACACCTTGCCTATCAATATTAGGGCCTGATCAATCCATTTGGTCTATGCTGTTACAAAATAGTCCCTAAAATAGGCCTAATTTGACTGTAACAATCCAAGTTTTATCTATTTCGTACAAAACAAGCCTACCTAAGTTTTGCATATGTTTAATAAGGGCCAAAAGGGTATCCAAATCAAGTCTCAGATCTCAATTATCAGATGTATTAAGGTAGTTATTACATAAAAAGTCTCTGAGAAGGGCTACAAGCTCCTAGACCACTTACAAAGCAAGTACATGTTAGACTAATCACAGATCTCTACCCATGCATGGATACGGTTGGTATAGTGAATTTAAGAATGTATGAGTGTTTTCAAACCATGGTAAATTTCTATAAGTCTTCCAATCAAGATTTGGTTTTGTTCTAGACCTAGAGTGAAGCTATTGTGAGCTAGTGGGAGATTAAATTACTTAGTTCATTGCATGAACATATCAAGTTGAGATCATGTATTCTATTGCATGATTCTAGACAAGATATATGTCATATTAAAGGATCATGAAGGTTAGAATTCATGTGAATAATGAAGGCATGATATGTTGTGAGCAAGTGTTCAAGGTAAAGAGTCGAATTGATGTGAGTATGGTTGAGCTAGGATGGCATCGAAAGCATAAAGGATGTAGCAATTTTGTCAAAAGCTGTAGTTGTAACTACCCTATGAGACATGTATGCAAAGTGGGGAAGCATAGACAAGGCATGTGGACTATTTGATACAACACCACAAAGAGATGTCCTCTCATGGGATGCAATGATTGCAAGATATGCAAAAAATAGATTTGTTGAAAAGATTTTAGAAACTTTCAAGTAAATGCAATTGGCACGTGTAAATCCAAATTTCACAACCTTTTCTAGGGTCCTCCCTATCTGTACACTAAAATAGGATTTTTGGAACAGTGTATGGACAGCCATCAAAGCATAAAGAATATAGGAAATTTGTCACATGTTGTAATTGCAGTTGCCCTTGTAGACATGTATGCAAAGTGTGGAAGCATAGACAAGGCACGTGAACTATTTGGCATGATGCCCCAAAGAAATGTTGCCTCATGGAATGAAAGGATTGCAAGATATGAACAAAATGGATTTTTAGTTAAGGCTTTAGAAAGTTTCAAGAAAATGCAATTGGCGGGTGTAAAGACAAATTCCAAAACCTTCAAAATGGTATCTTTGGAACACATTATAGACATCCATCAAAGCATAAAGGATATAGAAATTTTGTCAAAAGTTGTAGTTACAACTACCTTGCGAGACATGTATGCAAAGTGTGGAAGCATAGACAAGGCACGTGGACTATTTGATCATACAACACCACAAAGAGATGTCCTCTCATGGGATACAATGATTGTAAGATATGCAAAAAATGGATTTGTTGAAAAGACTTCAGAAACTTTCAAGTAAATGCAATTGGCACATGTAAAGCCAAATTCCACAACCTTTTCTAGCATCCTCCCTATCTGTACACCAAAATAGAATGTTTGGAACAGCATATGGACAACCATCAAAGCATAAACGATATAGGAAATTTGTCACATGTTGTAATTGCAACTGCCCTTGTAGACATGTATGCAAAGTGTGGAAGCATAGACAAGGCACGTGAACCATTTGGCATGATGCCCCAAAGAATTGTTGCCTCATTGAATGCAATGATTGCAATTGATAAGGCTTTAGATACTTTCAAGCAAATGCGATTGGCAGGTGTAAAGCAAAATTCCACAACCTTAGCTAGTATCCTCCTTGCCTATGCCAAAATGGACATCCATCAAAGGATAAAAGATATAGGAATTTTGTGATATGTTGTAGTTGCAACTGCCCTCAGAGACATGTATGCAAAGTGTGGAAGCATAGACAAGGCACGTGTACTATTTGGCATGGTGCCTCAAAGAAATGTCACCTCATGGAATGCAATGATTGCAAGATATGAACAAAATGGATTTTTTGATAAGCCTTTAGAAAGTTTCAAGAAAATGCAATTGGTGAAAGTAAAGCCAAATTTCAAAAACCTTAGAAATGGTATCTTTGGAACACAGTATAGACATCCATCAAAGCATAAAGGATATAAGAATTTTGTCAAATGGTGTAATTGTAAGTGCCTTGCAAGACATGTATACAAAGTGTGGAAGCATATACAATGAACGTGAACTATTTAACACGATGCCTCAAAGAAATGTTGTCTCATGGAATGCAATGATTGCAAGATATGCACAAAATGGATTTTTCATAAGGCTTTAAAAACTCTCAAGCAAATGTACAAAAGTAAATTTCAACCAAATGCAAATTTTGGCACGTCTAAAACCAAATTGCACAACCTTATCCAACTTCCTCCTTGGCTATGCTAGAATGGGATCTGGGGAACATGGTGTGGACAACCATCAAAGCATAAATGATATAGGAATTTTATCACATGTATTGTATCTGCAACTACCCTTGTAGACATGTATGGAAAGTATGGAAGCATAGACAAGGCGCGTGAATTGTTTGAAATGATGCCTCAAAGAACTGCATAGTCCCATAGAGTGAAATGATTGCAAGATATGCACAAAATAGATTTTTTGAAAATGATTTATAAACTTTCAAGAAAATGCAATTGGCACGTGTAAAACCAAATTCTTGTAATGATAATTGATCTTCATATTAAATATTTAATATAAACTGTCATATACATAATGTCATGAACATAACATCTAGTTTATATACAAAGCCATATAGGCATGTCCAAACAAAGCCATACAGGCATATATACAAAAATATACATCGGTAACATATAAAAGTATGTATACAAAGCCATCTAGGCATACAAAAAATGTCCCAAAAACTAGTTTCCTATGGACTTTTATGAAATAATCAGTGGCCCTTGCTTGACCATGAAGATGGAGAGCCAATCTGTGACATCCTCTCTCTGTCGTCAAGTAGACCTCTTCAACATAAGTTCATCCAACTCCACCTGTTAATAAAATCAAACAATATGCACATTACTATAGAAAATGTACATGAAATATATAACATCACATATGTAATCAATCACTTACCTCCATCTGATGATCACTCTCCATCATCTTGTCTCAATATTCTTTGTCCCTAATTGGATGGGCTAGAGTTGTGACCTCTTGTGAGAAGCATCAAGAAGAAAAATTGACTAAACATAAATATCATTTATGTACATCAAATGACATGAGATAAAACAAGAAATACAAAATTATGACATTTTCATGTTATTGGCTCATACCTTGGTCAAAGGATTTGAAGACATCATGGTTGTAGCAATGCCTATCTACGTTGACTCATGAAGATGAGGAGTCTCCACATTCAACATCTAAAAATCAAGGTCAAGATTATTCGACCAACATAAATACATAACATTATTTTAAAAATTCATAATGATTAGAAATGGTTAAATTTACCTCCATAAAATTGGTGAATTTGTGTCTAGCGGACCAAAGAAGCCGTGGTGGTGTCGGTGATTGTTAAAATCATCAAATTGTCACAAAATAATATTACCATTGACATATCTACAATAATTACGATCATGTGATAAATTACATACCTGATGACTTGACCTCCTCTCATAACCCACCAATGGACAGCTAATGGAGGTAGGATGAAGACTCTGACCCTGGAATTTCATTGGACAAATAATTAAATACATTATTTTTGACTTATAATATAGATAGTCATATAAAATTAATTACGAATTTCAAATAAAAAATATATTAAATCAAGATGAAACTTGTAAAAAATTACCTGAGATTCAATACCAAATGAAGTCTGTAATAGATCATCAATGAGAACAATCTCATCCAATATGGATGTCTCTGTCATTAGATGTTGCTCCTGCGTTGTAGCATCTTGCCAAGGGTCTTGCCATGAGTCCTGTGTCCCATAATCACATAGGTTCCCATATGAAATACACAAATGTGGGGACAAATGATGCCTACTACTCTCACCCTCTTTGGCTTGGGTAAGATCATCGGCATGCTATAATAGAGATTGGGTGAGAGTAGTCAATGAATGTAATGTCTCCACCTCAACACTCTCCTTCAAAGTTGAAGGGAGTGACCTATGTTCTGACCTCAATAGGGGTATAGGCAAATAGTTTTGATCTTGCTGAGCCCCCTCTCTATCTTGGGCAGAGCCACCACCTCTACCCTAGAACTCATGAATGTCAAAATAATTAGGAATCTTCTTGAGGACAAACTCACAATGGAGTTTCCTCAAGAAATATTGTAGCACCTCATCATTGTTGCATGGGCACTCATCAAAGACCATGTACCATCTATCCCAAAAGTTTTAGGATATTTCTTCATTCCTACACCAATGAATAGGAAACCATTTGCAAGTTTCTTCTAATCTTTGGCCAGTTTTGGGATTAATAAATTGTGCACATAATTGAGATTTTGTAATTTTTTCATTCTTCAGTTGTTCATATGACAACTTGTCAGCATAGTATTGCCAACACCTCTCCCTATAGTCTTGAAATTTAGTGATTCATTTTGTCACCGAATCGGTGTGGGAAACAATCTTCCCTAGTGACTTTGCAAGTGCTCTCCTACGATCGGTGCTTGCACTTGGATTGTTTAGCATTTGAATAAGAGTGTGAAGATGTTTCTTGTTTTCTTCAATTATCTGTAGGTAGTTTTCTTGACTATCCCTTACATTATGAGGAAGTGAAGGTGGGTTTTACGGGTTGTTTTGACCCTCCTCAGCTAGATTTGGGTTTTCTCTTGCCTCATTAACTGTAAATGCAAATAAAAAACTAATTAAACATTACAAAAGTAAAAAATTCTTCTCAAACTAACAAAATTTAAATAAACCCTACCTTCTTCAGCTGCTAGGCCCTCCAAATTTGCTTCATGACATCTTTGGCGGCGAGGTGGCATTGTGAAAATGTTGATTTCTCCCTTGCACTTGCTTGGAGAGACTTTCCTTGAACATGTTCATGCTTTGAAGACTATTTTTTTGCATACAAACTCCTTTGGCCGTAGGTGAATGGGAGAAAAGGAAGTTTTTTTTACTTTTAAAGCAAGTAAAAATGCGAGCGCTTTATAACATGCTCATGTTTTGGCTTCTTTTGGAAGAAAAAATCCCATGGTGGCAACTTTTTGGTCCCCCATCTTTGTGCATACACCCGTCGCTTGATTTACTATATGAATGAAAATGTATAGAGTAAAATTTATATATTTATTGGTAAGGATCACAAGGAATTTAACTATCACCTACATGTCACATATAGGGGAGAGGACCCAATATATAACCATGCCTTAACAATCATTATGGTGCCATGCACATAGCCCTCCAATTTAATATATTACAATAACCAATAAATGAAAATTAAAATCCTAGTAAAATATCCCTAAAGTACCAATACATGTTCACTTGTGTATGTGTAATTACACCATTCAAGTGGACAAAATACATGTCCCTTTACTTGCAATACAAGACAAGTTGGTCCAAATGGAAACTCTTTCAAAATAAAATACACACATTTTAAATTAATTACAAAATATAATGTTTACAATAACCACCTTTTTGGAGAGGGTTCAAAAGTCAAACATGTTACATTTACACATCCTAGTGATCACTCATTGATGCCTAAGCTACTATAAATTAAAACTCCTCTCAACTAAATGTGCTCTCAAGGGCACATATTCCTATGGTTGCTCTCAAATCCACATGACATCTTCCAATTTATATAGGTACCTACACAAACAATAAATGTTGTAAGGCTCCCCTACTAGACTTAAAAACAATTATATTTCATAATTCACATGTCATCCTAGATTTCACACACAAATTACCATTTCAAATTTAAATGACCATATTCATCAAGTTCCAAAAATTTAAATTCAAACTTAACAACCAAATCCAATGCATTCCTTTTTTTAAGTTGATTTAACTATAAGAGGTTTCAAATTATGTATGTGTCATTTTCACAAGGCATTCTACTATTAGTTTTCTCTAGGTGTTCAACAAATATCCTCTGCAACTTCTTGAGATTTCTAGAACTCATTAGCTAGTTTCTATTTTAGAATTATCAAATGCATATTTAAATCATGTATTTCTATATTGTTGTGTGTAGGTAGTTTGTGTACAACATTGTAAATTTTATTAGCTTCTCAACTTTTAATATTTTGTAATGTGAAAAACAAGGATGTAAAAAATATTTACATTTATGTATGCTTTATATATACATAGTATGATGGGAATTTACATACTTATATTTTTTTTACATATTTTGTTGTGATCAGAATTTTTTTTGAAGTCTCTCTAGTCATACATAGACATTAACATGCACATAATCATGCATATGTGTTCACATAATCTCTCTCTCTCTCTCTCTCTCTCTCTCTCTCTCTCTATATATATATATATATATATAGATATATAGATATATATATAGATATATGTAGATATATATTGATAGATATATGTAGATATATGTACACGTATATATATATACATATATATATATGTATGTATCTATATATATAGATACATACATACATACATACATACATACAAACATAATATATATATATATATACATATGTATGCATGTATGTATGTATGTATGTATGTATGTATACATACATACATACATACATACATGCATACATATGTATATATATATATATATGCATGTATGTATGTATGTATGTATGTATGTATACATACATACATACATACATACATACATACATATGTATATATATATATGTATGTATGTATGTATGTATGTATGTATGTATGTATACATATATATATATATATATATATATATATATATATATATATATATATATATAGATACATACATATGTATGTATCTATATATATGTATGTATGTATGTATGTATGTATGTATACATTAATATATATATAGATACATACATATGTATGTATCTATATATATGTATGTATACATATATATATATATATGTATATATATATATATATAGTAACTCTAGCTTATCAGATACTATTTTTTTCTACAATAATCTCTCCTCTATCTTACAATGTAACTCATGATGGCTTATTTTTAATAATATATGTTACAATTTTCTATTGATGATTTATAACTTATATTTGGTTCATGGTTATATATATATATGAAATCATCAAACATATTGCTACAATAATCTCTATTTTATCCTATAATGAAACTCCAAAGGGTTATTTGTAAAAAAATATATGTTACAAGTTTTTGTTGTCGGGTTCAAACTCGTTGGCGGTTCAGGGTTATATATATACATATATAACCCTGAACTATGTATGAGTCTAAAACCCTCCACAAAAAAATTAACATAATTTTTTTACAAATAAACCCTATAAACAACCACACATGATTATTGTAGTAATATGGTTGAGGGTTTCATTATAGGGAAAATGAGAGATTATTGTACCAATGTATATGATGATTTTTTGCACTGTGAATAGCCATGAATGGTTATGTACATGTTAATGCTTATGTGTGAGTGGAGAAGGTTTGGATAAAAATTCCTATCATTCTGAATAGTGGCATTGATGTTAAATTGATGGACTTCAAACACATTTGGAAGGAACCAAATGGAAGGGGAAATCATTACTTCCAAGTTAAACAATGATGATTTCCCCAACACTTATAAATGAGTCCAGTCACATATGTCAATAATTACACTTGAGTGGAGAGGGTTTGACTGTATAGTCAAATAATGGAACAAAGTGGATACAAAATCAAACAATCACAAAATTAATCAATTTCAATTATAGTTTTAGGTTTGATGGACCTTATACACATAATGTAGAAGGCAAAAAAATGAGAGACCAAACTGTTACCTACAATTCATGTACTCCTTGAAACATGACTCAAACACAAACACAGATGAGTCAGCCTCGATACAACACATGAACCCTCTCCTTGCTATGGGAAACCTCCAACTCACACTCTCTCTCATAGAAAAATCTAGTCAAGTGGAGGCGTAACCTAAGGATGGTTCTATTCTTGTGGAAGAAGAATGTCACAGGGAGTGGTTGGCTAATCTTGGGGCCTGATATGCGTTGATGTTTGTTCTTCTAAGATCGTGATGGTGGAGATAACTCTATAACTTGAAGGGTCACTAGCTATCGATGTCCTGTTTGGATTCCTTAAGTTCCAATGCCTAGATGGATGTCAATTTTTTATTGATAACTCTTAGGCATTCTATGTTGTTATCAAGTTCTAGTATGACTTGACATATGATTTCTTTGTTTTGGATGATCCTGAGAGCGTTTTAGTGCTCTTCTACCATTTGAGGTGTTTTTTGTCTAGGATGTATGGATTCTATTTCTTCAAGGATTTCCCTAATCGACTCACCTCTAACTCCTAGGGACATTTATATGCTTGGATGAGAGAGAGTTGAATAGAGTTACCAAGAGTTTAATTTTGTTTAATCTTGAATTTGTGATGTGATCAAAGGTTTTCTATGACATCACTAGATTTTTTACCTTGTGATGGTTTCAAGGAGTTTTCAATTTCAAGTTGACCTTGTGATGAAATTGAGGGATTTGCATATTCACTTTGTTTTTATTTTCTATTTTTTAATATATTTGAGTTTTGATGTTGTTATGTTTGAAAATGGGGTTGATAGAAAGATCTAAAATGTTTGGTTAATTAGATTCAATCAGACCCTTCTTTCACACATACATTCAAGGACATAGATCAAGCTAAGTCACAACTGTGATAGAGGACTCTGCTATAGGTCTAATGTCACTATGAGATGATTGGAAAGATAGAATATATTGATATTTTGTTAAAACCCTAACTTGATTAGGCCTAAAACCCTAATTATGCAAAATCATAAACAAACAAATGAAACCTGACAAATGCTCTCACAAGAAGACACTAAATACAGATTAGATACATACCAGATTCAAGATTTCGGAAAGCAAAAAATTTAGGGACAAAAGAGCGGGTGCCCTAGTCCAATGTGGTACTTTTTCTAAGGGATTTGGATCAAAATATGCTATAGACTGTAACCTTCTCAGAGATTCCTGACACTACCAAACTGGAGGACAAAAGAGTGGGTGCTTGTGTCTGATTAGGGATATTTTCTATCATTTTCTTTAGATCTAGAATCTTTATGCTCTACTCTAATCTCCTGCAACTCCTCTTCGCAAGATTTGACACTTGTAACCTACAATCACAAGGGAGGGGTTAGGGGTTGTGGTGTTTAGGAGCTTGCCTCAGTCAAGCCCAAGAATGGCATTCAAGCCTTCCAACATTGTTGTTAGAGAGAGTGTGTCCTTGGTGGTTAGAGGAAAAAGAAAATGATATGATAAATTGATTGAAACATAAAATAGATGTCACCTCAAAGGTGAATCTCTCACGGGGAGATGAAGATCTTTCACGCCATGAGGAGATGGATTGATGAAGACAAATCAGCAACAAACAAGTACAAACACAACACAATACTACTTTGTAACATAATGAAAGCCTTGAATATCCTTAGCATAAGATCACAAGTTCACATTATCCATCTAGGAGTAAAATGAGGTCCTAAACATGTTTATATATGTATTCCTGCTAAACATTCATAATATAAATTGAATAGGCCGACAAAGGGAAACCTTTTAACGGTCACTTTGTAAACATTTAAAATTTGGGTCTCGACAAAATAGGTCTAAACTAGAGTGTGGGCACCCATGTCTAGGGTCCTATTTTGGGACTTGATTAAGATTCAAGATGCACCCCTAGGCCCCATTTGACATGGGTTTCAAGGGATTTTGCTTCGAGATTCATTTTAAACATGCATAATTAAATATAAGGGACCTAGGAGCTAAAATTAAGAGGTAAAAGTCCTAGGGGGACATTTTATGACATAACATTTAGCCCCCACTTTAATGTATGTATGATCTTATGACCCATACATGCATTAAAGTATGGTTGAAAACACAACAAACATGCCAGACACTTGAAGCTAAGGCATACACAAAGATTGGGGAACTATTTCTAGCTCCCAATCTCAGGTAAGCACTAGAAGACACATCACAAACATGCAAAACACAATGAAGACAGTAGGAAGCACACAAGACATAGAGAAGATAGTATTGAAGACATGCAAAACATGATGAATACAATGATATAACATTTTCATAACATATATATGGATGGAAATTAAATTACAATACAAAACCCCAAAATGTAGGAGGAGCTCATCACTAAACTCTTGATACTACACCAGGGGAAGACATGCCATACAAAACCCAAGTGTGGGAGGAGCTCATCGCTACACCCTTGAAACCACACATGAGTGAAAACACACCATACAAAACCTGAGTGTGGGAGGAGCTCATTTCTACACCCTTGAAACCACACACAGGGGAAAACATGCCAAACAAAGCCTAATTGTGGGAGGAGCTCATCGCTACACTCTTGAAACCACACACAGGGGAAAACACACAGAAGAGACATAGAATACATGAGCGCCATACAGCATGACATAGACATACTATATGTCTTAAACATAACAAACATGGGCAATGGAAGGACCTTATTGCTAAGTCCCACCATCTCAAACACGCTATAGACACACTTGATGGTTGGGCTTATGCCTCAACAACTGCCAAAAACATGCTTAAGGGAGGATTGTCTCAAGATCCAAGCCCACCTCCACGGAGGACTTTTGTAATAAAAGGATGTGCACTAGCTCAAGAGATACACCATCCCACCTTCCGCAAAAGGGAATTTGAATAAAAGGATACACACTAGCTCAAGAGATGCATTATCCTGCCTTGCGCAAAGGGCTTCTTTGATAAACGATATGCTATCCTACCTCACAGAGAGGGCTTTTTATTGAAATTTAAATAAATATGTGTACTCACGCCAGAGATACAACATCCTGCCTCACAAAGAGGACTTACAAACACGCTTCATTAGTACCAAAATCATCAAACAAATATCATTATATATGCCCCCAGCTTAAGGTGGTTGATGTCATGTACCGATATCAAGCACATTAAGGTAAAGAATATATATATATGTATGTATGTATGTATGTATGTATGTATGTATGTATGTATGTATGTATGTATCAACCCTGTCGTCATGTATGGACTAGGTCTATTTTTTCTTTTCTTGCTAAAGGGGCACACAGTCTGTACCAGTATTTGTTTGTTTTCATCATCCACCAACTAGGTAGAATCACTAGAAGAAGGTAAATAATAAAATGAGAGAGGAGAACAAGTGCATTAGGAACACCATGTAGGAGGATGCCTCCAAAACACCCTCTGCAATGTTATGCCCCTAAGGCATGATACACAATAATAAAATAAAGGAGAGAAACAATAGAAGAATGGTCACAATAGATGCAGTCTCCTGATATCCTTAACCTTACAAGAGTATTAAGGGTCATCCAAGGAGACCTAAATAACACATAACACATCACGGGGGAATAGAACACACACACACACACAGATATCTATATATATATATATATTTGCATTTTATCTAAGAGGAGTCTGAACTTGTGAGCATCTTAGAAAGGTGCCCCATCAATTTTTGCACAAATTTTGAGTGGTCCATACCTAATTGATTCTTATTTCCAAGACAATCATGTGGTGCTTGATTCTCTAATCGTTGTATATTTGAAATCTTTTGTTTCTTGTGAGGAGGGGAATCATTGTTATTTCCCCCTAATGATAGCCACCTTGTTCTTTTCTGGTCTTTTTCTTTCTTATTTTGATGAATAAACCTTTTGTGGTGGACTGGAATACTTTCCACCGTGGCAACCTTTTCTTGTATTATAATATCTTGTCATGGTCATTCAATTTGCATATCAAGTGCATTTTGGTTGACTCCCGATCCTTGAAGGGATAACGGCAGAGGAACCTCAGCATAGATACCTTTTCTTCATGGACGAGGTGAATCTTTAATTTTCTCCTTATCCACTTCTATCATACCAATTATTTCATCATAGTCAAGATAATCATCTTCCTATTCTATTATATTTTGATGAGGTCTTGAATTTCATGTTTAAGACGCATACATCATTCAGTGCCATGCCCTTGTTGTTGATGACAATGACAGAAAGCATTACCATCAAAGTGAGGTCCTTGCATTCTATTACTATCCAATGGTTTGATGGGAGGAATTTTCAAGAGATTATTGTTCATTTCATTATTCATAATAAAATATAGTGAATTAGATATTGGAGTAAATTGTCTTTGCTATTGTCGAAATTGTAATGGTGCCCTCTCTAGATTAGTGATAGCAGACACTTCTGAAAAATTATTTGAATTCTACCCATTTATCTTAATGAAATTCTTGTTGTTCCTCTTTAAATTATTTTGAGATGTTTTAGCTTGAGCTTGGTCACCTTGAGCTAATGAGTTTTGGTTCTCATACTAACTAGATGAAAGCTGATAATCATGAAGAGTTGTGCATAAATGTTGAAAAGAGTTGTACTTCATCAAGAGGATCTTATCACGGATGTTAGGTTGTAGATTTGTAATAAACACCTTCTAAACATCTCCATCATTCATTTGGTATTGAATCTATGCATAGAAAGCTTGACATCGACAGATAAACTCGGTTAACTTCTCTTTTGGACCTTGCTTGCAATGAACTAAATCAATCAATGAGACAGGAGGTCCAATATTTTCTTGGAAATGTTGTAAGAATTGATCAACAAGTTCTGACAAAGAATGTATTGAATTTGGAGGCAAAGAGGAAAACCATTCCAAAGATGTATCTTTGAGGGATTATGGGAAGAGTTTTGCTAACAAGTCCTCTTCAAAGAAAAAATCACTACACATAGTCGTGAATGTAGCCACATGAATATTAGGATCACCTTTACCACTATACTTTTCAAATTGAGGAGTCTCAAATTTTTCAGGCATAGGAGTTCTCAGGATTGCATAATATAGAGGATTACGAGCATGATAATTTAGTATATTAGGTTGGGAAGAATTTGTCAAGCTTGTCACCTTTTGTTGTAAGGTAGTCGTGCTTTGCAAGAGTTGGTTTAGTAGGGCATAATTAGGAGATGTGGTTTGTTGTTGGGAGGAATTAGAAGCTGTGGTCATGAAATTTTGATGTGATTGGTTGTGAGTGGTAACAAAGTGAGGTTGAGAACAATTATAAGTGGGAGGTGGTTGGGAATAATTTTAAGTGAAAGGTGGTTGAGAATGGGTGGAATGAAGAGGTGGTTGAGAGTGAGTATTCATATAAGAAGCCACCCTAGGTGTTAGGGTTTGATAACTCAATCCCACAGCCTTGTAATTCTATGAATTAATACCATTAGATACTCCAACACTAGTGGCAAAATTACTACAAGCATGTGCATTAGTAGTGAGAATTGATGATGTAAAAGTAGACATTCCAGTAGTCAGTATAGGTGCTGATACTTGTGTATGAATCAGTGATGACATATTGTTAATAATGTTCGCACATTTAATCATAGGAATAACATTATGATTCACTATATGTGCTAAGCCATAGAGAATGTTCACACCATCGTTTCCTTCCTTTAACAATTTTCTTAAATTATGAACAAGCACAGCTCCCTCTGCTATCCTTTCTTTTTCCACAAATGCTTGAAAATCCGCTAGTTCCTTATCAAATTTGCTTATTTGTTCATCAGGTACATGTGTTATTATATCAGCAGGATCTTCAAAGTCATGAAATATTTCTTCTTACATTGTAGTTGTAGGAGCTATGATATCTTGCAAAGTTTGTGTTTCTCCATTTTTAAAGTAGGTGTTCAATGGATTTTTCGATGTTGGTATACCGTTGCTATCGGGAGCACTAGAACCCATTAATCTAAGAATTATCCTTAAAGGGATGTTGCTATTAATGAATCAAGTTATAAGACTCATGCAAAAGAATACAACACTCAATGCATAAACTAATAGAACAAACCAAAGGAGCAAAATATACTTGTTGAAATACATAATGTCTAATTTAACAAATATGCCAATTTTCAATCTAGAGCACTAAATGATGCCAAATTTTCAAATAATAGATGAATATATGTTTTAAAATGAATGTAAGATATAAAATTAATGATAATAATGACAAATACAATGAAACAAAGAAAAACTATTCTTGCTTATGCACCTAAAATGCTTAATTTTTTCACATTTTTTTAATATAAATGCACAAAAAATGTTATAAAATTATGCCTAATGATGTATGAATGCAATGTAATCTGATTTAATGTGTAAAATAACTTAGATCAGATTTAAAAATGATGCCAAAATCCTACAATGCTCAATGCAAGTCAAATTTTAAGGAAAGATGAATGAATATGCCTTTTTTTGTTGAAATACACAATGTGTAAATGCAAAATTTGAAATGTAGATGCAAAAACACACAATGATGAAACACTATTGTCCAAAATTAGATTTTAATGGGTGTTAAAATGAGTAGTAAAATTTGAAACAAGATTTTAACTACAAACCCTAGCTTTTGGAATTACTATGTTATATGAAAAATGCAAAATTTCAAGCAAACCCAAGCAAATAAAGTATGTAAATGCAAGGTAAATGTTTATGAAATGATGTATTGCTGTCATTTATCTCAGATCTGATATAAATATCAAAGATTTAAATGGTTTAAATGATATGCAATGAAAATAGTGCAAACTATGCCTTAGCCTAGGATGATTGATTTTTTCAATTTTTTTAATTTTTATTCAAGATTTTTGAATGTAGAATGAGGAATATGATATGTATGAATGTAAATCTGATTTACAACACTCAGAAAGATTCAATGTTATGTATGAAAATGGGGTTGATAGAAAGATGTAAAATGTATGGTTAATTAGATTCAATCAGACCCTTCTTTCACACATACATTCAAGGACATAGATCAAGCTAAGTCACAATTGTGATAGAGGACTCAGCTACAAGTCTGATGTCACTATAAAATGATTGGAAATATAGAATAGATTGATATTTTGTTAAAACCCTAATTATGTAAAACTATAAACAAACAGACGAAAACTAACAAATGCTCGCACAGGAAGACACTAAATGCAGATTAGATACATACCAAATTTTGGATTCTAGAAAGAAGAAACTTCAGGGACAAAAGAGTGGGTGCCCTTGTCCAATGTGGTACATTTTCTGAGGGCTTTGGATCAAAATATGCTTCAGATTGTAACCTGCTCAGAGATCCCCGACACTGCCAAACTGGAGGACAAAAGAGCATGTGCCTATGTCTAATTAGGGATGTTTTCTGTTGTTTTCTTTAGATCTAGAATCTTTTTTCTCTGATCTAGTCTTTTGCAACTCCTCTCTGTAAGATTCGACACTTGTAACCTGTAATCAAAAGAGAGGGTTTGGGGGTTGTGGTGTTTAGGAGCTTGCCTCAGTCAAGCCCCAGAATGGCATTCAAGCCCTCCAACACTATTATTAGAGAGAGTGCATGACATTGGTGGATAGAGGCAAAAGAAAATGATATGATAAATTGATTGAAACACAAAATAGATGTCACCCCAAAGGTGAAGCTCTCATGGGGAGATGAAGATCTTTCACGCCATGAGGAGAGGGATTGATGAAGACAAATCTGCAACAAACAAGTACAAACACAACACAATACTGCTCTACAACACAATGAAAGCCTCGAATATCCTTAGCATAAGATCACAAGTTCGTATTATTCATCTAGGTGTAAAAAGAAGTCCTAAACATGTTTATATATGCATTCCCACTAAACATTCATAATTCAAATTGAAAAGGTTGACAAAGGGAAACCTTTTAATGGTCACTTTGCGAACATTTAAAATTTGGGTCGCGACAAAATAGGTCTGGACTAGAGCACAGACACCCATGTCTAGGGTTGTATTTTGGGACTTGATTAAGATTCAAGATGCACCCCTAGGCCCCATTTGACATGGGTTTTGGGGTATTTGGCTCCGGGATTCATTTTTAACATGCATGATTAAATCTAAGGGACCTAGGAGATAAACTTAAGAGGTAAAAGTCCTAGGGGGACATTTTACTACATTACAAATGTATGCAAGCTAAATGTATGCAATGCAATGTTTTTTTTGTTCTTTTTTGATTTGATAAGATGATTTAATTACTATGAACTGAAATATGAATGCAAACCTAAAATGACTTTTTAATGCAAACCTAACTATGTTTTTGTTGTTTTTGAGATTGATTTTGGAATTGTATTCTAATAAAAGAAAATAACAATTAATCTAGTGCAATAAATAAATTTTAATGTACGAAAGTAAACAATGAGCTAATCTAATGCAATGAAGGGAAACTATACTAACAATGCATAATCTATCAAGAGTAAAGAAAAAAAGTATTACTTTCCTCAAGAGCAATTTGATTAGCTATAAAGAACCTATCAAGAACCTAGCACATAAGCTTTGTATGATCCTTAGAAATCCTTGTATGTGGAAACCTCTTTCTCCTCTGCAGTAGTGAGGTCTCCATCTTGGCGACAGAGACAAAGAGAGAAATTGATTTTAAATGCCTTGATCTTTTAAATCTAAAAATAAAATTGAGATAGCTTGGGGAGCTATGAATGATATGAAAGCAATATGTGAGCACAATGGCTATGGATTCAGAGAAAATTGAGTGAATAACAATACTCTTGAAGCTTTCGAAAGCTTGACAAACTATCCTAAACATGAAACAAAAGGCACATAAGTCTTGCAATGAGCATCAAAATGTCAATGGAGAGAAAACACAAAGCTTTTAAAATGGTTACAACAATGAATTGGCCTCCTAAGGGAAAGCTTCGAATCTTTACAAAAATGAAAACTAAAGAAATGAACAAAGAGACTCAAAGGCCTATGAAGAAGCTTGAAAAAGCTTCTGAAGATGAGAAGAGCATTCTCGAGCATTCTCCAACTTGAAAAATAATGAAGAGGTGGGGGTATTTATAGGTTGGGAGAGCTCAAAAGAGGTGGAGTTGATTGAAAAGTTAAGTCAATTGATTGATGAGTTAACATACTTGATTAGAGTGTCACCTTGATTTGATTGGGAGTGAATAGGATTTGATAGCTTTTCATAAAAGTAGAAATGAAGTTATCATGAGATTGATTGAGAGAAGAGTAGAATTGATTTGTGAGTTAGAATAGAGTGATTGGGAGTGGAGATGGAGTTAGAAATAGACTAGGCTTAGTTAGCGTCAAATTGAAATGCAAACTAGAGTCAAAATGGAGATAATTTGGGCCTGAACTAAAGAATATTTTATGTTTAAAATATGACTGGGTCATCCCTTTTCGCAGGGCAAGTCACCCCTAGGGATTAGGGGTCACTCCCAGGGAGATCATGAAATGACAAGGGGTGGCCCAAAAGGACAAGGTTCTGTAGGTGAGTTTGAGGGCTAGAAATGGTTAGAAGGGGCTAAGGATGTCATAAAAACCTAGAGATTGATTGAAAGATAGAGACAATGTGGGTCACACCTTGTAGTAAGGTAGGTCACCCTTGGGGATTAGGGGTTTCCCCTAGGGGGGATCAAGGGTCACCTAGGGGGATCAGGAAATGATAGGGGGTGACCCACAAGGATAGGGTTAAATCAACAAACTTAGAAAGTGACAAAATGAATTGTTGACAAGGGGTGAAAGATGAAGAATAAGGACCTAGGAGGGTTAGCTACAGGACTGGACAAGCACAAACAAGATGAAAAACTTTGATGCATGTGTCACTAAGAGGAGTATTATTGAGAGGGAATAATTACATACTTATAAGTATGTATTTAGGATTATAGCTCATCATCGAATCATTGTGTAGGCCCATGTGTCTTTTTTAATGCTTACATATTTGAGCCCTTGGGGATGGTAGTCTACATGAAAGGTAGGCATCATTCCCAAACTAGGCCTTGCCTATTGTCATTATCCCACAATTGTACCTAAAATGACAATTATTAGTTTGATCTTATGATATTCAACAATGACTACCCAAATAGAAACAAGGGAACATCTTGTCGATATGTGAGTTGTAAGTATACCTGAGTCTCCTTGCTTCACCATGGGGACTTGCAAGAATGAAAACATGAAAAATGTGGGTGCAAGAGAACTATGAAAATAAAACATATGCTAAGCTAGAGAGAAGAATGAATTCTACTTGTATTGCAGACTTTGAAGAACATATTCATTTTTTAGGGATTTTTTAGGCTTTTACAATTTTTAGGTTTTTCAACTTTCTAATTTTGTTGGTTTTTCTAGATATTTTACAAAGGTCTGACTTGACATCCATGAGGTCTTTGACAGACCTATATTTATTGAAGAGATTTCTACCCTTTCCCCCTTGCATGGGGAGACTCGTATGCTTCGGTACACATAGTTTTCTATTTTGAATTGTTGGAGGGGTGATGTGTACTCAGACATTATTTTGAACTTATTGTTGTGAGACCTGATTGGCTATGATTTGTATGTAGCTTTATTTGACTTCTTGTACTTCACTTTCCTTGTGCATATGATTGGCTAGAATTTTTATTTTGCTTATGAGAATACATACTGTAGACACCCTAAAATGACCAACTTGTCATGCTACTTGCATTTCATAATCTGTCTAATCACCTGCATTGCAAACGTTAATTAAATAATCTAATTATTTAATTAATTATCATCAAATTCTTCTAAATCTCCTAAATTCAACATTAATTAAATAAATTCCCTTTATTTAATTAATTAAATCAAATTCCTCTATATTCTTCCACAATTAAATAATTTTAATTATTTAATTTGATCATTATCCTCTTTCCAAAAATTAAGTCCACATTAATTAAATATATCCCATTATTTAATTAATTCATCACAATTTTATCTTATCTACAATTAAATAATTTACATTATTTAATTAAATCAATTGTTCTTCTAAATTTAAATAAATCAAATCAAATTTATTTAAATTATCTCAATCCTCTAAAAATAAATAAAATCAAATATTTTATTTATAATCTTCTGTTCTTCCAAAATCATGCACAACAATTAAATAAATTTATTTATTTAATTTGCTTTTAAATCTTCTAAATTAAATAATTCTAATTATTTAATTACTTCTTCCAAAAATATCTTCTCTAAATTTAAATAAATCAATTATTTATTTAAATTGCTTTTTCTTCTAATTTGAGTTATCTCTAAAATAACTCAAGCTTTCTTGCTCATCAATTAAATATTTCTATATTTAATAAAGCAAAATATCTTCTATTCTCATGCAAATCTCTTCTTCTTGTTTTAAATCACTTAACTGATTGCTTTATTCTTTTAATTGATTTATCTCTTCAGTTAACTCATTCTTCTATTCTTGATAACTCCTCTCATGCAAAAGAAAGCAGGACACTTGTGTTCTTCTCATTCGTTGCACATTCCTCAACTTATCTCCTCCGTTGATTCTTTTGAATTATCTGGACCGTTGATCGATTTTGCTTGAAATCTATATAAACCCCCCTCATCTCCTTCATTTAGCCTCTCTCTTCGATCGTATTCTCAGGCATACTTAACAGCGCTTTGAGCATACACAATGCGTCGATTGAGCAACCTTACGATCATTTGACATTGATCTCTTGAGCACTACACTTGCTTGTTGCAGCTATGGCTTTGCAATTTCATTGAGCAATTCTACATTCAATCCAAAGGAAACAACACAAATTTCGGTAAAAGTCTTTATTGCATTGATTATTTGTCATGGCTTTTATTTAAATTCGTTTTTTTTATGTTATTGGATTTTTGGTTTTTATTAGTTTAGAATAGATCGATTTTCCATATACATATTCTGGCACGCCCGGTGGGACCCACTAATCCCTTGGTTTCTTTGAGAAAATTGTTTTTTTGAAGACACAGTATGGCACGGCGCTTACGGCACTTCACAGCGCTTCTGGCAGTATATTACAGCGCTTTTGCAGGAACAGTTCAGCGCCCTTGGCAGCACGGCCGCGCTTCTGGTAGCACAGAGAAGCGCTACTGGCGGTGTTATTAGGCGCTTTTGATTAAAATTAGGTTTTTGACTTCATTCGGGGTTTTGCAGTGATTTTTCATTTCAGATCTGTCGTTTTGTCGGACAAGCTGTTATATTTGTCTTTCAGAACCTGATTTTTGATATCTCCTAAGCTGATTTATTTAGGAATATCCTTGTTGTTGGGTGCTAATCTATTGGTCTGATCCATTTCTCTGAGTTTCCAGATTACACAACCCAGATCTATCAGATATCATCCTTCCGATAATAGGTCCACCATGAAAAGTTATTTTGACCTGGTTATTGTTAAGAAAACTAATATTTTCTGTATCTGAGACAGAATAGCGCGTTTGGCAACATATTATCGCGCTTTAGGTTATACAGTGAAGCGCTCTTGGATCTTTTACAGCGCTTTTGTTATTATCGTTACATGCTTTTGGTTATTATCGCAGCGCTTTTGTAACGACAGTGAAGCGCTTCTGGTTATTGTTCAACGCTGCTGACTATATTCTCTGACGCTTCTGGTCTGCATTACAGCGCTCCTGGAACACAGTAGGTCGCTTCTGGTAATGTTTTTCAGCGCTTTTGGTCAAAGTTGATTTATTTTGCTAACTCGTGAATTTTTTTGGTGGAACTAACGGAATTGTTGCAGCTTCTTATTACTCACATAGAGCCAATAGGTGTTTTTAAACATGTTTATGCAGGACGAGCGTTGAAGACCCTTTTGTTTTACCTTACTAAGTCTTAGAAACACATTGCATGCTTAAAAGGAGTAATTAAACAAATCTTTTTTGCAAATCTAAGTCTTAGGAACATACTGATTTTCTTAAGGGACAATGGACATGTATGGACAAACACCTCAATTTTCTAAGGGACAATGGACATGAATGCCAAACACTTCATTTCATAAGGGACAATTTACAACTACAATCGTGTGTGTGCATAGCTTAGTTGCACCTTATTTTTCTTATAACGGGACAATTGAACCATTGTTTGACGTGCTTGATTTTACATTTTTTGTACTTCCTTTAGAAGGGCCTGCTTTTGGATTGTGATTCATCCAAAAGGGACGACCCTAAGCGGAGTTTTCCTTTGAACCGCTATATAAAAGGGATAAGGCGAAAGCCAAGTCCTAACCGACGTCAGCCTTACCTTGTGATGCCAAACTGAAAAGAGGTGTACTAGCCCTTTGTGGAAATGATTTTCACATTGAGCAAAGTGTTTGAAACTCTTAGTAGGATTGGTTAAAGCTTTTAGTAGCTTGTCGCATTGCTCGTAAGGCGTTGGTCCCTCAAAGTCACTAAGAACCAATTTAGATAGAGACTACCCGACCTACCTCCGAACATTGCGGTAATCATCAGTGCAAGGGAAATCGATTTAAACCCTTAAGACACTCACCATTGGCTCCCTTGAGAAGAGATAGTATTCCCTCGGACATAAAGCTCTTGTGACCTACTTGAGCTTTCCAAGGGGAGGGTGAGATATCCCTACCTATCGTCTCTCGCAAAGATACTAAATATCCGACACCTTTATGGAATGATATTTTTATCGACGGAGTATTAAGCTGTGAGCTGATCTACTGCAATGAAACCTTGTCTCTAGGGATAAAAAGTGCTTGTTATTGATTGCAATTGTTCTATACCTGTGGAAACATTGGGCTTGTTTGGAGCCTTGAACATACACTATCTGTTGTATCAGTCCTTGTGCCTTTTTTTGACCACTTGTTTGCTGTGTTTTCTCTTGCCAAAGACAAAATCCAACCTTAAATCTGTCAAAATTGCCTTTACAAACATCAGACACTACTTCAGCGCCCTTGGTATTACAGCAGCTCGCTTTTGGTCATACAGTAGATCGCCTTTGGTATAGGAGTACCTCGCCTCTGGCTAACACTCTACTTCAGTGCCCTCGGTATAACAGTAGCTCGCTTTTGGTCACTGTAGCTCGCTTTTTGCATAGCAGTAACTCGCTATTGGTAGCTCAGTCCGTCGCCTCTGGCCCACAGTAGCACGCTTTTGGTAGCACAGTCCTGCGCCTCTGGTCAAATAGTATAGCGCCTTTGGTTCAGTACTTTGTGCATCAGAGTTTGTCTGTTTCTTCAAAGCATCTCATAGATTCCCAGCATTACATTGTGTTCTAAGTGAATCCCATGGTCACCACCAGGCTACAGCAAACCATGAAGTCTAGGCAAGTTGTCCCTAAGAAGCACAAGTCACCCCCTTGCACACCACAATCGGGTCGTCTCAACGTTACTCCCAAAGTGACTCCTAGTACACCCGCGGCAAGACCGATCAGCTCTCCAAACATGCCGCACATAGATGAACCAAGCAATCCTCATGAGGATAGAACCCCTTTGATAAATGCACCACAGTATACCACAGGCTTGCCTTCGGATTTTGTCCCACAAGGTTATGTCATAGATCAACCCCCATCTCAAGAAGAGCGACACTTTGAAAGAAGTCAATCCTCTCAAGAAGATGGGCAAGATCTTGATGAATTTATACAAGATCCTAGAGCTATAGCTGCCTTTGATAAAATCCTTAGTGAGAACCAGGATCATTTCTTTCGCTTGCTTGCAAAGCAAGGTGCCAAGTTACCTCCAGATTTTGATGTGTCCACTCTCAAGGAGAGCAACGATACCCAAGAAACCATACAAGCGGTGCAAACCATGTCCACGGTCACTACGCCCTTACCTACTCAAAGCTCGCAGTATAGGAATCCCCTTTTTCAAAATCCAACAGAGGAGAGGTCCATATCACCACTTTTGACTCCTATGGAGATCTATCAAAACCAACAAGAAACTCTCCAACGTCAAGCAGAGTTAGCTAAGCAAGCCACCTTAGCTCGATCCAATGTGCAACCACCTCCTACAGTGTCCACCCCAAGCGCAAGCAGAATCTTGGTTACCCCATCACGCGTAGGTTTCCCACCCAATTACAATCCGGGAAACAAGTACGTAGCCATGCAACAAGGGTCTCAACATATGCCACCTCCTATATCCTCACACCTGCATGTCTCTCAACCAATTGGAGTCACGCAGCCCCAACCACAACATTCTTCTACTCTCATCTTCAATCAACCCCCACCGTCGCAAATCACTTCTACCTATGTTCCTCCTCCACAACGTTCATCCACGCTCAACTTCTTTCATACATTGCCTAGCCACTCGCAACATTCCCAACATCAGGTTTCCCAAAGCTATGTGCCATCTTCACAACCTAATCAAACGCACTTTAGCTTTCCTCCCCCCAATACGTTTCTTCAACCATCGCAGAGCCAACATTCTTACCTAGCGCCACCTCCACCACAGCCTAATCAAGGCCTCCAATTCCAACCCAATCTGAACCAATCATACAATCCATACAATCCCAATCAATCTTATGACCCTTACAATACCACTGTGCATGGCTCACACTATAATCTTCCATACGGGCAACACCAACCGCTTTTTGGACAACAGGAGATGTTACTAACCCCTCCCACGACTATGGAACTAAAGATTGCGGAGGTGCAACAACAGCTATCTGATCTTACGTTTGGCCACACCAAAAAGACCTTCTCCTTGGAGGAAGTGTGCCCTTATCCTTTTGATCGGTCATTACCAATGATCCCTTTTCCTCAAAATTTCACTATTCCAAAGTTCGATAAGTACAAAGGAAAAGGTGACCCAAAAGACCATCTTAGGGAATTCTATCTTGCTTGCTTCGAGGTCTCTCACAACGATACGTATCTTATGCGTCTCTTTCCTCGTAGTCTTGGAGGTCAAGCCATAGAATGGTTCTCACACTTACCTACGGGTATCAAGTCTTTCAACGAGCTAGCAGAAAAGTTTGCCACCCATTTTTCTTACAACGCAGAGCATGAGATTTCCATGACGGATCTATGCAACAATAAACAGAAAAATGGCGAGACTTTCATTTCTTTCCTTCAGCGATGGAGACAAATGGCTAGTAAATTCCCTTTCAAGATTCCGGAGAAACAGCTTGTTAGCATATTTGTACAGAACCTCAACCAAGAGTTAGGTTTCCATTTGCAAATTCTTAGTGCTACAACCTTCGATGAAATCACATACAAGGGTATCAACATTGAGAAGGCCCTCATTGCTAAAGGTGTGGTCAAAATCTTTAAAGAGATGAAAGATAGCTCTTCTCATCAACAATCGAACGATAAACCCAAATATTGGAACAAGAACAAAAACGTGGTCAATGATGGAGTGGTCGATACTAAGCATGTCCAAACGTTGCAAACACCACTACAACTCTCCAAACCAAGTCAAGCTCCACCTCAACAACAATAGCAACAAAGGCAGCCTTATCAAAATCAACAACGACAACAGGAGCGGCCTCAACAAGATTACCCTCCGCGACGTCAATTTACTCCTTTGGGAGTGCCCATCGAATCGGTCTTACAGCAAGCTTTGCTGAAAGGGCTCATAACCTTACCTGATGCTCCCCCATATGGAGAACCTGTCTACAAAACTGCACGTTACAGAGACAATGAGTATTGTGAGTTCCATAGGAGCAAAGGTCATCGAACAGCATCTTGCATGAAGCTTAAGCACCTCATCCAAAACCTCATCGACGCTAATCAAATCACTTTTGAGAATGAATCACCAGCGCAACACACAAACAAGGATCTCGATATGTACAAGGAACCATTCCCTCATCACGGTCCACCTCCTCCTCAGGATAGGGGTAAAGGTATCAATCACGCGTCCACGTCCTTCGATTCCATTGTAGGTCGTTTTGAAGAGAGTCGAGTGTCTACCCTCACAATTAAAGGCAAATCTACAGATTGTGCTGTTACTACTCGTCGAGGTCATGTCACCATTCGTGCACCTACACCTAGACTTCCGGTTCAGTCTGATTATAATCTTGTCGAACATCTAGGGAGAACACCAGTACAGATCTCTATTTTGGACCTTCTACGGTCATCACCTGCACATAGAGTGGTGTTAGAAAAAGCCCTCCAAGAGTCGTCTGTTCCTAACAACATAGCAGTCGCAGATTTCCAAGCTATAGTGGGTAATATTGCTTCGCCTTACAATGTGGTCTTCTCTGAGAAAGACCTTCCCTCCCATGATCCTTGTCACAATGATGCCCTCCATATTGAGGTTCTCATCCATAAGCGCAAAATCAAACGCATCCTCATAGATGGTGGTGCTGGTCTCAACATCTGTTCGTTAAAGTTACTAAAGCAATTGGGATACTCTGAGGATCACGTCAACACTGAGCATAGTATTACAATCAAGGGGTATGATGATGCAGAACGCCGTTCAGAAGGTGTTATTCACTTGCCTATACAACTGGGCCCTGTCATGCTTGAAACCAGGTGTCAAGTCCTTGATATTGAGCTGCCTTACAACATTATTCTTGGCTGCCCATGGATCCATGCAATGAAAGTTGTTCCCTCCACATACCATCAGTCCCTCAAGTTCCCATACAATGGTATGGAGATCACCATCCCAGGAGATCCTAATCCTTTTGAATTTTGCCGTGTCTTGCAAGGAAGCTATAAGAATTGCAACCAAGTGCCTAAAAATGACAAAGCTCTTGAATCCCCTCTCTATGTTGACCCTGAAACTCTCACGCAAGCCTCTACAAGTGAGCCTATACCCCTCCCCAAAATCACAGCTCGCTTTCGGGATATAGGCTTTGGCACTTATGATATCTCTGAATCTTGTTGTGTAGGGCGGATGCCTTTATCTCCAAAATCTTACGGCAAACCACCCATTGCTAAAGTTACCAAAAAAGCAAATATTCCTCCCCCACCATTCCTAACCCAATTCCAACATGGACGGTTATTGGAAGAGGAAACTATTGAGGACATCTCTTCTTGGCTCTACAAGGAGAAAGAACCAGTCACAATACCAGTCAAGCAATATGGCAATGGCTTAAGGATAGTGAAAAACATGGGCTATAAAGGCAAGGGTGGCCTTGGGAAACAGAATCAAGGCACTATGGAGCCCATTGTGGTAACAAAGAAGCTAGACAAGAAAGGATTAGGATTTGGTAAGAAGGTACCACGCGCCTCGGACATCGAGTATATCCTCGACGAGGTAGCTGACAAGTTTCCCGCCGATACGACGTCTACAGAGGATATCATCGATGACTCTTCCCTCCACATAACCAATCTATTCACAGAATCCTCCATTTTTACACTATCCTCCGTATCCTTAACTTCCACCACCAACACCCAGAATGTCACGCTTGTCTACCCTGAACTTATCGATTGGGACCAACAAGGGGCCCCCGTTATAGATGTATTTCAGAATGACGAAGCTCTAGCTGAATTCATGGGACTTCGGGAAGGTATCCCTCTTGGCGATCACAAGGCAGGTTTTGTAATGGAACTAGAGCCCACGGCTTATTTTGGTGAGAATGCCAAATCCTCTAGTCACAAAAGTGCAAATAAAGCAAGATCTCTAGGTGAAAACCACACTGTGGCACCTCCTGATCATAAAATAGTAAAAATAAAGGACGTATCCAAAGGTGAAAACCCAACTGTGGCACCTGAGGATGGAGGATTTGACCTTCCCTTACCATCTAAGTACCAGGAGAAATCAGCTCTACTAGTGGAAGATTCTACAGAGATCAACCTAGGTACAGAACAGAATCCAAAGACAACATTTCTAGTAGCATCATTATCTGATACAGAGCACAGAAACCTTAACAACTTCTTCTTGCAACGAACCATCAACTTTGCATGGACCTATGCGGATATGCCAGGGCTAGACCCTAAGCTGGTAGTTCATTATCTCACAGTTGATCCCAAAGTGAAACCAATCAAATAGAAGTTGAGAAAGATGCACCCACAGATCGCTCTCCTAGTGAAAGTAGAAATACAGAAGCTGTTAGATGCAAAGTTTATACGACCCATTGACTATTCAGATTGGGTCTCAAACATTGTACCTGTGTCTAAACCTAATGGGCGCATCCGCATGTGTAATGATTTAAGAGATCTCAACAAGGCATGTCCCAAAGATGATTTTCCACTACCAAACATTGACATTATAGTGGACTTGACAGTAGGTCACGAGATGCTTTCTCTTATGGATGGATTCTCAGGCTACAACCAGATTAGAATAGCTGAGGAGGATCAACACAAAACAACCTTTACATGTCCTTGGGGCAATTATTGTTGGTGTGTCATGCCGTTTGGTCTCAAGAATGCAGGAGCAACCTATCAGTGAGCAATGACAGTGATATTTCATGACCTCTTTCATCACATTATGGAAGACTATGTTGATGATATACTGGCTAAATCTTCTCGGGCGGATCACATACAGGTCCTAGGACAGATCTTTGACAGGCTTGAAAAATACCAAGTCAGACTCAATCCAAAGAAGTGTGTATTCGGTGTCACATCAGGGAAGCTATTGGGATACATCGTATCTCGTAGAGGCATCGAAGTAGATCCAGCAAAAGTAAAAGCTATAGTGGAGATGCCTCCACCAAAGAACCTAAAAGCATTAAGGAGCCTACAAGGAAGGTTGCAGTCCATCAGGCGTTTCATCTCACAGCTAGCAGATAAATGTCAACCCTTTCAACACTTGCTCCGAAAGGATGTCTCATTTCGATGGGACAACAAGTGTCAAGCAGCGTTTGATCAACTTAAAGAGTATCTAGCTACACCTCCTGTATTGGTTCCACCAGTGGCAGACAAACCTTTGATCTTATACATCTCTACTACAAACTCAGCCCTAGGGGCTCTGCTAGCACAGAATGATGACACAGGAAAGGAGCATGCAATTTATTACATCAGTAGAACTTTGGTAGGATATGAGCTCAATTATTCACCAATGGAAAGGGCTTGTTTAGCAGTAGTGTTCGCCTCCCAAAAGTTGCGACATTACATGCTGAACCAACACACAAACCTGATAGCTAAAATTGATCCCCTGAAATATCTATTAGCAAAAGCAGCTCTCACAGGCAGACTAGCTAAGTGGGTCATGATCCTTAGCGAATTCGACATTGAGTACACAGATCGTAAAGCAATCAAAGGGCAAGCCCTCGCGGATCAATTAGCAGAAGCACCTATGAAAGATACACATCCCATGGTAGCAGACTTTCCTGATGAGAATCTCTTCACTCTTGCTAACTCCATAATGTGGAAGTTGTACTTTGACGGTTCTTACACACAGCATGGATCAGGAGCGGGCATCTTATTTGTTACACCTCAGAATGACTACATTCCAAAGTCATATCGGCTAGCATTCCCTTGCACCAACAACATAGCCGAGTATGAAGCACTCCTCATAGGTCTCAATACAGCAGTTCAATGGGACATCACAGAATTACAAGTATATGGAGACTCACAGCTAGTCATTCGCCAAGTCACAGATGAATACCAAACAAAGGATGAAAAGTTGGTCCCCTACAAGCAACTAGTGGATGCCTACAAACCACACTTTTCTAGCATCACATTTGAGCAAATTCCAAGAGAGCATAACAAAGCTGTGGATTCTATGGCTTCTGTAGGGTCACGGATTGACATGCCTGCAAATACACAGAAGTGTGAATTCTTGATCGAGCAATTGTTGATACCAGCCGTCGATGTTCCTGTTACTGAAATCATCTGCGAACTTGTTGGTCCCAATTCCCCATGGTACGAAGATATCTATGAATACCTCAAAAACAAAACCTTTCCCCCTGACCTATCATCCACTCAACGCAAAACCTTTATCCATCGATCCTCTCGTTACATCATTCTGGGTGATACACTATATCGCCGGAGTCTCGATGGTATCCTCTTACGATGTCTTAACGCGGAAGAAGCCGAAGCTACCTTACGAGACATACATGAAGGTGTCTGTGGCGCACATTCTACTGGTCCTAATCTTGCTAAGAAGATACTCAGAACAGGTTATTACTGGCCTACACTAGAGCAAGATGCTGCACAGTTTGCTAAGAAGTGTCTACAATGTCAGCAGCATGGAGATTTGATTCACGCACCAGCTCATGAGTTACAACCTGTGACAACTCCATGGCCTTTTTCTCAATGGGGTCTCGACCTCGTAGGACAAATCCACCCTTCCTCCTCCAATGGCCACAAGTTTATCATTACCGCCACTGAGTATTTCACGAAGTGGGTGGAAGCCATTCCTATGACCTATATCACCGGTAAGCAAATAGCCAAGTTTATCCTAAACTACCTCATATGCCGGTATGGTATTCCCCAAGCCATTGTCACTGATAATGGGAGACCATTCAAGAACCAAGATGTCCGTGCCTTATGCATACAGTACAATATCCAACATCGCTTTTCAACTCCCTACTATCCGTAGAGTAACGGCCAAGCTGAGGCTTCCAATAAAACCATTCTCAAGATCCTAAAGAAAACGATCAATGAAGCTGGTCGTGATTGGCACTTGCAACTCAATCCCGCCCTATGGGCCTACCGCACTAGTATCAGAACACCAACTGGTGCCACACCATATGCCTTGGTCTTTGGCTCTGAAGCCATCCTACCTATAGAGGTCGAGATCCCATCCCTCAGAGTATCCATGCAGGACCTGATCGGCGGAGATGAGTATCGCACTTCCAGATTAGCTGAGCTTGAACTACTAGATGAGAGGCGTCTTGCCGCACTTAATCATCTCCATGTCTATCAAAACCGCCTCCGGCATAATTACAACAAAAAGATCAAAGAAAGACGGTTTCAAGTTGGTGATCTTGTACTTAAGGAGAATCAGAGAAATCAAGCAGATCGAGAGAAGAAGGGCAAGTTTGAGCCTAACTAGTTAGGTCCCTTCATTGTCACAGCAGCATATGGATCGGGAGCTTATACTTTAGCTACACCTGATGGCATTCCTCTAGATGAGCCACTTAACAGTGTCCATCTCAAGAAGTTCTATGCCTGATCCTCAGAGTATTCCCACAAAAATCAAAAAAATCAAAAAAATACAAAAAAATCAAAAAATACAAAAAAAAATCAAAAATACAAAAATACAAAAAAACATTCATCCTCTGGTGAAAACCTGGCAAACAGGCGCCTTGGATAAGTACCATAGTGAAAACCTGGCAAACAGGCGCTATGCGTAGAGTCAGCATCCATCGTCTATCGAGTCCTGTCCACTCCTTGTCCAGTTCACAGCTTGTTTCATCCATCCATCCATAATAAAACCATTGACCTTGTTTGCATTTCCATCTCCCTATCTGGTATAGCTTGGAAATTTGTCAATGTCCCTCGTTGTCATCCTATGTCTTGATCTGTGTCTACAGTTAACACTGTCTTGTCCTAGGTCAAGTCGTTCTGTGTCTTCTTCGGCAGTCACCCCTACAGTTTCCTCTACCAGAATGGAGGCAACTCTTTCCTTAGCTTCAGTCTAGGATTGGTTCCTTGTTCGTGGTTCGCCGCGCATACTTCAATCTTGTCTCATTTCCACAGGTAACACCCTTTAACGGACACAGAGTTCCTACGATAAGGCTGTTATCTTCTCAACACTTCTTCTACATCATCACAATAACCAGAACTACATATTATCATCTTCTCAATCTTAAGGTACCTTGATCCCATGGATATGGGTATGTAGGCAATCTGGAATACGAAGGATGTTTCCAGTACTCAGGTACATAAGATCCCCTCCTTTCACCTTGACCCATTCATCACTCTATCCAGAACTACATATTTATCACGTTCATCTTCCATCGTAAGTGTGCCTTGATCCCGTGGATACAGGGTATGTAGGCAGTCTGGAATATGAAGGATGTTTCCAGTACTCAGGCACACACGATCCATCATTCTCCACCCGTTTCAATCCATTAGCACTTCATCCTTCTAGTCTTCCGTTTGTCAAAATCCATTCGCCTCGACTTGACTAACTCAAGCAGCAAGCTAGCACATCCTTTCAAAGCAAAAGTCCTTAACAAACTTGAAGCAAAGAGGTCTACTTCCAGAGTCATCTACTGTCCTGCATACCGATTGCCAACATCAGCTAAGTACAGCTTAACTAAGCCCTAGATCAACAAGCTTGTCTTCTACGAAGTGTTCCATTGTTGAGACCAACACACGCGTCTCCTGCAACATGTGGCATTTCCTGCAAGTGAGACATTGTCTTTTTAGGTAGATAGCCCCCTTTAACGGACACAGAGTTCCTACGATAAGGTTGTTATCTTTCCTATCCAATCTATCCTGAGCAACCTCTTTGGCAAGAGAATATGTTGGCTGTATGTTTACTTTGTAAGTCAGTCACTTTGTGTTATGGTTTATCTTTTGTTCCTTTTCCAATACCTATTCAAGACTACCTTGATTTATCTATAATCTTGGTATGTTGCGATACAGTACGGACTGGGGGCATAGTCATTGCTTTCTGTGTGCCGTGTTTGAGGAATGATCTTTAGTATCTTTCTTAGCATCATATCTATCTTGTGTGTGTTACGACCTAGCATCTTACATATTAATATTTCTTCTTGCATTTACATGTATTGAAGTTTATTTTATGTTCAAGAGTATGTCTTATTCACATGTCCCAACAAGGTTATCTGCTGTCTAAAGAGATCTAAGTTCAAACCGCTTGCTTGCAGAGTCAACGTCCATGCGCTCGGATATTACTGCACCTTGGTCTTTTATACCTTGGTGGCGAACTATCCACGTGCTATATCAAACTAAGGATTGCTCTTTATATACAAATGTGAAGCCATTGCAACAAGCTCATTCATCCATTCCCACACCCTTTATATCGTTTTCATTGCAGTAATCGATCAACAGTCTCCATCTCCTCCTATTCTCCTCTCTGGTGCCTATCTGCAAAACCCACATGTCAGATATCACTAGTCATCACATCCATAATCATACATACATATCATCACATCCATGACATCAGATAATGCATACACAAAAGTATGAACAATAGTGAATCGAACAGATCATCATATATATATATCATGTAATGGTCATCATAATACAAAGTGTCTGTGTCTACATCAATAATACAAAATGTGTATACATCCAAATATACATCAATATAGTACATCAAGGCTATCAAGAGCCCTCAAAATATACATCAGAATGCACGCAGGCATCTGTCCAAAATAATACAATATGATACAATATACATGAGTATGCCCTAGTGAGTAGAGCTACCCTCCTGCTGTGGCCCCTGGCCTCCCCCTGTGCTCGGTGGAGGTCCCCCTGACGGTTCTCCTCCTCCCCCTGGTGGCAAAAGTGGCCCTCTAACTGAGGACGCTGACTGCCCTGTCCTCCGAGATCCAGATGCCCCAGATCTGCTCCTGTCTCTGTAGCTCGGTGCCTGCTGAGCTGCTGGCACCGCACCCACATACAAGCCCCTGTAGTACTCTGCCTCCCGGCCAGCTGATACCAGCTCACCCTGCACTCGGACGAGCTCACTATATAGTGTCCTCTGGTCTACACCCAGTGCGCGGCGTGCCTCCTTTCTCTCCCGCCTCACTCTAAAGAGTGTGGCCTCTGCTGTCAGCCGTAGCTGTACCTCGGCATCTCTCTCTCGTCTGGCCTGTGCTACCGCCTCGGTGTCAGCTGCTGGTGCGGCCGGTGGCTGCATCTGTGCCTGTGCCTGTGCATGCACCTGGGCCTGTAGCTGCCTATAGGCCTGCACCTGTGCCTGTAACTGTGCCTGTACCTGTGCCAGGGCTGTCTGTGCAGTTGTGGCTGCCTGTGTCTATGCCTGGGCTGTGGCCTCTGCCTGTCTCGCCTCTACCCGCGCTGTATCCCTGTCTCTCCTCAGTCTAACCATCCAGAGCTCTAGTCGAGTCCTCCGGGCTATCTCCTCCTGCAGCAGTCGCTCGGCCCTCTGCAGATCAGTCTCTACGACTGGGCCCAATGCCTCTGCCATCTCAACATCCTCCTGCTGGCCACCTGCCTATTGTCCACCTGCCTGCTATCCAGCTGCCCTGGCCTGCCGTCTCATCCGGGCCTCTCCGCCAAGAACTAACACCTCTCCCACTGCCCCTACTACACCTGGTGTAGTCAGTCTCATCGGCCTGTGAGTCTGCCAATACTGATCATAGTCTGGCAGTGTCCCTGGGTCTGCTAGCCCTGTGTCCCAATCCCATCTCACGGGGATAAGTCCCTGCACCTCTGCTAATGCTGTCGCCACTGGGATCACTGCGTCCCAGTCTCTTGTCTCTCTCCGCGTCCTGGCATGTGTGGCCTCCCCCACTAGTAGCCCCTGTGGTAGTCCAAACTATCTCAGTACCCGCTCCGGAAGATATCTCTCTATCATATCTGTCCATCTACCGAACAGATAGCGAGCCTGTCTGTAGTACATGAGCTGCTCGTGCTCATCCGGCCACTCCTCACATAGTAGCCACGGCCTCCAGATAAATATGTCCATCTCGTCGATCTGTCGCCGCCAGTAGCTGACAGATCCCATCCTCCTGTGTGTCATCACTCCATCATATAAGAATGCATATGGCTCCCCTCTGTCTCGGTGGCACTATGCCATGGGCCGGATAACTAGAATGTGCTCCCACGCCCACACCTGTAACAAGGTCACCCCTGCTGAGAGGCTCCTGCCTCTCCTGTATACGCAATAATGCATGTCATGGTATAACTGTCCTAGCACACAGGGTCCCCACGCATACTGTCGGCCATGTGTAAACATCCCTGATAACACTGTCCCCCAACCAACTGATAAACCTCTGGATCTCCTGTCCGGGCACAGGAAGCCGCCGATCAATGATGCCACTATCCAACGGATCCTGTCGCAGAGTCTCGGGACGTCTGCCCACCTGATCTCCCCATCGTCTATCCATAGGTCGTCTGTGCAGAAGACCTCCTCCAAGCCTGCCTGGCCTCGTGCCGAGTCAAAGTCAACAATCTCCCCATCTATCCGGATCCGTAGGATGCGATATACATCCTCTAGTGTCACTGTAGCCTCCCCTGTCGGGAAGTGAAATGACGAGGTCTCGCTGTGATACCTCTCCACCACTGCTGTCAATAGGGCGAGATTCGCCCTAATGTGAGTCAAGTGTGCCACATGCCATAGCCCTGCATGCTCTAAGAACGCATCCTCCTCCCAGGTCAACTGAACAACCTCGTGCGCAATCGCGTGGTGTCGCTCCCGCGACATCAACGGTGGCAAAATCCTCTGCATCCATAAACATATCACTTGTCAGTTTCATAACCAAATCCCTCAAAACCTATCTACCCATAGGCTATGCTATACCCCACCCCTGCCATCCCTTTTCCCTCTTGTCGGCTAGGCTAGGCGTCTCTCCTCTAGGCCCCCCCATTTTACTAAACCCTAACTTTTTCTTCTATCTAGCCAGAAGCGCTTTGTTTCTGCAACCACGCTGTTTCTCCCGGCCAAAAGCGCTTCAATACTTATCCAGTTGCGCTTTGATTTTTTCCTCCCACATGCGCCTTGTTTTCAAGCGCGCTAAAACATTATACCAACTGCGCCGTTCTGTTTCACCAGAAGCGACGCGCTTTCTCCACCTACCCGCCACCCGCGCTAACCTGCCTTACCAGGTGCGCTGCACTGCCATACCAAACGCGCTGCGGGATTTCCCACATGCGCTACGACGCTACCCACATTAACCAGATGCGACGCGATTTCACCAACCGTGCCGCTCGCGACTGCCAGCCGCGCTACAGCGCGCCAAAGGCGCTGTCCTCGACTACCACCCGCGCTGCACAATCCTATAGCACTTTTGGCTAAAATGCTGACCCCCCCCCCAAACCTAGCCCTAATCTACCCCTAATCGACAAATTACAAGGGGGTTTTCGATCACTTACCGCTGCCGGAGCTCCTGCTGGCCTCCCGTAGGTCCGCACCAGCTCCGCCCGATGTCTGTGCACTGGAATCGGCATCTCTCCGCGCTGTCTGCTCCACTCTCTCTCCACTAAGCTTAGAAGCTCTTCTCTAAATTTAGAATCTCAATGGGTGCAAATGAGGATTGTGGTCCCCATGGGACCTATTTATAGTGTCCCCACCCTTCAATTTTTCTCCCCCCCCTGTTTCTGCTTTTTCTTCCTCCTGGTCGCGCACCTTTCTAGTCGAGCGTCAACACTTTTCCTCTGTTGCCTCCCTGTCTTCCCGCTCGAGGGGGCATACGCTGAGGCAACTTGATACACTGGGGCATCAAAAAAATTGTATCACATCTTCAACAATTGATTTTCTTTGACGCAACGCTACAAGCTGCATTGCATCAAAGAGGGGCAAAATGTAGACACCCTAAAATGACCAACTTGTCATGCTACTTGCATTTCATAATCTGTCTAATCACCTGCATTGCAAACGTTAATTAAATAATCTAATTATTTAATTAATTATCATCAAATTCTTCTAAATCTCCTAAATTCAACATTAATTAAATAAATTCCCTTTATTTAATTAATTAAATCAAATTCCTCTATATTCTTCCACAATTAAATAATTTTAATTATTTAATTTGATCATTATCCTCTTTCCAAAAATTAAGTCCACATTAATTAAATATATCCCATTATTTAATTAATTCATCACAATTCTATCTTATCTACAATTAAATAATTTACATTATTTAATTAAATCAATTGTTCTTCTAAATTTAAATAAATCAAATCAAATTTATTTAAATTATCTCAATCCTCTAAAAATAAATAAAATCAAATATTTTATTTATAATCTTCTGTTCTTCCAAAATCATGCACAACAATTACATAAATTTATTTATTTAATTTGCTTTTAAATCTTCTAAATTAAATAATTCTAATTATTTAATTACTTCTTCCAAAAATATCTTCTCTAAATTTAAATAAATCAATTATTTATTTAAATTGCTTTTTCTTCTAATTTGAGTTATCTCTAAAATAACTCAAGCTTTCTTGCTCATCAATTAAATATTTCTATATTTAATAAAGCAAAATATCTTCTATTCTCATGCAAATCTCTTCTTCTTGTTTTAAATCACTTAACTGATTGCTTTATTCTTTTAATTGATTTATCTCTTCAGTTAACTCATTCTTCTATTCTTGATAACTCCTCTCATGCAAAAGAAAGCAGGACACTTGTGTTCTTCTCATTCGTTGCACATTCCTCAACTTATCTCCTCCGTTGATTCTTCTGAATTATCTGGACCGTTGATCGATTTTGCTTGAAATCTATATAAACCCCCCTCATCTCCTTCATTTAGCCTCTCTCTTTGATCGTATTCTCAGGCATACTTAACAGCGCTTTGAGCATACACAACGCGTCGATTGAGCAACCTTACGATCATTTGACATTGATCTCTTGAGCACTACACTTGCTTATTGCAGCTATGGCTTTGCAATTTCATTGAGCAATTCTACATTCAATCCAAAGGAAACAACACAAATTTCGGTAAAAGTCTTTATTGCATTGATTATTTGTCATGGCTTTTATTTAAATTCGTTTTCTTTATGTTATTGGATTTTTGGTTTTTATTAGTTTAAAATAGATCGATTTTCCATATACACACATACCTATAATGATCACACATAGATGATGCAATTTGTTTTTGTTTTTTTCTTATGATAGGAATGAGATACAATATGTTTGGTTGTGATTCACAAATATGAAATGCAAAGTACTATGTTGTAAGTGCTTTGAATTCCATGATGTTATGACTTGCTTTATTGATTTGATTTTTCATGATAGAATGTATGCAAGTGGACCAAACATTGTGACCGCTCTTAAATAAGATTTTTGACTTAGGGGATTGCAAGTTGACTTGGTTTAGGGAGACCTACTGAGCCATGGGATAGGATCACAGACTCAAGTGGGAGTAGAGAGGAGATAGAATGTTCTTGATTTTGGCTTTTCAGAGGGCTAGACACTGATACTTATCTAAACAAAACATTTTGACAAGCTTTCAACTTAGACAATCAACAAATTTTATTAGTACCTTCAAGAATTAGATCAAAGATGGCCAATAATATAGACCTAGGGTGAAGGAAGGGCTCCTAAGTAGAAGATGTCCCTAAAGGCAATTAGACTCTTGGCTTTGCTTAGTTAGTGCATGTGTGTGTTTTGTACCTTTCTTTTTTATTTTCTCTAATAGATGTCACCCTCGTAGCATCAAGCTTAGATTCATCTCCACTCAAGAGTATGGACATCAACAATCTTCTCTTTTCTCACTCTTTTTTTTATTTCTCTTTTTTTTGTATTTTTATTTTTATTTTTTATATTTTGCAATGCCTCTCTTGAATTTCTCATTTATTTTTTATATTTTTTATGCTTTTTGATTTCTAGTGCTTTGACATTCTATTGTTTTGATGTTCTCCCTCTCATGATCTCTGTTAATTTTCTTTTCTCTCACACTCATAGTTTGGTCTTTTATCTCTCTATTTTTTTATTCTCTCATATTTTTTTAATTTCTTCCTACAGAGTTACAATCCCCCTGGCATTTTTAGCTAGGAAAGATCAGGGATTGAGTGCCACCAAATATTTTCACTATCCAGTTGGACTTCCCTCCCAATAAGGAGGAATGAGGAAGGTCTACTTGCAAGCTTCTATTGAGTACTATAGATTTTAATACTAACTTTTCTTATACTCAACATCATGAGTTGTTAAGATTAGGATCAGTGTGAAGCTAAGAGCTAGGCTTTGATTAGGGCACATTGGGAAATGTAATAGGGGAATAGATAACTAGTAAAAATGCTTATTAGGGATCTCAAAGGTTCAAAGGGTCAACCTGTACCTAAGCAACCTTAGACTCCTTACTAAGAAAAAAAATCAAATAAGAGAAAATCATTCATAGAATGCATGATAGAACAGAATGATGAATGCATAATTTAATGTTTTTTATGATTTTATGCTTTTTATGGAATTTTTTGAATTATTTGATTTTTTTTTTGGTTTTTTTTGAATTTTTCATGTACTTAAATCTTCACTTTCCATAGTGCACAAGAGTTAAGCATTGTCTCTAATGTCTTCCTTAACTACATATGGACGTATCCAATTTGGTCTAAACTTCACTTGAATTTATTTGTAAGGACGCTTGAAGACTTGGTGTAAAAATGCCTTTGAATTCAAGGAGGAGTTTTGTATACTCACATGTTTCATTGTTTGATGATTTATCCCTTAGATTTATCATTTTTTGCTCTCGTTGAGTTCCCATGTTTGTTTTGAACTTTTGAGGGGAAATTGGAGTTGGCGTTGACTCTCCTAGTTTTTGTGTGGGTTCTAGTTCTCCTTTTTTCTTAGTGGTGGTCTCGACTGTATGGATTCTCATATTTGTCCTGATATGAATGGCTGCTAAGTTGAATGGAACAAAAGACTTTGTTGAGTGGGGTTCAAAGGGGAATTCTCTTGTTACCCCCTTCCCTAAACATTTTTAGGTCTTAGCTATGTTTGCAAATTATTTTGATGTCTCTCCTTTTTCAAAAACACTAACTCTTGGGTCATTGATGGTTTCCATGGTCTTTCCTTCTTTTTGATTTTTTTAATTTTATAGAGACTAAAAGGATCAGGGTCTCCTTTGATGATGTGTGTTTGTCCCATGTGCAAGGAATGGATATCTTGAAATAATGTGGAGGGAACAACCCTCATCCTATGGATCCAAGGCCTTCCTAGGATCATGTTGTAAGTGGTTTCTTCATTGATGAGCTATAATTTAGTTGGGAGGGTTTTGGGACCTAATGTGATTTGTATATTGACCTTACCCATAGTTTGAATGTTTGGGTTATCATTAATTCTAAGGATGTAAGTTTCTCATGTGATTTGAGTTTCATCGTAACCCATTCTTTAAAGAAGAGAAATAGACTATGTTGATTGCAGACCTATTGTTGATCATTACACATTTAATTGAATAGTCCTAAAATTGGAATATTAGATGGAGGGGGAGACAATCCTATTTAGCCATGTCATTGTTTGAGAGTAAATTTTAAAAATCAAATGTTGAAGAATACTTTTAATTTGGAGTGTTTTGAACTAGATGGTCTAGATCTAAGGCTTTAAGGAGAGCATTCATGTGCATAGGATAACTCTTCAGGAGTTCTAGCATGTGAGAAAAATTTGAATTTTGGAGGTGTCATTTGGTCATTCTGGTCCTTGGGTAACAAAAATTTATCAATCTTTATCTAATTCCACAAGGCCTAAGGTTTTTTTTTCAAAGGAATTTTGATGCCTTCTAGGACTATTTCCTTCATCTTGTGAGAATGTGTCCCTGAATGCTTGTTGTTAACATTTTGGGAGGTTTGATCTGAAGAAATGGTACTCCTGACATGACTTGATATCACACCCCCTTCTCTTGTGAAATGGGAAGTATTTATCATGATTTTTATCTCAAGTCTTATAATGTTTGTTGTATGACTACTTGTTGATTTTGAGGGGATAGTTGATATTTTGGCTCCCGAAATTCAGGACTATTGTTGTCACAATTATTGTTTCTTCTGGATGGTGAAGTGTTTGTTAACTCATCTATGTTTTAGTTATTTTTCAAATATTTGTAATTTCTATAATGGTTTACCAACCTTCCATTGATATCACACTCCCTTCTTCCACTATTAATAGCAGCTTGGTCAATTCTAAGGGCACTTTCGAGTGCTTCTTTGTATGATTTGTAAGGGATTTTTTTACTCCTTGTATTTCATTGTTGAGAGTTTCTAAGAAGAGATCACAAAGTTCCTTATGATCCATGTTTGGTGTGCTAGTTGAAGAATAGAGAACATTCCTCCATTGTGTGATAAAATGTGCCACTAACTCATTGGCTTCTATTTGATTGTTAAGAATTCTCATATTCCTATCTTGACTAGTTTGTTTATGTTAAAGGAAACCACAAATTAATTGATGAGTTTCCTAAAAGAGTGGGTTGATGCTTCTGGAAGTCGATAGTACCAATCTAGAGTGATATCCTCCAAAGTCTTTGGAAAAATATTTGCTATCACCCCATCCCAAGGAAGAAGTTCTCACACTACCATGATTCAAGACTTGATATGAGAGTTGGGATCACCCTCTCCTTTCAATTTTGGAATCTCAAGGAGAGGATGTTGTAGTATGACTTGATGAATGTTGTAGTCAAGAGGACCCTTTAAATACTCAAGGTATTGTTCCTCCAAAAATTATCCCTTCAGGTGGAGCTTGTTGAAAGGGTATGCTAGATTATTGATATCTTGAAAAAGTTGGATAACTAGATGGAATCATGTTTATGTTTTGAAAATTAGGTAATACAACTTGTGGTTGATTATGTATTATAAGAATCCCACCTATTCTATTGAGACTTGTCATGTTGGATGATGAGGGCAACGGAGACATGAATGCTTCATTACGTATGTTGTGAGAATGGAAGTTTAGATGAGGGAAATTTTGTGTTGCCCCTGGTTCAATTTGATCTTGCCAATGAAAGGATTTCCCTGTGCCCTAGGTTTTCCTCAATTTTGTTTTGGCAATATTGTTCAACACTCCTTGCCTCAATGGTCTTGACTTGTTGCACCAAGGTTGCTATAAGGTCTATCAGTGATGCTTTATATGTACTTTAAATTTTTCCACATTGCAGTGGATTGTTTTTCTTTGGGCTTTGAGTAACCCTATTTGTTCTCTTTGATGACACTTGACATGTCATGGAATTTTTATCTTGATGTACTATGTGGAGTGATTTTTGTACCTCCTAAGATTCTTGTAAGTTCTTCTTTTGATAGCACACTTCATTGTCCATTTGGGTGGCCATTTTTCTATGGCTTGTTATGGGTTGATCATGTTGATGGATCTCATATTGAACATTCACATCTCATGTTTTGATTTGGTCAAAGTTGTGGGGATCTCATTGGATCTCCTTTGAATTTGTAATTTCATTCAAGGGGACATTTCCCTAGAATTTTTCATGAAATGTTGTGAAATATGCAAAAATGTGAAAGAACCAATCCCAAAAGGTTTTTCTCTTCATGTCGGGTTCACCAAAATATGTACTCCTTGAAATGTACTCAAGCACAAATGTGGATAAGTCGACCTTGATATAGGACATGAACCCTCTCCTTGCTATGGGAAACCTCCAAGTTGCTCTCACTCTCGTGGAAAAAGACAATCAAGTGGAGGTATAACCCAAGGGTGGTTGTGTTCTCATAGAAGTAGAACGTCATGGAGAGTGGTCAACTGGTCTTAGGGCCTGATATGTGTCAATGTCTATTCTTATAAGATCATGATGTTGGAGATAACCCTAAGGTGGTTGCAAAAAATAGTGTGAAAGTGCAAGGGTATGCAATTTTTGACGTTATATTTAGCCCCCACTTTAGTAGGCATATGACACTATGTGCATATGCAAGCTAGAGTAGAATTGAAATAACACAAGATATTTTATCTCCAAAAAGGATTATTGTAAGGATGCAGAGGGTTCTTCAAGTAGAGGTATGAAGTCCCCATATGAGAACCTGCAAAATCACAGTGTTAGACAATAAACTTGCATAAGAGGCAATGTCAAAACCATACACACACATATATAACATCCTAAAAAGGATTAGATTAAATATTGTTTTACCAAACATCAATGTTTAGCAAATCATATATTCTAATACACAATCTACAATTGTCTACAATAAAACACACACACATACAAGCGAGCAAAGAAAACAAAACAGAAAAGAGGCAATTATAGCACACTATGAGAGCTAGAAGGATGCCAATTAGGGTTCCAAGGCTAGTACACTATGAGAGATAGGAACCATACCAAACTCTTGTGGACCACTAGGACTAACAAACTGCATTGTTAGGTGACTCACAAAGAGTGCCAAACGAGTAGCTTAAAGCATGGTCAGGCCAAGCAAGTGCATCTGCTTAAGACAAGAAGTTACAAGGTGCTTCCAGAGCATAATGTTGCCACAAGAGAACCATCAATGTGGTGTGTGCAAAAAGGTGTAAAGTATGAAATTATACTACCACCTTAAAATAATTGTGTAAAGCATCGGTATGCAATTAATTTTAAGGGGTAAAAGGGGAAGAGAGCTTGAGGAAACATATATGATAAAATATGTTCTCAAAGCTACATTTCAAAAAGAAAAAGAGGGTTGCCCCAAAGAAAAGGCAACAAAGTTGATGTTGCAGGCATGATACACACAATCTTGTGTAAGCATGGTACTACGACACTGAGAAACACTAACAACTATCAAATACAATAGGCAATAACACCCAAAAAGATACTAAGGGATCTATGTGCTTTAAGGTTAGTATGCATAGGGAAGGGTAATCATCACAGGACAACTAAATGAATCATCATCATTCCCCAAGCATGTAGAACTATTAGTACAAAGGAAGTAGGTCACAAAGAGACAAACAAAAACAAAAAATTTTGTGTCAACATGGAAGGAAGCTAAATCTTCCAAAGCTTTGCATTATCCCCAAAATTTCACAACAATAAACAAATAAATAACATATAGAAGAATTAATGGATAAATGGAAGAATGTCACAATAGATGCATTCCTCCTATATCCATGTGTCTACAAGGACATATTAGGTCCTCCGGGTAGAACTAACAAACATAAAATCACAACACAGGAGAAACATCATGATCAAGCAAGAAAACACACAAAACATAAGTAAAGCTCTCATGGGTCGGTCATGAACAAGTCATCCTGGTCCTAATCTTAATAAGCATAAGGGGTAGTGGAAGAGCTAACAATGGAACCACAACAAGAGCAATCGAAGGAGATTCACCTAGTTCTAGGAATGGAGGAGCAATAGTAACAACTGGAGCCTCCAAGGCACTAGGAACAAGACTCAAAGATCATGTAAAGATCATGAACAACTTAAATATATCAACAATGGACTCAATGATTCACTCCTTAGAAGGGGAATTAAGAGAGACACTATCAAAATAATGAACTAACCATGGTTCCTCAGTGCTATCAGCGGTAATATGACCACGAGGAGACATGGGTGGAGTAACATCCTCCAACAATAAAAGAGAAGAAGAAAAAGAATGAGAAAGCGTTGAAGGTAGGGTTAGGGTGCACTTGGTTCTATGGAATGACAAAGTGGGATAACGCTTGGTCTTACACTTAGGAAGTGGAGGTGGAGGGTCAAGGTCAATGGTAGCAGGGCGAAGAACATCGGGAAACATATCATGGTGAGCGCATGGAGTAGGTGTGAGAGTGAGTAGGGTGGCACTAGGAGTGACACTAACAATAGGGGTGAGGGTTGGGGATGGAAGTGATGAAGGAGGAGAAGGATGAACTTGGTGCTCCTCATGAAGAATAAGATCAATAGGCGGCTATGAGGAAGATGGATCCTTGGGAGGAGGTTGTACATCAAAAACATGCACTCGAGCCATGACACAATGGTGATGCTTGCAATCTCTTGCAATTTGATTCCACCCAATAAGGGCCAAGGCTTCCATTGATAGAGCTGGGCTCTTTCATCATGGATTGTACATCATCCATTATCACAGGGATATATGGAGAAGTAGAGACAACCACTGATGGTGGGGAGACCATAGGGGAGGTAGAAGGGAAAGGTGCTCGCAACATGGGATGCTTTCCTCATGCCACTAGAGGAGGAGGAACAAAAGAAACCACTAAGAGTTGAGGAGACACCAAAGAAGGAGAGGGAGTACTCAAAAGAGGTGGGTTTTTTTATGCCATCGAAGAGGCAGGAGGAACACAAACCAACCAACAAAGGTTAAGAAGTCCTAGAAACTCACAGTGCACGAAGCTATACCACATGTTGATCTTGGGCTATTTTATAAGATGCCAGCAGCATCACTGTGGAGTACAGGTCAGGAGCACGGGAATGGGGAGATGCACTTAGTGTGGGCTTCTTTCCTTTATCCACCTAGGAGGTAGAAGAAGGAACATGAGCATCCTCCGAAGACAAGGACACCATAGGAGGAACAAAAGAGGAAGATGACAAAGAAGAAGGGCTATAAAACAACTAGGCTATCCTACTCGCTTTGAATTTCTGATATTAAATGAATAGAAAATTAGTACTAGGCCAGAGTGGCTTAGTGGGGGTTGGCCAGTTTCCTCACATGGTGAGTCATGTAAATCCATTGTGATGGATTGTATGCACAACACCATCATAAGGAGACTTCTTGGGCATCTATGAACCGCATAAGGGACTGCTCTCATGGAAGTGATCCATAGCTAGCCTAATTTCACATGAAATGGTTAGAAGCAGAGATAATGGAAAGAGAAATGTCTAGCCTATCTTGGGTTTGATCTAGATAGGAAGCATGATGGAACCCAAAGTAGGACGAGACAACCTATCATGACACCGTATAAAGACAATAGATTTCTCATAAGCATCTTTATACAATTCATGCAAATACATAAATTCCTCTGTAATAACATTGCCCATGCAGATAAGATCAATGAGGACGCCCTTAATGGGTTTCCCATTAATAATTGTAGCAATGTAGAGAGGTCCTTCAAATGTGTTAGGAAGTATCTTTGAAGAAGAGAAGGAGATAATGGGCTCAGGAACAGGACATTCTTGAACAAGACAAGAATGAATGTCCACCATACTGATAATCTCTAAATAGGAAGAAAGAGCAGGAGCATCAAAAATCAAATCTAGCACTACAGAAGGAGAAGTGAGGTCAACAAATTTTGATGAATGACAAGGCATAGGATCTATGTAGATTTGTAAGTGTTGGTTCGCAAGAGCCACTAACTTGTTTCTGCCATCGTTCACATGAGATACTTGTATGACATACTAATCGATAAGGTCCTAAATAATTTTCTTGAGATGCAAACATCATTCGATGTCGTGTCTAGGTACTCTATGGAGCTAAAAAAGGCTTTAGGTCATATGAAGGCAGTCAGGGCTTATTGATATCAAGAGGCCTTGTTGATGGTAAAATTTGCACTTTACTAAGAACAATGGGAAACCTTGCAAACATGGGACGTGGCTTGCAAGATAACCTCTGGGATTTTAGAAGTTGGCTCTTCGTAAGGTCTTCATTGAGATGTTTTTCAAATTTTTGGGGAGAAAAGAGAAGAAGGAGAACTAGAAATTAAATCTAACTAACATAACGATTTGCCAACCATAAACTTCACCAACTTGCAAGGGAATCAATGTGCACAAGATTTGATAAATACGAGATAAGATAAACACATTTATGATGAATAAAAAGTACCAATCACATAATTATTTACCTACATAAGGTTTTCCAGTCCTACTTTTACAAAATAAAGGTTGGATCTAAGAAAAGAAAAGAAGAAACACTTCAATAGAAAACAATGGCATAGAAAAAAGGCCTGCAAAATTCTCTATCTCTGATGAAACCTCTTCTCTGTCTCTATCACTATGATGATCTTCTCTGTTGTGGTAATTCCTTTCTTCTCTCTATTGTCATAAAACTTCGTTTATAAAGGAAAAGAAGCCCCATATCTACCTGCTACCGCATGCCTAATTTTTTGCCTCTATTCTATCCTTTATCTCATGCAAAAATCTCCTCATTCACTGCATGTTTCCCTTTACTTGAGTTCACAGTAGTTTTATTTGAAAAAGGCATGAGAAATAAAGCATGAGGAATAATAAAGTGATGCTTTATTTCCTTTTGTTGTAGCTTGCTTTAGTTTTAAAGTTTCTTTTTTATGAAACTTATCTTTGCTTCCCACATGAGTTTTAAAGCATGAAACTTTAATAATAAAGCTTTTTTAGCTTTATTTTACATTGAGGGTCCCACTCATTTTAGAAACATGGATTCACTCGTGACTCACTTATGAATCTCTTTACATTATAATGACTCACTTTAAATATAAATATTTAAAATATTTAAATAAAAATTAAACTAGAAACATTTACGTGAGCTTTTATGGAAGCTTGTAAAAAGATTATATTTATTTCTTCCTACCACGTGGAGCAGTGGCACTCATCTTGGAGCAAACATTTTCTTACAACCCCTCTATAGTACGCCATTGGCTATTAGAAACACATGGCATTTCAGTGCTCACCCTCTATTTCTCTTTGGGAGTACACAAGGCATTAGATGAAACCTGCATCTACGGTGCCTGTGTGTTGTATTTGACTACATATAATTATTCTAAGGCTCACCTGAATTGAAGACTCATTGTGGCCTGCACTTTGAGATTCTATGTTGCACTTCACTTTATGATTGTATTGGACTTTATTATGATGACTTTGTTTCTTTTTAGAATGGTCGAGGCTTCAGGGGTTGCACCCTAATCATGCTTTCAGGCTGCTTCTTTGATATAGTGTTGTGTTGAACTATATGGACTTCTCTCCATAAAGGTCGTTCCATTCTCATGATGATATAATAGTTGATGCATTATTCTCATTATAGCTTGATGCCTTGAATTCTGTTGCGCCTTTCTGAGAATGGCTCGTGCCTTCTATATCTTATAAGTCATGCCTATATTTATATAGGCTATGCCTTTTATATTGCAATGACGTACTTCAAAACTTATGCTAAGTATTAGAAGGTTGCTCCATTGTGTTTTATGATGCCCGAGACTCTTATGGCTGCACCATTATTTATAAGGCAGTGCCTTTGTTCATTGATGCCAATATACCCATGCACCTTCATTTGGATGATGCGCCCATCTCTTCAAGTATGCGCTTTCTATTGAAATGGATGTGCTACATTATATATTGCTTTTCCTTTTATCATAGGCTAAGTGGAGTTTAAAATGACTATGCCACATTGATTTGGCCTATGCCATCATTTGGTTAGGCAGAGTGCTTTTCTTTGTATAGTTGAGTGCCACAAGAGGCCGAGCCTTCTTCATATTTTCATTTGGAATCTCAGTGGCTTTGTGCCTTTAGATGAATCCTCACTGAATCTTTATTAACACTTCATTGACTCAGTCTGACACTCAAATCAGAATATAGTGAAAAGCATTCTTAATGTTGAAAATTATTCAACATTTCTTGGCCACTTATGGGGGATAGTGTGCCTGCACATGTTGAATCCCAGATGTAGTTCTTGTACTCGATTGGGCATAGCGGTCAAAAATACTCAAAAACAAACCAGCAAATTGAAAACACATCTACAACCAAAACCTATGTAATGCCAAAACTAAAACAAGCTGCCAGGGAGACCCACAAACTGAAATTGGAAATACCATAAAACCAAGACCTACTCTACAAATTAAATACCAACTAATTGACCTCTACTACAATTGAGATTTTATTGAAAAAAAAAACCAAAACTGAAACAAATGTTGCAGCTATAACTTATTCTTAAACACTGAAACTAAGCTATCAACAAAGGAAACTGATAGGAATGTGTCCATTCACCAGAATGGCAAAATAACTACTAGATCTGATGATGCTACTCCATGTGATCCACATTGAAGTGAGAATTGACCAAATGAAATGCCTGAATAAATATAACAGAAACTTGTACCTTTTTGCTTTCCTGCATTCTGAAGACTCTCTTGTAGCATCAAAATACCATGCATACTTTTCTTGATTCAGTGGAGGGTGGGATGGGTATACCAAGCATTGGAGTGCATTTTTTTTCTTGCATGCAAAAGAGTTTGTTAACTAGACATCATTGATAACTTCAGGTGCATGTTCCTTTGCATGATCATGACCCAAGATAGCATCAAAATCTAGTTTGCAAGAAATGGAGTTTCCCATAACTATTATGAATCTGATCGGCATCTCTTCTTGAAAGAATATAGGAGTATGATGCAACTCTTCATGTAACTCTTCACTACTAAAAGTGTCTCTTGATGCATCATTATGCTTTAAACGAAACTGCAGATCCTCCTCAAGAAGGAGAGAATACCCATCTCTAAAAATGGACAATAGATCAATACTTGCACATACCTTTTCTTCAAAAATCTCTTCATGATCACCTGAGAGACACTTTGAAAATGATCCATGCACTTGCTCAATGGTGAAAACTCCTTCACCAAGAATCTGATAACCTTGCTGAATAACAAAGAATAAATCCTTGATTTGTTGCTCATCATGCTCATGCATCTCAATACTATCCCCTGCAAGATGTGAAAACTCATTACATAAATAAATGAACTCACCCTTTGTAGATTCTGTAAAAATTTCCTTTACAACTTCTTCAAGATGAGGTAAAGATTTTGCATCATTCATTGCCCAGTACTTTTCAGCTTCCAGATTCTTTTGCAAGTACTTTTCAACTTCAAAAGGAATCAAGTCATCATCATCATCTGAATCCTCTTCTTCACATGACTTAATCTTCGAATCAAAATTTTCCATATGTGCATGATGCTCAGAACCAAAAGAATACACTGGATAAACAGGAACAACCTCTATTCTTACATTTTGATCCTTGATACTTGAAACTTGATCACTTTCTCCTTTGATATCAAACTAACAAAACACTTGATCTGTTACTTCAACAGGCTAAAATTTTGGCTCTGAAACCACAGAAGCTTGCAAAGAACAATTTTTAAAATAAATGGGTACTTTTTGTGCATGAGGAAGGATCTCTTCTACAATTTGATTGCTTTCATATGGTTGTTCATAAGGGCTTTGAGGCATATAATCTGGATTAGTCTAATACATGCCTTGATCTTTTAGGTCATTGAGCCCATGGGAAAAGGATTCTAGAAGATCTTTCATTTCAGACCTCTCCTTATGATTTATTAAATTAGTAGGGAGGATGGGTGGATTAGAACAAATCTGCATTTGGCTATAAGGAAGAGCTTGGGATGGGATATTTGCATGAGGCATCAGTGGTTTTAAAGGTGAAGGAGGCAATTTACCAGCTTCTATAAGGTTCATTTCATCACTAATGGTAAAATCGTAGGATTGAGGCAAAGTCTCACCTCCTAAAATTTGTATCATAATTGAAATCTCAAGACTTAAAACTTTCAAATAATATAAAAAATGCAAAACCTAGAGGAGGTCTTGCATCTACTGAAAAAGTTTTCCATACCTTATGAAACCTCGCATTGAAATCATTCATGCACTATGCGAGATGCCTCTTGGTTGTGACAAGATTTTGAGTGAGGGAGTTGACATCTACCTTCTCTTGGAATTGATTGTGAATGAGCCCTCCAAGATGATCCCATCCTGTGATTGAAAATAGTTGCAAATTCTATACCATTCTCATGCTTTTCCTTTGAGAGAAGATGCTAATAATAGAAGAGCTACATTCTCATTCGTCACATGGTGTATATTGCACAGACTTCCAACATCTTGAATATGATCTACAAGGTGAACAAATCCATCTTCATGAAAATGGGGTAATGCTTTCCATGTTGCTTCAGGAACCTGACCTTGTTGTTGCAGTAAAAGAGGACTTGAATCCCAAGTCACAAATGACAAGTTTCTTGCTAGAATATTGAGATGCACATAAATATTTTGGTATGCCATGATTTGCAGTAATGAAGATCTAAGATAAGATCACTGACAGAGTTGATAGATGGAAGATTCATGCTCCTATGAGAAATTATTTTTTTGATTTTCCACCAAAACCACAAAATGTAGAACAAAGATTCAATGAAACAAAGATTGAAGTCTCTGACTCAGGTCCCACTGGGCGTGCCAAAAACTATTGGCACTAAGGTGGGGCTGATTTTCCAGGTGCTTGAAAGATGTTTTCAAGACTGCAATAGGCTAAGAACAACACCAAACTTCTTAGCTTCAAACTTTGTCCCACCGAGCGTGCCAAAAACTATTGATGGTACAATTTGCACTTTACTAACAATGGGAAACCTTGCAAATGTGGGACGTGGCTTGCAAGATAATCTCTAGTATTTTAGAAGATGACTCTTCATAAGGTCTTCAATGAGATCATTTTCAAATTTTGGGGGATAAAAGAGAAAGAGACCTTGAAATTAAATCTAACTAACATGCCAATTTGCCAACCATAAACTTCACCAACTTGCAAAGGAATCAATGTGCATAAGATTTGATAAATACGAGACAAGATAAACACATATATGATGAATAAAAAGTGCCAATCACATAATTATTTAGCTGCATAAGGTTTGTTAGTCCCAGATTTACAAAATAAAGGCTAGATCTGAGAAGAGAAAAGAAGAAACACTTCAATAGAAAACAATGGCATAGAAAAAAGGCCTGCAAAATTCTCTATCTCTGATGAAACCTCTCATCTATCTCTGTCACTATGATGATCTTCTTTGTTGTGGTAATTGCTTTCTTCTCTATGCAGTCATAAAACTTGGTTTATAAAGGAAAAGAAACCCCATATCTACTTGCTGCTGCATGCCTAATTTTTTGCCTCTATTTTATCCTTTATCTCATGCAAAAATCTCTTCATTTGCTGCATGTTTCCATTTACTTGAGTTCACAATAGTTTTCTTTGAAACAGACATGGGAAATAAAGTGTGAGGAATAATAAAGTAATGCTTTATTTCCTTTTTCTATATCTTGCTTTAGTTTTAAAGTTTCTTTTTTATGAAACTTATCTTTGCTTCCCATGTGAGTTTTAAACAATGAAACTTTAATAATAAAGATTTTTTACCTTTATTTTATATTGAGGGTCCCACCCATTTTAGAAACATTGACTCACTCATGACTCACTTATGAATCTCTTTACATTCTAATGACTCACTTTAAATATAAATGTTTAAAACATTTAAATAAAATTAAACTAGAAACATTTACGTGAGCTTTTATGAAAGCATGTAAAAAGATTATATTTGTTTCTTCCTACCACCTAGAGTTGTGGTGCTCATCTTAGAGAAAACTTTCTCTGACAACCCCTCTGTAATGTGCCATTGGCTATTAGAAACACGTGGCACTTCAGTGCTCACCCTTCTATTTCATGTTGGGAGTGCATGAGCCATTAGATGAAACCTGCATCTACGGTGCCTATGTGTTGTATTTGACTACATATCATTATTATAAGGCTCGCCTAAATTGAAGACTCTCTATAGCCTACGCTTTGAGATTCTATGTTGCACTTCACTTTATGAATGCATTAGATTTTATTATGATGATTGTGTTTCTTCTTAGAATGGCAGAGGCTTCATGGGCTATGCCATAATCATGCTTTCAGGCTGCTTCTTTGATATAGTGTTGCATTGAACTATATGGGCTTCTCTCCATAAAGGTCGTACCATTCTCATGATGATATAGTTGATAGATTATTTTCATTATATCTTGATTCCTTGAATTCTGTTGCGCCTTTGTGAGAATGGCTCATGCCTTCTATATTTTTATGAGCCATGCCTATATTTTTATAGGTTGTGCCTTTTATATTGCAGTGTCGTACTTCATAACTGATGCTAAGTATTAGAAGGTTTCTCTATTGTGTTTTATGATGCCTGAGACTGTTATGGTTACTCCATTATTTATAAGGCAGTGCCTTTGTTCATTGATTCCAATATGCCCATGCACCTTCATTTGGTTGATGTGCCCATCTCTTCAAGTATGCGCTTTCTATTGAAATGGTTGTGCTACATTATATATTGTTGTGCCTTTTATCATAGGTTGAGTGGAGTTTAAAATAGCTATGCCACATTGATTTGGATTGCATCATCATTTGGTTAGGCAAAGCACTTTCCTTTGTATAGCTGAATGCCACAAGAGGTCGAGCCTTCTTCATATTTTCATCTAGAATCACAGTGGCTTCATGCCTTTAGACAAATCCTTACTGAATCTTTATTGACACTTCATTGACTCAGTCTGACACTGAAAACATAATGTAGTGAAAAGCATTCTCAATGTTGAAAATTCTTCAACAGGCTTGATAGGGGACAGCTGCAGTAACTGTTGTTAAGGAGCTACTATATGAGGGTGTAGAGGAACTCCTTTAAAAGAGTAAATTTTCTATTTCTTGATGACTTAGGAGTATAGAGGGCTAAAGCAGCCTAGTTGGATGCTTTAGCCACTACATTACTAACTAGGTTTGATGAATTATCATTATAAAAAAAATTATTTTTCTTATAGTTTGTGAATGAAGAAGAAGCACTAGATTGGGTAGAGGGAGGAAGCCTCAAACTGGCTGCACGTCTGCTAATAATCATGGAGTGCTATGCTCAAATGTGTAGATGAAGAATATTTCATAAGAAAAATCCTATCTCATATTTGTAGTTGAAGGTTTCCAATGAAAACTCTCTACACATCAGAATTAGGAAGAGCATAGGGAATCTAATAGAAAAGAGACTGATAACAGCAAATGAAGTTTGTTACCTTCTTAGAACTTCCTTTATTGCAATGGACAAGGTCAGTAAAAGTGACCTATGGTCCTATGTTCACTTGGAAGTGTTAAAAAAATTGATTGATATGTTAATCAAAAGAAATGATGGAATGCTCAAGAAGCGAACAAAACCAATCCAACACAGTATCCTTGAGGGAACATAGGAAAAGTTTTACTAACAAAGCATCTTGAAAGGGAAAATAATTGCATATAGTAGTGAATGTAGAGATGTGTGTCTACAGATTGCCCTGTCTAGTATATTTTTGAATCTTGGTGCCTCAAAGTTTTATGGAAATGGAGTAGCAAGGATAGATAATGAGAACAGGCTACACCTATAGTAGGCAGAGACATGTGGTTGTGGAGATGATGTGGAAAGCGTGGCAAGTTGTTACTGTAATGAGCCACCGTTATGTAAAAGTCAGTTTATGATAGGGTCAATAATATGTGTGTGTGAGGGGAAGAGGAGTAGAAGCCAAGGGTTGTGAAAGATGTTGGGAAACTCTAGGGGTACTAGGAGAAAACATGAACTGTTGGTTTTAGGACAGACAACTGAGGGGGGGGGGGTGAATCAGTTGTCACCAAAACTTCTATTCCTTAATCACTTAAAGCCTTCTTATATTTCAACAGCATAATAATTATTTAATCATGGAAGCATAATGCAATACCTTAAGAGTAGAAACACATTCAACACATATAACACCAAGATTTTAACATGGAAAACCTGGTTAAGGGAAAAACCATGGGGTGACTAACCCAAGATTGTATTCTCTATTAAAAGAATAAGAAAGAACAAAATGCCACTTGCCAATTAGGGCTCACTGCCCAAGCACACTGCTCACAAGAGGCCCACTGGCTATAGGAAACACATTATCTATAGAATAATATAAATATTACATACTTGAACTGGAGATTAGCATCTTCACTATGCTTGAGACAATTCCATTTAAGCTCAACACCTCTGCTCTAATTTTCACTCCTTTCTTCTCTACCACATTCTCATCGCTACTTCGGACACTTTTGAATGACTTCGCAATTCTTATTTATACATGACATGAACTTTGAATGATCATCAAAGTCGGCACAACATACTTTATTTTATTATAGAGCAATTACAAAAATACAAATTGACTTGTTACAAAAACTTTATGTGTATCACTACATTGTCGGCCACACATATCTGGGACTTCAATCTTCTTTGAGGAACATGCTATGCTTCACAAAATATCTTCAGGATCATACCCAAGTCATCCGGTCAGCCAAGATTAGGAAGAACACCATCACCCAAAGATAAATCTTCAATTACGAGCTCGATCTTCAATGCGGACCACCAACACAAATTGGACACAATCTAGAGACCCCCACAAGCTTCCTTGAATCACCAAGAACATTTGCACCACTTCTGCTTACTATAATCAATCATATCTTCATCCAGAACCTCAAGAACACAATCGGTCCTCACTGTCACATTAGAAAGATTGCTTGTGGACCTCCAAACCATGAGAAAATTGAGTTGTCAATTCACATTAGCTTCCCAAACATGCTACCAGATCTGCAGAACAAGATATTGCATTTCTAGATCTCACCGGACCTATTTGTGCCACTCGGTCACCTCTGAATAACTGCCAGAACCTATTTTACTCATATGGACATAACTTCTCCAAATCTTCATGTGGATCTTTGAAATCTTGACTGGAGCACCTTCAGACACATATCTACAAACCCTTTGATGCGCATACTCTGATCTTCAACTGACTGGGATCTTTTCTTGATAGAACTTTACTATCTTCATAGTCCTTCTCTGTTTCTGATAGGGCTAATTTTCTCAATATCCTTAGCACACAACTCATCCAATCCTTCACATCAATGCAACAGGAGTATGTTGACATCAATGACAACACCAGTAAGGCCCATACTTGCAACATGAACTGTAAAGGCCTTGAGGGCGGAACGAATACATATTGATTAATGGGATTCATTACACCAGCAGACAAGCCAAATCTTGCACTACCAGAGTGAGCAGAATTGGTAGTCATATGTAGAGGAGTATTTAAGTCTAAATACCTATTGTAGGTAGAGGCAATGAGACCTAGTTTCTAGGAGTATGGAATTAGGAGTCTTGTGCACTTGGAACATAGCTTACCAATAGTGGGGCATCACTATGCATTATATGAGCAATACCCCTAGGAAAATGAATGCCCTAAGGATGATTCATTAACATGATGCAAAGAGCATTGACGAGAGGGGTAACTGAACGAGAAATGTCCTCATGATGCAAGAAGTCTTAAAAATCAACCAAGTGGTGATCCATGTCATTAATTTTTCTTATGGGACATATTCAAGTGTTGCCTCACGATCAAAGGCTAGATCTACATCATGAAAGGTAGTCATCGACACAGTGTGAGAAGAAGAAGGAGATGAAACAGAGACATTAATTTGTTCAGAAGAAAGATGAGTGAAACCAAGAGCCAAGCGAATAGGTGTTGTAGGATTAGCAGAAAATGTCATAGAGCGATTTCTTAGACTCATACACACAATGTATAGAGAATTTAAAGAGAGGATCGTAAAACTCATAAACTATGTTCAGGATTTACGACATGCAGTATTAAGTGATGAAAGGAAAATGTGGTTTTGTTTCAAGACAACGAGTTCACTTCAATGAAAGGATGAACCATGACAATGAAGAAAGAAAAAGTTTAAATGTAGAACGTTGGGTTTACCAAAGTGTAGTGTGGGAAAAATTACCTCTCAATTGAATACCTTCAATCATGCAAACTTTCCACTAACAACTACACTCAAGTTCTATGATCTAAGGTATTAGATATGCAGGGTCTTGCACTAGGACTTCATAGAACCAAATTTTATGCATCCCAATCAAAGTAGTACAACTTGACTAGGTGATTAACAGTGAAGGGAAAACAAAAGAAATGCAGAATTGAAATGATTGTAAATAGAATTGAAAGAAACTGATAAAGGAAATGGAAAGAGGCAGAAAAGAGGACCCTATAGCCAAAAGGGGAAGATCACTACCTTGGATGATAGTGCTTAGTGAGGATGTCTATGCAGGGCACTAGAGTCTGGAAATTATCAAAAATATTTTTTTCTCCTATATGTACGGGCCCAGGTCATTTGAACAACAAAAATTCAAACAACAAACATACCCAGTGATATCTAACAGACACAGAAAATTGAAATAAAATCAATTAAGCTAATGAATTGAATTGGTACAAAGAGAGGAAGCGTGGATACATAAAACCTCTATGTTGTTGTATAACTCTTTCCTTCAAGATACCTATAAAGAGAGGGGAGAAATGGTTGGGCTGCTTAGGGAATTGCCTCAGTCAAGTCCAAGTTTTGGTATTTCTACCTCCACTAGCAGTGACTGATGGAGATAATAGAACAAAAAATAAATAACAGTGTGTGATCCTATCTGAAGTGTGTCTAGGAAGGTAAGAACAATAATAAATCAAATAAACTAATAAGATTTGCTTCCCTGGTCTATGGGGAAGAAACCCACAAGGATGCGGCCTATGCAAGATATCAAAATGGTGGTCTACACCATAGCACAACTATGCAACATAATAAAAGATTGAAATGAAAAAAGACTAAGCAACACAATAACAACCTTACCAATTTGATAGAGAATAGGAAGCTAAAAATCAACTAGATCTTGAATCTGATGCATAGATTCAAAACCCTAGCAAGGTAGAGCTCCCATAATGAGTATAAGTGTGAACCACAACCTCTAATAACTTTAGAGAAAGGTACCAAGCCACAAGGAGTACCAAAAACTAATACAACTACTATAGAAATTGAATTCACCAAAGAAAAATGCCAAAAATGAGAGTGCTGTGAGATTAAGTGATTGAGAGCATGAATTTTGAATGTTGAATGAGAGAGAGTTATGAGTTAGCTTCCAAAAATCTATCCAAAATCACATCCAAAAGGGAAAAATCTAGGAATAACATGCTAAGAGATGTTCTATGACTCAGAGAGGCATTACAAAAAGGTCTCATGATTACCAAAGGCAAGTGGTAGTGCTCAAGAATGGTCACCTGGTATTAAATGGATGTAGGATGCTAGCTCATCGCGCTGACATTACATGGAATGCTCGCGTCCTAGTAAAACTAGTTCCTAGTCACACAGGATGCATTAGGATCATTGTTGGGATAAAATATTGGCCTCCTTTTATACTATTTTCATATGTTTTAAGACCTTTTCTATATGGTTCTACAAAGACTTCACAAACATTATCTCTATTTTATGTTGTTTCATATATACTTTCCAAAGACTTTGAACCTATGCTGATAAATAGAATATGGTGATTATATTATCAAATGGATGTTTTAAATTATTGATAAGCATGTAATATAGATAGGATTTCATAAGTGTAATATGAACGGTTATTTTATATATATATGTTGGAATAATTAACCTTGTGCAGCAAAGGCATAACATCTAGGAAGGACTCATTGTAGCAGATTGCAGAATAGGGGAATTGATTAAAGTATAGTCCAAGTGCCAGAAATGGAGATCAATGGAGATGAACGTGGTCATCATGGAAGAATAAATGCAAGGAAGAAGAAGACTCGTTTTAGAAGTCTAACCGTAATTTATGTGTTTGCAATCATGAGCCATTGTATGGGATTTCTATTCGAATAGGACTATGTTTCCTTTATTCTAGATTAATAAGCTGATCTCAAAACTATATCCTAATATCTAGGGATGAATTGTTGATCGCAGTTAGTTAGAAGTTCACATACAACTCTCCCACTTTTGTATAAGTTAGGGGATGAGTTTGTTGATGAGTTAGCTGTTCTTTTTACTATCTATTGATATAGCCGTTACTCTATTTTTCTATAGTTATCTGTTATTTATTATTCCAGACATGCTTTGATTTTGAATAAAATCTTAAGAAGATTATGTCTTTGATATGAATTGAATTCAACTAAATGTTATGAAATTGTGTGAAGATCTGGAGTAGATTTAGTTTCTAGAAGAAGTAAGATAGTTCCCTGAGCTAGCCACTCAAGGTACTAACTCTTGCTTCATACATTCCTTTATTTATTTATGCATTTCTAGTTACACTTTTTCATGTTATCTTTCACATTGCATTTTTTAAGTAAGTAAGAAATCGTGATTGATATTTTTGATAGTCAAGATTTATGAATAGAATACATCTTTGAAGTCCTCTAGAGGTTAGTGTTAAGTCTTTTCTCATTTTGTGTATTTCAAGTTAATTATGTAATTCTCTATTAAATATAGCTATTTTCAGCCTATGCTGGGGGTACCTATAGCAACCAGGTTTTCAACTATTTTTGTTGTTCTTTCATTTCTGTAAACTATAGTTAATTAAGTTGATTAGAATAAGTTTGTATGATATAGTTTAGGATAGAAATGAGTCTTGAAGGCATATATAGTGCGAGCATCATCACAAGCTTACACTCTCTGATCGATAATTCAATGTAGGAATGCAATGATAGAGTGGACTGTTCTGTTAGGTTTAACCCTGGATTTTGTTTAAGTCTACAACGCATTAGTTTTCCTCTACATTTTTGGCGTCATTTCTGGGGATGGTGCTATCTTCATAGTCTCATTAGCTAGGTTTCACACGCTTTTATAGTTAAATCTTGATTTCAGCATTAGATTTAATAAATTCATTTTTCAAGAAACACCACGCATTCTACTAACATTGTACAGGGCCGCTAAAACATAAAGCTCAAATTATTATATGTGGAGGCAAAGAGATACTTAAGGTAGATTCCTCCCATCAACTTCTCAGAATAACGAGGGCACAACTAATTTCAACTACACCATAGGAAGTGTTGAAGGAGATTTTCCTTTTACATCTTCATCAACACCCCCTACATCTCCATCAGCTTCCTCTACTACCACAGAAGGAACTTTTAGAACCATGGTAGATGCAGTAGAGGATCCTCCAGGACAAGCTACATTTGAATTCCCTATACCAGACCTAGCACGGGCAGCTATTCTGAAAAATATACCACCTTTTGCATTGCCTATTTTTGATGGTTTGGTGACTAAAGATCCTGACACTTTCCTGTTCGAGTTTGATGTTCTATGTAGGAGTTATGATTATACCATTGATCCTTATAGACTCAAGTTGTTCCCTACTACCCTAAAAGATGCTACTTTAAGATGGTTTATGGGACTAGGAAAAGATACCACTCTAGACTAGGATACCATGAAGACAAAATTCCTAGAAAAATACAAAGACTACTGCAGAGGACATGATAGGAGGAAAGATGACATATTTAGGATGTCATAGAAGGAGGATGAGCCACTAGAAGACTATGTGGAAAGATTTCAGTTTTCCTTGAAGAAAAACCCTTAGAATAGATTGTCTAAAGAATCACTGAAACTGGTCTTTCTAAGGGGAGTGAATGATGACTGCATGGATGCCCTCAACCTTATTGGAACTAGGGATATATCTCAACTTCCCTTTGAGGATATCTACATAGCTTGCAGAAATTATTCTAGAACATTCTCCAGAAAACCAAGGGGAGAAAGAGCAGCCATCACAGGTAAGGCAACTAATGGAGTTTCAAGGGTGGAGATTAGTAACTTGTTGACTAACATGAAGGAGGACATTATTAGCCATATGGACACACAACTGGACACTCTCCATATCAAGAAGAAACAAGAGGAGGTAGATGCAATGCTCACTAAGTATTGCCTCAGCTGTAGATAGAGAAAGGCCAGTTGCAAATGCAAAAGGGTGGCTAGCATACAACAAGAAAAGGTTGAGAGACCTGAGTTGCAACAATTTGAAGGAGAAGATGTGCAATTGTTCTTTATTGCTCAAAGGAGACCTTGGCAGCAAAGGTAAGGTATGCCCTCTGATCCACTTAGTTTTAATTCTCCCTTTCCTACTGCAAATTTGAACTTCTATGCTTGGAATGCTCAACAATGGCCTAGTAAGCTAAATGCATGGCAAACCCCTCAATGGCCTACTCCCTAATGGCCTACTCCACAAGCTGGTTGGAACCAACAATAGCCTAACTCATGGCCATAGAAAAATTTCCAAGGTCCCAACTATAATCCTCAGTGGCCTCCTCAGCAGCAACAATGGTAGCCTCAGTGGAACAAGGGCCAACAATGACAGAAAAATGTACAATTTCAGCAACCTATGATTACATCCCAGCCACAGCAGTAATCCATAATGCCACCACCTCAAAATCCACCTCCTAGACCTACCCAGATCCCTGCCCAACCTACACCTAACCCTAACAACAAACATGTTCAGCAAGCTTATACTAACGAGGTGATGCAATATCCCACCTATGGGGTGGAAGTGAGTAATGTTCATCTTAGATCAGGGAAGCAACTTGCAGGACCTTCATCTCCCCAAATTACTGAGCTTGAAGATGAAGAGGCCACTTAAGAGGCCCCAGATAAACAACCCTTGGAACCTGAATCAAAACAAGATGCCCAACCTACTTTGTAACAGAAGTCTCCTCCTTTCCCTGAGCATTTGGCCATGCAAAAGAAACCAGCCCAAGTTGATACTGTCCTTCTCATCTAGCTAAAAGATATCAGCATCAAGATTCCTTTAATCCAAGCCATCAAGGATATCCCCATCTATACCAAAACTATTAGGGATCTTTGTATAAAGAAGCCAGGAAGGAAGAGAATAGACCCTTAGACAGTGCATGTTTTAGGTAATCTTGCTGACATTATGTTGGGTAATATAACTGTTCCAAAATACACAGATCCAGGTAGCCTAGTGGTGGATGTAAAGATCAATGGGACTCTGATTAAAAACACCTTGATAGATCTAGGGGCTGCAATTAATGTCATGACCAAGGAAACAATGTAGACAATCCAATTAAACAACCTTAGGCCTACTCAGACAGTCTTGCAATTAGCTGATAGGTCTACAGTCAAACCTGAAGGGGTCATAGAAGATTTGGTCATTGTATTAGATTCTTGGGAATACCCTATTGATTTTATTATTTTGCAGCCTAAGGCTAATCTTGCTGGATACCTCTTATATTAGGTAGACCATGGCTTGCCACTTCTAATGCATTCATAGGTTGTAGGTCTAGCAACATGATCATATCTAATGGGACATTGACCAAGCAGTTGGTATTATATCCACCATCCCAACCATACCATGAGCTTGAGCAGACCATTTGGCCTAGAGGATGAGGATGCCTATTCCCTACAAACCTTGATGACTATAGAACACAGCCCTTTATTGCCTATTCCAGATGAAGATGAATTAATTGCTCATGTCATACAAAACAATTGTGGGAGACATCCACAGCAACAAGAATGCCTATCTTGCTTACAAGACCCCCTGAGTAGCATAATACCCAATAGTTCATCAGAAGAAGTCTCCCAAATCTTCATGTATTATTGCCTCAGCAATGCATACCTATATTATCTAGCCTTGATTTGTCTTCTGTTCAACAATTGTCTAAACAAGTAGAAGTCAAGCCAGGTAAGATGTTGGACATTAACAATACACTAACTAATGAACAACAACAATCCCTGCATGCAATATTACATACACAATCAACATTTACTTGGGATTACAATTATATGAAAGTTATTGATCCTACCCTATGCATGCACAAGATATACATAGATGATGGGTATAGACCAATCAAACATCTGCAGAGGTGCATGAATCCAACCCTCAGAGAAATTGTTAAAGTTGAGCTTCAGAAGCTTTTGGATGCAGGATTTCTATACCCCATTTCAGACAGTGAATGGGTTTCACCATTGGTTATAGTCCCCAAGAAAGGAGGCAAATGGAGGTTCTGTGTTGATTACAGAGAATTGAATTTACTGCTATAAGGAAGGATCACTTTCCATTGCCTTTTATTGACCAAGTTCTTGACTCTTTAGCAGGCAAGAAATATTTTTCCTTTCTTGACAGTTTTAGTGGTTATAACTAGATTAAGATTGCTCCAGAAGATCAAGATAAGACAACATTCACCTACCCTTGGGGGACATATGCATACTCTGTTGTACCCTTTGGGCTATACAATGCCCTAGCTACATTTTAAAGAGTAGTCTTAAGTATTTTCTCTGATTTTGCCCATGACAGTATGGAGATCTATATGGATGACTTTATCACATATGGTGACACATATGATGAAGCCCTACACAAATTGGAGAAGGTATTGGAAGACAACTACAGGGTTTACACCTTATGATATGGTCTATGGCAAGACTACAGTCCTGGCTATGAATTTGAACAGAAAACCCTGAGGACAACAATGGACCTAGGAATGGATTTGACAACTACATAGAAGGAAAGGCTACAACATTTGAATGCCTTGGATGAAATGAGACTGGAGGCCATTCATCATACGGAGGTCATACAGAAACAAAGGGAAAAATGGCATGATAAGTACATCAAAACAAAGGAATTCACTGTAGGAGACTGGGCACTACTTTATGATTCAAGGTATAAGGACTTCAAGGGCAAGCTTTAGTCACGGTGGTTAAGCCCATATGAGATCAATCAAGTCTTTCCTAATGGTGCAGTTCAATTGCAGACTATAGATGGAGTTTAGTTTTCACTACTGGTCAATGGGCACAGGTTAAAGTTGTATAAAAGGACACTTTAGAAGGATGAATTTCTTATTTATTTAACTGCCCAATATGTTACTCCTGATACTCTTGATGCTGATACTTTGACACCAGAAGATACACATTCAGATACTGATACACCAACACTGTCCAGTGATGGGGAGGTTGAGTTGCATTACTCAACCCCTATTGCTGAAAATTAAATTTCTTTGTTTTTACTCACATGTACACACTGCACAATTTCCATGGTTACAACAAGTTATTTCCACCAGGACCTATTTTTCACTTCTCAGTTGGGACCTGACTTAGCTGGGACCTGTTATATTATGTTTACATTTACATAGTCGTGACCTGTGTTGTAGGCGCCAATAGTAACATCTGTATACAGATCTATTCCATTACTTGGTGAACACTACCTCAATTCTCCCACCCATTCCATATACCCGTATTCCTTTCAAATTGATCCATTCATATTATTCCAAGTGTCAATTCACCTTTATGAGTTGGTACTTTCATCCGCCATCTTGCGCTATTCAATTATAACTCTGCAGCCGTACCTGCCACCTTTTATCACCCTATATCTCGTTTGCCACATGCCTATCATCTCAAATCATCTGAATTCTTCACAATTTCTGAGGTATGTTAATTATTCATTTCAACTTCATATCTACATTGAATAACTTTCATTTATTACAACTAGATTTCTTTTTTTATATTCATGATTAGTGATAGTTTATTTCATTCATGCGATGAATATTATCACCATTAATTTTAATTACTCCTCCTCATGCCATAATACCTACCATATGAAGTGCAGTCACTTCATAATTAAGTTGGGGGGAGGGGTTTCTTTTCGATGATTGTCATTTGATCATAGTTGCCTTTACATTTTTGCCTTTGAAAACCTTGTTTAAAACCTTGCCTTTTAAGAAACCAAACAAATACTCTGCACCATGAACTTACCTCTGTCAAATAATGAATTAATATCCTAAGGAGTTATGGATTTATAGTGGAGAAGCAGGAAAGAGGCAAATTGAAAGACTGGTTTTTCAGGGTGGCGAGCTGAAGTAGTAGAAATTGAGTAGCAGAAGTTGACATTGTGTAGGAAATTGACACTGTAGAGTTGTAATTCATAGTAGTAATGGGAGGAGACGTAATCAAAAGGGAACCCTCGACACCAAGGAAATATTGGAAGATGTGTTGGTTCTTTCTCTCTTTACGAGAGCAGGTTGGATGATTACTTCCTCAAAATGACAGAATATGACGATGACATGGTAAACAAATTTACACTTACTCTGCAGTATGATGAAGCAATGGTTAGAGGGTTGACAGTAGATGCTTTCAAGCTTGCAATTGCTCAATTTTTAGGGTTGCCTAGAATAGGGTCTGAGTATCCAGCCAGGGTTGATGCAGCTGTGGCCAGGGAGGAGTTTTGTGAAAGAAGTGAACACGTAGATTCTACCACACAAGGTACCAAATGACTATCTCTTCCATATTTTTGGGGGAAATGTGCTTTCTACATTATCAAGTATATTACTTCTGATGGTAGATATAATATGCTATATACTACACATCTTAAACTGCTCAATTATTTAAGACATGAGAAACTTGTCAATATTCCCAATTATTTGTATAGTATGCTAAAAAGGATGTCTTTAGAGTATCAGAGACAACAAGAAGACACAACTCTTTCTCACCATTGTTTAATAGCTTTGTTAGTTAAAAGGAGTTTAAGGATCTAGTACCCACAGATTGAGTGGGAAGCCTTTAAACAATGTGTAGACATCTCAACACTCTTAGAAGCACCAGACCCAGAAACTAAATCCCCTGTTGAGACTAAGCAAGAAGAAACACAACCTGAGAACCCTCTAGAGTTTATACCTATATCAGTTGAAGAGCCCTCAACCTCTGCTCCTAAAACAAAAAGAACAACTTCCTCAACATCTAGAAAGGGAAAAAAGAGTAAGGAGAACAACAAGAAGAGGAAAAAGGTAGAAAAACATGAGACAGTTACTCCTTGGCGATTAGGGAGGTTAAGGAAGCAAGGTGTTAAAGATAAAGTTGTTGAGCACCAAAGAGAAGAAGACAAAAATAAAGGCCAACAGGATACTGATCCAACTCCTCTGAATCTAGATTCAGATGGAGGAGAAAACCCTCTTGAGGATGCTTCTGCTGACGCCTATGCAAATGTTAATATGTCTGCTAGAAAATGAAGGTACATTTCTTCTTCTAATTCTGAATCAGAAGATCTATTTACTACCAAGAAAATGGGAAAACCTGTGCCAGATGACTTTGCTAAGGAAATTTTTGATAACCCTAAAAAAGGGAATGATGAAAATTTTGAAGGTGAAAAGGGATTGTTAGAAGATGGAGATATAAGGAAGGAATTGCAGGAAGCCCTAGATAGAATAAGGCAACTTGAGGAATAGGTAAGGGGTTATGAAGAAAGAGATAGAGAAAAAGAAAAGAGGATTCAAGAGTTGGAGGAGAAGAGATCCAAACTTATGGCCATGGTTCTAACTTAGATTTGTTGGAACAGTTGGCTGAAAATAAAACAAAGATTGAGGAAGAAGAAGTACTTAATCTCCAACCTCCCATGGTAAAAACCCCAAAGTACCATACTACATTATCCTTGGGCTTTGAACTAATGAAATTGACTGATGAAAATAGGCAAGAGAAGGAAAACTAGGAAAAAGAGAAGCATAACCTCAATGAATCTGTTGCAGAAAAGGATTTGAAGATTAGATAGTTAAAGCAAAAGTTGGTAGAGGTTATTGAAAGAGATAAGCAAATTATGGGATGCAGACCTCCATCAAGAGTATATGCACTATTTTTGAAAGAAAAATTTCTTAGTTTTCAGTTTAACAGATTTATCAATGATCAACCTGACTTGCATTCAAGGTTTATCTTTTATAATTACTTTAAGGAGGCCAGCCTAGAAGAACAAGACCAGTTGTGTGAGTATTACCTGTACAATTATATGATGGATGAAGATATAGAATGGAATCCATGCATTTATGTTGGAGACCTATAGGTCAAAGAATTAAAGTCATATTTCAAAAATGAACAACTCAGAGGGTTATTGATGGACCACTATGAAGAGCAGGAAAAGAAAGTACCACTACAACTAAGGAAGGAAGCCTTGGAGCCTGAAATCATCTTGACCCAATGGTTAACATTACTGTCTCATAAAGGACCATGTAAGGTGATCATGTATTTAAGACTTAGGAACTACAGAAGAATATAGAGTATGGCAGTGTCTATCATCCAAGATTGTCAAAGGTATGTGCAGAGTAGATAGGATAGTTTAACTCCAGAGTTACAAAGAAAGGAACCCCATTCTATCCACTTCATAAATATGCTTGAGAGATTGTGCAGGTATATCCAGATATCAGAGCAGAAGGGAGTATCATGGTTACCTCTCACTTATCGGCCTCCTATCTTTCTTTATCTAGTGCCACATTGGACAAGAGGGAAAAGTGAGTAGTGTAGGCATGTTGAGATGATCAGGATGGAAAGACTTGCATGCTATAATGGGTTCTACCTCAAGTAGGGAAAAGGAGTTAGGGAGGACACAAACCTTAGAAGAATTACTTTGAATTATAATCATCTGTCATAGATGTCTAGTTCTTTAATTTTTCTTAGGGACAAGCAAAAGTTTAAGTTGGGGGGAATGTTGGGATATAATATTGGCCTCCTTTGATACTATTTTCATATGTTTTAAGACCTTTTCTATATGGTTCTGCAAAGACTTCATAGACATTATCTCTATTTTATGTTGTTTCATATATACTTTCCAAAGACTTTGAACCTATGCTGATAAATAGAATATGGTGATTATATTATCAAATGGATGTTTTAAATTATTGATAAGCATGTAATATAGATAGGATTTCATAAGTGTAATATGAAAGGTTATTTTTTGTGTATATATTGGAATAATTAATCTTGTGCAGCAAAGGCATAGCTTCTAGGAAGGAGTCATTGTAGTAGAGTACAGAATAGGGGAATTGATTAAAGTACAGTCCAAGTGCCAGAAATGGAGATTGATGGAGATGAATGTGGTCATCATGGAAGAGTAAATGCAAGGAAGAAGAAGACTCATTCTAGAAGTCTAATCATAATTTATGTGTTTGCATTCATGAGCCATTGTATGGGATTTCTGTTCGAATAGGACTTTGTTTCCTTTGTTCTAGATTAATAAGCTGATCTCAAAACTATATCCTAATAACTAGGGATGAATTGATGATCGCAGTTAATTAGAAGTTCACATACAACTCTCCCACTTTTGTATAAGTTAAGGGATGAGTTTGTTGATGAGTTAGCTATTCTTTTTACTATCTATCGATATAGTTGTTACTCTATTTTTCTACAGTTATCTGTTATCTATTATTCCAGACATACTTTGATTTTGAATTAAATCTAAAGAAGATTTTGTCTTTGATATGAATTGAATTCAACTGAATGTTATGAAATTGTGTGAAGATCTGGAGTACATTTAGTTTCCAGAAGAAGTGAGATAGTTCCCTGATCTGGCCACTCAAGGTACTAACTCTCGCTTCATACATTCCGTTATTTATCTATGCATTTCTAGTTAGACTATTTCATGTTATCTTTCACATTGGATTTTTGAAGTAAGAAATCATGATTGATATTTCTGATAGTCAAGATTCATGAATAGAATACATCTTTGAAGTCCTCTGGAGGTTAGTGTTAAGTATTTTCTCATTCTGTGTATTTCAAGTTAATTATGTAATTTTCTTTTGAATATAGATATCTTCAACCTATGCTGGGGGTACCTGTAGCAACTAGGTTTTCAACTATTTTTGTTGTTCTTTCATTTCTGTAAACTGCATTTACTTAAGTTGATTAGAATAAGTTTGTATGATATAGTTTAGGATAGAAATGAGTCTTGAAAGCATATATAGTGCAAGTATCATCACAAGCTTACGCTCTCTGGTTGATAATTCAATGTAGGAATACAATGATAGAGTGGACTGTTCAGTTAGGTTTAACCCTGGATTTTGTTTAAGTCTACAACGCATTAGTTTTTATCTACAATCATGTAACCACTTAAGCATTAGAACATAATTTGAATAAAATGAGAGAAAGAAGCCTAAATCAAACAATCATTAGCCTATAATGTAGAGAGAAGGCGCAAACACTATGGTGGTTGCAAAACATAGAGTGAAATTGCAAGGGTATGCAATTTTTGATGTTACATTATCTCATGCATTGTTTACATGAACATGGATAATTACACATAGGAGTTAAGCTTTCTTAGGAGTACTAGTTGAGTAGGAGTCCATTTTTAGCCTCATTCTATTTTTGGTCATGCTATTTTTAGTTGGTCTTAATTATGTGGACATGCCTATTTTGGCTCCACTAAATTTAAATTACTATTGACCTATATATGTACTTCATATTGTGAGTTAATTCATCCATTCATTAATCTATTTCTTTCATCTCCTATTGTTTGTATACTCTCATTTTCTAACTCTTGCAGAGTTTTTGATTGCATGTCTTTCATGGCTCGACCAACTGCCCTCATTCGTCTAGTTGATCTTGGTTCTCATAAATTGATGGACCTCAAACACGTTTGGATACACAAAAATGGAAGGAGAAATTATTACTTGCAAGTCCAACAATGATTATTGCCCCAACACCTATAAAGGAGTCCAATCACATATGTTAATAATTGTGCTTGAGTGGAGAGGGTTCGACTGCATAGTCAAATAATGAAACAAAGTGGATGCAAAATCAAACAATCACAAAATTAGTCAATTTCAATTATAGTTTTATGTTTTACAGACCTCATACACATAATTTAGAAGGAAAAAAATGAGAGACCAAATCATTATTTGCAAGTCTGTCATTGATGATTGCTCCAACACTTGTGAACAAGGTTGCTCACCAATGTCAACATCTATGCTTGAGTGGAGAGGGTTCATCCACACAATAGAATAATGACCATAAGTGGTGGAAATGAGAGTGAAGTCCATGGCATAAATGCACATTTAATTTTAGGTTTAACTTTTGATTTAGGTTTAGATTGGGCACTTATATGCATGTTTGGTGGACCTCAAATACTTTTAAATTGTAACTATATGGAGTATAGCCTGTGGTAGTCTAAATGTACAATGTAGCAACACAATGTATAACATGGCACTAGGAACTTCTATTATGGCATCTCAGATATATTAGGTGAAACAATAAACATCTTATTTCCATGTTTATATATATATGGACATATAGGAATAGTAATTGGAGAGTTGTGAAAGTATTTTGGTGGTGTTAGCACATAGTTATTCTTGGTATATATTAAGCTTAAGTTTAGGTGTGTACATTCATCTATGTTTAGCAACGAGCTATTCTTGGCATGCCTAGATTAGCTTTGTCTAAGTTAAGTAGTTGGTTTTCCTATTCTTGGAGCACCAAGTATTCTTAGTGAGATTTTTCTATTATTGGCTCGACTATTATTAGTTGATTATGCCCTATATGTACTACCTCTTGGAAGTTAATCACTCATCTAATTTTTTCTTTGCATATTGCTTATGTCTTTGACAATGCTGAGTGTGCAATTGTTTGATCTCTCATCACTCCTTGTGTCAGTATTCTCAATCTTCCATGATAGTTCTTGATTTCCACATTGTATCAGAGTGCAAATGGGTAAGGTTGCAAGTCTGGTAAAGTTTGCATTGTTGAAATCTTGAGAACAACATATCCTTTGCATGGTGGATCTCTATTTTTGTGGCAAATCTATATTTTAAGGCAATTGAAGACCTTTTTTTTGTTGTAGAGGCTTTTTTGTAGCATCATGGAAGCAGCTGAGGGCTTTTTTGACCACTAAGAAGGTCAATTTTTGCTCAAGACATGTAAAACCCTTGTGCCAGGTGACGACTTTCTGTTTGAAAGGCACGTAGGGCCTGATAGCAACCCATGGTCTATTTAATAGGCATGCAGGGCCTTCAAAAAGCCTACAACCTGTTTACAAGGCACGCAAGGCCTTCAAGAAGCTTGCGATCTGTTTACAAGGTACACATGGCCTTCAAAAGCCCATGACCTTTGTTTATTGTGTCTCTATTCTTCTTTGGCCTAGCCTTTGCACCAAATTCACCCCTCCACATCAGCAGAATCAACCTATTTTTTTCTTTTTTGCAGATAGTAGGCATTGATTATATGCAAAGAGGAAGGGTTAGTAATAACAGAAGGGGCTGACATCTTGTTGCATGAAAACATGTAGCTTTGGTGCCCATCAATGGTAGAAATGACTTAGATATCACCTCAATGCCCCAAATTTGTCCTCCAAACAACAAATTGACCCTGCAAAACACCAAATCACCCATGCAATTAGAAAAAACAAAGGTATTTCGACTTGTTTCTTGCATGATTTTGAAGTTTTACGCCCAACTTTGTGTTTTTTCTAAACATTTAGGGCTTTTTAAAGAAAATCTATATTAAAACTTGATTTAAAATTCTTTTTTTTTTGCAAAATCAAAAGTGCTACTCCTTGTAAAAGTTTATTTTTGTCCAAATATTCTTTGGCAAATAAAATTAAAAAAGCATTTAAAATCATGTAATAGGCAATTTTTGCCCATGCACTACTTATAAAGTGTCACAACTGGGGGGTATTCAAAATAATCACAGGGTGTCTTAGTAGGTTGTGTTGTCTTCTTCTTTCCACACTTATTTTTTTGCAAAACTAATTCAACAACATGGATTCACAACAAGCAATCAAGTCAATGACCCCGTTTAATTATCATGAGTTGAAATCTACAATTCAACTTGTGTTAAAGAATAAAGGGTTACAAAGGGTAACGATGGGAACTGAAAAAGAACCCATTATTGATACAAAGAAGGATAAATGGTTTAACAAGTGTGATCAAGCCTTTGGTTTTCTGTGTCTAAATATAGATCCTGAACTATTGTTTCACATAGAAGCCTTGAAAACACCCAATGAAGTTTGGATAGCATTAGAAAAACTCTTTGGGAAGGTTGATGAGATGAGAGTTCACGAGTTGGAGAATGAGCTAATTATTTTGAGTCCAAGTACATTTAACACCATAGAAGACTTCTTCACCAAGTTTAAATTTGTAAGGCTGCAATTAAAAGAGTGTGGAATTGACAAGAAAGATGATCAACTTGTGCTTTCAATTCTCTCCAAGTTAGGACCTGAGTATTCAATATTTGTATCTACATTCTACTCCACTAAAAGAGCTCTTGGAGCCACATGGACAATGCCATCCTTAGATGACTTCATTGGAGACTTAACTAGGGAGCAAGATAAGTTAATACACATGTCTAGCTTGAAGACATCAAAACCTCAACCTCTCTTTGTTGGGAATGGGGAACATAATCTTTCAAATAAAAAAGGGGAGAAGAATAAAAAATACAAGGAGATCAAGAAAGAACAAAAATTTGAGCCCAACACAGAATCTTCTTCAAAACAAGGGAAACCTAAGAAAGAGAAAATTAAGTGCACCTACTATAAGAAACTTGGGCATGATGAGCACATATGTATGAAGAAAAAGATAGACCACCTCACTCATCTTCTTAAGAAGCATAACATAGGGATCCATGAATCTATCAAAGTCCTCATCAACCCAACAAACTTCGAAGACAAAAGAAAAAGGAAAAGAGGAACTTAAGGGAAATGCACTAGTTGCAGTAGCATCATCATCATCTCCATCTTGGATTATTGACTCGGGTGCTTCACACCATATGGCTTCTTCATAGGTTGAGTTTTCTTTCATAGAACCTTATAACATGTCTAGCATCACCTTGGGTAATGACACACCAACAATAGTTGTAGGGAGAGGGTCTATTGAAGTTGAAGGAGGAACATTCACAAATTTTTGAAGTGTACCTTCACTTTCAACTAATCTCCTATTAGTGTATCAAATTGCTCACATAGGGAAGGGCATGTGAGTTGAGTTTAATCCAGATTCAGTTGAGATCAGAGAGTTGCATAGAAAAAACATAGTGGATTTGGGAAGGGAAGATCACCATGCTAGGTTATAGACCTTCTCACACTTTGCCCCTGATATTACTTCTTCTAACCATCCACAATAGATTCTAGAGGTAGATTTTTCTTCTTCTTCTAGTTCAGACAGCGAGGATAGTGATGGGGTGTCATGTCCATCCATCTCTAGATTCATTTTGGAGGATGAGGTTTTAGCATCTGACTCACGCACATTTAGCTCTCTTTGGGGTAGACAACCACTTCAGAGTGCAGGTACTAGGGTATATAATTTAGTTGGTGGCCGACTTACATTGTCACATTATAGGGCACATGCTTTCTATGCCTCCACTTATGAGTTTAGTGTTGCTCTTTCGAGAGCTTCCGGCAATTCATTACAGGAGGGTCATATTTAGGATTCACTTCATTGGCACACACTTCTACTAGACAACTCTTGGTTATTTGTAGAGTCTCACATATCAAATCTTGATGACACCTTGGAGGATCTCATCTTACTGTTTGATGATATTATACATACACTTACTACTACTACAAAGTTCAGAGAGGCTTCACTGAGGGCTTCTAGTAATTGTTCATAGGACACCTCATGGGATTTACTTTGTAGCCACATGGCATGCATTGACATTTCACTTTTATACATCAGTTCTTTGAATCATGTTCTCCATCAGTCTTCACATGATTTTGAGAGCTCACTTGTTTCAATTAGGCCTGAGACTCCTGATTTGATTGTGACTCATTTTAGCATCAGCATGATGCCATTTGTGGAGTGTTCTAAGATAGGGTACATCTTGAGACTTACCACCTCACCTTGCTTCTTTGAGCATTCACCATTGGAGTTGTTTCTTCCTAGGGGGAGAAATGTCATTTGCCACAAATGGATCATTTTCAGCATTCATACACGAGCATTCTCTTTTGGCATAGGGGCTACTTCATTGTGGGGGGCTACATAGTCTCTTTTACTCTCTTATGGGGGGTCATATCTACATCATCACAGTCAGAGTGACATGGTTTCAAGATTTGTGCAAAGTTATCATCTTTGAGGAGGCTTCCTAGTCTTCATTTTCTTTTCTCTCTTTTTGGAGGGAAGTTTTTTTCCACGGGGTTTTCTTCCTTTCTCTGCTTTATGAGAGATTGGATTGCATTGCATTGTACTTGGGTACCTGATTAGGCCTAGTTGCTAGGACCCACTTCATTTCCTCACCTAAGCTTTTCTTAAGGGGGTGTTGGTGTATATTAAGCTTACTTAGGTGTGCACATTCATCTATGTTTAACCACGAGCTATTCTTGGTGTGCCTATATTAGCTTTGTCTAAGTTAAGTGGTTGCTTTTCCTATTCTTGGAGCACCACTATTCTTAGTGAGTTTTTTCTATTATTGGCTCGACTATTCTAAGTTAATTATGCCCTATATGTACTACCTCTTAGAATTTAATCAATCATCCAATTTTTGCTTTGCATATTGCTTATGTCTTTGACAGTGTTGAGTGTGTGATTGTTTGATCTCTTGTGACTCCTTGTGCCGGTACTCGTAATCTTTCATGATACTTCCTGATTTCCATAGTTATTGGAGCATCTATGCACAAGTTTGGATCAACACTTTGAAATGACCACTTAAGGACCTATGTGTACATAATGACTCATCTAGCAATCATTACTACTACTCATGACCCAAAACAATAGGTTTAAGATGTTAAGTCACTTATGAAGACATGCCAAAATTTTTGTGGAAATCTGATGTACCTTTTAGGAGCTTAGGGTGTGCAAAGTTAGGATGTATGGATATGTGTCCTCTCTCCTATTCATTTTGTGTTGAAAACAAAATTTTAAATGACAATTTGTAAATCAACATTTTGGTTCGCCAATATAAATGAGATGCAATTCGTAATAAATGTACATTTGTATAGAAATAATTTGTATATGCTTTTTGTTCAAAATTCTCATTTCTTCTTCTTCATGTGTTAAGGAGTTCATTATTGTTCCCAATTTTAGTCATTGTGCAAATGTGCACTCTAGCACATTATGAAGGAGTGCAAATTTGTTAAGTCTTTGCACTTAAAGCTTGTAATGATCAGTACAAAACTAATTGAATATTTCTCTTGATTCGTGTGAAGTCAAAAATAAGATTATAAACTGAAAACATGATATTTCTATAATCCATCATATGAAATTGTAAAATTTCTTATAAACAACTATGTATAACTTTTTTACATCAACATTTTGAATCACACTTAATAATCCATCATAAGAAACAATGAAATTTTTTAACACAATGTCGATAAAATTTGAGCCAGGTTTATTGTCCAGGGTGGTGTACGGGCACTTCAATCACATTAGAATGCACTCCAATCTGCAGCTTACACTACAATTTGAGCCCCTTGGGAAATGATCCGTATTTTGAGATAGCTGCTTTTTGACTGCTTGGTTGTTTGAAATATCATAATCCCATTATTGAGAAGCAGAGATGGGTAGTGGCAGGCTGTTTTACTAGGAAGCCCTAAGCTATTCAGTGTCTGTTTGTTTTTCCATGCTTTCAAAATGTGACAATCGTGTAACATTTTAGAGATTGTGATGTTAGTTTGCAATTATTGTTGTTATTATTATTAGTTCCTGCCATAGGCAGGATTATTTATAGGAGAGGACTCAGTAGTGGTGCACCCTAACTTTAGGCCTTTCAAAATCATACGTGGCAATTTCATATCACTCCAAAAATTTTACAGTAGTTTACTTGGTAATGCTCCTACTTATAACTAAGGTTTGAGGGCCACATCATCAAATCTGATGCCACATCAACATGCTTTTTGTTGAGGTGTCAAATAGTTCCTAAAAAAAAAGGGTGGACCAATAGGTGTGCATTAAGTCATGTTTTGTTGGTGGGCTAATGTGGCATCACATGATTGGTTGCTTTTAAAATTTAAAGGGCACATTTCATTCAATTATTAGTACTTATAGTAATACTAACAACCTAAAAGTCACAACTACTAGTACTAAACTTTAAAAATATTGGGCCTCAAATGCACATATACTAGTATTAAACATAAAAAAATATTGGGCCTTAAATGAACATATACTTTCTTAGCCATTGGAACTATCTCACCTATTGGGTCTTTTTCCCCTATGCAATCATCTATGAAATTAAATCAATTCAGTTGACCAATGAGAATTGAGTATTAAATTCATTTGGCAAAATCCTTAAAGTTGAAAGTTAATTTTTTTATTTAATGATTTAATAAATGCAATTTATCTGTTGTGTTATTGGTCAATTTGGTGAATAGTAATGGTGAAAAATGGAATTTTTAATTTTTTAATTATATTAAAATTGAGTTGCAAGATCACTATAGTTGAAAATTGATTAAAACATTCAATGCCAAGTACCAATTTGACATGGCAAGTTGGCACTATTTGGCTAGTTGGCAATGAGGTTTTAAATTTCCGTATGCTTATCTAGCGTAACAAAATTTTCAATGGATCTGCATCAATTAAGGCTTGTACAATTTCTACAATCTTTTTGCACAATCTTATGCAAGTTTAAGAATTTATCTGCAGTTAATTTAGTAATTTCCACAGATTTACATGTGGCAAGCAATGTAGATCTAAAATTGAGTAGATGGAACCAAATTAGGGGAAAATGCATGCCTCATCAACTCCTGCCATCTCCACGTTAGAATCCATCAGCAAAGAAGGTTACCCAAAAATAGCGAGGATTTAAGCTTTAAATTTAGTATTGATTGGGAAGCAGAAGTGATGGAGAGTCTGAATCAAATATCTTCGGTTCAGACCAATCCTCAGATGTATATGTTATTATTCTTTCCTGGATCTGTTGAGCTCAAAACAGGTACGGATGCAGTCATATCACCCCGCCATCTCGCAACACTTACTGGATTGGCGAACACAAACCCGCAGGGAAGGACTTGGTAGAAAATACAATTGAGGGAAACACAAACTAATTATAAAATAAACTAATTATGATTATTTTATTATTTCTGTATTATCCAAGCCAAATAATGATACACTAGAAAATTTTAATATTGTTATAAGGAGTTATTTTAAACATATCAAGATACCCTGGAGACAATAAATGAAGATGAGGGGATTACATCAATTATATCAATTATATAGAATAATGTACGCTCAATGATTTTATTAAAATAACACCTCAAATTAGGCACTATGATCTTATAGATAATATGATTGTATATTAATATCATCTATAGGAAATTATTCAAAGGGAATTCACAATCATTTTATATAATGCAATTAATTCACATTGAAAATCCTTATACTATAGGTATATCCTTGTTATCTTAATAATCCATATTTAATAACCAATGGATATTGTCTAAATTAAGAAATATATCTCTAATTTCTCATAATTCATGCTAATAATTATGTTCTTATATCAGAAGACCTACTTTAATATTATTATGACTAATGTTTAGGATATATGGTATATAACTACTCATATACTAAATCTTTTAATTCATAAACCATTTAAATTGTAAAAACTAAATATGTAAACAAACATTTTATCTACTTTAACAAAATTGATTGTCAAAATTGCAAATTGGTTGATCTAAATGCTTTTGCTACTAAATCTTTAAACTTGTTATCAATTACAATGTCATTGATTTTATTCAACATTTCAATGGCAGGAACCTGACGCAATGCATCTCTTGTTATATTATAGCTCTTAGCAATATGAAATAGTTAGTAAGTCAAATACTCATCAAATTCTGAGTTATGAAAGAAAATTGTGTTTTCTATGCGAAAAGGCAAAGGAAAATGTTCGATCGATGACTAGTACCTTACAATGAAGGATGCAAGATTTACAAGAGTAATTCGTTCGAGCAATTTTTTTATCTTGATTTACAAGAGTAATTTGTCTGAGCAATTTCAAAATTCTAACTGTGATGTACTTCATGGGCTATCTAGTCTTCTACTTTCATTGATACATGGAATTCACAATTGGCTGACAAACACTCTACTTAAATATCATCCACTTTAATTGTCAAACAGTCTAACAATTTTACACCTCATTCACAAAAAAAAGTGGTAAATATTTACCCTATTTTTATTGGCCAAAATTAATTTTTGATTGTTGAAGTGGATGATATATAAGAATAGCCGCTGACAAATGCCAAAGGTATCATCCTTGCTCACGGCATCATCCTCCTGTAATAACTTCTATCCACAATAAAATCTTAATGCTTGTGGAAGGCTTCAGATACAATGAATCTTTGTTTATTGTCTCCACTCCCCAAAATTGAACTTGATAGTTGAATTGGATGATATTTAAAAATAGCCCCTCCACTCCACCACAAATTTTCAATACCAAACGATTAAGATCAAAAACCATCCACTTATAATTGCTCATCATTAGTTTATTGAGCCCATGGATTTTCTATGAATTTTTTTCTACTTATATAATTAATAAATCATGATCAAATTTCTCTACTTAATTTGCATAAAATTTGTAAAAGAAAAATATTGAAAAGGAAAATTATATTTAATATGTGTATTATGGAATTAAATTTGACAAATTTTAATAGGAAATGAAGGTCTTTTAGGGAAAAAGAGAATACTATTATTAAATTTCTAGATAAAAATACAAAAAAAACTTTTAGAATAAATTAAAAAAGAAAAATTCTATATTTTATTAAAATAAACATTAAAAATTATTGAATTCTCTAACAATTATGGTTTCTTAAGTTTACTATTTGATTGTCCTTTATTAATTTTTAAAATTATTTTTAAAGACATGTAAGTGCCTAGGAATGAATAGGTATACATGGCAAGTCCAATGATGATCTAATGACCTAGCATTGATGCATGAGCATCCTTGGTTCAAGAGAAATCTTGCATCAACCAAAAACATTTGCATTTCAGTTTGTTTGCATTTCAGTTCTTTCATTTTCTAATTTAGTTTAGGCAGTTCAGTCAGTAGCAGTTCTCTGCTTGTGGTCCAGTTTTGACAATTCACATCTTACGGATCTAGACTTAGCATCTACATTCATTCATCTACATCATATCAAGAATTCAGATCATTTGGATTAGTTACCGAAAACATATCGCTATCAGAAGTTGATTATTTTCTTAGAGCAGAGCATTCTGATAGGTCCTGATAATCAGCTAAAGGAGAAGGCTTGCGGATCATTCCTTGACTTGTGGATCTCATTGACACATCATTCAATGTCCTTTGGTTCATGGATGACCTTCCCCAAGGGTCCGCACATTGTTCCATTCATTTGAGGAAGTGTTCTATGCATTTAGGTTTGACCTATCTGTGAACATGTTACAGCTCTTCATTGGAGTTTGTGACCTTCCTTGGCCGACGCGAAGGAATCTATTGGTCTGAAAAAGATATATAAAGATGTAATAGATCCTTAGGAAAGTAGTTAGAAATTGATTCATATTCTATAGTTTAGATTTTACGAAGGATCTTCAAAGCCTTATCTTGCAAATGTATGTAATTAGGCTGGTGAGCCCTAACTGTAAGCCCGCATGTTGCTGGCAGATCTCTATTTTGAATTCTATGATATACTGAATGACTGAATCTGCATTTGTTCTATTTCTTTGAGTTGTTTCCATTGTGTTTACTCTTGCTGCATGGTCCAGATAGTTCATTATGTGAACCCTCCTACTGTGACTGCACCAAGTGGTATCAGAGCGAAAGTTTGAATCTTGGAGAGCAAAAATTTGATTCTTTGGAGCGAATTAGCTAAGGGGATTCTATAAGATCTTGTTGTAAGCAGATCGTCGATCCAAGGCAGGTTACTTGTGTGCAACTGATCACCGATTGAGAGGCATTTGTCGCTTGTAGCTCGATCACTTAACATGAGGCAGTTTGTACTTGATCCTATGAAGATTCCACCGCGAAGAGTTCCTCCTATTGGTACAATGGATAATAGAATGGATGAGATGATGGAATTGATGAAAACAATGCAAATTCATTTGGATGTTGTTGAAGAAGATAGGTGAAGAGGATTGACACCAAGACCTAATGTTAAAAGTGATGATGAGGAAGAATTTCAATCTGTTGAGCACACTAGTGAAACCCTAGGAGGTGATGAAGAAGAAGAGTTAGATTAGATAAAGATGTTGCGAGCTATTTTAAAGATTGGAAAGAGACCTAGAGTTGATGTTCTAAACTATACTGGTAATTTGAATCCTAAAGAGTTGATTGACTGGATAAATGACATAGAAGAATACTTTGAATATGAGGAGATTGAAGATCCAGAGAAAGTGAAATTTACAAAGACAAAGTTGAAAGGACATGTTACTATATGGTGGAAAGAAGTTCAGGTAGAAAGAAATAGAAGAGGAAAAGAAAAGATTACAAAGTGGGACCGGATGGTGACAAAATTGAAAAATCAATTCATACCTACTGACTATGAGTTGGAATTGTTGAAAAGATTACAAAACCTGAGACAAAAGGAGAAATCTGTGAAGGAGTACACTGAAGAATTTCATAATATGATCATAAGAACAGGACATAGTGAAACAAACAAGGAGAAAGTGGCTAGATATATCAATGGACAGAGATTGAACATTCAAGAAGAACTAAGTTTGTTAAGGATGACGTCCTTGGAGGAAGCATATCAATTTGCCCTGAAAGTTGAAGAGAAGCTAAATAAAAGACATGATCAAAGACAGAAAGGCAGAGGAGGTAAATTTCAAAGAGGTAAAATATTTTCCAGATATGATAGATCATTTGTGGAGCAGAACAAGTTTGACAACCCAGTTAGAAAGGATGACAGAGATAACAATGCTTACCGAAGAGATGATAGAATTTTTTACCGAAGAGGAAACCCTAGTGCATATCAGAATGAAGGATATAGAAGAGAAGGAATAGGATTTGATAAGAAGACATTTAGAGGTACTTGTTTCAAGTGTGGAGGTGAAGGACATAGAGTATTTGAATGTAATCAGGGTAGTACAAGCAAGAAGATAGAGAATAGTGGGAGAGCAGCCTATGTTGAAGAAGAACCTGTTGGATCACCTTGTTCAGTTGGCAACCCGGAGAAAGGAGAATCATTGGTGATGAGGAGAGCACTATTTCAAGTAGAGACAAATGAGGAACCATCACAGAGGAAAAGTATGTTCAAAACTAAATGCAAATCAAGAGGTAAGTGTTGTAAAGTTGTAATTGATAGTGGTAGTTTAGATAACCTAGTTTCAGAGGAGATGGTGACTAAGATGAAGTTGGAAAGATTGAAACACCATAAGCCCTATTAGATAGAATGGATTAAGGATGATCATAAGGTACTGGTGAGTGAACAATTTTTGGTGAAATTTCATATTGGATCTTATCATGATGAAGTCTTGTGTGATATTATGCCTATGGATGTTTGTCATATCTTGTTGGGTAGACCTTGGCAGTATGATAGAAAAGCTATGCATGATGGAAGAAAGAATACATATACTATAACAACAAATGGGAAAAGAATTACTTTGATTCCTTTAGAAGATGATCCTAAAAATGTGGTATGTGGGAATGCTAGAATCTATTTGGTAGATGGAAGGAAATTTTTGGATGGTTTGAAACAGGAAAGTATGTGCTATGCCTTGATTCCTAAGAAGCCAGAAGTGGTGAAGAAAGAAACTAAATCGGAGGAGATAAAAGAGTTGCTAACAGAGTATGAAGACATTATATCAGATAATGTACCTAATGGATTACCACCTATAAGAAGTATCAGGCATCACACGGATCTCATACTAGGAGCAAGTTTGCCTAACAAAGCAGCACACCGAATGACACTGACAAAGAATGAAGAACTAAATAGACAGATACAAGAGTTGTTGAGGGAAGGTTTGATCAAAGAAAGATTGAGTCCTTGTGCCGTACCTACAGTTCTTGCAATGAAGAAGGATGGAGTAGAGAATATGTACTGACTCTAAAGCCATAAACAAGATCACAGTTAAGTATATATTTCCTTACCTAGGATGGATGATATCATGGATTGTTTGAGTGGAGCAAGATATTTCACAAAGATAGACTTGAAGAGTGGATACCGTCAGATCAAAATCAGAGAAGGTGATGAATGGAAGACTGCTTTTAAGACAAATGAAGGATTGTATGAGTGGTTAGTGATGCCCTTTGGATTGACAAATGCACCGAGTACTTTCATGAGGTTGATGAATGAATTCTTGAAGAAATTATTGGGTAAGTTTGTAATTGTGTACTTGGATGATATTCTAATTTTTAGTAGGACAAAAGAGGAACATTTGTTGCATATTAGACAAGTTTTGCAGAGGTTGAGAGAAGAGAAACTGTTGATAAACATCAAGAAGTGTGGTTTCATGAAGGAAGAATTGGTATATCTAGGATTTGTGATTTATGCAGAAGGATTGAAGATGGACCCTGAGAAAGTGAGATCAATTGTTGAATGGCCTACACTAGAGAGCATTGGAGAGGTTAGATCATTTCATGGTTTGGCCAGTTTCTACTGGAAATTCATTAAAAATTTTAGTTCAGTTTGTAACCCTATGACAGAGACAATGAGAGGTGATAGAAAAGATTTCAAGTGGACATCAGGAGCAGACAAAAGTTTTGAGTTGTTGAACTAGAAAGTAATAGAGCAACCTATTTTGGCGTTATCGAATTTCAATAAGGTATTTCAAGTTGATTGTGATGCAAGTGGAAATGTAATTGGAGCAGTGTTAAGTCAAGAAGGTAGACCTGTAGCATATTTCAGTGAAAAGTTGAATGATGCAAGGAGAAGATATTTAGTCTATGATCAAAAGTTCTATGCCATAATTCAAGCCTTAAAGAAGTGGAGACATTACTTGTTGCCTAAGGAGATTGTGTTGTATACAGATCATCAAGCTTTGCAATATTTGAATAGTCAGGGAAAGTTAAATCAGAGACATATGAGATGGGTAGAGTTCATGCAAAGTTATACTTTTATGTTGAAGCATAGGAGTGGTAAATCAGATAAAGTTGCTGATGCCTTCATTAGAAGAAGAAACTTGTTGACAAAGATGAGAGTTGAGGTGTTGGGTTTTGATGAATTGAAGAACATGTATGAGAGAGACACTGATTTTGCAGAACCTTGGAAAGCATGTAAGGAACCTATTGTGGTAGATAGAAGTAAGTGGTTGGACTATTTCATTCAAGATGATATGTTGTTCAAAGGAAGTTGGTTATGCATACCTAAAAGTTCAATGATAGATAATTTGATCAAGGAGAAACATAGTGGTGGATTGACAAGACATTTTGGCATTGATAAGATAGTAGCCTTGGTAAATGAAAATTACTTTTGGCCTCAGATACATAAGGATGTTTAGAGATTTGTGCAGAGTTGTAGAGTTTGTCAAGTTGCAAAAGGGAGTAGTCAGAACACTGGATTGTATAAACCTTTGACAGTGCCAGAGAGACCTTGGGAAGACATAAGCATGGATTTTGTAATGGGATTACCTAAGACACAGAGAGGGTATGATTCAATATTTGTAGTGGTTGATAGATTTTCAAAGATGGCTCATTTCATACCTTGTAAGAAGACAACTGATGCAGTGCATGTAGCTGACCTATTTTTCAAGGAGATTGTGAGATTGCATGGATTACCTAAGAGTATAGTTTCAAACAGAGACACTAAGTTTGTTGCTTACTTTTGGAAGACACTTTGGAAGAAGATGAAGACAGATTTGAAGTTTAGTTCTACTTTTCATCCACAGATAGATGGACAGATAGAGGTAGTGAATAGGAGTTTGGGAAACTTGTTGAGATGTTTTGTTGGAGACAAAGCCGGAAGTTGGGACTTGATTCTTTCACAAGCAGAGTTTGCATACAATAATTCAGTAAATAGGAGTATCAGAAGAACACCTTTTGAGATTGTTACCAAAGTGAATCCTAGAGGAGTTACCAAATTAAGAGATATTAGTACAGAAGATAAAAGAAGTGTAGAAGCAGAAGAATTTGTAAAGCATATGAAGACAGTGCATAATCAGGTGAAGAAGCACTTGGAGGACATGAACAGTAAGTACAAAGAGAAAGCAGATGAGAAGAGAAGACATAAGGAATTTGAAATTGGTAATGAAGTGATGGTGTACCTAAGAAAAGAAAGATTTTCATTTGGGACATACAACAAGTTAAAGATGAAGAAGTTTGGACCTTGTAGGATACTCAGGAAATGCATATGAAGTGGAATTACTAGAGACATTGGGTATATCACCTATTTTCAACATTGCAGATCTTTATTAGTATCATGAAGCAGAGTTTAGTGACAGCATGGAAGAAGACTTAAAGAAGTAGTTACGACAACAAGGACCAGAACATATTGAAGACATTTTGGGTAGTAGAGTTGGACGCAGCACTAGAGGAAGACAATACAAATAATACCTTGTGAAGTGGAAAGGTAGATCAGAAGAAGATTCATCTTAGATTTCTTAGGCTGAGGTGGACCGTCTTGGCTCTCCCCTAGCCCCAGCAAAGTGAGGGGCTCACTTTTTCAATAACCCCAGATGTCTGATACAGGAGCATCCCCTATTCAAGCAAAATCTTGCATCAACCAAAAACATTTGCATTTCAGTTTGTCTGCATTTTAGTTCTTTCATTTTCCAATTCAGTTTAGGCAGTTCAATCAGTAGTAGTTCTCAGCTTGTGGTTTGGTTTTGGCAATTCACATCTTGCGGATCTGGACTTAGCATCTACATTCATTCATCTACATCATATCAAGAATTCAGAGCATTTGGATTAGTTACCAGAAATATATCGCTATCAGAAGTTGACTATTTTCTCAAAGCAGAGCATTCTGATAAGTCCTGATAATCAGCTAAAGGAGAAGGCTTGTGGATCGTTCCTTGACTTGTGGATCTCATTGACACATCATTCAATGTCCTTTGGTTCATAGCCGACCTTCCCTAAGGGTCTGCACATTGTTCCATTGATTTGAGGAAGTGTGATATGCATTTAGGTCTGACCTATCTGTGAACACGTTACAACTCTTCATTGGAGTTTGTGACCTTCCTTGGCTGACACGGAGGAATCTATTGGTCCAGAAATGATATATAAAGATGTAATAGATCCTTAGGAAAGTAGTTAGAAATTGATTCATATTCTATAGTTTATATTTTGTACGAAGGAGCTTCAAACCCTTATCTTGCGCATGTATGTAATCAGGCTGTTGAGCCCCAACTGTAAGTCCGCATGTTGCCGGTGGATCTCTATTTTGTATTATACTGAATGATTGAATCTGCATTTGTTCCATTTCTTTGAGTTGTTTCCATTGTGTTTACTCTTGCTGCACTATCCGGATAGTTCATTCTGTGAACCCTGCTACAGTGACTACACCAAGCACACAACCCATGTGTGGCATGGAAATGACCTCCTCTTTATTGATATTAACTAATGGTAGCATCTAGTTAGCTCATATGCCACCTCTTAGCCTTTTGTTTCATTCTCATTAGCCACTTGTTTCACCATCATGCTTAGTCACCTTTTAAAACTTTTGTTCTATCCTTTAAGTTACAAAATTTTCCCTACTGATTCAAATGTCCAAGAAATTACTTAGGTTATTTTTAAATCACCTTGGTGATTCCTTTACTAGGAAGATAGGCAATTCTATAAATTAACATTATGCATAGAAAATTTTGCATGCATCCATCTTGGCACTATTTTGGGCATTTGAACTCTTGTTTATTTAATCTTGGGGTGTGCTTAGCATTGTTAGACTCTAGTTATCCTTCACTGATCATGGATTTGAATGTATTAATATGTGAACTTTTGATATCTAGAGGGTCCTTTCCTTGAACAATTTTAGAGTTTCTCTAGCATATGTTTTAATTCAAGCACTAATAGTAGCTTCTTCTATTTTTACATTTGTTTTTGAAGAGAGGTGTCACTCTATTTCAATTGTCCACAACTATCATAGTATTATTGCCTTAATTTATCACTCCCATACAACCTCTAGGTTTTTGTTCAACCATTGCACTAATAGGTTAACAATTAATAGTTCCCAGGTTCTTCATACAACAATAGTCCTTTGTCGTTGGTATCCCTTATGAATTATTTTCTTTGTTTCTCTTGCCATCACAAGGATGTCCCTTTAGTAGAGAGGAGGAATATGAAGGCAAAGCTAGGTCTCTAAGGATGCTATTGCCACACACACATCAATAATCTCTACCATTTTGGGTCATCAACTATCTAGTGTGGGAGTTCTTTTGTTACATTTATTTAGAATAGTTTAATTTCATAGATTAGACATAATAGGCAAGATTTAGTTTTCTCTAGATCTATAGCATTCTACTACAATTTCTAGATCTAGTGTAGAAATTAAAATACTTATCTTATATTATTAGACTAATTTAGTTTGATTTACAAGTTTTCATTTCACAATAGCATCATACTTCTTTGGAAAATAATAGACCTAAGGAAAAGCATTTAACAAACAATAAATTAACTTCAAGAAAACAATTATTAGACCCATTAAACACTCATGAAACAAGAACAAGAAAACATCCATTCTGCAACACTACACAAAATTCAGAAAATTGTATCCTACTTTTCTTTTTATTTTGTAAAAGACACTTGGGTAGAAAGAGAAGTGAGGGAACTTGTATTCAAATTGGCCTATTTTTCATTGGTTCTTAAAGGTATTGTTCAAAGGATGTTTTAAACAAAAAGAATTTAAAATAAATATAAATTTTTGATTTGTATGTTAACTCATTCAGGAATTTAGCTTAAATCATGTCTTAGCTTGCACATGAACCATTGAAACCAAGAAAAGAATAAAAATAATAGTTGTATTTGCATGAACTTTAGCATTGCTTATTAGATAATGTGTTAATCATTAGTGCATTGAAAATTACAAAAGCATAGCTTAGTTTTGATTTATTTTATTTGTTATTGTTTATGTCAACATTTAATGTAGTTTATAATATTCATTATATGGATATTCAAAGCAGACTAACAAAACAAGAAAATAATAAGATAGCAACTTAGGTCCTTGCATGTTTGAGCCTAGAGCTCCAAAGCTTAGTCTTAACATCTACACACTCAATAAGCAAGAAAACATCTAAACAGTAATTAAGTGACAAGAATAGACATAAATAATTCAATGTCCATTTGCAAGTTGAGATCAATAAAACATTCATCTAGTAATCCCAAAGAGGATTCATATCCAAAAATTCTTTACTGTGGTCACATTCAATGTATTAAACACTCTTTTTCCAAGGTGTTAAGGAGGATTGAGTTGAAACCATTCTTCAATAACTTGCATAGAACTTCCCCCCACCAAAACTCATTGAGGAACAATAAACTTAGGCCATTTAATGGATATAACAAGAAAATGATCAACAATAGGTTGTTGTATTAGCACATCTTGAGGCCTTGTTTGATGTAGAGACTCTTCATCTCAATATATTCTCAGAAAATACTTCTAAATATATTGAAACCATATGTACCATTACCAACCCTTATATTACTATCATCACAATCACACCTTTACAAAGACAAAGAATTGTTGCAACCCATATGGCACTTCTCCCTTGTGAAGAAAATAGACCTCCATATACTCCCTCACTTCACTTAATTTTTCGATGAGGAGAAGTGATCTTTCCATATACAAGCCACCTGTGTGCAATAAGTCTTCCCTCATCTTTAATAATGTGCAATATTGGTGAGTTAAATTTGGAGAGTACAAGACATATCGGTATTTTTCAGGGTCCAATTTTCATCAAACCATTGCACTCTTGATATATCTTGTACAACTTGGTTATTTAATCCATCCATTTAATATCCATCTCATGTACTCTTTGTTATTGCTAAATATTATTATATATTACTTATTCTAAGTAATATATTTAGCACATGTATTAAGCCACCTTATGTGGCGATGTGTCACTTGGAGAGTTGTTGAACTCTTCCAAGCTATGTGGCATTCTATTTTCTCCACTTGGAGAAAAAATATCGCCACCTATAGAGATTTGCATGAGTAGACTCCTAAGTTTTGAACTATATGCACTATTTGTACACTCCAATCCCTTTGTGAATAACAAGATATTGAAGATCATTTCTTCTCCTTATTTATGCTTTGCTTTGAATGTGATCTTGAAGATTTAGTGCCTCCATTCATCTAGTTGATCATCCATCATCAACACTCTTAACTTGCCATCAAGAGTGTGAGTTGTTTACTACATCAAATTCATATCTAACGATTGAATTTTTAACATGTATTCAAAGGATTGATGTTGGATTTTTACTACAAAATACCATTGATTTACCACTGGAGATCATGCCATTAGAGAACCTTGGGCGTCATAAAAAATAACATATATCTCACTTTAAACCATGTACGAAAATGTTTGAGTTTAATTTATAGGTGATTTTTAAAAGTATCATGGTATTGAACCCAATTTTGGATATCATTGTCCAACAAAAAAAAAGTTGTTAAATGATGCCCACATAATATTTTTAAGTATATCTTGATTTGAATATGCAAATACTTATGATATGGTTGTTAATGTTTTTGATGAGTTCAGCTGGAAAAAAGGGTCTAGAACCCTTTACAAAGCCGTGCCCAGGGAAAAAAAAGGCCTCAAACGAGCTAGAAATAGTACATTAACAACACAAAAATAGTAGTCAAAAAATGAGACTAATCAAATACACAAAAGAACCAACAGGCCCACTAGGGACTATCAGACATCATATACTTAGTCACGAAGGTAACCATTTCCTTGTAGTTGCCTAGGCTATCCACCCCCACATCTCTAACCTTGTCATCAAACTCTTTAATAGCAGCAAACACCGAGGCCGCACGATGAAGAGCTTTGGCAGCAAATTCAGTCATCACCTGCCATTTCTTCTGCATCTTGTCCATCCTAGCTTTAAGTAGCTTTAGCTCTTCCATAGTCTTGCTACACAGCGAGCAACCATGCTTCTTTTTCTATCCCTAAACTTCCTCAGCATCCTCCTCCATTTCTTCTGAGCCAGACTTGTTCAATTCAACAAAGTGACTCGCTCCTTCATCCTCATGAATAGATTCAGTGGGTGTTTTATCTTCTCCCTCCCCAATGGCGTCCTCCACAAACTCAAAATCCTTAAAAATGTCCATGCCCTGGGGATTGGTAGATGGGCTACCAACAATACGGCTAGACCTACAGACTCCTTGGGCAATATCCTTACTGATATCACTCCCATCCCCACTCTTCATCTGTTTAGGTTCTGAGTCAAGGTCTATGATTCTTGAGGGCCCCTCATCCCTTTTTAATTTCACTCTCCTAGTTTTAGCCTTCTTGAGCTGCAAATTGCCCTCATCCTCCTCAGCCATCTAGTCCCTCTTAGCAGCCACCATAGTTTCCTTCCCGATCTCTAGGTTAGGGGTATCAAGCTTTTAGCTAGCTATCTTGGGGGTTTTAGTCTTAGAGTCAGGAGTAGGGGTCCCAGCAGGGATACTACCTTGATTGTCCTCAATTCTGGGTCCCCCCTTGGGATTTTTTGGGGATATTTTGAGGGACCCAACAACTTTCTTAGCTTTTACTTTAGCATTAGGAATCTGGGTCGACAGGGTATCCTTGAGCATGCTGACTTTGATTTGTTTTGCGAGGCATAGAGCCAAATGGAAATGATACAACCTAACGATGACCCCTTGGTGAATAGGGATGAGTGAGTAGTTAGGGATTTTAGCACTAATTTCCTTAGCAGACTTAATGGAATTCTCCAGGGAAGACAATAGAAAAAAGGGGAAACTAAGCTCCAACCTATTCTTGAAATGGCTAAGTAAAGCCAAATGGTAATGGCAAAATGCCTTGAACCAACCCTCCAATGTGAAATACTTCATGATCATGAGGTAGACTTGCCCCCATAGAGCTAGTAGCTTTTCTCTTTCAAACCCACCATGGAGTTTCACAGTAGCTTCCCCTTCTCTAAAAAAAATCCCCATATTTTTAGGGTCTAGCACATTTCTACGTCGAATGTGCTTCTTGCCTTTGATGGGAAGCCCCGTGGCTTGCCCAATCACTGCCTCAAAGACTTCAAATCTTATACCCCCATGCGAACTTGCCTAGTATTGTCATCCCATGACTTCGTAAACTATCGGGACAGATTCTCATCGTGACTGATCATCACTTCAAGGAAGGAGGCCACATCCCCCTCTTGTATGATGTGCTAGACCATAGGATCCTGCCTAAACTCCTCAGGTGAGGTCAGATCGATCTTGACAATGTCATCACCCATCTTGAAATCTTGTAAACTAATCAGCCAGAGCAAAAGGAAGTGTTGAAGGCAAATTATGCTAAAATGCCTAGCAAGATACACATAAGAGGAAATAAATCCTTTTGTAAAATTCCATCATTTCAAAGGCCACGAGATCCCTGTTTTAAATTTGATGTCATAATTCTAGAGATATACATTGCCCTTGCCACCCTAGTTCTCTTCCTCAGGAAAGAGATCCACACCCACCACCACATGCGAAAGTTACCATCATTGAAGATGGTGATGGTAAGAAAATTATTACTCCTGAGCCAGCCTGTCATTTAGTCATCCCAACCCCAATCACTTGCCACCTTAGCATCCTTATAGGTCTCCTAGTCAGCCCTCGCATATCCATCTCAAAACTCCTGCTCAAAAAAATTTGAATAGCAACAATTCTTTTCCCGCCGCTATGGGTTTGAAAACCAATAACTCCCAATGCATATAAATACTTGCTACCCCTCATAATAAAATAATCACACCTACACATCCAGAGTGTGCAAATGACAAGGATCCCGTAAAACTTAATTTGTGTGCTTGCATCCATCCTTTTTCATGGGAATTTGAATTCTACTGGGTAGCCTAGAAGAAAGCATCCAGCATCGCCAACCATTGCTGTTAGTCCCAAGGTTTGCCATAGCATCCACCATGACATTACCTTCCCTGTAGGTATGAGAGAACCTGTACTCCTTCATGGCGTTAAGGAGTAGATGAATATCTCCTATAATGTCCACCAGATTCTAACCTATACTAGCAGATCCCAAAGCAAAAATAACAATTAACTGCAAATCCCCTTCCACATGCAGATGCCGAATGTTCAAGGAAATATAGCAAGTTTGATACCCCATAGCATAGCTAAAGATTGAGCCTCATTGTTACTCTTAAGGCCAATGTCCCCTGTGTAAGAAGCCACAAACATCCCCAAGTCAGATTTGATTATGCCTCCTCCACTAGCCTCCCCAAGATTCCCTTTGGCCACCCCATCAAAATTGAGTTTCAACAAACCTTTTTGAGGTGGGGTCCAGCAGGTTTTGGCCCTAGCTATTTTTTTAGAATTATCAATTTGACAATTATTCAGACTAACAATCCACTATTGCATTAAACTCTATTCTTCCTTCCTTCAAGGATTCTCCACTGCTTTGAATTTACAGGAATTGATGTTTTTAGCCAGCAATTTGGAAAAAGTCTGGAAAACCTCCAAGGGGTTCTATACTTCTCCTTGAAGATTCTATTACTACGTTCTTTCCACAAATTCTTGGCTAGATGGGGGGAATTTGTAACCAATGTTCCTTAACAACTGAGAAGGTTGGTTAGAAGGGGGGTCTCTAGGCTCTGACCAGAGCAGCCACGCTATCATTGGAAACACAACACAAATTCAGTCTCTACATAATTAGAGTCCAAACCTCCCCAACAAAGTTACAATGCAGAATGAGATGAATAACAAACTCCTCTTCACAATAGAGAACACACCTATTCGACATCTAAAATTCTCTCCTCTTTAAATTGTCAAGAGTCAGGATTTTGTTATGCATCAGAGTCCACCAAAAGAAGTCAATTTTGGGTAAAAGCTTAGGTAACCAAAACTTCCCCCACAATTTGTCCTCCCCTGGGTCTAACAACAACCCATAGGCACTCTTCACAGTAAACAGGCCTTTGTTGTCTCTATCCCAAACCATCATCTTGTTTTGGAAGGAAGGAGAGCCTAAATTTGTTCAACTCCCTTTGAAGCTATAGTGCCACCTCTTTATCCTCATTGTGATCCATAACACAATCCATGATACCCTTCCAACTCCTTATGCTCCCATGGCCTCTGATGTAATTAGACACTTTACAACCAAAAAACATGTTGGCTCTATCAACTAACCTGTCGTAATCTAGTTCTCTGAGGGGTAAATCCTTCAACCATCTATCCTCCCAGAAATTGACATTCCTACCATCCCCTATCTTCCACCTAGTGCCTCTACGAAGGAGACCCATGGTTTTAAGAGTCCTGTTCTAGAAGGCAGAGCCTTTAGGGAGGCCAAGATCAACAAGTAGCTGGTAGCCCTTATCCCCATTGAGATATTTAGCAGCCATAATATCACCCCAATCCTTATTACCTTGGATCAAATTCCACCCAATCTTAGTCATAAGATCCCTGTTCATGAGATGGATTCTTCTTAAACCCAAACCCCCTGGTTCCTAGGGGTACAAACCTTCTCCCAGCCAACAAGCGCAATTCTCCTCTTTTCCTCCACCCTAGACCAGAGAAATTTCTTTTGAATCTTCTCTATCTTCTCAGCAACACATCTTAGGATTTTGAACAAACTGAGGAAGTAATTAGGGATACCTTGAAGAAAGGCTTTGAGAAGTTGAAATTTCCCCACTTGACTCAATAAAGATCCTTTCCAGCCAGCTAGCTTCCTCTGCATTCTCTCAATAATCAAGTTCCAATAATCTGAAGTAACTTTGGTGGTCACAAGCAAGAGGCCAAGATAGGTAGCAGGTAAGCTCACACTAGAGCAACCCAAGACTCTAGTAATTTTTTGTTGCAGAACCTCCTGAGTGTTTAGAAAATAGATGTGGCTTTTTTCAAAATTGATACTCTACCCTGAGGCCCCTTCATAGACATTAAGGAGACCATTCCACCTCCTAGCCTTGACCACAAAAGCAATTCCAAACAAAATAGTATCATCCACAAACCATTGCATGACCAATGCTTGAGCTATGGAAGCAGGTTTGATGCCCCGAAGGTCCCCATTCCCCAACAATTTGCAATCATGCCTTCCAAGCACCTCCGCAAGCAAGATGAAGAGGTAAGGAGAAAGGGGGTCTCCCTGCTTGAGACCTCTACCAGAGGGGAAATACCCTCCAGGAGGACCATTGACCAAAAAAAATCTAACTGTGGAGATGCACTCCTTCACTAGGTTGATCACCTAATCTTGAAAGACAAATTTTTTGAGAACACTAATCAAAAAATCCCAATTGACTTTATCATAATCTTTGGAAATGTCTAGTTTAAAGATCATACCTGGGGTGCTGCTTTTAGAAATAGAGTGAATGATCTCATGAGTGTTGATGGCCACACCAAGGATTTGCTTACCCAAAACAAAACCTTTTTGGTTGCAAGCAATGAGCTTATCCATGAGAGGTTGTAATCTAAAGACCAGGATCTTGGTGAAGATTTTGTACACCGTATTGTAGAGGCTGATAGGTCTGAAGTCTGTCATGGAGGTCAAATCAATTTTCTTTGGTATCAGAGCTATGAATGTGTTGTTCAATTGCCACAAGAGTCTACCTGTCTGAAAGAAATCCTTGGCCGCATTAGTAACATATTTCCCAATAACATCCTAGAAAGTTTGAAAAAAAGTCAGATGGAACCCATCTAGACTAGGAGCTTTGAAAGCCCCCATGGAGAAGACTATTGCCCTAACTTCCTCCTATGTAATTGGTTTAGTCAAGAGGATGTTATCATCTTTAGACAAAATGGTACGAATGGAGTCCAAAAGGGTCTCACTTTCCTCCATGCGGACATTAACATGATGGGCAGCCAAAAGTGACTCAAAGTAGTTGGAAGCCAACCTCCCTATCTTTACATCCTCCTCCACCATTGCCCCATTCTCATCCCTGAGTCTATTAATAGAGTTTCTCTTCCTGTGCCACAACGTAGATTGGTGGAAAAAGGATGTGTTTCTATCCCCCTCCCTCAGGCATTGAACCCTAGATTTTTGTTTCCAATAGATCGCCTCCTCCTTCAGTGTCAACAACTAATCTTTAGAAAGAGAGTTATCTAGAGCCTGTAACTCCTCCGATAAGTCTCCCTGCTCTATCCTTTCTTGAACATCCAACAGTTGAGTCCTAATGTTCTTCTTCTTGACCAGAACATTCCCAAAGGTATACTTATTCCATCCCTTAACTCTATTCCTGACACTGGCAAGTTTTTGGACCAATCTATAGATTGCTGGCCCCTAAACAAGAATATTCCACCACTCTATCAGATAATTTATAAATTCTAAATGGATCACCCACATCATCTCAAACCTACAAGGAAAAGGGCCTTTAATACTCCTCTCTTGCCAATTTAGCAGTAGAGGGTTGTGATCCCAGCCCACCTGGAGAAGAGCCACTAGACTAATAAGGTTGGGTATGGCCCAGTTGGAGGATATTACAAATCTATCCAGATTAACCTAAATAAGATTTTTCCCTTGTCTTCTATTGGACCAGGTGAAGGATTGGCCCACCAGATCTATGTCCATAAGGCTAGCATTGCCTAAGAACTCCACCAAGTCAGCCATGCTATCAGAGTAGTCAGCCAGACCCCCAATTTTTAAAGATGGGTAGAGAGGAGAGTTCAGGTCTCCCGTAATCATCCACTTAGTTTTCTTAGAGCTCTTAATCTTGTCTAACAGATAATCCCAAACCCCCTTTCTCCCAAAGTGCATGTTCAGAGCATAGACATTGACTAGGGTCCACCGGATATAGTTACATTGGAAAGAGATTTGAAGACAATACCTGTAACAGGACACCACCATCCCCTGAAGGTTATGGTTCCACAAAGTGGCAATACCTCCCAAATCTCCTTGGGCTCCACTAATGGCATAGCTATCATTGGGCCAGATGTTTTTAATCACCAACTTGAAATTCTCCTCAGTCATTTTGTCTTCCTGTAGTAAAAGAATATCCACCTTAATGTTCCATGACTTACAAAGATCTAAATAAAGAGATTATTTTATTTTTTTAATTCTTAATAACTTTAATAGGTTAGAAGTGGGAGATAAAAATTTCTAGCATTTGAATTGTAAGAGTAACTCTTATGCCAAAATCTATAGGCCAAAATCTAACCCAACTAATTTTTTGTCTAATAGACTTCAACTAGAGTATTACAAATATTTAAAAGGTAGTTCTATTCTACTAATCTACTAGAATAAACTAACACTTGTACCCAACCTCATCCTTTTTATTTGTATTAGGGACTCTAAATACCCAATCAATATTTTTGGTCTAGAGCATAGCTTGGAATTACACCAAACAACAAGTAACCATCTTGTGTGTTATGAAGGGAAAATAAGCTCAATATATCACATATTGAAACCTTGATAAGAATATCTAGGCCTTATGCATATAGATGTCATCTAAGTGGAAAATTATCCATGATTCAACCCTTTTATGTGTAGAAGGAATCTTTTTGTCAAAGCTTGGTAATGTTTTTTTTGTGTGCCACTTTCCTCTTTAAGAAGTGTTTTATAATTAATTGGAATTGTTGTTTTAATCTACCATGGTTTAATTCATGAGTTTTCACTGTAATGTGAAGGTTCAGAGAAACTAAAAATTTATTTTAGAAAATATAGGAATAATTTTAGATATTAAATATTGTAGAACAAGAAATGGATAACTGTAAAAAGATCCAACAAAAAATTTTCTATCTCCAAAATTTTAGCAAAGTTATGATGTTTGTTTTGAATACTAACATTTGGAATCACACAAAAGAGTTTGTATTGAGATCTGTCATATATAGTTTCCAAACAATGGTAGTTTATTGTAAATAGGCTGATCTACCAATATTAGCCCAAACATCTCACATTTTGGAAGCATGCCTATATTCCAATGAATTTTGAGACCATACAAAAATTTCTTTAACTTAAAAACTATATTTTCCTTACCCTTTACCACATAATGCTCCAACTTTGTCATTTAGATCTCTTCCTATAGGTTAATGTAAAAGAAATTTATCTTCACATCATTTTCTCTAAAAGATAAGTGAATACTTGATTGTTTTGTTAGATGGGCTAAAAAAGCATTTAGACAAGAGAATTATAGTTGATATAATTGTACTTGTATAAATGCTTGTTACCACCTATAACTACATAGCATAACCATAACTAGTTTATTAAACAATGTGATAGCTACGCTAACATTTCCCCCTTATTACATTGTTCTTACATAACAAGTCACTAAGATAACTTTATTTCTAATGAACACCCCCTTAACGTGTACATTTCACAAATAACAAAACATGTTGATTACACAAATCAAATAGACATCATTAAGAAGACTCTTCTTTGAAGAAACAAATTTTGAATTAGGTGGAACTCCATCAAGCTGCCTCTTAACCCTCATAAAGGTGTAGCTGAGCCGTAATTTTGGAGTTCCTGGATTACCACTTCCTTGAACTCCCGAATCACAGATCCCTCAAATTATTGGACAACAATCCATGTTGAGCTCCACAAGGCTCCATCAACTTTTCTCATGACCCTCAGAATGGTATAATTCCCCAGATCACATACTTTTAAATTATCTGAGCAACAATCCATATTGAGTTCACCAAATCCCTTCCTATATTCAAAAACAAACTTCACAATATATGCATTCTTCAATTATGTCAGCATCTAAAAGAACACATAAGAAAACACAAAAACATATGCTTCTTTTGCAAAGCACCATCTCTAAGCAAGAAGCTAACTTGAGATGATGAAAACTCCTCCAACCTCTAATGCCTCTAGCCTCCAATAATTAATACTACCATCTGGTGGATCCTCATCCTCAATACCTAGTGGATCCTCATCCTCAACACATGCTAAGTTAACTTCATATGATTTGTCTTTGAATTTTCCTTTAATAACATCACTGGCTCAAATTCTACAAGTCCAAGTTGTGTGACCCTTTTTCTTATAGTAAAAACATTCAATTTCCCCTTTGTGTGTACCTGACCTTTTATTATTGCTTCGAGAATATATTGCAATCTCCTATGGAGAATCAACTCCTGTATCTTCTGCATTTGTTCTCTTTTCTTATGCTAAAAGGGTTGAAATCATATCTTCTAAGGCTTGAGAAGTTATTTGACTGAGTGTAAAATAACATTATTGTATTTTGAAGGTAAACTATTTTTAAAAATAGCTTTAGCATCATCATCATATACTAGAGCCTTGACTTCTGCTAGTTGTCTAATGAAAGACCTCAAATTACTTATGTGATTTGACATAGTGATTCTATCTTCCATTTTGAACCTGAATAGTTATAGTTTTAAGGAAAACTTTGCATTAACTACTTTTTCTCTGAATATTTTATTCAGATTATCCCAAATTTATGCTGATGACTCATTTAAATCTATATGATGTAGTTCAGAGTCCGAAAGAGCGAGACCAATAATAGCCTTGGATTTATCATCTCTAGTATGTCATTCCAATAACTTATTTGCATTTGTAGGTGGTGTTTCCCTCCTGCTTACTATTCCCCATAAATTTCTATTCATTAGTTGCATTTGAATTTTCATTTTTCAAGTATGAAAATTAAATCTAGAATATATGTCCATAGAAATCTCCATGTCAAACAAATACTCAGAAAAGAAACAATATCCTAGTAATTTTAACTGTAAAGTCTTGACAAATAACTATCAAATTTGTCTCCCCATTCATACACAATTTGAACCTTTATATATATATATATACACTTCTCTTTCTTGCAGAATCCCCCAAAAAGTGATGAATTTCAAACATTTAATTCACTAATTTCTTACCTCTTATGTAGACTTTTGTCCTTCTTGCATAGTATGAATAAATTTGTAGTGCATAGTCATACTGGAGGCTAGATATTCATGAGGTAATCACATTGATTCACATGTAGAGACTAAAAACTGAAGTTTATTTAAAGTAGGTTTCTAGAACCTTATCGATCCTTGCCAAGGTTCCTCATACACCATAATTCTCAAGCAGTTATTTTAAAAAATAGTTTTCTTTCTCTGTGTTTAGAGCCACTAACATCACAGATGCCTGTCTCCTCTATACTATTATGTCAACTCATAGACATCAATCTCCTCACAGGTCATCTCACAGGTCATCTCACAGGTCATCTCCTTCTCGTTGACTAAGTCATTCTCCTCCACGGAGATCCCTCTAGTCTAGATCAACATCTCGTTCTCCTTTCCGTAGGGCATAGACACAAAATCAATCACATAATCATGGCTTCTTTTCACATCAAGAATCTAAAATTGCTCTGATACCATATGAAAGAGTGGTGAATACTTAATTATTTTATTTGATGGGCTAAAGAAGAATTTATACAAGAGAATTATGGTTGATATAACTATAACTGCATAACCACTTGTTACCACCTATAACTACATAGCATAACCATAACTAGTTTATTTAAAAATAATGTTATAGCTACAGTAACATGCTCAACCTTAAGGTCAAAAGAAGCAACAATAGATAAAAAAAATTAATGGACAAAGACAAATTGCAACTAGAGAAAATATCTCATCAAAATTATTCCCTATACCTATGAATAACCCTTATTAACCAACCTTTCCTTGTACTTTTCTACCTTTCCATTAGTACCAAATTTCTTCTTAAAGACCTGGTTACAACCAATAGGTTTCCTCCCCTTATGCAACTAAACTAGGTCCCATATTGTTGTTCTTCGGCACTACCATTGCCTCATCCATGGCCATCCTCCAAGACTCATTGTCATCTATCTCCATTTCCTCCTTCATAATTCTTACTAAAGTGAGGGATTTTTTCCCCTCCAAACCTCTTCAATAATTTTATCAAGGGCTAATAAAGGAGATTTGTTAACTAGATAACAGGTTATACTAATTACTTCTACCCAAAATTTCTAATCAAACTAGCTCCACGGACCATAATCTTAGCCCTCTTCATCAATGTCCTATGTGGAACCATAAATCCCTATCCCAATTGTGGGCCACACGTTATTTTAACAATTCAAGAAAAATAGTATGCCCCAATCTTGGGACTTAAGGAAAATTAGATTAAGGTCATTGTAGATGACACATTTGACATGTATATGTGTCTTCTTATACATTAGAAGTATGATACCCTTTTCCCTCCAAGCCACATGTAAGGATTTCATTAGACATAAACTAATTTAAATCACCTTTTTCATGATCAAACAAAGTCATTATGACATGAAATTTTGCAAGAATCTAGCCCTTGGAGAAATATTTCCAAAAATATACATTTTAATATGTTAATTATATGATTAGATCCATTTTATATTTTCCAATCAAAAATAGGTTTAATGTAAAAATCAAAGACCCCTATTCAACATAAGGAAAAATAGTAAACAATGAAAAAATTCTCAAAAATAAGACTGCCCATCATATTTATGTTCTTCTTTCAATAAAAGAATTAATTTGGGTAATATATGAAAGAGTTATGTGTTATTGTAAAATATGTGTCTAAATTAATAGTTCTCATTTATAATTTTATAATAAATAAAATATGCAAAAACAATTTCTATAAATACGTGTGCCCTAAATATCAATGTTAATAATCTACTGTTAAAAAATTATGAAGATGTTTTATTGCTAGCTCAAAGTTATGTGTTATGAAAAAATATTACTCATTAAAAATACTATATAGTGTAAGAAACACTTTAAATAGAAATATTTAGAGCATGAGATCAAATATTATTTAATTTTTTTAAAAAATTAGAAATAGAATCTACATAGGAAATATTACAAACCATTAATTTCTATTAATTTTAAATTTTTTATAGTTTTCTTGCTATAATTGAGAGGATTTTTTTAAATACTCAAGTGCACATCCCATTTAGGTGAAAATGTGGGACACACCTATATCACCAAGAAAATGAGTATGAGAAACAAGTTAAAAGACTAACCTATTTCACTCAAAATCTAAGCTACCTCATATTGAGAAATGAAGGAATGCATAAAAAAAGAAATGAAGCTACTTTCTATTAACCCCAAATGCAAACTTTGCTAAGTTGATGTGCTCCTTGATGTGTTGATGTGGATGGCTCCTCAAATGGGTAGCATAACCTTGCTTCTCATAGAGTTTTGCAGTGAAAATAGCAGTATTGTGTTGCATGAAGAAGTTGTGTGTTTTGTGAAGGGGTGAGCTCCAATTTATAGATTTTTAAAGACTCAATTGGATGCTTAGGATTGGATTTAGAGATCAATGGATGAGGATTCTTGAGAGCTCTCAAGCAAGGAGAGCTTGACAAGTGTCATAATAGGATTGGATGAGATGAGATGTCCTTGGATCAAGGATGAATGGATGGTCAAGATTGGGCTTTGGGAAGTTTGGAAGGATGAGATTGTCTTGGTAGATGGGAGGTGTAGACACCTAAAAATGACCTTTGCATTACTCACCTTGCATACATCAATTTAGTCTAACAAACCTTCATCCAACATTAATTAAATAACTTGATTATTTAATTAATTTCATCAATTTCTTATAATTCCCCTAAATCTAACATTAATTGAATAAATCCTATTTATTTAATTAATTCATCAAAGTCACCCCTTTATTCTTCTACTTTCTCATTAATTAAATAAATCAATTATTTAATTAATTACACATCTTAATTCCTCTTATCCACATCAATTAAATAATTTTAATTATTTAATTGACTAATTATTCTTCTAAAATTAAATAAATTGTTCAAATTTATTTAAATTTACTTTTCGAATATCTTTTAAATAATAAAATTAATATTTTATTTATATCTTCTTATTCCTCCATCATGCAGAATAAATTAAATAAATTTATTTATTTAATTTCTAATTATCTTCTCAATCTCCTAAAAATATCTTTTTCTTCCATGACCTACTTTGGTGAGAATGCCAAATCCTCCAATCGCAAAAATGAAAATAAAATAAATAGATCCCTAGGTGAAAACTACACTGTGGCACCTTCTAATCATAAAAAAAGCAAAAATAAAGGACATATCCAATAGCGAAAACCTCTCTAAGGTGCCCGAGGATGGAGGATTTGACCTTCCCTTACCTACAAAGTATCAAGAGAAGTCTTCACTTTTGGTTGAGAAATCATAAGAGATGAATCTAGGCACAACTCAGAACACAAAGATTACATTTCTCTAGCAACTTCACTTTCAGAACAAGAGAGGAAATATTTCACAAAATTCTTCATGGAAAGGATAGTCAACTTCACTTGGTCATATGTAGACATGCTTGGGTTGGACCCTTCATTAGTGGTTCATCCCTTAGTAGTATTTCCACATGCCAAGCCAGTCAAACAAAAGATTCGTAAGATGCATCCACAAATAGCACTATTGGTAAAAGCAGAGCTTCAGAAATTGCTAGATGTGAAGTTCATACACCCTATTGATTATCCAGAGTTGGTTTCAAACTTGGTACCTATTTCCAAAGTCACTAGGGGCATCCACATTTGCACATACTTCAAAGATCTTAACAAAGCATGTCCTAAAGATGACTTCCCTTTGCCAAATATTGACATCATTATGGACTTAATGACTGTCATGAAATACTTTCATTAATGGATAGTTATTTGGATATAATAAGATTATCATAGCACCAGAGGATCAACATAAGATATCTTTTACATGTCCTTGGGGCACATATTATTGGCAAGTCATTCCTTTTGGTCTAAAGAATGCAAAAGCCATGTATCAGAGAGCAATGACAGTGATATTTCATGACCTTTTTCATACCATTATGGAGGATTATGTTGATGATATATTGGGCAAATCTACTACTAGAGAAGGTCATTTACAAGTTCTAGGGTAGATATTTGATAGATTAGAGCAATATCAAGTGAGACTCAACCCTAGGAAATGTGTCTTTGGTGTTACTTCAGGGAAATTGTTGGGATATAGTGTATCTCACAAAAGAATTGAAGTAGATCTAGCCAAGGTCAAAGCTATAGTGGAGATGCCTCCACCTTTCACTCTAAAACAACTTAGGAGCCTTCAAGGGAAATTGCAGTCCATTCGATGGTTCATCTCACAGCTAGCAAACAAATGCCAACCTTTTCTCCATCTTCTCTCAAAGGATGTCTCATTTCGATGGGATAGTAAGTGTCAACTGGCATTTGATCAACTCAAGGAATATCTAGCCACACCTCTAGTTTTGGTACCACTAGTTCCAGATAGACCTTCACTATTATATATCTCTACTACATCCTCAATTTTAGGTGCTCTCCTAGCACATCATGATGATTCAAGAAAAGAACAGGCAATTTACTATATCAGTCACACCTTGGTTGGCTATGATCTTAATTATACTCCCATGAAGAGGGCATGTCTAACAGTAGTGTTTGCTTCCCAAAAGTTGTGACATTACATGTTAAACCAACATACCAAGGTCATATCAAAGATAGATCCCTTGAAATATCTTTTTTATCCAAGGTAGCCTTCGCATGTAGACTAGAGAAGTGGGTCATGGTTCTGAGCGAGTTTGATATAGAGTATGTTGATCGAAAGGCTATCAAAGGACAAGTTATTGTAGACCAAATAGCAGAGGCTCCTAAGACAGATACCAACCCTATGATCTTTGATTTTCTAGATGAATGGATATTCAATATTTCTACCTTTGTTGAATGAAAACTATACTTTGTTGGTTCCTATACCTAGCATGGTTGTGGAGTTGGAATCCTCTTCATTACACCATAGGGTGATTGCATTCCAAAGTCATATCGGTTAGCTTTTCCTTACACCAACAATATTACTGAGTATGAAGTTTTACTTACAAGTCTTCACATAGTAGTGTAATAGAATATCAAACAACTATAGGTTTATGGAGATTCACAACTGGTCATTAGACAGGTTACAGATGAGTGCCAAACAAAAGATGATAAGTTGATGCCCTATAAAAGAATGGTTGATGACTACAAGAAACACTTTTCTACTATCTCTTTTGAACAAATCCCTAGGTTGAATAATAAGGCTTTCAATGCTATGGCTACTATTGGATCCCTCCTAGATATGCCTACAAACACTCAACGTTGTGAGTTCTTGGTCAAGAAATTGTTGATACCAGCCATTGATGTTCCACCTACTAAAATTATCTACAAACTTGTTGGTCCCAATTCTCCCTGGTAGCAAGATATCTTTGAATACCTCCATGATAACACCATCCCATCAAACCTTACCTCTACTCAAAGGAAAACCTTCATCTGTCGAGTCTCTCATTTTACTATCCTTGGTGACACACTATATTGTAGGAGTCTCAATGGTATCCTACTTAGATGTCTTAACTCAGAAGAAGCTAACATTGTCTTACAAGATGTACACGAAGTTGTCTGTGGATCAAATTCCACCACTCCAAACCTAGCTAAGAAGCTGCTCCACAAAAGTTATTATCAGCCTACAATGGAACAAGATGCATACCAGTTTTCCAAGAAGTGTCTTCAATGCCAACAGCATAGAGATTTGATTCATGCCCCAACACATCAGTTGCAACCAGTTACTGCTCCATGGCTATTTTCATAGTGGGGACTCGACCTTGTAGGTAAAATCCATCCATTATCTTCCAATGGCCATAAGTTCATCATTACCGCCATTGAGTATTTCATGAAGTGGGTAGAAGCTACTCCTATGACCTATATCACTGGCAAACAAATAGTCAAGTTTATCCTGAACTATCTCATTTGCCAGTATGGTATTCCCCTTGCTATAGTAACTGATAATGGCACACCCTTTATAAACCAAGATGTTCATGCCTTGTGCACCCAGTACCATATTCAGTATTGCTTCTTCACTTCATACTATCCACAGAGTAATGGCCAAGCTGAGGCTTCAAACAAAACCATATTGAAAATCCTAATAAAAATAATCAATGAAGCTAGTCATGATTGGCATTTGCAACTCAATCCTGCCTTATGGGCCTACTACACTAGTATCAGAACCCCAACTAGTCCTACCCCATATGCTTTAGTGTATGGCACCAAACCCATTTTACCTATCGAGGTTGAGATCCCATCCCTTAGAGTTTCTATGCAGCATATTATTGATGGAGAAGAGTACATAATTTCTAGATTGCATGAGCTAGAGTTACTAGACAAGAGGTGTCTCACAACACTTAATCATCTTCAAGTCTATCAAAACCTCCTTCATCGTAACTATAAAAACAAGATCAAGGAAAGACAGTTTCAAGTAGGTGATCTTATTCTTAAGGAAAATCAGAGAAACCAGCAAGATCAAGACAAGAAAGGCAAGTTTGAGCCTAATTGGTTGGGACCTTTTATTGTCACAGTAGTTTATGGATCAGGAGCTTACACTTTGTCAACAACTGAAGGCATTCCTCTAGATGAACCCACCAACAGTGTTCATCTTAAGAAATTTTGTGATTGATCCTCAGAGTATCCCTAGAAAAATACAAAAAAAAATCAAAAAGTTTTAAAAATTTACAAAAAATAAAAAAAATAGAAAAAAATAATACCAATACATAAAAAAATAAAAAACAAAAAAATCAAAAAATAGAAAAATCTAAAAATAAAATAATCCATCTTCTGGTGAAAACCTGGTAAACAAACGCCTTGGATAAGTACCACAGTGAAAACCTGGCAAAGAGGTGATGTATAAAGTCAACATCCACCATCTTATAAGTCTTACATCCATCTCATTCCATAATAAATCTGCATCCATCCACAATAAAATTATTGACGTTTGCATTTCCGCATACCCATCTATCATGGCTTGGAAATTGTCAATGCCAGTTGTCATCCATTAACATCATCCATAGTCAGTTCATCCATTGTTCTCCACAATAAAACTTCTACCTGAATGGAGGCACATTTTCCTTAACCTAGGTCTAGGAATGGATCCTTCTTCGAGGTATGATAACACTTCCATCCATCTCATCCCATATCATTATGACAAATTATATCTACATATCATCACCACCGGCATCTTAATGTGCATTGATCTCATAGATACAGGGTATGTAGGTAGTCTAGAATATGAAGGAAGTATCTAGTACTTAGGTACATAAGATGCACCCATCTTCCCATCCCAATCCATAATAATTTTTTCCAACTTTCACTTCATCCATCTATCACAACCCATCCTATTCACCTATCACCCCGACTTGACTAACTCAAGAAGAAAACAAACTATGCATCTTTTGAAAGCTCAACTACTCATCAAACCAGAACCAAAAGACTACTCCTGAAGCAATACACTTTCCCACATAACCCTTGCCACATCTACTAAATCCATCTATCCTAGATCACAAGCCTTTAACAAATATATCTTTCCTACAATAAGGCCCAATCTACCATGAGTACCCTCTTTGGCAAGAGAATATGATGGTTGTGTTTTTGTTTTATCAGTTGGTTGATTTCTTTTTGGTTTATCTTTTGTTTCTTTCTAATACCTACTCAAGACTACCTTGATTTTTCTATATCTTGATATGTTGCAATAAAAGTATGGATTGGGGCATGGTCATTGCTTTTGTATGTTATGTTTGTGGGATGGTCTTATTATCATACTATGGTAATATGTATCTTGTTTGTGTTAGAATTAGCATCTTGCATAACAATATATTTTACATCTAAGGTTCTATAAAGGCCTTATGTGTATTAAGATCATTTTATGCTAAGACTATCTTTCCATTCACATATCCAACAAGGTTCTATTATGTCTAGTAGACATAAGTTCAAGATGTTTGTTTGCAGAGTCAACGTCATATGCATTGGATACATCATCACCTCAGTCTTATATACCCTAGTGCATAAATCCATATGCTATATCAAAAATAAGGATTGCTTTGTTACATTTTTAGCATAGCCAATGCAACATTCTATCCATTCACTCATCCATATATCCTAATAAAATCATAGATTCAATACAAATCGGTCAATTATCTTTCTCTTCTATTCTAATTCATAATTTCTTTTATCCATGCTAACATCATCATGGTCTTCTTCAAATCCTGAAACCACATATGTGTTAGACATCATGATCATAAACATCATAATATATCACCATATAAATCCATGATCCTAGTATCTATCATCCCATCCATACATCTATAAGCATGTATACACATCATCATAATATATCCATAGCATAAACATCAAAGTATATACCATATAAATCCATGATCCTAATATATGTCATCATATCCATAACATCATAATCATATTTCATCTAATATAAGCATCTAAACATCCATAGCATATTTGAGTAACTCATCATACATATAAGCATCTAAACATCCATATCATCGTCATAAGCATGAAACATCAATAGAACATCAATCAAACATCATACATCTCATGTGGGTCAACAAAATAAATCGTGTCTCATCATATATATAAAAAATGAATCAATATAGTACAACAAGCTACGAACAGCCATCAAAATATACATGTGTGCCCATAGGCATCATAGTCTCAAAATACATCAATGATACATCATCCAAATACAATAAATCTCTAGCAGTGACTATGTGTAGAGCTCTCCGTTCATGCCTCTTCTTGGGCTCCACATGTACTTGGTGGTGGTCCTCCTAGTGGTGATCTTGGTGGTGGCATACCCATAACAAATGCCCCCAATCTCCTCGATGAGGAAGCTCCTGACCTGTTGCACTCTCAAAAGCTCGACTGCCTTTGATCTATAGGCACTGCACTATAGTATAGCCCTCTATAATACTCAATCTCTCTGATGGTCATGTTCAATTATCCTTGAACACAAGTCAACTCCCCAAACATGGCTACAGTAGGTTGGTCTATACCCAATGCACCTCATGCAATATCCCTCTCTAGAGTCACCTGTTGTAAAGACCCCTCTGTTCTTTATCTCAGTGCTCGCTCTACATCATGCTCTGCAATCACACATGCTAGTGTCCCTACATCATGTCCCTGATTCTATCCCTGGGCCTGCCCTTGGGAACCTACCCTCGTCTATTTGATCTCTAATCTTGCAACGTATTGCTTCCACCTCACCCTCATGTAACAAACCTCTAAATGGGTGTGCCTAGTTGTATCTACCTGTAATAATTTCTAAACTCGCTACAACTCTGTCTCTCCCTCAGGGGCATCTTGTTGTGCTACCTCCTCCATCTATACATCTTACTACCCTACCTATTGCTGCCCAACATCCTACTAGGTAGTTGCCACCTATCCCTCTCTCCGTCTCCTCACCCTGTAAGGTCTCACCTCTAAGCCTCTGCCAACCAACTCCCCCGCTCTCCTTTTTTATCCACCGACTACCCTTGGGATAGTCAACCGAGTTGGTCTAGCGGTCAACCAATGGGCATCATACTCTAGAGTCATCCCCGGATTAGCATCTCCTCTAACTGGATCCTAGGCAACTAGGGAAAGTCCTTGTACCTCTACTAATGTTGTGCCAACCACCACCTTAGGGCCCCAATCCAGAATCTCTCTGTGTGTCCTAGCAAAAATGGCATCACCCACAGGAACTGGCTGTCATAAACCAAACTGTCTCAAGACCCACTTAGGTAGATATCTCTCAATAACATATATGCTCCATCCAAATAAGTATCACACCTTCTGACAGTAGGTCAGATGCTCTACATCATCCTCCCATATCTTTGAGTCCCTCCATGCATGCCAGATAAATGTGTCAAGCTCATTGAAATGACGCCTCTAGAATGTCATCTCTCCCAATCTCCTCTATGTAATGACACCATCATACAAGTGCACTAAGGGATGCCCTATCTCTTGTCAGTAAGGGGATATTGTGGTGAAAGGCAGAAGACAATTGAGAAGGGGGGTGAATAAGTTGTATCAAAATCTTTAACTTCTTTACACGGTATCACTTCCACATTCACTTAATCTATCTCCTTATTCTATTATGAAAATTAAGTTACATGAATAGAAGAATCAAAACATGAACACATCAACACCATACACACATGAACACCAGATTTTTACGTTGAAAACCCTAAAAAAGGAAAAACCACGGTGAGTGTTAGTTCACAAAATAATGTAGTAACAATACTGAATATCAAAAGGAGGCTCACTGCCAAAAGAACTCACTACCCAAATGAAAGGCTCACTGTTAAGGGGTGGATCATTGTCGAGGGTTGGCTCACTACCAAGGTTGGCTCACTACTAGGGTTGGCTCACTACCAAGGTTGACTCACTGCTGAGGGTGAACTGATATAGTAGCATCTACACCATGCCTGAGTTCAATTCCATTGAAGCGCAATATCTCCTCTCCTCTACTCTTCTTTTACAACTCACACTTTATCTTCGCATCTTTGCAACTTGGACCCTCATTCACAAATTTATTACATACATTTATACCTATCATCAACCTTGGAATGTACATCAAGGTCGACATTACATTCTACAACTATTGGAACTATCTCCAAGGTCAGCATACATACATTAATCAAATTAGGACTAGACCTAAACAAACGTGTAGGGTGAATGAATAAAGGATGAACACATCATGGCTTAGATCAGACCCAAATACATCCTCATACACTTGGACATGTTTCCACGATCCACGAATCACCTCTGCAACAAGTGTGACAAACTAGGTCAGCCAGAACATATGCACATATCAAGAACACCTAGAAACATGCTTTGCAAGAACTTCGTTGTAGCTTGCGGATCAAGCACATGCCTTCAACACATTTTAGAGACATCTACAAACAACATAGAATCAATTGGGAGCTAACAAATCCAACCGCAATAGATCTCACTTGAAGACAACAAATATCACTTGAGAACACATCACATACTTTTTCTTAACAGACACTGTCAAACTCTGCTAATCACTAACTTGCCTTCTAGAGCACCAAATGACAATTCCTTTGGAATGAAGATGACTAAGGACCTTATAAGCTTAAGTCCAGAACTGTAAAGACAAAATCCAATCTGCGGAGAAATGTAGAGAAAAACACTTTCTCCCTATCATTCTGCAAACCTTGCCAGGCATAGTCGTGAAACTGGTGAATATAACATTTTCTGCACAATGATCCAGACCACCAAATTTTATATTTAGCATCTTCAAACATTTCTCTAAATCATATCCAAAGATCATACTTCAATCTTTACAACAGAGAAAATGTGGAACAAAATACTCAGACAATGTTCTTCAATCAATCAACAAACAACAATATCAGAAGATACAGTTGGCACTAATGACAACACAAACATGTTGGCATCAATGACCACCAACTAACACATACTTGCAACAATCTCCCCCTTTGTCATTAATGGCAACATATGATATTAAAAACATGATACAATCTTGTATCAGAACTCCCCCTTTTCTTTTTACACCTCTGCACTCTTACTTCCCCTAAGTTTTTCACATGATCTCTCTCCCCCTTTGACATCAATGGCAAAGGGCATCACATCTGTTTTGTTGCACATACTTGCACACTATTGCACTCTGATTACTCTAAGACCATTCTTTACTCCCCCTGAATGTAACAATCATCTCAAACCACTACTTGCTCCTCTTGAGAGGTATCCTCCAACATCAATCCAAAAGAGAAATGTACTTTGAAGCACACTGGACTGATGCACCATCCTATGCATCTAGTTCGAGGAAGGAGGGGCAATAACCCCTAATTTCTCCTGGAGATACTCAAATGTGTCTTTTGAAAGAGCCTTAGCGAATATATCAGCAACTTGATCTTTTGTAGGTACATACTCAAGCTTCACCTCATTCTCTGCAACTTTCTCCCTCAAAAAGTGATACTTGATTGAAATGTGCTTTGTCTTTGAATGCATCACTGGATTCTTTGAAATATTTATGGCACTTGTATTATCACAAAGAATAGGGATTGGCCCATCATACTCAACTTTGATATCTTTCAAGGTCTGCTTCATCCATAACACCTGAGTACAACATGATACTGCAATAATTTATTCTGCTTCTATAGTAGACAAAGAGACTGATTCTTGTTTCTTGCTATGCCAGGACACTTCCCTATCTCCAAGGAAGAATGCACCTCCACTTGTGCTTTTCCTATCATCAACACATCCAGCCCAATCTGCATCTGTATAGGCACTTAAAGAAAAAACATTGTTCTTAGGATACCACAATCCATGATCAGGAGTGCCCTTCAAATACCTGAATATCCTCTTTATTGCCATCACATGTGATTCTCTGGGATTTGATTGATGTGTATGAGGGAAATCGAGAGGTCGAATGATAAAATCAAAGTAATGATAATAACAACTCAATTACCCATAACATAAAGAGATCGATCTAAGTAAAAAGCCAATACCAATGAATAAATCAAATAAAAACAAGAAAGATTTCACCTAGATTGTATAGTTCTCTTTGTTGAATGTGGATTGCTCAATAATGTTGTGAAACCATGTTTGTAACAAGTGAATGTAAGTGCTCAAAGTGTTCAAAAGATTGATGTCAAAAGATCGTAAGGTGCTCAACGATGCGATGTATGCTCAAAGCGCTGTAAAGGATGCCTGAGAATAAGTGATTGAAGAGGGTTTGTGAAGGAGATGAGGGGGGTTTATATAGGTTTCAAACATGATCGATCAACGAATGAAATAAATCCATAGAATGGATGGTTGAGATAAATCAAATAACTCATGCTGAATGTACACACAACATGTGTCACTCCAAAAAGTTATTTTTATTAAGATAATTACTTTTTTGATAAAGATAGATTTAATTTCATAAATTAGAATGTTTTTTCTTCTAATTCATGAGTTTGATGAAAACAAGATAAATTAAAGCCAATTAACTTAACTTTAGTTTTGCCTTTTTTATAGTTCTAAAAATAAGACTGATTGTGCACATGAGTTAACATGATATTTTTAGAGGAATTGGAAAGATAATTGAAATTAAATAAATAAATTTATTTAATTGTTTGTGCATGATAGAGGAATATGAAGATTAGATAAGATGTGAAGATTATAAATAAAATACTTGATTTTATTTATTTTTAGAGGATTGAGATAATTTAAATAAATTTGCATGATTTATTTAAATTTGGAAGAACAATTGATTTAATTAAATAATGTAAATTATTTAATTGTAGATAAGAGGATTTGTGATGAATTAATTAAATAATGGGATTTATTTAATTAATGTAGACTTGAAATTTGAAAAAGAAAAATGATTTAATTAAATAATTAATAAAATTATTTAATTTTGGAAGAATAAGGTTGATTTTGCTGAAATTAATTAAATAAACACAATTTATTCAATTAATGTTGAATTTTGGAGTTTTGGAAGAATTTGATGAAATTAATTAAATAATTAGATTATTCAATTAATGTTGAAATGCAGGTGATGCGACAGATTAGACGAAATGCAAGTGATTCGAAGACATGGTCATTTTAGGGTGTCTACATTTTGCCCCTCTTTGATGCAATGCATTTTATAGCGTTGCTTCAAAGAAAATGATTGTTGAAGACTTGATACAATTTTTATGCCCCAGTATAGCTAGCTGCCCCTGTGTAGCTAGCATAGGATGCCCCCTTGAGAGGAAAGACAGGGAAGCAATAGAAGAACTGGGTTGACACTCGACTAGAAGATTGTGTTGGAGATAGACAAGGCTGGATAGATGATAGATAGAAGAAAGTGGAGATAGAGTAGAACATGAGAAAAAGACCGTTGATCGATCTGTGCTTGAAAAACTATATAATGTCATGGATAAATGGATGGGTAAATGGATGAGGTTGTTGCAATGGTTTCACAAATGTTTATAAAGAGCAATCCTTAATTTTGATATAGCACATGGATAGTTTGCCACCAAGGTATAAATGACCAAGGTATTGTGATATCTGAGTGTGTGGACGTTGACTCTGCAAGCAAGCGATTTGAACTTAGATCCCTTAGACATAATATAACCTTGGTTGTATATGTGAATGAGCCATAGTCTTGAACATAAAATAAACTTCAATACATAAATGCAAGAAGATTATTAATATGTAAGATGCTAGGTCGTAACACACACAAGATAAATATGCTTCTAAAAAAGATGCTAAAGATCATTCCTCAAACACGGCACACAAAATCAATGACTATGCCCCCAATCCGTACTACATCGCAACATACCAAGATTACAAATAAATCAAGGTAGCCTTGAATATGTAATGGACAAAGGAACATAAGGTAAACCCTAAAGCAAATTGACTGTCTTATAAAGTAAACATATAGGCAACATATTCTCTTGCCAAAGAGGTTTCTTAGGATAGATTGGATAGGAAAGATAATAACCTTATCATAGGAATGACGTGTCCATTAAAGGGAAGATAATGTCTGGTTTCAAGAAATGTAACATGTTGCAAAAGACAGGTCTGTTGGTCTGGTTTCAAACATGGCACATCCTGTAAAAGACAAGTTTGTTGATCTGTTGCTTAGTTAAGATTGATTTAGCTAATGTTGGTAATCGATATGTAGAACAATATGTGGCTTTGTAAGTAAGTTGCTTTGCTTTAGGTTTGTTTAAGGACTTTTTCTTTGAAAGGATGCATTTGTTTGTTGTTTTACTGCTTGTGTTAGTCAAGTTGAGGTGAATGGATTTTGATAAATAGAAGACTAGAAAGATGACATGTCAATGGATTGAGATGGGTGAAGAATGATGAATCATATGTGCCTGAGTACTAGATACTTTCTTCGTATTCTAGATTTCCTACATACCTTGTATCCACGGGATCAAGGCACATTACGATGAAAGATGAAAATGATAAATATGTAGTTTTGGGTAGAGTGCTAAGTGAGTCAAGGTGTTTGAGCTTGGGTAGGTGAAATGATGATATCTTATGTACCCGAGTACTGGAAACTTCCTTCATATTCCAGACTGCCTACATACCCGTATCCATGGGATCAAGGTACCTTAAGACTGAGATGAGATTATATGTAGTTCTAGTTTGTGTGAAGATGTAGGAAAAGTGTTGTCATTGTGGGGAGATGATTGAAGTGCTTGTGTTTGTGTGTTTGTTTTGTGTTGTTGTTGTGAAGTTTGATGTGTTTTTGTTGTTTGTTTGTTTGAAGTGTTTGTTTTGCTGTGAACCACGAACAAGGATCCATTCCTAGACCTAGGTTAAGGAAAGAGTTGCCCCCATTCTGGTAGAGGTGTTTGCATGGGTGACTGATGGAGAAGACATAGAAAGTTTGATCTAGGACAAGACAGTGATAACTGTTGACATAGATCAAGACGTGGGATGACGATGATGGACATTGACAAATTTCCAAGCTATTCTAGATAGGGAGATGGAAATGCAAACAAGGTCAATGGTTTTATTATGGATGGATGGATGAAGTATGTTGTGAAATGGACATGGAATGAACAAGACTTGATAGATGATAGATGCTGACTCTACACATAGCACCTGTTTTCCAAGTTTTCACTATGGTACTTATCCAAGGCACCTGTTTACCAGGTTTTCACCAGAGGATGGATTTTTTTTTGATACTCTGAGGATCAGGCATAGAACTTCTTGAGATGAACACTGTTAAGTGGCTCATATAGAGGAATGCTGTCAGGTGTAGCTAAAGTATAAGATCCTGATCCATATGCTGTTGTGACAATAAAGGGGCCTAACCAGTTAGGCTCAAACTTGCCCTTCTTTTCTCGATTTGCTTGATTTCTCTAATTTTCTTTTAAGACAAGATCACCCACTTGAAACCATCTTTCTTTGATCTTTTTGTTGTAATTATGCTGGAGGTGGTTTTGAAGGACATGGAGATGATTAAGTGCGGCAAGGCACCTCTCATCTAGTAGTTCTAGCTCAGCTAATCTGGAAGTGTGATACTCCTCTCCATCAATCAGGTTCTGCATGGATACTTTGAGGGATGGGATCTTGACCTCTATAGGTAGAATGGCTTTAGAGCTATAGACCAAGGCATAGGGTGTGGCACCAGTTGGTGTTTTGATACTAGTTCGGTAGGTCCATAGGGCGGGATTGAGTTATAGGTTCCAATCATGACTAGCTTCATTGACTATTTTCTTGAGGATTTTGAGAATAGTTTTGTTGGAAGCCTCAGCTTGGCCATTACTCTGTGGATAATAGGGAGTGGAAAAATGATGTTGTATATTGTATTGTGTGCATAAGGCATGGACATCTTGATTCTTGAATGGTCTCCCATTATCAATGACAATGGCTTGGGGGATACCATATCGGCAAATGAGGTAGTTTAGGATAAACTTGGCTATTTGCTTACCGGTGATATAGGTCATGGGAATGGCTTCGACCCACTTCGTGAAGTACTCAGTGGCGATAATGATGAATTTGTGGCCATTAGATGAGGAGGGGTGGATTTGTACTATGAGCTCAAGACCCCATTGTGAAAAAGGCCATGGAGTAGTCACAGGTTGTAGTTCATGAGCTGGTGTGTGAATCAAATCTCCATGCTGCTAGCATTGTAGACACTTCTTAGCAAATTGCATTGCATCTTTTTCAATTGTAGGCCAGTAATAACCTATTCTGAGTATCTTCTTAGAGAGGTTAGGATCGGTAGAATGCATGACACAGACACCTTCATGTATGTCTTGTAAGGTAGCTTTAGTTTCTTCTATGTCAAGACATCATAAGAGGATACCATTGAGACTCCGGTGATATAGTGTATCACCCAGAATGCTGTAATGGGAGGATCAGCAGATAAAAGTTTTGCGTTGGGTTGTCGATAGCTCAGAGGGAAAGGAACCATGTTTAAGGTAGTCATAGATATCTTCATACCATGGGGAATTGGGACCAACAAGTTCATAGATGATTTTAGTAGTTGGAACATCGACGAAAACAATTGCTCGATCAAGAATTCACATTTATGTGTATTTGTAGGCATGTCTATAAGTGATCCCACAAAGGCCATAAAGTTTGCAACCTTGTTATGCTCTCTTGGAATCTGCTCAAAAGTGATACTAGAAAAGTGTGGTTTGTAGGCATCCACTAGTTGGTTGTAGGGGACCAACTTTTCATCTTTTGTTTGGTACTCATTAGTGACTTATCGAATGACTAGTTGTGAGTCTCCATATACTTGTAGTTCTGTGATGTCCCATTGAACTGTTGTATTGAGACCTATGAGGAGTACTTCATACTCGGCTATGTTGTTGGTGCAAGGAAATGCAAGCCGATATGACTTTGGAATAGTCATTTTGAGGTGTGATGAATAAGATGCTAGCCCCTGATCCATGCTATGTGTAGGAACCATCAAAATACAACTTCCACATTATTGAGGTAGAAAGAGTGAAGAGATTCTCATCCGAAAAGTCAGATACCATAGGATGTACATCTGTCATGGGTGCTTTTGCTAGTTGATCTGCTAGGGCTTGTCCCTTGATTGCTTTACGATCCACATACTCAATGTCAAACTCACTAAGGATCATAACTCATTTAGCTAGTCTGCCTGTAAGAGTTGCTTTTGCTAGTAGATACTTTAATGGATCAATTTTTGCTATGAGATTTGTATGTTGGTTTAGCATGTAATGCCGCAACTTTTGGGAAGTGAACACTACTGCTAAACAAGCTCTTTCCATAGGAGAGTAATTGAGTTCATAACCCACTGAGGTTCAACTGATGTGATAGATTGCATGCTCTTTTCCTGACTCATCATGCTATGCTAGAAGAGACCTTAGGGCTGCAGTTGTAGTTGAGATGTACAAGATCAAAGGCCTATTGGTGACTGGTGGTACCAAGACAGGAGGTGTAGCTAGATATTATTTGAGCTGATCAAATGCTGCTTGACACTTATCATCCCATCGAAATGAGATATCCTTTCAGAGCAAGTGTTGAAATGGTTGACATTTATCCGCTAGCTATGAGATAAAATGCCTAATAGACTGTAACCTTCCTTGAAGGCTCCTTAATGCTTTTAGATTCTTTGGTGGAAGCATCTCCACTATAGATTTGACTTTTGCTGGATCTACTTCAATGCCTCTACAAGATTTGATGTATCCCAATAGTTCTCCTGATGTTACCCCGAAGACACACTTCTTTGGATTGAGTCTTACATGATATTTTTTGAGTCTGTCAAATATTTGCCCTAGAACCTATATGTGATCCACTGTAGAAGACTTTGCTAGTATATCGTCCACATAGTCCTCCATGATGTGATGAAAGAGATCATGGAATATCACTGGCATTTCTCTTTGATAAGTTGCCCCTGCATTCTTTAGACCAAACAGCATGACACACCAACAATAGGTACCCCAAGGACAAGTGAAAGTTGTTTTATGTTGATCTTCTTTTGCTATCATTATCTGATTGTAGCCAAAGAATCCATCCATGAGAGAAAGCATTTCATGACCAGCGGTCAAGTCTACTATGAGATCAATGTTCGGTAATGGAAAGTTATCTTTGGGACATGCTTTGTTAAGATCTCTAAAGTCGGAACACATGCGGATGCCTCCATTAGGTTTAGCCACAGGTACAATGTTTGAGACCCATTCTGGATAATCAATAGGCTTGATGAATTTGGCATCTAGCAACTTCTGTATTTCCATTTCCACCAAGAGAGCTATTCATGGATGCATCTTTCTAAGTTTTTGTTTGACTGGTTTAACAGTTGGATCAACTGTGAGATAGTGAACTACTAGCTTAGGGTCTAATCCTGGCATATCAACATAGGTCCATGCAAAATTGATGGTTCTCTACAAGAAGAAGTTGGTGAGATTCTTGTGCTCTTGATCTGATAATGATGCTGCAAGGAATGTGGTCTTTGGATTTTTCTCTGTGCCAAGGTTTATCTCTGTAGAATCTTCCACTAGGAGAGTTGATTTCTCTTGATACTTGGATGGTAGGGGAAGGTCAAATCCTCTATCCTCAGGTGCCAAAGTTGGGTTTTCACCTTTGGATACATCCTTTGTTTTTACTATTTTGTGATAGGGAGGTGCCACCGTGTGGTTTTCACCTAGAGATCTTTCTTTATTTTCACTTTTACGACTAGAGGATTTGGCATTCTCACCAAAATAAGCATTTTTCTCTAGTTCCATTACAAAACCAGCTTTGTGATCACCAAGAGGGATACCATCCTGGAGTCCCATGAACTCTGCAATATCTTCGTCATTCTGAAAAACATCTAGTACGAGGGACCCTTGTTGGTCCCAATCGATAAGTTTAGGGTAGACAAGTGTTACAATCTAGGTGTTTGTGGTGGATGTTAAGGATACAGATGACAAGATAAATATAGAGGATTTAGTGAATAGGTCAATCATATGGAGGTAAGAGTCATCGATGATATCCTCTTTAGACGTCGAATATGTGAGAAAAGTTTGTGCCACCTTGTCGAGAATACCCTCGATGTCCAAGGCGCATGGTACCTTCCTACCAAATCCTAACCCCTTCTTGTCTAGTTTCTTTGTCACAATAATGGGTTCCATTGTTCCTTGATTCTGTTTTCCAAGGCCACCTTTGCCTTTATAGCCCATGTTTTTGACTATCCTTAAACCATTGCCATATTGCTTGATTGGTATTATGACTGGTTCTTTCTCCTTGTAGAACCAAGAAGAGATGTCTTCAATAGTTTCCTCAGCCAATAATTTTCCCTCTTGGAATTGGGTTAGACATGCTGGGGGAGGAATAGCTACTTTCTTAGTTACTTTGGCTATAGGTGGTTGGCCATAGGATTTAGGAGATAGGGGCATCTGCCCTACACAACAAGATTTTGAGATATCATATTCTCCAAAGCCTATATCATGGATGTGAGCTTTGATTTTGGGAATATGATGAGGATTGGGTTCAGTTGCAGAGGCTTTTGTCAGATTTTTAGAATTGACATATAATAGGGATGCATGGGCTTTGTCATTATTGGGCACCTGGTTGCAATTCTTATAACTACCTTGCAAGACATGGTAGAATTCGAAGGGATTAGGACCTCCAAGGATAGTTATCTCCGTACCATTGAATGGGAACTTGAGAGACTGATGGTATATTAAGGGAACAACTTTCATGGCATGGATCCATGGGCATCCTAGGATAATATTGTAAGGTAGCTCAATGTCAAGGACTTCACACCTAGTTTCAAGCATGACAGGGCCTACTTGTATAGGCAAGTGGATAACACCTTCTGAACGACGCTTAACATCATCATACCCCTTGATTGTAATGCTTTGATCAATGTTAACATGATCCTCAGAGTATCCCAACTATTTAAGTAACTTTAGAGAATAGATATTTAGACCAGCACCACCATCTATAAGTATGCGTTTGATCTTGCATTTATGGATGAGAACCTCAATGTGAAGGCCATCGTTGTGACATGGATCATGAGATGGGAGGTCTTTTTCAGAGAAGACCACATTATAGGGTGAGGCAATGTTACCTATTATAGCTTGTAAATCTGTGACCACTATGTTGTTAGGAACTGAAGACTCTTGTACGGCTTTTTCTAGCATAGCTGTATGTGCAGGTGATGATCGTAGAAGATCCCAGATAGACATCTGTGCTGGGGTTTTCCCTAGATGTTTGACAAGATTATAATCAGATTGAGTTGGGAGACTTGGTGTAGGAGCATGAATGGTGACATGACCACGACGAGTTGTAACATCGCAATCCGTAGATTTTCCTTTGATTGTGAGGGTAGATACATGACTTTCTTCAAAACGACCCACAATAGAGTCATAGGAAGTTCAGGCTTTGTGAACACCTTTACCTTTGTCAGGAGGAGGACCTTGACCATGGTTAGGGAATGGTTCCTTGCACATGTTGAGATCCTTGTTGGTGTGTTGAATTGGTTGTTCTTCCTCAAAAGTGATTTTGTTTCCATCGATAAGGTTTTGGATCACATTCTTGAGTTTCATGCATGATGCAGTTCTATGTCCTTTGCTTAGGTATGGAATTCACAATATTCATTTTCTCTATATCATGAGGATTTGTAAACAGGTTCACCATATGGGGGAGCATTTGGTAAGGTGACAAGTCCATTGTGTAAAAGCTTCTGTAGAACATACTCTATGGGCTCTCCCAAGGGACTGAATTGATGTGATGGAGGGTAATCTTGTGGAGGTCGCTCTTGTTATCATTGTTGTTGCTAGTTTTGTGGAGGCAAAGGTTGACTTGGTTTGGAAAGATGAAGGGGTGTTTGTAGTATTTGGACATGTTTGGAATCTACCATACCATCATTGACCATGTTTTTATTTTTGTTCCAAAATTTTGGTTTGTTATTTGATTGTTGTTGGGGAGTATTGTCTTTGTCGTCTTTAAAGATTTTGACCACGCCTTAAGCGATGAGGGCTTTTTCAATGTTGATGCCCTTGTAGGTAATTTCATCAAAGGTTGTAGCACTAAGAATTTGCAAATGGAAGCCCAATTCTTGGTTGAGGTTCTGCACAAATATGCTAACAAGCTACTTTTCAGGTATCTTGAATGGGAATTTGCTAGCCATTTGTCTCCATCTTTGAAAGAAAGAGACGAAAGTTTCCCTATTTTTCTGTTTATTGTTCAATAGGTTGCTCATGGAGATCTCATGTTCTATGTTGTAAGAGAAATGAGTGGCAAATTTCTCCGCAAGCTCATTAAAAGATTTTATGCCCATGGGTAAGTGCGAGAACCATTCTATAGCTTGACCTCCAAGACTACGAGGAAAAAGATGCATAAGATATGTGTCGTTATGTGAGACCTCGAAGCAAGCAAGATAGAATTCTCTAAGATGGTCTTTTGGGTCCCCTTTTCCTTTGTATTTATCAAATTTGGGAATAGTGAAGTTGTGAGGAAAAGGGATCATGGGTAATGACCGATCAAATGGATAATGACAAACTTCTTCCAAAGAGAAGGTTTTCTTGGTGTGGCCAAATGTAAGATTAGATAGTTGTTGTTGAACCTCCACAAGTTTTAGCTCCATAGTTGTGGGAGGGGTTGGAAACATCTCCTGTTGTCTGAGAGGTGGTTGTTGTTGCCCATATGGAAGAGTGTAGTGGAAGCCATGGGCATTGGTTTTATAAGGGTTGTATGTTGGGTTTAGATTGGGTTGGAATTGGGTGTTTTGATTTTGAGGAGTTGGGGGTGGTGCTAAGTAAGCATGTAGGCTTTGTGATGATTGTTGATAAGAGTTTGGTGAAGGAAAGCTAAAGTTTGTTGGGTTTGGTTGCAATGCTGGAACATAGCTATGCGAAGTTTGGTTTTGGGAATGTTGCGGGTTAAGATAGGTGTGGGTTAGATTGAGAGTGGAAGATCATTGTGGAGGAGGGACATAGGTAGATGTGTTTTGTGATGGTGGTAGTTGATTGAGATATGTGTTGAAAAAGGTTAGTGTCGATGAACATTGTGGCGGAGGGATATAGGTAGATGTGTTTTGTGATGGTTGGAGTTGCATGACATTGTTTGGTTGAAGGATACAAAGGGTTGATGATGTTGGGGGTGGTGTTTGTTGAGACCCTTGTTGCATGGTTACATAGGTGTTTCCTAGATTGTAATTTGGTGGGAAAACTTCTCGTGATGGGGTAGCCAATGTTTCACTTGTGATTGCGGTGGGCATTTTAGGAGTTTGTTGTATGTTTGATTGAGCTATAGCAGCTTGTTTGGCTAGTTCTGCTTGATGTTGTAGAGTCTCTTGTTGGTGTTTGTAGATCTCCATAGGAGTCATAATCAGTGGTATGGGTCTCTCCACCGTTGGATTTTGATAAAGGGGATTCTCATATTGTGTTCAGGTATAGGAGTGGTCACAGTTGACATGGTTTGGACTGCAGTTATGGTGTCATGGGTTTTGTTTTTCTCTTGAAGCTTAGATATATCAAAATCTTGAGGTAATTTGGCTCCTTGCTCTGCTAGCAAGTGAAAGAAATGATCTTGGTTCTTGCTAAGGATTTTGTCAAAGGCGGCCATGGCTCTAGGATCTTGTATGATTTCATCAAGGTCTTATCTATCTTTTTGAGAGGATTGACCTATTTCAAAGTGTCTCTCTTCTTGAGATGGGACTTGAACCATGGTATAACTGGGTGTAGAAAAATCATGAGGCATGCCGGTAGTGAATTGAGTTACATCTATCAAAGTGATATTACCTTCTTGAGGATTGTTTGGTTGATCATGTTGTGGCATGTTTCGAGAGTTGGTTGATCTTTCCATTGGTGTCCTTGGAGTACCCTTTGGAGTTATACTTGGTTGAGGTGTATGAGGAGGTGATTTGTACTTCCTTGGGGCAACTTGCTTTGTCTTCATAGTTTGTTGGAGTCTAGTGGTTACCATGGGATAAACTAAGACAATATGCTTTGTTTGAGATATTTTTTGGGGTTCTATTATGTTTTTTGGAAATGACAGTTTTGATGAATAGTTTACTGGACCAAAGGCACAGGACTGTGTTACCAAAGGTGTTGGACTAGGCTGCTAGAGATGAGGTACTGTTATACCAAGGGTGAGCTACTACTATACCAAAAGCGAGCTACTATTATACCAAGGGCACTGAAGTAGTTTTGCCAGAGGTGAGGTACTGTTATACCAAAGGTGAGCTACTGTTATACCAAAGGCGAGCTGTTGTTATACCAAAGGTGCTGAAGTAGTGTCTGTGATGTTTTATAAGGCAAATTTTGATAGTTTTGGTTTTGATTTTGATTGGATTTGCTTTAGCAAGAGAAAACACATCAAACAAAGTGGTAAAAAGGACTAACACAATAAATAGTGTATGTTCGAGGCTTACAAAAAAGACCAATGTTTCCACGGGTATAAGACAATTGCAAACAATTTCAAGCATTCTTTATCCCTAGAGACAAGGTGTCATTACAGTACATCATCTCACAACTTAATTCTCTGTCGACCAAATGTCATTCCATAAAGGTGTCAGACATTTGTATCTTTGTGAGAGATGATAGGTAGGGATATCTCACCCTCCCCTCAGAAAGCTCAAGTACGTCACAAGAGCTTTATAGCCGAGGGAATACTATCTCTTCTCAAGGGAGGCAATGGTGAGTATCTTGAGGGCTTAAATCGATTCCCCTTGCATAGATGATTACCGCAACGTTTGGAGGTGGATTGGGTAGTCACTATCTAGATTGGTTCTTAGTAATTTTGAGGGACCAATGCCTTACGAGCAATGTGACAATCTACTAAAAGCTTTAACCAATTGTACTAAGAGTATCAAACACTTGACACAATGTGAAAATTGTTTCCACAAAGTGCTAGTACACCTCTTTTCTATTTGGCATCACAAGGTAAGGCTGACGCTGGTTAGGACCTGGCTTTCGCCTTATCCTTCTTATATAGTGGTTCAAAGGAAAACTCTGCTTAGGGTCATCCCTTTTTAGATGAAGCGCAATCCAAAAGCAGGCCCTTCTAAAGGAATAAATAAAATGTAAGATCAAGCACATCAAACAAAGGTTCAATTGTCCCGTTATAAGAAAAATAAGGTGCAACCAGATTAGGCACACACATGATTGTAGTTGTCAATTGTCCCTTATGAAATTGAAGTGTTATGCATTCATGTCCATTGTCCCTTAAAAAATTGAAGTTATTTTTTGCATTCATGTCTATTGTCCCTTAAAAAAGCAATATGTTCCTAGGACTTAGATTGCAAAAAAATGATTTGTTTAATTGTCCCTTAAGAAAGCAATATGTTTCTAAGACTTAATGCAATAGATTTGTCAATTTATTCAAAGCTCATCCTGCATGAACATGTTAGAGAAACCTATTTTCTCTATTTGAGTGATAAGAGGCTGCAAAAAGTTGATTAGTTCCACCAAAAACTCAAGTAGTTAGCCAAAAATAAATCAATTAACCAAAAGCGCTTAACTTGTTAGGTGAAAAATGAGCAATCTAAAAAAATCTCATAATAATTATTAGGTACAATAGATTAGATATTATGATCAGATTCTACACAAAATTCTATGCAATTTCAAAAAAGAAATCATGAAAATTGAATAAATTTTACACAAGTTATGACAATTTGAAGTTTGCAAAGAAGAGTTGACTTTGACTACGTGTACCTGATAAATCTGATAAAATTACCTAAAAAAATTTTCACCATAGAAAATTTGGGAGAACCATCCTTCTAACCCCACTGGTTTCATGAAAATCTGATTCCGTATGCAAAAGATATACCCAATTTTGTGAAACTACTCTAAAAAAGTTAAAAAAAAATAGGGACACGGATTGTGATCTTTTTTCTTGAAATCTGTGCACTTCCTGCAAAAAATAAGAGATACCTAGATAGGATTTCGATGTTTTCGACAAAACACAAAACTCTTTTGAGCTAAAGTTATAGAGATATGCCCAATTTCATGAAATTGCTAAAAATAGGCCCAAAAAAATAAAAAAAAGCAAGCATCGGCTAAAAATAGGGACACAGATTTGTGATATGTTTTTCTTAAAATCCATGTACTTTATGCAAAAAGTAAGAGGATCCAAATAGTATTTTCATGTTTTTGACAAAACCCAGAAATCTTTTGAGCTAAGGTTACACCGTTTGAATGCTCAATGCCTATTCTCTCAAACTAGTGAACAAGGATCTTCAGATTTTCTGCATTGTGATTGCGCTTTTCCGTACCTAGCTTCTAAAAAATCAATTTTTTTCTAAAAAACAGCAAGGTTAGTGGGTCCCATCGGGTGTGCTAGAATGTGTATGAGGAAAATCAAGAGGTCGAATGATAAAATCAAAGTAATGATAATAACAACTCAATTACCCATAACATAAAGAGATCAATCTAAATAAAAAGCCAATACCAATGAATAAATCAAATAAAAATAAGAAAACATTCACCTAGATTGTATAGTTCTCTTTGTCTAATGTGGATTGCTCAATAATGTTGTGAAACCATGTTTGCAACAAGCGAATATAAGTGCTAAAAGTGTTCAAAAGATTGATGTCAAAAGATCATAAGGTGCTCAATGATGCGATGTATACTCAAAGCGCTATAAAGGATGCCTGAGAATAAGTGATCAAAGAGGGTTTGTAAAGGAGATGAGGGGGGTTTATATAGGTTTCAAACATGACCTATCAACAGATAAAATAAATCCATAGAATGGATGGTTGAGATAATGTAAGACCCCGCACTACCTATGGCTCTTTTGACTCCCTTGCCCATTACGGTGGAACCTAATTTTTCTAGCTAGTGGATTTATTGGATGAAACATGTGATTTTGGTTCTGGTATAGTGTTTTGATAATCAACCTTGAAGAAACTTTTTGGATGACTCTCTTGACATCGTGTGGAAAATGTGTGTGCTCAAGATAAGATGTGAAAGTTGTCCCTAGATTTATTATTTTAGGAGACCTTGTAGTATTTTAACACTAATCACATAAATGCATCTAATATCATTGTTACCCCTGATGGAATGTGAATTATGCATTGGGCCTCTTAACCTTTTAATCTTAAGTCATAATAGTTGTTAATTCTACCAAATGTAGGAGATGGTTATATAATTTAGTGATTGTATATCCTTGATCTTATGTGATTGAGTATAGTTTGCAAGGTGATATATTGTTTTAGTAAGTGAGATTAAAGGAAAGGATACATTTGTATTGATAATTAGTTCAATGAATTACTAATGCATTATTCTTCTCGGTGAGAAAATACCATGAGTGGAATTAGGATCTGCAGGTTTGTCAATGTGGTTCGATAGTATTTTAACCCCAACCTTAGTCATGTTATGCACGGGTAATGACTTGTAAAACTCTAATTAGTATGGGGGCTGGTATACAACTTATACTCCTGTGACTCATGGATTTCTTATCAATAATGTTGTCATCTTAGATATTTAGTATTCCATTAATTTATTTTAGGGCAATGTTTATTTTGTTTTGAATAAATGAAAAAAAAAATGTTATTGTAGATATTGAGTTTTGTAATGTTAACTAGAGGGTTAGAACCTTACTAATCTTTGATGTTGGTTTATGTTGAGTTGTCGACATGTGAGTTGGACGAATTCCATTTCCAAGGTACGTGAAGTTGATAGAATTAATTAGCAAATAAATAGCTTTCATGTATGATTTTCTACTTGGCTATATATATATATGAGCATACTAATGTTTCACTAAGTGCACAGGTGGTTATAACACCAAAGGAAAAGGGAGAATCATCAGGTCCCCTAAATTGTCATTTCCGCTCCACTTTGTGGAGCCTTATTGTCTCCAAGTGTATGTTGATTTAGTGTGAACCACCTTATTGTGTAAATTGTCTCCTATGTATTTTATTTTATTTTACTTTATTTCTAACTTCATTTCGAATTGTTTAGTGTTAATGTATAATGTTCTCATGTTACTTGTGTCTACTTGTTTTACCTCCTCTTGATTTTTATGTTCAAAGTATGTAGTGTTTATGTACTATGTTATTGTATTAGTGTCCTCACTATTCTTTATTTTGTTTGTAACTTTATTTCAATAGGGTTAGGGTTTTTGTGTATTGATATGTGTTTAAGAGAGTATATAATTGTAAAACTCGGATGGGAAAGGGCAGCCAACTTTTCAGGAGGAAAAAAATGGAATTTTTGGATTGTCAAGCCATTGTGGGGACCCCAACCCAAGTACCTATGGGCAGGGTACTTGGGGAAGAGGGTGGGGAATTTTTGGGGGGAATTCTTTTGGCCTGGGGGTGTGTTTTTGCTGGGGGATTCTGATTTTTCAAGGGGAGATTATTTTTGGGAAAGGGGGGATTTTTCTGGGGAGGGCAGAAAACAGAGGGGAAAGGGAGGATTCAAGGGGAAGGATAGTTTGGGATCTCCTTCTTGCTTACCTTGAGAGGTAAGCTTTCTCCCCTCTTTGTTTTCTGTGTTCATATTGTGTTTGATTTGAAATTCCAAGGGTTTGTATGCTGAGAAATTGGTTGTTGTGAAAGCTTTGCATTCTTGTTTAATGTGACTCTTGAGATGTAGTGTTGTGTGTGTGAATGCTTGCTTGTTGGGGACCTAGTTGATTCTCCTAGCTCGGGGGTGGATTGCCAGTACAATCCTATGGAGGGAGGTGAGCACTCCCCTTGGTAAATCCTGACTCCTCATAACAGAAGAAGTATGGAACCTTGAATGATGTAGGTATTATTTGAGGGATTGAAGTTATTTGCAAACATAAAACTGCTTCCATGTATGTAAATTTTAGATCTACATAATTACTAGAAGACAAAAAAAAAATCAGATTCACATTTTAATAGTAAATTCAGCTAAAGATTTAAGGGTTAAACCAGTCTTTTCCTTGGTGATTCTACCGCAGTAACAATCTGGGTGGTTCTGGTTCTAGATCTAGTTTTAGGTGCATTCTGTCAATAGTTTCACATGCCCTGTTACTTTACAACATTGTTTGTGACTTCTCTAAAGCATTTTGTCAACCAGTTTCCATGCCTTGTGTGTTTTCCACACCTTGGGTAGACCTCTGACTATGTAGGTGATCATCTATAGAAGACTAAACCGTTCATCCATCTCAATAATTTTCAGACTGGGGACCATCTCAAGGCGGGCTCGTTTCCTTTGTGGGAGCGCAGCCTCCTACTGTTGCACGAGCCTCCTTGCTCATAGCCTATGAGAGGGGCATCTGACCACACCGTTGCTGTGGTATCAGATGCTCTGAGGGATGTGTGAAGTCACATAAAAGACTAAAATAATGGTATTAAACCTTGTAACCATTGATGGTTGTTTTCCGTAGTCCTGCATAAGGATACATGTTCAGATCCTCTCTCTCTCTGTCTGATCCTTCCATAGCCACCACTACCGTTCTCTTTCTCTCTGTCTGATCCTTCCATGGGCACCGCTACCGTTCTCTCTCTCTGCTAGATTTATCCATGGCCGCCACCACTTTTTTTTCCTCTCCCTCTAGCTTGAATATAAAAACTAAACCATTAGTATAATGCTTTCAAGCTTGAAAAGGACAACGTCTAAACCTTTTCGATGTAGAAAGAGTTACAGACTTTCATTAAAAGGAACAGAGGATTCGCGGCTCTTCCTGTATTTCCCCTAGCTGAAAACTGTTCGAAGATAAATTGAGGGTTTTGTCGATCTACCTTTGATTAGGGTTTACCGAATGATGGCGGTTGTTTTTGTAGTACTTTAGTTAGATATTCAGAACTTTAGGAATATTTTACGTGTGGCAGAATATAGTCGACAGAAGTTAACGTCGGCTGTCTCAAATAAACCGATTGGTGGAAGTTAAGGTCGACTGTCTTCAAATAAACCGAATGGTTGAGGAAACGAGCTTGGCCGATATGAAGAACCGTCGAGTTTAGAAAATTACCCGGCGTGAGACATTTTCGAGCACTTTAATGCTCACATATAAAGGCCTCTCGGTGAATTTAAATTAAATCTTTTGAGACTTCTCCAATATAAACTGTTATGATGCCTATTTAAATACATTATACAAGTGAAGGTTGGAGTTTTTGCTGATGCATGTGAACACATAGCTAACTAGAGGTTGATGCCTTCGCCTTAGGGTTTCCTAAAAAATGCAGGGAAAAACATTTTTCATTCGATGATGTTTGATTAAACCAAGTAAATGAATATGGACTAAAGAAATGGGAGTGACCCACCCTCATTAAAAGTTACTAGTAAGACTTTTATATGCTACGTGTGAACACCTAATTATTTAAAAAAAAGAAACTCACTTTGGTATAAATTATATTGTATCTTTTGGAAATAAAAGATAGTTCTTAATAGAATTTCTCTTTACATTCTTTTTCTTTTAAAATTTATTTATTTATTTATTTAAGTTACAATTTCTTTTATTGTTCTGTTTTGTAGGGTTTTTGTTTGTAAAGGAAACTTTTAAAATAATAATAATTATAATAATAATGAAAATAAATTAAATTAAAGCATAGGGGTATGTGGGGTAATAGTTGTTATCAAGGGATGATAATTTCTTTTTAGGTCTTAATATTTAATTTTAATTTGGGACTTCCGAAATTATAAAAGTTTTGTTAATTGGAAAATTTCTTAATAGTGGAAAGAAATGTGCTTTTCATAAGACGCTATTTATCTATTAGGTCACATTGCTGGCTTGATCATAATTATGTTAGAGGTATCAAATTAGCATGTTTCATACCTTTGTTAGGTCTGCATCATTTTTTTAGAATTTAATTTGGGTATAGTGACATTATTTGTTGTTGATCTCATTCTATACTTCTTGTTCACCTTGTAACGTTGCAACTAATTAATTTTAGGAAGATTTGGAGTTGAAAATAAATAAAGTAATTAGTAAATTATATGGGGTTAGAAGAATAACCTTACTTGTAATTGGATATTAAATTTTGGCTTTACATTAGATGTATTATTTCCTTAATGCAATTTTGTCACCATTATTTAAATAGGAGATAAGGTATCGAAAGGTTGGTTTGGAATAAATATAAATTGTTAGATAAGTATAATTATAATGTATCTCTTGTACCATTGAAAACTTTAACTCCTTATCTTACCCTAGTTATTGTGGCAATGTGTTGTTTTCGGTTATTGTCCTTTACCTATAGAAAATAAACCCCCAGTATGAGTGTTTCTTCGCAATACATACATCGGTTATCTAGTTATTGGAATGATCGTTCTCCTTGTAATAGTTACTCTTATTGTGAGTCCAACGGGAGGGGTGTGTCATCTTGGGTGCCTTTTACCCATGTCTAATGGAGGGAACAAGCGATGCCTCTATGTGTGTATATGAGTCACCTATATGTATGCTTGATGTTGGGTTTGGGATTAGCTATCAACAAAAAAAAAAATTATTGTCGTTTTTGTGTGCATTGGCCATGCTATTTTCGGGGCATGACAGATAAATCAAATAACTCATGCTGAATGTGCACACGACATGTGTCACACCAAAAAGGTATTTTAATTAAGATAATTGCTTTTTTGATAAAGAGAGATTTGATTTCATAAATTAGAATGTTTTTTCTTCGAATTCATGAGTTTGATGAAAACAAGATAAATTAAAGCCAATTAACTTAACTTCAGTTTTGCCCTTTTTAAAGCTCTAAAAATAAGACTGATTGTGCACATGAGTTAACATGATATTTTTAGAGGAATTGGAAAGATAATTGAAATTAAATAAATAAATTTATTTAATTGTTTGTACATGATAGAGGAATATGAAGATTAAATAAGATGTGAAGATTATAAATAAAATACTTGATTTTATTTATTTTTAGAGGATTGAGATAATTTAATAGTTTACAACCAGCAACAATAGGAGTGCATACCGTTTTAGAGTCCTCCATTCCAAAATTCTTCAACAATTCCCTAACATACTTTGATTGAGAAATGAAAATACCTTTGTCTGTCTGATTGATTTGCATCCAAGAAAGAAGTTCATCTCACCAGACATAGACATCTCAATTTTTTTTTACATTTCATTTGCAAATTCTTGTACATTTCTTCATTTCCACCAAATATGATATCATCTATATAGACTTCAATAATCAGGACTTGATCTTTGCTTACCTTGATATACAAATTACTGTCTGCGAACCCTTTACTGAAACCCTGTTGTAACAAATACTTGTCTAGTCTTGCATACCAAGCTCTAGGAGCTTATTTCAATCCATAAAAAGCCTTCTCCAACTTGCATACCATGTTTGGTTTGTCTGATAACTAGAACCCATCTAGTTGCTCTATATAGACCTCTTCTTCTAGCTCACCATTTAGGAAGGAAGATTTCACATCCATCTGATATACTTTGAAATTTTTGTGTGCTACAAATGCGAAAAATAGTTGATAGCTTCCATTCTTGCCACCGGAGCATAGGTCTCTTCATAATCAATTCCTTCAACTTGGGAGTAGCCTTTACATACAAGTCTTGCCTTGTTTCTTACAAGTTCTCCAACTTCATTTAGTTTGTTCGAGAAAACCCACTTTGTTCCAATCACATTCTTGTTTGCAAGTCTGGGAACAATTTCCCAAGTCTTGTTCTTCTCAATCTATAGTAGTTCTTCTTCCATTGCCTTGACCCAATGCTCATCATTGCATGCTTCATTTACTGTTTTAGGTTCCACTTTTGAAAGTAGATAGAGATTTACTTATTCTTCTGCAATCCCGCTTCTTGTCATCACACCTTTTCTTTTGTCACCAATAATCTGATCTTCAGAATGATCTCCTTGTACATACCTTGGATTTTTAGGAATTCGTACCAGATCTTCAGCTTGAACTTCTTCTTCTGGAGAAGTTTGTACTTTAGTCCGAACTTCCTTTTCTTTGCCTTTTTCAACCTTTTCTATGTCAGCAGAACCATCTAACTCATATTCATCTTCTTGAATATCTTCATCTACCTTCACATTTGCACTTTCAATGATCTTTCTTAGTCTTTTGTTATAGCACCAGTAATCCTTACTTTTAGTAGAGTACCCAAGTAATATGCCTTCATCACATCTAGCATCAAACTTTCCTAATTCTTCATCTCTTTTGATGTAGCATTTTCTTCCAAAAACTTTGAAGTATTTGACAGGAGGAGTTCTACCATACCACAGCTCATAAGGTGTCTTTGTTTCTTCTTCTATGATTTGCACGAGCTATTCTGAAAGTAGACAACAGTGTGTATTGTTTCTTTCTAGTATACTTCTGGTAGGTCTACTTCCTTGATCATTACTCTAGCAGCTTCTTGAACAGTTCTATTCTTCCTTTCAATCACTCCATTTTGTTGAGGAGTCAAGGGGCCAGACAAATGTCTCTTTATTCCATGTTCTTCACAAAAATTATTGAACTCATTTGAAGTAAACTCACCACCTCTGTCAGATCTTAAGCATTTGATTCTCAAATCTAATTCATTTTTAACCATAGCTTTGAATGCCTTGAACTTATCTAGAGCTTCTGTCTTTTCTCTAAGGAAAGTAACCCAAGTCATTCTTGAAAAATCGTCAAAAAGAAGCATGAAATACCTTTTACTTTGTAGACTTCTTGTTCTTGTGGGACCACATAGGTCTGTATGCACCAGCTCTAGCAAACTAGTAGAGGATTGTTCTTTGCTTCTAAAAGTAGTCTTTGTCATCTTCCCAAACTGGCATTCTTTGCATATAATGTTGACAGGCTTCACAATCTTGGACACGTCTCTTATAGCTTGAACAATGCTTATTCTCACTAGATTATTGAAGTTAATGTGACACATTCTCCTATGCCATAGCTAACTTTCATCTGTCTTAGCCAACAAACAACAATTTTTAGCACCTTTGAAATGATAAACATTACCATGAGTCTTCTTACCAGCAACAATTAGGGTTCTGGAGCTATTCTATATCTTACACCCATTGTCCTTGAACACAAGATTATAACCTTTGTCACACATTTTTCCAACACTTATAAGATTATGATTTAGGCCCTTGACATAAAGAACATCATCTGTATTATGCTTGCCATCAAAATTAATAGATCCCTTTCCACAAATCTTACCAGCTGCATCATCACCAAACCTAACAAGTCTTCCATCATATTTTTCAAACTTAACAAACTTACTCTTGTCTCTTGTCATGTGATTTGAACATCCGCTATCTATGATCCATTTATCTTCCTTTTCAGCATGAAATGTAGACAACTCTCCTAGACTTCCTTCCTTCACACAGCTAGCAAGATTAGTAGAAACAGATTCTTCTCTAAGTGCAATAAACATGCATTCACTACTATTACCATAATCAGAATTAGATTCATCATCACTTATACCATCATCATCTCTAACATAGTAACCCTTTATTACCATCTTTCCTTTACTTTCATTGATTTTCAAGGCTCTGTCAGGACATCTTGAAGCATAGTGACCAATTTTACCACAATTGAAGCACTTGAAAGGTAACTTACCTTTAAACTTTCCTCTGCTGCCCCTTTTTATTCTAGTTGCAAATTTGGCTTCAAGATCTGCAAAATCTTCTTCATCTAATTCCACAGCATATTTATCTGATCTAGTAGTCTTTTCTTCCTTGGCCTTAAAAGTAGTCTCATTTTTTATAGGGCCATTAGTAGTACCAAACTCTCTCATCTCAAAATCAGTCAATTTACCAAGCAATTGATCTTTTTAAAGCTTGCCCATATAAAGTAAATCTTCAATGGAAGATACCTTGTGACTATAAGATTTGGGAAGAGTTCTGAGTATCTTATTTGTAACATCCTCATCCTTTAATTCTCCACCAAGACCCCCGATGCTGCTAACAACTTCATCAATCTTTTGTAAGTAACTTGTTATGTTGTCATCTTCAGCCATTCGCATGGTTTCATATGTGGTCTTTAAATTTTGCAACTTGGTCTTCTTGACAGATGCATCACCTTCATAGATTTGCTTTAATATTTCCTAGATCTCATAGGCAGTTTCTAGATTCACAACTTTTGTCATTTCAGTGTTAGACAGGGCATTTAATAGAGTATTTTTAGCTTTATGATTAGCCTCAAAATCTTTAATCTCTTCTTCAGACTCCGAACCATCTTTAGGTACTGTGTACTTATCTTTAACCATTATCCAAACATGATAACCAATAGAGATAAGAAAACTTTGCATTCGTACCTTCCAGTAGGGATAGTCAGATCCATCAAATTGTGGAATGTCTTTCTTGTGTGCCATCCTGGACCCACCTTAAGGTGTTAGGCTTTCTTCCAAGGAACCTGCTCTACTACTAATTGTTGAAACACATAACACAACTAAGAGGGGGGGTGAATCAGTTGTATCAAAATTTTTAAATTCTTTACACAATATCACTTTCACATTCTCTTAATCTATCTCCTTATTCTGTTATGAAAATTAAACATGAATAACAGAATCAAAACATGAACACATCAACACTATACACACATGAACACCATATTTTTACGTGGAAAAATCTAAACAGGGAAAAACCACAGTGATTGTTAGCTCACAAAATAATGTAGTAATAATACCGAATATCAAAAGGAGTCTCACTACCCAAATGAAAGGCTTGCTGCCAAGGGGTAGCTCACTATCGAGGGTTGGCTCACTGCCAGGGTTGGCTCACTGCCAAGGGTGAACTGATATAGTAGCATCTACACCATGCATGATTTTAGTTCCATTGAAGTGCAGTATCTCCTCTACTCTGTTCTACTTTTACAACTCACACTTTATCTTTGCATCTTCGCAACTTGGACCCTCATTCACAAATTTATTACATACATTTATACCTATCATCAACCTTGGAATGTACATCAAGGTCGGCATTACATTTTACAACCATTAGAACTATCTCCAAGGTCGACATACATACATAAATCAAATTAGGACTAGACCTAAACAAACTTGCAGGATGAATGAATGAAGGATGAATACATCATAGCTTAGCTCAGACCCAAATATATCCTCATATGCTTGGACACACTTCCACGATCCATGAATCACCTTTGCAACAAGTGTGACAAACTAGGTTGGCTAGAACTTATGCACATATCAAGAACACTTAGAAACATGCTTTGCAAGATCTTCATTGTAGCTTGCGGATCAAGCACATGCCTTCAACACATTCTAGAGACATCTATGAACAACATAGAATCACTTGGGAGCTGACAAATCCAACCACAACAGATCTCACTTGAAGGCAACAGATATCACTTAAGAACACATCACAGACTGCTTCTTAACAGACACTGTCAAACTCTACTAATCACTAACTTACCTTCTGGAGCACCAAATGACAAATCCTTTGGAATGAAGATGACTAAGGACCTTATAATCTTAAGGCTAGAACCACAAAGCCAAAATCCAATCTGCAGAGAAATGTGGAGCAAAACACTTTCTCCCTATCATTCTGTAAACCTTGCCAGGCACAGTCTTCAAACTGGTTAATAGAACTTTTTTTGCATAGTGATCCAGACCACCAAATTCTAGATTTAGCATCTTCAAACATTTCTCTAAATCATATCCAAATCTCATACTCTGGTCTTTACAACAGAGAAAATGTGGAGCAAAATACTTAGACAATTTTCTTCAATCAATCAACAAACCTCAATATCAGAAGATATAGTTGGCACCAATGACAACACAAACATGTTGACATCAATGACAACACTAGTTAGCACATACTTGTAACATATTAGCCTAGTCACTACAATATGCTCCCAGGCCCATATGTGAAGCAAAGTAACACCTGCAGAAAGGTTGGTGCCAAATCTATATGTCACATCATGTAAATCATGATACAACTGGCCCAGTACACAAGGACCCCATGCATACCTAGTTCCATATGTGAACATCCCCTCTAGCACAATGCCCCATCCAATAGAGAATCCATGAGAATGTCTATCATGAACTAGCACTCCACCAATCAAAGAAGTAATCACAAGATAGATCCTATCATAGAGCACTAACGCATCTGACTCCTGCTGATCTCATGATCCTCAATCCCTAGATCTAGTGTCATAAATAATCTCCTCAGTGTAGTATTTCCCAAGTCAGTGTCATAGTCCACCCAAGCTACATGGATCAAAATCTACAGAATCTGCCAGACATCCTCTAAAGTAATGGCAGTCTCCCCTGTAGGTAGGTGAAATGAGCTATGCTCATTGTGCCATCTCTCTACAAGTGTTGTCATCATCGTTGAATGAGTGCGCACTGGAGTAATGTGTTCCACATACCAAACACCCATCACCTCCAAGAAAATCTCCTCCTCTATTGCACACCCGAAGTACTGAGAGGGGGGGTGAATCAATAGTATATTAAACTTCTTATTTATTAAACTTCTTGTTTATTAAACTAGTAATCCATTTACCACATCTAATAAAAAATCAATTTAAACATAGAAGAAACAACAAAAATCCATCACACATGAACACCAGGATTTTTACGTGGGAAACCCAAAACTAGGAAAAACCATGGTGACTGTTAGCTCACAATATATTATGTAGGAACAATACCAAATTACAATAAAGGCTCACTACCTTAGGGCTCATTGCCCAAAAGAAGTGCTCACTGCAAGAAGGCTCACTGCCTAGAGAAAGAAAGAAAGAAGAAGGGTGGCTCATTGCCAATTTGAACTTCTCAGATTACATCAACACATGCATGGATGCAGCTCCAATGAATGCTCAAAATATTGTCTCAAAACTCTTCATATTGATTGCTTTGTTTTATTGCTCTACTTTTACATTAGAAAGATCTCTCTTCTTTTGCTCTTCTCACTTGCTCTGCATTTCACATATTTCACATATACACATTCACATCTCATCACCCAAACATTGAATTCAAACCCATATATATCCGCAACAAGCAAGATCTTCATATTAGGTCGGCTTGATAAAGTGTACCATGTAGTCATGCATTATGTACCCTGTCAGCCAAATTCATTCTCCAAAATCTATATCGGACCCAAAAAATATTTGAAATACCTTCACACATGTCAGCCTTGACTATTTCACCACTTAGAATTAAGTTCTATATAATAGAACTTACTGCATACAATTTGTACTTATCATGTCGGCCTTAGACATAGACAGTCACTGGTTTACTTCATCTGTCAGACAACAACTTTCAATGCAGACCATAAGATGCTTCCAAAATCATGTCAAACACTCTTCACACATCCCAAATCATACCTTCAAAACTGCAAAGCAACATATTCTTTTGCGGTAGAATGCGGACCACTGGAACACATGCTCTGTCACAATCAAACTATACCATACCAAGTAGCAATAATTAGGCATTCATAACTAACTCTATGGTGGAATTGAGAACTTGCAACTCTAGATTTGTATACTTCAAACATGTGTTTATAACACCTCAAAAATGCACAACAAGATATGCCATAATGGATGAATGCAAACCAATTCAGTTGGGTGTTTTGTTATGATTTCCCCTATTCTTTGCACTACTCGACTTAGAATTTTTGAAGATAGGCTTCCGGTACTCATCAAGGACTGAAATCTTGGACAAATGATTATCTGAGGACTATGAACAACATGCCTAAATGATGCAAGAGCATCCCTAGTTCAATTGCAATCTTGCATCAACCAAAAACATTTTGCATTCAATTTGTTTCTTTTCATTTTCTAGTTTAGTCAATAGCAGTTTTTGTAATTTGGTCCACATTCTACCACAGTTGCATTTCAAATCTTGTGGAGGTGGACTTAGTATCTAGACAAATTCATGCACATCATATCCAAATCTCAGATCATTTGGATCAGGTACCAGTAAGTTATCTCTATTAGAAGATCAATTATTTTCTCATAAAAGAGCATCCCGACAGTCTCAGACAATCAGCTAAAAGAGAGGACTTGCGGAGCATTTCATGACTTGTGGAGTTAAATGATACATCATTCAATGTTTTTTGGTTCATGGCTAACCTTTCCTAAGATCCGCACAACATTCCATCCATTGGTGGAGGAGTTCTTCATGATTAGGTCTGAACTACCCATGTACACATGTTACAGCTCTTCATTGGAGTTTGTGATCTTCCTTGGCTGACACCGAGGAATCTTATGTTCTAGAGATGATATAAATTTATGTAATAGATGCCTAGGAAAGTAGTTGATCACTAGTTCATAATTGATAGTTTGAATTTTGTGTGAAGGAGCTTCAAAGCTATATCTTATGCATATTCAGTAACTGTGAAATCAGGCATGTGAGCCCTAATTGTAAGACCACATGTTGCCGGCCAATTTGTATTTGAATTCTATGATATACTGAATGACTGGATCTACATATCTTTGAGTTGTTTCTATTGTGTTTACTCTAGTTGCACAACCTAGATAGATCACCTTGTGAACCCTCCTAGCTGTGACTGCACCAAGTGGTATCAGAGCGAAAGTTTGAATCTTTGGGAGCAACTTAAGTGAAGTTGGCGAAGGAATTCTGTAAGATCTTGTTGTGAATAGATTGCTGAATCTAAGGCAGGTTACTTATGTTGCAACCAATCACCGATTGTGAGGAAGTTGTCACCTTGTAGCTCGATCGCCAAATTTGAGGCAGTTACACTTGATCCTAGGAAGAATGCTACCGAGGAGAATCCCTGCTGTTAGAACAATGGCTAGAAGAATGGATGAGATGATGGAAATGATGAGAACCATGAGAGTTCCCTTGGATGCTGTTGAGAAAGATTGGAGAAGAGGATTGACACCTCGACCTAATATTAAAAGTGATGATGATGAAGAATTTCAATACGCTGATCAAAATGAAGTAACCCTAGGAGATGATGAAGAAGAAGAATCAGATCAAGTCAAGATGTTGTGAGCTATTTCAAAGATTAGGAAAAGGCCTTGAGTTGATGTACCAAACTATACTGGTAATTTGAATCCTGAAGCGCTGATTGACTAGATAAATGACCTAGAAGAATACTTTGAATATGAAGAAATGGAAGATCTGGAGAAGGTGAAATTTTTAAAGACAAATTTGAAAGGACATGCTACTATATGGTGGAAATAAGTCCAATTGGGTAGAAATAGAAGAGGAAAAGAGAATATTACAAAGTGGGATAGAATGGTGACAAAATTAAAGAATCAGTTTATACCTGCTGACTATGAGTTGGAACTGTTGAACAGATTGCAAAACCTGAGACAAAAGGAGAAATCTGTGAAGGAGTATATAGAAGAATTTCATAAGATGATCATAAGGATGGGACATAGTAAAGAAAGCAAGGAGAAAGTGGCTAGATACATCAATTGACTGAGATTGAACATTCAAGAAGAACTAAGTTTGTTAAGGATGACAACATTGGAAGAAGCATATCAGTTTGCTTTGAAGGTTGAAGAAAAGTTGAACAAGAGGCATGATTAGAGATAGAGAGGTAGAAGAGGTAAATTTCAAAGAGGTAGAACATTTTCTAGAGGAGAAAGACCATATGTGGAGTAGAACAAACAAGAAAACACATTCAAGAAGGAGGACAGAGACAACAATGCATACCAGAGAGATGTCAAAACTTTCTACCGTAGAGGAAATTCTAGTCCATATCGAAGTGAAGGATACAAAAGAGAAGGAAGAGGACCTGATAGGAGAATATTCAGAGGAACTTGTTTTAAATGTGGAGGTGAAGGACATAGACCATTTGAATGTAATAAAGGGAGTACAAGCAAGAGGACAAAGAATAGTGGAAGAGCAGCCTATGTAGAAGAACCTGTTGGATCACCTAGTTTGGTTGGTAAACCTGAGAAGAGAGAATCACTTGTCATGAGGAGAGCACTATTTCAAGTAGAGACAAATTAAGAACCACTGCAGAGGAAAAGCTTTTTCAGAACTAGATGTAAAGCAAGAGGTAAATGTTGTAAAGTTGTTATTGATAGTGGTAGTTCAAATAACCTAGTTTCAGAGGAGATGGTGACTAAATTGAAGTTATAAAGATTGAAACACCCTAAGCCCTATCAGATAGCATGGATTTAGGATGATCATAAGGTATTGGAGAGTGAGCAATGTTTGGTGAAGTTTCATATTGGATCATATCATCATGAAGTATTGTGTGATATTATGCCTATGGATGTATGTCATATCTTGTTTGGTAGACCTTGGCAGTATGATAGAAAACCTATACATGATGGGAGAAATAATACATATACTATAACATCAAATGGAAAGAGAATTACTTTGATTCCCTTAGATGATGATCCTAAGAGTGAAGTATGTGGTAATGCTAGAATCTATTTGGTAGATGGAAGAAAATTTCTGGATGGTTTGAGACATGAGAATATGTGTTATGCTTTGATTCCTAAGAAGCCTAAAACATTGAAGGAGATTAAAGAATCACAAACGGAGGAGATAACTGAGTTGCTGACAGAGTATGAAGATATCATATCAAACAATGTACCAGAAGGATTGCCACCATTTAGGAGTATCAATCATCACATGGATCTTATACCTGGAGCTAGTTTGGCTAACAAAGCAGCACACAGAATGACACCAGTAGAGAATGAAGAACTGAATAGACAAATACATGAGTTGTTGAGGAAAGGTTTGATCAGAGAAAGTTTGAGTCCTTGTGCAGTACCTATAGTGTTAGCACTAAAGAAGGATGGAGAATGGAGAATGTGTATAGACTCTAGAGCAATCAACAAGATCACAGTTAAGTATAGATTTCTTTTACCTAGGATGGATGATATTATGGATTGTTTGAGTGGAGCAAAATATTTCACAAAGATAGACTTGAAGAGTGGATACCATCATATCAGAATTAGAGAAGGAGATGAATGGAAGACTTATTTTAAGACAAATGAGGGATTGTATGAGTGGTTAGTGATGCCTTTTGGATTGACAAATGCATCGAGTGCTTTCATGAGATTGATGAATGAAGTCTTGAAAAAATTCTTGGGTAAATTTGTTATTGTATATTTGGATGATATTCTGATTTTGAGTAAGACAAAAGAAGAACGCCTATGCCATCTAAGACAAGTATTGCAGAGATTGAGAGAAGAGAAATTGTTGATAAACATCAAGAAGTGTAGTTTCATGAAGGAAGAATTGGTATATTTGTGATTTATGTGGAAAGATTGAAGATGGATCTTGAGAAAGTGAGAGCAATTGTTGAATGGCCTACACCGAAGAGCATTGGAGAAGTCAGATCATTTCATGGATTAGCTAGTTTCTACCGAAAGTTCATCAGAAATTTTAGTTCCAATTGTAATCCTATGACAAAGACCATGAGAGGTGACAGAAAAGATTTCAAATGGACATCAGGAGCAGATAAAAGTTTTGAATTGTTGAAGCAGAAAGTGATAGAGAAACTAGTTTTGGCATTACCAGATTTCAATAAGGTATTTCAAGTAGATTATGATGCAAGTGGAAATGTAATAGGAGCAGTGTTAAGTCAAGAAGGTAGATCTATAGCATATTTTAGTGAGAAGTTGAATGATGCAAGGAGAAGATATTCAGTTTATGATTATGAGCTCTATGCCATAATTCAAGCCTTGAAGAAGTGGAGACATTACTTATTGCCTAAGGAGGTTGTGGTGTATACAGATCATCAAGATTTGCAATATTTGAACAGTCAAGGAAAGTTGAATCAGAGACATATGAGATGGGTAGAGTTCATGCAGAGTTATACCTTTATGTTGAAGCATAGGAGTGGAAAATCAAACAAAGTTGTAGATGCACTGAGCAGAAGAAGGAACTTGTTGACAGAGATGAGAGTTGAAGTGTTGGGATTTGAAGAGTTGAAGAACATGTATGAAGAAGATCTCGATTTTGTAGAACGTTGGAAAGCATGTAAGGCACCTGTTGTGACAGATAGTAGTAAGTGGTTGGATTATTTCATCCAAGAAGATATGTTGTTCAGAGGAATTCAGTTATGCATACATAGAAGTTCAATGAGAGACAATTTGATCAAGGAGAAACATAGTGGTGGATTGGTAGGACATTTTGGCATTGATAAGATAGTGGCTTTGGTGAGTGAAAATTACTTTTAGCCTCAGATACATAAGGATGTTAGGAAATTTGTGCAGAGTTGTAGATTTTGTCAAGTTGCAAAAGGAAGTAGTTATAATACTGGATTGTATAAACCATTGACAGTACCGGAGAGACCTTGGGAAGACATAAGTATGGATTTCATAATGGGATTTCCGAAGACATAGAGAGGACATGATTTAATATTTGTAGTGGTGGATAGATTTTCAAATATGGAACATTTCATATCTTGTAAGAAGACAACTAATGTAGTGCATGTAGCTGACCTATTTTCCAAGGAGATTGTTAGATTGCATGGATTACCCAAAAGTATAATTTTAGACAGAGATATAAGATTTCTTGGATACTTTTGGAAGACACTTTGGAAGAAGATGAAGACAGATTTGAAGTTCAGTTCAGCATTTCACCCACAGACTAATGGATAGACAGAAGTAGTAAATAGGAGTTTGGGAAATTTGTTGAGATGTTTGGTTGGAGAGAAGGTAGGAAGTTGGGATTTAATTCTTTCACAAGCAAAGTTTGCATATAACAATTGAGTAAATAGGAGTATCAGAAGAACACCATTTGAGATTGTGATAGGAGCTAACCCTTGAGGAGTTCCAGAGTTGAGAGACATCAACAAGGAGAACAAGAGAAGTACAGAAGCAGAAGAATTTGCATGACACTGGAGACAGTGCATAATCATGTTAAGAAGCATTTGGAGGAGATGAACAATAAGTGTAACGAGCAAGTAGATTAGAAGAGAAGACCCAAAGAATTTTTAGTGGGAGATGAAGTGATGGTGTACTTGAGAAAAGAAAGATTTCCCGTTGGGACATATAACAAGTTGAAGATGAAGAAGTTTGGACCATGTAGGATACTCAAGAAGTTTGACTTAGGAAATGCCTATGAAGTAGAGTTATCAGAGACATTGGGTATATCACCTATTTTCAAAATTACAGACCTATATCAGTATTATGAAACAGAGTTCAGTGATAGCATCGAAGAAGACTTGAAGAAGAAGTTACCATAACAAGCACCAGAGCAGATTGAAGATATCTTGGACAGCAGAATTAGACGCAGCACCAAAGGAAGACAATACAAAGAATATCTTGTGAAGTGGAAAGGCAGACCATAAGAAGACTCATCGTGGATTTCTTAGGCTGAGGTAGACTGTCTTGATTTTCCTCTAGCCCCAACAAAGTGAGGGACTCACTTTTTTAATAACCCCAGATGTCTGATGTAGGAGCATCCCTGGTTCAAGAGAAATCTTGTATCAACCAAAAACATTTTGCATTCAGTTTGTTTCTTTTCATTTTCCAGTTTAGTTAAGTCAGTTCAGTCAATAGCAGTTTCTATAATTTGGTCCACATTCTACTGCAGTTGCATTTCAGATCCTGCGAAGCTGGACTTAACATCTAGACACATTCATGCACATCATATCCAAATATCAGATCATTTGGATCAGGTACTAGTAAGTTATCGCTATCAGAAGATCAACTATTTTCTCAGAATAGAGCATCCTGACAGTCTCAGATAATCATCTAAAGGAGAGGACTTGCGAAGCATTTTATGACTTGTAGAGTTAAATGATACATCATTCAATGTTGTTTGGTTCGTGGCCGACCTTCCCTGAGATCGACACAATATTCCATCCATTGGTGGAGGAGTTTTTCATGATTAGGTTCAAACTACCCATGTACAGACATTACATCTCTTCATTGGAATTTGTGATCTTCCTTGGCTGACGCAGAGGAATCTTACATTTCAAAGATGATATAAATTGATGTAATAGATACCTAGGAAAGTAGTTGATCACTAGTTAATAATTAATAGTTTGAATTTTGTGTGAAGGAGCTTCAAAGCTATATCTTGTGCATATTCAATAACTATGAAATTCAGCTTGTGAGCCCTAATTGTAAGTGTTTAGGGTTAAAAATGAAGAGGGTTTGTTTGTGTTGATCCTCCTTTCACCACTAAGCATTCAAGGACATTCAACCAAGTATGAAGTCTACTACAAGCTTCTTGTCACTTGGAACATAGGGAAAGATTGGAATTGTATGATTTTGTTGTTCAATTAAGCCCAATTATGCTCAAAACCCTAATTATATGAATTCATGAACAAACGAACAAATTATGAAAAATGATCGCACACAGAGATATCAAATGACAATCAAATGCGTACTAGATTTTGAAGTTCAAAAAATAGAAAAGTCGAGGACTAATGAGTGGGTTCCCTAGTCCAGTACCACAGTTTTTGTCGAGATCTGGGAATCTTATCTGCAACTTGTTCCTATTGTTTAGGAGATTTTCCTGTTGCAAGATCCAAAGAACTAATGAGCGGGCACCTGAGTCTAGGTCCCTATTTTCTTCTCTGATCTGCAATTCTAATAGTCTGCACTACTCTCCTACAACTCCACTTTTTCTTCTTTTGCAACCTATAACCTGCAATCACAGAAAAATAGGTTGGGGGTTGTGGTGTTTAGAGGCTTTCCTCAGTCAAGCCCCAGAGAGATATTCAAGTCTTTCAAATACCGTTGTTAGATAAAAAGTGCGTATCCTTGCGGGATAGAGGCAAAATCTAGATGATAAATGATAGAAAACATAATTGATATCACCTTGTAGTGAGGATCTCATGGAAGGAAGATGCTCTTCATGCCATGAGGAGATGGATGCCAAATTTGCAAATACAAACACAAGAATAATAAAAATTTTGCTTTGCAACACACAATGAATGCCATGAATCACCTTAAAATAAGCTTCTTAATCAAAATGTCCATCTAGTTTACAAATGAATCACTAATCATGCTTATATATGCAACTACAAACATTCCCGCTAAGAATTTCGTAATTCAAACTTACCATGTTGACATAGGACCTAAATAACGGTCATAAACTGACACTTTGAAATTGGTCCTGACCTAAAATAGGGTAGGACTAGGGTGCGAGTGCCCAAGTCCTCCCCCTATTTCAGGCAAGATTTATGTCAAATGTACCCCCTAGGTCCCATTTGCCATGAAACTTCAATGTTTTCTCATTGGGATGTCAAATTAACATGCAAGATGCTCTAAATGCACTCTAAAGGACTCAAGAGCTAAACCTTAAGAGGAAAAAGCCCCCAAGGTTACTTATTTTGACATAACATTTAGTCCCCACTTTAATGTATGTATGAACGCAAGGCCAATACATGCATTAAAGTACTATCAACAAACAAAACAAACACGCCAAGTACGGAGAAGACACGCCAATCATAGAGAAGACAGTAATAGGCATGCAAAACACAGTGAATATAGTGAATGCAGGGAAGACAATGATGATTTTTTATTTTCTTTTTCTTTTCCTCATATATATGAAATGCAAATGAAAGTACAAGGAAAGCAAACACACCACCCATAATGGAGGAGGGACTCATCGCCACCGGTCTTTAGACTGCATATGGGGCAACAGACACAATACAAATAAAGCACGCCATACAAATCCCAAAGCATAGGAGGGACTCAGTCTTTAAACTATGCTTGGGAATAAACATGCAATACACACACACACTTAGAAGACACAAAGAAAACACGATAGACAAGTGATGGAGTGTTCCTATTTCTAGGTTCATCACCATCTTAGGCACATTACAGGCACACACCGATGATTTAGCTTCACCACAACAATCGCTGAAGACATGCTTAAGGGTTGATTTAGTCATAGATTTGCTCCCTGCCTCTGCAAAGGACTTTTGAAAATGTAGGATGTACACTCTCCATGAGAAATACACAATCCTCGCCTATGCAGAGGGCTTAAGATAAAAAGGATATGCATGATATCCCACCTCTGTAGAGGGCTTAAATGATTGCAAGTTGATTTCAAAAAAATCTCAGAGTGTAGGAGGAATTCATTGCCACTAGTCTGTAAGACTTCACCTGAGAGAAAACACTTTTCTAACATCTAAAATAGACAGCTTACCTTATATATGCCCCCACCTTAAGGTGGTTGATATCATGTATTGATATCAAGCATGTTAAGGTAGGAAGAAAACACACAAGGGAGCACGAGCTCTCACAAAGCCCATGCCCCTCGGAGGTGACATGTACTTTATGATCGCCAAATGTTCCCACAAACACATTCCTGTAAGAAAAGTGTTAGCATCCATAAAATTATGATAAACAACAATGCATATGATCATTCACACAAAGAGCTAAGGTTATACTATGAATTCAGAGACTAAGTATAACCGTGGGGCTATACCACGGAAATCTCAAAACTGAGTGTAACCAAGGAGAGATTTAAAGATAAATAAAGTGCACAGAGAAACAATATTGTTATGGTTTGTAAGTGAGATAAGACAACATCAAGATCACATGGAGTGATTCTACTAGCCAAGCGTCAAATAATATATATCAAGGGAAACAATAAATCAAGAGAGGAGAAACAAATTCCTTAGGGACAGTCATGTACGAGGGTGCCCCCAAGTCACCAACCGCAACACTATGTCCGTAAGACACAACACACAGCAATGGAAATAGAGGAGAAGCAATATAGAAGAATGATGATACAAATAGAAGGTCAAAACAGAGGTAGTCTCCTAGTATCCTGGACCTTACAAGAGAATCAAGGGTCATCCCAGGAGGCCTAAACAATACATAACACTTCATAGGGGGAATGCAACACAAGAGATAAAGGGTTAGAAATACTTACCTGTAGGGACAACCGGGCTAGCAGTCATCACAGATCTTGATCTTTACCTTAATGGTTAAAGCTTTATCTCTTCTTTTCTCTTTCATATGTTCATGAGTTTGTGAGGGTATAATTGTAGGAAAGGTATCCATTAATGATGGTAGAGAGGGGATATTACCATTTTTTGTGTCAGTTATAGGAGCTCTTGTAATTTCATTTGAATGAGGTTGTTGAGGAACCCAAAAAGTGCCCATTTCAGTCCATATATAAGGTGTTGGAATACCTTGGGTTTGAAGGATAGTTTGTTCTTCAATGTCATGTGAAATTTAATTATTTTCCAAGGTATGTGAAGGTTTAGGTAAAGATGCATGATCAATTTCTTTGTTTAAGATGTAATTGAGAAGTTCTTGAACATCAAGTGGTAAATTTTTAGTTTCAACAAGTTGAAGCAAATGGTCACAAAGAGAATCTGCATCATCCAAAGCATCATATTAGCCAGGGAGAGCGGGAAGGGATGGTAGAGTAGTATGGACAAATGTATCAATGATGTCTTCTTCTTGTGCCAAATATCCTCACTAAGTGAGGTTATGTTGGGACAAGTGTCTTTGTTCAATGAATCACCCATTGCTATATCATTCTGATAGGTCTCAGAAAGAATTTCCATTATATCGTTATCAAATGAAGGGAGAGAGGGAATAATATCTTCACTACTACTTTCCCCATGGTTATTTTCAGAAATGAAATTAGTGAGATTTTCCAAGATTGAAGGGAAAACACCCACGATAGTGGGAAAGCTTTCAAAGTAGGCTATTGTTCGAAGGATATCATAGGTAGTGCTCATGTTCATGTCAATACCATAGATGTATGCTATTTGGTGCAAGAATTGAGGATGTTTATTATTGAATTTGCAAAAATCATCATAAGTCATAATGTACTCAAATAAATCTTCCAATGATGAATGTCGAGGGGAATCCATGAATGCAAAACTATGTGTGAAAATGGCCTAAAATGCTTGATTTTTTAACTTTTTTCAATGCAAATAAGTGAAAGAAAAGGTGTTGTAAGGAAATTGATTAGGGGCAGAAAATAATATGTCTGATATTAGTCCAATAAAGCAATAATATCCTTAACAACATGCTTTTGATGCAAACCTAGAGTGATGACAAGTCAAAACCTAGTGAAAATACACTATAATATACAATTTTTCATAAATTTTCAATGCAAAGACCCAATAAAAAGGGTGTTGTAAATAATTTTAGAAGGTGCAGTAGATTATAGTAGTAATATCAGTCACCTAAATCCATAAAATCTGTCACAACATGCTTGGAGAGCAAATCTAAGTCAAACCCTAGGGAAAATATAGTCAAAATATGCAATTTTTCACTAAATTTTTAATGTAAAGGCCCAATAAAAAGGTGTTGTAAATAATTTTAGGAGGGGAAGAATATAATAACCCTAATAACAACCAATTAGTGTAAAAAATCCTTTACAACACGCCTATGGTGCAAATCTAGAGAGACAATAAGGCCAAAATCTAGTGAAAAAGCAAGGTTTTCAAACCCTGGGCATGAAATTTTGCAAGAGAACCACTATGATGCAACATTACAGTTAGAAATCAATCCTAATGAGTGTTTTAAAAGGGTAGTAAAATCTGAAACAAGATTTTGACTACAAACCCTAGCTAATGCAAAACTAGGTTATATGGAAACATACACAATTTCAAGCAATTTTCAACAATTTAAGCCTGAAAATGGAATTTAAATGAATGATGGATGAAAAATTTATGTATTTTAAATTAGACTTGATGACATAAATTTATTTAAATTCAATGCTAACTAGTTCAAATTATATGAAAATGCAAGCTAAAAATGTCAATTTTTTCTAAACTTTTCCAATTTTTCTATTTTTTTGTAATTTTTCAAATGCAATAAGATGAACAATGAAGTGAATAAATTAAATGAATGTAAATATGAAGTACAACACTCAGCAAGGTGAAAAATTCATTAAAACACAGGTTCACCAAAATGTTTAGTGTGAAAAATGTTTAGGGTTTGATTTTGATGGTTTGTGTTGATCCTCCTTTCACCACTAAACATTCAAGGACATTCAGCTGAGTAAGAAGTCTACTATAGACTTCTTGTCACTTGGAACATAGGGAAAGATTGGAAATGTATGATTTTGTTGTTCAATTAAGCCCAATTATGTTCAAAACCATAATTATATGAATTCGTGAACAAATAGACAAATTACAGAAAATGATTGCACACAGAGATATCAAATGACAATCAAATGCATACTAAATTTCAAAGTTTGGAAAATGAAAAAGTCGGGGACTAATGAGTAGGCACCTTAGTCCAGTGCCACAGTTTTTGTTGAGATCTAGGAATCTTGTCTGCAACCTGTTCCTGTTGTTCTGAAGATTTTCCTATTGCAGGATCTAGAGGACTAATGAGTGGGCGCCCGAGTCTAGGTCCCTATTTTCTTCTCTGATTTACAATTTTAACAATCTGCACTACTCTCCTACAACTCCACTTTTTCTTCTTTCACAACCTATAACCTACAATAACAAAAAAATGGGTTGGGGGTTGTGGTGTTTAGAGGCTTGCCTCAGTCAAGCCTCTGAGAGACATTCAAGTCTTTCGAACACTATTGTCAGATAAATAGTGTGTATCCCTACAGGATAGAGGAAAAATCCAAATGATAAATGATAGAAAACATAATTTATATCACCTTGTAGTGAGGATCTCATGGAAGGAAGATGCTCTTCATGCCATGAGGAGATGGATGCCAAATCTACAAATACAAACACAAGAATAACATAAATTCTGCTCTGCAACACACAATGAATGCCTTGAATCACCTTAACATAAGCTTCTTAATCAAAATGTCCATCTAGTTTATAAATGAATCACTAATCATGCTTATATATGCAACTACAAACATTCCCGCTAAGAATTTTGTAATTCAAACTTACCATGTTGGCATAGGACCTAAATAATGGTCATAAACTGACACTTTAAAATTGGTCTTGACCTAAAATAGGGTAGGACTAGGGCATGGGTTCTCGAGTCCTCCCCCTATTTCAGGCAGGATTTCTGTCAAATGTACCCCCTAGGTCCCATTTTCCATGAAACTTCAGTGTTTTCTCATCGGGATGTCAAATTAACATGCAAGATGCTCTAAATGCACTCTAAAGGACCTGGGAGCTAAACCTTAAGAGAAGAAAGCCCCCAAGGTTACTTTTTCTGACATAACAGTAAGACTAAATGTTGCCGACTAATTTGTATTTGAATTATATGATATACTGAATGACTAAATCTGCATATCTTTGAGTTGTTTCCGTTGTGTTTACTCTTGCTGCAGGGCCTGGACAGTTCACCTTGTGGACCCTCCTAGCCATTATTGCACCACTGAACCACATAATATGATCTTCTACTGTGGACCAATACCGGTGCAAAAATTGTCTCCTTGTCACTACTTTAGTATACTGCCAACACTTGGCTAAATTGTTGAGTCTTCTTCTCCAGACCAAAAACATTGTTCCAATCTTGTTCCTTTGCTTGTTTCCATCAATGACAACATCTTCAAACATTATACACAAGTTGCCAACACTCCTCATTTAAATTTGCAACTAGGTCCAAATTTGGTGGATGACGCTCCCTTGACATCAGTGGAGGGAGAACAACCTGTGTTCAAAAAATTTAGCTTGTCAAAATTTCCAAAATCTTAACATTCTACCTCCTTAGCCAAAGGCACGTCACTAAAAACCATAGGCGCATTTCTGTCCTCCATAAGCGCATTTCTGCAGACCAAATGTGAGATTGTTTCTTGCTAAATCCTATATACTAGCCAAAAGCGTAGTTTTTGTACCAAAGGCACATCACAGTCTACCCTAAGTGCACTCTTTTTTAAAGGCATGGCATTGCTAACTAAAAGCACGTTGTTTTCCAAAGGTGACACAAAAGTCTAAATTCCTAATGTCTAGCTAAGGGCATGTTTTTCACCAAAGATGCAGTTGTGCCAACTATAAGTGAGTCTTTTTTGCAAAGGCGCAACGAATCTAGCCAAAGGTACATTTGTAGTCCTAGCCCGCTTTTGGTCACATCTATTTTCTACCCTCATAAATAAGCCTAATAAAGGCACCTAATGGCTAAGTTAGGAGTATGTCATGCCCACATTTTCTAGGCGGTCACAACACGCATCACACATGTCATGTCCACATCTGTCATGTGGTCATGACACGAAATATCAAAAATTTTCCCACGCTTCCCTAGAAACCCCCTCACATGTGTAATCATGCTCGGTGGTGCATGCTAAAGGCGAAAACACTACGGTTGTCAGCGAGGTACTAAGTACAATTGCGTTCACCCAAACGCAAGTAGTCCAACAAGGGGGTCTCCACGACGCCATTAACGTCGCTACAAGGTTTGTAATATCAAGGTTCCTAACCCTAAATCTTGGAAGATTCCGGCAGCATAACGCCTCACGGCATGAGTGGGAATCATTAAACAATACACTTATTACGGGGTTCCCTGATAGTTAACAACTTCCCACGATGCCTTATTCATAATGAATTTACACTTGATCTTCCTATTTGGTCATTTTTTATCAAAGCATGATTATCTGTATCATTTCTCGTTTCCTGAAATATACTCCTCCTTTGGACTTAGTATTCTCAACAAGGTCATTCATTTGCCCTCTCTTCCGTTTCTCTGGATCTTAATTTTGATTGTATTTCTATCGTGTTCGCCTTAACTATTTCTCTGAAATTTATTTTGTTTATATTTTGGTCTCTCTCTCTTTTGGTTTCTAAGTTTTCTTTATGTTTATCCTATCTTTTCTTCATATTCTTCATCAATCAGAGTTATCACTGTATTTTTTTTACATTAATCCTAATTCCCGGATGGACCAGATCACATAAACTGGTTTACTACTTCGCTGGACTCAGTCTCTTAGTTTTCTCCGCTCTAGGATTCACCTCTACATTTGTATTAATTGTAAAATCATCTTGTTCCTAAGTAGGATTATCGTAAGGGTAAATCCACTTAGTTCTCTTAGCCCGGTTTGGAAATGCTGCGCATTTTCTCCTCTATGTTTTCCAATGTTAGTTTTTCTTCTTCTTTCTCTCTTTATTTTCTCAATTGGATGTTTACTAACTACAGTTGAGTTTAAACTGGCCACACATGGAATGTCTGTGATGGCTTCTTTACGTTTATTTCCAGTGTTCTTTTTAAAGGGAGTCGCAGACTTTTCCTCTTCATTTTCCTGATTATTAATTTACGATATTAGTTGAAACTTCTGAGAAACTCTTCTTAAAATAAATTCTACATATATATATTTGTGTTTATAATATTTTTTTTTTTACATTTATAATATATTCTTCCTTTGTCATTATTAATCCTCTTAATATAAAATTTCTCTTTTTATTTTTATTTGTGTTAAGGGAATTATGGCTTCTCTTTTAGATTTAATGCAATTAATTCTCCTATATATATATATATATATATATATATACACACACATTATTATATTCCTTTGTTTTATTGTAATATAGGCTCTCCTCTTTATAAAAAGCCCAAACTATGGAACCAAATCATATTTTATTTGGTTGTTTTGTTGAAAACCCTAACTGTCTTTTTTTTTTTTTATGCTGTTAGGGTAGAGGGCAGGAGAGGCGATGACGTCCATAGGGCTGAGGATGCAGTGGACGGTGGAGTGGGCAGAGTGCAGAGATGGGAGCACGGGGGAAGAGGGCAGGCAGTGGTGTGGAGTGTGGAGTTCGCAATGGAAGGGAGTGGGACGGTGTTTGGGCCGCGGTGGAGGTGTACTGGCCGCGCAGGGAGTGGCAGATGGAGGTTCGTAGGTGGGAGGGGGCGTGGAGTGTGGAGCTCGCAGTGCAAGTGTCGCGGGAGGAGGTGGCCCGCGAGTTAAGGCCTGGCGGGGGTGTGGGGAGGGGCGGAGCCCCCACCCACATCCCACTACATGGGGTGTGGGTGGGGGCTCCACCCCTCCCACACCCATCATTAACAATTATGGTGGGGGTTCAAACCCCCACCCTTATTAAAATTTATTTATTATTTTTTTTATCCTCTCTCTGTTTTACCACAAAAAAAATAGAGAATACAATTTTTTTGTATATTTATTTCTATTCAGTTTAATTTTGTATAAACAATTTAATTCTGTATAAGCAATGTAATTCAATTTAATTTTGTATAACAATTTAAAATTTATTAAATCAATATATATATATATATATATAGATATATATATATATATTTTCATCTTTACTCAACTCAATTTTTAATCACAATTCCACCAATTAATCTCTATCTAAGGTTAAAAGAATTATAGTATTATTTAATGGTAACGGACAAGTAATTTGTAGGTTAAATAACGATTTAACTTTATAATGAATTTCTATACAATTGTATTTGCAATGCACCACTAAAATTAAACAATCTTTAATAATCTACATACGAGGATAATTAAAATTTATTTTCCTTCCTGATCTAATTTAACTTCAAGCCAATAATTTTATTCTAAAGCAATAAGTATGAGATAAACTTCAGTTAAATTTCTAATGCATAATTTTTATCCCAATTTCCATTCAATATAATAGCAAGGTTGCAACTTCATATAATTTACAAAGAAAAAGAACTAATATTGTCAAGAAATTTACAATGAAATAAATTTTAACAACTTGATATTTTTCACATCAATTAACTTTCAACTCAACTAACAGGATTGTAAAAAAAATAGACAATGCTAATTCTTCTTAAAACCAAATTTTCTTTTCCTATATTCCTACCAAAAATGGTAACAATGTAATAACATGAAAAATTACAACCAACAACACATTAAGGGAGGATTTTCTTTCAACTCCCAAATAACAAGTTTCACAACAACAGAGAGTTAAATCTCTCCTCGTGGAAATCAACAAGGAAGGAGCTATTAAAGACCCAGCTCTCCTTAAGAGTAAAGGAAAAATAACATAATTTCTCAGGTCCAGTAATATCCTCCAAACTTCTCAACAATCTCCCACAAAGCCTGCATATCACACAAGAGAAGAAAACAAAAACCACACAAGTTGCGCTCCTCCCTACCGTAGACCCGCAAGAGGGTCACCCCCGAGCTAGGGAGATCATCCACACACCTAGGGTACTCCAACAATCCACTTCACAACAAGGAACAACAACAAACCCAAAACACACATACACCCATGGATAAATTGTACAACAAAAAAACTCAACTATAGTGAGCTTCACAAGGGGTAGGAGAGTGGACACACTCAACTCCAGAGTGCCACCCTTACAGATAATATAACCAACATAATTTCTCTTGGCCTCAAGCCAAGATTTGATAACAAATTTTCCAAAGAGTTCATATTTGGACTCTCAAGCCAAATAACACAATTCTTTTCACAGTCACACTCACATACCCTCAAGGCTTTCAACATCCCAAAAGAACCAAGTATGCACCCGAGGAGGATCACTCCTCCCCTACCCCACACTTGATAAGCATTTCTCCCAAGTGGGAGAAGCTCTGTCAACAACCCAACAACATTTCCCCAAAATAACAAAATCTACAACACAAGCAAATAAACAACTTTCACACACTTTTCATGCAACAATCAGATATACGAAAGAAAGGTAATAAAAACCAACCTTACAAAGCCCTTCTATGGATGAAGCTAATGAAGAGCTCCACTGAAATCTCCTCCCACCTAAGCCACCATACTCCCTCTCCCTTTCTCTCTCAAAAGCAAATTTTTTTTTTAAATAAAGTAAAACTCTCCAAAAATTCAACTAACTCTCCCCCCATCCCCAAATGGGATTCAAATAACCCAAAATTCTCCTAGTTTTGAGGAATGGGGAGGTGACACTTGTCACCTCCTCACTCTTCCCCAAACTACTATTGTGTCCCAAGGGATGAGTGTTGGCTTATGTCACTCACCCATCCCTAAAGTCATCCTTATCCCTTACCTCATGTCATTTCTCTTATGCATGGGAGAAATAAAAGGAGTTAAAGGAGGAAAAGACAGGTGACCCATGCCTCTTCTTCCTTCCTTCATTATGGATGACCACACAACTCATGGGGAATCTCACTAAAGGTGAGGGTGACTTCAAGTCAATTCCTCCATAATTGATGGGTTTGTAGTCATCTTTTACCTTGGGGATTGAAGAGGGATGGGTTTGGGTGTTGGTACAACCCATCCTATCCCTCCCATACCTCCAAAATTCGTCACTTAACTTCAGTGTGAAGTTAAGATGACCATATGGAGGTTACCCAAGGGTTACCCATACCAAATAGGACCCTGGACCCATGGGGTATAACCCAGGGTCAACTTTAACCTATTCAGGACACCCAGGGTCAAGTTAAAGCACAAGAAAAGGCCTCAAAAATTTAAATAAAAGAAAAGAAATTCAAATTTCATTTTTTTTTTTTTACAACACAAATCATAATTCAGTGTTACAAGAGGGTAGACCTAACCCATTTGACCTTATGAAAGACCACATTACAACACCACATCAAACACAGAGTTGATCTTAGTTCCTCATGGAACCAGATCGGCTTAACAAGGGATAACAACAAAAAGGTGCGGAATGATCTCTAGTATCTGTGGTTTGATTAGTAAATCCTGCACACTCAATTACAAGATTAGTTTCACATATAATCATCATAGCCAAAGCAACTTAAACATGCATTAACATGACACAGTTCTAAATAGCATAAATGACATCAATTACAATTTTCTTTCCATCATCACCTAATTAACTTTTCTGAAATGTAAACATTATCCAAACATCACCCAATTAATTTTTTCCTTTATCATAATAAAGTTTAATAGTTGGAAAATCTGGGAACTACTGTCCCACAAATATAAAAGTATCAGTAAATAGTAATGTAAGTAGTCACAAGAACAGAAGTAAAAAGGGTAGTCCTCATAGAGTACATACCGCTCTTGGAGCTCCTGTTGGTCATCCATAGGTCCTGACTCACTCTGCACAGTGGTCGTGTTGAGGAATCCTAGCCATATCTGCTCTGATCTTTGAAAACTCCAAAGACACTACAAGATAAGAACTCCAAAACTCTAAGGATGCAAATGAGTTGAAAGTGACCCCTTGGGCCCTACTTATAGATCCCCAACCCTAATTCTTCCCTCCCATTTATCCACTTTTCTTTATGTCCACTTTATTTCTCCATTGTGTCAACTTCCAACCTTCAATTTGGTCCTTCTTAGACTTTCTCCATTGTGTCACTATCATGTTCTTCTAGTCGCAAGTCAACCTAGTCTTTCTGTTGTTTCCCTAGTTTTCCTCTCAAGGGGGCATCCTACACCAGTTACACTGGGGCACAGTTGTCAATTTCATACATCATAAGTATTTTCTTTGAAACAATGTTGTAAAATGCATTGTCTCAAAGAGGGGCAAAATGAAGACACCTAAAAATGAACTTTGCATTACTCACCTTGCATACATCAATTTCGTCTAACACACCTTCATCCAACATTAATTAAATAACTTGATTATTTAATTAATTTCATCAATTTCTTATAATTCCCCTAAATCTAACATTAATTGAATAAATCCAATTTATTTAATTAATTCATCAAAGTCGCCCCTTTATTCTTCTAATTTCTCATTAATTATATAAATAAATTATTTAATTAGTTTCACATCTTAATTCCTCTTATCCACAACAATTAAATAATTTTAATTATTTAATTGACTAATTATTCTTCTAAAATTAAATAAATTGTTTAAATTTATTTAAATTGGCTTTTCGAATATCTTTTAAATAAATACAATCAATATTTTATTTATATCTTCTTACTCCTCCATCATGTACAATAAATTAAATAAATTTATTTATTTAATTTCTAATTATCTTCTCAATCTCCTAAAAATATCTTTTTCTTCCATGCACACAAATTAAATAATTTATTATTTAATTTTATTCATAGCATGTCAAAAAGGAAAACAAAAGTTGAGTTAATTGGCTTTTAAATCATTATGTTTATCAATCAACTTAAAATAGAAAAAACATTATATTTTTATGATATCAATCTTATTTTTAGCCAAGAAAGCAATTAACTCAATAAACCATCTTTTTACATGTACACATGTTGTGTGCACATTCCTTCAAGTCTTCTCAATTTATCTCAACCATTGATTTCATTGAATTTCCTCCACCATTGATTGATCTTCCCTATAAGATATAAATATGTCCTTTCATCTCTTCACAATCCCTTTGTGATCATTAAGCTTTGGACATTCTTAGAGAATTTTGAGCTTTTATCGTTGAGAACATTACATCCTTTTGAGCACATCATTCATCCATGCTTGTTGCAACCATGGTTATGCAAAGTACAAGAGAAATCCACATATAAACCAAGGAATACATACAATCTTAGGTGGTAATGTTCTTTGTTTGATTTGCATTGAATTGTGGTTATTGTATTTGATCTATTTCTTGAAGGTTGTAGGATTGTGTTATATTTTTTTATGCTTGATCTTGTTAATCCAATTTTCCCTATACACAGGAGGTATGGGTTGGATTAGATTGGAATTTTAAATTGGGAAGCATGTGAGTACATACCCAATTTAAAATTTAAGGAAAAAGGATGAGTTGGATTTGATTTGAATTTTAAATTGGAAGCATGGGTACATGCCCAATTTAAAATTGGAGAAATAGGGGATGGAGGACAAAAGGACCTTTGTACGTGGGTCCTTGACCATGCCTTTTGTAAGAAGGTCATGTGGATATGTACAAGAGGCCCATGCCTTTGTACATTTGGGGGAATGGAGAGGATTTGAAAATGATTAGATTAGAGTTTAGGTTGTGCAAGTGGGGGATTAGGTTTAGAAAAACCTAATCAAAAGTGTAGAAAATAAAAATTAAATAAATAAATATTTATTTAATTCATAGGATAGGGAAAAGGGGATAATAGATAAATTAAATTTATCTAATGTTTGGACTATAGAAAAAGGGGATAAATGATTAATAAATCATTTAGGCTAGGGATAGGTACTGATGTAGGTACTAATGCAGGTATAGATGAATAGTAGAAAATACATGAATAGTGATTTTAACAATAAAATATTGTAAAATCACCGATTGAAGGGGAATTGGTTAATTAATTGTTTGAACATGTGTTTATTAAGTTAATTGTGGAGAAATGGTGGTTTAGGGTTGTCTAGAGATTATACTTGATGTTTTAGGGATGAATAGGGATAGTTTAGGGATGACATGAAGAGTGACCAATTTTAGGTGTCTACATTTTGCCCCTCTTTGAGATGGTGTTGTGAAGCAACATCATCTCAAGGAAAGATAAAACATAGCACTAGATAGGATTAGAAGAAGGTGATAGGATTAGGGATAAGGATGCCCCATCCACTCAAAGCGAGAGTGATAAAGAGGAATGATGGTAGGGATGATGCCCCCTCAAGAGGGTATGTAGGTTTGAACATCATGGGTGTGCTCTTGAAAAGATGAAGAGGGTTGGATTAGAAATAAGAGAGTGGAATTTGAAAGACCACATGGATTGGGTGGATAGGATAGATTGGGTGTAGGGTTTTAGAGGAAGGGGGTGATGGGGGATTAATGATAGAATAAATGATGAGATAGAAGGATGGGATAAAAGGATTAAGGAGGAAAATGGATGGATGCAACATATACATGCCCAACATAATACAACCTTTTCTAGATGTGTGAGGAAGAAAGCTTAAGAGTATAAGTCCTTAGTGCAAGAAAGGTATTGAATTACCTTAGATGTAAAAGGATGACTGGTATGCAAAAAGCTATTCCAACACACACAAGATATGAATATTAGCTAGAGTAATAATAGTTCTTGACCCCATGGATTATGTGTTATTTTGCATTGATAAATGAGAGCCATCCTTATTTGATATGGCATGAGATGTTATGCACCAAGGTATAAGGAACTAGGGTGACAATGTGTCCCATGTGTAAAAGGCAACTGATTAGGTCACCAGCAACCCTGTGCCATATAGCACCATGATATGGAAGACCATGATACCACTGTGGTAGGTCGGTTACATGGACCCATAATGATGCAAGATAAAAGATAATGTACATACACAAGCAAGAACACATGCATAAAAAAAGATACAAAGACAAACATGATGTTACCCCTAGTCAAGTTGAAAAGCCAAAGATTAATGGATTGATGATGATTGGATTGTGTTGTTGATAATAAGAACAACATGAGGATTGGCAATGATATATCCCGATGATGATGATGGATGTTGTTGGATTAAAGTCTTGCATCAAGGATGAGAACAAGACCATGGATGTGATTGGATGATTTTGATTATGATGCTAGATTGCGACGTGCATTGATAAGGACATTCTTGCGATTTGGACTTTTGGGATATTTGGATATTTAGGGATTTGGATTGTTGGGAGTGGAATGCATTAATTTACATGTGGGTATCCTTAAGCTAGATACCAATGACAAGGGAAAATTGAGTCTATCGACAAGGCATGATGGGGTGATGGGGATGAAGTGATAAAGGGATAATGGATAAGAAGGATGAATGATAAAGGGATAGTGTATAAGAGATAGTGGATAATGGATAATAGATAGTGGAGAAGTAAAAGGAAGGGGATGTGGGGATAGGAGAATGATGGATTAGGAGGAAGGGATAGGGAATGTGGGAGGATAGGTAGGTGATAGAGGATGACGGATGGTGGATAGAGGATAGAGGGGAGGTGGATAGAGGAAGTGTAGAGGTGATCTCCAAGGACTACATTGCTTAGGAAGAGGATGCCTCACTCTAGATATGTCATGCATGACCAGGTATTATGATGGTGGGGATGGATGGACATGATAGGAGATGCTTCAAAAGGATGTATTCCAAGAGGTGTCCAAAACATGTTTCACATATTTTCCCCTGTCCTTAAAAGGATCACAAGTGGGGAAGAAGGATGGGAGGATGATACTATGGATAGGAAGATGAGTAGATAGGAAACAATAGGATAAGTGGATAGGGATAGTGAAGGGGATTAATGGATAAGTAGATGGATAGGGTCATAGGATTATTGATTGTCAGGAACACTGAGAGGGGGGGTGAATCAGTGTTCTAAAAATCTTTTCATGCACTTTAACTTTCAGCCATTTCCCAAAATTAATTAAAAAAAACCTAATATGCATATGAACAGCAACCATGAAAACATGACACATGAACACTAAGATTTTTATGTGGAAAACCCAAGAAGGGAAAAACCATGAAGAGGATTAGTTCTCAAATATATATTGCAATCTTTACAAAAATAATGTTCAGGTTTGGTCACTCCATGGGCCTAAAACATGCTAGCTCACTGCCATGAAGTACAACTAGGTTTAGTAGGATCACTGCTTCAACCCTAAACCTAGCAAGATTACAATAATGGCTATTAAACCTTGAGGGCTCTTAAACCCTATTGAAGGCTCACTGCCTTGATGATGAAATCTTTTTTCCAATCATATTGCACATGAAAAATAAATACTACTTAAGCATCTGCCACTATGCCAAGGTGCAGTCATTTAGCAACAGAATTATGAATCCCAAGTCTTCATCACTGCTGATCTTCTAAGTCTGCTCTGCTATTCGCATACTCGCATCACACACACACACCACTCAACTAAAATTCATCACTCTTATATATCCGCATCATGATTTGATTCATAGTTAGGTCAGCATCCAAGAAGGAAACGTGTACTGTCATGCCCACATTTTCCATGTGGTCACAACACACATCGCACGTGTCATAGCCACATCTGTCATGTGGTTATGACACGAGATATGAAAAACTTTTCTCACACTGTCCTAAAAACCCCCTTTCGCATGCGTACGCATGCTCGATGGTGTTCACTCATGGCGAACCACTACAATTTTCGGCGGGATATAAGTACAATTGCGTGCAACCAGACACATACAGATCAACAAGAGGATCTGTACGACGCCGATAACGTCATTGCAAGAGTGAGATTACCAAAGTTCCTACATCTAAACCTCGGCAATTTTCGGTAGCATAATGCCTTACGACGTTAGTGGGAATTACGCTGCACTCATTTACGCACGTGGTTCATTGATAGATTAACAACTTCCCACGACGCCTTGTTCCGACTAAACCGGCTAGTGATCTCCCTATTTAGTCATTTTTCAGCCAGGCACGGTTGTCTGTCTCCTCTCTTGTTTCCTGAAACATACTCCTCCTATGACTTAGCATTTTCAACAAGGCGGTTTGATTGCTCTCTCTTCCCTTTTCACGGTTCTTAACTTTTGATTGTATTTTTATCGCCCTTACCTTAACTATTTCTCTGTTCATTTAGTGTGTTTATATTTCGGTCTCTCTCTCTCTTCTGTTTTCTATGCTTTCTTTATGTGCATCCTGTCCTTTCTTCATGATTTACGTCAATCAGGGTTATCACTGCAGCTATTGTTGATATTAAACCTAACTTCAGGATGATCTAGGTCACATAAGCTGGTTTACTATTTCACTGGACTCGGTCTCCTAATCTTCCCCGATCTAGGTTCCTCCTCTGCGTATATACTTATTCAACTTGTTCCTAAGCAGATTTAGCAGAAGGGTCCGTCAACTTAGTTCTCTTATCCCATGTGGGAAATGTCGCGCATTTTCTCCTCTGTGTTTTCCAATGTTAGGTTTTTTCTTCTTCGGATTCTCTTACAGGTTTACTTATGAGGTCGTTTACTACAGTTGAGATTAAAATGGCCACATGGAATGTCTGTGGTGGCTTCTTAAGTTTATTTCCAGTGTTCTTTTAAGCAAGGTGATGTGTAATTTTCCTCTTCATTTTCCGGGTGATTGATATTACGTTGATAGTTGAAACTTCCGAGAAACTCTTTCCAGAGTATCACTGAATATTCCTTTACTCTCTTTTACATTATCATTTTATTTTCTCTTTGTCTATAATTACTGTTGTTACTATTACTATTAATGACTATTAATACACTGATTGTGACTCGTATAACGTTATAAATAGATGTAGGAGGCTCTCCACTTTATAAAACCCTGATCATGGAAATATAACTTCTTTGGTTGTTGTGTTCAACACTTAATAAAAACACTAACTGTGAAAATATAATTTGTTATTTTATTTTTATATATCCATGAGACATATTTTATTACGATTTTAAATGAGGGTCCACTTAAATGGTTCATCGATTTACTCCTATGTATATTATATATATATATATATATATATATATATATATATATATATATATATATATATATTTTAATGTCTATGTATAGGACGAAATTGGTTTAACACTATATATATATATCTCTATGTATATATATATATTTTATTATATATATGGCTATATACATAGACATATATAATATATATATATGCCTATATATAGAGCAATAAAAATGTATTTATTTCCAAATAAACCAATCATATGTTAGGGCCAAAGCCCTAACATTTATATTTTTTTTTTTTGTTGTTTGAGTTTCCACAACCGACGGCGGCCATGGGCGGCGGTGGCCGCAGCGACAGAGGGGGCAGAGTCGGCGGTGGCCGCAGAGCGGAAGGCCTGTGCAGGCCGCGGGAGTCATAAGGGGAAGGGGGGATGTGGAGTGGGGCGGAGCCCCACCCACATCCCACGATGTGGGGTGTGGGTGGGGCTCCGCCCCACTCCACACCTCCATTTATATGCTCAGGCCTGCGGTGGGGATTTCTCCCCACCGCCCGCCCATTATAAAATGCGACTGTGTTTTTGTTATCCGCGGCTTCACTTCGACAGTCATTTCTTATGGTGTTTTTTTGTTGCTAATATATAATATATAATATATATATATATATTTATTCATATATATATATATACACAAAATTCAGTCTCATAATAACACAATTTATTCAGTATTGATAATTAATTAAACTGATATATGTATATATATTTATATATATATATATATATAAATATATAGATATATATTTATGTATATATATACATATATTCTTATATGTATATATCTAATTCATAATTCTCTCAAATTCACTACTTTATTCATTTTCTCCAAATCAACCTTTTATAATGATAATGTCATAACAATTATATATATATATATATATCCCAATTTCACTGATTCGGTAGAAATGGTAAATATCTATCCACTTATTATATGTATATATTTCCATTTTCATAAACATTTAAGAATTCTTAAATTTACAAACAGAATATATATACATGCTAGATTTCCTCTAATCCTTCTAAATTAACAGAATCCACTAAATATGGAGAATAACTCAAACATTGAAAACTGTCTTTTCCATTTTAACATTGAACTATAAAAACTAACATTTCAACTAGTTAAGCAATTCCAAACTTTCAAACGTAGACCAACTCAGTTTAGTAATGAACTTTTCCTTTCAGTAATACTTGAAACACAAATAAATTGCTATTGAACAAGGTTTACAAAAATCAACTTGAAAATTTAAGCACAATCATATTACAGAATTTAAACCAGGGATACAACAACTAGCTTCCCAGATTTCCTTCTCCCAAACAACATACTACTGATAGCTTATGACAACCAAATAAAAGTTCAATAATAACAAGATCAGGGAGGTGATTTTCTTCACTCCCAGAATAACATTAAATTACAACAATAACGAGAGAGGTGTTCTCTCTTCAACTCTATGAAATGAACCAGGCCTAATTCTCATGACAAAGAAGATTAACTGCTTCTTCATAAATATCCAACCAGAAGCTCCAAGAGAAAACCTGCGTATCAAAGACAAACAAAGAAGAAAACACCACGCATCTAGCTCTCCTCCCTTCCGTAGACCCGCCAGTGGGTCACCCCCGAGCTAGGGAGACCATACTCACACCTGGGTACTCAAACACTCCACTTCACAACAGAAACAACAGTATAGATATACGCCCCCTACTTAAATCGTAAATAGTTAATTCAACTTTCACTCTATCTCCCCTTATTATTCGTATGTGTCGATATCTCATTTTACCCGATATAACCGCTAACACTTCCATGTCGTTATCTAGCAGGACTAAGAACAGTCCATCAGGATATGTGGTCATAACTACACCATCCAGCATAGCAACGTTTCTTTTTATAGTCATAGTCTTTTTATTGTTTTACAAATTAATATAATTTTTAATGTACAAAAATATAAAATAAATGCTATTTATTTAGGATATAATTATATCCTAAATAGTCTCGTAAATTTCTTAATTTATTCATTGAATTGAAAAATGAAGATAAAAAAAATAAATACTATTTCCGTTATGATTTAGAATATCATAAATAGTCCCTTTTGTCAATATTATTTTGACAGTATTTAAATATTGGAGGCAAAAATACAAGGCTCTTCCTGAATGTATATTCAGGTGTTTACTTTTTATTTTGGAGTTACTATAAAATACATAATAATTCCCCTCCTATTTTTTTTTGTCGAGCTTCTCGATCAGTCATAATTCCTTGCGAAGTAGAAAGGATTACAATCCCCATTCCACCTAAAATTTTAGGGACCTCTCGATAATTAGAATAGATTCTCAGACCAGGTTTGCTAATACGCTTTGAAGCGGTTATATATCTCTTTTGCGTCCTTCCCCTAGATCTTGAAGTTAAAACAAAAAAAGATTTTTTACCTTCTCGATGTTCCCTAACATCCTCTATAAAACCTTCTCGTAGAAGAATTCTTGTGATGTTCTCGGTAATAATAGTAGCTGCTACTCGAACTATTTTTTTTTTTACCATGTCAGCATTTCTTATATAAGTCATTAGATTAGCAATAGTATCATTACCCATGACGAACTAATTCTTAGAAATTTACAATCTCAATATAAAGGCATGTTTATCTTTTTTCAGGAATATGCCTGACATTACTTCTACATAATTTATCAGTATTTATAATACTTCAGGAGCCAATGAGATTATTTTGGTGAAATTCAATTCTCTTAATTCCTCAGTAACTGAACCAAAAACTCGAGTTCCTCTGGGATTTCCTTTCTGATCAATGACAACTGCTGCATTGTCATCAGATCGTATTATCATTCCATCGCTACGTTTAAGTTCTTTACACGTACGTATCACTACGGCTCTAACTACTTCTGATTCTTCCAGAGGCATATTAGGTGCTGCTTCTTTAATTATAGCAATGATAACATCGCCGATATTAGCAGTGTTACGATTACCTGCTCCTAGCACTCGAATACACATTAATTTTCGGGCTCCACTGTTGTCTGCTACATTCAAGTAAGTTTGAGACTGAATCATTTCAAAATCCTTCAATGGATACGCGTAAAAAATGAGCTAATTCGGCAGCTTTCTGTTCCATTTCACGCAGAGTTAAATTTTCTTCAGTATGAGTTAAAGGGATGTCTTGTTGGCCCTTTATTTCCATATAAAGAACACGACGAGGAAAAAGACCTTCTTGAACTTCCATTTTGATTGCCTGAATATCTTTCATAAGAAATTGGAGAAAAATACGACGATTTCTTCCGGGAAATCCCCAACGAAAAAGGCATACAACTCCTTCTTTTTCATCAAACTTATTGTAGCCACTACCTACATTGCACAAAATAGTGCACCACAAATAAGAGCTAATGAACAGACCTGAAATCCCATAAAAACACATTACAATTCCTTGTGGAACAAATAGTATTTGCTGAGATGACAAAAAGGGTATAAGGTTCCTACCAAGGTAACTTGAAATTCCGACCATGAAAAATCCTAGTGAACCAAAAAAAAGGAGACAAGCGAAAAAAAAATTGCTCATTTTTCGAGACCCTGTTATGGGTTCTATCCAGAGCCATTTGGATCGACGATTCATAACAAATTACGTCCTATTTAAATTGAGGGATTGAACAAATCTTGACTCCCCATCCCAAAGTCATTCTCATAAATTGGCTATATTTATAAACTAGCCATATACATATAAGCATTTTGATAAAAAAAAAATATATATTTAGAACGATTTTTTTTTTTATTCTTATTCTTTTTCCATGTTCTTTTTTGTCTGTGCTTTTTTCAATTTTGCCCTTAACTTATTGATTGTCAAAATAATACTTCATTGCAACAGTCAAATAAAAATATGAATCTCTATATTCAAGTGTATATATACACATATTCTTAAATGCACAAGGAAAAAGCAATAGACCGGACCAACCCACAAAAACAAAACGGTCTCTGCGTAGCCAGTCATCCATAATATCAAATAAAGTTTGTTCCTCTTTGGAAGACTTTCCAAGGGCTATAGTCATAGTGATCCTCCTATTTAACTATTCCAACCTTTTCCGAGCGCCCTATCTGATAGAATCAAAGGGTATACACTATTTTGTATATTTATGGACAATTTTGAATCCATCCTCCCTTTCAACAAATCGGGTTCCGAAGATTTCTTATTGGCACAGACATTATTAAGTTAAAAATTTTTTGGTTTAAATGCGGAACCGACGACCTACACAGAAGGAAATTTATTCAAGAAAAAGTAAAGAGGAAATAAATATGAATGAAAAGAAAAAAAGAAGAGAAAAAAAGAAGAGAAAAGAACAACAACTTTGTTGATAATAAAAAATCCCTTTTGGCAAAAGAGCCCTTCGTAGATTTCGGTCTTTGATAGATTGATCTTATTTTTACATAATATGAACGAAAAGGGTAGGCTTGGTAAAAAAAAAAGATTTATAATGTTGTAAAAAAAAAGCCGAGCGGGAGAGCCGAATGAATCGAAAGGTTCGTGTTCGGTTTGGGAAGAGATTAGAAATTCGTTCAACTTATGAATAGATAATCTACTAATTATCATACGTAATAGTCTATTACTAAGTGAATTTGATAATGATTCTGATTAGATCACCTTACATTATCTCTATCGGTCTTTAGAACGAAAGACACTTTTGCTACAGCCAAGCATAGTAAAAATAAACTTAAGTGGATTCACTTTTTCCATACGCCTTTTTAAGACCAGTAATTGGCGAGTAATTTAGGTAAACCCTGATATCCTGTCTTTCTTGGAAAAGAAAATAGAAATAGTAACATATTTACATTTGATCAAGATAATATTTCACTATTCATCGATTCCTTTTTATTCATAAGAGGAATAGCACTCCGGTCGTTCACACTCAAAGTGCTATATTATTTAAGTCATTAAGTTCATGGATAACTTTATCCGCAATACTATTGTAAATACACCATATAAATAATGTTAAAACAAAATAGAGAAAGAAACAGTATATCTGGATGAGTTTTATTTATAATGAATGATACTCCTTTATCTTCTTATTAAAATGACATGAATGTATTCATGTTAGAAAGTCACTTGTAGAAGCGAGAGCCATTACAATGATTACTGCTCAAATGAAATGAATTTCTCTATGATCCGTATATCCAATTAGAGACAGGGTTTCTCAAGCTATTATGAAATTGAAATATGCGAGATTCTCTCATTTCTGTTCAGTGAAAAGAAAGCAAAAAAAATGGATTCAGTTTATCAAACAGAGCTGGAGGAACTGGCAGTAGCAGAATCGTTTTATCCTAATCCCTTTCAATATTTAGCAAAATTATATTGCTATGTTAGAAGAAGGCTAGCTATACTAGTTCAGTATACTTCAAATATACCTTTGGTATCATATTGACAATCAAACAAGGATTGTAGAAGATATCAGTAGTTTTCCATTTCCTGATCTCTTTCTTTCATGGGATCAATTTACCCTTGATTTTACAATAATATATGTATGGAGCTTAGCATGTCTGGGAATACGGGAGAACGCGCTTTTGCTGACATTATTACTAGTATTCGATACTGGGTTATCCATAGCATTACTATACCTTCTCTATTCATTGCAGGTTGGTTATTTGTCAGTACGGGTTTAGCTTATGATGTATTCGGGAGCCCTCGGCCAAATGAGTATTTCACAGAAAGCCGACAAGAGGTTCCATTAGTAACTGGCCGTTTTGATTCATTAGAGCAACTCGATGAATTTACTAGATCTAGATCTTTTTAGGAGGTATTAATGACTATAGATAGAACCTATCCCATTTTTACAGTTAGATGGTTGGCCGTTCACGGGCTAGCTGTACCTACGGTTTTTTTCTTGGGATCAATATCAGCACAGAGAACGGATATACACCCGTGGGTATTTTACACAATACGGAAACTCAACTACAGTGAGTTTCATAAGGGGCAGGAGAGTGGACACACTTGACTCCAGAGTGTCACCCTGACGGATAAGTTAACCAATATAAATTTCTCTTGGTCTCAAACCAAGTGTGATCACAATTTTTTGAGAAATCTGCATATGACTCTCAAGTCAAAAATGCAGTCACAGATACATGCCCTCAAGGCTTTCAACATCCCAAAAGATGGAAACAGGTATACACCCAAGGAGGATCTCTCCTCCCCTACCCCAAACTTGATGAGCATTTCTCCCAAGTGGGAGACGCTCTGTCAAACAACCCGACAATAACCCCACAGAAAACAAATCTAAACACAAAATTTCACACACATTTCATACACATTTCAGTTCTACAAAAAACAAAGGTAAAATTCAGACCAACCTTGCAAAGCCCTCCTAGAATGAAGCTGTTGCAGAGTCCACAGAGTTCACTTCCAACCTTAGCCACCAACTCCCTCTCCCTTCTCTATCTTGCAAACTAACTTCTCTATTTTTGGTAAGGCAAAAATGAAAGTTTTCTCAAAATTCAACTAACTCCCTCTCATCCCAAAAATTTGAAAATAAATAACCCAAATTCTTTTTCTTTTAGTTTTGAGAAATGGGGAAGTGACACTTGTCACCTCCTCACCCTTCCCCAAAACCACTATTCTGTCCTGGTGGCTTATGTCACTCTCCATTCCCAAGGGTACTCCTTATTCCTCTCATGTGACTCCACTTTCTCATGGGAGAAATAAAAAAAAGAGTTAAATGGGAACAAGACAGGTGACCCATGCCTCTTTCTCCTTTCTTCACATGGGTGTCCCCACAGTACATGGGGGAATCTCACTAAAGAAGAGGTGACCTTCAATAATGGATGGCATCTCTTATCTAGGGGAATGTAGAGGGGATGGGTTGAGTGTTGGTACAACCCATCATGTCCCCTCCTACCTCCAATTTTCGCCACTTAACTTCAGGGGGAGGTTAAGTTGACTAGATGGAGGTTACTCAAGGGTTACCCATGCCAAATGGGCCCCTGGACCCATGGGGTATAACCCAGGGTCAACTTTAACCCATACAAGACACCCCTGGTCAAGGTAAAGCACAAGAAAAGGGCCTCATAATTAAATACTTAAAGAAATTTCAAATTCAATCTCTTTACAACACAAATTATAAAAATAAAGTTACATGAGGGTAACCTAACCCACTCGACCATACGAAAGACCACATTACATCATGACATCAAACACAAAGAGATCTTGGTTCCTCGTGGAACCAGATCGGCTTAACAGGGAATAACAAATAACAAGGTGTGGAATGATCTCTGAAATCTGTGGTTCGATTAGTAATCCCTGCACACTCAATTACAAGATCAGTAACCACATAAAATCATCATAGCTGAAGCAACTTAAATAAAACATGCATTCTCATGACATAGTACAATTTAACATAATTAAAATCATATTACAATTTTCCATCATCACCTAATTCATTTTTCTGAAAAGTAAACTTATCCAAACATCACCCAATTAGTTTTTCTGAAAACATAATAAAGTTTAATAGTCTGACAAATTTCGGGAATTGCTATCCCACAAATATGAAAGTAACAATAACAGTACTGTAAATAGTCATAACAACAGTAGTAAAAAGGGCGGTCCTCACATCCTCTCCTCCTAAGACGGTACTTCCTCCTGGAAGTCATCAAAAAGGTGAGGATACAGGGTCTTCAGTCTCTCTGCATCTTCCCATGTTGCAGTGACTTCGTCGTATAAGTCCCATTAGACTCTAACCTGGTCCAGCTCTCGACCTCAAAGGGCCAGCGTCTGACGAGCCAATATGCGAATTGGCTCCAACGCCAGTTGTCCGTCTGCCTCTACCTGAAGAGCACTCCAATCCAACACGTGAGATAAGTCAGAAATATATTGACGTAAAACTGATACATGAAATACATCGTGGATACGTGACAGGCTAGGTGGCAAGGCTAGACGATAGGCTACTGGTCCTATCCGCTCCAAGATTTCGAAAGGTCCTACAAATCGAGGTGCGAGCTTAGAGCCTTTTCCGTAACGGATTGGACTCTTGTGCGGCCGCACTCTCAAAAATACTCTTTCCCCCACAGAGAAGCTTCGGTCTGTCCTCTTAGCATCGGCATACTTTTTCTACCTGTCCTGTGCTTCCTGAAGCCTCTGTCTTATCTGTTTGACTTGCAGTTCCATATTCTGAACTATCTCTGGGCCGATGACTGTTCTGTCCTCTATCCGATCCCAACTCAAAGGTGTTCTGCATGGTCTGCCATATAACGCCTGGAAAGGAGGCATACCCAACGAGCTATGATGCCCATTATTGTAGGCGAACTCAACTAGATACAGGTACTCCTCCCATCTAGACGGATGGTCCATCACATACATGCGAAGCATGTCTTCTAACACCTGGTTAACTCTTTATGTCTGTCCATCAGTTTCCGGATGATATGCTGAACTGAAGTTGAGCTGTGTGCCCAACGCCTGATGTAAGGCTCTCCAGAACGATGAAGTGAATACGGAGTCTCTGTCAGATATAATGCGGCGAGGTACCCCATGAAGTCGAACAATCTGATCAAGAAACACCTTGGCCACTGATGGTGCATTGTATGTTGTGCATATTGGTGAAAAATGCGCCACTTTGGTCAGCTTGTCAACTGTCACCATAATAGCATCATGGCGACGTGATGACATAGGTAGACCAACGATAAAATCCATAGAAATGGTGTCCCATTTCCATTCAGGTATCTCGTGAGGGTACAACAGTCCCGCTGGATGCTGATGTTCGGCCTTGACCCTCTGACATTCCAGGCAACGAGCAACAAATTCGGCAATGTCACGCCTCATCCCAGCCCAATGATAAAGTTGTCGTAAGTCAGCATGCATCTTCTTCACTCCTGGGTGTGCTACATAGGGTGCTCTATGAGCCTCTGATAGGATTACTATACGAAGATTACCCGCACGGGGTACATAGATGCACTGCCGATGTCGAAGCATACCATCAGACTCAAGGGTATATCCTGTGAATTTGCCCTCAAGGGCCTTCTGATTTAGTACTGCCTGCTGCACTTCAAGAAACCATTCATCCTCCGGCAGATGCTGTAAGATGCGATCCTTCAAGTCCATCTTCAAGGTCAGGGTCTGGATCTTGTGGCGTCTTCGACTCAAAGCATCAACGACCACGTTCTCCTTCCCTTTGATATAGTGGACATCAAAGTCATATTCGCATAGGAATTCCATCCAATGCCGTTGGCGGGCATTCAAATTAGGCTGTGTAAAAATATACTGCAAACTATGATGATCCGAATGGAGTTCAAAGCGTCGACCTAAGAGAAAGTGTCTCCAGCGAACCAAGGCATGAACAACAGCTGCGAGCTCTAAGTCGTGCGTAGGATAGTTTAACTCATGTGTCTTTAGTTTCCGCGATTCGTATGCGATCGCTCAACCATCCTGCATAAGCACGGCTCCCAAACCTTCTAATGATGCATCTGTGCAAACTACAAACTCCTCTGTAGGATCTGGAACTGCTAAAATAGGAGCACTAGTAAGACACTCCTTGAGGACTCCAAAAGCCTTTTCACACTGCTCGGTCCAAGTGAAACCCTTCCCTTTTCGCTGAAGGGAAGTAATGGGATGTGCTATCCTGGAGAAACCTTCGACAAACTGACGATAATACCCGGCTAACCCCATAAAGCTTCTAACCTCTGTCACGTTTGTGGGTGCCGGCCACTCCTGAATTGCTCTAATTTTAGATGGATCTACGGAGATGCCATCGCCTGATAAAATGTGTCCCAAATACTGCACCTCTGTCCTGAAGAAGGCACACTTCGCCAAGTTGCCATAAAGCTGCTGCCCTCATAATTGCTGCAAAACTTGACGCAAGTGCTCTACATGCTCCTCCTCAATCCGTGAATAAATCAGAATGTCATCTAGGAATATGATCACGAACCGATCTAGGTATGTACGGAACACCCTGTTCATGAGACTCATGAATACTGCAGGAGCGTTCGTCAACCTGAAAGGTACCACTGTGAATTCATAATGGCCATATCTGGTTCGAAAAGCAGTTTTATGAATATCTGACTCCGTGATGCGCAATTGGTGATACCCAGATTTTAGATCAATTTTTGAGAACACTCTAGCCCCCTGCATCTGATCAAAAAGGTCGTCAATCCTAGGCAGAGGATAACGGTTCTTCACCGTCACCTTGTTCAACTGCCTGTAGTCCATGCATAGATGAAGTGACCCATCCTTCTTCTTCACGAAGATAACTGGTGCGCCCCATGGTGAAACGCTAGGTCGGATGTGTCCCTTCTCAAGTAATTCCTCTAACTGCAGTTTAAGTTCAGTGAGTTCATGGGTCGTCATCCTATAGGGTGCGCGGGATATCGGCTCTGCACCTGGCACTAAGTCGATGTGGAAGTCCACTTCTCTGCATGGAGGCATACCAGGTAATTCTAGCGGAAATACATCGGCAAACTCTCTAAGGATAGGGTGATCATCTAAAGTAGCCTCAGGTTCATCCTCTGCTCTATCACTGACTGTGATGGCAAACATCTGACATCCCTTCCGCATACAGCGCTTAAGCTGCTGAGCGGATATCATACGAACAGCTGTGGGCTTTTGAATGCCCACTATCTCAACCGACGAACCATGATCATCTAAACAGCTAATCGTTCTCTGGCGACAATCAAGCTTGGCTCTATGTGCCGCAAGCCAATCCATACCCAGAACTACTCCGTAAGACCCTAATGGCATAATCCTAAGGTCACATGTTGTGGTGAATGATCCCAATGTGATCTCACAGTCTTTAACCAAGGTATCTACTGACATCCTGGCCCCTGAGGCCAACTCAACTTCCCACCTAATGTCTTGCCTAGAAGCCACCAGCCTGCAACGCTCCACTAACGATGTAGACAAAAAGGAGTCAATAGCTCCTGAGTCAAAAAGGATCGAGATGGGAAAGTCTCTAATCGTACCTGCTGCCTCGATGACAGAAGCCTGGAAATCGGCCTGGTGGTTATCAACCACTGCAAACATGTGGTGAGATCTGCCCACGTCACCTACGGTCTGCTCAGACCCTCCTGATCGGGGCTGACCCCCTGCAGTAAATCCCTGCGGGCACTCTCTAGCCAGATGCCCTGCCCCACCACACACATAACATGGTCCTCTAACCTGTAACTGCCCTGACTGTGTTCTGCCCGATTGTTGTTGCCCAGTCCGTCCGGTGGATCCCTGTGAACCTCTGTAAGACTGCTGGGACCTTGCGGGTCTTGCCGATGAACCCTGCTGTCTCTGATCTCTGCGTGGACCCTGCTGCTGCCATCCACGGTTCTGTCCTCCCTGTCCCCTCTGTTGAAATTTGGATTTTTGCTGCTGTTGCTGCTGCTGTGGAGGCCTAGGAGGTAATGATGAAGGATTATATCCTCCTCTCTGTGTTGTGTTTTGAGGCCTTCAGAAATTTTGCTGTTGTTGGGGATTACATTCCTGGTACTGCGGGCGTGGATTCTGTCCTCGTCCCTGAATTTCCTCTTATATAAGGGCCTTTTCAACAGCCTCGCTCATGGTATGGGGATTTGCCATACGAACTGGTCCTGCTATCCCGTGATTTAGCCCTCTGATGAATTTGTGTATTAAGATTTTCTCGTCATGGAGGTATTCCGCATAACGAGAAAGCTCTATAAATCGGCTCTCATACTGAGTAACGGTGAGTCCCCTCTGCTGTAAATCATGGAACTCATCAATCCTGCGCTGTCTATAATGTTCAGACAAATATCGCGCATTGAAGCGCTCAATGAAGATGTCCCATGTGAGTGTATCCACGGAGAGTCGGCGCTTGCACTCCTCTGTGCGCCACCAGGTGGCTGTTGCATCCCTAAGAAGATGAACTGCCACTCGTGCTTTCGTGTTGCTCCCATATGGTTGCAATGCGAAACACCTGTCTAAGCTAATTAGCCAAGCCTCGGCCACAGCTCCCTCTATAGCACCTGCGAAAGTGGGTGGGTTGAGCCTCAGTAGATCTCTGATGGGGTCCCCTCTGTCTCTAAATCTCACAAGTGGCTCTTCCACACCATCCTCATATACTCCATGCTGAACCTGTTCTTGTCTCAAAAGTCTCGGAGGACTCCTGCTCTGTGCTCGGGAGGCTGACCCTACCTCCTCTACTGTTGTGTCAGGAATCTCAACGAAGGGCTCCACACGTGGCACCTCTAGTGGATCAACACGGGGCTCCATACGTGGCTCAATACGTGACTCGGCACGTGGCTCCTCTCGCGGATCAACACGAGGCTCTATACGTGGCTCAGGAATCACTGGTGGTAACCTGTCTAACATAGTCTGTAGTGCCTGTAAAATCTGTGGCCCTATATCCAATACTGGTGTTGCCTGTGGTACTAGTGGTGCTTGTGGTACAGGTGGTGCAGGTGGTACTGCTGTAACTACGGGTGTCACCTGTGGTACTAGTAGTGCTTGTGGTACAGGTGGTGTAGGTGGTGCTGCTGTAACTACGGGTGCCAGTCCCTCGGCTGAGGAATCGCTGTGCACCTCGACTGACGCTATGTGGCGTGATCACGCTCGTCGAACACGTCGAGGAGGCATCCTACAAAACAAGGTAGAAACTAATTAGCCAAAGTTGCGGAATAATAACGTGCCCAAATACGCCCAGTGTTTACAACTGTGCTCTGATACCAAATGTCATGCCCACATTTTCCATGTGGTCACAACACACATCGCACGTGTCATAGCCACATCTGTCATGTGGTTATGACACGAGATATGAAAAACTTTTCTCACACTGTCCTAAAAACCCCCTTCGCATGCGTACGCATGCTCGACGGTGTTCACTCAAGGCGAACCACTACAATTTTCGGCGGGATATAAGTACAATTGCGTGCAACCAGACGCATACAGATCAACAAGAGGATCTGTACGACGCCGCTAACGTCATTGCAAGAGTGAGATTACCAAAGTTCCTACATCTAAACCTCGGCAATTTTCGGTAGCATAATGCCTTACGACGTTAGTGGGAATTACGCTGCACTCATTTACGCACGTGGTTCGTTGATAGATTAACAACTTCCCACGACGCCTTGTTCCAACTAAACCGGCTAGTGATCTCCCTATTTAGTCATTTTTCAGCCAGGCACGGTTGTCTGTCTCCTCTCTTGTTTCCTGAAACATACTCCTCCTATGACTTAGCATTTTCAACAAGGCGGTTTGATTGCTCTCTCTTCCCTTTTCACGGTTTCTTAACTTTTGATTGTATTTTTATCACCCTTACCTTAACTATTTCTCTGTTCATTTAGTGTGTTTATATTTCGGTCTCTCTCTCTCTTCTGTTTTCTATGCTTTCTTTATGTGCATCCTGTCCTTTCTTCATGATTTACGTCAATCAGGGTTATCACTGCAGCTATTGTTGATATTAAACCTAACTTCAGGATGATCTAGGTCACATAAGCTGGTTTACTATTTCGCTGGACTCAGTCTCCTAATCTTCCCCGATCTAGGTTCCTCCTCTGCGTATATACTTATTCAACTTGTTCCTAAGCAGATTTAGCAGAAGGGTCCGTCAACTTAGTTCTCTTATCCCATGTGGGAAATGTCGCGCATTTTCTCCTCTGTGTTTTCCAATGTTAGGTTTTTTCTTCTTCGGATTCTCTTACAGGTTTACTTATGAGGTCGTTTACTACAGTTAAGATTAAAATGGCCACATGGAATGTCTGTGGTGGCTTCTTAAGTTTATTTCCAGTGTTCTTTTAAGCAAGGTGATGTGTAATTTTCCTCTTCATTTTCCGGGTGATTGATATTACGTTGATAGTTGAAACTTCCGAGAAACTCTTTCCAGAGTATCACTGAATATTCCTTTACTCTCTTTTACATTATCATTTTATTTTCTCTTTGTTTATAATTACTGTTGTTACTATTACTATTAATGACTATTAATACACTGATTGTGACTCGTATAACGTTATAAATAGATGTAGGAGGCTCTCCACTTTATAAAACCCTGATCATGGAAATATAACTTCTTTGGTTGTTGTGTTCAACACTTAATAAAAACACTAACTGTGAAAATATAATTTGTTATTTTATTTTTATATATCCATGAGACATATTTTATTACGATTTTAAATGAGGGTCCACTTAAATGGTTCATCGATTTACTCCTATGTATATTATATATATATATATATATATATCTATATATATAAATATATATATATAAATATATATATATTTTAATGTCTATGTATAGGACGAAATTGGTTTAACACTATATATATATATCTCTATGTATATATATATATTTTATTATATATATGGCTATATACATAGACATATATAATATATATATATGCCTATATATAGAGCAATAAAAATGTATTTATTTCCAAATAAACCAATCATATGTTAGGGCCAAAGCCCTAACATTTATATTTTTTTTTTTTGTTGTTTGAGTTTCCACAACCGACGGCGGCCATGGGCGGCGGTGGCCGCAGCGACAGAGGGGGCAGAGTCGGCGGTGGCCGCAGAGCGGAAGGCTTGTGCAGGCCGCGGGAGTCATAAGGGGAAGGGGGGATGTGGAGTGGGGCGGAGCCCCACCCACATCCCACGATGTGGGGTGTGGGTGGGGCTCCGCCCCACTCCACACCTCCATTTATATGCTAAGGCCTGCGGTGGGGATTTCTCCCCACCGCCCGCCCATTATAAAATGCGACTGTGTTTTTGTTATCCGCGGCTTCACTTTGACAGTCATTTCTTATGGTGTTTTTTTGTTGCTAATATATAATATATAATATATATATATATATATATTTATTCATATATATATATATATATATACACAAAATTCAGTCTCATAATAACACAATTTATTCAGTACTGATAATTTTTTTTTTTTCTAAAAAACAAAGGGGTAAAAACTTTATTAGAAATCAGAAAAGAGCATTACAATAATAACAAAGGGACCCAGCCCCAGAAAACAAGGCGAAAACCCCACAGCATAAACAACATCAACTATCCTCATGTATCCTCCTATCCTCCTCCAAGAACCGGTCTAAATCCAGATGCAGCTCAAGATTAACCTGATCCCAATCCTCAACTTTCCAACCACTATCATGCTCAGAGGCCCATTTGGCCAAGCAGTCGGCAACTCGATTCCACTCCCTTGGGATGTGAACAAAGGATGCCTCCTCCAACCGAGAACTAACCTGAAGAATCCGCTGAACCACCGAAGCCAACTGCCAATTAATATCAGATATCTTTCGCTCATTCAAGAGATTAATCAAAATCTGTGAATCAGCTTCACATATAACTTTTCTCCAGCCCAAAGCAAGGGCCCTCTCAATAGCATGCAGAATTGCCAGACCCTCCATGAAGTTAACAGTTTTCACCCCCTCATGTATAGAGAACAGAAAAATCACCGACCCAGCTGAGTCCCTACCAACTCCACCAATTCCAGCAAGCCCAGGATTGCCCCTAGAAGAACCGTCAGTATTGATCTTTAAAAATCCATTGGGAGGAAGTAACCACCTTCCAACCCGTTGAACCCTCTTTTTACCATGCCTACAGTTCCTGGAACTGAAAAAAGAAGAATGAATTTCTTGAAGACCCAGTCTGGCCATCAACTCATCATCACCTCTCTCCAAGGGGAAAACCAAATCACAATTAGCTGAAACTGACTCCTGCACCATTCCTAGCATACGCAGCCAAACTTGCCGATCCACCAACTTCTGATCACGAAAAATTCAGCGGTTCCGCTCCAGCCAAATCTGCCAAAGCAGAAAGGTAGGACCCACGAACCAAACTTCCTGTAAAAAGGAAGCCATAGAAGGAGGTCTTCCCATACTATCCCAGAATTCAACCAAAGAGCACGCATGAATACAAGGAAGCTTCCAAACCTCCCACCACCAATGCCAAAGCTGCACAACAAAGGGGCACCGAAAGAACAAATGCGAAGAATCCTCTTCTGCTCCCCCACACAAAACACAAATTGAAGGTCCTTGAAATCCCCGTTTACGAATGTTATCCCAGGTCAAACACCTATTCCAAGCCAAAGTCCAAACAAAGCAATTGCATTTAGGCCACGAGAGTTTATTCCACACCCTTTTCCACCAATGAACCTCTACCCCAGTTAGCTTCTGAGCCAATAACACCTGATAACCAGAAGCAACAGAGTAAACCCCCTTAGGATTATGGGTCCAAGCAAGAATATCCTCTTCCAGAAGAGAACTACAACTCCTACTATGAAGAATCTTGTGAAGCTCAGCACTATCTTCCACAAGTCCCAAATCTGGCCACACTGCAGGATCCTTCCAATGAGCTACCTCCAACTGACCAAAAGAAGCAACAGACTTGAAGTCACTCACCCTAGCCCATCCAGCCTCGAGAAATCTTTGGCACAAAGGAAGAAGGTTGGGGAACTGAGAAGTAAGTGGAGGGAATCCATCCCAAGAATCTGACCAGAAGAGAGCTTCAGTTCCCCGTCTACAAATCCAAAATAAACCTTCCTTGATAAGCTTAGCACCCTTTTGAAGAGTATTCCAAATCACTGAACCTTTCCCCTCAAGAGGGTAACGAGGGAGATCCTGCCGTGGAATCCCTGGGAAATACTTATGAGATAATATCCTGGCCCATGGCTGATCCAGCTCCACACACCATCTCCAAAATAGCTTAGCAGCCACAGCCACTCTAGATAACGCAGACTGTCGAAGACCAAGACCACCAAATTGCTTTGGGCTACACACAACATCCCACCTGACCAGGCTCCACTTGGAGGATGACAAACTTCCCACCCATAAGAACTGCCTTGCAAGAGAATCCAACTCCCTCAGAAAACCCATAGGAGCCACCTGAAGCATACATCGGTAGGTAGGGAGAGCCTGCACCACCGACTTGAGAAGCTGAACCCGCCCCGCAAAAGACAACCATCTGTGGGTCCAATGATTAACTTTTGCACGGAGCTTATCAATAATATTCTGCCAAGAACCCTTGGGAAGAGGGCGAACAGAAATTGGGAAACCCAGATAAGTCAAAGGGAGAACCCCTATCTGAAACCTCAAGATATTAGCAATTCTTCTCTGAATGGGGGTCGGTGTATTGAAGAAGAATATGGATGACTTCTCCTCATTAATCATTTGTCCTGAAGCAACAAGATATATGTCCAACACCTGCCTCAAGTTAGTAGCTTCCCTAACAGTAGCCATCCCCATCAAGGCAGTATCATCAACAAACTGTAAATGAGATTGTGGAGGCAAGTCTCCACCCCATCGCCAACCCTGAATGGTACCAAGCTCCACCCTTCTTTTCAACAAACGTCCAAGGCCTTCCACAAGAAGCAGAAAAAGATACGGAGAAAGAGGATCCCCTTGGCGCAAGCCTCGTGAGGCACAAAAAAGTTCAGAATGATCTCCATTTATCAAAACTGAGAAGGAAACAGACGTGACACAACTCATGACCCATTGGATCCACTCTTCACCAAAGCTAAAAGAAACAAGGATCTTCTGCAAAAAAGACCATCGAACCCTGTCATAAGTCTTAGCCATATCTAGCTTAATGAACATAGCCTTCTCATGGGAGTTGTCCATGGAGTGGATGGTCTCCGTAGCAATGACAACCCCGTCAAGAATCTGTCGACCCGCCACAAATCCACTCTGTTCCTCTGAAATCAGCACTTTAAGCCACTTCTTCAATCGCTCAGCCAATAACTTAGAAATGATTTTGTAAGCCACATTGCAAAGAGAGATAGGCCGGAACTGAGATAACCTATCAGCCCCTTCACACTTGGGTATGAGAGCAAGGAAGGTGGAATTTAGAGCACGAAGCATCTGCTTATTCCTCTGGGATTCAAGGACAACCGCCAGAAGATCCAACTTTATGATATCCCAAAATTCCCGAAAAAATTCAATTGGGAAACCATCGGGACCAGGAGCTTTACCCTTCTTCATCTGAAACACAATCCCCTCTAGCTCATCAAGAGAGATATCTTTCATCAGATACTCATTTGCCTCCCTGGAGACCAACTGAGGAATACAAGAAAGAACTTGTGCTTCCTCAAGAGAGCCCCCTCGAGAATCCTCTCTAAATAAAGTAGCAAAATATTGAGATGCCTCAGCAGAGATTTCCTGAAACGAGGCAAGACGTTCACCCCTATCATTCACCAAAAAAGGAATGGAATTACCATACCTCCTGTCCTTCACAGAATTGAAGAAGAAGGCGGTGTTTTTATCACCTTCCTGTAACCATTCAACCCGGGCCTTTTGCTTCCAATAGATTTCTTCCCGCAATTCAAATTCCTCAACCACTTTCAAAGTCTTAGCCTCCTCCCTTAGAAGATCCTCAGAGGCCCCATTCTCACGAATCAACTGCGTAATATTATTCAACTCCTCCTGGGCAGCAACCTTAGCATGAAAGATATTACCAAAACATCGCCGATTCCACCTTTTAAGCTGATATTTGACAAACTGAAGAAGCTTGGAGAATGTGTACATTGCCGTACCAAAAGTTGGTCTACCAATCCGCCACCACTCAGCCACAAGTTCATGAAGAGTAGGATCCCGTAACCACATAATCTGGAACTTGAATGAGGGAGAACGAGGCCTCCGAGCAGAGATAATGCTAAGCTTAATAGGCCAATGATCAGAGCCTCTCCAATCAAGAATTTCAGATCGAGTGGACCATAAGTCTCCAACCCAATAACAGGAAACCAAGAATCGATCAAGCCTCTCAGCAACACAACTCTCACCAATTCTCCTATTATTCCAAGTGAAGCAACCATTACTTGGCAGAACATCAATAAGATTTAATTCAGAAATGCTATCTCTGAATAATAGAGCAGAAGGCTCCAACCTAGGAATACCACCTCTTTTCTCAGACAACTCCACAATAGCATTAAAATCGCCAGCCATAACCCACGGATGGTAAGGAGCTAAGCTTCAAACAAAACGAAGATGGGACCAAAGAAGTTGTTTACCCAGAAACTCAACAGGAGCATACACATTAGAGAGGAGAATACACTCACCAGTCTCATACCAAGAGGCGACTAGGGATATAGAGGATCTAGAGGACATCCACCAGAGAGGGAAAATCTTCCGAGGGTTCCAAAAACAAGCCACCCCTCCAGAAGCACCAAGAGCCCCCATACACTGGCATTCACCATATTTCCATAGCTTAGGAGCCATGGCCAACATATTATCTACAGATAATTTAGTCTCCTGAAGAAAAAGAACATCCGGAGAATGATTCCTAACCAAATCACGAACAGCTTTTTGTCGAGGGCCACTGTTCAAGCCCCTTACATTCCATGAGAGAACAATCATTTCTGGGGGCATGAAAAATGTGAATCTAGAGTCTTGACTGACCCTGACTCCACCAAAGTTTCCCCAGTTAATTTAATCTTCTCCATATCCTTCTTCCTTCCCAACTTGGAAGTCCTGTCACTAATCCCTTTCTTCAGTTCAATTTGCTGAATACCCAAAAGAGGGGAGGCCAACGAGCTCTTCCCCACATTCTTGCTTCCTTTCAGGGGCAATGGGGAACCACCTCCACCTCTCTTCGAAGCTCCAATAGAAGATTCTTGTTCAGTCTGGACAATCAATTGTTGATCCGTATCCATCTCCCCAACCCCAATCTCTTGCACAACCTGCATGGCCTCCAATGGTGGCCCATCCTGTCCTGTACCCAAAGTTCCTTGATCCAAGTTCAGCAACCTCAGATTCACTTCCCCCTGGCTGAGATCATCCAGCACCTCAAACCTATTAAAAGTTTCATCAACCTGCCTCTCCCTCAAGGTCCGCTTCTGGCCCCGATTCCTATTGCGAGCCTTGACAGGGACATAGCCATCATCTCCATTACCATCACCTGGAATAGGCTCCTTACCATTATCAGCCCTAGGTGGATTATGAGAAGGCTGAGAAGGTTGGGGCACCATAGGCTTAGCCCTAGGGCACCTACGCTGCAAGTGACCATATTCATGACAAAGACGACACCGAAAAGGTAGGGTTTCGTAATCTAGCTGTTGCACCCAAGTATATGATCCAGCACTCACTTCAATAGAATCTGGTAGTGGCTTGCTTAAATCAATTTCTACACAGATACGAGCAAAAGTCATTACCTTTTTATACTGTGTCTGTTGTGAAGACCCAACAGGTTTACCGAGCATTGAAGCCACCAAATGCAACACGTCATCCCGCCAACACTCTACTGGAAACCACGGCAACCAAACCCAAACTGGGATTCGACTTGGTAGTGCCTCAGTCGGGTTGAAGCCAGCATGCCATGGCTTTATAAATAAACCCACCTGGTTATAAAAATAGGGGCCGCCCTCGAAGACTTTATTCCGATCTACCATGCAATCAAAAGAGACCATAAAAAAGTTGTTCGCAAGGAGCCTAATCTCCATCTCCCCCTCTGGCATCCAAGTCCGCTGAGCCCAAGATTCTAAAAATTGCAGCGAGACTCTCAAACCCATGAACTTGCAATAAAAAGAGTGCCTTGAATAGTATTTAATATCATCTGCAAGCATTTCCATCGGGATAATCAACTTCGGTCGCTCTTTGCATCTTTCCAAACACCCATTAATCTTTGTTATTCGGGAACCACTAACCGATCCTAGATCATTCATCTCCATCGCTGAAGAAAACAGCGTATTATCAAAAACATTCACTCCATGCGCCAGAGGCTTCAAACCAACTGCTGATCGGAAATCCAATTTGGGGCTAGCCCCAGATGTTTCCCCACCCTGCATAGCAAAAAACAAGAACCCCAGCAGGCATGCAAACCCCCAGGACACGTTTGCAAGAAATCGAAAAAGACAAAACCCCAAGGGAAGGATCAAAACCCTTCCACCCACAAGCCACCCAAACGGCAGCAAGAAGGCCTCCAAAAAAGAAAAAACCCACCACCACCACCCCGAAAGCTTCAAAAAACCCCCCCCACAACGCAGAAGCGAGCAACACACAGAGAACGAGCTAGGGCACGGTCGCCCTAGCTCGGCTTGCAGAGCACACGAACGCCATCATCTAATCAAAAAAACCAGTACTGATAATTAATTAAACTGATATATGTATATATATTTATATATATATATAGATATATATTTATGTATATATATACATATATTCTTATATGTATATATCTAATTCATAATTCTCTCAAATTCACTACTTTATTCATTTTCTCCAAATCAACCTTTTATAATGATAATGTCATAACAATTATATATATATATATATATATGTATATATATATATATGTATATATATATATATGTATATATATATATATGTATATATATATATATATGTATATATATATATGTATATGTATATATATATATATGTATATATATATATGTATATATATATATATATATGTATATATATATATATATATCCCAATTTCACTGATTCGGTAGAAATGGTAAATATCTATCCACTTATTATATGTATATATTTCCATTTTCATAAACATTTAAGAATTCTTAAATTTACAAACAGATTATATATACATGCTAGATTTCCTCTAATCCTTCTAAATTAACAGAATCCACTAAATATGGAGAATAACTCAAACATTGAAAACTGTCTTTTCCATTTTAACATTGAACTATAAAAACTAACATTTCAACTAGTTAAGCAATTCCAAACTTTCAAACGTAGACCAACTCAGTTTAGTAATGAACTTTTCCTTTCAGTAATACTTGAAACACAAATAAATTGCTATTGAACAAGGTTTACAAAAATCAACTTGAAAATTTAAGCACAATCATATTACAGAATTTAAACCAGGGATACAACAACTAGCTTCCCAGATTTCCTTCTCCCAAACAACATACTACTGATAGCTTATGACAACCAAATAAAAGTTCAATAATAACAAGATCAGGGAGGTGATTTTCTTCACTCCTAGAATAACATTAAATTACAACAATAACGAGAGAGGTGTTCTCTCTTCAACTCTATGAAATGAACCAGGCCTAATTCTCATGACAAAGAAGATTAACTGCTTCTTCATAAATATCCAACCAGAAGCTCCAAGAGAAAACCTGCGTATCAAAGACAAACAAAGAAGAAAACACCACGCATCTAGCTCTCCTCCCTTCCGTAGACCCGCCAGTGGGTCACCCCCGAGCTAGGGAGACCATACTCACACCTGGGTACTCAAACACTCCACTTCACAACAGAAACAACAACAATCCCAAAGCACACATACACCCGTGGGTATTTTACACAATACGTAAACTCAACTACAGTGAGTTTCATAAGGGGCAGGAGAGTGGACACACTCGACTCCAGAGTGTCATCCTGACGGATAAGTTAACCAATATAAATTTCTCTTGGTCTCAAACCAAGTGTGATCACAATTTTTTGAGAAATCTGCATATGACTCTCAAGTCAAAAATGCAGTCACAGATACATGCCCTCAAGGCTTTCAACATCCCAAAAGATGGAAACAGGTATACACCCGAGGAGGATCTCTCCTCCCCTACCCCAAACTTGATGAGCATTTCTCCCAAGTGGGAGACGCTCTGTCAAACAACCCGACAATAACCCCACAGAAAACAAATCTAAACACAAAATTTCACACACATTTCATACACATTTCAGTTCTACAAAAAACAAAGGTAAAATTCAGACCAACCTTGCAAAGCCCTCCTGGAATGAAGCTGTTGCAGAGTCCACAGAGTTCACTTCCAACCTTAGCCACCAACTCCCTCTCCCTTCTCTATCTTGCAAACTAACTTCTCTATTTTTGGTAAGGCAAAAATGAAAGTTTTCTCAAAATTCAACTAACTCCCTCTCATCCCAAAAATTTGAAAATAAATAACCCAAATTCTTTTTCTTTTAGTTTTGAGAAATGGGGAAGTGACACTTGTCACCTCCTCACCCTTCCCCAAAACCACTATTCTGTCCTGGTGGCTTATGTCACTCTCCATTCCCAAGGGTACTCCTTATTCCTCTCATGTGACTCCACTTTCTCATGGGAGAAATAAAAAAAAGAGTTAAATGGGAACAAGACAGGTGACCCATGCCTCTTTCTCCTTTCTTCACATGGGTGTCCCCACAGTACATGGGGGAATCTCACTAAAGAAGAGGTGACCTTCAATAATGGATGGCATCTCTTATCTAGGGGAATGTAGAGGGGATGGGTTGAGTGTTGGTACAACCCATCATGTCCCCTCCTACCTCCAATTTTCGCCACTTAACTTCAGGGGGAGGTTAAGTTGACTAGATGGAGGTTACTCAAGGGTTACCCATGCCAAATGGGCCCCTGGACCCATGGGGTATAACCCAGGGTCAACTTTAACCCATACAAGACACCCCTGGTCAAGGTAAAGCACAAGAAAAGGGCCTCATAATTAAATACTTAAAGAAATTTCAAATTCAATCTCTTTACAACACAAATTATAAAAATAAAGTTACATGAGGGTAACCTAACCCACTCGACCATACGAAAGACCACATTACATCATGACATCAAACACAAAGAGATCTTGGTTCCTCGTGGAACTAGATTGGCTTAACATGGAATAACAAATAACAAGGTGTGGAATGATCTCCGAAATCTGTGGTTCAATTAGTAATCCCTGCACACTCAATTACAAGATCAGTAACCACATAAAATCATCATAGCTGAAGCAACTTAAATAAAACATGCATTCTCATGACATAGTACAATTTAACATAATTAAAATCATATTACAATTTTCCATCATCACCTAATTCATTTTTCTGAAAAGTAAACTTATCCAAACATCACCCAATTAGTTTTTCCGAAAACATAATAAAGTTTAATAGTCTGACAAATTCCAGGAACTGCTATCCCACAAATATGAAAGTAACAATAACAGTACTGTAAATAGTCATAACAACAGTAGTAAAAAGGGCGGTCCTCACATGTACATAGAAAGATGTAGCTTGTCGGCTCAATCCAATGTACTAAAAGTTATGCGGACCCAAATATTTTCCCAAACGTGTTCATATAGGTCAGATCTAATAATTCAATTACTTACATAGATCCTCCAAACATTAACTCTTCTTTGTACAATGATTTAACATACTTGTCAACCTCTTCCTTAAGAGCATGCTTAACAACTTCATCTGCTAACTTACAACTTTTACTGTGGATCTCAAAACACCTTCAAAATCATATGAAGGACTCTTGACACATCCCAATCTTACCCTTAGAATTGCAAGGCATGATATCATCTTGCGGAGAAATGTGGACCACTAGAACTCAGACTCTATCTCTGTCAAACTCTGTTAAGCACTATGCCAATACTTAGTAGCTTGTAGCTAACCTTCCGGTGGACTTTAGATCTTGTAACTCTGGAATAAGACACTTCACATAAGTGATTACAACACCTCAAAACCGCATAACAAAACACTTATCTGCAGAGGAATGCGGACCGCTGCACTAGAACTTGTTCACTGTTCCTGCTATACCTTTGCTTATCCAAACTTAGACAAATCTTCAAGGTGACTTCTAGAGGAGATTAGGACTTAAACTTTGAAGAATAAACACTATCAAACAACTAAGAACATCATACTTGAACTGCATTATTGGATCATCATCTGCGGAGACATACTATCTGACTTACTGTCCTCTACTCAGAATACTTTCCATACTTAGCCATTTTCTGTCAACCGGACCTAGGATCGAAAATGTTCTTCCAGAGATATCTCTTCCTATCATGGTGATAAGATCTCTGAGCCTTGTTGCCATCAATGAAAACATACACATCCATGCCAGAGTAGTGCCTCTTGCCAACAAGGATGTGGATATGTGATGGGTGGGGAAATGATAGGCGAGGTGAGATTTGCCCCCAAGTGTAGGGTGCAAATGGATGGAGGATTACACATGATGCCCATGAGGGGTTTTCATCGTGGTACTTTCCCAAGGTGCCACGAGGAGTGGTTTTCACCATTGGATGGATTTATTTCTCTTTACCCTTTTTTTATTTTTTTCTTCTTTTTATTTTTTATTTTTTCTTTTTTGGGGATTTTTTGGAATGTTGGGATGGGATGGATGGATTTGGATAGAGGAAGGAATCACGAAGGAGGATTTAAGGACTCAAGCATCTATTTCCATAGTGAGGTGAAAGTGTCCCATGTGGATAGATGGTGCACATGGACCATGTCAAATGTCGTTATGTGCATGGATGTTGGTAGATGGTTGCATGAGATGGAGATGGAGTTAGATGGATATATTATGATGTGGATTATGGATGGTATGGATGGACGATGGTGAAATGGGGGTTTATGCAAAAGCATGGACCATAGGATGTGATGGGGAGGATATGTGAGATAAGAGATATATGATGGGGGAATGAAGGTATGTGGGAATGTTGTGATGGGAATCAAGACCAATGGTTGCACACACCGCAATCAATTTTGAAGCTTTTTATTTGGAGGGGAAGTGGGAAGTAATGGGGATTTGGGATTCATGATGGATTTGTAGGATTGGGATGGGTGATTTTGGGATTACTAATTTGGGAATTTAGGGACCCAAACAGACTTAGGATTTTTAGGATTTTTTGATGGGGAGTGGGATTTTAGGGATTTGGAGATGGAATGTGATGTGGCTTCTCCACTTGGATTTGTTGCTTGTTGTTTAGGTACCCACACCAGTTTTTTTTTTCTTTTACAGGTGTGGGCTTAGGTAGCCTTGTAGATGGATTGTTCTTGGATGTTGTGTATCGAGGCCCTAAGAAATGATACTCTTGAGGATTTTGCAGGTTTTGTGCTTTATGAGTGGAGGCATTCAAAGAATTATTTTTGAATACCATGTATTTTTGGATAGCTTCATGTTTGGGTGATGTGTTCTTTGGTTGATCTTGATTAGGAATTTTAGAGGATTGAGATTTATGAATGGGGGTGTTGAGGATGGGAGGATAAGGGGATTTGAGGATGGGGATATTAGGAGTTGGGAGTAGTGGAGGAAGTGTGGACTTAGGGAGATGTATGGTCACATGCTTTTTGGATTGATGGATGAGATAAGATGGAGGAGGAGGGATTGCGGCATATGCTTTGGAGGTGAGATGTGATGCACTAGGTTTGGGTTTGGATGAAGTGGATTTGGGAGGTGTGTGGGTGGTACCAACATGCTTAGATTGTTTACCTTGGGATGTATAGCCAAGGCCATGTGTACATGGATGGATTTTGACATGGATGAGGTCCAAAATGTCATTTTCCTGAAGGCCTAAACCTTTACCATGACAGTTCATGTTTTGGAGCATACATTGTGCGATGGGACGGGTGTTGTTTTGGAAACAAGACACGAGTCCATTATTAGATGGAGGGGTATGAGTGGTGGAAGAAATTTGTTCCTCTCCTATGAGAGAACTACCATGGATGAAGATAGCAGAACCAAGACGGTAAGATGATGGATTTGGGATGGGGTTGAGAGACAATGGTGAAGGATCGATGGGATATGCTAAAGGATTAATGGGGGAGGATGGGGACTCAATAGGAGATGGTGCAGGATCAGGGGATAGAGGATTTGGGATGCTTGGATGATGATTAGGAAGTAGGTGAATGTTTTGACATGCTTTGGACTAGGCTCTTGAAATAGCCAGATTTGTGTGGATGGTGTGATGGGGGAGGAGAATGTAGTTTGACTAGGATCCTTAGATGGAGTAGATGGAGGAGAGGGTGATACTTTGGATAGGACATCAGATAAAATGGAGGAAGATGGTTTGGTTTTGATGGGTGTGAGGTGAATGATGAAGTCATGAATGACACTTGTAGGTGATTGTAGAGGAGTGGGGTGACATGACTCCATAAGTTTGTTTTCATTATTTTTCTCAACACTATTAGTGAGGAGTCCTTAGAGAAAGGATGCCATAGATTTAGTAGGATATTTGGATGATGGAGTAGATGGTGGATTAGATAGAGGGGTAGATGGAGAGGTTGATGGGTAAGGAGATGGTGGATTCAAATATAATGGATTCGGATAAGGGATTGGTAGATTTTAGTAGGTGAGATAAGGATAAGGAGGGGATGGATAAGAAGTGGAGGTGACAGGGATTTCATATGAGGATGGATGATGCAATGTGGATGGGGGATAGAATGGATTTCCCTTGTCAAGGATAGCATAAGGATGACATAGGATATGTAATGAGGTGCGGAGGTGTAGCTTGCACTAATCAATGCATGGTCAAAGGGTTCTTGTAGGTTTATGGATGACCAAGGGTGGTTTATGGAAAGCTTACTTGCAATGATTTCATCAAGGATTTTGAGTTTAGCTTGTTCAACAACATCACCATTAAAAGTATATGAAACCATGGTTTGATTTGGTTTTAGGATGATGTGATGTAAGATGACTTGATTTGATTTTGATTTTGGATTGGGGGGGATTTGTTTGGATTGTTCAAGCTCAACGATATATGACACTTAATACTAGAATGGATTTGATTTGATTTGATTAATCAAGGCCAACAATATATGACACTTGACTGGAATTGGATTGATTGGGGATGATTTGGATTAGGCCAAAGGCCCTTTGATGTTTATATTAGATTGGATGATTTGATTAAGGATTAGGCCAAGGGCCCTTTGGATAATGATTTTGATGATTGGAGGAAAATGATTATGGGTTGGATGAAATTGGATGGGTTGTGATTAGGATTTAGAGAGGGTTGAAGGAGGTTAATTCCTTAACCAATTTTTGATTTGAAAATGATGGTTTTGGATTAAGGATTGGAATTAGATGATGATGAAGGATTTCTACAAAGGATGGTTAGAAGAATAAAGGATGGTGGATGGTTTATTTGAGATGGGGGATGATTGGATTATATTAGGATTGATATGAATGGTGATTAAGTGAGTTATGATGTAGGATAAAATTGGATTTAAGCTCAACTATGGGATTATGATTAGAATTGATTAATAGATGGGATGATTAGGGATGATTGGAATACAATTAGGGTTAGTGGATGAAGGGATTTGGGATATTTGATGGGATTGGATTAGAATAGATGATAGGTTTGATTAGGGAGATGGATTGAATTAAGATTAGGGGTGGAATGGATTAGGATTGGATGATGAAGATGGATTATGATTAAGGATGAAGTGGATTACGAGAGACTTGATTAAGCTCAAATACTGGGATTGGGTTAAGCTTAATTGATGGGAATTGATTAAGATAGTGATGATGATTAGGAAATGGATGAGGTGGATAATGGATGTAGGATTAGAGGGATAGATGATTAGGATAATATGGTTTAGAATAATAGATTAGATTATATGTGGAAGAGAGTTGGGATTATGTGGATAAGGGATTTGGATTAAGATGATGAGGGAGTGATTAGGATTTGAATTAGGATGAAGATGGAGAGTTAGATTAGGAAAATGGATGAAAGATTAAGCTCACTAATGGGATTAGGGTTAGAATTGGTTAATGGATGAGATGATTAGGAAGGATGAGATGAGATGATTAGACTATGATAAGTGGATGAAGTAATTTGAGAAAATGGATTAGGGAGTGATTAAGATGAGATAAAGATGGTGATGAAGACTTGGATTAGGATGAAAGTGACGTGATTAAGATAATGAAAAATGGATTAGGATATGGATTTAGGGATGATTATGGAAAATGAATAATGGATAATTTATTGGGTTAGAAGATGATTGGAATGATAGGATGGGATTAAGCTCAAAGATGGGGATTAATTAATCTCAAATGATGGGATTATATTAGGATAATGATGATGAAATTGGATTGAGATTAGGTGGATTAGGAAGAAATTGGATTAGGAAAATGGATTATTTGGATTGAATGATTAAGAGGAGATTAAGGATGGGTTATGTGCTTGACCTTAGGTAACTTTTTAATAAAATAAACACAAATACATGCACAATTATTGCAAAGGATTTGAATTTGATTTGGATTTAAGGGGATTTACAGATTTTGACAATGAAGACACACCAAACACACCAACATCCTAGATTAGTCAAGTAGGTATGATATATCTTCTAGATCTCACAAAATGGCTGTGGGTCAATCTCAACTCAAAATAAAGAAGCGATTCCCACCCCCATTAATACCATGATGCTTTAGCTTGGATAGATAGGAAAATATGGTCATGTACCACCATATACCCCTTACCTTGGTGACTTTCATCTTGCCCAAAGTAGACCCTATCTCAAGTACAATAGTATGTGTGAACATCTTCCCCTCTTATTGTGGTGCACCACAAGATATGACAGCCGAAGGGTCTTAAGCTAGGATGTATGAGATTCTAGGGGATATCATCGATACACTCAAGGTGCATGAGGCCTAAATCTGTGAGATGCAGGGTATGTCTAATGACATGGTACAAGAGGGTAACCCTCTCTCCTCTTTCACTTTGCAAGGTATAAATTTTTTACAATCTTTGCCCAAACAACAAATGTCCCCCAATGGAAGAGTCTTTCGATTCTCTTCCAAATTTGTATACCCTACTAGAACATGGGGGTTGAGGTCATCCCCTTGGTGATGAAATCCAAGGCAGGCCCTCTAGAGGAAAGAATCCAAGGTTTTTTTTATCAGCAAGATCACCAAATGGCGCGAGGAGAGAGCATACACACCAAGGACCTCGGGATGAACTTTAATAACAAAGATTAGATCAAATCAAGGTTTTTGATCCCTAAGATCACCAAATGGCGTGAGGATAGAGCATGCACCTTAAAATGACCCCAAATAAAGCATACAAGTTCTTTTTAATTCCAAAAAGAATGTGTGCCTAGATTAGTGGAGAAAAGATGGATCCTTGGACAAATGGGACTGCAACAACTTGTTAGTAGTTTGGATGATTTTATCTTGGACCAACGATGTGTTACAAACAAGTGCATTAGATTGAAATGATAAAATCTGAAAAAACCAAATATTAGATGAAATGATTCAAAATATTAGATAAGGTATTCATATTCCTTATGAAATTTTAAGCCATTTAAAAAAATCATCAAATTTCGTTAAGTATTGCATAAGTTATGGGCATTTGAAGTTTCAGGCACTATTTTATAGGAAAAAGTGCTAAACTAGCAAACCTAGGCGCTAAAGGAAGAGCCATAAGCACTAAAGGAGGTATTCTAGGTGCTAAAGGAGGTGTCCTAGGCACTAAAGAGAGTAATACATGTGCTAACTAGGTGTAGGCACTGAAAGAGGGATGATAGGTACTGATTGAGGAAAATTAGGCACTGAAAGAGGCTGCAAGGGCACTAACAAAGATACAGGATGTAGGAAAGATAGATCTAGGCATTAATGTAAGAAAGTGCGCTAATACCCAGGGTATGGGAACTAATCCCTAGGATATGGGTGCTAATCCTTGGGATATGGGTGCTAAAATAGTCTGGGGGTCCTAAAAGTGATAAAATACAGACCTGGGCACTAAGACCTAAGGCATGGGCACTAAAGAATGATATATAGGTACTAAGAGGTCTGATATCAGTGCTAAAACATAGGGAAAATATAACTAAGTGCAAGGGCATTGAACTTGACTACACATCCACTGATCTAGGGGTGCAAGCAGTGATTTGGGGGTGCAAGTGCTAATACGACATAGAGAGGATCATGGGGGGCCATAATTTGATGATAAACCTACAAAACAGAGGGTTAGACCTTCAAAATAGGTTGTTAGGACATGTTAGGGATGCAACCAAGTCAAACACAAGTGTTAGATGTCAAGATTCAAGACATAAAATCATGAAATGAAGAAAAAAATCTAGGTGAGCTAATCCCTAAGGTATAGGCACTAAACCAAAAGCCCCTACAAAAATAGAGCATTAGTAGATACAGGAACCATGCGATGAGGTGTAGGTGCTAACAGAAGGCTCATGGGTGTTGATCCACAGTCGTAGGCGCGATTGTAACCTATAGACACCACTTGACAAGAAAACTCACAAAGATGTTAGATTAGAAAGGTGGGGGTCCCACTAGGCATGCCAGGATGTATAACCAAGAAAATTAGTATGAGAAACAAGTTAAAAGACTAACCTATTTAACTTAAAATCTAAGCTACCTCAGATTGAGCAATGAAGGATTGCATAAAACAAGAAATGAAGCTAAGTTATTAACCCAAAATGCAAACCTTGCTATGTTGATGTGCTCCTTGATGTGTTGATGTGGATGCCTCCTCAAATGGGCAACATAACCTTGCTTCTCATAGATTCTTGGAGTGAAAATAGCAGCATTGTGTTGCATGAAGAAGTTGTGTGTTTTGTGAATGGGTGAGCTCCAATTTATAGATTTTTGGAGACTCAATTGGATGGTTAGGATTGGATTGAGAAATCAATGGATGAGGATTCTTGAGATTACTCAAGCAAGGAGAGCTTCACAAGTGTCATGATATGATTGGATGAGATGAGATGTCCTTGGATCAAGGATGAATGGATGGTCAAGATTGGGCTTTGGGAAGATTGGATGGATGAGATTGTCTTGGTAGATGGAAGGTATGGGTTGGATTAGATTGGAATTTCAAATTGGGAAGCATGGGTACATTCCCAATTTAAAATTGAAGGAAAAAGGATGAGTTGTCTTTGATTTGAATTTTAAATTGGAAGCATGGGTACATGCCCAATTTAAAATTAGAGGAATAGGGGATGGAGGATAAAAGGACCTTTGTACAAGGGTCCTTGACCATGCCTTTTGTAAGAAAGCCATGTGGATATGTACAAGAAGCCCATGCCTTTGTACATTTGGGGGAATGGAGAGGATTTGATCATGATTAGATTAGAGTTTAGGTTGTCCAAGTGGGGGATTAGGTTAGTTAATTATGTTTAGGAAAACCTAATTAAAAGTGTAGAAAATAAGAATTAAATAAATAAATATTTATTTAATTCATACGATGGGGAAAAGGGGATAATAGATAAATTGAATTTATCTAATATTTGGACTATAAAGAAAGGGGGTAAATGATTAATAAATCATTTTGGCTAGGGATAGGTACCGATGTAGGTAACAATGTAGGTACAAATGAATAGTAAAAAGTACATGAATAGTGATTTTAAAAATAAAATATTGTCAAATCATAAATTGAAGGAGAATTGGTTAATTAACTATGTAAACATGTGTTTATTGAGTTAATTGTGGAGAAATGGTGGTTTAAAGGGTTGTCTAGAGATAATTAGTGATGGTTTAGGGATGAATAGGGATAGTTTAGGGATAACATGAAGAGTGACCGATTTTAGGTGTCTACGACACCTTTATGTTATCATCCTTTCTATTCATCCTCTATGCTAAACCATTATATTGAGGTGTGTATGAAGTTATCTAATGCCACACAATACCATTATCCTTACTTAATCTATCAAAATATATTGGGTAATATTTCCTACCATTATCTACTCTTAACACCTTTATCTTCTTTTATGTCTAATTATCCACAAGAGCCTTAAGCTCTTTGTATTGACTAAATATTATAGATTTATTCCTAAGAAAATAGACCCATGTCTTCCTAGAGAAATCATCAATAAAAAACATAATATAGGAATTTTACAAGTGAAGGTACATCAAATGGAACAAAACATTAGTCTGGATTAAATCTAAAATCCCTATAGATATAGGTAATAGAACTCGTATAAAAATAAACACAGTCTTTCTTTCCATATATACAATGTTCAAAAAAGTTAGAATCCAAATAACAATAAACTAAACCCTCAACAAGATTTTATTTTCCAACGATCTAAGGCCTTTCTTGTCAATGTGGTCAATGTGTTGATGCCACAATATAGTCTTCTCAGTTGGTCACTTTCCCTTTAAGGTATGAGCATTCTTAGGAACCTAAATTACACATTCAGGTGCTGCAAAAGTGGTAGTATACTACCAAAGTCTAGAAACTATTGAAGTGGTAGGTTACCTTTGAATTCTAATAGTGGCTACAAAAGTAGTAATATGCTACTAAAGTTAAACTACTTCTAAAGTTTCAAGTAGCCATTAAAGTCTAGTAGTGGTTGATGAAATAACATTATGTTGCTAAAGTGTCAAATTGTTATAGAAGTGACATTGTTGCAAAAGTTCCATCTTGCTACTAAAGTCCTCTAATGGTTTTCAAAGTGACAAATTGCTACCAAAATTACAAACTACTACATAAGATGCTTCTAAAGTTGAGAATTGTTACACTGCAGGTAGATCTTAGCCTCACGTAAAATTAGAGTTCTGATAAGATCCACACATATAATAATGGAATAATATAATGTGGATTATAGATCTCACACAACACAAGAGATGTTCATGGGCCAAGATTCCCTAATATCCAATAAATGCATAAATATAATAAACCCTTAAGGTAGGGTAACACTATACAATACTCCTTAAGGAAGAAGCCACGCCATGCTATACCTCCAAGAGATATCAAATACAATATCATAATCCACATATTCTTACAATGATAATCACCTCCTATATAGACCTCCTATTAACATAATGGAAGGGTAATCCTAATGAAGGCCTACTCAACACTTGATATAATTAATTACAAGTTATCAATAAGGCCTAATATATAACTAACTTAAGGGATGTGTGCCACACATCAGAATCTCCATCCACCTAAATACATTTTAATATCATATCCTTAGGTACATAACATGCCATCCCTCCTTGAAACATGAGAAGAAGCCAAATAGTCATAGACTATCACAAGTCATCACAAATATGATTCCATGTCCAATCATCTAACCATCCATAGTTGATAATTTTGGTATTTTTATCTTGACAATACCTAGATCTCATCCGTGATCCATATATTTCTACACCCATTTGATTCCATTCCTTACCATAGTAAGTTCTCCTTTGTTTCCATGAATAGCCATTGCTTCTATGATACACTTGATTGTTGAAGTTGTTCTTTTGATACCATGTAGGTCCATAGTGATTGTATTGGTGATTCCATGTAGTATCATGCCTCCATGATGGTTTCATCCATGATTCTTGTCTCTCACAATGATGTGGATGCCTATATATTGCACCCTTTGTTGTCACTAGAACCTTATCTAATTCTTCATCATCTTTTTCCAGTTGTTTTGTTGGCTCATGAATAGAATTACTTGTCTCTCATTTTTTCTCTAAATATTATTCCTCTTTCATGTCCTCTGATTCATTGGTACAATATTTTGTAGATTCTTGAATTTTCTCTTCCTTGACTTTCCTTATGACTTCATTATGTGTAATATCTTGTAATGTAAATTTTCTCCTGTTATACCAAAGCTTCATGAAATTCTTTTGCAAATTAATGTTTGTTGTTACCAAAGATTCTAACCAAGGATAACCAATAAAAATATCCAACCCATCCATATCCAAAGCATGAAATTTTGAATGTAAAATATATTTATCCATCTAGAGAGGTTCAAATCTTCAAAAATTTGAATATCCTTACCCACTATTTCACTATGCTTGATGTTCTTTGCTTGTACATATATAGCTTCTTTGATAATGTCATGTTGATGAAGTTATACTTTCTACTAGGGTTTATAGAAACAATAACCTTTTCCTTTTGAATGCATCCATGGAACTGAATGATTGCATCTTCCTTCCTTGGATCTAAAGTGCACATACCTATATCTATCATATTCTCTTCATTATCCTCTTTTCCTTCTTTTCTTTCTACTTATTCTTCTTCTCCTTATTCCCCTCCTTTTTCTTCTTCATCTTCTTGTTCTTGTCTTGTTCTTCTTGTTCTTCTTGAGCCCATCCATCTAAGAAATCTTTCTCTAGTTCATTCAAATAAGAAATATCCATATATAATAATACATACCATTTTTTAGCTTCACCTTTTAAGGATAAAGAAAAATGTATTTTCCATGCAAGTCCTTCACCATGAGATATTTTATATGTGTTCCACCATTCTAATGCATCTCTACTTCCATCAAAATTAGGAATCATCATTACAACTAACATCTCTAAATTTTTACAGCATACCCGACTTTGATTGAATTATTTTGTAATGTTGTTGGACTAAAAAATAAAAATATAAAGAATAGACCCATGCTAAAATTTGGAAAGCTTTTAAAAAAGTTAAAAATCTAAAAAAAATTCCTTTATTTATGACCTATAAAGAAAAACTATGAAAAATCATAAAATTGCAATAACTCACTCAATATTGATGATAGAAACCTAATTTTTGGATTGTAGCATCCTTATATGATTCTCCACATTTAGAAAAAAATTGTAAAAAAGTCAAAGTTGTTTGAAAGATATAGGTGAATCATTAAAAATAGGGTTTTGTCGACATTTGCCCAAATCGTAGTTGTGATACCACTTGATAAGATCCACACAAATAATAATGATATAATAAAATGTAGAATATAGATCTCACACAACAAAAGAGATGTTCATGGGCAAAGATGCCCTAATATCCAATGTATGCAGAAATAGAATAAACCCTTAAGGTAGGGTAACACTATATAATACTCCTTAAGGAAGAAGACACTCCATGTTATATCTCTAAGAGATCCCAAATTTAATATCATACTCAACACATATCCTTACAATGGTAATCACCTCCTATATATAAACTGGCAGGCAAGCCAAATCCCGCACTACCAGAGTGAACCCAACTGGTAGTCATGTGTAGAGAAGTATTTAAGTCTGAATATTTGTGGTAGGTAGAGGCAAGGAGAGCTAGTTTCTAGGAGTATGGGATTGGGAGTCTTGCGCACTTGGAACACAACTTATCAATGTCAGGGCATCATTGTGCACTATATGAGCAATGCCCCTAAGAAAATAAATGCCCTGAGGATGATTTGTTAACATGACACAAAGAGTTTTGACCTGAGGGACAGTTGAACAAGAAATGTCATGATGCAAACAGTCCTAAAAATTGGCCAAGTGGCGATCCATGTCATTAATTTTTTTCTTACGAGACATATTCAAGTGTTGCCTCATGATTGAAGGCTAGTTCTGCATCATGAAAGGTAGTCATCGGCACTGTGTGAGAAGAAGAAGAAGGAGATGAAACAGAGACATTAATTTGTTTAGAAGAAAGATGAGTGAAATCAGGAGCTGAGCGAATAGGTGTCATAGGATTAGCAGAAAATGTCATATAGTGATTTCTTAGACTTCTATGCACAACGTATAGAGAATTTAAAGAGAGGGTCGTAAAGCCCATAAACTATGTTCAGGCTTTATGACATGCAGAGTTAAGTAATGAAAGGAAAATGTTGTTTTGTTTCAAGACACTGGGTTCACTTCAATGAAAGGATGAACAATGACAATGAAGAAAGAAAAAGTTTAAATGTAGAACGTCGGGTTCACCAAAATGTAGTGTAGGAAAAATTACATCTCAATTGAATACCTTCAATCATGCAAATTTTCACTAACAACTAGACTCGGGTTCTGTGATCTAAGGTATTAGATACACAAGATCTTGCACTAGGACTTGACAGAACCATTATGCATCCTAATCAAAGCAATACAACCTGACTAGGTGATTGATGGTGAAGGGGAAACAAAAGAAATGTAGAATTGAAATGACTATAAATAGAATTGAAAGAAACTTATAACAAAAATGGGAAGAAGAAGAAAAGAGGAACCTATAGTCAAAAGGAAATCACTGCCTTGGATGACAGTGCTCCGAGGATGCCTGTGTCAGGTGTTGGAGTCCAAAAATCATCAAAAATAAAAATCTCCAATATGTACAGACCCAGGTCGTCTACAAAACACACATTAAAACAACATACCCAATGATACCTAACAAACACATAAAATTAAAATAAAACCAATTAGGCTAATGAATTGAATTGATGCAAAGAGAGGAAGCTCGGATACATAAAACCTTCGTGCTGTTGTATAACTTATTCCTTCAAGATACCTACAAAGAGAGAGGAGAAATGGTTGGGCTGATTAGGGACTTGCCTCAGTCAAGTCCCAATTTTGGTATTTCTACCTCCCCTAGCAATGATTGATGGAGAGAAAAGGAACAAAAAGGAAATATCAATGTGTGCTCCTATCTTAAGTGTATCTAGGAAGTTAAGAGCAATAATAAAGAAAATAAACTAATAAGAATTGCTTCCCTGGTCTACGGGGAAGAAACCCACAAGCATGCAACCAGTGCAAGATATCAAAATGGTGGTCTACACAATAGCACAACTATACAACACAATAATAGATTGAAATGAAAAAAGACTAAGCAACACAATAACAACCTTACCAATTTGATGGAGAATAGGAAGCTACAAATCAACTAGAGCTCCAATCTGATGCACATCTATTCAAAACCCCAGCAAGGTAGAGCTCCCATAATGAAGACAAGAGTGAACCACAACCTCCAAGAGCTTTAGAGCAAGATACCAAGCCACATGGAGTACCAAAAACTCATACAACTGATGTAGAAGTTGAATTCACCAAAGAAAAATGACAAAAATTGGAGTGTTGTGAGCATAAGAGATTGAGAACATGAATTTTGAATGTTGAATGAGAGAGTTGTGAGTTAGTTTCCAAAAATCCATTCAAAATCACGTCCAAGAGTGAAAAATCCTAGAATAGCATGTTGAGAGACATTCTGTGTCTTGGAGAGGTGTTACAAAAAAGTCTCATGATTACCAAAGGCAAGTGGTAACGTTCAGGAATGGTCATCTGGTGGTAACTGGACGCGGGATGCTAGCTCATCACGCTGACATCATGCGGAGCACTCGGGTCTTGGAAAACTAGCTCCTAGTCACACAGGATGCCTTAGGATCATGCGACCACTTAAGCATCAGAACATACTTTGAAGAAAATGAGAGAAAGAAGCCTAAATCAAACAAACCTTAGCCTATAATGTAGAGAGAAGGTGCAAACACTAAGGTGGTTGCAAAACGTAGCATGAAATTGCAAGGGTATGCAATTTTTGACGTTACACTATATCATGTATTGTTTACATGAACATGGATAATTACGCATAGGAGTTAAGCTTGCTTAGGAGTACTGGTTGAGTAGGAGTCCATCTTTAGCCTCATGCTATTTTTGGTCACTCTATTTTTAGCCAGTCTTAATTAAGTAGACATGCCTATTTTTGCTCCACTAAATTTAAATGACTAGTGACCTATATATGTACTTCATATTGTGAGTTAATTCATCCATTCATTGAGCTATTGCCTTCATCTCTTATTGTTTGCATACTCTCATTTTCTAACTCTTGTAGAGTGTTCGATTGCATGTCTTTCACGGCTCGACCCGCCATCATTCATCTAGTTGATCTTGGTTCTCACAAATTGATGGACCTCAAACACATTTGGAAGACACAAAAATGGAAGGGCAAATCATTACTTGCAAGTCCAACAACAATGATTGCCCCAACACATGTAAAGGAGTCCAGTCACATATGTCAACGATTGTGCTTGAGTGGAGAGGGTTCAGCTGGATAGTCAAATAATGGAACAAAGTGGACACAAAATCAAACAATCACAAAATTAATCAATTTAAAAAAAAAAGTTTTAGGTTTGATGGACCTCATACACATAATTTAGAAGAAAAAAAATGAGAGACCATATCATTATTTGCAAGTCCGACATTGATGATTACCCCAACACTTGTGAAGGAGGTTGCTCACCAATATTAACACCTACACTTGAGTGGAGAGGGTTTAGCGGCACAATGGAATAATGCACATAAGTGGTGGAAAAGAGAGTGAAGTCCATGGCATAAATGCACGTTTAAGTTTAGGTTTAACTTTTGATTTAGGTTTAGATTGGGCACTTAAATGCACATTTGGTGGACCTCAAATACTTTTAAATTGTAAAACTATGGAGTATAGCTTGTGGTGGTCTAAATATACAACATAGCAACACAAATGTATAATGTGGCACTAGGAACTTCTATTATGACATTTCAAATATATTAGATGAAACAATAAACATTTTATATATATATATATATATATATATATATATATATAGTAATCGGAGGAGTTGTGAAAGTATTTTGGTGGTCTTAGCACACGGTTATTGGAGCGTTTATGCACAGGTTTGGATCAACACTTTGAAATGACCACTTAAGGACCTATGTGCACATAACGACTCATCTAGCAATCATTACTACTACCCAGGACCCAAAACAATAGCTTTAAGATGTTAAGTCACTTATGAAGACATGTCAAAATTTTTGTGGAAATCTGATGTACCATTTAGGAGCTTAGGGTGTGCAAAGTTAGATTGTATGGATATTTGTCCTCTCTCCTATTCGTTTTGTGTTGAAAACAAAATTTTAAAGACAATTTGTAAATCAACTTTTTGGTTCGCCAATATAAATGAGATGCGATTTGTAATAAACGTACTTTTGTACAATAATAATTTGTAAATGCTTTCTGTTCACAATTCTCGTTTTTCTTCATGTGTTATGGAGTTCATTATTCTTCCCAATTTCAGTCATTGTGCAAATGTGTGCTCTAGCACATTATGATTATGAAGGAGTGCAAATTTGTTAAGTCTTTGCACTTACAATTTGCAATGATCAGTACAAAACTAAATGAATATTTCTCTTGATTCGTGTCAAGTCAAAAATAAGATTATAAACTGAAAAGATGATATTTCTACAATCCATGATAAGAAACAATGAAAATTTTGAATACAACCGCAGGTACTAATAGCATAATTCATGCTTGAAACTGCACCATACCGTACTCAATTTCAGTGAGTTCAGCCATGTGGAACCGATTGCATTGAAAAGATAATATGGTACGAGTTATCTGTCGATAAAATTTGAGCCAGGCTTATTGTCCAGGGCGGTGTACGGGCACTTCAATCACATTAGAATGCACTCCAATCTGCAGCTTACACGACAATTTGAGCCCCTCGGGAAATGATCTGTACTTTGAGATAGCTGCTTTTTGACTGTCCGGTAGTTCAAAATATCATAATCCCATTATTGAGAAACAGAGATAGGTAGTGGCAGGCTGTAATACAAGGAATACTCAAAGTTCTGTTACGCAAAGAGCGGGAAGCCCTAAGCCATTCAGTGTTTGTTTGTTTTTCCGTGCTTTCAAAATGTGACAATCGTCTAACGTTTCAGAGATTGTGATGTCAGTTTGCAATTATTATTGTTATTATTATTATTATTATATGATGCTCTTAGCGATAATTCTCAGCCATGAAACACTTAGCAAGTCAAATACTCACTAAATTCTGAGTTATGAAAGAAAATTATGTTTTCCATGAGAAAAGACAGAGGAAAATGTTCGATCGACGGCTGTACAATGAAGGATGCAAGAGTAATTCGTCCGAGCAATTTCAAAAATCTAACAGCTGTGATGTACTTCCTGGGCTATCTGGTATTCTGCCTTCATTGATACATAAACTGACTGCATAGAATTCACAATTTTCCACTAGCTGGCAAACGCCTAAGGCATCACTTCTATCCACAATAAAAGCTTAATGTTTGTGGAAGGCTACAGATACAATGAATCTTTGAGTACGCGAGGTCAATTTTTGTTTATTGTCTACATATCATTCTACTTAAATATCATTGGTCAAATAGTCAATAGTAATTTTACTTCTCATTTACAACAAAAAATGGTAAATATTTGTTTTATTTTTATTGGTCAAAATTGACCCTTGATAGTTGAAGTGGATGATATTTAAAAATAGCCCCTCCACTCCATGTCAAATTTTCAAAACTGAATGTTAAAATCAAAAGCCCAAAAGCCCTCCACTCGACCCCATCAATATTCAAAGTCGTTGGCCCTTAAATTATTTTTTACCTTGGCACTAAACAAACCTAGCCATGCCTTTATAATCAATCTTCTAGTGTTTTTAGTCCTATTTACCAACATTTTGGTTAAACATCATCTAATTCAATGGTCAGACACTCAATAACAATTTTACACCTGATCCATGCCAAAATGTAGTAGATATTTGCCCTATTTTTAACTGGCCAAAACTAACCTTTGATTGTTGGATTGGGTGATGTTTAAGAATAGTCATTTACTGAACACCAACCATGACCGTTTTACTTGACTTTTATGGTTTCAAATTCACATTCTTTGACTTTACTATGTCATTTTGTATTTTTTTATAAGCAAATATTGAATCTCTTATGCCTAGTTTATATTCTTGGAATTTGAAAGTCACATGGGATTATGATAGTTTTCCTATAAAATGTAATTAAAAATTCAAGAAAATTGTATAATATAAAAGGAGAGATTTTTGAAACGCCATCAAAATTTGTACAAAATTATTTTAATAAATATATTTATTTTATATATGGTTTTATTTATGTCGAGTGGGTGTGGTCTAGTGGTTAAGACCACTTGGTCCTTATTGTGGAGACCAAGGTTCAAATCCCCCCAAAGACATCTTGGCTTCTAAATGGTTGTGGCTCTATGTAGGTGGCGCATGGCACTCCAAGGTCCTTAAAAGTGGAGTGTGCTCGAATTCTGGTGTTCTCTAGTTTCCGTAGCTCGACAGGTCGTGGTAGCAATGGTGTACAATGGTGAATCTACCGGTGGCGATCCGCGCCACAAGCGGCATGATGGCAGACTTAGCAGAGCCGCACCGCTGGCGATCCACGCTGCAGTGGTGGTGGTAGTTCTACGGGGAGGAGGTCCCCCTTGTGACCTCCGCTGGAGTGGGCCAGCCTAAAAATCCCTCATTTACCAATCAATATATATATATATATATATATATATATATATATATATATATATATATATATATATATATATATATATATATATATATATATGGTTTTATTTATAATAAGATATGTCTTAGTATTTGAAGGGCAATTTCTAATAGATAATTGTCATAAACATTACTTGATAAGTATGGTTGACTATCAAATTTAGGCTCTATTTGCAATGATTTTGAATGGACTTTTCCAACCACATAATACAAAACACAATTACTAGCGGTGCATAGAAATAAGGATTAAATATAACACATAATCGTTGAACTTGAAGAGATTCTTGATCTACATGACATGACATGTAACAAATTTATGAATAGAGCAAGGAGAGAGTGACCATATTGATTATCTTTTCCCTATTAAATTAAGTCTCCCACTCTTCTTTTCATGTGGTGGCTACCTTTATACAATGTTAGTGTTATGTACATGCTTACATAGCATTGATCAAGTGTCCACACATTTATCATTAAAAATATGTAGTTATGTCTATATACTTGCTAAATCCTACAATTTCTACAAGAATGTTAATGAACAATATATATATCCTTCAAATGTCAACACATAGATGCTGCTAAAATTTGATAGATCAATCAGAAACCATGTCTTAACCAAAGTTCCTTGTTGGTTTAGAGTATGCACTAATTGCATCTAGGCCTTTGAGATGGATGAAAAGTAGAGGAACCCATATCCCATATATCTCATTGCACACATAATGCATCATGGTACACAATGTACAAATGGTCATTTTATTGGCATAAAGATAAGCTAGGTGCCACACAACTAACCAAAAAGTCAGGCTTGAGCTTTGGTATCTATGAGCAAGTTGCAAGTTCAACCAAAAGAAGCTGTAGCAACATGCTAATTCTAGCACTAGAGCTCTTATTAACTAGTCTCAAGTGGAACCCAAAAGGCCAAATCCACCAAAGCTTGTACACCCCTACCTACAAATGAAAAAAATAGGCAATTATTTACTACTTTTCTAAGTCTTTGCTCAATGTTCACCGGGATTGTTTTGTTTCTATTTTAAGTGCCAAAAATTTTGGGATTTGAATTAGAACTTGTTGCTCTCAAGAAAACTTGATGCTCAAAACTAATAAATTGTTAGCTTAGTTTATTTTTTATTTTTAAAATGCCTATTGAACTTAGTGAATATTAAATTGACCCTTCGAAAACCATATGGTGGATATACTATGTCATTCATATTCTTTGTCCAACCACCCCTACCTTTTTATAGGGACAAAATAAGAGGATACATGGTGAGGTGAGGTATGGACACTTCAAATAGGGAGGTAAGCACAACCCTAACAGATATTCATTTAGAATCTCACAAGTTTGCTTCAAACTATTTCCTTCATAACAAATTGCTAAGACATATCTAACTAAACTCTGGATGGGACTATCATAGGAGAAAATGAGTATTTAAATGATGTTTATCACATATATGATTTTTTAGGTGTGGCTGATATGCATTAGCTAGATCTATAATAAAACCAAAAAATGTTTTGGAAGACAATCCATAAACTAATGTTTCTTAGTTTACAAATAAAACATGCAATATTTTACTTTTGTATTGATAATGTCCTTTGAATATTAACCAATAAAAGTCTAAAAGTAAAATTAAATATTATTGAGTATTCAATAATGCTACAATAATTAATACAATGGAGTTTTGATGTAGAGAATGAACAAAGGTTAGAAAACAATCTTTCAAGGTTCTATCAACTCTCCTATGGTACCTTCAGCTATACTCTACAAGTTCTTCCTACAAAGCCTTTCTCTCTAGACCTTAAAACCCTTCGAAGACCTATTGGTATGACAATATGATAACTCTGTCTTGCTTGAACCCCCTTGGGCTTTATAAATCTTTAACACACTTGGTAGGCTCTCATCAAACCCTCCTTAACCAATAATGAACTCAATCAAGACAAGTTTTCACAAACCCTCAATAACTCTAGGGTTTTAACAGTCCTATTTAACAGGGAACATACACAGTCAAGGATATCTCGCACATGTGGAGGTTTCAAGGGCTAGACTTGGTGGAGACTTGACCAATAGCCTAATGAAGGTTTTCACCAAATTTCATGATTTTTCACTGGAGACAACAAGAGATATGAACTTTTTAAGGGTGCTGGAAACCCTAGTTCTGTCACAGGCAGTCAATAAGGTTTTTTCTTATTTCTCGAACAAATCTTCATGAAATCACTCAAAATCAATTGCATTAGACATGTAACAAAATGTTCTTCAAACTTCATACACTTTCAGGCTGTACATGTACTGTACAGGGTCATACAATAGTGTTTTCTTGCTATAATTCATAAAAAAGTCAAAAATGCAATGAAAACATGGTTTCTTCAAAGGAAAACTGCTTTATTTCCTTCTTGTAGTGGTCTTCTTTCTTTTCTTCAAGAGAACAACCTTTGAACAACTACAAAATCAAAATATATGTGTCTCCTTACACAAAATCTAAAAAACACAATCTTAAACTTGACATTTATGCCTGTAACATGCTAAAAAATAGTCAAAAAGACATCAAGAATAGGGTATCCTTTGTGAAAACTTCCTCTTCACCTTCTTGGACCATGTATTTCATTTCTTCTTCATGAATACTATCCCAAAATTAGTTACAATATCAAAAGTAGATTATTTCCCTTCAAAACCTAATGATATTGTCTTAAACTTGAGATTTTTCACCTATATCACTACCTAGACTTGAAAACAACATGTGAAAGAGACCCTACATGGTCTATCATGGTCCTTCAAGACCTTATTAGACTCAACAAACCCATTTCCAAGGCTGAGGAACACACCCCAGGTCTCTAACAAGCCAAAAACCCCTAGAAAATTCAAATTTGGTTTTGGTGGGAAAATCCAAAATTCAAATTTTTAGGCCTATGTACACATCCTAGACCATTGGACATAATCCCAATGGACCCCCTAAGACCTTTAGACACACAACTAGGACTCTTAACATCAAAATGACCTTAAAAACATGACAATGAGTGATTCTTCTGCATCATACTCCCAAGGGAAAAGAAAGAAACTTAGGTTCCACATGAGAAGAGGTCTGCAACAATGTGTCCATGCTTGATGATGTCTTCTTTAGTCATCGATGTGGCATCCTCATATGGTAACCCCTTCCACTTGACCAAATACTGAAAGTATTGCTTGCCTCTAGTCTTCTTGCTCTCTTTGGTGTCAAGAATGCACTCTAACTTGGTTGATTTAGTATGTGATAGGTCCTCTATCTAATTAGCATTTGAAATTGTCTGTATACTTGCTCCTTCATCAATATTTGCATCTCCTTTGTAAGGGTATAAGTTAGAAACATAAAAAATTGGTGATATGTCTACTCCACTAAGCAATTCAATCTCATAGGCATTGTTGGCAAACTTCTTAACAATCCTACAAGGACCTATCTTCTTCATCTTCAACTTGGTATACTCACCTTTGGGAAACCTTTTCTTCCTTAGATGTGTTAGGACAAGATCTCTAACCTTAAAATTGACCTCTCTCCTTTTCAAATCTGCCTTGTGTTTATACTTTTCCACACTAGCTTGGAGCTGATGTTTCACTTGTTGATGTATCTCTTGCATGACAATGGCAAATTGTTCACCCTCTGCACTTTGCTTCTCCATACCACTGATATCCATTAGTTCAAACACTCCTCTTGGTTGCATGCCATAAACCACTTGAAATGGACTCTTGCCAATGTTCCTATTCACTGAGTCTTATAAGAAAACTCTGCTTGGGGTAACACAAGATCCCATTGTTTTGGATGATCCTTTGAAAGGCATCTTAGCAAGTTACCTAAGCTCCTATTGACCACCTTAGTTTGGCCATCTGTATGAGGGTGGTAAGCTAAGCTAAAACTAAGATTTGTACCAAGCTTTCTCCACAATGTCCTCCAAAAGTGTCCTATAAACTTACTATCTCTATAGGAGACTATGCTCAATGGTAATCCATGAAGTCTAACAACCTCCTTGAAGAACAAACCTGCAACATATGAAGCTGTTATCACCCAAATTTGCACCCTTGTTGTAGTTGTGAAACTTTAGCAATCTCGAGAAACATGGGAATGATCTCGAAGTGTGGGGCCTTGTGAAATGAGATCAGACCTCTGGAGAAAGATGGCTTCCTTGACTGGTTATCACCTAAAAATACTAAATCTTCAGAGGAAAAGGGAGAAGGAAATTGTTTTTAATGAAAGATGAAAACAAGAAACTTGAAAGTAAGGGTGATGCACCAGACTGATTAAAAGAAACTTTCATAGAACTGAGAAAATGCACAACATAATCAAATACAGCAAGTAAACATACACAGATTTAAATAATTTTTTATCAGAGGTGAGAAAAAAGAAGGTTGAGAGGAACAAAATGTTCACAGACAACCACATGCAAGTTCACACTAAACTAGAGAAATCAGTAAAAGGAGGTAAAATAACCTGCATATATTCAATAAGAAGGCCAGGTTACAGTAACAAAAAGCTCTATTTGGAAACAGAAGGACTCAAGCCAAAAAATTTCCAACTGTATTTAAATCTCATCCAATGCATATATAGCATTCCAATCTGACCTAAGTTGGATACAAAAATTTGCTCCATGAGCTGTATCAGAAATCATCTGCCTGAAGGGACATCCACCTGCAGAAGTTATGGTGTGGAAATATCTGGAACAGGGGTAGGTGGGAGATATTCTTAGTCTTTAATGCAAGCAGCTAGGTCATTGACCCTCTCTGATAAATGCAACAAATATCTGCGTTTGCATCACTCAAACTGGTTGCTGAAATGTCCAGTCACTAAAACATACAAATCTAGATCCAAAAATTGAAAGTGAAGATATCCTCCAGAAAACTTGCCCAATGAAAGAGGAGGCAAAACGAGCATTTTCTCCTTTTACAGCATGTCAAAATTCACCAGAATGGAGGAGATATGGGCAGTCAAAGTTTCGGTCAACTGCCTGTGTATATCGCTTTGCATCTGCACTTGTATCGGCCTTTGAAACCTTTTCTAAAACTACCTTTGCATATACAAAGCACTTTGTATATATCAGGTAGTGTTGGGCTGTCGGGATGACCTCCAGTCAAGTCACCGATGTGTGAAGTCTTGCCAAAATGCCTTTGCATATGCTTTTGCATTTGGCATTTGAAAAGCCTTTGAAGTTGCTTTTGTATATACAATTGTATATGCATGTGCTTGTATACAACCGCGGGCCTTTACCTTTTGAATCAGTCTTTGAAATGCACCTGACATGTGGCACCACCTGGTTAGTCACTGAACTAATCCCTGGGACCCATCGCTAAAAAATACATCCTCCATCGGCCATCAGAAAAACCTCGAGTTGAACTGTCGATGCACTTTGTCACGCCAAAAATACCTTTGCATATCAGCCTTTGTATATGCTTGTTTCTGAGCTTGTATATACATCCAATCACCCGTATACAAGGCGCAGACCCCAAATATTTATAGAACCATTTAAAAATGCACACGGGTCCGGCTTGTATCTCCTCCTTTTGCATATCGCTTTGTATATTTGCACATACAAATGCATTATGCATAGTGCGGACCCCAAATATTATGGAGCGGATTGGAATCGCTATCGGGTCTGGGCTTTGTATGTAACTCCTTATATGTCTCCTTTGTACATGCTAACATACAATCGCTTCAACATGCAAACTGTGGACTCAACGTTGAATATGCCAAATTTGATTTTGCAATATACAATTTGAAATATACAAGGGAAACTGTAGACTCACTTATACATTACAAACACTTTACTTCGGCATATGCAAAAACCTTTGTATATCTTATTCTATATGAAAACATACAATCACAAATATACATAGAAATGCGCGGACCTAAAAAGATCATTAACCATTTTGTATCTTTGCAACAGGTCCGGCCTGTATCACTTCTCTTTGTATTTTTTATTTTGTATATCGCAACATACAATACACTCAATATACAAGCCGCAAACTTCAAATTTTTATAAAGCAGATTGGAATCATTTTGAAATCCGGCTTGTATCTAACTCCCTTTGTATATCGGCATACATACAATGCACTTGACATACACACCGCGGATCTCAAACATTATGAAGCATTCTAAAAATACCATTAGGTTCAGCTTGTATATCGCCATTGTATAGTGCATATACAATGCAAACATACAAGCAAAAAACATACATCCACCTAACCTTTGCCCTTATCAACTATATTGCATATCTGTTTGGGCCTGGCCAATGCATATTAGGAATGCATGCTCCTTTGTATGTGCGAACATACAATCGCACTTGTATATGCAACTAGTGGGCCTCATGCCTTGTATCTTTTCTTTACTTGCTTCTTGTGCATCTACCTGATATACATTCCACTTTGTATGCTCACATTGTATGTCAAACACATACAATATCCTATGTATACCTGCGGGTCCCACCAATTGCATCTTACCTTTGTATATGCGCTTTGTATATTGCCGATTGTATGAAAGATACAACTGTCCAATATATAATCACCTTTGTATCAAAGCAGACCCCACATTCCTTTGTATATTTCGGCCTTGTATGTCGACTTTGCATGTGCGCTGATATACATTCTCTTTTGTATGTCCCCTTGTAACTTGCTGATATACATTGCACTGTTCATTCACTCTTGCATGTATGACTTGCATCTTTTCTTTGCATCTGCGAATTGTATATGAGATACAATCACCTTTGTATATGCGGACCCCACTTTCCCTTGCATCTTTTGATTGTATATCGGCAATATACATTTGCCTTATGCATTTTTTGCTTTTATGTTTCCTTTGTATGTGCTATTGTATCTTTGCCTTGCATATTGCCGATATACATTCTCCTTTGTATATGGCCCTTGCATATTCAGATATACAATCTGCCTTGTATCTTGGCAATGCATACTTGCTTTGTGTATGCGAACATACAATGGCAAATGTACATGCGAACATACATTCAAAAATGCATATACAAATACTAAGTATACAAACTGAGAAATCCCTACGATAAAAAATACTTGAAGCTAAAAGATTTCTGGGTTTTTCTGGGTTTTCAGCAAAGATTCTCAAGGTGAGATTTTTTGGGATTTTTTTTGCAAGGCACAACATGAGTATTTGAAGGATTCAAGCCTTTTGGGGTGATTTCCTAAAGGATTTTCAAGAAAATGCAAGGTGAACTGTTTAACTCTAGGTAGAGGAAAATAGGTCAACAATTTGGTGAATTCTATGGGATGTTTGCTTGCTAAACAATTAGATCAGTGTCCTTAAGCATCCATTGGGCATGGAGTCATACAGAGACTAAAAATATACCTTGATAAACAATCCTGACCTTAGCAACTCAGCATATTAGCAGTGAAGAACATCTAGAAGACCAAACCAAGAAAAAAATGCTGAAGGCAAACCCTCCAACTGTGCCAGACAGCACTTAGGGAAAACAAAAAGGGATCTAAACTATTGTGCAGTAGCACTTATTGAAAGCAAGAAATCTAATCTACTGATTTACAAGGCACTCATACCTCAAAACACCTCTTTAGGTGTATCCCATTGACTGAGATAGGCAATTTTTGTCCATCCATATTTGATAACTGAAATGCATTGTGCTCCTTGCATTCAGTAATGATAAATGGGCCACTCCACATGTTGTCAAACTTGGAGTGCTTTCCTGGCCTGCTTTTCAACTCATCCCACTTGAGCACCATATCACCCTCCCTAAAGATTCTGGGAGTGGCCTTCTGATCAAAATTTCTTTTGGTCTGAAGCTGATGATACTCCATAGTTTTCATAGCCCTATCTCTAATTTCTTCAAGCTCCATAAGCTGAGCATATCTGACAGCCATGAGATCCTCTTCTTCAAAAATCTCCAGCTGATTCATGATATCAAGTGCTAGCAACTCCATAGATATAGGCAATCTTGCCTCTTTCCCATAAACTAATATATATGGGGAGTTCCCAACAGACTTCTTGGGGGTTATTATGTCTGCCCATAAGGCATACTTTAGATTAGTGTGCCAGGTCCTCTAGTTGTCTTCCATTGATCTTTTAACAATCCTTATGAGGTTCTTATTTGTAGATTCAACCAAACCATTACCCTGTGGGTAATAATTTGATGAAGCATTCAAATAGATCCCATTCTTAACAACCCAGTCAGTTATCTTTAATCCAACAAAGGCTAAAGCATTGTCTGAGATAATTGACTCAGGCACCCTAAATCAGGATATCAAATCTTGGTAAAAATTCTAAACAGTATTTTCATTGGATTCCTTCAGAGCCACTGCTTCAGTCCACCTTGTGAAATAGTTTGTAGCTGTAAGTATCCACCTGTGGCCTGCACTCGATGGTGGTTTAATGAGACCTATAAAATCAATGCCCCATCTCATGAAGGGTTGTTCTACTTGAATTGGCTGCATAGGTAAAGCTGGCAGCCTTTCTTTGCCTACGAAAATGACACATTTTACACATTTTCTAGCCCATGCATGGGCATCCTTGAATAAACTGGGCCAGTAATATCTAGCTCTCATTATTTTCCAAGCAGTAGTCTTTGGGGCAAAATGGCCCCTATTGTTCCATCATGAAACTCATGCAACACCTTGTCAGTTTGATCGTAATCAATGCATCTTAACAATACACCATTAAAATCCTTTCTAAAAAGAATGCCATTTATTAAAACATAAGGAATGGACTGCAGTCTAAAATACCTTCTCTTGGTTCTATCTAAAACTACTGGACATTTGCCAGTTTGCAGTTATTAACCCAACTTGTGCCTACTGCTACTGTATCATCCTGAGGTGCATCTTCAATGGTCAGAAGCACCTCCTCTTCTTTTTCTATCTCGTTCTCAGAACTAGTAGCCAGCTGTTCACTGAGTCCTCTGTCTCTGACCAGCTTGGTTATCTTGATATCCACGTCATATTCCATGACTTTGGTGATCCAACCAACCCTTTTCTCATTCACGTCCTTTCCTAACACAAACTCTTTCACGCTAGGGTGAGCAACCATCAAATGTATCTTATTATTAGAAATAAGATGCCTGAACTTCTTGAGGCTCCTTACCACTGCAAGGACATGTTTTTCGACGAAGCTATACCTTTTCTCATACTCCTCCAGCCCCTGACTAAAGAAAGCGATTGGCTGTTCAAAGCCGTCACTCTGCTGTTGTACCATAATTGCAGAAATTGTATCCAGGCCGCCATAAGCATACAAAATAAAATCTTTGGAGAAATTGGGATTCACTAGAGTTGGTATAGCCAATAACACTTCTTTTATGGACTCAAAGTTGAGTTTGGCCTCCTTTGTCCAACTAAAAACTATATTTTTCTTCAACATAGAGGTCAAAGGCTTCAATAAATCTACAATGTGAGGTATAAATCTTTGCAAAAAATTAATTCTGCCAATAAAAATTTGTAATCCTTTCTTGTGACTGGGCAAAGGCAGCTCCAAAATAGCTCTTACCCTTTCTACATCAATGGTAATGCCCTCCTTCGATACAACGTGCCCTAACAACTTGCCTTCATGCACAGTGAAAATGCATTTCTTGGGATTGAGCGATATCCCAAACTCTTTGCATCTCTCAAATACCTACCTCAAGTGGAATAAATGCTCAGATGCATCCTTGGAGAAAACCGTAATGTCATCAAGGTACACCAACACCAATTTATACAGCAAACCCTTAAAAGCCATATTCATAGCTCTCTAAAAAGTAGAGCCAGCATTTCACAAACCAAAAGGCATCCTTTTGTAGGCCATGGTGCCCCATTTGGTGGTGAAAGAAGTCTTGAATTGATCTTCCTCCTTGACTAACACTTGATTATAACCATAATATCTGTCAAGCAAGGAGAACCTTTCTGAACCGGCCACTACTTGCAGAATTTGCTCCATTGAGGGTAACGGGTAGTGGTCTTTTAGGGAGGCTCTATTGAGGTCTCTCAAGTCAACACACAGCCTAATCTCCCCATTCTTTTTTCTCACAAGGACAAGGTTGGAGACCCAAGAAGCATGCTTGATTGGGAAAATGATCTTTCCCTTGATTAGCTTGGTTAACTCTTTAATCATCAAAGGCTCAAGTTTTGGATTTAAAGGCCTTTGTTTCTACCTCACAAGTTTTGTACATGGTTCTAACTCTATGGTCTACTGGGCAATATGAGGGTCAAACCCTTTTAGGTCTGAATAATCCTAAGCAAACACATCTTCAAACTCTTGACAAAGAGCAACAAAAGTTCTCCTATCCTCAGGCGAACAGATTTTTGCAATTTTTGTTGTACATGGTTCTAACTCTATGGTCTACTGGGCAATATGAGGGTCAAACCCTTTTAGGTCTGAATAATCCTAAGCAAACACATCTTCAAACTCTTGACAAAGAGCAACAAAAGTTCTCCTATCCTCAGGCGAACAGATTTTTGCAATTTTAAGAAGCTTACCCTTAAAAATTTCTAGCTCCTCGTAATGTTCCTCTTTGACCTACATGCTGGTTTAATTCTTCTTTAGCTGATCATCAGTCCCAAAAATGGATTCCAAGGTTACTAACCCTTTGGGCAGCTTATTTGTTCTCAACTGAATAACTTGATCATCCTCATATTGTTGCTTGAGTTTATCCTGATTCATCATAGAAAACTCATCCTCCTCTAACAGGAAACGCAGGATCTGCTCATCACTCTAAAAAACCTGCCAATGAATATTATTGTTAGGGATAGAGGGCCTATCAACTATTTTCATGTGAGGCTGTACCTTTTCTCTTTGAATATCATTAAAGATGTCAAATTGAGCCCCAATTGCAGCTAACCTATCTACATGATAGTTCTGATTTCTTGGAATAGAGATTAGATTGAAAGCATCAAACTCTTCAATCATATCCCACACCCTATGCTTGTAGCATTTTAAAACATCATTCTTTGTGACATGTAGCCCTCTCACCTGATTTACAATGAGTTCATTGTCACCATAGACCTACAAATAGCCAATTTTCTTCTTTCTTGCCCACTGCAAACCTTGGATCAATCCCTCATACTCACCCATGTTATTTGTGCATGAAAAAGCAAAACAAAAAGCAGAATAATATCTTTCCCCTTGTGGAGACACAAGCATTGCACCACCGCTAGATCCATTCTTGTTCCTTGAGCCATCAAAGTACATTTCCACACCTCATTCTATTGTTTTGCATCCTTTACCAGGCTTGGAATTGTTGTTTTAGGCTCATGCAGTATGTAAACCCCCATACCAGTTTCTTGGATGTGTCCCTCAGGATCATCAACAACATTTTTTGAGGCCCACTCCTTTAATAGTACTTCTGGTATACTTTCATCTTGTAGTTCTTGAGCAGTAACAAGTTCAGGGTTATCAGAAATAATACAATTTGCATTAACAACACTTGGAACATAAGGCTCTATGTGATGATTTGAAAGCAATTCAGATTTTAGGGTCACTTTGGTGCCATATCTGGTCCTGAAAAACATGTGGGACTAGTCCGAGGATAAATATCCTCCTATTTTGGCTGTGAATTCTCTAGATAAACACATGGCAAAATAGGGAGGCAAATCTATGATGAACACCTCTTGGGAAATGGAAATATTTGGGCAAGTGTGCAAGGTGAGACCTAGGGATTTTATCACACCCATAGTGTTAACAGCTATGCCATCTAGCTGGAGTACACCCTTCTCTAGGGGTTGGTATTCAGCCCTAATTGGTCTACAATCTACTTTGGCATTACAAAACTACTTGCACCACTATCTACCATGCAGTTATGTACTAACTTGTCTCCAATTATTAATGACACATAAAATGGGAGTGGTTTAGCACTTTTGTTTGGCTATTTGCTGTTGTCCTGGAACGAATTGGTAAGAACAGTCCTAGTTGGGTTAACAGTTGCATCATTGGACACTTTTAAATTGGACAAGGTAGATTGCAACGTGTCCTTTTGACCTGGGATTGCTAAGGAATCCCACATAGACATTGTCACATTCATCTTCTTCATATTTTTAATGATATTGAAAGGTGGAGTGACATTTACCTTTTGTTGTGACTTTGTAGCAACAATGTTAGCCTGCAAATGAGGCATTTCCCTTGTTGTTACTAAAGTATTTCTTTGCAAAATATGGGGAATATGGGATGTAGAAGCATCAGCATGTCCTTTTCCTTTGTTTGTTGCTTGATCTACCTCATAACCCCTCTTTTTGGCTCTCGTATTTGTTGCAATTGGGGTATTATAGCTGTTTATGCCACATAATTCACCTTCTTGCCAATTTATGAAGGCAGAATCATTCTAAGGTTGCTCCTGTTGTGGTACAACCCTATTATTAGGTGTGTTTGGCTGTGAGATTGCAACATTTTGCACCATTAGAGCCTAATTTATCACTCCATTTGAACAGGTTGCCTAACTGTGTGGCTGATTGCATGGATAACACCATTCATATTCAATTGCAAGGTTATTTTGAATAGGGAAAAGGTCCCTAACAACATTAATGGGTGTCGTGTTATAAGGTTGGAAAGGCCTCTGATTCACATTTTGCCTGGCACCTTGGTAATTGCTTTGATAAGGTGGCCTATTAGCTTGATAAGGTTGGTTTTGCCCTTGATAAGGCTAATTTTGCCCTTGATTGGGTTGCTGATAGGGCTGTCTATTTTGGGACTTCAATTTTTTGATGTTTACCAGCTCATTCCAAAAAGTTTGTAAGATGTTCTCTATTTTTTGTTGGCTATTTTTAATCTCTTTCAACTCTTATGATGAGCTAGGAGTAGCATTTTCAGAATTCACAATACTTGGTAATGCTGCAGTAGTAGGTAAAGGGGCAAAATATAGGATTGGCAATCGCATTGAAGCTTGAATCTAGGGAAAAATGGGCACTGGTGGTCTAGGTGCTATTTTTCCAACTTGAATCAGGTTGTTCTCTGCTCTAATAGCTATTTCATATGCATCAGGTAGGCTTGTACCTCCCAATGATTGAATCATTACTGAAATATCACTATTTAGGGCTTTCAAAAAATATAGAAAAGTATATTCAGCTAGAGACCTTACCATGGCAGAAATTTTGTCCCATGTCTTCTCGAATCTGAAGTTGAAATCCATCATTTGCTCCTGTGGAGCTCTCTTTATTGTAGTCATCTGTTCAACCAATGACAAGTTGTCTGATTTATCTTGAAATTGCTTATTTAGCTTATCACCCAGATCATCCTAGGTTGCAATGGTTTGCACTGGTAAACTCCTGAACCATTGTAATGCTTTTCCCTTGAAAGAGGCAGCCAATAGCCTGATGGCTATATTTTCCTGGGTGACATGATGAACTCCACATAAAGAAGCTATGTCTCTAATGTGCTCAATTGGGGTAGTTTGATTCTCCCCTATGAAATAGGGCAGACTCTTCAAAGCTACCATGGGTATAACATCATGTACTATCAAATTCAATGGGTTGCCCCCATCAAAAGCCACAAATGGTTGATTTCTTGCCATCTAAATAGTTGGGGGTAGATTTGCTTGAGATGGTACAGGAACTATAGGTGCAACTAGCCTGAAATTTGGTGGAGTTGATTGTATTCTTTTAAAAACTAGAGTCCTTACCACAGCTCTACTCTATCTTCTAGGTGGAGATAGCTACAAATAATCATATGAGCTTGAACTCCAAGTTTGAATCCTTCTCATAAAATGTAACAACAGAACTGATCTGCTTGTCTTTCCTTAGTATGAGTCACCAGATGTGTGGGTTTTAACCTCTTACAGGTCTAAAAATCGCTGGCTGCACATCAAAACCAACAATAAGAGATAGTATTTGATTGTTTTCTAACTCTCTGGTCCCACTGGGCGTGCCAAAGTTGTTATCACCCAGATTTGCACCCTTGTTGTAGCTGTGAAACTTTAGCAATCTGGAGAAACATGGGAATGATCTCGAAGAGTGGGGCCTTGCGAAATGAGATTAGACCTCTAGAAAAGGTTGGCTTCCTTGACTAGTTATCACCTAAAACTACTAAATCTTTCGAGGAAAAGGGAGAAGGAATTGTTTTTTAATGAAAGATGAAAACATGAAACTTGAAAGTAAGGGTGATGCACCAGACTGATTAAAAGAAAATTTCATAGAACTAAGTAAATGCACAACATAATCAAATACAGCAAGTAGACATACACAAATTTAAATGATTTTTTAGCAGAGGTGAGAAACAAGAAGGTTGAGAGGAACAGAATGTTCACAGACAACCACATGCAAGTTCACACTAAACTAAAAAAATCAGTAAAAGGAGGTAAAATAACCTGCATATATTCAATAAGAAGGCCAGGTTACAGTAACAAAAAGCTCTATTTGGAAACAGAAGGACTCAAAGCCAAAAAATTTCCAACCTTATTTACATCTCATCCAATGCATATATAGCATTCCAATCTGACCTAAGTCGGTTACAAAAACTTGCTCCATGAGCTGTATCAGAAAATATCTGCCTAAAGGGATGTCCACCTACAAAAGTTATGGTGTGGAAATATCTAGAACAGGGGCAGGTGGGAGATATTCTCAGTTTTTAATGCAAGCAGCTGGGTCATCGACCCTCTCTGATAAATGCAACAAATATTTGCGTTTGCATCACTCAAACTGGTCGTTGAAATGTCTAGTCACTAAAACATACAAATCCAGATCCAAAAATTGAAAGTGAAGATATCCACCAGAAAACCTGCCAAATGAAAGAGGAGGCAAAACAAGCATTTTCGCCTTTTGCAGCATGTTGAAATTCACCAGAATGGAGGAGATATGGGTAGTCAAAGTTTCAGTCAACTGCCTATGTGTATCACTTTGCATCTACACTTATATCGGCCTTTGAAACCTTGTCTGAAACTGCCTTTGCATATGCAAAGCGCTTTGTATATATCGGGCTGTGTCGGGCTATCGGGATGACCTCCAATCGAGTCACTGATGTGCAAAGTCTTGTCGAAATGCCTTTGCATATGCTTTTCCATTCGGCATTTAAAAAGCCTTTGAAGTTGCCTTTGTATATATAGTTGTATATGCATGTGCCTGTATACAACCGCGGGCCTTTACCTTTTGAGTCGGTCTTTGAAATGCACCTGACACATGGCACCACCTAGTTAGTCGCTGAACTGATCCCTAGGACCCATCGCTAAAAAATACATGCTCCATCAACCATCAGAAAAACCTTGAGTTGAGCTGCCAATGCACTTTATCACACCAAAAATTCCTTTGCATATCAGCCTTTGTATATGCTTGTTTCTGAGATTGTATATACATACAATCACTCGTATATAAGGCGTGGACCCCAAATATTTATAGAACCATTTAAAAATGCACACAGGTCCGGCTTGTATCTCCTCCTTTTGCATATCACTTTGTATATTTGCACATACCAATGTAATATGCATAGCGCGGACCCCAAATATTATGGAGCGGATTGGCATTGCTATCGGGTCCAGGCTTTGTATGTAACTCCTTGTATGTCTCCTTTGTACATGCCAACATACAATCGCTTCAACATGCAAACTGCAGACTCAATGCTGAATATGCCAAATTTGATTTTTTAAGTCAGGTCCACCTTGCATATCACCATTGTATCTGACCTTTGTATATCGCAATATACAATGTGAAATATACAAGGGAAACTATAGACTCACTTATACATTGCAAACACTTTACTTCGGCATATGCAAAAACCTTTGTATATCTGATTGTATATGAAAACATACAATCATAAATATACATACAAATGCGTGGACCTGAAAAGATCATTAACCATTTTGTATCTTTGCAACAGGTCCGGCTTATATCGCTTCTCTTTGTATTTTTTGTTTTGTATATTGCAACATACAATGCACTCAATATACAAGTCACGGACTTCAAATTTTTATAAAGAAGATTGGAATCATTTTGAAATCCGGCTTGTATCTAACTCCCTTTGTATATCGGCATACATACAATGCACTTGACATACAAGCTGCGGATCTTAAACATTATGAAGCATTCTAAAAATACTATCGGGTTTGGCTTGTATATCACCATTGTATGTTCGCCTTGTATATCGCATGTACAATGTAAACATACAAGCAAAAACATACATCCACCTGACCTTTGCCCTTATCAACTATATTGCATACCCGTTCAGGTCTGGCCAATGCATATTAGGAATGCATGCTCCTTTGTATGTGTGAACATACAATCGCACTTGTATATGCAACTGGTGGACCTCATGCCTTGTATCTTTTCTTTACTTACTGCTTGTGCATCTACCCGATATACATTCCGCTTTGTATGCTCACATTGTATGTCGAACACATACAATCTCCTTTGTATACCTATGGGCCCCACCAATTGCATCTTACCTTTGTATATGCGCTTTGTATATTTCCGATTGTATGAAAGTTACAACTACCCAATATACAATCACCTTTGTATCAAAGCAGACCCCACATTCCTTTGTATATTTCGGCCTTGTATGTCGACTTTGCATGTGCACCGATATACATTCTCTTTTGTATGTCCCCTTGTAACTTGCCGATATACATTGCACTGTTCATTCACTCTTGCATGTATGACTTGCATCTTTTCTTTGCATCTGTGAATTGTATATGAGATACAATCACCTTTGTATGTGCGGACCCCACTTTCGCTTGCATCTTTTGATTGTATATCAATGATATACATTTTCCTTATGCATCTTTTACTTGTATGTTTCTTTTCTATGTGCTATTGTATCTTTGCCTTGCATATTGCCGATATACATTCTTCTTTGTATATGGCCCTTGCATATTCAGATATACAATCTGCCTTGTATCTTGGCAATGCAGATTTCCTTTGTATATGTGAACATACAATGGCGAATGTACATGCGAACATACATTCAAAAATGCATATACAAATACTAAGTATAAAAACTGAGAAATCCTTATGATAGAAAATACTTGAAGCTAAAATATTTTTGGGTTTTTCTGGGTTTTCAGCAAAGATTCTCAAGGTGAGATTTTTTGGGATTTTTTGCAAGGCACAACATGAGTATTTGAAGGATTCAAGCCTTTTGGGGTGATTTCCTAAAGGATTTTTGAGAAAATACAAGGTGAACTGTTTAACTCTAGGCAGAGGAAAATAGGTCAACAAAAGCATCACTTGTACTTTTGCAAGGAATAAAATGAGCCATCTTGGAAAACCTATCAACAACTACATAAACTGAATGAAAACTCATTTGTGTCTTTGGTAGCCCCATAACAAAGTCCATACTAATGGATTCCCAAGGCCTATTGGGAATGGTTTAAAGGCTGGTACAGTCCTGCATTAGTGTACTCCCTTTGGCTATTTGACATATAGTACACCTCTCCACAAACTTTCTTACATCTATTGCATCCTTAGGCAAAAATAGTGCCCTCTCAACTGCTCCAATGTCTTATCAAGCCCAAAATGACCTGCCATACTACCACAATGCTTCTCTTTGATGAGATTTTCCCTCATGGAACATTTTGGCACACAAAGTTGTGCGCCCTTAAACAATAAATGATCTTGGAGAAGGTAATCTAACCACTTCTCATTGTTAGTACTAATAGGCTGCTTACAAACCTCATAGGCTTCTTTGAAATCCTCATCATCCTTATACATCTCCTTGAGTGCTTCAATCCCAACACCCTTCAACTGAATTTATTACACCATTAATACTCTTCTGCTCAAGGCATCAACCACCTTATTACTTTGCCCCTTCTTGTGTTTGATTGTGAAAGTGAAATTTTGTAGGTATTCAACCCACTTAATGTGCCTTTGACTGAGTTTTTCTTGGCTATTGATGAATTGCAAGGCATGATTGTCTGTATAGACCAAAAAATCCTTCGGTAGAAGGTAGTGTCTCCATTTTTTGAGGGATTGAACCATTGCATACATTTCCAAATCATATGAAGAGTACTTTTTCTTTGCATCATTCAGTTTTTCAGTAAAGTATGGTATTGGTTTGTTGTCTTGGCTTAAAGCTATCCCTATAGCATGTCCACTAGCATCACATTCTATTTGAAAGACTTTATTGAAGTCAGGTAAGGCCAAGATAGGCTTCTTAGTCACTCTCCTTTTCAAATATTCAAAACTCTTATCAGCTTTCTCAGTCCACATGAATTTGTTTTTCTTATCCCCCTTAATAGTATCTATGATAGGTGCACATATATGACTAAACATTTTGATAAATTTCCTATAAAAACTTGCAAGACCATGGAAAATTCTCACCTCTGTGACTGATCTAGGTGTAGGCCACTCCAATATTGCCTTCACTTTGCTTGGATCCATCTTCAAATCCCTTTTGAGACCACAAAACCAAGGTACAACAGCTCTATCTTCATGAACTCACACTTTTTAAAGTTGATCAGCAATTTTTCCCCTTGTAGCCTTCTCAAAACCAAATTCAAATGATACAAATGCTCTTCTTTGTTAGAACTGAAAACCAATATGTTATCAAGATAAACAACAACAAAATTACCAATGTATGGCTTGAGGACCTCATTCATGAGCCTCATGAATGTACTAGGTGCATTTGAAAGACCAAATGGCATAACAAGCCACTCATGCAGGCCCTCATTTGTTTTAAATGTTGTTTTCCTTTCATCTCATTGTCTGATCCTCATTGGATGGTATCCACTTTTGAGGTATATCTTTGAGAAGTAACTTGCCCCACTTAAACAATCCATTAAGTCCTCTATTCTTGGAAGTGGAAACCTATATTTGATTGTTATCTTGTTTATTGCCCTCGAATTAGTGCACATTCTCCACTCACCTCCTTTCTTAAGTGCCAAAATAGTTGGAACTACACAAGGGCTAAGACTCTCCCTGATTAATCCTTTATCAAGCAACTCTTGTACTTGTTTTCTGATTTCTTCATTTTGTTGGGGTGTCATTTTGTAGGCTGCCTTGTTTGGTAGACTATCCCCTAGTATGAAGTCTATATGGTGACTTATATCTCTTATTGGAGGAAAAGAATTTGCAAGTTCATCCACAACTATATCTGCATAATCCTTCAACATGTCTTGAATCTCCCATTGCAACTCATCAATTCTTGTTGTTGTTGTTGTGACAGTCTTAGGTCTGACCAACACTGCAAAATCTATCTCTTCCTCCATTGTTTTTAGAAAGTCTTTTTCATCCACTAACATCACACTTGATCAAACCTTTTGGTCTATATCTTCCTCTTTCAAAGGTGCTAAGGTGTAGGTAACTCCACCGTTCTCCAAAACATAGACATTCTTCCTACCATTGGGCATTGTTTTTCTATCATATGGCCAAGACCTACCAAATAATACATGGTACACATCCATAGGAATGATGTCACATAACACCTTATCTTTGTACCTTCCTATTTGAAACTCTAGCCAACACTGTTCATTGACTAGTATTTATTGTCCCTTATTCAACCATGAAACTTTGTATGGTGCAGGATGAGGTAATCTCTTCAAACTCAATCTATCTACCATCTCAATAGCAACTAGATTATCAGTACTACCAGAATCTATAACAACTTGACAATACTTACCTTGGCACTTGCAAACAGTTCTGAATAGTGACTTCCGTTGAGGTGGCTCCTTCTCCATTGGAACCTTGATCAATGTCCTTTTCATCAGTAAGGATTCTACTTTCTCTGGTTCCTCTGGTTGTGGTGAGGAGTTAACACTCTCTTCATCTCCTCCTTAAGCAACTTGAGTTCTTCTTTCACTTCTAAAGGTGGTAGTTGATTGCTCTTCTGAACACTCCCAAGCTTGATGGCCTACAAATTTGTTGTACTTGCAGCATTTACTTGTGAAACCATTGAACCCTCCTCTTTGTCCAAATCTTCCCTTAAAATTAGGCCTTCTTCCTCTAAAACCTCTTCTTGAACTTGATTCTTGTTCTTGGGAGGTGTTTGATTCACCTTGATTTCTTTGTGGCTTTCCTCTACCAACATATGGACCTCTACCTCTGAAAGTCCTTCCTCTACCTCTATTCTATTTTTCTTTCTTCTTATTCAACTTCTCCTCAGTCTTTAAGGCTAGTTGATAGCATTCCTCAAGTGTCCTAGGGCTTGTAAGGCTCAACTCATCTTGTAAGTTGTACTTCACTCCATTAAGGTATCTTGCAACCTTTTCAGTGTCATCCTCCATGTGTCCTGATCTGGTACTCAACTTGTAAAACTCTTTAGTGTACTCTTTCACTCCCATATCCTTTTGTTTCAAGTTCTACAACTTCCTATACAATCAAGTCATTTACTCACTAGGCATGAATTTTCCCTTCAACTTGGCAATCATCCTATCCCAATTTAAGTAATCTTGGATTTGTCTTTCTTTCTCCTTTCTTCCTGAACATAATCCCACCATAGGGATGCATGACCTTTTAACTTAGTCCTGGCCAACTTTACTTGTTGCTCTTCAGGTACATCCTCAAACTCAAAGTACTTATCCAACTCCCCTATCCAATCAAGGAGTTCTTCACCATTCAAACTACCTAAATATACTAGAAGTTTCATCTTCACTTTGGTTCCATCACCCTTGACTTCCCTCAACAATCTTTCCGTCCTCAAATCATCAGCATCTCTCTCTTCTTGAGGTTCTTCTTGTGGTGCTTCATCCACCACTTCATCTTGGTCACTCATATCTCCTATAACCACTCCTCTTCTTTGGTTAGCTTCCACTACAGTTAGTCTTGCATCCAAACTGACTCTCATTTCCCTCATTTCTCTGGCAAGGGCTTCTCCCAAATGTGTTGCTATTCTTTTTGATATCCTTTCAGCTACATTGATTCTTGGAGGCATCTTTCTTCTCTTTGACTGTTAACTCTTTCTTTGGCTTTCTTGACTTTATGGATTGACCTACTCTAATACCAATAATGATGCAGAGAATGAACAAAGGTTAGAAAACAATCTTTAAAGGTTCTATCAACTCTCCTATGGTACCTTCAACTGTACTCTGCAAGTTCTTCCTACAAAACCTTTCTCTTTAGACCTTGAAAGCCTTTGAATACCTATTGGTATGAAAATATGACAACTCTCTCTTTCTTGAACCCCCTTGGGCTTTATAAATTTTTAACACACTCCACGGGCTCTCATCAAACCCTCCTTAACCGATAATGAACTCAATCAAGACAAGTTTTCACAAACCCTCAATAACTCTAGGGTTTTAATAGTCCTATTTAACATGGAACATACATAGTCAAGGATGTCTCATACATGTGGAGGTTTCAAGGGATGATACTTGGTAGAGAATTGACCAATAGCCTAATGAAGGTTTTCACCAAATTTCATGATTTTCATTGGAGACAACAAGAGATATGAATTTTTTAAGGGTGCTGGAAATCCTAGTTCTGTCACAGGTAGTCAACAAGGTTTTTTCTTATTTATGGAACAAGCCTTCATGAAATCACTCAAAATCAATTGCATTAGACCTTTACAACAAAATGTTCTTCAAACTTCATACACTTTCAACCTATACATGTACCGTACAGGGCCGTACAATAGTGTTTTCTTGCTGTAATTCATAAAAATAGTCGAAATGCAATAAAAACAGGGTTTCTTAAAAGGAAAATTATTTTATTTCCTTCTTGTAGTGTTCTTTCTTTTCTTCACGAGAACAACCTTTTAATAGCTAGAAAATCAAAATATATGTCTCCTTACACAAAATATAAAAACACAGTCTTAAACTTGACATTTATGCCTACAACCTACTAAAAAATAGTCAAAAAGACATCAAGAATAGGGTATCCTTCATGAAAATTGCCTCTTCACCTTCTTGGAGTGTGCATTTCATTTCTTCTTCGTGAATGCTATCCCAAAATCAGTTACAATATCAAAAGTAGATGTTTTTCCTTCAAAACTTAATGATATTGTCTTAAACTTGAGATTTTTCACCTATATCACTACCTAAACTTGAAAACAACATGTGAAAGAGACCCTACATGGTCTATCATGGTCCTTGAAGACCTTATTGAACTCAACAAACCCATTTTCAAGGCTGAGGAACAAACCCCAGCTCTCCAACAAGCCAAAAACCCCTAGAAAATTCAAATTTGGTTTTGGCAGGAAAATCCAAAATTCAAATTTCTATGCCTATGTACACATCGTAGACCATTGGAAAAGATCCCAATGGACCCCCTAAGACATCTAGACACACAACTAGGACTCTTAACATCAAAATGACCTAAAAAACTTGACAATGAGTGATGCTCCTGCATTAAGTTTGTAAAAACTTTATTAATTGTGGTCATAAGAGTGCATGCAAACTCCATTGAAGAGACTAAAAGGATGGGTGTACATACATAAGAAATTTTGTAGATGATTTAAAAACTTAATTCAATCCACCTTATCATAATTTGGGTATCCACTTAGAGGTACAATTGATCAATGAACAATTAAAATATATTCCACAAAGATAAGAAGCTTTATTTTATTTTTTAGGTTCTAGGATTGTTCTATTGCATGCCTCATGAGTGGGATGAGGATTTCAAATAAGAGTATTTTGAAATTTTGTTTCATTTATTTCCATCTCAACCTTTGTTTTATGGAATGGTTTTTATATAAGACCTTTACATAACAAATTCCAATGTATATCTTTTTTAATAAATTGGGATTTTTCCTCCCATAGAAGTCCCTATTGACACACCACTTACATTTTTATAGTCTGATTGCTAGTTCTAACTTTTTTAATGCTCTCTCCCTCAGTGTTTTACTTATTTCACATTTAATACTTTGATTTAAAATAATACTATTTAATAAATCATTAGTTTATTGAGCACATGGATTTTCTATGAAATTTCTTCTACTTATATAATTAATAAATCATGAGCAATTTTCTCTACTTAATTTGCATAAAATTTGTAAAAGAAAAATATTGAAAAGGAAAATTATAGTTAATATGTGTATTATGGAATTAAATTTGACAAATTTTAATAGGAAATGAAGGTCTTTTAGGGGAAAAAGAGAATACTATTATTAAATTTCTAGATAAAAATACAAAAAAATCTTTTAGACTAAATTAAAAAGATTTTTTTTTATATTTTATTAAAATAAGCTTAAAAAATTATTGAATTCCCTAACAATTATGGTTTCTTAAGATTACTATTTGATTGTCCTTTATTAATTTTAAAAATGATTTTTAACAGACATGTAAGGGCCTAGGAATGAATAGGTATACATGGCAAGTCTAATGATGATCTAATGACCTAGCACACAACCCATGTGTGGCATCAAAATGACCTCTTTATTTATATTAACTAATGGTAGCATCTAGTTATCTCATATGCCACCTCTTAGCCTTTTGTTTCATTCTCATTAGCCACTTGTTTCATTGTCATGCTTAGTCACCCTTTAAAACTTTTGTTCTATCGTTGAAGTTACAAAATTTTCCCTGCTGATTCAAATTTTCCAAGAAATTACTTAGCTGATTTTTAAATCATCTTGGTGATTCTTTTACTAGTCAGATAGGCAATTGTATAAATTAACATTATGCATACAAAATTTTGCATGCATCCATATTGGCACTATTTTGGGCATTTGAAATCTTGTTTATTTGATCTTGGGGTGTGCTTAGCATTGTTATACTCTAGTTATCCTTCACTAATCATGGATTTGAATGTATTAATATGTGAACTTTTGATATTTGGAGGGTCCTTTCCTTGAGCAACTTTAATAGATTTTATCTCAAATATGTTTTAATTCAAGTACTACTAGTAGCTTCTTATATTTTTACAATTGCTTTTGGAGAGAGGTGTCACTTTATTTCAATTGTCCACAACTATCATAGTATTATTTGTTATAATTTATCACTCCCATACAACCTCTAGGATTTTGTTCAACCATTACACTAATAGGTTAACAATTTTAATAGTTCTCAAGTTCTTCATACAATAATAGTCCTTTGTCATTGGTATCCATTATGCATTATTATTTTTATTTCTCTTGCCATCACAAGGATATCCCTTTAGTAGAGAGGATGAATATTAAGGCAAACCTAGGTCTCTAAGGATGCTACTACCACACACAATCAATAATCTCTACAATTTTGGGTCATCAACTCTCTAGTGTGAGAGTTCTTTTGTTACATTTATTTTTATTAGAATAGTTTAATTTAATAGATTAAATATAATAGACAGTATTTTTTTTCTCTAGATCTATAGCATTCTACTACAATTTATAGATCTAGTGTAGAAATTAAAATAGTTATATTATAAATTATTAGATTAATTTAGTTTGATTTACAAGTTTTCATTTCACAATAGCATTATACTTCTCTAGAAAACAACAAACCTAAGGACAAGCATCAAACAAACAAAAAATTAACTTCAAGAAAATAATGATTAGACCCATTAAACACTCATGAAACAAGAAAAAGAAAGCATCCATTCTACAACACTACACAAAAATCAGAAAATTGTATCCTTTTCTTTTTATTTTGTAAAGGACACTTGGGTAGAAAGAGAAGTGAAGGAACTTGTATTCAAATTGGCCTATTTTTCATTGGTTCTTAAAGGTATTGTTCAAAGGATGTTTTAAACAAAAAGAAAAAAGAAAAAGAATTTGTTGATTTACATTTTAACTCATTCAAGAATTTAGTTTAAATCATGTCTTAAGCTTGCACATGAACCATTGAAACCAAGAAAAGAACAAAAATAATAGTTGCATTTGCATAAAGTTTAGCATTGCTTATTAGATAATTTGTTAATCATTTGTGCATTGAAAAATACAAAAGCATAGCTTAGTTTTGATTTATTTTATTTGTTATTTTTTATGTCAACATTTAATTTATTTTACAATATTCTTTACATGCATATTCAAAGAAAAATAACAAAACAAGAATATAATAACATAGCAACTTAGGTCCTTGCATGTTTGAGCCTAGTACTCCAAAACTTAGTCTCAACATCTACACACTCAATAAGAAAGAAAACGTCCAAATAGTAATCAAGTGACAAGAATAGACACAAATAATTCAATGTCCATTTGCAAGTTGAGATCATGAAAACATATATTTAGTAATCCCAAAGAGGATTCATATCCATAACTTCTTTACTATGGTCACATTCAATGTATTACACTCATTTGCCAAGGTGTTAAGGAGGATCGAGTCGAAACCATTCTTCAATAACTTGCATAGAACTTCCCCCCCCCACCTAAACTCATTGAGGAATGATAAGCTTAGGCCATTTAATCGATATAACAAGAAAATGATTAACAATATCTTATTGTATTAGCACATATTGAGGCCTTGTTTGATGTAGAGACTCTTCATCTCAATATATTCTTGGAAAACACTTCTGAAGATATTGAAACCATATGTACCATCACCAACCCTTATATTACTATCATGACAATCACACCTTTACAAAAACAAAGAATTGTTGCAACCCATATGGCACTTCTCCCTTGTGAAGAAAATAGACCTCCATATACTTCATCACTTCACTTAATTTTTCCACAAGGAGGAGTGATCTTTCCATATACAAGCCACATGTGTGCAATATGTCTACCATCATCTTTGATTAATGTGCAATATTGGTGAGTTAAATTTAGAGAGTACAAGACATATGGGTATTTTTTGGGGTCCAATTCTCATCAACCTATTGCACCCTTAACATATCTTGTAGAGCTTGGTTATTTAATCCATCCAATTCATATACATCTCATGTACTCTTTGTTAGTTCTAAACATTATTATATATTACTTATTCTAAGTAATATATTTTAGCACATGTATTAAGCCACCTTATGTGGCAATGTGTCACTTGAAGAGTTGTTGAACTCTTCCAAGCTATGTGGCATTCTATTTTCTCCACTTGGAGAAAACATCTTGCCACCTCTAGAGATTTGCATGAGTCAACTCCTTGAAAGTTTTGAACTCTATGCACTATTTGTACACTCCAATCCCTTTGTGGATAAAAAGATATTGAAGATCATTTATTCTCTGTTATATCCCAAATTTTTGTCTTGCTATACTTTTTACTTTTTACTTGGACATAACTAAATTTATTAATGATGTTTAGACTAATGACAATGAAAGTGATGGATTATATTGAATGTCATTTAAGAAATTATGGAAAAGATTATGTTATTATTGATTTAATAATTGCATTATGAGATTTGATTTATTATTTGAATTATTTGAATAATGATGCACTGATCATATATTGTTTAGTTACAAGTTGAAACAGGAATACCGATTCTCAGATGACTCTCAAAGAAAAGAGAGTATCTTTCAAGGAGAGAGATATAGACCTTGGGTTAGGAGTGGTTTATTTGCCAAATCGAGTATAAGTGTTTAACAGAAATGTGAACCAATGTGTCGTAAGAGGTAAGTCTTGTCTTGTTAGTTTACTTCTAAACCTAATCGACAGGTAGTCGATATTATTTACAAATCTTTCTAAGTTGTAGTAAGTCATCTTAGTCATTAACAACGTTAACGACATCGTTTGAGTATGATTTGTAACTATTTACGATTAACATAAATATTACGATGTTATTGTTGTAAAATAGTTATCTTATTTTTATTAAGACACTTGAGGTATTTTAACCGATTCTTAACATTAAGACTTTATCGTTGAGTTAAGATGACGTGTTTTTATTGACGGATCGTGATGGGGAGACTAACTCAACCCAGTCACATTTTTCGTAATCCTTTGTTTTAGTATTATCCTTTTATTGATAAAATCATAATAATCAAATAGAGATAATGATATGAAAATAATATTTGATATAATCAAATATTATATGTTTATGAGTTGAATGAGGTAATACCTCATGATATATTATTATGGTTTTTAATTGAGCAGTCATAGGCATCTATTGAGGAGTGCCTTAAATATTAAAACATGATGGATCAAACTACTCATTAAGAGTAATCGATTGGTCTCTTTCTATTATTGAGTTGGTTGCCTCATTTATGAGGAGTGGTGTGTAACCAGCCACATTCACAAAATCATCTTAAATTTTTTTTAAAAGACTGACATATGGTGTTGATTGCACCTTTGTAGCTTGCGGTTGAGTCTTAACTGGAGACCAAAACCATTGTTCATAAATCCGTTTTTAAATGTCATGAGTGGAGTGCCTAGTGCCATGACTCATTGATGAGTCAGTTGGGAGCTCTTAAGAAACCACGACTTGATAGTTGATGGGGATGGGATGTTAGAGGGAGTTCAATAGCTGAGATTGGGAGAGGACTCCACATGGGCTAGGAAGGTATCCTTTGGAAGAATACAATCTATTGTGTAGCTATCTCTGCTGTGTAAATTGCCACCTTAGGTAAATATCTCTACATATTGTGATCATTTAAATCAATGAAAGATTAATTTTTGCCTTGTCTTGGATATTTGTCCATTATCATTTTGAGAAATTCTAAGTTATTCTGTATTTATTTCGATGAGGATGAGTAGATTGTCTCTTCCTAATAATGATATAGCCTGATTATTTGAGTCAACCAATTAAGAAGGTATTAAGAGTCATTGTATGACTGGTATTATATTTCAGTTTTAACTTGAGAGTCATTACAGATTGGTAAGGCCGAATCATAGGAATGATAATGAAATCCATCTTATGATTTATATAGGCCGACCTTGTGTCTTAGTTTGAAATTGTGATACTTGTCTTGATATGAGTTTAGGAACCAAATGATTCTTTTATTTTTATTGCATGAAGGAGAATGTAGCTATCACGAAACTAGTGAACCAGTCTCATACTTGATTGAAGACAACCGACTGTGTAGATGTATGTTAGTCTTGAAAAGTAATTCGAAAGAATTAGTAGAGGCTAATTATTAAGGGAAAACTTACCAAACTATGAGTAGTATGGTCTTGAATATCAAATAGAAAATAATATCTTTTTGAAACCATTCTTGGTTAATACATTGGTCAAGAACATTTTCCTTATTCATAGAATTCAGAGTCTAAGTGATCTATGACAACTATGGTAAACCTATTGAGTTATAAATTAACTAAGGATAGTTTAGAAAAATGAATAAATTCTTCTATATTATCTATACAAATAATCTTGGCATGTATAGTTTTATAGTATACCATTTTATGTCAAAAGACTATGTCTACAACTTTACATAGAATTCCTTTATGAGTATATGAGAAGTGAAGGTAATGGAATCACATAGAAGTGAATTGAATAGGATTCATGTTCCTTGAAATAGGAGTTATTATTTTTTCAAGGAGTTAAAATATTCCTTACCATCGATGAGTTAAACCATTGGTCGATTAAGAACCTAAGTCTCTTAGGGGTTGATATATATTTATTTTGTGAAATCATATTTTCCAAGGGTAATAGGTAAACCCTATAAACGATTATGAACCAACTATATAGTTATGACATTTAAACTTATCCTTGTCAAGGAAGCCAATATCATGGCACGATGATTAAACTATTTATGTAAATATTGTTAGTATGAATAAACTGTGAGAATACGACAGTATCCAAGTCGAGTAGGGGTGGGTGAACATAATGACCACATTCATTATGAGCATTATTGATATTAAAGCTTTGGACAAAGTAATGCAAGTGTCTTATGGATGCATTGTCGGTTCATTGTATTTGGAATGCACAATCTATTAGAAATCATACTTATCTAGTGGGTATCTAGGGTTGTATGGTTGATAGATAGGTGTAGGATACAACACTATGTACTTGAGATAGGCAAATTACCACTGGTCACCTTTGGTCTATATCCCTCGTGAAGGGTCTAGGGCCACTTCCTATGTGGAAGATGTGTGGGAGATCGCGGGTCTGTGGATGGAGGTAAATCATTGGAAAGATACTCTCTCTCCAAGAAGAAGATATGCCAAGACTTGTGATAAAGATGTTAGATATTTAGCAACAGTATTTATTCCAAATTGTCTATGTAATTGATTTACATTGTAAACTTTGTCATTGAGAAAGACACCATGATGTATTGTTCTTTGTAAAGGAAAAATCTTGTAATTATTGATATTTGTTTATGAGTTAACTAAAAGAAAAATTTCTCTATCTCATTTTTACCTAGTTGAATTACTCTATGGTAAAATTTTCTAGTTTTACTATGTTTTTAGAACGTGGATGTTACATATAGTATCAGAGCTACCAGGTTCAACACTTGGTCTTATGAGACCACTATACTTGCTTGTAGTCAACATTATGTGGTTAGCTAATGTTTGAAAATTTATGTGCCAGGATGGTACATCTTAAGAAGATAGCAAGAAAGTATGTTAATTCGAGTCAACGATTCCTTAAAGCAAAAAGAGAACATGAGGCCATTATCAAAACCTTTGAGGGAACCAATGATGAGAGTGACATTTGGTTAAGTGATACTGAAACTCTGGAGATTTCCTTAACTCGAATCAAGTGAGTGAGAAGGGAAAACATGGAAAGAGTTAAGATCACTGCCAAAATCATAGAGTATATGTCAGATGAGGAAACAACTTTGGTTAGGCGAGATCCCTGCATACCCCAACTATTGAGATCATAGAATTTAGGTTTGATAGTGAGTCAGAGGGTTATATACCTCGAGATTATGTATCAAAAAATGAGTCTGAAGGATATACTCCTCTTGAGCATGAATTTTGAAGTCATTTCTTATATAAATGAGGAATACCCTTTGTTATTGAAATAAATAAAAATAGTTATTTTGGTGCCAAACTATTGTTTAATTTGAGTTTATTATGTTTTGATTTAATGGGATGCATTATAATGAAGAACTAATGGACAACTCAATATTCTTAGGTGTGAGAAATCGATAAACATGGTTTGGATAAGAACTAACCAAGGAGAAAGTGAAGAGGAAAACCACCCGCCAAATAATAAGTTGGACCAAATCATAACCATGATTGAGGAAACCAAGAAAAGACTGGGTGATTTGGAAAAGAAGGTGGATGATAAAGGGAATACTGAGGGAGGAGGTGAAAACTATCATGGTGAAAGTGGAGAAGATCATGAAGATCAAAGTAAGAGTATGAAACCTCATAAAGAGGCAAGGGATATATTAATCTCGGAGCTCTCAAACGATATGAAGAAGGTTACTCCACTAAAATTTGATGGGATAGAGACCAGAGATGATGTAGAAGCTTGGTTAACAGAGATGGAAAAATATTTTGAGATAAGAAATTACTCAGAGGTGACCAAGGCAGTATGGGAAGCATTCCAACTGGTAGGAGAAGCATCCACTTGGTGGATGAATAAGAAGATGGAATTGAATTTAATCTCTCCAAGGGTAACTTGGGATGAATTCGTGGAACTCTTTTGCAAGAGATGGTTACCACAACTCTATTTTGATAAAAAACTGACTAATTTTCAAAATCTTCGACAAGAAGATATGACAATGGTGGAATATGGAGAAAAATTCACTCGACTCTTGAAATATGTTCCGTAGTATCAAAAGGATGAGAAATTCAAGATCAAAAAATTCATCATGGGCTTAAATGCTCAAATTGGTAGTGAAGTGGATGTGCACATGGTCCCACAACAATGGATCAAGTGTACAAGAAAGCAATCAAGAAAGAGCAAAAGCTAAAATCCATCTTAGCTTATCATGATAGAAGCCGTAAGAGGTTTAATGGAACTCCTAACAATCAACCATACAAGAAAAGATATGAAAAGATCTATGATAACAAGAGAAAAGATAAAGGACCTCAGAAGAACAAGGGTGGATCTGGTAATGAGAAGAAGAATGGCAACTACAAAAGAAATGAGGATAATAATGGGAAGACTTCAGATAAGAAAGGACCCATTAGAGGATGCTTTACTTATGGGGGCAACCATTATGCAAATCATTGCCCTAACAAAAATCAAAATGGTCAACAAAGAGGTACTACACTACCTACTTAGCAAGAAGTATTCTAGCAAAGGATTCATGCAGCTCTCGACAATTGTCGAGCAGAGTATAAAATCACACCCATTGAGATGATAGGTACTTTGTTTGGAGTCCCTATATCTATTTTGATTGATACAGGAGCCACTAAAAACTTTGTTTCTCCTAGAATTTTGAATAAATTTCCTAGAAAAGCTAGATACATGTCTAAACCTTGGTCAATAGAATATGCTAACCAATCTAAGGCTCGAGTAGAGCAATGTTTGTTTGAAGCCAAGATTGATCTCCCTATTTTCTCAATGGAAGTAAACATGTATGTAGCTCCCCTAGGTTCCTATGATGTAATCCTAGGAATGAGTTGGTTATGGAAGCATAGAGCTAAGGTTGATTGTTTTTCAAAAACAATTGAATGCTTAGATGATTTGGGAAATCAGACCCAATTCCAAGGGATTCAAAGAGAAGTTAAAATAAGACCTATCTTTGCCAAACAATTGAAGAGGGTTAGAAAGAAGGGTTTTCATTTATTTGCAGTCAAAATGGAACAAGTGGAGGAAGGATTAGCGAGTCCTAGTTCATCTTTTGAAGAAAAGTATCCTTTTCTTCAAGAATTTTAGGATGTGTTCCCAGAAGAACTTCCAGGACTACCTCCCAAAAGGGTTTTTGATATTGTAATTGATATTAAACCAAGATCTAAGCCTATATCAAAAGCACCCTACCATATGACAACTACAAAGTTAATGGAATTGAAAGCACAATTACAAGAATTGTTGGCAAAAGGTTTAATCAGACCCAGTGTTTCGCCTTGGGGTGCTTCAGTTATTTTTGTTAAGAAGAAAGATGGAACCCTTCGATTGTGTATAGATTATCATATGCTTAATAAAGAAATGGTAAAGAACAAATATCCTTTTCCACGTATTGATGATCTTTTTTATCAGATGCGTGAAGCTGTTGTGTTTTCAAGGATTGATTTATGATTAGGATATCATTAGTTAAGACTGAAGGATGAAGATATTCATAAGACAACTTTTAGAACTAGATATGGACATGACGAGTTCACAATGTTTCCATTTGGTTTGATGAATGCACCCACTGCATTCATGAATCTCATGAATAGTATATTCAGAGATTGTTTGGACAAGTTTATTTTAGTCTTCCTGGATGATATACTCATTTATTCTAAGAATGAAGAGGATCATCAATGACACCTATAAATAGTTCTGCAAAGGTTAAGAGAACATAAGTTATATGGGAAATTGTCAAAGTGTACATTCTTCTAGAAGGAGATTCAATACCTAGGGCATATTATATCAGCTAATGGAATATCTGTTGATCCTGCAAAAATCACATCTATTCTAGATTGGCTTGTACCAACAAATGTGCATGAGATGCATAGTTTCATGGGCCTGACAGGTTATTACAGAAAGTTTGTTCTAAATTTCTCCAGTATTGCTAGTCCAATCAATTCCCTGCAAAGGAAAGGAAAGAGATTTGAATGGACGAACAAATGTCAGGATGCATTTGACCTATTAAAGGAAAAGTTAACTACAGCTCCAATCTTGAAAGTTCCTGACCCCAAAGGACAATTTGAGGTAATTACAGATGCCTCGAGAGAAGGATTAGGAGGAGTGCTTATGCAAGATGGAAGAGTTATAGCATATGATTCAAGGAAATTGAAATCTTATGAGAAAAATTATGCACCACATGATCTATAATTGGCAATAGTAACTCATGCCTTGTAGATGTGGAGACACTATTTGTTGGGAAAGCCTGTTGTACTTAAATCATACCATCAAAGTCTTAAGTATATTTTCTCTCAATCGCATTTGAATGCCAAACAAAGGAGATGGTTAGAATTGATATCTGTCTATGACTTTGAGATAAACTACATCAAAGGAAAAGAGAATACAGTAGCTAATGCTTTGAGTCATAGAAGACATATAGCTTCTATTGTTTCTATTCGTGGAAATTTCAAGGATTTGGTGTTGCAAAATTTGTCTAGTGATGAGTTTTATGAGCAAGTCAAGCAGGCTCTAAAAAATAATCCTAGAGATCCAAGGTATGATGGTTTTCTATTTAAGTCAAATGGACTATTGAGGTATAAGGGTAGAATATATGTTCCTGATTTAGCTGAATTAAGGGATCTAGTATGGAAATAAGTTCATATTGCACCATATTCTGGACATCCAGGAGTAACCAAACTTCTAGCAGATGTTAAACCTCTTTATTTCTGGAAAGGAATGAAGAATGATGTTGCAAGATTTCTAGCAAGCTATTTATAATGTCAAAGGGTAAAAGCAGAGCATCAACACCTTGCAGGATTGTTGTACCCACATGATGTGCCAAAGTGGAAATGGAAAGTTATTAGTATGGATTTTGTTCAAGGTCTTCCAATGTCAAGGAATAGACATGATGCCATTTTAGTTGTGGTTGATAAACTCACAAAGGTAGCTCATTTTATACTAGGGAATTTGACTGATAGAGCACCTATGTTAGCTCGCAAATTTGTGCAAGAGGTGTTTAGATTGCATGGCTTCCCTAAAAAGATTATCTCAGATAGAGATGCGCATGTAACATCAAGGTTTTGGCAAACTTTATTTTCTGCGCTAGGGACTAAACTCAATGTGAGTACAACTTACCATCCTGAAACCAATGGGCAAACTGAGAGAGTTAACCAAGTCTTGAAAGACTTGTTGCGAATGTTTTGCATGGATCAACAATATAAGTGGGAAGAATACTTACCACTTCTAGAATTTCTTTACAACAATTCCTATCATTCTACTATTAAGATGGCACCATTCGAATTATTGTATGGAAGAAGATGTTGAAATCCTATAAGTTGGGATAAGCTAGAAGATAGGATTAGTATCAGACCAGAAATGCTAGCTGAAATGGAAGAGAAGGTAAAGCTTATCAGAAGCCAATGATAGGCAAAAGAGCTATGTGGATGCAAAGTGTGTTCCAAGGCAATTCTCTGTTGGATAAAAAGTTCTTTTGAGGGTCATTTACCTCAGAAAAGTTCTATTAAGTTTGGGAAGTCTTCTAAGCTAGCCCCTTGATATGTGAGACCCTTTAAAGTGCTTGAAGTAGTCAATCTGGTTGCCTACAGAATTGCTCTACCACCAGCCTTGTCTAGAATGCACAATATTTTTCATGTGTCTTATTTGAAGAAATATATTACAGGTAATAATCATATTTTGACTTGGAATTCTTTATAGATGCAAGACCCATGGGTGGTCACTATCGAGCCACTCAAGGTGTTAGAAACCCAATGGGACCAATATGCTAAGGAAAATGCTACATGGGAGGATTACCATGAATTTTATCAAAAGTTTCCTCATTTATTTAATGATGTTACTAGTTGAAAACAATGAACTTGCTTTTTAGTTAGTTTTTAATACTTTATATCATCGAGGATGATGAATCTTTAGGGGAAGGATATGTTACACCCCTAATTTTTGTCTTGCTATACTTTTTAATTTTTACTTGGACATAAGTAAATTTATTAATGATGTTTAGATTAATGACAAGGAAAGACATGGATTATATTGAATATCATATATGAAATTATGGAAAAGATTATGTTATTATCGATTTACTAATTGCTTATGAGATTTGATTTATTATTTGAATTATTTGAATAATGATGCACTGATCATATATTGTTTGGTTACAAGTTGAAACAGGAATACACATTCTCAGATGACTCTCAGAGAAAAGAGAGAGAGGGTATCTTTCAAGGAGAGAGATATAGACCTCAGGTTACGAGTGGTTTATTTGCCAAATCAAGTATAAGTGTTTAACAAAAATGTGAGGTTCCAATGTGTCGTAAGAGGTAAGTCTTGTCTTGTCAGTTTACTTCTGAACCTAATCAATAGGTAGTTGATATTATTTACAAATCTTTCTAAGTCATAGTAAGTTGTCTTAGTCCTTAATAACATTAATGACATCATTTGAGTATGATTTGTGACTATTTATGTTTAACATAAATATTATGACATTATTGTTGTAAAATAGTTATCTTATTATTATTAAGTCACTTGAGGTATTTTAACCGATTCTTAACATTAAGACTTTATCGTTGAGTTAAGATGACGTGTTTTTGTTGATGAATCGTGATGGGGAGACTAGCTCAACCCAATCACATTTTCCATAATCCTTTGTTTTAGTATTATCCTTTTATTGATAAAATAATAATAATCAAGTAGAGATAATGATATGAAAATAATATTTGATATAATCAAATATTATATGTTTATGAATTGAATGAGGTAATACCTCATGATATATTATTATGGTTCTTAATTGAGTAGTCATAGGCATCTATTGAGGAGTGCCTTAAATATTAAAACATGATGGATCAAACTACTCATTAAGAGTAATCGATTGCTCTCTTTCTGTTATTGATTTGGCGGCCTCATTGACGAGGAGTCGCATATAACCAGCCACATTCACAAACTCATCTCAACAAATTTTGAAAAGACTGACATATGGTGTCGATTGCACCTTTCTAGCTAGCAGTTGAGTCTTAACTAGAGACCAAAACTGTTGTTCATAAATGAGTTTTTAACTGTCATGAGTGGAGCACCTAGTGGCACGACTCATTGATGAGTCGGTTGGGAGCTCTTAAGAGACCATGACTTGATAGTCGATGGGGATGGGATGTTAAAGGGAGTTTGGTAGCTGAGATTGGGAGAGGATTATGCATGGGCTAGGAATGTATCCTTTGGAAGAATACAACCTATTGTGTAGCTATCTCTGTTGTGTAAACCGCCACCTCAGGTAAATGCCTCTGCATATTGTGATCATTGAAATCAATGAAAGATTAAATTTTGCCTTGTCTTGGACATTTGTCCATTATTGTTTTGAGAAATTCTAACTTATTCTGTATCTATTTCGATGAGGATGAGCAGATTGTCTCTTCTTAATAATGATATAGCTTGATTATTTGAGTCGACCGATTAAGAAGCTATTAAGAGTCATTGTATGACTGGTATTATATTTCAGTTTTAACTTGAGAGTCATTATAGACTGGTAAGGCTGAATCATAGGAACAATAATGAAATCCATCTTATGATTTATATAGGCCGACTTTGTGTCTTAGTTCAAAATTGTGATACTTTTCTTGATATGAGTTTAGGAACCAAATGATTCTTTTATTTTTATTTCACGAAGGATAACGTAGTTATCATGAAACTAGTGAATCAATCTCATACTTGATTGAAGACAACCGACTGTGTAGATGTATGTTAGTCTTGAAAAGTAATTCGAAACAATTAGTAGAGGTTGATTATTAAGGGAAAACTTACCAAACTGTGAGTAGTATGGTCTTGAATATCAAATAGAAAATAATATCTTTTGAAACCATTCTTGGTTAATACATTGGTCAAGAATGTTTTCCTTATTCACAGAATTCAGAGTCTATGATCTATGACAACTATGGTAAACCTATTGATTTATAAATTAACTAAGGATAGTTTAGAAAAATGAATAAATCCTTCTATATTATCTATACAAATAATCTTGGCATGTATAGTTTTATAGTATACCATTTTATGTCAAAAGACTATGTCTACAACTTTACATAGATTTCTTTTATGAGTATATGAGAAGTGAAGGTAATGGCATCACATAGAAGTGAATTGAATAGGATTCATGTTCATTGAAATAGGAGTTATTATTTTTGTAAAGAGTTAAAATATTCCTAACCATGGATGAGTTAAACAATTGGTCGATTAAGAACCTAAGTCTCTTAGGAGTTGATATATGTTTATTTTGTGAAATTGTATTTTCCAAGGGTAATAGGTAAACTGTATAAACAATTATGAACCAGCTATATAGTTATGACATTTAAACTTGTCCTTGTCAAGGAAGCCAATATCATGGCATGGTGAGTAAACTATTTATGTAAATATTGTTAGTATGAATAAACTGCGAGAATACGACAACATCCAAGTCGAGTAGGGGTGGGTGAACACAACGACCATGTTCATTATGAGTGTTATTAATATTAAAGGTTTGGCCAAATTAATGCAAGTGTCTTCTGCATGCATTGTCGGTTCATTGTATCTGGAATGCACAATCTATTAGAAATCATACTTAGCTAGAGGTTATCTAGGGTTGTATGGTTGATAGATAGGTATAGGATACAACACTATGTACTCGGGATAGGCAGATTACCACTAGTCACCTTTGGTCTATATCCCTCATGAAGGGTAGGGCCACTTCCTATGTGGAAGATGTGTGGTAGACTACTGGTCTGTGGATGAAGGTAAATCACTAGAAAGATACTCTCTCTCCAAGCAGAAGATATGCCAGGACTTGTGATAAAGATGTCAGATATTCATCAGTAGTATTTATTCCAAATTGTCTATGTAATTGATTTACATTATAAACTTTGTCATTGAGAAAGGTATCAGGATGTATTATTCTTTGTAAAGGAAAAATCTTGTATTATTGATATTTGTTTATGAGTTAAATAAAAGAAAAATTTTCTCTATCTCATTTTTACCTAGTTGAATTACTCTATGGTTAAATTTTTTGGTTTTACTATGTTTTTAGAACGTGGATGTTACATTCTCCTTCTCTGTGATTTGCTTTGAATTTGATCTTGTAGATTCAATACCTCCATTCATCCAATTTATCAACCATCATCAGAAGGGTATCAGAACCATTGTTGATTCATGTGTTGGCTTGAAATAATTTTTGAGTTTCTCTTTCATTTTCTATAGTTTGAGGGTTTGTGAACTCCATTGTAGAAGGGTGACTGTTGTTATGGAGGTATATTACTATTGATTACAGAGGTGAAGTTTATTTTGTAGAGTTGCCAAAGTTTTCTCAAAGGTCACAACCTATTTCTAAAGATCCATGATTTTGTTTGTGAAGGCCACAGTCTGTTGAAAGGTCAATGACTTGGTAGATAGGCTACAACCTACTCAAAGGGCTCATGACCTACTAAAAAGGCATGTGGCCTACTACAAAAGGCACATGGCCTATTAAAAAGGCCTGAGGCCTATTGATTAAAGGGGCTCGTGCCCTGTATTGAAAAGTGTGGGGTTGTTCTCAAGGCTGCACCCTCCCTAAAAGGTTCCATAGACTACAAAAAGGGGTACCACAACCTGCAAAAGGGTGCACTTCCTGATTGAGATGGCCTCTCCCTACATACTACTCTACTAACAGAAATTAACCTCCATTCATTCAACCTCCATTGACAGGATTCAACCCTACAATCGATCTTAGATCTAAAAAATTAAGTTCAAATCTAGCATTTCAATTAGTTTTACTCTATATTTCTGGTTTTTATATTGCATTTCTAGTTTTATGGCTGATTAAGGTGGGGCTAAATATTTGCTCTTTCTTATTTTTTCCTCTCTCATTTTCTCTCTCAAATTTTGTGGGTGGGTATTTCTTTATGTGTAAATTTGTGTAAGCATTAAATTGCTCTATCCATTGGTGACAAATTCACACTATGTTATAAAATATCATTTTTTGTCTCCATTTGTACTACATATATGCAATAAGATATAAAGTGCCACCAAAACAAATCAAAGGGGGAATCAAAATAGTCAAGGAAGGGTTTTATTGAGTTTTTTAAGGACTCCTATATTTCTCATTTTTTCTTCTGAGCTATCTAAGTTTGCAATCAATATCTAAAGTATGGACCCTAATCTGCAAATTAAGCCTCTTACACCCTTTAACTATCATGAATGGAAGTTGAATGTCCAACTTGCATTGAAAAACAAAGGGTTTTATACAGTCACTATGGGAAGTGAGAAGGAATCTAATGCAGTCAAAGATAAAGAAAAGTGGTTTAATAGATGTGACCAAGCCTTTAGCATTAGATGCTTAAATCTATCTCAAGAGCTTCTCTTTCATGTTGAGACCTTGAAAAGTCCCCAAGAAGTATGGAAAAACATGAAAAACCTTTTGGGAAGGTTGATTAATTAAGAAGTCTTGAAATGGAAAATGAGTTAATAAGTTTAAGTCCCAATGACTTTAAAACTTTACAAAACTATTTTGAACACGAAGTTCAAATCAGTCAAATTGTAGCTCAAAGAATGTGGGATAGAAATGAAAGATGATCGGCTCATCTTATCAACACTTTCTAAGTTGGGTCTTCAATACTCCATCTTTGTCTCAACTTTCTACTCTACAAAAAGAGCCTTAGGAACAACATGGACCATGCCTTCTCTTGATGACTTTATTGCTGATCTTACCAAGGAGAAAGACAAGCTTATCCATAGGGGCACCATAACCTCCTATAAATCACATGCTCTTGTTGCAGAAAGTGGAAAGTCACAAGAAAAAACAAAGAAGAGACACAAGGATACATAAATAGAGGGAGAGAAAAAACTACAAACTCCACAATATTACAAAAAGAAAGATTAGAAATGCTCCTATTGTAACAGGCCAGGACATGAAACCAAACAATGTATGAAGAGAAAAATCAATAATCTCACTTAATTTCTTGAGGAGAATAACATAGTTGTATCTTCATCTTCATCATCATCATCATCAACAGACACCTTTAGAAACAAATAAGAAAAATCAAAGGGCATAGCACTTGTAGTATCTATGGTTCCATAATCCTAAAAGTGGCTCCTTGATTCAGGAGCTTCCCACCATATGGCTTATTCGCCATATCAATTCATGTCTTTGCATCCATCTCACACAGTGGAAATTTTGACTGCAGACAACCCATCCTTATGAGTGTGTGGAAGAGGAACTATTCAAATTGGCAATGGATATTTCACCAATGTCCTATATGTTCCAGAATTGACCAAGAATACCCTCTCAGTCTCTCAGATAGAAAATAGTGATAAAGGGAAGACAATTGAATTTGGACCCAATTTAGTACTCATACAGGATTTGCTTAGCAGAGAAATCATAGCAATTGGGAAAGCATATTTAACTCTTCTTGACTCTATACATTTACAAATTTTGCTCCTTGTGATTACTCTTTAGTGGTACATTCACCAACATCTAGTGTTGACAGTTTCTCTCCTCCACCATTCACTGTTGCTACAGAATTTAGAGATGCTTCTCAGGGAGCCTCCAGAAATTCTCCACAACAACATATTTAGGATATGAGTAGCCAACTGTGATTTCAGGACTTCTTCTTGTATCATGTTTTTCTATAGTGTCTTGTTCATTTTTTTATATATATTTTTCTCTTTTGGAGGGTTGTTTTTTTCCCACAGGGTTTTCTACCTTTCTCCACCTTATGGGAGATTCTATTGTACATGGTTACCTAATCAAGCCTAGTTGTCAGGACCCATCTTTATGCCCACCTAAGATGTGCTTAGGGGGGTGTTAGTACTAAACATTATTATATATTACTGTAGACACGTAAAAATGTCCCGAACCAATGAGCATTATTTTCACACCAATCTCTTCTTAGTTCCACATTCTGCTATTAATTAAATAATTTTTAATTATTTAATTAATTGATTTTCATATCTCTAGCCTATAATTAAATAAATTTTATTTATTTAATTATTTGTCTATTTTCCTCTAGCTTCCTCTATAATTAAGTAATTAATTATTCATTCTCTAATGTTTCTATCAATCAATTAATTTAAATAAATAAATATTTATTTAAATTATAGCCCTTACCTTAATTAAATAAATCACATTTGTTTAATTATGGGTTCACATTCATTCTCTGACTTCAAATAAATTAAATAAATTGCCAAATTTATTTAATTTAAAATCCTTCACACCTCATCATATTTACAAATTTAAAATTCCCTCTTGTCCTTTTGTGGGAGGGAAACCCTAATAAATCCTCACCATCCATTTCACTCCAAAGTCAACACTAAATCTGAGCCCTTCATTCAACCCTAGCTTTCTATAAAAACACCTCTCTGGCCTCATTTTCTAACTTCCTAGCTTGTTGAGTACTCTCCAAGATTTTGCTAAGTCAATCCACTTGAGCTTCTCATGATTGGTGTAGGTCTGTAAATATGAGAACATCATAATCAAAGTCAAGGAGAACAATGGAGGGAAGCCAAATGTAGCTTAGGAATTTAGTTTTTTTGTTTGCATGTTTGATTTCTAGGTTATTTGCACTCCATTGATGAGTTAGGGCTCTTTTAGTTTGATTTGGACATGTTTGACTGATTTACCCTGACTTACAATTACTAATACTAAGTAATATATTTTAGCACATGTATTAAGCCACCTTATGTAGCGATGTGTCACTTGGAGAGATGTTGAACTCTTCCAAGCTATGTGGCATTCTATTTTCTCCACTTGGAGAAAACATTTCTCCACCTCTAGAGATTTCCATGAGTCAACTCCTAAGTTTCAAACTCTATGCACTATTTCTACACTCCAATCCCTTTGTGAATAACAAGATATTAAAGATCATTTGTTCTCCTTCTTTGTGCTTTTCTTTGAATGTGATCTTACAAATTTAGTGCCTCCATTCGTACAGTTGATCATCCTTCATCAACACTCTTAACATGCTATCAAGAGTGTGAGTTGTTTATTACATCAAATTCATATTTGACAATTGAATTTTTAACATCTTCAAAGGATTGATTTTGGATCTTTACTACAAAACCCATTGATTTACCACTTGAGATCATGCCATTAGACAACCTTGGATTTCATAAAAAATAACATATATATCATTTTAAAACTTGTACAAAAATGTTTGAGTTTAAATTATAGGCGAGTTTTAAAAGTATCACGGTATTGAAGCCCAATTTTATATATCTTTGTCCAAAATAAAATAAAGTTGTTAAATGATGCCCACACAATATTATTAAGTATATATCTTGATTTAAATATGTAAATAGTTATGATATGGTTGTTAATGTTCCATGACTTACAAAAATCTAAATAAAGAGAGTATTTATTTTTTAATTCATAGCAAATTTAATATTTTAGAAGTGAGAGATAAAACTTTCTAGTATTTGGATTGTAAGAGTAACTCTTATGCCAAAATCTATAGGCCAAAATCTAACCCAACTAATTTTTTTATCTAATAGACTTCAATTAGAGTATTACAAAGATCTAAAAGGTAGTTCTATTGTACTAATCTACTAGAATAAACTAACACTTGTACCCAACCTCATCCTTTTTATTTGTATTAGGGACCCTAAATACCTAATCAATATTTTTGGTCTAGAGCATAGCTTGGAATTACACCAAACATCAAGTAACCATCTTGTGTGTTATGAAGGGAAAATAAGCTCAATATATCACATATTTAACCTTGATAAGAATATCTAGGCCTTATGCATATAGATGTCATTCAAGTGGAAAATTCTTTATGATTCAACCCTTTTATATGTAGAAGGAATCTTTTTGTCGAAGCTTGGTAATATTTTTGTGTGTGTGCCATTTTCCTCTTTAACAAGTGTTTTCTAATTAATTGTTATTGTTGTTGTAATCTACCATGGTTTAATTCATGAGTTTTCATTGTAATGTGAAGGTTTAGAGAAACTAAAAAATTCATTTTAGAAAATATAGGAATAATTTTAGATACAAAATATTGTAGAACAAGAAATGGATAATTGTAAAAAGGTCCAACAAAAAAATTTCTATCTCCAAACTTTTAGCAAAGTTGTGATGTTTGTTTTTAATACTAACATTTAGAATCACATAAAAGAGTTTGTATTGAGAACTTTCATATATAGTTTCCTAACAATGGTAGTTTATTGTAAATAGAGCTAATCTACCAATAGTCGCCAAAACATCTCACATTTTGGAAGCATGCCTATATTCCAATGAATTTTGAGACCATACAAAAATTTCTGTAACTTAAAAACTATATTTTCATTACCCTTTACCACATAATTCTCTAACTTTGTCATGTAGATCTCTTCCTATAGGTTAACGTGAAAGAAATTTATATTCACGCCATTTTCTTTGAAAGAGTGGTGAATACTTGATTGTTTTATTTGATGGACTAAAGAAGCATTTATACAAGAAAATTATAGTTGATATAATTGTAACTGTATAATTGCTTGTTACCGCATGTAACTACATAGCATAACCATTAATATTTTATTAAACAATGTAATAGCTAAGCTAACATTCCCCCCTTATTACATTGTTCTTACATAATAAGTCACTAAGGTGACTTTATTTCTAATGAACACGCCCCCTTAAGGTGTACATTTCGCAAATAACAAAACATGTTGATTACATAAAACAAATACACATCCTTGAGAAGATTCTTCTTTGAAGAAACAAATTCTAAATTAGGTGGATTTGCATCAACCTGCCTCTTAACCCTTGTAAAGGTGTAGCCGAGCCTGAATTCCTGAGTTCTCAGATTACCACTTCCCCAAAATCCTGAATCACAGATCCCCCAAATTATTGGACAACAATCCATGTTTTGCACCACAAGGCTCCATCAAGTTGTCTCATGACCCTTGGAAGGGTATAATTCCCCAGATCACAAACTTTCAAACTATCTAGGTAACAATCCATATTGAGTTCACCAAATCCCTTCTTGTCTTCAAAAAAAAACTTTGCAATATATCCATTCTTCAATTATGTCAGCATCAAAAAGAACATATAAGAAAACACAAAAACATACGATTCTTTTGCAAAGCACCATCTCTAAGCAAGAAGTTGACTCAAGATGACGAAAACTCCTCCAACCTCCAATGCCTCTAGCCTCTAGTAGTGAAGGCTTAAAGTACATATCCACAATAATTAATAGTACCATCTGGTGGATCCTCATCCTCAACATAGGCTAAGTTAACTTCATTTGATTTGTCTTTGAGTTTTCCTTTAAGAATATCACTAGCTTGAATTCTACAAGTCCAAGTTGTGTGACCCTTTTTCTTACAATAAAAACATTTAATTTTTCCTTTGTGTGCACTTGACCTTTTTTTATTGCTTTGAGAATATAATGCAATCTCCTGTGGAGAATCAACACCTATATCTTTTGCATTTGTTTTCTTTTCTTTTGCTAAAAGGCTTGAAATCATATCTTCTAAGGTTTGAGAAGTTTTTTGACTAAGTGTAAAAATAACATTATTGTATTTTGAAGGTAAACTATTTAACAAAATAGCTTTAGCATCATCATCATCTATTGGACCCTTGACTTCTACTAGTTTCCTAATGAGAGACCTCAAATTACTTATGTGATTTGACATAGTGATTCTATCATCCATTTTGAACCTGAATAGTTGAAATTTTAAGGAAAACTTTACATTAACTCCTTTTGCTTTGAACATTTTATTTAGATTATCCCAAATTTTTGTTCATGACTCATTTAAATCTATATGATGTAGTTTAAATCTATATGAATGAGACCAATAATAGCCTTGGCTTTATAATCTCTAGTATGCCAATCTAATAACTTATTTGCATCTGTAGGTGGTGTTTCCTTCTCGCTTAATATTCCCCATAAATTTTTATTCATTAGTTGCATCTAAATTTTCATTTTCCAAATATGAAAATTAAAGCCAGAATATTTTTCCACAGGAATCTCCATCTCAAACAAATACTTAGAAAAGAAACAATATCCTTATAATTTTAACTGTAAAGTCTTGAAAAATAACTATCAAAATCTACCTCTCCATTCATAAACAATCTGAACCTCTCTCTCTCTCTCTATGTATATATATATTACAAAATCCCCCAAAAAGTGAGATGAATTACGAACATTTAATTCACTAATTTCTTACCTCTTACGTAGACTTTTGTCCATCTTGCATAGTATGAATAAATCTACAGCGCACAATCATACTAGAGGTTGGATATATTGTAGAGACAAAAAACTAAAGTTTATTTTAAAATAGGTTTCTAGAACATTATCGATCCTGCTCGTTGACTAAGTCATTCTCCTCCACAGAGATCCCTCTAGTCTAGATCAACATCTCATTCTCCTTTCCGCAGGGCATAGACACAAAACCAATCATAGAATCATGGCTTCTTTTCACATCAAAGAATCAGAAATTGCTCTGATACCATATGAAAGAGTGGTGAATACTTGATTGTTTTATTTGATGGGTTAAAGAAGAATTTATACAAGAGAATTATGGTTGATATAACTATAACTGTATAACCACTTGTTACCTCCTGTAACTACATAGCATAACCATAACTAGTTTATTTAAAAACAATGTTATAGCTACGGTACCATGTTCAACCTTAAGGTCAAAAGAAGCAACAATAGAAAAAAAATTTAATGGACAAAAGCAAATTGCAACTAGAGAAAATATCTCATCAAAATTATTTCCTATACCTATGAATAACTCTTACTAACCAACCTTTCCTTGTACTTTTCTACCTTTCCATTAGTACCAAATTTCTTCTTAAAGACCTAGTTACAACCAATAGGTTTCCTCCCCTTATGCAACTAAACTAGGTCCCATATTGTTGTTCTTCGACACTACCGTTGCCTCATCCATGGCCATCCTCCAAGACTCATTGTCATCTATCTCCATTTCCTCCTTCATAGTTCTAACTAAAGTGAGGGCTTTTTTCCCCTCCAAACCTCTTCAATAATTTTATCAACAAGGGCTAATAAAGGAGACTTGTTAACTATATAACAAGCTATACTAATTACTTCTACCCAAAATTTCTAATCAAACTAGATCTACGGACCATAATCTTAGCCATCTTCATTAGTGTCCTATGTGGAACCATAAATCCCTATCCCAATTGTGGGCCACATGTTATTTTAACAATTCAAGAAAAATAGTATGCCCCAATCTTGGGACTTAAGGAAAATTAGATTAAGGTCATTGTAGATGACACATTTGACATGTATATGTGTCTTCTTATACATTAGAAGTATGATACCATTTTCCCTCCAAGCCACATGTAAGGATTTCATTCGACATAAACTAATTTAAATCACCTTTTTCATGATCAAACAAAGTCATTATGACATGAAATTTTACAAGAATGTAGCCCTTGGAGAAATATTTCTAAAAATATACATTTTAATATCTTAATTATATGATTATATCCATTTTATATTTTCCAATAAAAATAGGTTTAATGCAAAAATCAAAGACCCCTATTCAACACAATGGAAAATAGTAAACAATGAAAAAAATTCTCAAAAATAAGACTACCCATCATATGTATGTTCTTCTTTCAATAAAAAAAATTAATTTGGGTAATATATGAAAAAGTTATGTGTTATTGGAAAATGTGTCTAAATTAATAGTTCTCATCTAAAATTTTATAATAAATAAAATATGCAACAAAATTTGCTATGAATACATTTGCTCTAAATATCAATGTTAATAATCTACTTTTAAGAAATTATGAAGATATCTTATTTCTAGCTCAAAGTTATGTGTTATGAAAAAATATTACTCATTAAAAATACTATATAGTGTAAGAAACATTTTATGAAGAAATATTCAGAACATGAGATAAAATATTATATAATTTTTTTAAAAAATTAGAAATAGAATCTGCATAGGAAATATCATAAACCATTAGTTTATATTAATTTTAAATTCTTTATAGTTTACTTGCTATAATTGAGAGATTTTTTTAAAAATACTCAAATGCACATCCCATTTAGGCCAAAATGTGGGATGCACCTTTATGCTATCATCCTTCTATCCATCCTCTATGCAAAACCATTCTATTGAGGTGTTTATGAAGTTATTTAATGTCACAAAATACAATTGTCCTTACATAATCTATCAAAATATATTGAGTAATATTCCCTACCATTATCTACTCTTAACACCTGTATCTTCTTTTATGTCTAATTCTCCACAAGAGAATTAAGCTCTTTGTATTGACTAAATATTATAGATTTATTCCTAAGAAAATAGACCCATGTCTTCCTAGAGAAATCATCAATAAAAAACATAATATAGGGATTTACAAGTGAAGGTACATCAACTAGACCAAACTATTAGTGTGGATTAAATCTAAAATCCCTATAGATATAGGTAGTAGAGCTTGTACAAAAATAAATGCAATCTTACTTTCCATACATACAATGTTCAGAAAAGTTAAAATATAAAGAACAATCAACTAAACCCTTAACAAGATTTTTATTTTCCATGGCTCTAAGGCCTTTCTTGTTAATGTGGCCCATGTGCTCATGCCACAATATAGTCTTCTTAGTTGGTCACTTTCCCTTTAAGGTATGACCATTCTTAGGAACCTAAATTACACATTCAGGTGCTACCAAAGTGGTAGTATACTACCTAAGTCTAGCAACTATTGAAGTGGTAGGTTACCTTTGAAGTCTAGTAATGGATAGAAAAGTAGTAATATGCTACTAAAGTTAAATTACTCTTGAAGTGTCAAGTAGCCATTAAATTCCACTAGTGGTTGATGAAATACCATTATGTTACTAAAGTGCCAAATTGCTACAGAAGTGACATTGTCACCAAAGTTACATCTTTCTACTAAAGTCTTCCAATGGTTGTCAAAGTGAGAAATTGCTACTAAAATGACAAACTTCTACATAAGATGCTTCTAAAGTTGAGAATTGTTACACTACATGTAGATCTTAGACACACAAAAAATTAGAGTTCTGATAAGATCCACACATATAATGGGTAAAAGCAAGAAGATGAGTCCACTTCTCATGGAAGTTTTGGACTTAGCCAAAACTGTGAAATTGGGAAAAGTGAAATAGGATCCCTCCCGCCTTTTATGAAATGGGATCCCATTTTCTAGAAATGGGATCTTGTTTTATAGAAATGAGATCCCATTTCATAAAGGTTAAAATATTAAAAAAACTAAACGGGATCCTGTTCTAGAAACAGGATCCTATTTCTTAAAATTTGAATTTCCAACCCATTTTTTTCTATGGGTTTTGGGTCAGAAAAATGGCTTGGGAACCCTTAGCTATGGACCTATTTTGACTTGCAAATTGAAGGTCATGTCAGTGTCACTAGAAAAGAGTGAATTTGGACATATGTCTGAAGATATTTTTTATAGAATTTTTTGATGAAATTAAAACCCATTATAGATGAGATTATGTAGTTGGGCAAGTGCAAAAAGTTGGGGGGCCAAAAAGTGGCCAAATTTTTTTAAGCTCGCATTATAACATGCTTATGTTATGGTTTGGTGATGTCGAGTCTAAGGCTTGGCAACACCAAACCATAATGTGCTCGCATTATAGCGCAAGCACGTTATGTTTCACTATAAAAAAAGTAGCGTTTGTGCTCATTTTTTCCTTCCATTTTCTCTGCACCCATGGCCTACAAACCCTAAGGAGTGCTCTTGCATTATTCAAGACCAAATTTGACACCAAAATCTCATTGATTCATAGCCAAAATGCTGCCACGATGTTGGGGAGGCCAAAGGAGTGAGTTGTATTTGTTTTTTTGGTGTGAATTTGTTTCTAAATAGGTAGGTTTAAGTTGATTTTTGATGTAAATTTTCTTAATTGATAAGGAATGATAATGATCCTCCTCCTCCTCCTCCTTCTGAAAATCCATAAAATCTTGAATCACCTAAACAACAAATACCTGCTGAAGAACAACTCGAACAACAAACTCCTCCATCCATTCCTCGACATGCCCCTGGAACACAAGAAAATCTAATGGGGCAAATTGAAAACAATAAAAAAAAATTGAAGATATAATTGTAAGGTTGAAAGATCTTGCAACTTCAACCTCGCATAGATCCATGTTTGCTCAATCTCTTGAATCTATGTTATCAAATGTAGATTCAATTAGCAAGCAAATAACTAGTTGGTCTAAAAAGAGGAGAGAATTTTGATGCAGAGTGCCAGCAAAGCGACTGAAATTTTCTTATATCTTCCCTATCGGCAAGAGGTCCTCCAGTGTTTCACCGAAGCCAAGGATGTCTTCGCTATCGGAAAGACATGAACTATCGGCCTTTATTCAATCTTTTTTTCCCGACGACTCAAGTCTCACCGATATCTCCGTATCGGTTAGTTGTCTATCGGCAACACCTTATATATTGGGTGATCCACCAGAAGTCTCCCCGAAGTTTCCCTCACGCCGATGAAAAGTTCATCATTGGTTGCCTTCGGCAACACCCAGACTATCAGACAACGAGAAGTATCTTAGGCCGATATACCCCGTCTTGCCGATGCCCACTTCCTTGTCGGTATGACTTCAATCATCAGCGATACTAATAGATCTTACTCTGATATCTTCCGTCACTCCGATGACCCCTCAAACAATCTTCGTCGGCCAGACTTCCTCCTTCGGCGAAGCTCCTTTCTCCTACACCGACACCTTATTTCTCACCGATGACTCCCTCCACACCGTTAGCTGATTCCACCCGTGGGGTCCACATTCTTTAATCACACAAGGCGGTTAGTGTGTGTGTCTCCAACACTGCACAACACGATGTACATTCAACGAATGTGTCTTCAGCCAGACAGTATTCGTTTATCACCGATGCCTATTCATCGATAGAGATTGTATATCGGAGGGCCTTCCAAAAGCTATTCCGACATTCGATCTTACGCCGATGGACTCCCAACTGTTCTGTGATGCCGAACTAGGATTCCCTTCTACAGAACAATGGAATTTGGCCGATTCAAATAACAAACCCACGATCACTTGTATCAATCTGATCCCACATCAAGGCTTTCCAACTTCACCCCGATTTCCCGACTAGCCACATGAGGATGTCTAGTCGAATCTGACTGAGTTCTCTGGCTTCCTGGGTAAGAATTTAACAACAATAAACGTGAAAAGTCTTTCCCCCATCACACTGATACTACACAAGGCTTCAGCGGACAAAGGAAAGGGCCTCCATGTCTGAATCAAAACCCTACTCCTAGGTTACAAACCAGCCTCTGTGGAACCATGGGTTTTACACCATCTGCACGCTACAGGGACACTATGGATTGACAAATAGCATCCAGTTAGGGATTCTATTTACAAAATTAGAATAAAGATATCAAATCACCAAGAACACCCAAGAAAAATCAACACAGATCATACCCAGAACTTCCTTTATTCATTTATCAAAAAAACTTGTTGTAATACACACACTTCTCTGCTCCGTGTGACATACAACCTGCCTCTAAAGAAGATGTAGAGACAGCAGTTATCCCCCTCCAACCGTGCAAACTGATTTTCAAATCAGTTAGCCATTGGGTTACCCTTCATACAAGCAAATCACTTGTTTGCCGTACACATGTACATCCATGGGACCAAATTGACCCTTATTACAAAATGAAATGGCTTAAGAGCCTTATGAGACAACAAAAGAAAAGATGACCCTACACTACAGAGAATGTGCTCCTGCACCATACTCCCCCTGCAGGAAAAAACTCAAGTCCCTTGAGTTGCTAACTGCTGAAGTGTCTTCCCATGCTTTAGAATATCTACTTCACTCATCTAGGTTGCCTCTGAATCAGGAAGATCCTGCCACTTGACCAAGTAATCTTTGTATACACCCTTTCTTGTCTTCTTGACAATTTTGGAATCCAAAATGCATTCCAATTGTAAAGGCTTACTTGGAGGTAAATCTCTGATCTAGTCTTCATCTTCAATCACAACATCTGAGCCATCTGCAGCATGCAATGGAGGTCTAAAAGGAAACAGGTCTGCAACATTGAAAATGGGAGAGATACCAAGGCCAGATGGTAATTCTATCTCATATGCATTTGGACCAAATTTATGCACTATCTTACACGGTCCTATCTTCTTCATCAACAATTTGGTTGGTTGCCCCTTAGGCAATCTTTCCTTTCTGAGGTAGGCCATCACCAAATCTCCTACCTTGAACTGTACCTCCCTTCGCTTCAGATCTGCCCTATCCTTGTACTTGGAGACAGTTTTCTCCAACTGAAGCTTGACCTGATCATGTACTATTTTCATGGTAGCAGCAAAGTCTTCTCCTAGAGCACTCCTTTTATCCCATCCTTGGAGGTCTTTGAGTTCAAGTGGTCCTCTTGGGTGGAAACCATAAACTATTTCAAAAGGGCTTTTCCCAGTACTTCTGTTTCTTGAATCATTATAAGCATATTCAGCTTGACTGATCACTAAATCCCATGCCAATCCATGCTGTTTGGTAAGGCATCTCAAAAGGTTTCCCAAGGACCTATTAACAACCTTAGTCTGACCATCAGTCTGGGGATGGTAGGCTGATGAAAAAGATAACTGAGTACCCAATTTTCTCCATAGGGTCCTCCAAAAATGACCAACAAATTTGGAGTCTCTATCAGTAACAATTGAAAGGGGTAAACCATGAATTCTGACCACTTCTCTGAAAAAGAGACCAGCAATATGAGATGCATCATTTGTGCATTTGCATGGCACAAAATGAGCCATCTTACTGAATCTATCCACAATGACAAAAACACTGTCTACACCCCTTGCTGTCCTAGGAAGACCAAGCACAAAGTCCATACTAATGCTTTCCCAAGGTCTGGTGGTAATGGGCAGTGGTTGGTACAAACCAGCATTAGAAGACATACCTTTGCCCTTTTGACATATGGTACAGCTTGCAACATATCTCCTCACATCTGTCTGTACCTTGGGCCAATAGTAGAACCTGGTGACTTGTTCCAAAGTCTTGTCCAACCCAAAATGTCCTCCTAAGGCTCCATTGTGCTTCTCCCTGATGATATTGTCCCTCATTGAACATTTAGGAACACACAACAAACTGCCTTTAAATAGGAGCCCTTCTTGCAGCACAAAATCAGAATACTCACCATGAAAAGTGTTAGCCAAACTTGCACACACTTCATAGGCAGTCTTGAAATCTGCATCATCCTTGTACAACTCCTTCAGACATTCTAGACCCATATGTTCCATTTGTACTTCCTGTATGACCAGTATCCTTCTACTCAAAGCATCTGCCACTTTGTTGGCAACACCTTTCTTATGCTTAATAGTGAAGGTATAGGCCTGAAATTGTTCCATCCACTTGACGTGCCTATGATTCAACGTTTCTTGACTATTTAGGAAGCTAAGAGCATGGTTGTCAGTAAAAACAATGAACTCTTTTGGTAGTAAATAATGTCTCCATTTTTTCAGAGCTTGCACCATTGCATACAGCTCTAGGTCATAGGTAGAATACCTCTATTTGGCCTCATTCAACTTCTCTGAAAAGAATGCTACTGGATGTCCTTCTTGACTGAGAACAACACCTATAGCCTGTTGGCTTGCATCACATTCCACAACAAAAACTTTGTCAAAATCAGGGAGTACCAACGTAGGTAACTCAGCCACTTTCTGTTTCAACAGTTCAAAACTATCATCTGCTTGTTTTGTCCATTGAAATTTACACTTCACTCCACCCTTGATGGTATGGAGAATAGGAGCACTTACGTGACTGAACCCTTTAATGAACTTCCTGTAAAAAGTTGCCAAACCATGAAAACTTCTTACATCTCCCACTGTCTTAGGAGTAGGCCAATTGAGAATAGCCTCAACTTTTGTAGGATCCATTTTCAAACAGCCATTGGAAATCACAAAGCCAAGATACACTAGTTCAGTTTTCATAAAATCACATTTATCCAAGTTGATCATCAACTTACTCTCATGCAATTTCTTTAACACCTATCCAAGATGCTTCACATGCTCTTCTTTGGTCCTGCTGAAAATCAATATGTCATCAAGATAAACAATAACAAATTTTCCAATAAATTCTACAAGTACCTCATTCATCAACCGCATGAATGTGCTTGGAGCGTTACTGAGTCCAAATGACATGACAAGCCACTCATAGAGACCTTCATTTGTTTTGAAGGCAGTCTTCCATTCATCTCCTTGCCTTATTCTGATCTGGTGATAACCAGATTTCAAATCAATCTTGGAATAGTAACATGAACCACCAAGATAGTCCAACAGATCCTCAATTCTTGGCATAGGAAATCTATACCTTATGGTGATCTTATTGATAGCCCTTGAATCTATGCATAATCTCCATTTGCCATCTTTCTTAGGAGCAAGTACACTAGGGACTGCACATGGACTGAGACTTTTCCTAATCAAACCTTTCTCCAAAAGTTCTTGAATCTGTCTACCTACTTCTTCATTCTGCTGTGGTGTCAACTTGTAGGCAGCTTTATTGGGTAATGTGGCTCCAGGAATCAAGTCAATCTGATGACTTATGTCCCTCATAGGTGGTAAGGAGTTAGGAGTGTCCTCTACCACAAGATCTTGGTACTTATCTAGTAATTGTTGCACTTCCAACAAAATCTCCTTCTGCTACTTGCTTTGCTGATTTGATACAGGCTTCATCATCAGTGCATACCCTTGGGTATCCTCCTCCTTCATGAGTTGTAGGAACTCTTTGCCACTCACTAACATGACACTGTTGTCATTGTTCTTCTCTCCAACCTGCTCTGGTAAGGGATCCATCTGAAACTTCTTACCATTCTTTGTGATCAGATATGTATTCTTTTCACCATCATGCTGTGCCTTCACATCATACTGCCAAGGTCGTCTAGGAAGAAGATGACAAGCATCCATAGGGATAATTTCACATAGCACCTTATCCCTATAATCACCTAGTTCAAACTCTACCCAAGTTTGTTCTTCCACCAAATAGTTCTGATTCTTATTCAACCAAGATATTTTGTGAGGATTAAGATGGGGTAATCTTTTCAGTTTACACTTTTCTACCATTTCAGTAGACACTACATTTTCAGTAGAACTTGAATCAACAATGATTTTACAGAGCTTACCATATACTATTCCTTGGGTTCTGAAGAGATTCTTCCTTTGTGGGGGCTCCTGCTTCAATGGCATCTTCATGAGGGTCCTCTTAATCATCATGTTCTCTCCTTCAAGCACTGGTGTAGCACTACCAATTGGTGAGTTTACACTCTGACAATCATCCTCCTGCAATAGTTGGTTCCTTCTCCCACCATCATGAGAGCTAGATGCCTTCTCAGGGCACTTACTTGCAGTGTGGCCTACTTGATTGCAGTTGTAACATCTTCCAGTGAAGACTCCACGTCCTCTGCCTGCACCACCACCTCTGCCATTAGGTCTTCTCCAACCTCTGAAACTACCACCTTTCTGTTCTATGTCAGAACGTGATTCTTGTTGACTTGAACTTTCACCTTTGTTTGGCTATCCTCTGCCAAAATTACCTCTTCCTCTATTGTTCCTGCCACCTCTTCCTCTGTTATTTTGATCACCTCTCCTTTTCAGTTTATCCTCTGCCCTAGAGGCTAATTGAAAACATTCATCCACAGTCTTGGGAACCACCATACTGAACTCATCCTGTATATTGTACCTCAGACCATCCAGGTATCTGGCCACCATCTCTTTCTCTTCTTCTCTGTGATTGGCTCTCATGCTCAATCTGTGGAATTCTTCAGTGTATGTAGCCACGTCCATATCTTTCTGCCTAAGATGATTAAACTTTCTGATGGTCTGCAGATCATAATCACATGGTAAAAATTTGGCTCTCAGCATGGCCACCATTCTACTCCACTTGGTGATTGGACTCTTTCCAACCTTCTCCCTTTCACATTGAGTGTAGTTCCACCAAACCAATGCAGAACCTCTCAGTCTAGTCTTTGCAAACTTCACTTTCTTACTGTCACTATACTCTTTGAAGTCAAAGTAATTACTTATGGCTTCAATCCAGTCCACAAGAGTATCTCCATCCAGTTTCCCATTGAACGTGAGAACATCCATTTTCGGATCACCATAATCTCTATGACCCTTGAGTGCATTCAGAAATGCCTTTTGATCAGCAACCATACCTTCTCCTTGAGGATTCTCCCTAGTTTCTCCTTCTTCGTCCTCCTCTGACTCAGAAGTGCTTCCATCCTTCTCTTTGGATCTTTCTTCCTTCAGCCTCTCTTCGAGCATTTCTTCCACCATCTTCTGGATGGCTGCTTTACTCATCGTCTTGGGAGGCATTGTGCTAGCCTCTGTTTCTATCTCCAATTCTTCGTCTGACATACACGGCTGTGATTCAGAATATTGGCTCTGATACCAATTTGATGCAGAGTGCCAGCAGAGCGACTGAAATTTGCTTATATCTTCCCTATCGGCAAGAGGTCCTCCAGTGTTTCGCCGAAGCCAAGGATGTCTTCGCTATCAGAAAGACATGAACTATTGGCCTTTATTCAATCTTTTTTTCCCGACGACTCAAGTCTCACCGATATCTCCGTATCGGTTAGTTGTCTATCGGCAACACCTTATATATCGGGCAATCCACCAGAAGTCTTCCTGAAGTTTCCCTCACGCCGATGAAAAGTTTGTCATTGGTTGCCTTCGGTAACACCCAGACTATCAGACAACGAGAAGTATCTTAGGCCAATATACCCTGTCTTGCCGACGCCCACTTCCTTGTCGGTATGACTTCAATCATCGGCGATACTAATAGATCTTACTCTGATATCTTTCTTCACTCCGATGACCCCTCAAACAATCTTCGTCAGCCAGACTTCCTCCTTCGGCGAAGCTCCTTTCTCCTACACCGACACCTTATTTCTCACCGATGACTCCCTCCACACCGTTAGCCGATTCCACTCGTGGGGTCCACATTCTTTAATCACACAAGGCGGTTAGTGTGTGTGTCTCCGACACTGCACAACACGATGTACATTCAACGAATGTGTCTTCGGCCAGACAGTATTCGTTTATCACCGATGCCTATTCATCGGTAGAGATTGTATATTGGAGGGTCTTCCAAAAGCTATTCTGACATTCAATCTTAGGCTGATGGACTCCCAATTGTTCTGTGACGCCGAACTAGGATTCCCTTCTACAGAACAATGGAATTTGGCCGATTCAAATAACAAACTCACGATCACTTGTATCAATCTGATCCCACATCAAGGCTTTCCAACTTCACCCTGATTTCCTGACTAGCCACATGAGGATGTCTAGTCAAATCTGACTGAGTTCTCTGGCTTCCTGGGCAAGAATTTAACAACAACAAACGTGAAAAGTTTTTCCCCCATCATACTGATACTACACAGGGCTTCAACGGACAGAGGAAAGGGCCTCCATGTCTGAATCAAAACCCTACTCCTAGGTTACAAACCAGCCTCTGTGGAACCGTGGGTTTTACACCGTGTGCACGCTATAGGGACACTATGGATTGACAGATAGCATCTAGTTAGGGATTCTATTTACAAAATCAGAATAAAGATATCAAATCACCAAGAACACCCAAGAAAAATCAATACAGATCATACCCAGAACTTCCTTTATTCATTTATCAAAAAAACTTGTTGTAATACACACACTTCTCTACTCTGTGTGACATACAACTTGCCTCTAAAGAAGATGTAGAGATAGCAGTTATCCCCCTCCAACCGTGCAAACTGATTTTCAAATCAGTTAGCCATTGGGTTACCCTTCATACAAGCAAATCACTTGTTTTCCGTACACATGTACATCCATGGGACCAAATTGACCCTTATTACAAAATGAAATGGCTTAAGAGCCTTATGAGACAACAAAAGAAAAGATGACCCTGCACTACAGAGAATGTGCTCCTGCACCAAATTTAGAGAGTACTATGTAGACAAGTTGTCATATGAGCAAGTCAAAAATGAATAAATTACAAAATTAGACTTGTGTTCAAATTTTATAGACCCACGCACAAATCAACCTCTACCCCATACATGCAAGAGATTCCCTATCCATTGGTACAACAATCAAGTGATAAGGGAGAATTTTTGGCAAAGGTGGTGGATGGTTTTTGACCATCCTCCATGCAACAATAATGAGGTCATGCAATACTTTTTGAGGAAACTCTATGACAAGTTTGTAAAAAATAAAGTGCCAAACTATTTTGATATGCAGGACTTCCAAGGTAGAGGTGGGGAGTCAACACGGGATAGACTAGGGGCACATGTTGACCCACAGTGGCCAGCGAAATGAACACTCACCAAACCAACCCATGAGCACGTGTCTATCCCTTCCATTGTGAAGGAGAGTGCTAAGGTCAAGACACTTTAGTCAATTAGTTCCTTGACCTAGAGAATCATAGAGCATGCCAGTCCTGTAGCACAGCGTGGGCCGTGGGAGAGTTCAAGGAGTAGGGTTCCACCCCATACTTGTCAGGCTTACGAGTTAGCTTGTAGTTATGACCCCATGGATAGTCAAGACGCAGGTGCGTAGGCTACATCTGTAGCTAAGCAGATGGTGATGATAGATGTCCTCCTAAGTGAGACTTTTAGCCTTGATACTCAGGGAAATGTTAGCAAGTTCATTGAATTTAATTTATTAAATTTTATTTTTGAAATGCAAGATTAACTAATTTAGTTTGATTATTTTAATAAAATTTTAGGGTCATAGTGTACATTCTGTCTTCAGTAGTTATCCACCTCCATATTACAGTATGACATCTACTGTCAGGGTACGTAACTAGAAAACAATTATAAATATTACACATGAATAGCATTGTTATACGAATGGTATTCTAATATCTAATTTTGGATGTTGAATAGGTTAATCTTGGAGATTTCACGGAAACATCTCCTAGTGGTGGTGGAGTTCAAAGCTTCACTTAGGTAATAAAATAAACAATTTAACTAATGAATTGTACTTACTAGATTTTTGTAGTTGATATTCATATCATTGATTACATTGATTAATGAATCTACACTAACCCACTCCCCTACAAACTATGTCAATCTTTTTGGCTCAATTTCTTCAATCCCTACTTTTGATCCTACATCTAACCCACCTAAGTCTAATGAGGACCCTTCCTTTAATACTACTATATTCTTTGAGATGATACACACATTAGACATTCAACTTTATAATTTCATTGTTCAACCCACTCCTACACCTACCATCACCTTCTTGCTTGACAATGTGCCTACTAATGATTATAACGATCCTAAGTAGATTGAGTCACAAGTACACTATAAAATGATAGGTTAATCAAGTGGAACACTTATACATCAAGGTGGAATTAATGTTGTTATAGAGGAACACTTATACATCACTAGGTTGTAAAGAGATTCTTATCCCCCTTGGATATCTCCTAGTGTACACATAATGACACTTCTTTACCTACTTTTGGCTCCCTCACCCTACTAATCTAGCTAGGACCTAAATGCCTAGATGTCTCATGTCATATCATCCTCACCTCATAGCACTATCTATTCTCTTAGGTCATCCTTAGCTCATTGCAATGTGGGTTGTCCCTGAACTGTCATCCGCTAGTGCCTTAAATTCCCCATGATGGTAATGTCTTCACCATTTCTCATAGCCTATACCAGCTAGTTGTTACCTTAAGACACTTCTCCTTAGATTATTTTTTGTCAACCCCTTTTGGTCCACCTCAACCTCATACCAATTCCCTCTTTCACCTTTACCTATCTTATGCCTCTAAACACATTGCTTCCCCAACCCCACAACCTCTTTCTATTACTTCACCTACTCCACTAGCTATGCCCCTATCTTCCCCACCATATATCCACCTATCACTACTTCACCTTCCTCATCCACTTCTATCTCCCCTCTAACACCCCTCCAAGATAAAGTAAAAGAAAAAGTGTAGGACCTTTCCCCATCCACTTCTAAAAGTAGGCCTAAGAAACTTCCCCAACAATACACCCAACCTACTAATCAACCCATATCTACCCTACCTATTTCCTAATATACCCTTACCAGATGTTCCAAACCTAGTTTACTTCCAACCCACCCCCTGACAAACCTCAAGACAAAGAAAATGATAAGAAATTTTTAAAATAAGGCTTTTCTTCTCCTATCTAGTATCTTTCCTCCTTCCTATTATCCGACAAACTCTTGATATTCCTCCTTCCCGTAAACCCATAAACTTACCTAATGTCTATGTGATTTCTAGTTTAGGTATTGTCTCGTAAATCCACAAACTCTATCTTAGGCATTATCCTACCTCCATGACTACCAAACAAACAAAAATTTGAGCACAACCCTACCCCACCCTACCACCAACCTAAACCTAAACTAACACCTTCACTCCCTCTCTGACTTCTTAAACCTAAAATTTGATGCTACTATGGTCTCTCTATTAGATTCAGGACAGACAAATGAGAGGGGGGGTGAATCAGTTGTCCAAAACTTTCTTCCAATTAAACAATTAAATCCACTTTGTAATTTAGCAACATAATAATAAATCAATCATGGAAACACAATGCATTAACTCAAGAGCAGAAACATATTAACACATGAGACACCAAGATTTTGACATGGAAAACCTAGTTAAGGGAAAAACCATGGGGTGACTAACCCAAGATTGTATTCTCTGTTAGAAGAATAGAAAGAACAAAATGGCACATGCCAATTAGGGCTCACTACTTGAGCACATTGCTCACAAGAGGCTCACTGCCTACAAGAGACACACTGTCTACAGAAGAATAAGTATCACATACTTGAACTGAAAAATAGCATCTTCACCATGCTTGAGTCAGTTTCATTTAAGCCCAAAACTTTTGTTCTGCCTTTTGCTCTCCTCCTCGCTACCACACTCTCATCCTCACAAGACACACTTTAGAATGACTTTACAATTCCTTATTTATACAAGACATCAACTTAGGAATAATCATCTAAGTCGGCAAACATTACAGAACAAATACATAAATACAACATGACTAATTACAAAAGACTTCACGCAGATCAACACACTGTCGGCCACACAGATCTGAGACTTTAATCTTCTTCTAGGAACATGCCAAACTTCACACAACATCTTCAAGATCATCCGCAGGATGTGTAACTCATCTGGTCGGTCTGACTTAGAAAGAACACCATCATCTGGAAGTTATTCTTCAATTGCGGACTCCAACTCCAATGTGGACCACCAACACAAACTGGACACGATCCAAAGACCTCCATAAGCTTGCCTAAATCACCAAGAACATCCACACTACATCTGCTTATTGAAATCCTTCTCTCCTTTATCCAGAACCTCAAAAACATAGTCTGTCATTACTGTCACAGAGGAATAGATGCTTATGGACCTCCAAACCATGAACCAATTGAGTTGACACTTCACAAGGACTTCCTAAACACTCCACCAAATCCACAGAATAAGATCTTTCATTTCTGGATCTCACCAGACCTATTTGTATCAATCTGTCACCTCTGAACATCTGTCAGAACCAGTTTTACTTGAGCAGCCACAACTTATTCAGATCATCATGCGGACCTCTGAAATCTTTACTAGATCATATAAAGACACATATCTACAAACCCTTTGAACCATATCCTCTGATCCTTATCTTATCTTGGATTTTTACCTTATTGTCTTCATTGTTCTTCTCTGTTTCTGATATGACCAATTTCCTCAATATCCTTAGCAAATAGTTCATCTAATCCTTATCATTAATGCAACAGGAGTATGTTGACATCAATGACAACACTGGTTAGGCCCATACTTGCAACAATCTCCCCCTTTGTCATTGATGGCAACATATGATGTGAAAAACTATTTTAACCATCAAGACAAGAAGTTCTCCTCACTGTCACAACTCCTCCTATCATCAACAACCATTCAGATGTCTTCTCTCCCTTTACTGCTCCCCCTTTGATCAGCAATTACTTTTTTTTCACATGTCTTCTCTCCTCCTTTGAAATCAATGGCAAAGGGCACATACTTGAAACTCCATCACTTCAGAATCATACTAGCTGCTCCCCCTGAGTAGCAGCTCTCCATCATCAATCCAGACCACAAGATATGACTGTGATATCCACCGGACTGATGCACATCAGTGCACCTTAGTTCATCACACCCTAACTTCTCCCTGGATACTCAAAAGAGTCCTTAGGTAGAGGTTTAGTAAAGATGTCTGCAATCTGATCCTTGGAAGGCACAAACTCCAATCTAACTTCATTCTTGTTCACTTTCTCTCTCAAAAAGTGAAACTTAATGGATATATGTTTAGTCTTTGAATGCAACACCGGATTCTTAGATATATTTATTGCACTTGAATTATCACAAAGGATTGTGATAGGCTCCTCATACTCCACTCTTATGTCTCTTAACATTTGCTTCATCCACAAAACTTGAGTGCAACTACCTGCTTCTACAATATATTTTTCTTCTGCTGTGGACAGAGATATTGCCTCTTATTTCTTTCGCAACCAAGAAAGCAATCTATTCCCTAAAAAGAATGCTCCACCACTGGTACTCTTCTGGTCATCCACATCTCCTGCCCAATCTGCATCTATATATGCATGAAGAGAAAAATCATGATCTCTGGGATACCACAATCCATACTCAACTGTCCCTTTTAGATATCTAAAAATCCTCTTAATTACCATGACATGAGATTCTCTAGGATCAGCTTAGAATCTAGCAACAAGACCAATAACATTCATAATGTCAAGTCTAGTTTGAGTGAGATGCAATAATCCTCCAATCATTGACTTGTACTTTTTCTAATCAGCCTTAGGAGAGTCATCATCTTTTCTCAATTACATCTAGTTGCCATGGGAGTACTCATTGGTTTTGAGTCTTCCATTCCAAATTTGTTCAACAATTCTTTCACATATTTGGTCTGAGAAATGAAGATTCCTTTCTTTGTTTGAGTGATTTGTAGACCCAAGAAGAAATTCATTTCCCCAAGCATGGACATCTCAAATTCACTTTTCATTTTCTTTGCAAAAGTCTTACACATACTATCTCTTCCTCTAAAAATGATATCATCAACAAACACTTCAACAATCAAGATGTTTTCATGATCAATTTTGAAATACAAATTATTGTCAGCAGTACCTTTGTTAAAACTAATCTTCAAAAGATGCTTATCCAATCTTTCATACCAGGCTCTTGGGGCTTGCTTCAGTCCATACAGTGCTTTCTTCAACTTGCAAACCATATCACCATGATTAGACAATTGAAATCCATCTGGTTACTCAATGTACACTTCTTCTTCCAAGTCTCCATTCAGAAAGGCAGACTTGACATCCATCTAATATACCTTGAAGTCCTTGAAAGCAATATAGGCAATAAATAATCTTACTGCTTCAATTCTTGCCACCAGAGCAAAAGTTTCTTCAAAATCAACTCTTATTTGAGAGTAACCCTTACAGACCAATCTGGCTTTATTTTTGATTACTTCACCAACTTCATTCAGTTTGTTCCAAAAGACCCATTTGGTTCCAATTACATTCTTGTTTCTAGGTCTAGGAATGAGATTCCAAGTGTGATTTTTCTCAATTTGCATCGGCTCTTCCTCCATTGCTTTAGTCTAGTTTTCATCATTGCAAGCTTCATTCACTATCTTAGGTTCAATATTTGAAATCAGACAATACTCTTCTAAATCTTGAGCAATCCTCCTTGTTTGTACACCTTTTCTTTTATCACCTATGATCTAATCTTCAGAGTGGTTCAGTCTTACATACCTGGGAACTTTGGGAGTTTCTTGCACTTCTAATTCTTGATCAGGTTCATTAAAACTCATTTCTTCTTCCTGATTTACTGGATCAGTTTGAATCTGAATTTCAGTAGGGACTTGGGCTCCTTGAGTCAAAACACCATTCTGATCATCTTCATCATATTCATAGAACCTTGAGGGTTTTTCAATTCCTTGATCAACCTTCACATTTGTACTTTCTATAATCTTCCTTAGTCTCTTGTTATAACACCAGTATGCTTTGCTTTGAGTAGAATAACCCAAGAAAATACCTTCATCACTTCTAGCATCAAATTTTCCTAAATCTTCATCTCTCTTGATGTAACATTTGCTACCAAAAAATATGAAATATTTCATAGTAGGGGTGATGCCAAACCAAAGTTCATAAGCAGTCTTACCAGTATTGCTTCTGATTTGTACTCAATTGAGAGTATAGACAGCAGTGCTGACAATTTCTCTCCAATAGATCTAAGGAACATTTGCTTCCATCATCATGGTTCTAGATGCTTCCTGGATGGTCTGGTTCTTTCTCTCCACTACTCCATTCTACTGTGGAGTCCTAGGAGTAGACAACTATCTTCTTATTCCATGTTTCTCACAGAATTCTATGAACTCACTAGATGTGAATTCTCCACCTCTATCAGACCTTAGACATTTTAATTTTAATCTGGTTTCATTCTCTACCATAGCCTTGAATATTTTGAATTTCTCAAGAGCCTCTGATTTCTCCTTTAGAAAAGTCACCCACATCATCTGGGAATAGTCATCAATTAATAACATGAAGTATCTATCACCTTGTAGACTCCGGATTCTTGACAGACCGCATAGATTAGTATGAACTAAGTCCAATAATCCAGTAGAGGATTGTTCCTTGCTTTTGAATGAGACTCTACTTTGTTTTCCCAACTGACATTCTTTACACAAACTATTTGTAGGTTTTACCAGTTTTGGAAGATCTCTTACAGCCTGAGTGTTGCTTATCTTGATAATATTATCAAAATTCACATGACACATCCTCTTATGCCATAACCAACTCTGATCAATTTGCACAAATAGACAACTTTTACCAGTACCAACTAAATGGAAGATATTACCTTTTATTTGAGTACCAGATGCAATCTTTGTTCTAGAACTTTCAAAGACCTTGTATTTTCCATTCTTGAACCGGAGATCATAGCCTTAGTCAACCAACTGTCCAACACTGAGAAGATTGTGCTTCAATCCTTCAACATTTAGTACATTACCGGTTTTGTTCCTTCCATAAAAAGAAATAGTTCCTCTACCTCTGATTCTAGCACCAGAGTTATCACCAAACTTTACCACTCCTCCTTCATATCTTTCTAAATCTATGAACTTATTTTTGTCACTTGTCATATGATGAGAGCATCCACTATCAATGACCCAATCATCTTTTTCTTCAACTTGGGTAGCCAGAGCTTTTTCTACAACTTTATGATTGACAGATTTAGAGGGTATTGGATCTTCTTCCTTGATGGAAATAAACACCCAATCACTTCTAGATTTGTTTCCTGATTCTAATTCATCATCTGTTACTCCTTCATTATCATCATCTTCATGAACATAATAACAATTCTTTTGGAACCTTGGTTTGTTAGGATTTGGCCTTGAAAATTTTTTTGGACACCTTGAGGCAAAATGACCAATCTTATTGCAGTTAAAACACTTAAAAGGCAATTTCCCTTCATGCTTACTGGATCCTCTTGGCAGTCTTTTTGCAATAAGGGCTTCAAGTTGAGAAGTTTCAGCTTCTTCTTCTTCCAGGTCTTTCCTTGCTTTCTCATACCATAACAATTTCCTTGAAGAGTTCTCTCCCAAATCAAACCTTTATTTACCTTTTATAGAGGCACTAGCTTTGAATGTAGATTTAGTCTTGGGGGGGCATCTCCAAGCTTGGTTAATTTAAATGTAGCCAATTTACCAACCAATTGATGATCTCTTGTGACAACTAAATGAGCTCTAAATTATTCAATGGCAGCAACTTTAATTTATAAGAAGTAGGAAGGGATCTGAGAACTTTGCCAACAATCTCATCTTCATCCAAGACTTGACCAGCACATCTAATGCCACAAACAAGCTCATTTACTCTTGGCATAAAAGTAGTGATATTTTCATCTTCTCTCATCTTTAGATTTTCAAATTTTTCTTTCAGACTCTGTAACCTTGCACATTTAACATACTTGTCTCCTTCATGCAAAAGTTCCAGTTTTTCCCAAATCTCAAAAGCAGTTTGTAGGTCAACAACATTTGAAAGCTCTGAATCAGACAAGGCACTTAGAAGGGCTTCTTTAGTTTGTAGATTGTTTTCAGTGTCTGTGATTTTAGTTGGGGTTTTCAAGCCATTCTGTGGAGGAGTATACTTTGTTGTAGCCATGGTCCAGTACTACATTCCCATACATTGCAAGTGACATTTCATGCAACTTTTACAGAGATTAAAATTTGTTCCTTCAAACTTCAGACTATCCTTCTTGTAGGATGACATCTTGGACCTCCTCAAGCAGTTAAGCTCTTTTAGAGGAACTTAGCTCTGATACCAATTATTAGATTTAGGACAGACAATTGAGAGGGGGGTGAATCAGTTGTCCAAAACTTTCTTCCAATTAAACAATTAAATCCACTTTGTAATTCAACAGCATAATAATAAATCAACAATGGAAACACAATGCATTAACTCAAGAGCAAAAACATATTAACACATGAGACACCAAGATTTTGATGTGGAAAACTCGGTTAAGGGAAAAACCACGAGGTGACTAACCCAAGATTGTATTCTTTGTTAGAAGAATAAAAAGAACAAAATGGCACATGCCAATTAGGGCTCATTGCCTGAGCACACTGCTCACAAGAGGCTCACTTCCTACAAGAGACACACTGTCTACAAAAGAATAAGTATCACATACTTGAACTAAAAAATAGCATCTTCACCATGCTTGAGTCAGTTCCATTTAAGCCCAAAACTTCTGTTCTTCCTTTTTCTCTCCTCCTCGTTACCACACTCTCATCCTCACAGGACACACTTTGGAATGACTTTACAATTCCTTTTTTATACAAGACATCGACTTAGGAATGATCATCTAAGTCGGCAAACATTACAGAGCAAATACATAAATACAACATGACTAATTACAAAAGACTTCATGTGGATCAACACACTGTCGGCCACACAGATATGAGACTTCAATCTTCTTCTAGGAACATGCCAAACTTCACACATCTTCAAGATCATCCACAGGATGTGTAACTCATCCGGTCGGCCTGACTTAGAAAGAACACTATCATCTAGAAGTTATTCTTTAATTGCGGACCACCAACACAAACTAGAGACAATCCAAAGACCTCCACAAGCTTTCCTGAATCACCAAGAACATCCACACTACATCTTCTTACTGAAATCCTTCTCTCCTTCATCTGGAACCTCAAGAACATGTTGCAAGTATGAGGTGAACCAGTGTTGTCATTGATGTCAACATACTCATATTGCATTGACAAGAAGGATTGGATGAGCTGTGTGCTGAGGATATTGAGAAAATTAGCCTCAGTCAGAAACAGTGAAGAACAGTGATGAGAAGAAGACAAAAGTATTCAATAGGTTGAGATTCAGAGGATGCGGATTAAAGGGTTCGTAGATATGAGTCTTGAGATGATCTAGTTAAGATTTTAGAGGTCCGCATGAAGATGTGAAGAAGTTGTGATCGATCAAGTAGAACCGGTTCCGGGAGATGCTCCAGAGTGACAGAGTGTTACAAAAAGGTCCGGTGAGATCTGGAGGTGCATTATCAGACTCTGCGGATTGGACAGATTGTTTAGGATGTCCTTGTGATGTGTCATCGCAATTGATACATGGTTTGGAGGTCTGGAAGTACCTTCTTTAGTATGATAGTGGTGACAGACTGTGTTCTAGAAGTTCCAGATGAAGAGGAAAAGAGATTCCAGTGAGTAGAGGTAGTGCGGATGTGCCTGGTTAATCAGGCAAGCTTGTGAAGGTTCTTGGATCATGTTGAGGTTGTGTTGTCAGTCCGCATTGGTGGTAGAGCCCAGAATTGAAGATATCCTTCCAGATGAAGTTCTTGTTCAGAGGATGAATTATTCATCTTGCGGATATTCTTGTGGTGGCCGACCGAATGTTCTACACGCCCTGCGAGTGTGAGTGTAATGTTTTCCGACTTAGATGATTGTTCCTAAGTCAATGTCTTGTATAAATAAGTGTTTGTGAATTTATTTTGATGTGTGAATGTAGTGGATAAGAGTGGTATAGCGACGAGTAGTGCGAAAGGCAAAGCAGGGGTTTTGGGCTTAAATGGAACTAATTCGGACATGGTAGAGATGTCATTCTCCAGTTCAAGATTGTGATTCTTATCACTCTATAGATAGTGTGTCTCTTCGTAGGCAGTGTACTCAGGCTGTGAGCCCTAATTGGCAGGTGCCATCTTTTCTTATTCTTCTAACAGAGAATAATCCTTGGGTTAATTACCCCGTGGTTTTTCCCTTAACCGGGTTTCCACATCAAAATCTTGGTGTTCAATGTGTTGATGTTTATCTACTCTAATGTTTATGCTTAATGCTTTCATAGATGATAAATTGCTATGCTAATGAATAACTAAATGGATCTAAATGTTTGAATGAAGAGAAAGATTAGGATAACTGATTCACCCCCCCTCTCAGTTATCAACAATTGGTATCAGAGCCAAGTTCCTCTGAAAGGAGCTTAACCGCTTGAGGAGATCCAGGATGTCGTCATACAAGAAGGATAGTCCAAAGTTTGATGGAACCAACTTCACTCTCTGGAAAGCTTGCATGAAATGTCACTTGGAGTGTATGGGAAAAGAGTACTTGGCCATGGTCTCAAAACCATATGTACCTCCACAGGGTGGTCTGACAACTCTGAATGAAATCACAAATGCTGAAAACAATCTGCGGACCAAGGAAGCTCTTCTAAGCGCATTGAATGACTCAGATCTCTCAAATGTTATCGACCTACCAACTGCATATGAGATCTTGACTAAACTGGAACTTCTGTATGAAGGAGATGAGTTTGTCAAGGGTGCAAGGTTGCAAAGTCTGAAAGGGAAATTTGAAAGATTGAAGATGAGAGATGATGAAAACATCACTACCTTTATGCCAAGAGTGAATGAGCTGGTATGTGGAATTAGAAATGCTGATGGGACTCTGGATGAAAATGAGATTGTTTGCAAAATTCTTAGATCCCTTCCTGCTGCCTACAAAATCAAGGTTGCTGCCATTGATGAATTCAAAGCCCACACAACTATCACAAGAGAACAATTGGCTGGCAAACTAGTTGCATTTGAAATGACCGAGTTTGGAGATGATCCTCCCAAGAATGAATCTGCTTTCAAAGCCAGTGCCTATGTGAAAGGCAAACAGAGATTTGATCCAGGAGAAAACTCTTCAAGGAAGATGTCATGGTATGATCAAGCAAGAAGAGACATGGAAGAAGAAGAAGCAAAAACAGCTCAACTTGAAGCCCCCATTGCAAAGAGACTACCAAGAGGATCCGGTAAGTATGAAGGAAAACTACCCTTTAAGTGTTTCAACTGCAATAAGATTGGTCATTTTGCTTCAAGATGTCTGGAAAGATCTACAAGGTCTAATACTAACAGACAAAGGTTTCAAAAGAACTGCTATTATGTTCATGAAGAAGATGACAATGAAGGAGTAACAGATGATGAATCAGAACTAGGAAGGAAATCCGGAAATGAATGGGTGTTTATTGCCATCAAGGAAGAAGATTCAATATCCTCTGAATCTGTCAATCACAAGGTTGTGGAAAGAGCCTTGGCTACTCAAGTGGAAGAAAAGGATGATTGGGTTATTGATAGTGGATGCTCTCACCATATGACTAGTGACAAGAATAAGTTATTAGATTTGGAAAGGTATGAAGGAGGAATGGTAAAGTTTGGTGATAATTCTGCTGGCAGAATCAGAGGTAGGGGAACTATTTCCTTTGATGGAAGGAGCAAAACAGGTAATGTACTATATGTTAAAGGATTGAAGCACAATCTTCTCAGTGTTGGTCAGTTAGTGGACAAAGGCTATGATCTCCGGTTCAAGAATGGAAAATGCAGAATCTTTACAAGCTCTGAAACTGAAATTGCATCCAGTGCTCAAACAAAAGGTAATATCTTTCATCTGGTTGGTTCAAATAAAAGTTGTCTGTTTGTTCAAGTTGATCAGAGTTGGTTATAACATAGAAGACTGTGTCATGTAAATTTTGATAACATCATCAAGATAAGCAATATTCAAGCTGTAAGAGATCTTCCAAAATTGGTGAAACCTACAAATAGTTTGTGCAAAGAATGTCAACTAGGTAAATAGAGCAGAGTCTCTTTCAAAAGAAAAGATCGGTCCTCTACCGGATTGTTGGAATTAGTACATACTGATCTCTGTGGTCCGATAAGAATCAAGAGTCTGCAAGGTGATAGATTTTTCATGTTGCTAATTGATGACCATTCCTAGATGATGTGGGTTACCTTCCTAAAAGAGAAATCAGAAGCCCTTGAGAAGTTCAAAATCTTCAAAGCTATGGTAGAGAGTCAAACCGGATTGAAACTGAAGTGTCTAAGGTCTGATAGAGGTGGTGAATTTACATCTGGTGAGTTCATTGACTTTTGTGAGAAGCGGGGTATAAAGAGACAGTTGTCTGCTCCTAGGACTCCACAACAGAATGGAGTAGTTGAGAGAAAGAATCAGACCATCCAGGAAGCTGCCAGGACAATGATGTTGGAAGCAAATGTTCCTCAGATGTTTTGGAAAGAAGCTATCAGCACTGCAGTCTACACTCTCAATCGAGTTCAAATCAGAAACAATACCGGTAAGACCCCCTATGAACTTTGGTTTGGCATCACTCCTACTGTGAGATATTTCAGAGTATTTGGTAGCAAGTGTTATATTAAAAGAGATGAAGATCTAGGAAAGTTTGATGCTAGAAGTGATGAAGGAATTTTCTTGGGTTACTCCACTCAAAGCAAAGCATACCGGTGTTACAATAAGAGACTGAGGAAGATGATAGAAAGTACTAATGTGAAAGTTGATGAAGGAATTGAGAAGCCCTCAAGGTTTTATGAATGTGATGAAGATGATCAGAATGATCCTCTGGTGCAAGGAGCTCCTTCCTCCTCTGAAATTTAGATCCAGACTGATCCGGTAAATCAGGAAGAAGAAGTTTGTCTGAATGAGCCTGATCAAGAATTAGTAGTGCAAGAAACTCCCAAAGTTCCAAGGTATGTAACTCTAAATCACTCTGAAGATCAGATCATAGGTGACAAAAGTAAAGGGGTACAAACAAGAAGAAGAATTGCTCAAGATTCAAATGAATACTGTCTGATTTCAAAGATTGAACCTAAGATAGTAAATGAAGCTTGCAATGATGAAAACTGGACCAAAGCAATGGAGGAAGAATTGATGCAAATTGAGAAAAATCGTACTTGGGATCTTGTTCTCAAACCTAGAGACAGGAATGTGATTGTAACCAAATGGGTCTTCCAGAACAAACTGAATGAAGCTGGTGAAGTAATCAGAAATAAAGCTAGATTGGTCTGCAAAGGCTACTCTCAAATAGAAGGAATTGATTTTGAAGAGACCTTTGCTCCTGTGGCAAGAATTGAAGTAGTTAGATTATTTCTTGCATTTTCTACCTTCAAAGACTTCAAGGTATGTCAGATGGATGTCAAGTCTGCCTTCCTAAATGGTGATCTGGAAGAAGAAGTTTACATTGAACAATCGGATGGATTTCAGTTGTCTGATAATGATGATATGGTTTGCAAGTTGAAGAAAGCATTGTATGGATTAAAGCAAGCCCCAAGAGCATGGTATGAAAGGTTGGATAAGCATCTTGTGTAGATTGGATTCAACAAAGGTACTGCTGACAGTAACTTATATTTCAAAATTGATCATGAAAACATTTTGATTGTTGAAGTGTTTGTGGATGATATCATTTTTGGAGGAAGAGACAGTATGTGCAAAACTTTTACAAATCAGATGAAAAGTGAGTTTGAAATGTCTATGCTTGGTGAAATGAATTTCTTCTTGGGACTGCAAATTACTCAAACAAAGAAAGGGATCTTCATTTCTCAGACCAAATATGTGAAAGAATTGTTGAGGAAATTTGGTATGGAAGATTCAAAGCTAATGAACACTCCTATGGCAATCGGATGTAAGTTGAGCAAAGATGATGACTCTCCAAAGGTAGATCAGACAAAGTATAGATCAATGATTGGTGGATTGTTGTATCTCACTCAGACTAGACCAGATATAATGCAGGCTGTTGGTCTTGTGGCAAGATTCCAGGCTGATCCTAGAGAATCTCATGTTATGGCAATCAAAAGAATTTTTAGGTACTTAAAAGGAACAGTTGAGTATGGTCTATGGTACCCTAGAGATCTAGATTTCTCTCTTCATGCATATACAGATGCAGATTGGGCAGGAGATATGGACGACCAGAAGAGCACCAGTGGTGGAGCATTCTTTTTGGGGAAAAGATTGGTTTCTTGGCTAAGCAAGAAACAAGATGCAATATCTCTGTCTACAACTGAAGCAGAATACATTGCAGCAGCAGGTAGTTGCACTCAAATCTTATGGATGAAACAGATGCTAAGAGACATTAAAGTTGAATATGAGGAGCCTATCACAATTTTCTGTGATAATTTAAGTGCAATTAATATTTCTAAGAATCTGGTATTGCATTCTAAGACTAAGCACATATCTATCAAGTTTCACTTTTTGAGAGAACAAGTGAACAAGGAAGAAGTCAGATTGGAGTATGTACCCTCCAAGGATCAGATTGCAGATATCTTTACTAAACCTCTTCCCAAGGACTCTTTTGAGTATCTCAGGGAGAAGTTAGGGGTCATGGCTCCTCTGGTGATGCATTAAGATTCACTGTTGTGCATCAGTCCGGTGGATATCACAGACATATCTTGTGATCTAGATTGATGTAGTGGAGCTGCTTCTAAGGGGGAGTAGCTAGTATGATTCTGATGTGTTAGAATTGCAAGTATGAGCCCTTTGCCATTGATGTCAAAGGGGGAGAGAAGACATGTGAAAAACAAGTGGCTGATGATCAAAGGGGGAGAAGTAAAGGAGGAGAAGACATGTTGCTGATAGGGGGAGCTATGACAGAAAGGAGAAGTTCTTGTCTTGATGGTTTTTCACATCATATGTTGCCATCAATGACAAAGGGGGAGATTGTTGCAAGTATGAGGTGAACCAGTGTTGTCATTGATGTGAACATACTCATATTGCACTGACAAGAAGGATTGGATGAGCTGTGTGTTGAGGATATTGAGAAAATTAGCCTCAGTCAGAAATAGTGAAGAACAGTGATGAGAAGAAGGCAAAAGCATTCAATAGGTTGAGATTCAGAGATTGCAGATTAAAGGGTTTGTAGATATGAGTCTTGAGATGATCTAGTTAAGATTTCAAAGGTCCGCATGAAGATGTGAAGAAGTTGTGATCGATCAAGTAGAACCGGTTCTGGGAGATGCTCTGGAGTGACAGAGTGTTACAAAAAGGTCCGGTGAGATCCGGAGGTACATTATCAGACTCTGTGGATTAGACAGATTGTTTGGGATGTCCTTGTGATGTGTCATCACAATTGATACATGGTTTGGAGGTCTGGAAGTACCTTCTTCAGTATGATAGTGGCGGCAGACTGTGTTCTAGAAGTTCCAGATGAAGAGGAAAAGAGATTGCAGTGAGTAGAGGTAGTGTAGATGTGCCTAGTTAATCAGGCAAGCTTGTGAAGGTTCTTGGATCATGTTGAGGTTGTGTTGTCGGTCCACATTGGTGGTAGAGCCTGAAATTGAAGATATCCTTCCGGATGAAGTTCTTGTTTAGACTAGCTGACTGGATGAATTGTTCATCTTGCGGATGTTCTACACGCCCTGCGAGTGTGAGTGTAATGTTTGCTGACTTAGATGATTGTTCCTAAGTCAATGTCTTGTATAAATAAGTGTTTGTGAATTCATTTTGATGTGTGAATGTAGTGGATAAGAGTGGTATAGCGACGAGTAGTGCGAAAGGCAGAGCAGGGGTTTTGGGCTTAAATGGAACTGATCTGGACATGGTAGAGATGTCATTCTCCAGTTCAAGATTGTGATTCTTATCACTCTGTAGACAGTGTGTCTCTTCATAGGTAGTGTGCCTCTTGTGAGCAATGTGCTCGGGGGCTGTGAGCCCTAATTGGCAGGTGCCATCTTTTCTTATTCTTCTAACAAAGAATAATCCTTGGGTTAATCACCCCGTGGTTTTTCCCTTAACTGGGTTTCCACGTCAAAATCTTGGTGTTTAATGTGTTGATGTTTATCTGCTCTAATGTTTATGCTTAATGCTTTCATAGATGATAAATTGCTATGCTAATGAATAACTAAATGGATTTGAATGTTTGAATGAAGAGAAAGATTAGGATAACTGATTCACCCCCCCCTCTCAGTTATCAACAGAACACAGTCTGTCATTACTGTCACAAAGGAATAGATGCTTGCGGACCTCTAGACCATGAACCAATCAAGTTGACACTTCACAAGGACTTCCTAAACACTCCACCAAATTTGCAAAATAGGATCTTTCATTTCCGTATCTCACCGGACCTATCTGTATCACTATGTCACCTCTGAACATCTGTCAGAACCGATTTTACTTGAGCGGCCACAACTTCTTCAAATCATCATGTTGGCCTCTGAAATCTTTATTGGATCATATTAAGACACATATCTACAAACCCTTTGAGCCACATCCTCTAATCCTCATCTTATCTTGGATCTTTACCTTACTGTCTTCACTATTCTTGTTTGTTCCTGATATGACCAATTTCCTCAATATCCTCAGCAAACAGTTCATCCAATCCTTATCATTAATGTAATAGGAGTATGTTGACATCAATGACAACACCGGTTAGGCCCATACTTGCAACACTCTCCTTTGTTGAGCCTTATACCACACAATAGTCATGAATCTTCATCTAATTTGAATATATGCATGTGATTTGTGTGCTTTATTATGTGTACTTCCATGTTTAGGTGAATGTGTGTGTATGTTGGGAGCCATGACTTGCATCACTATTATAGTTTTTGTAATTGAATAATGTTATTTTATTTTTAGATGATGTAGGCTGCGGAGACACCTCCTAATGTTCATAGGGCAATGGAGCATGGTGTGTCCTCTACAATTCATAGCTCCATGCCTTTGATGGGGGTATGAGGCAGATGAGTAAATTTTAAATTACATTCGTTGTTATAGTTATTTATTTTTTAAAAATCAAATGATTATTGATTTAAAGTTTAATTTCTATTTGAATGGTTTCTATAGGACATTACAACACCATAACCTAATCCTAGTACTAAGACAAATGAGGAGACAGATTATATGGTAGTGATAAGTGATTATTTTGTTAAATATTTTATTTTTTATAATGTAATTTCTATATATTAATGTCTATAATTTTTATTGTAACAACTATAGATCCATGAACAACTAAATAGGAGGAGTGACCCTCAGGTTCATAGTAGACCACCCTCATACGCGTCTCCATCCCCTCAAAGATCAAAGGCTGTCTGTGATCTATTCTCTTCACCAGACAAAGGGGAATGAATTTTTATTGTGCTCCTTTGTTGCATGCATGTATGGCATTTGTGGACATATATTTTGTATTGCATATAGTTGAGATTGTATGCCTATATGGCATTCTTGCAAGCCTATATGGATATTTGGTTAATACAAATCTTTTTTGTTGATGGTGTCCATATTTGCATTATAAATGATGGTGTCCATATTTGCATTATAAATCCACGTTTCAATGGATATTTGTAGATGGTTTACTTCAAATGTTTAAAGTCCAATTGTATTACATAGGATGTTTGTTGATCCAATAAGCTAGCTATTGTTATTCAAGTATCACCTAAACCTCATTCTAGAACTAAAAGATAAAAGTTGTATTTAAAATAAAAATGAATCATCATGTTGAATATCAACATGAGATTGTATATTAAAGTCATAAAAAATTGGGTTGTGTGTGGTGAATTTAATATGGTGGAAGTGGCATCAAACAAGTATGCTAATTTCTCCCCATGTAATAGACAACTAGTGAGATGGAAGCTTAGTCCTACATGCACAATAGATTGGGGCTTTCTTATCTCAATATTGTATGATGTCACAATCAATCTCCATGGTATATGGGGAATAATCTCTACTTAGAATATGTAAGGGTTTTCAAAGGGCTTGAATGACCATTTATGACATGTTTACTACAATTTGGAGCCACATCCTCCTCATCAGACTAGCTAGATTGAATGATGAAATAATACTATCAAGCATACATACCACTTTATTCACATTTATGGGTGCTAGTTGGTGCATTTTCACTATTGTTTATACAAGGTCACCACCATAAAGCTCTATCATGTCACTTCTGAGTTGAAATAGCAAATATTTACATCCTCTCTATAACTACTTCTGGCCAAGATTTGCCACAACTAATGACATTGTTGTGAATGTAAGATCCTGATAATTTGAGTTTCTAATATCAATTGTTGCTCTATTGATCTTTAAACCTTATGCTTTATGGATTGTTAGTGCCCATGAATGGTTGATGCATTGATGGTTGATGCTTTAAACCATGTTCTACATGAATGGTTAATGCATTGATGATGAAAGTAGCCTAATTTATTGGGGTGAGAAATAAAAAGGATGATAATGCATGGAGAACATTTGTAGAAAGTGTTATCTTGATGTTTTTAACGAATACTAATGACATTCTAAAGGTGAAAAGTTGTGACCCTTTGAATAGAAAAGCCTATGACCCTTTTATAATGAAGGGAAGTGACCATGCATAGTGTATATGTGCCCAAATGGACATGTTGGAGCTAACGGTTTGGCCCCACGAAGAACAAAACAAAAAGTAGCCTACCTTGCAACTTTACACTACATGATTCTAATGATTTTTAGGGCAGAAAAAAATCTTTCACCACAAGAAAATGCCTTAGAGATATAAAAAACTGAGAGAGTTTATTGTAGAGGGGTTCTATGTGATCATTTTTCCTCAGATAGAATGTTTCTAAGTGTCATGGTTTCTGAGTAACAACTCGTCAAAGATTGCTGCATTTTTGCATTTTGGACTCTTCAGGGATATCACTGATACAGTGTAGCTCGAACTGTTTCGGCATGTTTGGATACAAAAAAGGATCATGCCTAGCCTAAACATATCCATCTAGATGCATTGGAACTATCAGTTTGGTCGCATCAGGAGCAAGACAAAAGTTAGACCCCTTTGCAACTTTACACTACCTCCTTTTGACAATTTTTGGGACAGCAGAAAACCTTTCACCACAGGCAAACGCCTCAGAGATATTAAAAATTGAGAGGTTATTGTAGAGGAGTTCTACATGATCATGTTTCCTTAGATGGAATGTTTCTAAGTTTCATGGTTTCTGAGTAACATCTCCTCAAAGATTCCTAACTTTTTGCACTTTGGACTCTTTAGGGATATCATCGATACAATGTAGCTTGAACTGTTTCTGTGCATTTGGGTGTGAAATAGGACCATGCCTAGCCTAAACATACCCATCCAGACATGTTGGAACTATCGATTTGGTCGCATCATGAGCAGGATGAAAGTTACACCCCTTTGCAACTTTACATACCTCCTTCTGACAATTTTTGGGGCAACAGAAAACTTTTCACCATGGGAAAACACCTCAGAGATATAAAAAATTGAGAGAGGTTATTGCAGAGGGGTTCTGTTGACATTTCTTCTGAATCAGCATTAGGGTTTGCCACTTCTAATGCACAGGCAGATTCAGGCCAACTGAATACAGGAGGTTGCGTGAGCTCCTCCCCTTCACTTCTGGTTCTGCCGCACCAAGGGGGGTATCCCTATAACTCAAGATGTAACCTTGACTAGCTCAAAGATAGAAAGATCTAACTTGACAACAACAGGCAGAATACTCTCATGTGTGGACCAAGATCTGCACGATAGATCACAAGGCTGGCAACATTCTTGGACATGATGTCTGGTTGGGTATGAGAGCATGCAGGGGGTTCCTAATCCTACTCCTACAACTAACAGGTGGAAGTATGAAATGGTTTGATATGAATTTGGATGCAAAGCTGGACATGGTGTATAACACAAGAACACAGCATGATTGGTGCCTATCCAGGGCTTGGAGTCGGTAGACAAACACCTGTGAATGATCAGCATAAATAGCTAAAACTAGATTTCAGGGGGATACACATGATATCTGCCTTACAGATATCTCCCAATATAGAGTGTTGAGCTATCTCTACTTATGGCATCCCTACTGCAGTATACCCTTCCCAATGTTCAACCTGAAAACAGTTTAATCTGCCCCTTGAGCAGAGGTTAAAAGATCAGACATTCAACATAGGAATTCTATGCTCTAGAATCTAAACATCACACAAATATCCAGATCCAGAAGAAGAATACATGCAATACTGGAGATAGAATTAACACAACACATGCTAAGATAGCATTACTCATATAAGATCAACCATGAAACCAGTGGATTCATGCCAAGTCCTACAATAGGAGATACATAAACTCACAAGATTAAACTGTACAGAGCAACCAGATCAGCTGGTTTTGCATTACAGAGCCAAAAATCATCAACTTTCAACAACCTTGAATGAATAACATCGTCCGCATTATATAGCAGGAGGATGTATTCAGCATTAACTACCAGGTTGACCAAAACTCCCGCCAGATATACAGTATCGTAGAAATGGCGCTCAAACATTAATGCAGCAGGTAGGGGAGGAGACAGGAAGATTTCTCGAGCCTTGCGCCGCCGCCTAGGGATTCAGATCTTCAATCAGGTACTACATCAGCCCACGCCATCGCCCATACCTCTGCAACAATCGCCATTGATGGCGCACCAACCCGCGGCCTTGGGAAGAACATTAGACAGTTAATCGCAACCACTTCCCGCCGATATTCATCATCATGATATTTCGAATATGCAGGATAACATTATCCCACATGCACCCCGCAGCAACCTCCTTAACACTTTATATACTAGGTCATGAGCATATATCATGTCGGTGCTTTTGCTCCTGACGACACTAGTATAAGACTTCATCATCATCATCCTCCAGCAGCATGATATCCTGTTGCCCGAAATATCACCCTGACGTCATCATCATATTGCAATACAAACTGCATGATATTCGCCTTCATCGGCACAACCGGATCCATTGGAGGAACATCCTCCTGCTGAGCTTATACCAAAAGTCTGGCCGATGAACATCCTGATGACATCATCATCATATCTGCCTACTGCGCACCTCCTCATATCCGGATGACGTCATCATCATGTTTGCAAATATCGGGGGATCATCATAAGATGATCAGTGTTAGAAATATGACCCCCCCCGGACCTTGATGACGTCATCATCATATTAACATCATCATGATATTCGGAAGACAACCGGACATTTAGAAATATCCTCCTGATGCACAAATATCAGGTTGCACTGTAGCTCCTCTGTAAGATCAGGGCGATAGATGAATATGATGATGCTCGAAAAGATCACCCCCACTAGATAGCGCACGAAGCCGGTAGGCGGATATCTCCTCATATCAGCATCATCATGATGCTGGAACAAACACACACTCGAGTGATATGAAAATATCACCCCCTCCTTCGGAAATATCATGATGCAGATAGGCAGAAAGAAAGATATCACCCTTATATACGGATGACGTCAGCATCATCAGGATGAAAAACAAAGAACAAGAAGTGATACAACATCATCAGGATGATATTGACTAAGATCATCCTGACGTCCAAAATATGATGACCCTAGTGAATATCGGGTCGCACTTAGAAATCTTCAACATCATCATCAGGATGATCATAACCAAGATCACCCGATGATAGAAATATCTCCCCGGCGAGATATCATGAAGGCAGAAAATATGATGACCTCCGCAAGCAGCAGGATGATAACTGGAAATATGATGATGATGACGACAACCCTTAAGAAAGAACAAGTCAGGTCGAACATCTCAAAGAATAACCCCTTCAGAATAACGGGGCAACATCATCATCATGTTTGCGCAAGGTGATAAATGGAAGATCACCGGATACTTGAGAAATCACCCCCGCAAGCAGATCAGGGCGCACTGTAGCTCGTCAGCATCATCAGGATAAAAAACCAAACATCACCCGATAACTGAATATGATGATGATGATGAGAAACCGGTCGAAGGGGAACATGATGATGCTGACCACCATCGAACCAAATATGATGATGATGACCTCCTCTATAATAGAAAACATGATGCTGCAGCTGAAAACTGCTGAGGAGGTCCAACACTTAGAACATTTTTTGGATACTTAGGGAGAGTGCCTGAATGAGAAATGCTCAAAAAACTACCAGTCAATTCAGGTGCTAACAGTGGCTCTGTCTGGGGACGTGCAGGTGCAAGACTGCAGCGAGAACTCCAGATCTCTGGGATGCAGACCAGTCCCTTATCCATTGGGCACAGAGTCAAATACTGTACTGACGTGCATCACCCAACACACTTGATGGCCTAAGGCCACCAAGAAAAGAAAAACATGTATCTCCCTTTGTCAAACATCTTGTTTTCATCTGCATGCACTGGGTCAAGCCTGGAGATACTGTCAGGATCCACCCACAAACAAATCTTGTCATCTGCATATTCAACCCTCTGATTTGGCTTGTCATTATCACCCTTGTGCAGATAACCCTCATCATCATGTGACACGTGGGTGCAGAATGTATCAAACAATGCATGTTCATATGGCATATAGCACTCATCACCTATATTATCATCATGCATTGCAACATGATCTCCTAGCTGGACTGCAAATAGGAAACACTCAGAGTCCACCACACAACTAGGAAGATCAAGGCTCATTGTATTATATGCTGGCTCATCAAAAGAAAAGCTTTCACAATCACAATTGTGTACATCATGTACACAACCATCTGGTACACCAGGCTGGAAAAGATCAGGCTCTGGCATCTCTTTTGAGTCAGGCACACTTTCACAGTCACTTACCTGATGTATGTTGTTTCCTCTTTCATCAGGATGAGAAACAGAATCCAAGCCAAAAATAGTGTCTAGATCCTCACCATACTCAGACAGATCCTCATCACCATATGTGTCAAAAATGGGTGACCCAGGTGTATCAGTTTCATCATAGTATGCCATTTGTTCATGGGCAGCAGAGCACACTTCTTCATCACCAATGGATTCACTCTGTGGAGGAGTATCAGCCTGTGTGTCATAAGCAAAACAGCCATCAAATGAAAAACAATCATGCTCTGAACTAGCACTTATTTCAATTTCTGACTGCTCTTCATGATCTCCATGTGTTTGAAAGGTAGGCAATGGGCCACACATAGGACTGCTTCTCTGTTTGCTTATATCTTCTCTGTCTTGAGTACAATACTCACAATTGTCTCCACAGGTCCATTCCAAAAATTGCTCATTGCTGTCCACAACCTCGTTATTGTTTTCATGATCAGCTGCCTCATCATTGCAATGGGAATCCTCATTAGTCCTTTCACTGGCATCCTCAACTGGTGAACAATCCAGTTGAGCAGCATTGTTAGCATTATGTTCAAATACAGCAGTCTCAACCTCTATGCTTTTATCTTCATTTTTATCTGCACATGATGCCATAATCATTTGGTCATTTGCAGCTTCACAACCATTATTCACATCAAGGCCTGGGGACAGGGGTTTCAGCAGGTGCACATTTCTCATTTCTTCTACATTTTCTAAAAATTTGTATGCCATCTGCATACTTGTCACCTTGAAATCCCTCAGTAATGCACTAGAGCCCTCCTCAAAAGCTTCAAAGAATATGCCAACACAGGCTGAAATATCAGGTCTGAAACTTTCAGGGACATGTGAAAGGGCTACTGCAAACCTATGACTGAAATCAACACATGGCTCTTCATCTTGTTTTCTGATTCTCATCAATTCTGCAACAAGATCAGCCGGTTCTTTTGCAAATTCTTCCTTGAAACAGTCAGCAAGCTCATCCCAACAGGCAAAAAATTTCTTTGGAAAGCTCAAATACCAGTCTTTTGCTTTTGCATCAAAGGACCTAACAAGAAACCTCATCCACATATCCTCATCTCTGAATGAATATTTTCCCATAAAACTTTGAAAATTTTGGATATGTGCATTCCCATCACATACATTGTGACCACTAAATCTAGGCATCTGACAGTATATCCTAGCAGGCATAGTTTCTACTTTGTAATCCACCCATGATAAATCCAGTTGGTCATACAAAGGATCAAAAGGGCTGACAGGAGGTTTAGCTTTCTGACAGGCAGACTCAACAAGGTTACTGCTTCTTAACTGGGCCTGCTCAGCCTCTAAGAGTATCAACCTATTTCTTATCTCTTCTATTCCTTTATCCAACATTTTACCACTGAGTGTGGGATAACTCATACTTGGATTCATAAAAATCTTACTCTTAGACATTGTTTGTCTGTCTAAGACCTAAGGCTTCCCCTGGCATCTAATCTATGCAGTAAAACAACAAATAAAGGGGAAGGAACAAGGTACCTTTTCTCATACAGATGCAGAAAAATGAACAACACATTTCTGTCACATCACATACATCCATCTTTCATGTGCATTTGGATCTTTTTTGCAGAGTCGCCACCTCTCCAGAGAGGACAAAATTTTCAATAGCTGAAAGCTACTTTTCCAGGTTCATTCCACCAGCAGAGCATCATTTTGCTAGTGACTCGGATGGGCCACAAGTATATCATTTTTCAGTCCATCCCCAGCAGAGTCACCATTTTGTTGACATTTCTTCTGAATCAGCATTAGGGTTTGCCACTTCTAATGCACAGGTAGATTCAGGCCAACTGAATACAGGAGGTTGCGTGAGCTCCTCCCCTTCACTTCTGGTTCTGCCGCACCAAGGGGGGTATCCCTATAACTCAAGATGTAACCTTGACTAGCTCAAAGATAGAAAGATCTAACTTGACAACAACAGGCAGAATACTCTCATGTGTGGACCAAGATCTGCACGATAGATCACAAGGCTGGCAACATTCTTGGACATGATGTCTGGTTGGGTATGAGAGCATGCAGGGGGTTCCTAATCCTACTCCTACAACTAACAGGTGGAAGTATGAAATGGTTTGATATGAATTTGGATGCAAAGCTGGACATGGTGTATAACACAAGAACACAGCATGATTGGTGCCTATCCAGGGCTTGGAGTCGGTAGACAAACACCTGTGAATGATCAGCATAAATAGCTAAAACTAGATTTCAGGGGGATACACATGATATCTGCCTTACAGATAGCTCCCAATATAGAGTGTTGAGCTATCTCTACTTATGGCATCCCTACTGCACTATACCCTTCCCAATGTTCAACCTGAAAACAGTTTAATCTGCCCCTTAAGCAGAGGTTAAAAGATCAGACATTCAACATAGGAATTCTATGCTCTAGAATCTAAACATCACACAAATATCCAGATCCAGAAGAAGAATACATGCAATACTGGAGACAGAATTAACACAACACATGCTAAGATAGCATTACTCATATAAGATCAACCATGAAACCAGTGGATTCATGCCAAGTCCTACAACAGGAGATACATAAACTCACAAGATTAAACTGTACAGAGCAACCAGATCAGCTAGTTTTGCATTACAGAGCCAAAAATCATCAACTTTCAACAACCTTGAATGAATAACATCATCCGCATTATATAGCAGGAGGATGTATTCAGCATTAACTACCAGGTTGACCAAAACTCCCGCCAGATATACAGTATCGTAGAAATGGCGCTCAAACATTAATGCAGCAGGTAGGGGAGGAGACAGGAAGATTTCTCGAGCCTTGCGCCGCCGCCTAGGGATTCAGATCTTCAATCAGGTACTACATCAGCCCACGCCATCGCCCATACCTCTGCAACAATCGCCATTGATGGCGCACCAACCCGCGGCCTTGGGAAGAACATTAGACAGTTAATCGCAACCACTTCCCGCCGATATTCATCATCATGATATTTCGAATATGCAGGATAACATTATCCCACATGCACCCCGCAGCAACCTCCTTAACACTTTATATACTAGGTCATGAGCATATATCATGTCGGTGCTTTTGCTCCTAACGACACTAGTATAAGACTTCATCATCATCATCCTCCAGCAGCATGATATCCTGTTGCCCGAAATATCACCCTGACGTCATCATCATATTGCAATACAAACTGCATGATATTCGCCTTCATCGGCACAACCGGATCCATTGGAGGAACATCCTCCTGCTGAGCTTATACCAAAAGTCTGGCCGATGAACATCCTGATGACATCATCATCATATCTGCCTACTGCGCACCTCCTCATATCCGGATGACGTCATCATCATGTTTGCAAATATCGAGGGATCATCATAAGATGATCAGTGTTAGAAATATGACCCCCCCGGACCTTGATGACGTCATCATCATATTAACATCATCATGATATTCGGAAGACAACCGGACATTTAGAAATATCCTCCTGATGCACAAATATCAGGTTGCACTGTAGCTCCTCTGTAAGATCGGGGCGATAGATGAATATGATGATGCTCGAAAAGATCACCCCCACTAGATAGCGCACGAAGCCGGTAGGCGGATATCTCCTCATATCAGCATCATCATGATGCTGGAACAAACACACACTCGAGTGATATGAAAATATCACCCCCTCCTTCGAAAATATCATGATGCAGATAGGCAGAAAGAAAGATATCACCCTTATATACGGATGACGTCAGCATCATCAGGATGAAAAACAAAGAACAAGAAGTGATACAACATCATCAGGATGATATTGACTAAGATCATCCTGACGTCCAAAATATGATGACCCTAGTGAATATCGGGTCGCACTTAGAAATCTTCAACATCATCATCAGGATGATCATAACCAAGATCACCCGATGATAGAAATATCACCCCGGCGAGATATCATGAAGGCAGAAAATATGATGACCTCCGCAAGCAGCAGGATGATAACTGGAAATATGATGATGATGACGACGACCCTTAAGAAAGAACAAGTCAGGTCGAACATCTCAAAGAATAACCCCTTCAGAATAACAGGGCAACATCATCATCATGTTTGCGCAAGGTGATAAATGGAAGATCACCGGATACTTGAGAAATCACCCCCGCAAGCAGATCAGGGCGCACTGTAGCTCGTCAGCATCATCAGGATAAAAAACCAAACATCACCTGATAACTGAATATGATGATGATGATGAGAAACCAGTCGAAGGGGAACATGATGATGCTGACCACCATCGAACCAAATATGATGATGATGACCTCCTCTATAATAGAAAACATGATGCTGCAGCTGAAAACTGCTGAGGAGGTCCAACACTTAGAACATTTTTTGGATACTTAGGGAGAGTGCCTGAATGAGAAATGCTCAGAAAACTGCCAGTCAATTCAGGCACTAACAGGTTCTATGTGATCGCATTACCTTAGACAAAAATTTTCTGAGCGTCATGGTTTCTGAGTAACATCTCGTCAAAGATTGTTGCCTTCTTGCACTTTGGACTCTTCAAGGATATCACTGGTACAATGTAGCTCAAACTATTTCAGCATGTTTGGGTGTGAAACAAGACCATTCCTAGCCTAAATGTACCCATACAGATGCATTGGAACTATCGGTTTGGTTGCATTAGGAGTAGGATGAAAGTTACACCCCTTTGCAACTTTACACTACCTCCTTCTGACAATTTTTGGGGCAGTAGAAAACTTTTCACCATGGGAAAACACCTCAGAGATATCAAAAAATGAGAGAGGTTATTATAGATGGGTTCTACATGATCACATTGCCTTAGACATAATGTTTCTAAGTGTCATGGTTTCTGAGTAACAGCTCGTCAAAGATTTCCGCCTTTTTGCACTTTGGACTCTTTAGGGATATCGTCAGTACAATGTAGCTCAAACTATTTTGGCATGTTTGAGTGGGAAATAGGACCATTCCTAGCCTAAATGTACCCATATAGATGCATTGGAACTATCAGCTTGGTTGCATTAGGAGCAAGGTTAAAGTTACACCCCTTTGCAACTTTACACTACCTCCTTCTGATGATTTTTAGAGTAGCAGAAAACCTTTCACCACAGGAAAACGCCTCAGACATATCAAAAACCAAGAGAGGTTATTGTAGAGGGGTTCTACATAATCATTTTTCCTTAGACAAAATGTTTCTAAGTGTAATGGTTTCTAAGTAATAGCTCATCAAAGATTGCTTCCTTTTTGCACTTTAGACTCTTCACGGATATCACCGGTACAATGTAGCTCAAACTATTTAGGCATGTCTGGGATGAAAAAAGACCATGCCTAGCCTAAACGTACCCATCTAGATGTGTTGTAACTGTTGGTTTGGTCACATCAGGAGTAGGACAAAAGTTACACCCCTTTGCAACTTTACACTACCTCCTTCTAACAATTTTTGGGACAGTAGAAAACCTTTCACCATGGGTAAATGCCTTAGAGATATCAAAAAATGAGATAGGTTATTGTAGAGGAGTTCTACATGATCATGTTGGATTAGATGGAATGTTTCTAAGTGTCATGGTTTCTGAGTAATAGCTCATCAAAGATTGCTGACTTTTTACACTTTGGACTCTATAAGGATATCGTCAGTACAATGTAGCTCAAACTATTTCAGCATGTTTGGGTGCAAAAAAGGACCATTCCTAGCCTAAACGTACCCATCTAGATGCATTAGAATTGTAGGTTTGGTTGCATCAAGAGCAGGACAAAAGTTACACCCCTTTGCAACTTTACACTACCTCCTTCTGACAATTTTTGGGGCAGTAGAAAACATTTCGCCATGGGCAAATGCCTCAAAGATATCAAAAGTTGAGAGAGGTTATTGTAGAGAGATTCTACGTGATCACATTTCCTCAAAAGGAATGTTTCTAAGTGTCATGGTTTCCAACTAACATCTCATCAAATATTGCTACCTTTTTGCACTTCAAACTCTTTAGGGATATTGCTGGTACGGGTGTAAGGTGTTAACTTAGATTTTAGAGAAAAGTAAAGACTAGGGTTTTTAGGAGGTTGAGGACTTGAAAACCCTAAACATAATACAACCTAAGTGTCGAAGACCACATGAAGAACACATAAGGTTATTTGAGACAGATTAAACAAAGAGTATAACACATACAAAACTTACCAAACTAGGTCTTTAAAGACAATACACTTAGGGTTTAAAACATAACTAATAACTTTAACTTAAAAACCCTAACTAGTTTTGAATGTTTAAACCTCTATAGCTATGATATGAACATTGCCACTGTGACATCCTTTAGACTTCCAAAACTTCCAACAACAACCACAACTCATCAATCAACATAAACATGACCTTAACACCATATTTTGTGATCAACATCAACATCATGAGGACAATATCAACATGAATAATGTAGCATAGCATGGATCATGATTGTATGAAGCCTATTGGGATTTACTTGTATGATATTGGCACCTATTCATTTGTATTTTAACTTGTTATGACAAGATAATAGTATTTCATTATGCTTAAGGGATTGTATATTTATATGTTGTAAGGATTTATTCTTGTATAATTTGACATCATGGTATGTTAAGGTCTGTTTAATTCATTATTGCACATACTTATTAAAGATCCCAAGTGTATAAAATATACATGGCACCATGTGAGATTATAGGCTGACCTTATGGATTCTTGAGTAATAAAATCTAAAGATTTAACTTAAGGCTATCTATGTAGGTTTAAAGGAAACACACATGATGGAATTTTGCATGAGGTCCTTTAGGTTGAATCTCATTAGATAGACATTAATGAGTTTGTATTATAAGGTTCATTATGCAAAGGAACTTAACAATGATATCGTGATTGTGTCTATTTTAATTAAAGTTGACCTTTCATATATCTTTTATTATGCATACCATGAACTAATTTAAAACATAGTCTATTGTAAGGACATTTGTGTGTGATGACTAAGATCTTTGGGTAGTAAGAACTATGATGAACTATAAATGCAAAATGTAAGACATGTATGCAAAATGTGGAAGCATAGACAAGGCAAATGAACTATAAAATCAAAAAAGTGAGACTGATATAAACACAAAATATGTAAACCATACAAGTGATATAAACATGTATGATAAAACATGATAAAGTAATTCAAATAGAATTAAGGAAAATGTAAAGAACATGCATGTAATGACATGACACACCTAAAAAATGGAGATTTGAATGGAGAGAGTACCCAATTATGTAGTGTTTTTTCTTCTTGCATCAAACTCCTCAACAATTTGAGTTTTTCACCACTTGCTTCCTTTTCAAGATTAAATTGAATAACACTCAAATAGAATTAGTAACAATAATACTATTAAGCAATCTATAATAAATTCCTACAATTCAATCACAATTAACATTGCAACACTACAAAAATTGAAACTTGAATTGATATATATCAAATTTGATGTGAAAACTATGTTATTTCCTACTTCTTAAGTTGGCAAAGCAGAAAAAGGTGGTGGAAAGTTCATGCAAAGGTGGTAGAATGTGAAAAATGTGCATGTGAACTTCCCAACAACATGAAAATGTTTTTTTTGTCAGAACACATTAATAAATAGAAGAAAATAGAGTATGTATGCCTGGATCACGGGGGTCCAGGCCTTTTTACCATTTGTATAGAAATCTAGAATGTGCTCGTGTTAAATGCGAGTGTGTTTTGGCCTACTATAGAAAAATCTATATTATTCATTTCTCCATGTATTTCTTCTATCTCTCATCTCTCTATCCCTCATCTCTCTAACTCTCACCTATCTCTCCCCCTCACCTCTCTACCTCTCCCCTCTCTACATCTCTCAATCACTCCTTGTCTACCTCTCCATCCATCCTTAGCCATCTAGGTCTCTCACTTAACCCTAAACCCTAAATCCTCAACCCTCAACCCTTAAACCCTAAATCCTAAACCCTATCCCTAAACCCTCAACACTTTACCTTAAACTCTATTCCCTCAACCCTAAACCCTACACCCTATCACTAAACCCTTAACCCTTGACATTATATCTTAAATCCTAATCCCTTAACCCTCACCCTAAAGCCTCAACCCTCAATCCTTAAACCTTAAACCCTAAACCCTATCCCTAATCCTTCTACACTTGACACTCTACCTTAACCCTAATCCCTTAACCCTAAATGCTATCCCTAAAACCTCAACCCTAAACCCTAATCCCTCAAGGTCCTAAACCCCAATCCCTTATCCCTAAACTCTAAACCCTATCCCTAAACCCTCAACCCTCAACCCTCAACCTTAAACCTTAATCCCTCAACCCTAAGCCTTAATCCCTTAACCCTAAACCCTAATACCTTATCCCTAAACACTAAACCCTAATCCCTCAACCCTAAACTCTAATCCCTTATTCCTAAACCCTAAACTCTATACCTAAAGCCTCAACCCTCAACACTATGCCTTAAACCCTAATCCCTCAACCCTCAACCCTCAACCCTAATCCCTAATCCCTCAATCCTAAACCCTAATCCCTTATCCATAAACCCTAATCCCTCAACCCTAAACCCTAATCCCTTATCCCTTATCCCTAAACCCTAATCCCTTATCCCTAAACCCTAAATGCTATCCTTATTCCTAAACCCTCAACCCTCGACACTAAACAAGTTAAACCATAATCCCTTATCTATAAACCCTAAACCCTATACCTCAACCCTCAACCCTTAAACCTTAAACCCTAAAACATATCCCTAAACCCTCAACCCTCGACACTATATCTTAAACTCTAATCCCGTAACCCTCACCCTAGAGCCTCAACCCTCAATCCTTAAACCTTCAACCCTAAACCCTATCCCTAATCTATCTACCCTCAACACTCTACCTTAACCCTAATCCCTCAACCCTCAACCCTAATCCCTCAACTCTAAATACTATCCCTAAATCCTCAACCCTAAACTCTAATCCCTTAAGGTCCTAAACCCTAATCCCTTATCCCTAAACTATAAACCCTATCCCTAAACCCTCAACCTTAAACATTAATCCCTCAACCCTAAACCTTAATCCCTCAACCCTAAACCCTAATCCCTTATCCCTAAACCCTAAACCCTAATCCGTCAACCCTAAACCCTAAATGCTATCCCTATTCCTAAACCCTCAACCCTTGACACTAGACCTTAAACCCTAATCCCTTATCCCTAAACCCTAAACCCTATCCCTCAACCCTCAACCCTTAAACCTTAAACCCTAAAACCTAGCCCTAAACCCTCAACCCTCGACACTATATCTTAAACCCTGATCCCTTAACCCACACCCTAAAACCTCAACCCTCAATCCTTAAACCTTCAACCCTAAACCCTATCCCTAATCCTTCTACCCTCGACACTCTACCTTAACACTAATCCCTCGATCGTCAACCCTAAACCCTAAATACTATTCCTATTCCTAAACCCTCAACTCTCAACATTATACCTTAAACCCTAATCCCTTATCCCTAAACCCTAAACCCTATCCCTCAACCCTCAACCCTTAAACCTAAAACCCTAAAACCTATCCCTAAACCCTCAGTCGTCAACACTATATCTTAAACCCTAATCCCTTAACCCTTAACCCTAAAGCCTCAACCCTCAATCCGCAAACCTTCAACCCTAAACCATATCCCTAATCCCTCTACCCTCAATACTCTACATTAACCCTAATCCCTTGACCCTCAACCCTATCTCTAAATTCTCAACCCTCAACCTTAAACTCTAACCCATCAACCCTAAACCCTAATCCCTAAAATCTAAACCCTAAACCCTCAACCCTCAACACTATACCTTAACCCTAATCCCTTAACCCTCAACCCTAAATGCTATCCCTAAAGCCTCAACCCTAAACCCTAATCCCTTATCCTTAAACTCTAAACCCTGTCCCTAAACCATCAACCCTCAACCCTCAACCTTAAACCTCAATTCCTCAATCCTAAACTTTAATCCCTCTACCCTAAACCCTAATCACTTATCCCTAAATCCTAAACCATCAACCCTCAACCCTAAACCCTAAACACTAAATGCTATTTCTATTCCTAAATCCTCAACCCTCGACACTATACCTTAAACCCTAATCCCTTATCCCTAAACCCTAATCCCTCAACCCTAAACCATATCACTAAACCCTCAACCCTTAACCCTCAACCCTCAACCCTCAACCTTAAACCCTAATCCCTCAACCCTAAACCCTAATCCCTCAAACCTAAACCCTAAACCTTATCCCTAAACTCTCAACCCTCAAATCTATACCTTAAACCCTAATCCTTCAACCCTAAACCCTAAACCCTATCCCTAAAGCCTCAACCCTCAACACTATACCTTAAACCCTAATCCCTCAACACTCAACCCAAATCCCTAATCCCTCAACCCTAAACTCTAATCCCTTATCCCTAAACCCTCAACGATATCCCTATTCCTAAACCCTCAACCCTCAAAACTATACCTTAAACCCTAAAACCTATCCCTGAACCCTCGACCCTCGACACTATATATTAAACCCTGATCCCTTAACCATCAGCCCTAAAGCCTCAACCCTCAATCCTTAAACCTTCAACCCTAAACCCTATCCCTAATCCCTCTACCCTCGACACTCTACCTTAACCCTAATCCCTCAACCCTCAACCCTATCCCTAAACCCTCAACCCTCAACCCTTAAACTTAAACCCTAATCTGTTAACCCTAAACCCTAATCCCTCAACCCTAAACCCTAAACCCTATCCCTAAACCCTCAACCCTCAACACTATACCTTAAACCCTAATCGCTCAAACCAAAACCCTAATCCCTCAACCATAAACCCTATCCCTAAACCCTAAACCCTCAACCTTAAACCCTAATCCCTCAACACTAAACCCTAATCCCTCAACCCTAAACCCTAAACCCTATCCCTAAACCCTCAACCCTCAACACTATACCTTAAACCCTAATCCATCAACCCTAAAACCTAATCCCTCAACCCTAAACCCTAATCCCTTCTCCCTCAACCCTAAATGCTATCCCTAAAGCCTCAACCCTTAAACCTTAAATCCTAAGCCCTATCCCTAAATGCTCAACCCTAAACACTATACCTTAAACCCTTATCCCTCAACCCTAAACCCTAATCCCTTATCCCTAAATCACAATCCCTATCCCTAAAGCCTCAACCCTTATACCTTAAATCCTAATCCCTATCCCTTAACCCTCAATACTATACCTTAAACCATTTACCTCATCCCTAAAGCCTCAACCCTCAACCCTAAAACCTTAAATCCTAAACCCTCAACCCTCGACACTATACCTTAAACATTAATCCCTCAACCCTAAACCCTAATCTCTCAACCATTAAACCCTTAATACCTCAACCTTTTAACCCTCAACCCTTAACCCTTGACCCTTAAACTCTAAACCCTTGACCCTTAAACCCTCAACCCTTATCCAGCCCTCTCCTCCCTTATCTGCCTCACCCACATATCTCCCCTATCTCTCTCACCTCTCTCTCCCTAGGTTGTAGGTCTCTCAATTTTATATCTCTCATGACTCTCTAGATATTTCCCTTCCTCTCCACCTCTCTCAACCTTGAACATTATCCCTCAACTATAAACTCTCAACCCTCAACCCTATACCCTATAACCTCACCATTATACCCTAAACCTTGAATATTGTGCCTTAACCCTATACTTAAATTAAACATAAACCATGCACTCTCAACCCAAGTCACCCTATGCCTTATATACCCTCAATCCATATCGTAAACCCTAAACCCAATATCCTCAACCCTAATCCCCATGCCTTGCATACTTAATCTTATACACTCAACAAGTTTAATATTAACCCTCAACTGTAACCCTCTACCCTCTACCCTCTACCTATTACTTAAGCCTTAATCCCTCAAACCTCAACCCTCAACCCTAAAAACTATATGGGCTTAGGTCCTTATATACCCTAAACCCAAAACCCTTACATACATACATACATACATACATACATACAAACATGCATACATATATACATACATACAAGCATGGATACATGTAGATAAATACATACAACTATACATACATATTAACAAGCATACATATATGCACACATCAAACATACTTAGGAACCTTCAACATAAATCCTTCCAAGCAAGACATAGCACAAGCATGTTATAACGTGCTCGTGTTATGTTGAACTAGGCAAACATCGGGCAAACCTGCAAAAATGAAAAAAAAAGTAAAACATAATGCGAGCACATTATATTTTTCTTTGGGATTTGCTTTGGATTTCCAACCCAAAGGCTTGGAGTGCCTTCCCAACATCCAAAGATGTGTTTTTGCATATTCTAAAGGATTTCACATAATAATGTTCATGCTAACCCTCAAATTTGCATGTGTTTCAAGGTCGAACAAATCGAACACCTAGGTAATGTTAGGCTTTCTCTTAGCTATTTAACGATGTAATTTTTTTCACATTTTGACAATGTTAAGCCTTTCATCTTTAATTTCTTTTGTTTGTGTGTCTGTTTTTGGTCAAAAACTAGTGTTTGGTCTTTTTTTCATTATAAATTAACCATTCATTGAAATTTCAAATAAATTACATTTTTATAAACTAGACTCCATTCTACACATATTAAAAAAAATTAATTTTCAATTAGTTTTCAAAATTTACAGGGGTAGCATGGCCAAAATTCTATTTTTTAGGATGTGTCCACTTTGAAAATTAGTAAAAAATCAAATATTTATTAAAAATATATTATAAAAATTGGGCATAAACTACATGTTGTTAGCTAATTTCTCACCAAAGCGATTTTAAAAATACCAAAAAAAAGTTAACCTTTTGAGGGAGCCACAAAAGACGTTATGTTATTTTTTTGACAGAAAACAACACCAATTTCTGTGGCTCCCTCTTTTGAACCCCTTAATCTATACCATTTTGAAAAAAAATTAGTAGTTTAGAAAGTAGACTTGGAGCACTACGAACATTATTTTTGTTGCATCTTAAAATTTTGAGTGTAGTTATGCTCAATTTCTCATCCAAAGTCAGTATTTCCTAATTTCAAAAAAAAGTGGCCACTTAAGACCTTTTTTTGGCCCCCCATCTTCTTTGTCTTTCCCAGGTTCCAAACATGTAATTTTTTTTTACAATTTGATTATTTTTTCTATTTTTCAAATAATTTTTTATGAAACTGGTCCATAAACTTGAAATATCAGGCTTTCTTATTATTTTAATAACATGTTATTAAAATAATTTTAAAAAAAAATTATACCTCATCAATCTTCAGATAATTCTTTTCAATTTGAAAAAAAATTAAAAAAATGATAAGTTTAGGTCATCTTATGTCTGACGTACACGAGGGATTTTCAAAACAACAATTACGGCCAATAAAAATTAATAAAAAAAATTACAAAAATTACAAAAAAATCCTAAACAATCTTTAGTGTGTTATAAATCTTATCCCAAAAGGATTCAGAAAAATACAATTATTTAGGTCAAAATATGGTTGATGTACATGTGCATGGTATGGTAAAAAAAAGTTACTTTTAAACAATGGTCTTTAGACATGCCTATTGAAAATCAATTTGTATCATCTAGGTATTAAAAAATTACATATTTGGAAACTAGACTCTTAGTACTACATTTCATATTACTGACTTTTTTTAATATTCAATCTTTAAGTGCTTCAAATTTTTTAGGTCAAATGTGACAAATTCTAAAAATCAGGGAAAACACTTCCACTTTTTGGCCAAAAAGTGGACTTAACTTCTTGCACACACCCTTATAATGAAATAATATGATGAAAAATATAGACCTCACACAACACAAGAGATGCTCATGGGCCAAGATTCCCTAATATCCAATACATGCATAAATAGAATAAACCCTTAAGGTACATGGTAACATTGTACAATACTCCTTAAGGAAGAAGCCACTCCATGCTATATCTCCAAGAGAACCTAAATAAAATATCATACTCCATGCATATTCTTACAATGATAATAACCTCCTATATATAGACTTCCTCCTAATAACATCCTAATGAAGGCCTACTCAACACTTGATATAATTAATTGCACAAGTTATCCATAAGACCTAATATATAACTAACTTAAGGGATGTGTGCCACATGTCAGAATCTCCATCCACCTAAATAAATTGTAATATCATATCCCTAGGTACATAACATGCCATCCCTCCTTGACATGTTTCATCCTTGAAACATGAGAAGAAGCCAAATAGTATGACTATCGCAAGTCATCACAAACATGATGTCATGTACAATCATCTAACCATCCATAGTTGATCATTCTGGTAGGTTTAGCTTGACAATATACCTAGATCCCATCCTTGATCCATATTTTTTTACACCCATTTGATTCCACTCCTTATCATAGTAAGTCCTAGGACTTTGTTTCCATGAATAGCCATTACTTCTATGATACAGTTGATTGTTGAAAATTTGTTCCTTTTATACCATGTAGGTCCATAGTGACTGTATTAGTGATTCCATGTATTATCATGCCTCCATGATGGTTTCCTCCATGATTCTTTTCTCTCACAATGATGTGGATGCCTATATATTGCATCATTTGCTATCACTAGAACCTTATCTAATTATTCATCTTTTTCCATTTTTTTTTGGCTCATGAATAGAATTAATTGTGTTTCATTTTTTCTCTAAATCTTGTTCCTCTTTCATGTCCTCTAATTCATTTGTACAATCTTTTGTAGATTCTTGAATTTTCTCTTCCTTGACTTTCCTTTTGACTTCATTATGTGTAATATCTTGTAATATAAATTTTCTCCTCTTATACCTTGAAGCTTCATGAACTTCTTTTGCAAATTAATGTTTGTTGTTCCCAAAGATTCTAACCAAGGATAACCAATAAAAATATCCAACCCATCCATATCCAACGCATGAAAGTTTGAATGTAAAATATATTTATCCATAGAAAGCTTCAAATCTTCAAAAATTTGAATATCCTTACCCACTATTTCCCCAGATCCTTGATGTTCTTTGCTTGTATGTATAGCTTCTTTGATAATGTCATGTTGATGAATTTATATTTTTTAATAGATTTTACAGAAACAATAGCCTTTTCCTTTTGAACGTGTCCATGGAATTGAATAATTGCATCTCCCTTCCTTAGATCTAAAGTGCATGTACCTATATATATCATATACTCTCTTCATTATCCGCTTTTCCCTCTTTTCTTTCTACTTATTCTTCTTCTCCTTCTTCCCCTCCTTTTTATTCTTCATCTTCATCTTCTTTTTGAGCTCATCTATCTAAGAAAGCTTTCTCTAGTTCATTCAAAGAAGAAATATCCATATATAATAATACATACCATTTTTTAGCTTCATCTTTTAAGGATTAAGAAAAGGGTATTTTCCATGAAAATACTTCACCATGAGATATTTTATATGTGTTCCACCATTCTAATGCATCTCTACTTCCATCAAAATTAGGAATCATCATTGAAACTAGCATTTCTAAATTTTTATATTATAGCATACCCAAATTTGATTGAATCATTTCTAATGTTGTTGGATTAAAAAATAAAAATATAAAGAATAGACCCCTACTAAAATTTGGAAAGCTTTTAAAAATTAAAAAATCTCAAAAAAAATCCTTGAGCTGCCTATAAAGCAAAATTATGAAAAATTAGAAAATTGCAATAACTCACTCAATATTGATGATATAAACCTGATTTTTGGATTGCAGCATCCTTATATAATTTTCCTCATTTAGTAAAACAATTGTAAAAAAATTGAATTTGTTTGAAAGATATAAGTGAATCATTAAAAAATAGGGTTTTGTCCACACTTGCCCAAATCGTAGTTGTGATACCACTTGATTTGATCCACACAAATAATAATAAAATAATAAAATGTAGAATATAGATCTCACACAACACAAGAGATGTTCATGGGCCAAGATGCCATAATATCCAATATATGTGAAAATACAATAAACCCTTAAGGTAGGGTAACACCGTATAATACTCCTTAAGGAAGAAGACAATCCATGCTATATCTCCAAGAGATCCCAAATTTAATATCATACTCAACACATATCCTTACAATGATAATCACCTCCTATATATAAACCTCCTCCTAATAACTTAATGAAGGGGTAATCCTAATGAAGGCCTACTAAACACCTGAAATTAATTAATTACACAAGTTATAAGTAAGACTTAATATAACTAACTTAAGAGATGCGTGCCACATGTTGGCATCTCCATCCACCTAAATACATTGTAATATCATATCCCTAGGTATATAACAAGTTCCAACCTAGACTTCCTAGCAAACACCATATATCCATAAATGATTACACCCTTCCTTGCTAAATTCTACTTGCACTCTTGCATCATTATTCTTACTAATAGATAATAGGGTCCACACCAAACCTAGGATGTGTAAAACTCTTGAAATGCCTTTGCTCCTCCTACTAATGAATCTTATCTTGAATATACCATGATAAACAATATGGAGGAAATATTTCCACTATCAATGTTCTCACAAAAAAATTTCACTCCTTGTGGGGAATCATGTGAAAAGAAGATCTAGAGTTAATCATCTATGAATCCTCACATGTATGCATAGTCAATGCTACAACAAATATATCACCAACATTATCCTTAGAAGTGCTTAAATCTAAATCATCCAGTTTTTTCTCTTTGTTGTTTTCTTTCTCCTTGTAGTTCTTCCTTATGTGGGCTATCTAACAACAATTCCAATACTTAACCTTGGATTTACTAGGGGACTTAAATCTCCTTTTAGATTTGCATTTTTCCCTTCTTGTTGTTTCCCTTTCCTTTATCCTTTGATCTACATTTGATAACCAATGTATCCTTGATATAAAATGGATTTTTCTATCTCAACTCTTCTTAGAGTAAATAACCAATCACTTATTAAAGCTTTAGCTTAGTGGTAGTACTACTGATTGTCATTACCACGTTATCCCATGAATTTAGCAAAGAACACAATAAAATAATACATTGATCCTTATCATTAATTTTTATGCATATGGATTGTAATTGTTTAACATGATATTAAGTGAAATAAAATTATCTAGAATGGAGTCCCCATCATACATCCTCAAAGAATAAAGCTTCTTTTGTAGAAAAAAGTTTATTTACTAGGGATTTAGCCTAGTATAGGTTACCCAAATTATATAAAAGGATCTCCATGGTGGGTTCTCTTGATACATTTAGGAGCTTTAAATATACCAAAAAAAGTCCAACCAAACTTATATCTCCTTTATCCAACACCACCCATCTTCATCCTTCATAGATGTAATTTAAAATTTTAACAAATTGCAACCCAAAGATCTCAGTCTATGAGTAGATGGATCCATTTTAATTTCTATACCTTAAAATTTGTATCATTAAATTTTTCCTTCTCAAACTATGATGTTTTCACAATATTTTATTGTAATTACATCACTTGCACAAGAGAAGAATATAATAGGAAATGATCTATATCAGCTACAAGGTGGCAACAATCTCTATGCCACATGAAATGTTTAGTCATCTAGGAATGTAGATGTGTCTTCCCAATCAAGTGAAGAGATAATAGATTGAAGGATATTCATGTAGTACTCATAATAATCCCTCTTGGGTCTAACATGTATCTCCACATGTATTCCATGTTTGTTGATGAAAATTTCTAGAAAGGTAGCATAAGCTATGAACAATGAATTGTGTAAGCCTATCATCCAAGTAAAGGTTCAAAAACAAAATTACACATATGGTGCTCTAAACCTTCTAAAAAGTTGATATGACATATATGTATCTTGTTAAACGTAATTTTTAAACTATGAGGCCGGATATGTAAATGCAATGGCATGCAGTGAAATCTTCTATGACTGACTGATAATTGGAAACTACAAACAAATAAATGATGTGAAATAAAAATATTTTTAGTTGATGCAAGATTGCTCTTACACCTTGGGATTATCCTACATAATACACCCAAGGTAGATTATTTGAGAGTATAATTCTTGAAAATAAGGGTTGAGTGATCTAGAATCACCCTTTAAGCTAGAAACCAACCTCAATGCACCCTCAATGCATGGATAGGCTTCTAGGATCAAATTAATGTAGTTTCTCCTCAAACATTCATTCATATTCCACTTCACTCTTTTGGAACTAAATTTCTTCAACCAATCTAATTTCCCTCTATAGCTCTTAACCTCTACCTCTCCCAAGTCAAACCATATTATGCCTTCTTGAGGTTTCTACTTTATGTACTATTTGATTCTTTACCTTATTATATAATCTTCTTCATTTATAGTATCCAATTTTAAAATTATTCTTAACTATCACACTATATACTAGTCCAAGATCCACCTAAAGTTGTTGCTACTATACCTATACCAAAATTTCCTATTACAAACTCCCAACTTCTGCTATTTCCTAAATTTGCACTTCCTACTACCATCCTAAACATAATAGCTCCTAGTTACCTTCTATCATCCTTTTGAAATCTCATGACCATAGTGCTTTAGATACTTTTATACATCCATAAAATGTTTTGGGTCACTTTTATCTTGATATCTATATTCTCTTATATTACAATACAAATCTACACATTTTTCTTTTATCCAATCACTTCTAACACTCTTGCGGTACCCTATTTGTGAAATTCTCCTCCTACATCACCTTCTTGATTATCAAACCTCTTCAAGTTACCTCCTCTACTACCACAAATTATTTTACTTTGCTCTTTACCTGCAAGTCTCCCTTTTGCATCTTTCCACTCATATTCTTTATTTACTTTGAGCAATTATGCTAGCCCCTTCATTTGTTTACCTACTATCAAATCTAGACTAATATTATAACCTCCATCATAAAATGAGTATTCAACCTCTTCTTTAGTCAAATATTTACATTTTCATTCTTTCTTACTTTCATTTCTCCCATTTCCTCTTATATTTATATCTTCTACTAAACGTTCCTCTATTAAGTACAACAAATTCATATCTGACTTCAACATTACTTTGCCTTTGCTAACCCTATATGACTATTCTTTTTCTTTGTGATACAAACTATTATCTATTCCTCCATCTATATATTGTCTGCAATCACTTCTTGGGTGACAACACAATAGTGTGTCCCACTTTTTGGCCAAAGTGGGACACTAAAAATCAAGAATTATAGGGAACAAACGATCAAGAATTAACCACTATTACTGTATCATGATTTGACCCCATTTTCAAACTTCTTTGGGCAAGAATGGGGAATGACAATTTGGGGGGGGGGGGGGGGGCTCTATGTCCCCTCTTTAAGATATTGTAGGTACTACCTTGGGTAGTACCCTTTTTGTCTTAGGTTCTCCTCTGGTGGGGGTTCCAGGTTTTGGAAGGAGGCCCTATTGGGTAATGACCAGAAGGCACATGTGCCTAGCAATGTTATCCCTATATTGTTTAAGTTAGAGGAAGGCACATCTGGTAAATTGTCTAATTCTATGGTCAGTAGGATCATTACATCCATGGATAACACATTGGTAGGTAAGTTTTTCTGTTTCTGTCCTAATATTGACCTAGTTAGGAGATGGTTTAGTGATAAATGGAAACCTAAGGGGAGTATTGCTATGAGTACCATTTCAAGAGGGTTGTTCATCTTCAGATTCACTCTATAGGAAGATCTATGACATACCCTTGTTGGAGTGTCGTGGGTCTATTGTTAAAGTACCCTTTCCCTATGTAAATAGAAACTAGGCTTTGACCCCAAGTAGATTTGACAAAGATAGCCCCAGTCTGGGTCAAGCTACTAGCACTACCCCTTGAGTACTGGGATGATGAAGTTTTTTCCTAGATAGTGAACTCTTTTGGACATTTCATTACTATGGATAAAATCATGCAATAAAAAACTAGGTTGGTTTTTCCTAGACTTTATGTTAACATTGATGTGTATAAAGTGTTTCTTAATTTCATTACCATAGAATCTAAATATGGAAAATAGAATCAACCTATTTTCTATGAAAAATCTAAAGTATATTGCCATAATTGCTCTAAATATGGTCACATTATTAAGTAGTGTACTAATTCTAGGAAAGTAGTGCAAGAACCCAATCTAAAGGAACCACAGGAGAAGCATGATGAGATGCATGATATCTTGGACAGATATCCCTTTAGAGGAGAGATCTTGATCATTATTTATTTACCTCAAGGGAAGTTGAAGGATCTACCATTGCTAACTAATGCAGGAGCATCCCTGGTTCAAGAGTAATCTTGCATCAACCAAAAATATTTGCATTTCAGTTCTTTCATTTTCCCAGTTCAATTCAAGTAGTTCAATCAGAAACAGTTTCAGCTTGTGGTCTGATTTTGGCATTTCACATCTTGTAGATCTGGACATAGCATCTACATTCATTCATCTACATCATATCTAATTTAGAGCATTTTGATCAGTCACTGAAAAGATATCACTATTAGAAGATCAACTATTTTCTCATAACAGAGCATCTTGATAGTCAATGGAAATCACCTAAAGGAGAAGGCTTTTCGATCATTCCTTGACTTACAGATCTCAATGACACATCATTCAATGTCCTTTGGTTCATGGACAACCTTCCCCAAGGGTTCGCACGTTGTTCCATTCATTTGAGGAAGTGTTATATGCATTTAGGTCTAACCTATCTGTGAACACGTTACAACTCTTCATTGGAGTTTGTGACCTTCCTTGGCCGACGTGGAGGAATCTATTGATCCAGAAATGATATATATTGATGTAATAGATCCTTAGGAAAGAAGCTATTCACATAAGAAAGATATCATAGTTTAGATTTGTGCGAAGGATCTTCAAAGCTTTATCTTGCGCATGTATGTAATCAGGCCTGTGGCCCCTAATTGTAAGCCTACATGTTGCCAACCAAATTGTATTTAAATTCTATGATATAATGAATGACTAAATCTACATTTGTTCCATTTATTTGAGTTATTTCCATTGTGTTTACTCTTGTTGCACGGTCTAGACAGTTCATTCTTGTTGGTGTAGGTTTTTATTTCCTAGTGGGTTATTTATTTTTCCCTATATTCGTAGGTTTTTCCTGCACTTCTATTAATCTCACTTAGGTTAATAAAGCATGTCTTATTAGGTGAGTGGTTGTGAGGTGTCACCTTCCTACATGTGAGCATCCATTAGCTATCTTGGGAAGATACTTTGCTATCTTTAGTCCTGTTGGTTCATAATCTGACTAGATGCTTATTCCCAGCTATCCCTACAAGGTAGCCATCAATGATCAACAAGATCTCTAGGCCAGCAGCCAACAGTATAGGAGATAGACTCTATAATATCTCCTCTTCTTCTTTAGGCTCTGTAGAACCAAGGGGGGTATTCCCTATTCAACATCCATGAGATATGCTTATGGACTGACTGGGATGTTGATACAAAGCAAATAAATCCTCCTTTATGTAGACCAAAACTATGAGATAAGTGCAAAGGGGCTAGCTTTGGGCCTATTTTCAGTTGTAGACAGAGGATTTGGGTCTAAACTACTCCTAAAGTCCTAATGGTTTGATTTTGAAGTTTAAGTTTGATTTTATGTGGATGCAAAACTAGGACCTTGGGTGTAACCTCAATACAAGACTAGATTGGTGCCTATCTAGGGCTCGGAGTCAGTAGACGTACACATGTGAATGGCCTACATGAACATATACCAAAGACTAGATATCAAGGGGTTTTGTAGTATCTACCTTATAGATACCTCCCAAGATAGGGTATCCTATTATCTCTACTTACAATATCCTCACTGCAATATATTGTTCCCAACCCTTGATCTAAAACATTTAATCTACACATTGAGTAGAAGTAAGAAATCAAGCATTCAATACAACAAACCTGTATTCTAGAATCATAAACACCCCTTAGATGCTCAGACTCAGAAGAAGAACATACTCAGTTTGGAGACAGATGACAGAACACATGCAATATAGCATTACTCATTTAAATCAACATGATATCAGTGGATTAATGTAGAAAAACATACAACATGAGACTCATAAACTCACAAGACATCCAAAAAAAGGCCACCAAAGAAGTTGTATTGTGTCACAGTACCCAAAATTTTGTCCAGTTTCCAACAACAAAAATGAGTGACACGGCCTCCTATATATAGCAGGAGGGTGCACCCAGCATTAATTACATGGCAAAAATCAAAAGTCTGCCAGATACAGTTCATTATGAGGAAATGGCGCTCAAACATTGAATGTAGAAGGTGGAGGAGGAGACAGGAAGGGGTCTCGAGCCACGCGCCGCTGCCTGGGGATCCTCAACTTCAATCAAGTACTAGATCTGTCTATATCATCACCCATACCCTATAACATCCGCCATTAATGTCCACCTACTCGCGGTCCTGGGAATGCAGCAGTCGCATGATTCCTTGAAAGCTTTTCTCACCAAGAATCATGATCCTGATATTTCAAATTTGGTAGGAACTAATTATCCCACATGCACCCCGCGGCAACCTCCTCATCACTTTATAAACTAGGCCATGAACAAACATGATGTCGGTGCTTTTGCTCCTGACGACACCAGCTTAAACCCCATCATGATCCTCCCGCATGATATTTCGACGTTTAATATCACCCCGATATTTCATATCATCCTAATATGAAATATCACCCCGCAGGCAATATCATCCTGACTGCATTACTTGCTCCTTAAAAAGTGCATGATGACCAACATCATCATGACGACCACCTGGTGCATCCCACCAATTTTGATGACGTTATCGTCATATTCATACCGTGCGCCTCCTCATATCCAGATGACGTCACCACCATATCAGGGCACGGATGATATTCTTAAAATGACCTGATATTTCAGAATATCACCCCCCGCAGAAAAATTAGGGTGCACTGTAGCTTCATTGTAATATTAGGGTGATGTTTTAATATGATTGATATTTGGAAATATCACCCCCACCTTCGGAAAATGATGAAGCCGTTAGACAAGCGGATATCACCCTGACATGGGAATGACGTTAGCAGCATCAAGATGATAACTGGAAATATGATGATGACCTCCTCCGAAGAAAATATGATGTTGACATTGAAAAATGCTGAGGAGGTCTGAAGACTTAGAACTTTTTGGATTTTTGGGAGGGTGCTTGCAGATTTATTACTGGAAAACTTGACAACTCATGCAAGCACCAACACTGGCTTCGACTGGGGATGTGCAGGTGCAAGGCTGTAGCGAGAACTAGATCACCTTCAAGCAGACCAAGCAAAACACACAAAAAAACTGCACAGCTGATTATACAAGGAAATTTACAAATAATTTACAAGTGTGCACAGAAAGAGGTACTTATGAAAAATAAGCTTTGAGGAATTGACCATGCATAGGCAATTCCAGCATCTTACCATCCAAGGCCTAAAGAAAGTAGGAGTCCCCTCCATGAGTATTGCTAACCTGATATGGGCCCAACCATAAGGGCTCAAACTTACCATGCTTATGCTTGTCTTGACCTTTTGCATCCCAAATGAGGATGAGATCACCTACCTAAAAATTTCTTTATGCGGTCCTTTTATCAAATAGATATTTAACACCCTGTTGTTTCCTAATATTTGCCTTGTGTGCCTCCCTTCTGGTTTCATCCAATGCCACCAGCTAATTTATCCTCTCTGTCATTGGATCTTCAATCTCCTCATCATTTTCTTGTATGAACTTATAAACTAGTAAGAGGTTATTTATAGGCAATCTAGCTGATGCACCATATACTAACTCAAAAGGTGACTTCTTAATGGCTTTCTTTATAGTTACTCTGTCAGCCCATAATTCCATCTTTAGCTTTGAATCCCATGCTCTCTTATTTTTGTTTACCATCCTTTTGATGATCTTCATGAGGCTCTTGTTACTTGACTCTACTTGACCATTTCCCTGAGGATGATATGGTGATGCATATGATAAATTAATTCCATATTTGTTGCAAAAATCAACAAATTCACCAGATCTAAAGCACATTGCATTATCTATGACCAACTTGACTGGTACTCCAAATCTGATAATAATATTTTCCAGAATAAAATCCATCACCACCTTACTTGTAGCTTTCTTAGTTGGAATGGCTTCAATCCATTTAGTGAAATAATTAGTAGCAACCAAAATCCAACTATGTCCTGCACTTGAATTTTCTAAAATTTCTCCTATAAAATCAACACCCCACTGTTGAAATGGAGCCTCCACAGTTATAGTTCTATGGGGTAATGCACCTTCATACCTTAGCTTTCCTAAGAACCTTTGGCAAGAATCACATCTCCTCACCAACTTCTGTGCATCTGAGAAAAGAGTTGGCCACCAGTAGCCTACTCTAAGAATTTTGTGGCCTATTGTCCTGGTAGTGTAATGTCCACCACACATTCCTTTGTGCAGGTCACCTAAAATATCAGTAGCCTAATTTTCATCCACATATCTAAGTAGTACACCATCATGATTTTTCCAATATAGTTCTCCTTGTACAATAATGTATCTGATTGGATGTAGCTTCAATGTCCTCTTCTGACTATCATTGAAGTGGGAAGGACAATTCAAATTCTACAAATAATACACAATGTCCTTGTACCATTCAAAATTTGACACATTTGCAACTTCATCTTGAGCTACATTCACTTGGCATGCTTCCAAATTTGACTTTGTCATTATCTTGGCCAAGCCTTGTCCCCTTACCAGCTTTGTGATCTGTATCTCCATGTTGAATTATTGTAGTTTATTTATCCATCTGCATCTTCTTCTAGTTACCTCTTGCTGAGTGAAAATATCCTTGACTGCTACATGAGGCACATATGCAACTATTTGTGATCCTACTAAATAAGGCCTGAAGCTCTTGACTACTCTAACCAGTGCATATGCATGTGTCTCCATGATATCATATTTTAACTCTGTAATGCCCTGCCATGCAACCCTAGAGATAAGCCAACTAAACCGTAAAAAAGGTAGAAAACTTTTTTTTTTTTATAGTAACAAGATATAACATAATTTGATACAACAAGTTAACTAACATCTCTGGGGATAACATGACTGCATTATTGAAATTAAACAAGATTCATCCATGCACAAAACTCATTTAAATCATATTTAATTACATGACTATATTATAGATTACTACATGATCTAACTAACAGCCATGGTTGTTCTAAATCTAATGCACCAAATAAAGACACACATCTGCACAATAATGAACTCAACTGGATGAAAGGATATCAATTTACATAATTTATCTTAGTAAACCAACGTTCATCAAAATGAAATGTAAGATACAATGTTACAATAAGTTTATACACATTTTACACTTTTACCAATACTGCCGGATAGTCACCAGTTCGCCAAGTGGAAAAGTACCCCCTTAGCTCCAGAATCCTGCATGGCTATAGATCTTATCTGCACATCTACTTGAAATATTAGTCCATTACAAATATCAATTGTATGAAATGACTAGCTTAAGGCCCTAAGGGGCCGACCTAATGTCTCGAGGGCTCATGTTGGCCTTGCCTACGTATGCGTAGCGCAGAGACTTCATAGTTCGGGGTAACAAGACTTGCAACCATAGGGTTGCTTTACCATAATCACATCAAGAACAAGTTCATCAAATAACATTTTTGAAAGTATCATTACAGATCTAGAAAGTACATGCAATATTTAAACTTACGAATAACCCCAATAGTGGAAAGATGAGGAAATTATGCAAAACAATACAACTTTTATCTGTCTCTACTCAACTTCCATTATCTAAGAAGTTATCTTAAATGATCTAATCTAGTAATTTCAAATCTTAAGACAATCATAAACATCACATGCCAGTAATAAACCAAGGATCCTGTAATCTTTTGTTCTTTATCTAGTGTCACAATTTTTATACTAATTTATATATCAATCTCCATATACTTGGAAAAGAATCAAGATAAACATTCTACCTCATATCATTTGCATGGTTGACAATTGTGATCTAGACATAATCTCCTAATATGCCATTCAGACGATAAAGTCTTTTCAACTTATTCCTTCATAGATCCATTGATTACCATATATATATATATATATAGTACACACCATTCTATTCTCATCATAACTCCTTCTTATATTTTGATTATATCATGATACCAACCATCTAAAAGGTAATTTATCTACATAGTATATCAAGGAACACATTATTGATGTTTCTCTAATTTTCCTTCTCGCAACTTAACTTTCCAACTTTCATTTCCAACATACAAAGGGATACAAATTACTTAATTCAAACGAAACTAAGCCAATCTTTCTTATAAACTGACTATTACACAATTCTACATAAATCTCTACCAGAGTAAATAAAGCTATACTAAAATCCCATAATATACAAGCCTGTGAAACAAAACACATTCCAATCAAAGATAAGATATTTATAACTCGAATTTTAACATAATCAATTTGATAAGTTTAATATTTTCCTTGCTAATACAATAATTCATGTTAAATCATCAATAAAGATCTTACTAAAATTATAAGATCTAAAAAAATAATTCATATTTTCTTCTTATAAAATAATTACAATTAATTCATTGATAAAAAAGTACCTTTCTAAAAGGGATTCATTTCTAAAATAAAGATGGTACCCCATTAGTTAAATTTAGTTTCTTAATAAAGAAGAGCTTCTCCTAAAATTTAGCTTCTAAAGTAAATATTCTAAAGAGAATACGGGGAGGTAAGGAGTTCAATGGAAAATAGAAGTATTAAAACAATAAAATTAAATTCTGTCTTCTCTAAAACTATAAGATTATAGATGATTTTTATTTAAAGATACTTTCTAATCTAATAAAAGCTAAACTAACACGAACTAATCAATAATTCTTTATAAGCAATTCTGTGGAGAACATACTGGCAGATAACTAGATGTTAACAGTTGTATCCTTATACAATTTATAAGTAAAGAATGATACCACAGATCCAAAACAACTAGCTTAATATGCTGCCAAAAACGTAGCTATAATTCATAAGCTTACAGCTCAACATACTACATTACCATAAATACAACCACATTTATATATTTAGATAAGCATATTACATTGCCATAAATACCATACATAAACATTTTCAGCTAAGCATAATTTTACCGTGATGGATACAATTCATAACATATTCGGCTAAGCGAGATATGATAACATTATGATATGAGCGCGATCATAGGTATACTACCAAATATACTTATCTATCACCACGGATGCTAAACAACATTTACATTCTAACATGGTTTGATACCAGTACGAAGCAGATTTGAACAATCTGAACTTTTAATAAATGTTGATGCCCTTATGGAGAAAGTTCTAAGTTTAGGGACTTATATAATACTCATCACCTTCTACGGAGCTGACTCGATGAATATCTAAATGTAATCAGTACTACTACAATGTGGAGAAACTTTTATGGTTATCTAGATATAATTAAATACCACTATAATGCTAGGGCAAATATTTCTGCGCAGCTAATATGATAGAAAACTACTATGAATGCCATGCAATACCATTATAATCATCTAAATATAGATTGATGCCCTTAGTATCTTTTATGGAGTTATAGTTGAGTGATCCAAGTGCATGGTTGTCCCTCTTTCCCGTTCGGCTATTTAGAGAACACCCTATCCATTTACCTTAACCTGCCAGTTCAGTCCAATCTACTAAAACTATTGCTAACGTAAAACACTATAATGAAATCGACAGCTGCCAACAGATTAAAGAGGAATCATTAAAGAAACTATAACGCCTTTAAGACACATGCCAACTACTTATTTTTGTCAGATTTTTCCCACTGCTATGACTTACAAAACCTAACAAATTGATTGTACTCAAATGATAATCCATTTTGTATCTGAATACTGGTGAGCTATTTCTAAACATAGACCAGTTAGGAACCTTTGGATAAAAGCTGGTTATCACTTCAAAACTTGTATCCTAGAATTTTGATTGAGAGAGATGTAAATTATATCATTTTTTTTTTTAAACAAACTTCTTACGAGGATAACTTAATAAGCCAAAGGAAGAAAAACTGATAACAAATCTTGCCCAAAAATAACAAAATAGGGATCTACTATCAGAGTTGCCAGAATTCTCTTAGCTAATGCCAAAATGGAAACTTCGATCACAAGAAATGCACAAAATGGATGAACATACCTTTGAAACTTTCCAAGCAAAAGCAATTTAAATGACGCAGACTAGACCCATTTCATTGCTTCAAGGAAGGATGTTTGAAATCATTTATACATTGAAGATCTACCCAAACGGATTAGATGAAAAGAATTGGTATGAGGGTAACATTAAGGCCATTTAAAGATTCTAAAATGTTAAGTTGAATTACTTGATACCATCAATAATAACACATGTATGTTTGGTCAGACCCAGATAACTTATTTAAATAGGAAAACACAGACCCAACCTATTACTAGGTCAAAACATGAACGAATTGATTGCAGGGTACTTACCTGGATCGACAATTTCCAAGAACTCTACTCAGCATCCTTCTAGCTGAGGTCAATTTGCATGTCAAAGTGGAATCACAGCTTCTGAATAACGTCGATATCCTCCCTCCTTGTGCTCCAATAAAAGATTAGACGAGACTTAGAACAACCAACCAGCCTTCTCCGAAGGAAAGTTCGTATCAAGTGTTGAATTTCCCGTTCCCAGGCAACCATGCATTTCCTTGTTTGGAAGCATCCATCTCCTCCATTTGACAAACTAATGCTCCTCCATTTGAAAGTGGTTGAAGTGATGGGGTATTTCTACACCGAAAGTAACGCATACACTAATAAGATATTATCTAGAAACAACAATTTCTTTGGTAGAAGGACCTCGCAGCTGATAACCTCCACATGCATACAATTTTGGGCTAGCAAAGTCATAGAGCTTTTCGGTGGCGAGAAAATGATGAGGTCAATCTCAGCCTCGCAGAGCATAGAGAGCTTGCTGGCCTTCTTCAACAGTCCCGCCTTATATTTGGAGAGCGTAACCTGATGATTTAAAGGGGTTTTGTATCTTTTTCAGATGCACCTTTTTCCCTCACCATTCTATTCTATTCTATTTTGTAAATGCAGCAGTTGTAGAGTACTTTAGTCTTCACCCTCCTTCCCCGCACTCCAATCACCATATCAAATCACTATAATTGAGACATCAAATCTCCACATTGCAGCTTGTGACCTGAATCTTGTGCTTGCCCTCCTTAGAAATTGCCGCCGGGGTTTCACTTCCATTTCCTGAATTGTCTTCTCCCCCCATATCTGTGCCAGTCCTCCTTTAATATCATTTACTCCCTTTTACTAAATGTTCCATACAAAGTTATCAAAACACCCCATTAATTCAAGATTCAGTTTCTAATTCAAGAAGATCTCTTCCGAAAATTTAGCCTCTAAAAAAAATAAACGTTTAATAGATCTTTTCCAGAGAATACCATTCGCTCTTTCTGCACTACTCTTTACTTAAAGATAACAAAATTATTTCAACATCCATTTAAAACATATAAGGAAATTATCTAACAAACACATGTCGTTAGAGACAGATATACTCTTTGAGTTATTTTCAAATAATCATAAAGATATATGTGTATAAAATGCCAACATTAAGACTGGAGAAAATTTGAATACCTTATACTACTAAGATTAATTTAGATATGCCAGAGTACCTGTTCTGGGAGCGGAAATGGCTCAAGGAATGTCATAAATATAACATGCAATCATTACTTTAGACTCTGTCTTTGTCACAAGCCACAGATTTGATCTCAAATCCATTCCCCCAAGTTTTGATTTAAACAATGAACCAAAACAAAAATTCATGGCTATAAAACCTGTCTTAATAGGAATTCGCTTCATCCTTCCAAGTTTGCTTGCAGAGAACAAAATAGGAATCCATTGCCATCCGGAGAAGGATTGGATTGGATCTCCCCCAACCATCAGCAAATCACCCACTTCAATAATATAACATACAATCGGATAAAGAGAGACTGGGAGTTTCTTGACAGATTAGAATCCCCTCCCCCGCAAACCCAAAATGTAATCCCAAGATTATTGCAGGAGAAATTATTGCGTCAGTTACGTTGTCCCAACATACATGAAAAAGACAATAACTGCCAGTGACACTTAAGGAGAACGACCTAAAAATAGGACCTAAAAATAGGCCATCAATGTAACGGAACAGAAGGGGACTTGCACACCATCAAGTGCTCACTCATAGTCTAAAACATAGGAAATGATATGAAAAAGAATATATTTAAGGAATCTAAACAAAGGTAAAAATTTACTGAATGTAATCTGAGAAGAAATAGAGGGACACAAAATTCAATTAAGCTAAGATATGCATATCCCAAAGATCGTGCCACAAGATTCTCTGTAAAGTTGAAGCATTTGATTAATATAAAATGGGTGCAATGGCTATCGTGGAGACTAAACATACTAAATAAAGGTATAGCATATTATTGTGATGCCATTTAGTAATATCTACCAGCTAACCTACCAATGCAAAAGAATATGTTTCTATATATAATATTTAATAGCATGTGATAATCATCTACTAAAACACCACAAGAAAACTATGACTCATTCGATCCAAAATAGATGAGTGAATTTCCAATAGGGACTTATGCATGGTTTAAGTGTTTTGGCTTAATAGTTTTAGCCATTATACATCAAATAAACAATCCAAACTAAATGACCAAATGCCAATCATACTTGAAACAAAAAATAGAGGGGCGCTACATCCTTCCCCCCTAAAACTTGACTTACTCCTGGAAGTCGCACACTAGGGTGGAAACATAACACGTTAGTACCAACATGAAGCTAATTCATCTCATGAATATAGTATACACTAGTTTGCCTATGGAAAGAGATTTATCCTACATACTCCATTTCAAACATACTTTACTCTTCTACTTCTAATGTCACAACAAAACTTGCATTTCAAATATGATTTCCTAGTACATAAATCACTCAAAAATCCTTACTTGATAACATTGACACCCATCAGCGTCTTCGGGTCAAGAAAATGTTATACCCCTTTTAATCCTTACTAGAAGAAATTCTCATAGCATAAACACATAAAGTATTCCATTTCAAATACACTTCCATTACAATTCCTCTTCCACTTTGTTGTTAAGAATCAATAGGTCAGAATGCTATATTTTCACAAAATATCAGCATATTTATACACAAAATACATATTTTCCACTAAATCTCAAAACATATTCACCAAAAAAAAAATCACGATTTTTACCTTTTTGAAGCATGGAAACACAATTTATCATGTCATAAGTACAATTTTCATGATTTACCATACACACTAATATACATCACCGGGATTCACATCACATGGCTACACAAGGGTCCATCTGGATACCAGAAACTGCATACTAATCCATGATACATAATTCATGAACCAAGAGCCAAATCCATTTCACATAATCCATACCTCACACTCAGTGACTTCTTGGTGCTAGGCCACTCTCACAGGGTGAGACCATCCAAATAAGCCATAATGACCTCTCTCTTGTTGTATAAGGTTGTTAGCCTCCAAGAGATAGTCATCACACATAGGTGGGTAGTGGGTCCTAGCTATATAACAGCCTCACATACCCCCATCCTCAAGGTTCCCTTCGTCTGCTTCCTTGTATACACTCACCAAGTCCGCCTCATACGTCCTTGGAGAGGAATCACAATATAACACATGGCCGACATTGAAAACAATAAGTATAACTAGTTTAGCCACCAAAGTCATAAAGAAAGATAAAAATTTAATTTCAACAATCAAATAAGAAATGCACCAATTTTCAACACTAAATCAAATGTAACCATGAGGGCTACGAGAAAATAAGATCACAAGGGGTGGCTAAACCATCATAATCAAATATAAGAAAAGTGTCAGCCTTCACAATCAGTAGAAAATCATCAATAACCATAGAGAAAGTCCACAATCTTTGAAATTGCACTGTACAACACTATGTGACTAGATAGTAGCCACCAAACGAGGAAGGAGGGAACAACGTCAGGCTATAACAGTAGCCCTAATGTGGTGCAAAATGAGCACGCCATCCACATGGCTCAGAGTGTGCTCCTTGGCTACACCCTACATCGCGTCGTCACGCGGCATGGACTAACCAAGTGGCTCACACACTCCTTGGCTGCCCGCATGGAATGTGCACCTCGGCCACATCCCGCATCGCATCTCAGTGCGGCATGGTCATACGCCAGCCAGAGAAGGCACGTACTGGCCGTATGCCACATGGCAGTGTGTCTGTGGCTCCGCGGAAGTAAACACGCGCAGAACACACCCCGCATAGCGACACCTCATGGAAAAGGCACACGCAGGTACTTGCCGTAGCCAGAGGTATACATGGCTAGGACCTACTCATATGCTAACCAACCTAACACTATCGAAAGCAAACATGAGTATCCCTCTACAAGTGTGTGAGGCCCCATTACGCTCATCACACAAGTAGGCTATAACACAATCTCATAGTGCACCTTCATGTGTCTACGCATGTGGCATCGTGTCCTCAAGCCTAGCTCGCTACCATCAGCAACACGACATCATCACCAGCACTGTGTCGAAACATCAGTGGGGTGTGGCATCGTACCTATCATGTCGAAACATGTGTAGATACAGAATCTATCTCTGCATGGGTAACAAATCTCTCTCCACATGCAAGACCTCAAAATATACATGGGGCACATGGTCTCACTTGGGTTACCCACGTAGGTCCTAGACCCTGGCCCCCAAGTGACGACTCATGTAACATATCATACCTTTCGTGAAGACAAGGTAAATAATCATCCAAGAAATACCATCCAGATGCTCAGAAACTGTGGGGATTAGGCTAACACATGTGAATCAAGTACCCTGATCCATCATAAGGGGAAGTAGTGAGTACATTTCCTCAGGTTCGGTTGAGCAAGGGACTACTCTGCGCCGTCATAAGCGTACGCTGCACACTCCACCCAAGGAACTTTGTGGCTGCTACTACCCCTTCACAGACTGAGGGACTAGAGAACCAAAAGAAGAGAATCTATGAATCTAACTTTTGGCTACTCATTTATATATATATATATATATATATATATATATATATATATATATATATATATATATATATATATATATATATATATATATATATATATATTTTCAACCACACAAGGGTTGGCCCTCAATCAGGTAACAAACATGCAAACACACATAATGGTATGGTTGATCCCACACCTAAAATACACATTTTCCCCATGGATGCATACTCAGTATCACCATCTCAAGGGCACACAAAGCAAGTACGGGGTATTCACAACACTCAACGAATGCACAGTTACTGGTTTCTCACTTTTACAGGGGAAGATTATATTCTCATACACAATTTTCATTACTACCATAAGTACATTTATTTCCATAACCAATGTGATTCCCTTTGCAAAATCATAACATTACTTACTATCCACTTCCCTTTTCCAGTTTTCTTTCACTCTACTTTTTCTATATTTCACATGATGTTGAAAGTCAATAACATGATCATCTATCCAATACATCAAGCTAGGTGTTTAGATTAAAGTATGGTATCCAACACAAGGGTTCCTATCTCATGCATAAGGAGAATTGCATGGACGACCACATTAACCAAAGATCCCAGTGCTGAAACCTGGCTCTGATACCAAATGTAATGCCCCGCCATGCAACCCTAGAGATAAGCCAACTAAACCATAAAAAAGGTAGAATTTTTTTTTTTTTTTATAGTAACAAGATATAACATAATTTGATACAACAAGTTAACTAACATCTCTAGGGATAACATGACTGCATTATTGAAATTAAACAAGATTCATCCATGCACAAAACTCATTTAAATCATATTTAATTACATGACTATATTGCAAATTACTACATGATCTAACTAACAGCCATGGTTGTTCTAAATCTAATGCACCAAATAAAGACACACATCCGCACAATAATGAACTCAACTGGATGAAAGGATATCAATTTACATAATTTATCTTAGTAAACCAACGTTCATCAAAATGAAATGTAAGATACAATGTTACAATAAGTTTATACACATTTTACACTTTTACCAATACTGCCGGATAGTCATCAGTTCGCCAAGTGGAAAAGTACCCCCTTAGCTCCAGAATCCTGCATGGCTATAGATCTTATCTGCACATCTACTTGAAATATTAGTTTGTTACAAAAATCAATTGTATGAAATGACTAGCTTAAGGCCCTAAGGGGCTGACCTAATGTCTCGGGGGCTCATGTTGGCCTTGCCTACATACGCGTAGCGCAGACACTTCGTAGTTCGGGGTAACAAGACTTGCAACCATAGGGTTGCTTTACCATAATCACATCAAGAACAAGTTCATCAAATAACATTTTCAAAAGTATCATTACAGATCTAGAAAGTACATGCAATATTTAAACTTACGAATAACCCCAATAGTGGAAAGATGAGGAAATTATGCAAAACAATACAACTTTTATCTGTCTCTACTCAACTTCCATTATCTAAGAAGTTATCTTAAATGATCTAATCTAGTAATTTCAAATCTTAAGACAATCATAAACATCACATGCCAGTAATAAACCAAGGATCCTGTAATCTTTTGTTCTTTATCTAGTGTCACAATTTTTATACTAATGTATATATCAATCTCCATATACTTGGAAAAGAATCAAGATAAACGTTCTACCTCATATCATTCGCATGGTTGACAATTGTGATCTAGACATAATCTCCTAATATGCCATTCAGACGATAAAGTCTTTTCAACTTATTCCTTCATAGATCCATTGATTACCATATATATATATATATATATAGTACACACCATTCTATTCTCATCATAACACCTTCTTATATTTTGATTATATCATGATACCAACCATCTAAAAGGTAATTTATCTACATAGTATATCAAGGAACACATTATTGATGTTTCTCTAATTTTCCTTCTCGCAACTTAACTTTCCAACTTTCATTTCCAACATACAAAGGGATACAAATTACTTAATTCAAACGAAACTAAGCCAATCTTTCTTATAAACTGACTATTACACAATTCTACATAAATCTCTACCAGAGTAAATAAAGCTATACTAAAATCCCATAATATACAAGCCTGTGAAACAAAACACATTCCAATCAAAGATAAGATATTTATAACTCGAATTTTAACATAATCAATTTGATAAGTTTAATATTTTCCTTGCTAATACAATAATTCATGTTAAATCATCAATAAAGATCTTACTAAAATTATAAGATCTAAAAAAATAATTCATATTTTCTTCTTATAAAATAATTACAATTAATTCATTGATAAAAAAGTACCTTTCTAAAAGGGATTCATTTCTAAAATAAAGATGGTACCCCATTAGTTAAATTTAGTTTCTTAATAAAGAAGAGCTTCTCCTAAAATTTAGCTTCTAAAGTAAATATTCTAAAGAGAATACGGGGAGGTAAGGAGTTCAATGGAAAATAGAAGTATTAAAACAATAAAATTAAATTCTGTCTTCTCTAAAACTATAAGATTATAGATGATTTTTATTTAAAGATACTTTCTAATCTAATAAAAGCTAAACTAACACGAACTAATCAATAATTCTTTATAAGCAATTCTGTGGAGAACATACTGGCAGATAACTAGATGTTAACAGTTGTATCCTTATACAATTTATAAGTAAAGAATGATACCACAGATCCAAAACAACTAGCTTAATATGCTGCCAAAAACGTAGCTATAATTCATAAGCTTACAGCTCAACATACTACATTACCATAAATACAACCACATTTATATATTTAGATAAGCATATTACATTGCCATAAATACCATACATAAACATTTTCAGCTAAGCATAATTTTACCGTGATGGATACAATTCATAACATATTCGGCTAAGCGAGATATGATAACATTATGATATGAGCGCGATCATAGGTATACTACCAAATATACTTATCTATCACCACGGATGCTAAACAACATTTACATTCTAACATGGTTTGATACCAGTACGAAGCAGATTTGAACAATCTGAACTTTTAATAAATGTTGATGCCCTTATGGAGAAAGTTCTAAGTTTAGGGACTTATATAATACTCATCACCTTCTATGGAGCTGACTTGATGAATATCTAAATGTAATCAGTACTACTACAATGTGGAGAAACTTTTATGGTTATCTAGATATAATTAAATACCACTATAATGCCAGGGCAAATATTTCTGAGCAGCTAATATGATAGAAAACTACTATGAATGCCATGTAATACCATTATAATCATCTAAATATAGATTGATACCCTTAGTATCTTTTATGGAGTTATAGTTGAGTGATCCAAGTGCATGGTTGTCCCTCTTTCCCGTTCGGCTATTTAGAGAACACCCTATCTGTTTTCCTTAACCTGCCAGTTCAGTCCACTCTCCTAAAACTATTGCTAACGTAAAACACTATAATGAAATCGACAGCTGCTAACAGATTAAAGAGGAATCATTAAAGAAACTATAACACCTTTAAGACACATGCCAACTACTTATTTTTGTTAGATTTTTCCCACTGATATGACTTACAAAACCTAACAAATTGATTGTACTCAAATGATAATCCATTTTGTATCTGAATACTGGTGAGCTATTTCTAAACATAGACTGGTTAGGAACCTTTGGATAAAAGCTGGTTATCACTTCAAAACTTGTATCCTAGAATTTTGATTGAGAGAGATGTAAATTATATCATTTTTTTTTTAAACAAACTTCTTACGAGGATAACTTAATAAGCCAAAGGAAGAAAAACTGATAACAAATCTTGCCCGAAAATAACAAAATAGGGATCTACTATCAGAGTTGCCAGAATTCTCTTAGCTAATGCCAAAATGGAAACTTCGATCACAAGAAATGCACAAAATGGATGAACATACCTTTGAAACTTTCCAAGCAAAAGCAATTTAAACAACGCAGACTAGACCCATTTCATTGCTTCAAGGAAGGATGTTTGAAATCATTTATACATTGAAGATCTACCCAAACGGATTAGATGAAAAGAATTGGTATGAGGGTAATATTAAGGCCATTCAAAGATTCTAAAATGTTAAGTTGAATTACTTGATACCATCAATAATAACACATGTATGTTTGGTCAGACCAAGATAACTTATTTAAATAGGAAAACACAGACCCAACCTGTTACTAGGTCAAAACATGAACGAATTGATTGCAAGGTACTTACCTGGATCAACAATTTCCAAGAACTCTACTCAGCATCCTTCTAGCTGAGGTCAATTTGCATGTCAAAGTGGAATCACAGCTTCTGAATAACGTCAATATCCTCCCTCCTTGTGCTCCAATAAAAGATTAGACGAGACTTAGAACAACCAACCAGCCTTCTCCGAAGGAAAGTTCGTATCAGGTGTTGAAGTTCCCGTTCCAAGGCAACCATGCATTTCCTTGTTTGGAAGCATCCATCTCCTCCATTTGACAAACTAATGATCCCCCGTTTGAAAGTGGTTGAAGTGATGGGGTATTTCTGCACCGAAAGTAATGCATACACTAAGAAGATATTATCTGGAAACAACAATTTCTTTGGTAGAAGGACCTCGCAGCTGATAACCTCCACATGCATACAATTTTGGGCTAGCAAAGTCGTAGAGCTTTTCAGTGGTGAGAAAATGATGAGGTCAATCTCAGCCTCGCAGAGCACAGAGAGCTTGCTGGCCTTCTTCAACAGTCCCGCCTTATATTTGGAGAGCGTAACCTGATGATTTAAAGGGGTTTTGTATCTTTTTCAGATGCACCTTTTTCCCTCACCATTCTATTCTATTCTATTTTGTAAATGCAGTAATTGCAGAGTACTTTAGTCTTCACCCTCCTTCCCCGTACTCCAATCACCATATCAAATCGCTACAATTGAGACATCAAATCTCCACATTGCAGCTTGTGACCTGAATCTTGTGCTTGCCCTCCTTAGAAATTGCCACCGGGGTTTCACTTCCACTTCCTGAATTATCTTCTCCCCCCCATATCTGTGCCAGTCCTCCTTTAATATCATTTACTCCCTTTTACTAAATGTTCCATACAAAGTTATCAAAACGCCCCATTAATTCAAGATTCAGTTTCTAATTCAAGAAGATCTCTTCCAAAAATTTAGCCTCTAAAAAAAATAAACGTTTAATAGATCTTTTCTAGAGAATACCATTTGCTCTTTCTGCACTGCTCTTTACTTAAAGATAACAAAATTATTTCAACATCCATTTAAAACAAATAAGGAAATTATCTAACAAACACATGTCGTTAGAGACAGATATACTCTTTGAGTTATTTTCAAATAATCATAAGGATATATGTGTATAAAACGCCAACATTAAGACTGGAGAAAATTTGAATACCTTATACTACTAAGATTAATTTAGATATGCCAGAGTACCTGTTCTGGGAGGGGAAATGACTCAAGGAATGTCATAAATATAACATGCAATCATTACTTTAGACTCTGTCTTTGTCACAAGCCACAGATTTGATCTCAAATCCATTCCCCCAAGTTTTGATTTAAACAATGAACCAAAACAAAAATTCATGGCTATAAAACCTGTCTTAATAGGAATTCGCTTCATCCTTCCAAGTTTGCTTGCAGAGAACAAAATAGGAATCCATTGCCATCCGGAGAAGGATTGGATTGGATCTCCCCCAACCATCAGCAAATCACCCACTTCAATAATATAACATACAATCGGATAAAGAGAGACTAGGAGTTTCTTGACGGATTTGAATCCCCTCCCCCGCAAACCCAAAATGTAATCCCAAGATTATTGCAAGAGAAATTATTGCGTCAGTTACGTTGTCCCAGTATACATGAAAAAGACAATAACTGCCAGTGACACTTAAGGAGAACGACCTAAAAATAGGCCATCAATGTAACGAAACAGAAGGGGACTTGCCTACCATCAAGTGCTCACTCATAGTCTAAAACATAGAAAATGATATGAAAAATAATATATTTAAGGAATCTAAACAAAGGTAAAAATTTACTGAATGTAATCTGAGAAGAAATAGAGGGACACAAAATTCAATTAAGCTAAGATATGCATATCCCAAAGATTGCGCCACAAGATTCTCTGTAAAGTTGAAGCATTTGGTTAATATAAAATGGGTGCAATGGCTATTGTGGAGACTAAACATACTAAATAAAGGTATAGCATATTATTGTGATGCCATTTAGTAATATCTACTAGCTAACCTACCAATGCAAAAGAATATGTTTCTATATATAATATTTAATAGCATGTGATAATCATCTACTAAAACACCACAAGAAAACTATGACTCGTCCGATCCAAAATAGATGAGTGAATTTCCAATAGGGACTTATGCATGGTTTAAGTGTTTTGGCTTAATAGTTTTAGCCATTATACATCAAATAAACAATCCAAACTAAATGACCAAATGCCAATCATACCTGAAACAAAAAATAGAGGGGCGCTACAAACTCAGCAGCCTGTAATGACTTACTAAAGAAAGCAATAGGCAACTCAAAACCCTCTTCATTTTTCTGTAATAAGCATGCTACAACAGTATGGAAAGAAAAAAATGAAAACAACTGAAATGGCTTAGAAAAATCAGGTGACTTTAGCACAGGATCCATCTTTATAGCTTCTTTGATATTTTGAAATGATTTAGCTGCTTCATTTCCCATTTGACAGTCTCACCCTTCTTCATCATCCTAGAAATGTTCCTTGTAGTCTCTGCAAAATTAGGCACAAATCTTCTAACAAAATTAATTTTCCCAAAGAAGGACTGAACTCCTTTCATTGTTCTAGGGATCTGGATCCTGTCAATTGCAGCTACCCATTCAGGATCAATCCTGACTCCATCCTTGGAAATAATATGCCCCAACAACTTTCCTTCCACTACCCCCAAAGCACACTTCTTTGGGTTAAGTGAAATGCCATATTCTAATGCTCTAATAAAAATCTGTTCTAAGTGCATACAGTGCTACTCCCCCTTCTTTGAATAGGCAGTTAAATCATCTTGATAAACAACCAAAATTGAATCAATCAATCCTGCAAAAGCAACATCCATTGCCCTTTGAAATGTAGCACCTGCATTTGTTAGTCCAAATAGCATTCTTATATAAACATAGGTTCCCCATGGAGTGGTGAAGGCAGTCTTGAATTGCTCTGATTCCTTTACCTTCACCTGATTGTACCCTGAAAATCAATCCATCATTAGACCAGGGAGACATAAAATGGTTCAACTTGTGAAGGGCATTTTGTCATGGTCATCCCTAGATACAATTCAGGAGTCTCATCCTCTTCAACATATAGAGCTTGTTTATTACATTGGGTTTCAACATTCCGATTAGCCTGACAAGCTACCCTTGAGATAAAGGAAACTGCCTTATTTCTGAATTCATCCACCTTCATCAGCTCCATCAATGGGACAGAGACCTTTACCTGGGATAGGACTTGAGTTATGTCAAAAGGAGTATAATTTTGTATAACAGCTATAACCTGATCCACAATTTTACTTTTATCCTGGGATGATCCAGCTTTGATTTTTATGTTCCCCTGACTGTCATTCCTGACTTGGGAAATTTTTCTTTGATCCTTAGCCTGGGGAATTCTATTCTCTGGTCCTTGAGGATCATAACCTATTTTTTGCTTAAAATTTTGTTTGTTATTGCTCCATTGTTTCTTTTGGGGTTCAGTATCTTTATGACTATGCACTGGCTGGTTTACAAAAGTACTCTCTGGTTGGTGTGAGTTGCTTACCTGAGCTTTACCCCTGAGATTGTAATTGCTCTTGACCTGAGCTACTACTACAGCTATGAGAGCTCTAATCTCTTCATCAAAAGGCCTCCTCAAGTTATTCAAAAAATTGTGTGAGTCCTGAGCACAAGCATAATTGTCTTCATCATCTTCATCATAGGAAACCTGCTGGCAAACTCGAGTCCCATAACCTGTACTTTCAACTGCATGATGATAGGAACACTCCCTGTTTGTGGACAACATATTGACATTATCATCCTGCATATAATGCGGCTCATTGCACTCATCACAAGCAATAGCATTGTCATATAGGGATTGAGCAATCATACATTGTGACTGTGAATGAGGCATTTGACATATAATGCACCATGGGGCATCATCAACAATATTTACAGCTTTCTTCAAAGGGTCAGGTGTTTCTCTAACATTTTGAGTCCTTTGACCTAAGTTGTTATGTGGAAACATGGGCTTACCATTATGCCAATTTGTATTATATGGCATGTCATGTAATGACAACCTCTTTTCTTGCCTTTGGTAAACCTGCATGTCAGGACTTATTCCTTTTTCATTTTTGGCTAATCTATAACTCAGGTCCTTAACAACATTTGTTAATTTATCTATCTTGTCTTCAGGGGTAGATGCATTACCTTGAGTATTTTGGGGCTTATTTCGATTCTAAAAAGATCTTCATATCATCCCTTCTGTTTGTTTTACCAGATGCTTTCCTATTATTTTCAATATTTGTTGCAATCCTGAAAGCATCCCTGAAGCTATTTGGACCCTTATCTCTCAACCCATATGTTGTTTTGGCATCAAAAGCATTCATATAGAGCACAATACACATTGGTTCATTAGGTCTCATGTGATGTGGCAATTTGTTTAGTACCTTAGTGAATCTAGCATTGAAATCAGCAACCTGTTCATTTGATCCTTTGGTGATACTGGTAAATTCATTTACAAAGAAGCTTGGGTCAGTTTAGTCACCATACTGTTCCTTGAAAATTCTTCTAAAATCATCCCATGATGAGATACTTCTGTTAGGAAGACCCTTGTACCATTCTCTGGCCTCATCAACTAAAGATTGCATAAATAATTTCATAAAGACATCCTCATGCTCAACCTCAAAGTTGTCCATGATTTTCTGAAAAGCTTTTAAATGGTCTTCACCTGACATAGTATTGTTTCCTAAAAATTTAGGCACTTGTAGCCTCACATGTTTGTCAATAGGATTGGGGTAATTAGGAATGCCATCAAAAACCAGTTGTCTGAATCTGTCTAACTACATGGGTTGCTTGCCAAACTGATTTACATTTACATTTCTATTTGCATTCTGATTTCTGACATTATTCAATGGTATTCTAACATTATTTGCATTATGTCTTTGATCATCATGCTGATGATGAACTTCATCTCTTTGTTGGTTTCTCTGCACATTTGTATTCTCAAGGGTAGGAATTGAATCATTCTGAGCAACTCTCAGAGATTGCACTTTCTGTTTCATGTCATCTCTGATTTTCACTGCCTTCAGGTATTCTAATTCAGCCCTTAAGCTCTTAATTTCTTCAGCTAATTCCTCCTCTCTAGGCATAGAAGAGGATGGTTTCATTACATTCTGGTCATCACCATCTCTTGGAGATTCAACTTCTTCAAATCTGTCACTGGGATCCAAGAAAGGACGCTCCTGAAACACTTCTGACCTCATTCTCAGACCACCACCTTGTTGTCTTTCATACATTTCTTGAATCTCAGCCTCTGTATTTGAAAAATAAGAGGTTTGCTGCCCTGAAGACCTAGGGTTGTCTTGAACATTATCATTATTTCTAGGGGAACCCTCATGACTGGTTTGAACAGTTCCTTTCTTTCTATACATTATTTTGGTGGGTAACTCTTCAAACAAAGGGTTACGTTGGGATCTTCTCCCCTGCATATAAATTTCACTTTTACCGGTTGGGAGATTACTCAGATTCGCCACCTATTATTAGGAATTATTTTATTTTAGAATTAGGGTTCTTACACAAAGTCCCAGTAGAGTCACCAAAATCTATTGGTGACTCAGGTGGGCAAAACTTCACCAAAGATTGTAGGATAACACTTCTAAATCACATCCCCAGTGGAGTCACCAATTTCTGTTGGTTCACAATCTGACTGGATGTTTATTCCCAGCTATCCCTACAAGGTAGCCATCAATGATCAACAGGATCTCTAGGCCAGCGGCCAACAGCATAGGAGATAGACTCTATAATATCTCCTATTCTTCTTTAGGCTCTGCAGAACCAAGCAGGGTATTCCCTATTCAACATCCATGAGATATGCTTATGGACTAACTGGGATGTTGATACAAAGCAGATAAATCCTCCTTTATGTAGACCAAAACTGTGAGATAAGTGCAAAGGGGCTAGCTTTGGGCCTATTTTCAATTGTAGACAGAGGATTTGGGTCCTAAACTACTCCTAAAGTCCTAATGGTTTGATTTTGAAGTTTAAGTTTGATTTTATGTGGATGCAAAACTAGGACCTTGGGTGTAACCTCAATACAAGACTAGATTGGTGCCTATCCAGGGCTCGGAGTCAGTAGACGTACACATGTGAATGGCCTACATGAACATATACCAAAGACTAGATATCAAGGGGTTTTGTAGTATCTGCCTTACAGATACCTCCCAAGATAGGGTATCCTATTATCTCTACTTACAATATCCTCACTACAACATATTGTTCCCACCCCTTGATCTAAAACATTTAATCTACTCCTTGAGTAGAAGTAAGAAATCAAGCATTCAATACAACAAACCTATATTCTAGAATCATAAACACCCCTTAGATGCTCAGACTCAAAAGAAGAACATACTCAGTTTGGAGATAGATGATAGAACACATGCAATATAGCATTACTCATTTAGATCAACATGATATAAGTGGATTAATGTAGAAAAACATACAACATGAGACTCATAAACTCACAAGACATCCAAAAAAGGGCCACCAAAGAAGTTGTATTGTGTCACAGCACCCAAAATTTTGTCTAGTTTCTAACAACAAAAATGAGTAACACAGCCTCCTATATATAGCAAGAGGATGCACCCAGCATTAATTACATGGCAAAAATCAAAAGTCCACCAGATACAGTTCATTCTGAGGAAATGGCGCTCAAACATTGAATGCAAAAGGTGGAGGAGGAGACAAGAAGGGGTCTCGAGCCATGCGCTGCTGCCTGGGGATCCTTAACTTCAATCAGGTACTAGATCTGTCTATATCATCGCCCATACCCTCTAACATCTGCCATTAATGTCCACCTACTCACGGTCCTGGGAATGCAGTGGTCGCATGATTCCTTGAAAGCTTTTCCCACCAAGAATCACGATCTTGATATTTCAAATTTGGTAGGAACCAATTATCACACATGCACCCCGCGACAACCTCCTCATCACTTTATAAACTAGGCCACAAACAAACATGATGTCGGTGCGTTTGCTCCTGACAACACCAGCTTAAACCCCATCATGATCCTCTCGCATGATATTCTGATGTTTAATATCACCCCGATATTTCATATCATCTTGGTATGAAATATCACCCAGCGGGCAATATCATCCTGACCGCATTACCTGATCCTTAAAAAGTGCATGATGACCAACATCATCATGATGACCACCTGGTGCATCCCACCAATTTTGATGATGTCATCGTCATATTCATACCGTGTGCCTCCTCATATCCAGATGACATCACCACCATATCGGGGCACGGGTGATATTCATAAAATGACCTGATATTTCAGAATATCACCCCCCGCAGAAAAATTATGGTGCACTATAGCTTCATTGTAATATCGGGGTGATGTTTGAATATGACTGATATTTAGAAATATCACCCCCACTTCAGAAAATGATGAAGCCGTTAGACAAGCGGATATCACCCTGACATAGGAATGACGTTAGCAGCATCAGGACGATAAATGGAAATATGATGATGACCTCCTCCGAAGAAAATATGATGGTGACATTGAAAAATGCTGAGGAGGTTCGAAGACTTAGAAATTTTTGGATTTTTGGGAGGGTGCTTGCATATTTATTACTTGAAAACCTGACAACTCATGCAAGCACCAACAAGTCTGATAGATGGTTTCTCCTGATTGGTCAGTGTTGCCACCTCCTCCCTCTTCCTAGTCTATATAAGCATGCTACCTGGCTTGTATTTTGGCATATTTTTCTTTTGCATCCTCTTAATGCTATTTTTCTTTTACTATTTGCTTTACTCTCTTGGAGACTAACTCTATGTTTCTATTTTGATTTTGTATCATTTGCATTCATAGTTTAAATATCTATTTGTTTGCACTAGTTTTCTGGGTTAATAATCTTTTCAGATTCTAACATGGTATCAGAGCTATTCTATGTGCAAGAGTAGATTTTAGTTTCCATATTTGAGAGATTCATGGGGGGCTAATAAATCTTATTACAATTTTTCAAAAACCCAGTATGTTCTTCTCTTGCATCTTCGGATGATCTTAAGAATCAGAAAAGTTTGATGGAAGCTTTTTTAATCTCTAGGGTTTGCACATGTGTTTTATGAAATCTAGGTGATTGCAGCATTTTTGGTCATACTAGCATCATTTCTAGTTGTTCCAACACATCCAGGAGGCTTGAGAAAGTCAGATTTGGCTTTTGTTTCATCGAAATCGGAGATCGTCATGCACAATTGCGGAACCGGGGCTTAAAGCTCAAATCTGACAACCATCTTGCATATTTGGTAGTTTCAATCAATATTATAGGTTCCAGTATGCCATTGTTTGTCTTAGGTAGCTGATTCAGCCTTTGCATGTTGTTTTTTGGTTGCTGGGGTTGTTTTTTGTGGCTAAAGGCATTTTGTTTACACTGTATCAACATGTTTTGTACATCAACAAGAAAAATGCCTTCTGAGTTTTGTTCGCAGCACAGAAAAACCATCTGGGTATGTTTTAGTTTTTGCATGCAGTCTATATATTTTGCAAAAACGCACTTAAAAGCTACAACATGACCCCTCTCCATTGGCAGTTGTAGTTTTGAAGGCAATTTTCAAATGCTCCGTTCTTGCTCATACGGACTCAATTTCCCACAACATTTTTTTTTATTTTGGCTATTTTTTCATGCTTTATGCACTAGTGTAGTTGTTTTTTGATTTTGATGCAGATATTTTTTAGAAATTGCAAATTCTCATTCATGACATTGCATAGTTCTCATTTTGGGAACTTTAGAGGATCATAACTTTCACATACGACCTCATATCGAGGCGATTCTTTTTTTGAAAGTGCATGATTTTTCGAGTAGATCACGGCCAAAGTTGTATTTTTAGCATATGCTCTTCATGAGGGTTTTGTAATGCATTGAAATCAAGACCACTTAGTATTTCATGCTAGTGGCAGTTGTAAACGCACTAATATAAAGTGCCAAATCATATTTTCTTGGGGGGCTCTTTGATTGAGTGAAAGGGGGGGTTGTCTTGGTTAGGTTCTCTTCTTTTCGGCATTTCTTCTCTACATTTCTTCATCATGGATCAAACAAATGTGCCCATCCTAACTCCATACAATTACTTTGAGTGGAAATCACACATGACAATTTACTTAAGGAAAGCTAGATTAAATAGGATAACTATGGTACTTGAAACCGAACCTGCTAAAGATGAAGATAAGCCTAAGTGGTTTAACAAATGTGATGAGGTATATGGAACATTGTTTTTGTCTATTTCTCCTGATTTACTCTTTCACATTGAGTCTTTGAATACACCAGATAAAATCTGAACAATGCTAGAAACACTATTTGGCACACAAGAATGAATGAGGGGTCATATGTTGGAAAATGAACTAATTAGTTTTAGTCTAGGCAATTTCAACACAATCCAAGATTTCTTCACTAAATTGAAATCACTAAGGCTATAGTTAAAACAATGTGGAATTGAAAAGAAAGATGAACAACTGATTCTTAGTATTCTCTCTAAGCTAAGTTCAGAATATTTTGTGTTTGTTTCTACTTTCTATGCTACTAAGGGTGTACTTGGTACTCAATTCACCATGCCATTTTTAGATGATTTTTCTATCAATATCACTCGAGAATAGGACAAGCTAATTCAGATGGGCACTCTTAAGTCCTCTAAGTCACATGCCTTGGCTGCCAACCAAGGCACAAAAGAATAGAAAGGACAAAGTAGTAACAATAATAATAAGGATAAGAAACATAAGAATAGCAAGGAGAAGTAGAATCAGATAATGGTTTCTTCAAAAGCAACCAATTAGACCCAATCTTCCAAGGGTGACAAGCCTAAGAAAGAGAGGGTCCAATGTGCCTATTGTAAAAGACCCAGTCATGATGAACATAAATGTCTAAAGAAACAAATTGATCACTTGACACACATTCTTGAGAAGAATAATATTAGTGTTCTTGAGTCTATCAAATAGAGTTCCAATGAGGGGTCTAACAAGGTAAAAGAAGAATAGGTCCTTGAAGGAAATGGCAAACTACATGATTCACTCTAGATCTCTTACACCAAGTATTGGGAAGAGGCCATTAACTGTGTCTGTTATATCCATAATCATGTTCCTCATCGATCCTTGAAGGGAGTCACTCCTTTTGAAGCTTGGAACAGTCAAAAACCATCAATTAAGCACTTTAAAGTTTTTGGTTCTCCTGCATGGGCACACATTCCTACAGAGAAATGCAAGGCCTTGGATCCACAAAGCAGACCTTGCATATATTGTAGGTTATCCTGATGGTGTGATATGTTATCAGTTGCTCCACCCTACTACACATGGGTTATCTCACTTTCTATCACTTCTCCAACTCCTACTTTGACATTCAAGTCACTTGGGATACATGACAGATCTTCTGATGGGTCAAATTCACTTGAGCAGTCTTCTACCTCCACTTTTGATGCAGAGAGTGATTCAGAGGACTCACCTCCTTCCTCTCCTAGTCATCATTCAGAGGTTGATGATTCTCCTCCAGATTCTCCATCTTCTGGTCCACTTTGGGCTAGACAGACCTTCCAGTCTGCAGGTGATTGGGTTGGGGATTCATCAGACACCAGGCGGACTCATTCACAATTCCAAGATGCTCCACGTGTCTTCATTGCTACTGCCTCAAATCCATAGTCTTTTCATGAGGCTTCTAGTATTCCTGAGTGGGATACAACTATGCAAGAGGAGTATAGTTCCTTGATGAAGAACCACACTTGGGATCTTGTCCCTCTTCCTAAGGGAAGAAAACTTGTTTGATGTAAGTGGATCTATCAGATAAAATTTGTAGTAGATGGGTCAGTTAACAAGCATAAGGCTCGCTTGGTCACCAAAGGATTCTCCCAGGTTCCTGGGATTAACTACTCTGAGACTTTTGTGCCTGTTGCCCAAATGAATTCCATCCAACTTGTTCTTACCATTGCTACAACCAATCATTGGGAAGTACACCAGATGGATGTGAAGAGTGCTTTTCTTCATGGTGACCTTCAGGAGGAGATCTACATGGAGTAGCCACAGGGGTTCCTTTAGGATTCTTCACTTGTGTACCATCTTTGGAAGTCTCTCTATGGCCTCAAACAGGCTCCTCAGGCCTGGTATGCCAAGATGGACTCCTTCCTTCTATCAGTTGGGTTCACTCGGTGTCATTCTAATCCCAATGGCTACATTCTGTAGTAGGATGATTCACTCATATTTCTAGTTTTGTATGTTGATGACTTGTTGATCACAGGGAGTTCTTCATCCACCATTGGGGCTAATAAAACTACCCTTCATGACAAGTTTTTGATGACTTACTTGGGCTTGTTGCATTACTTTCTCAGGATTGAGATCTTTCAGTCTTCTTCCAGGATCACCATCACACAGTCCAAGTATGCTCTAGATTTGCTCTCGAGGTTTCATATGACTGACTGTAAGCCTACTCTGACTCCCTTTCTTTCTAGAGTCAAACTTGAGGCTCAGTGTTCTCCACTTGTTGACGACACTTTGTACCGACAACTTGTTGGGAGTCTCATTTATCAGACTCATACAAGACCTGACATTTCATATGCTGTAGGCATGGTCTCTCAATTCATGCAAGAGCCTCATGAGTTACACTGGAAAGAAGCCAAGTGGATCCTTCACTACATTTAGGGTACTCAAAGTTTTGGGATTCACTCTGTAGTAGGCATTGAGCTTTACTTGGTGGGATGCATAGATTCAGATTGGGCGGGTGATTCTTAGGATCGCAATTCTACTTCAGGTTATATCTTCTCACTTGGTTTGGGTCTTATTTGTTGGTCGAGCAAGAAGCAGTCTGCTATTGCTCTATCTTATATTAAGGTTGAGTATCAGGGGGCTGTGAATGCCACCACTAAGGCCATTTGGCTTCAAAATCTTCTCACTAAGTTTGGTATTCAAATCAGACAGCCATCAGTCATATTTTGTGACAACCAAAGTGCCATTCAAATCTCACAGAATCCAGTCCATCATTAGTGGACCAAACACATAGAGGTCCACATGCACTAATCCAGGAGCTCATCCATGGCCACGTCATTGACCTTCGCTACTGTTTGACTTCCGAGCAGGTTGTTGATATCTTCACCAAAACCTTCACTGAGAGCAAGTTCCTTCATTTGCAATCTTTGCTGGGGGTGCGGGATGCTTCATCTTCTGGGGGGCTTCTTCCTCTCACTCGGAGTCTTGACTCTCTCTACTTTTGGGGGGATCTCTTCTCTCTCTATTTTTTAGGGGGGCTTTTCTCTCTCTTGGAGGGAAATTTTATGTACATGGGTACCTCATCAGGCTTGATTTGTCGGGACCCATTTCTACATCCACCTAAGCTTTGCTTATGGGGGGTGTTAGTGTAGGTTTTTATTTCCTAGTGGGTTATTTATTTTTCCCTATATTCCTAGGTTTTTCCTACACTTCCATTAATCTCACTTAGGTTAATAAAGTGTGTCTTATTAGGTGAGTGGTTGCGAGGTGTCACCTTCTTACATGTGAGAATCCATTAGCTATCTTGGGAAGATACTTTGCTATCTTTAGTCCAATAGATGGTTGCTCCTAATTGGTCGATGTTGCCACCTCCTCCCTCTTCCTAGTCTATATAAGCATGCTACATGGCTTGTATTTTGGCATCTTTTGCTTTTGCATCCTCTTAATGCTATTTTTCTTCTAGCATTTGCATCACTCTCTTGGAGACTAACTCTGTGTTGCTATTTTGATTTCGTATCATTTGCATTCATAGTTTAAATATCTATTTGTTTGCACTAGTTTTCTGGGTTAATAATCTTTTTTAGATTCTAATAATTCTATGAACCCTCCTACCATGACTAAACCAAGTGGTATCAGAGAAAAAGTTTGATTCTTTGGAATGAATTGGCAAAAGGGGATTCTGTAAGATCTTGTTGTAAGTAGATCACTGATCTGAGCTAGGTTACTTGTGCACAATTGATTGCCAATTAAGAGGCAATTGTTGCTTGTAGCCTGATCACCGAATTGAGGTAGTTTGCACTTGATCCTAGGAAGATGCCGCCACAAAGAGTTCCTCTTGTTGGTACAATGGCTAATAAAATGGATGAGATGATGGAATTGATGAGAATAATGCAAATTCAATTGGATGTTGTTGAGGAAGATAGGTGAAGAGGATTGACACTGAGACCTAATGTTGAAAGCAATGATGAAGAGGAATTTCAATCTACTGAACAAACTGGTGGAACCCTAGAAGGTAACAAAGAAGAAAAATCAAATCAGGTAAAGATGTTGCAATCTATTTCAAAGATTGGAAAGAGACCTAGAGTTGATGTACCAAGTTATATCTATAATTTGAATCCTAAAGAGTTGATTGAATGGATAAATGACATAGAAGAATACTTTGAATATGAGGAGGTTGAAGATCCCGAAAGGGTGAAATTTGCAAAGACAAAGTTGAAAGGACATGCTGCTATATGGTGGAAAGAAGTTTAGTTGGAAAGAAATAGAAGAGGAAAAGAAAATATTACAAAGTGGGACCAGATGGTGACAAAATTGAAGAATCAATTTATACCTACTGATTATGAGTTGGAGTTGTTGAAATGATTGCAAAACCTAAGACAAAAGGAGAAATCTGTGAAGGAGTACACTGAAGAATTTCATAAAATAATCATAAGAATAGGGCATAGTGAAGGTAACAAGGTGAAAGTGGCTAGTTACATCAATGGACTGAGATTGAACATTCAAGAAGAGCTAAGCTTGGTAAGGATGACATCTTTGGAAGAAGCATATCAGTTTGCCTTGAAAGTTGAAGAAAAACTGAATAAGAGACATGACTAGAGACAGAGAGGTAGAGGAGGTAAATTTCAGAGAGGTAGAACATTTTTCAGATTTGATCAACCATTTTCAGAGCAGAACAAGTTTCGCAGCCCAGTTAAGAAGGATGACAAAGATAATAATACTTATCGGAGAGATGACAAAAATTTTTACCAGAGAGGAAACCCTAGTGCATACCAGAATGAAGGATACAAAAGAGAAGGAAGAGGATTTGATAAGAGAACATTTAGAGGTACTTGTTTCAATTGTGGAGGTGAAGGACATAGAGCATTTGAATGTAATTAGGATAGTATAAGTAAGAAGATAGAAAATAGTGGAAGAACAACCTCTGTTAAAGAAGAACTTATTGAATCACCCTGTTCAGTTGGCAATCCAGAGAAAGGAGAATCATTGGTGATGAGGAGAGCACTATTTCAAGTCAAGACAAATGAGGAACCATCACAGAGGAAAAGTATGTTTAGAACTAAATGCAAATCTGGAGGTAAGTGTTGTAAAGTTGTAATTGATATTGGTAGTTTAGATAACCTAGTTTTAGAGGAGATGGTGACTAAGTTGAAGTTGGAAAGATTGAAACTCCCTAAGCCCTATCAGATAGCATGGATTTAGGATGATCATAAGATACTAGTGAGTGACCAATGTTTGGTGAAATTTCATATTGGATCTTATCATGATGAAGTCGTGTGTGATGTTATGCCTATGGATGTTTGTTATATCTTGTTGGGTAGACCTTGGCAGTATGATAGAAAAGCAATACATGATGGGAGAAAGAATACATATACTATAAAACAAAATGGAAAGAGAATTACTTTGATTCCTTTGGAAGATGACCCTAAGAGTGAAGTGTGTGGAAATGCTAGAATCTATTTGGTATATGGAAGAAATTTCTGGATGGTTTGAGACATGAGAATATGTGTTATGCCTTGATTTCTAAGAAACCTGAAACATTTAAGAAGGAGACTGAAGAATCACAACCGGATGAGATAAGAGAGTTTCTGATAGAATATAAATACATTATATCAGATAATGTACCTAAAGGATTACCACCTATAAGGAATATCAGTCATCACATGGATCTTATACCAGGAGAAAGTTTGCCTAACAAAGAAGCACATAGAACAACACCGACAGAGAATGAAGAATTGAATAGATAGATACAAGAATTGCTAAGGAAAGGTTTGATCAGAGAAAGTCTGAGTCCTTGTGCAGTACCTACAATTTTGGCACCTAAGAAGGATGGAGAATGAAGAATGTGTACTAATTCCAGAGCAATAAACAAGATCACAGTTCAGTATAGATTTCCTTTACCTAGGATGGATGATATCATGGATTGTTTGAGTGGAGCAAAATATTTCACAAAGATAGACTTGAAGAGTGGATACCATCAGATCAGGATCAGAGAAGGAGATGAATGGATGATTGCTTTTAAGACAAATGAAGGATTGTATGAGTGGTTAGTGATGCCTTTTGGATTGACAAATGCACCTAGTACTTTCATGAGATTGATGAATGAAGTCTTGAAGAAATTCTTGGGTAAGTTTGTTATTGTGTACTTGGATGATATTCTAATTTTTTAGTAAGACAAAAGAAGAACATTTGTGGCATATTAGACAAGTTTTGTAGAGACTAAGAGAAGAGAAATTGTTGATAAATATCAAGAAGTGTAGTTTCATAGAAGAAGAGTTGGTCTATTTGGGATTTGTGATTTCTGTGGAAGGATTGAAGTTGGACCCTGAGAAAGTGAAAGCAATTGTTAAATGGCCTACACCAGAGAACATTGGAGAAGTTAGATCATTTCATGGACTGGCTAGTTTCTACCAAAAGTTCATCAGAAATTTCAATTCAGTTTGTAACCCTATGATAGAGACTATGAGAGGTGACAGAAGAGAATTCAAGTGGACATCTGGAGTAGATAAAAGTTTTGAGTTGTTGAAATAGAAAGTGACAGAGAAACCTACTTTGACATTACCAGATTTCAATAAGGTATTTCAAGTTGATTGTGATGCAAGTGGAAATGCAATTGGAGAAGTGTTAAGTCAAGAAGGTAGACCCGTAGCTTATTTCAGTGAGAAGTTGAATGATGCAAGGAGAAGATATTCAATTTATGATCAAGAGTTCTATGACATAATTCAAGCCTTAAAAAAGTGGAGACATTACTTGTTGCCTAAGGAGTTTGTGTTGTATACAAATCATCAAGGTTTACAATATTTGAATAGTAAAGGTAAGTTGAATCAGAGACATATGAGGTGGGTAGATTTCATGCAAAGTTATACTTTTGTGTTGAAGTATAGGAGTGGAAAATCAAACAAAGTTACTGATGCCTTGAGTAGAAGAAGAAACGTGTTGACAGAGATGAGAGTTGAAGTGTTGGATTTTGATGAATTGAAGAATATGTATGAGGGAGACACTAATTTTGCAAAACCTTGGAAAGCATGGAAGGAACCTATTGTGATAGATAGAAGTAAGTGTTTGGATTATTTCATTCAAAAAGATATGTTGTTCAAAGGAAGTCAGTTGTGCATACCTAGAAGTTCAATGACAAATAATTTCATCAAGGAGAAGCATAGTGGTGGATTGGTAGGACATTTTGACATTGACAAGAAAGTGGCTTTGGTGAGTGAAAATTACTTTTGGCTTTAGATAAATAAGGATGTTCAGAGATTTGTGTAGAGTTGTCAATTTTGTCAAGTTGCAAAAGGGAGTAGTCAGAATACTGGATTGTATAAACCTTTGACAGTACTGGAGAGACCTTGGGAAGACATGAGCATGGATTTTGTAATGGGATTACCTAAGACACAGAGAGGACATGATTCAATATTTGTAGTAGTTGATAGATTTTCAAAGATGGCTCATTTCATACCTTGTAAGAAGACAACTAATGCAGTGCATGTAGCTGACCTATTTTTCAAGGAGATTGTGAGATTGCATGGATTACCTAAGAGTATAGTTTCAGACAGAGATACAAAGTTTGTTGGATACTTTTGGAAGACACTTTGGAAGAAGATGAAGACATATTTGAAGTTTAGTTCAAATTTTCATCCACAGACAGATGGACAGACAAAGGTAGTGAATAGGAGTTTAGGAAACTTGTTGAGATGTTTGGTTGGAGAGAAAACTAAAAGTTGGGACTTGATTCTTTCACAAGAAGTGTTTGCATACAATAATTCAGTAAAGAGGAGTACCGGAAGAACACCTTTTGAGATTGTGATCAGAGTGAATCCTAGAGGAGTTGTAGAATTGAGGGACATCAGTATAGAAGAAAAGAGAAGTGCAGAAGTAGAAGAATTTGCAGATCACATGAAGATAGTGCATAATCAAATAAAGAAGCATTTGGAGAATATGAACCATAAGTACAAAGAGAAGGCATATGAGAATAGAAGACAAGGAATTTGTAGAAGGAGATGAAGTAATGATGTACATGAGAAAAGAAAGATTTCTAGTTTGGACATATAGCAAGTTGAAGATGAAGAAGTTTGGACCTTGTAAGATACTGAGAAAATTTGATTCAAGAAATGCATATGAAGTGGAGTTATCGGAGACATTGGGTATATCACCTGTTTTCTACATTACAAACTTATATCAGTATCATGAAGCAGAATTCAATGACAACATGGAAGAAGACTTGAAGAAGAAGTTACCACAATAAGCACTGGAATAGATAGAAGACATCTTGGACAACAAAGTTGAATGCAGCACCAGAGGAAGACAATATAAAGAATATCTTGTGAAATGGAAAGGCAGACTGGAAGAAGATTCATCTTAGATTTATTAGGCTAAGGTGGAGCATCTTGGTTCTCCCCTAGCCCCAGCAAAGTGAGGGAATCACTTTTTCAATAACCCCAGATGTCTGATGCAAGATCAATCTTGCATCAACCAAAAACATTTGCATTTTAGTTTGTTTGTATTTCAGTTCTTTCATTTTCTGAGTTCAGTTCAGGTAGTTCAGTCAGAAGAAATTTCAGCTTGTGGTCTAGTTTTGGCTTTTCACATCTTTTGGATATGGACTTAGCATTTACATTCATTCATCGACATCATATCAAGAATTCAGAGCATTTTGATTAGCCACTGAAAAGATATCGCTATCAGAAGATCAACTATTTTCTCATAACAGAGCATCTTGATAATCTATGGCAATCAACTAAAGGAGAAGGTTTACGGATCTCAATGACACATCATTCAATGTCCTTTGGTTCATGGCCAACCTTCCCCAAGGGTCTGCACATTGTTCCATTCATTTGAGGAAGTGTTCTATGCATTTAGGTCTGACCTATCTATAAACATGTTACAACTCTTCATTGGAGTTTGTGACCTTCCTTGGCCAATGAGGAGGAATCTATTGATCTAGAAATGATATATATTGATGTAATAAATCCTTAGGAAAGAAACTATTCACATAAGAAAGATCTGATAGTTTAGATTTGTGTGAAGGAGCTTCAAAGCTTTATCTTGTGCATGTATGTAATCAGGCCTGTGGGCCCTAATTGTAAGCCCACATGTTGCCAGCCAAATTGCATTTGAATTCTATGATATATTGAATGACTGAATCTGCATTTGTTCCATTTCTTTGAGTTGTTTCCATTGTGTTTACTCTTGCTACATGGTCTAAACAGTTCATTTTGTGAATCCTCCTACCATGACTACACCACTAACACCTCAAGGAAGGTCGAAAGGAATAGATAAGAGAATAGAGGATGAGAATACTATCAATATTGAGCCTAGAGTGTGGATAGTTGGTGGGATTATTCTTGAAATTCCACAAGAACAACAGTCTAAAATCATGTTGATTACTACATAGGAACAATAGCCTGGTAACCCTTTGAGAAAAGATCTTTGCTCTAGTATACTTAAATACCTTAGAAGAAATGGAGGGACATGTTAGCCCACATGATGAAGAGGAAAACATAGGTTATATTAATGTGAATTAGGTGAAAGAAAAGAAGGATGGACAACCCCTCCTTCAAAGTATCCCAAAGCATCTGGGAGAAGGTGTGGCATCCATTCAACAACTCAAACCATATAGTCCCTTTAAAAATGATAATGAGGAGAAGGTTGAGAGGAGGGGATCCTATTACCAATAGGAGGAATTGGCTAATTTATATTTAAAACAACTCCACCCCCCATGTTGTTAAATGGAAGAAATAGATTCAATAGTAGACAACCCATACCTAATGATTAGAAAGAATGGTCAACTCCTCAAAGAAAAGGAAAAGGTCCTATAAAAATATTTCTGATGTGGGAGTGGATAACAAGGCTAGGAGACTAGTAGGAAAGAAATAAGACAAAAAGAAGTTGCTTATGAAATAGCGAATGGGAGACAGAGAACCCTAGATGTTTCTTCTAAGAAGGTTTGAAAAAGAGAATCCTTTCTTGGAATATTAGAGGACTCAAAAATCCTCACAAGTAGTTTTTAGTCAAAAGTTGTATTAGTAAAAATAAAATTAACATTCTTCTTCTCGAGGAAGTGAAAATATCTAAGTCTAGTTTCAAAGATATAGCCAATAGAATCTAGCCTAATGTTGATTATTGTATCAGTGAAGCACAAGGTGCTTTAGGTGGAATTGACACTATGTGGAATAAGAATAATCTCAATGGAAATTTTATAAATTGTTATAGAAATAGCTTGGTGGTGAAGCTCTACACCTCTAGTGTTGAGTGGATTCTTTCCAACATCTATGTTCCTAATGTCAAAACTACTAGAAAGGAAGTTTGGGAGACTATTTCTACCCTCATTAATTCCCATAGAGACATACACTAGATGGTGGCAGGTGATTTTAATACCCCCCTCTACCCCTCAGAAAAATTGGGAGGAATCACGGATTAATCTGATAACATGGGAGATCTTGCTAAATTCTTACGTGTTGCAAGGCTGATGGGTATTGAATTAATTAGGCATAGCTTCACTTGGTCTAATAGCCATATGGGAGACCATCTTATTCAAGTGAGACTTGATTAGTTTCCCATCCTCTGATTAGGATATAATAGGAAACATCAAACTATCTACACTACCTAGAGCTAGGTCTAGCCACAATCCCTTGTTGATCAACTGTACTCCTAGAGGTTTCTTGAACACTTGTAGAAGTTTGAGATAGGGTGACCCTTTATCCCCATATCTCTTTACTTTGGTGGATGAAGTGTTGGGAAGAAACATCTCTAGTATGGTCAATTCTAGGGTCTTAAAGGGAGTCAAAGTGATAACCTCTCTTTATCCTTTTGTTACATAGCAATTTGTTGATGACACTATTCTTTTTGGGCTGGCCTCTATGGTCGAAACTAAAAGTTGGAAGAAAGTCCTTGAAGACTATGAGGTTGTTTCTAGTCAAAGTATAAATTTTGAGAAAATCCAAGTTTATTTCTTCAATATTAAGGCTAACCTCTAGTAAAAAATAAGAGCAATACTGGGTGTAATGGAGCCCAAATCCCAGCCACATATCTTGGGCTACCCTTGATGGTCAAGAAAGTGGATCTGACTTTTTGGAATGGTGTGCTTGAAAGAATTGAGAAAAAAATTTGAAGGTTGTGAAGGGAAACTTTTGAGTCAAGTATGAAAGTTGCAGTTACTTAAATCATCTCTTCAAGGTATCCCTATATATTTTCTCTTGTTATTCAAGATTCCAAAGGTTATTCTAGAAAAATTTGAGCAAATATAGAGGAGGTTTCTCTGGGCTGGAGTTGAAGAGAAAAAAAGATTGTCCCTTGTTTGTTGGGATAGGGTCTATACTCCTAAATTATCTTTTGGAGGATTGGGTATAAGAAAAATTCACTTGAGTAACAAGGCCTTACTTTCCAAGGTGGGTTTGGGCTTCATTAAGAGAACAAGGATTGGTGCATGATTATGAAATCTAAATATCTCATTGCAGATCAATAGGAATATAATTTTCTCTCAAAAGGAAGAATTCCTAGGGGCTTGATCATCTGGAATAATGTACTCAAATGCAAAGGGATCTTATGAAAAGTAATCAAATGAAAGCTTGGGAATGACATACATCTAATATTTTAGGAGGATAAATTGTTGGAAGAGAAACTCCTAATATCACATAACTCCTTTGGACATATGTATAATATTTCTAGAACCTTCTTTGGCCACTTGGTAAAGGACTACTTTCAAAGAAATGGGTTAATTAGTCAGTGGAAGACAATAAAAGATAGTTACGTTTATCAAACTGAGTTATTACATATTGTCAGTGAACTTCAAAAGAGACTACTAAAGTATATGTAGAGTAAAAGCCCTACACTTTATGGTGTTCTTTATTTTGCTAAGGTGATGAGTTAGGATGCAATTTTGGTAGTGCATATGTTGGTGCACGTCTTAAAACATCAATAGAAACAATGAAAAAAGGATCACACAAGAGCCTAAGGTGCTAAAATATTCTATGATGGTTTCTTTTCCTGTCAAAGTTTCATATGGAATTAATATTGGTTAGAGTCTTCCACATGTCACAGTGGTGCATCTCTTGAAGTTTAGATAGTTGCGACCAAGGTTCTTTTGTGCTTTTGGTAAGAGTCTTCCATGTTCCTCACCCATGCATCATTTTGGACTTAGAAATCTATTTAGAGTTTCCTTATGTGTTATTTCCTAGATCATTTTATTGGAGTCCACAATTTTTTTCCTCACACCTTTTCATGGTTGATAGTTCTAACAACAATTTTTGTTACGTTGTTGGCTTAGGATTCACAAGTGGCATCACTATGCATAAGATTGGGTTTTTGAAAGCTAAATAACATACATTGGTGGGTCTCACTAGAGTTTGCAATGTGTATACATCAAACATCATTTGGTGGGCCCCAGTAGAGGAAGAAGAGAAGTGGCCACGTGGAAGCATCGCGCATCTCTAAGGGAGAAGTGGGTTTGACAAGTATTTTTGTTGCGCCTCATTCTTCATGTAGAACCTCATTCTTCATGTAGTGCCAGGGAATCTCTAAGCTACAATTCAAACTAATAGAATAGTTTAGGAGAGTCACTCTCCTTATTTATATGTATAACTATGTAGGGACACACCCCTTCATCCTAACTAAGCTATCTTAAGGAATAACTAAGACTAATAAATGAAACTATTAAGGTTAAGCATGCCACAAGTAATTAACTTATTATAATTAGTAATATATCGTATTAGGATCATAACATTCTCATCCCCTTCATAAAAGAGTTGCCCACAATGCTTAGTAACTCTAGAGTATTTTCTATCATTCCATGTTTTACTATAGATGAAAATATCATCAAAGAATACCAACACCAATTTTTGAACAAATAGATGGAACACTAAATTTATGAGTCTTTGAAAAGTTGATTGGTATTGGTGACACCAGAAAAAAATGTTGTTTTAAAGAATTAACTACTTTGTTGACTATAGATAGGATTGATTTTCATAAAAATAAGATCTTTTTTTTTCTATTTTATGAATTGATTGAGAAAAATAAAGATTAAAAGCCAAGTGAACTCAATTTTTTATTTGCTTTTTGACATGGAATAGATAAAATTAAATAACAAATTATTTCATTTTTGTGCATGGAAGATTTTTAGAGGAAAAAGATAAATTTCGAAAATGAGTGGATAATTAGAAATTAAATAAATAAATTTATTTAATTTGTAGAGCATGATGGAAGAAAATAAATAAAATAATGATTTTATTTATTTAGGAGATAAGAAAAGTCAACTTAAGTAATTTCAAATAATTTATTTAATTTTGGAAGAATAATTTGCCAATTAAATAATTAAAATTATTTAATTATTTATGGATAAGAGGAATGAGATGGTGAATTAATTAAATAATTGATCATTTAATTAATGTAAAATTGAGGATTGAAATGGATAATTTAATTAAATAATTAAAATTATTTAATTAAAGTGGATTAGAAGAATAAAATTGATAAAATGTTAGATTTAATCAAATAATTAAAAATTATTTATATAATGTTAGAAGGGGAATTAAATTGGTGACGTGATGGATTTAATGAAATATTTAGGAATAATTTAATTAATGTTGAATTAGAATAATTGATGAGGAAAATGGTGTGAATAGTGATATGAGAATGCGTTAAGTCATTTTTAGGTGTTTACATTTTTCCCCTCTTTGAGATGGTGTTGTGAAGTAACACCATTTCAAAGTAGTTTAAAACATAGTGTTTGATTTGGATGGAAGAAGATTGATTTAGAAGATCGTGGTTGGAAGAAAATGATTGGGTTAGAAATGGTGGTGCCCCAGTCACTCAAAGCAAGGGTGACAAGGAAAGTTAATAGTAAGTTAATTAATAAGATGAATGATGATGATGCCCCTCGAGAAGATAGATGGGTTCAAAGAACATGGGTGTGCTCTCGAAATAAAAGGAGAGGAAGTTGTTAGTAGGTAGAGAGAGGTCGATGAAGATGAAAAGGTTAGATAACAGATGGAAGGTAGATAGAAAAAGAATAGAAGAATTGATCAAACTGTGAAAGATATAGATATTTATTAGGATATATGGGTGGATGGATGGAGAGATTTTGCTTTGGGTATGCTTTATAAAATCTAAAGAGAAATCCTTATTTTCATATAGCAATGGATATTATGCACCAGGGTATATAAGACCATGGTGACGATGTATCCAACACATAGGATAGACACACAAAAAGATAAAGGTCACAAGCAACCCTATACCATGTAGCACCATGATATTGAAAATCATGATACCATTGTGGTAGATAGGTTACAAGGACTGATGCAAATGCAAGACAAAAGATGCAAGATAATGATGATAAATGATACAAGATAAAAGATAGCACACACTGTAAGCAAGAAATAAAGCACACACAAATGATTCTAAAATAAACAAGGTTATTGCCCCTGGTAATTTGAAAACCAAGGATTAAGTGATCTAGGATTGATTCCAATTGATTGAGGATAGTGTTGTCATTGTGGGGAATGATATATTCCTAGAACAACACAAGGATGCAGGAACAATTTATCTCGTTGATGATTGGATAAATGATCGACTAATTGGTTTGACAACAAGGTTGGAACAAAACTAAGGATGATATTGGATGATTTGGATAGATTAATTGACTAGATTGGTATGGAGTATGGATGACTTACATTTGGATTGATTTCTTGGATTTTTGGAATGTTTTGATTTTTTGGATTTTTGGAATGTTTTGATTTTTTAGATTTTGGAAATGTTTTGTCCAGTTGGGTAGCCTAAATGCTAGATACTGATGACAATGGAATGTCATGGATAGGTAGATGGATGGGTAATAGTGGATAATGGATGGGAGAGGAAGTGTAAAATGGATGGAGAGCTAGAAGGAAGGGTGATAGCAGATAATAGATGGGAAATTCATGAAGGATAGATGGATGGAAGAATTCAAGATGTGATCTCCAAGGACTATGGCACATAGGAATAATATGGCATAGTCTAGGTAGGAGACTCAAAATAAGGTGTGACAATAATTGCAACAATAGGATTGATAGGAAATGTTGGAAAGTATTAGATACAACATGAGGTGTCCAAAGTATTTGTTCCACATTTTTCCCCTATCCTTATCAAGATCAAAAGGAGGAAAGGAGGATGAAATGGATTAGTGGGATAAGTATACGGATATAATGGATAAGGAAGATATGATGGGAAATGATAGGATGAGATGAGACAACATGCTCCCAAGTGTAAGGTACATAGACAATCAATCTACACATGACGCATGTTTTCTATAATTTCATCATGGTAACTATACAAGGCACCTATTTGCCAAGTTTTCACCATTGGACAAAAGATTTATCTTTACTTTTGTTATTTCTAAATATCTTCCCTTTTTTTGACTATTTGGATGGGATGGAGGATGAGGACTTAAGCATCTGTTTCCAATAGCAAGGTAGTATGTTAGTATTTTGATGCGTGTTTGCACATGGACTATATCAGGTAGCATTATGCGCATGGATGTTGGTAGATGTGGGAATATGGAAATAGAATGGATTGTGGATGATGAGGTGAATTATGGATGGAGATGGAGGGATAAATGGCCGGTGGAGAAAAAGAATGGATCATAGACGAATGATGGGGGAAATAAGTCAGATAAGGGATAACAGATGCGAGGATGGAAGTATGTATGGCATGGAATTACAAGGACCCAAGACCAATAGTTACACACATTGTGATAGATTTGGAAGCCTTTGACTTTGATGGAGAGTGGGGAGTAATGAGAATCAGGATAGAGGATCTAGGAATTGCCAATTTAGGGATTTAGGAACCCAAATTGACATAGGATTTATAGGATTTTTTAATGGGGAGAAGGATTTTGGAATTTGGGGATAGATTGAGATGTGGATACTTCTTTTTAAGTAATTGTTGGTTTCTTTGGGACCCAAACCATTTTCATGTTTTCTTGTAGGTGTGTGGGCGTATGCATGTTTTGAGATGGATTTGGCTTTGAATTTGTGTATTGATGCCCTACAACATGATATTCTTGAGGCTTGTTTGGTTGATGTGTGCATTTGTTGGCCATGATTAGGAATGATAGAGGATAAAAGGGAGCAAGATGTGTGGATGGAGGGATGAGTGTACTAATGGATGAAGGGATTAGGGGATGGAAGGATGAAAATATTAGGAGTTGGAAGGAGTGGAGGAAGAGTGGATGGAGGGAGATGTATAGTTACATGCTTTTGCAAATATTATTGCAATGGAGGAGGGATGGCAACATATAAGTTGGAGGTGTGATAAGGAGCACCAAGATATGGAGTGGAAGAAGTAGTTGGAGGAGACGTGGATGTGGTACCAACATATTTGGATGGTTGTCCTTGGGAAGTATATCCAAGGCCATGTGATCATGGATGGATTATGACATGGATGGGCTCTAAGATGCCTTGTTCATGAAGGCCTAAACCTTAGGCTTAATATTTCATGTTTTGGAACATATGAGATGCAATGGGATATTTATTGTTTTCGAAACAAGATGCAAGTCCATTATTAGATGTAGAAAGTGGGGTGGTGGAAGAAATTTATTCATCTTTGACCAGAGAACCACCATGAATGAAGGTATCAAGACCAATTCAATAAGATAATTGATTTGGAATAGGGTCGATAGGAGATGGTGGAGGATCACCATGAGATAATGGAGGATCCACAAGAGACCATGTAGGATCATGCAATGGATGACTTGGGATGCTTGGATCCTAACTAGCATTATGCTCAATAGGAAATGAAGTGATAGGATCCAAGTTACTTGTTTGATTAAGTATGCTTTCTTGGTGATCAAGTGTCTCATCTTGGGAAGAGGGTGTTATCTATAGATGGATAGGAGTAATTTGGATATCTTGCTCATGGATGGTTGTAGGATTATGGATGGGTGAAGTGACAATCTCTATCTCATGTAATGCATAGTGGGCTAAGAGGATCATCATGGCTTTCCTGATCATAGATAGGATCTTGATTATAGAGGGGAGCTTGATCATAAATGGGAGCTTGATCATGAATAGGACCTTGATCATGAATAGGATCTAGAGGAGTTTGAATAGTTTGATCTTGACTTGGTAAGGAGAAATGTGGATTATGCTTTGCATTTGACTTTTGACATAGTTCTTCAGTGTGGATAGGGATGGAGGCAGCATGAATGGACATGAGAGGCTTTGGATATTCAACAACATGGCTATATGATATGTATTGTTTTGCATTTATGATAGGGGACTCTTCAATAGGATGGATATGCATAGGAATGGATGATGGTGTTGGGGTGATAGCAATGCTATTAGGAGGTTCTATGTGAGGATCAAGGATAGACATTTGAGTGCATGATTATGTTTTATTCCATGCTAGGAGTCCTTGGGGTACATTCTTCATTAATTCTAGAGTAAGATATTTATATTATGGATGAACATTGATGGTAGATGTTGTGCGGTTAGGATTAGGATTGGGTGTTGGATTAGGTGGTGGATAGATAAGAGGATTTGATGGTGGATTAGGTAGTGAACTAGCTGGTGGAATTGTATAGGAAAATGGTTCTTGGCAAATGGATAGAGGTGAATATATAGATAGGGGATGGTATGGATGGCCTTGATGTCCCTTGTCATAGGATATACAATTAGGTATAGGGTCGTAACTTATGCTAGTCAATGTTTGATTGTAAGAAGTTTGTATGTCAAAGTATTGATTCATGATTTGATGCTTTGTAGTTTACATGGACATGTAAGATGATGTTGTTGATGTTATAGCATTAGGAGGATCTCCAGTGATGAGATATGTGAAAGGCTTATCATGGATGAGATTTCTTAATTTATCCTTAGAGATAGGATCCAATTTCTTATAGTCATGTTTAAGTTGTTGTATTTGTGCTTCAAGTGGACTAGGAGATGTGTATGATGGAGGTTAGTATGATAGTGATGTATGTCCTATTGAAGATATAGATTGGGGCTGAGATCCATATAGGCATATAAGTTCCTCGATGTTTGTATCATCTGGGTATGATGACGATATTGGATGAATTGGAGATGGAGGGGGATTGAACCAAGGACTATTGATTATCAGGACCATCTTGATGAGGATTCTCGATGATGTGACTAAATTTTGACTTGTTGAAGCATAGGTTTGATTGTAGATGGGCTATTGGTGTTTCAAAGGATGATGTTTGATTAAGGATAGCGGTTGGATGTTTTTATAAAATGGATAGATAGATAATGGATGATTTATTTTGGAGGTTGAGATAAATGGATTATATTAGTGTATTAGGGGAGTTGATTATGATATGGATTATAGGTATCCATTATGGACTAAGGATTGGAAATGGAATAGGTGGATAGAATGGATTAGGGTTAGGACCTTGATAGGATTAGGATAACTTGATGAAGATTAGGGTCCTATATGATGGATTTAGGCATGGATTAGGGATAGGTTGAGATGAAATGAATAGGATGATTATGGGTGATTAGGGTGATGTGGATAGGATGATGAGGATAATTATGAGAAGGAAATATGATGATTAGGATTATTAGGACAAGATGAATTGGATAAGAGGGATGATTAGGATAATGATATGGATGATGAAGATGATTGGAATAGGATGGATTAGATAGATTAGGATGAAGTGGATAAGGTGAATGATCAGGATATGAGATGAATTAATATGATTAGGATAAGATATGGATGATTAAAATAATGGATAGGGTAATGGATGATTAGGATAGGTGATTAGGATGAAGATTAGGATGAACTTGGATTGGATTGGATTGGATGAAAATGGATGATTAGAGAGTGGTTGGGAATGGTTTATAGGTTGACTTAGGCAAAGTTTTTGAAAGAGATACAAACAAAACACATAATGGTGTTAACTCTTTCAGAATTGAGTACAAAAGGATAATAACCTCTACGAATAACAAATGGTGTATACTGGTATATCACATGAAAGACACACCAAACACTTTAGAACATTCCTAGCTTTATTCAGTCAAGGAGTGTCATATCCTGTGAACTCACTTAGGTGTGGTCTCAATCACCACTATTAAACAATGGTGACATCAACCCTCTTGATACCATTTACCTTGTTATGGATAAATAGGGAATGCAAGGTCATGTACCACCTTACACTTGTTACCTTAGAGACTTTCATCGTACCCAAAGTAGACTCTATCTTAAACAATGGTGGTAATAGGGTGATCTCTTCTCCTATGACAGTAATGCACTAATGATATGATGGTCAAAAGGTCTTATCTAGGATAACAAGGTGTCTAGGGAGCCCCCGATATACACTAGGTATGGTGGGGTCCAATTCTATGAACACTAGTCTATTGAAGGCATGTGACAAGCAATTAAGCAAACATCACTTCACCTTATGTCCAGAATCACCCAGGGACCAAGGCTGTGCCAATAACTATGTGACTAGATTAAGGTATAGCTTTTGCTCTCCCCCCTTTATATACCCCTCCAAAACATGTGATTGAGGTCATCCTTAAGGGTGATGAAACCCCTTAATAAGCCTCCTAGAGAGGATTCCAAGTACTTTTGATTCTCAAGATCATCTTGTGACACAAGAGAAGAGCATATGTATGGCTCTCAATCCCCGAGAATAAAGTTTAAATAAAGAGAATAAAAGTAAATAATCTAGTACTTTTGATCTCTAAGATCACCTTTCAGTGTGAGGAGAGAGCATACATACACATACATTCAATACATAGAAAACAATTGTTTATTTCATTAAGAAAATTGAGGTGTACTACTAAATTAGTGGAAAAAATGATTCTTCGACAAGCATCCTACAACCAACGTTATTAATAGTCTCAAAATTTTATTCTTTACTCGGATGTGCCTTCCATCTCTTTCTTGCAACAAGATTACATAATACTCTGCACAAATCTCCCACTCAACCTAAGATTAGCTCAAAAAAACCCCTACCCAACAACTAGGACCAAAGGTGATCAAGCTTTGATACCAACTGAAAGGAAGCTAGGTGTGCGAAAATCACTTCCTACACTAATCTAATGAGGAGAGATGACTACAAATTTGTTGTAATCTTTACAGTTACAACAATTTTAACCCACTAATAGAGATATTGCAACAAACATATACACAAGAATGTAAGACAAAAGAAGAGAGAGACAAGATATACGTGGGGAAAACCCTTATGGGTGAAAAACCCCACATTCTGAAACACAGCTCAAATGTATTATCTAAACAATGAGGTTTACAATACAGTTACAGAGTCAATGCTCTTTCAAGAATCTTTGACACTCGTATCTGGAGATAATTTGGCAGCATAATAGTACCTATCAATCACATAATACTTCTCCTCTCCAAAGCACCTGTTTATATAGAAAATACAAGGCAAAAATGGCTCTATCTTGGGATGGCATCCAACATGGCCTCATGGCCCAAAACCCATGCCTATCGACACTTGTCCAACACTGTAAGATGTTCCTGACACTTGCCAAGTCACCCCATCCCAAAGAGGTCACCTATTCCCAAGTTGGGTAATGAAAAATACTCTTACGACACTTACAACCGTCATAGAATCTGTCATAGCTGTCATATCTTATAGATGTAAAGAATCTATCATACACAGGTTATACATAGCATATTCTCTTACAACATGTCATAACCCTCCTTGGGTGCCCAAAGATGCCTTCTTCCAAGATGCTTCTTGACACATGTCTTCACCTGTCATAAAATCTTCCATTTATGACTCTTACACGTCATAGATTTGTCATAGGAATATGTCATAACTATTTCATTCAATATTCCCCTACACACTATCCAAGATGCTGACACATGAAAAAATATTCCTACCACTACGTGGGATGCCTATCTCCTCATGTGAGGACAAATTTACATGTGGTCATCTTCCATTTAGGATGACACATCACCGTGCCAACTCCCATAAGATGCCAACATAGGATTTACATCTTAATTATGCAATAGGCAATAAATAAATATATACAATGTAATAATACAAGGAATTACCAAGGTTGAGACACCTTAATTCCCAATACTCTAAAATATCTTTAACCTCCATGCAAGAACCTGAAAATGAACAAGAGAGGAAAAACAACAATATGCCAATGGGTTCTCCACCCCTCCATAAGGTTGTATAATAGCCCACCACCAAGCATGGGGTAATCACTTAGCCACATGAATCCACACAACTCATATACAAGTACAACAATAATATTTTACATATACATGAAGCACAACACATTTCTATCACATTAGTTTACCTTAAGGGGAAACCACTTAGGGGGAGTAGGGGCTCAACTAGACATGGGGAACAAAATATATCATACTCTACACCCACTCCATACCCTTATACCTCCCAACTATATATATATATACATTTCTGCAAAATACAAGGGGATACTCATATCCCATAGATACAAGGGTACTCATACCTTGATAATGGCCATTAACTGAATGGAATACTCATATTCCAAAATGGAAAGCCCTAATGTGAGGGAGCTACTCCCACTCAAAACCCCTGTACATGGAGAACCAAGGCTCCTCTATACAAGAGGGGGTCAAATCTCATATAAAACACATAAAGAACATCACACAACACAAAGTAAAGCACATATTCACAAACCCCAACAAAACCCTTAAATAAAAATTGTTCCTTCTTTCAATTTTCAATGCAAGATGACATATGACATGAGGTACAGAAAATTAAAATTGGATTTAAGAATGTAAATGATAGCAGTAAATCTGAAACAAGATATTAAATTCTAATTCTAAATTTCAATAGTAACTATGTCTTCTAAAAAATACATTTTTTTTCTTTTCCATAAAATCTATCAATGAAGATATTTTAAATGCAAGATGTATGATTATGAATTGACTAATTGCTGTTGTACTAATTAGATCTAATGTACAAATCAGAAATATAATTCATGCTATGATTATCTAGGTTTATGACATGCAAATAAGGCAACAAATATGCTTCTTTCAAGATTTACAATGAAATGTTTATTTTTCCAATTTCACAAGCAACAAACCCTTAGAAAAACAACATTTACATTTAATAAATAAAGAAAACATATAATATTTAGGACATACAATATTTACATTTAACCAATAAAGAAAAACATATAATATTTACATTAAATCAATAAAGAAAAACATATAAAAGGTACATTTAATCAGTAAAGAAAAACATATAATATTTACATTTAATCAATAAAGAAAAACATGATACCTCAATCGCAATATCCCACTAATGGTAGAATCCTTAAATCAAAATCATAAAAATGAACAAGCCACCCCCCACTCCATGAGTTTTTAAAGAGAAGAAAGGAGTAACTTCCTACCCAAAACTAACTCAACCATCCAACTAACTCAACCAACCAACTACCTCAACCACTCAACTACCTTCCCATTTTTGTCACTTTTGTAAGTGAGGCTTAAAGGAGGGTCTAAACAACTTTTAAAGTATTATAAATGACAAAAATAAACTTCTAACCTATGTACCTTAGACATAAGACAATTTTCCAAACATAAAATACAATCTAGACCTCTTAAAAACACTTAAAAATTACAAGATTAAAACCAACACAAGAACATAATCATTTTATCACACAAAACTAAAAATAACATTTCATAACATCATGGCCAATAGACCTTAGGGATCCATGCCTAGGTCCAACATCACACAGAAAGACATAAAGTGGCTAACTAACCCCCATCATCCATTGACATAATAATTCCACCTGTCCACTCAACAAGAAGTGTTAGTACAATATATAGCCAAAATATATCCATCATAAATAACATATTATCACAAATCCATTAGTAACCATAGACTAACATATAAAATTCATCATTCCCAAATACATAAATCAAATAATCTCATCAAAGGATATCATATGAAATTGAATCATAAAATATAACATCAAATACCATCCACAATAAATAAATGTGCCATCCATAAGTACTAACTATCATAATCATCAAAATGTCTCTAGGAACATTAAGGATCTCAAAGAAACAAGAGTACATAGAATTGGGGTCTCACGGTAGAACCTGAGACAAAAGGAGAAATCTGTGAAGGAGTATACTAAAGAATTTCACAAGATGATCATAAGGACAAGACATAGTGAATAAAGCAAGGAGAAAGTGGCTAGATACATCAATGGACTAAGATTGAACATTCAAGAAGAACTAATTTTGGTGAGGATGACATCTTTGGAGGAAGCATATCAATTTGCCCTGAAATTTGAAGAGAAGTTAAATAAGATGCATGATTAGAAATAGAGAGGCAGAGGAGGTAAATTTTAGAGAGGTAGAACATTTTCTGGAGGAGAGAGATCATATGTGGAGTAGAACAGACAAGATAACACATTCAAGGAGGACAAAGATAACAATGCATACTAGAGAGATAATAGAACTTTCTACCACAGAGGAAACCCTAGTCCATACTAGAGTGAAGGATACAAAAGAGAAGGAAGAGGACCTGATAGGAGAACATTCAGAGGAACCTGTTTCAAGTGTGGAGGTGAAGGACATAGAGCATTTGAATGTAATTAAGGGAGTACAAGTAAGAGAATAGAGAACCATGGGAGAACAACTTATGTTGAAGAAGAAACTGTTGGATCACCTAGTTTATGTTGTGATGAGGAGAGCACTATTTCAAATAGAGACAAATGAAGAACCACCGTAGAGGAAACATTTGTTTAGAACCAAATGCAAATCAGGAGGTAAATGTTGTAAAGTTGTAATTGATAGTGATAGTTTTGATATCCTAGTTTCAGAGGAGATGGTGATTAAGATGAAGTTGGAAAGATTGAAACACCCTAAGCCCTATCAGATAGCATGGATTCAGGATGATTATAAGGTACTTGTGAGTGAGCAATGTTTGGTGAAATTTCATATTGGATTTTGTCATGATGAAGTATTGTGTGATATTATGCCTATGGATGTATGTCATATCTTGTTGGGTAGACCTTGGAAGTATGATAGAAAAGCTATACATGATGGGAGAAAGAATACACACACAATAACATCAAATGGAAAGAGAATTATTTTGATTCCTTCAGAAGATGATTCTAAGAGTGAAGTATGTGGAAATGCTAGAATCTGTTTGGTAGATGGAAGAAAATTTTTGGATGGTTTGAGACATGAGAATATGTGTTATGCTTTGATCCCTAAGAAACTTGAAACATTGAAGAAGGAGAATGAAGAAGCACAACCAAAGGTTATAACTAAATTGCTAAAAGAGTATGAAGACATCATATCAGATAATATACCTGAAGGATTGCCACCAATCAGAAGTATCAGTCATCACATGGATCTTATACCTGGAGCTAGTTTGCCTAACAAAGTAGCACACAGGATGACACCAACAGAGAATGAAGAATTGAATAGGCAGATACAAGAGTTGTTGAGGAAATGTTTCACTAGAGAAAGTTTGAGTCCTTGTGCAATACTTGTAGTGTTAGCACCGAGGAAAGATGGAGAATGGAGAATGTGTACAAACTCTAGAGAAATAAACAAGATCACAATTAAGTATAGATTTCCTTTACCTAGGATGGATGATATCATGGATTGTTTGAGTGGAGCAAAATATTTCACAAAGATAGACTTGAAGAGTGGATACCATTAGATCAAGACCAAAGAAGGAGATGAATGAAAGACTACTTTTAAGATAAATGAAGGATTGCATGAGTGGTTAGTGATACCTTTTGGATTGACAAATATACCTAGTACTTTCATGAGATTGATGAATGAAGTTCTGAAGAAATTCTTGGGTAAGTTTGTTATTATATATTTGGATGACATTCTAATTTTTAGTAAGACAAAATAAGAACATTTGTAGCACCTTAGACAAGTATTGTAGAGACTGAGAGAAGAGAAATTGCTGATAAACATCAAGAAGTGTAGTTTCATGAAGGAAGAGTTGGTGTATTTGGGATTTGTGATTTCTACAGAAGGATTGAAAATGGACCCTAAGAAAGTAAGAGAAATTGTTGAATGGCCTACACCAGAGAGCATTGGAGAAGTCAGATCATTTATGGATTAGCTAGTTTCTATTGGAAGTTCATTAGAAATTTTAGTTCAGTTTGTAACCCTATGACAGAGACAATGAGAGGTGATAGAAAAGATTTCAAGTGGACATCAGGAGCAAATAAATTTTTTGATTTGTTGAAGCAGAAAGTGATAGAGCAACCTATTTTGGCATTACTAGATTTCAATTAGGTATTTCAAGTAGATTGTGATGCAAGTGGGAATCCAATTGGAGCAGTGTTAAGTCAAGAAATTAGACCTATAGCATATTCCAGTGAGATTTTAAATGATGCAAGGAGAAGATATTCAATTTATGATCAGGAGTTCTATACCATAATTCAAGCCTTGAAGAAGTGGAGACATTACTGGTTGCCTAAGGAGTTTGTGTTGTATATAGATCATAAAGCTTTGTAATATTTGAACTGTCAAGGAAAGTTGAATCAAAGACATATGAGATGCGTAGAGTTCATGCAGAGTTACACTTTTGTGTTGAAGCATAGGAGTGGAAAATCAAACAAAGTTGTAGATGCATTGAGCAGGAGAAGAAACTTGTTGACAGAGATGAGGATTGAAGTGTTAGGTTTTGATGAATTGAAACATATGTATAAGGGACACACTGATTTTGCAAAACCTTGGAAAGCATGTAAGGAACCTATTGTGACAGATAGGAGTAAGTGGTAGGATTATTTCATTCAAGAAGATATGTTGTTCAAAGAAAATCAGTTATGCATTCCTAAGAGTTCCATGAGAGACAATTTGATCAAGGAGAAACATAGTGGTGGATTAGCAGGACATTTTGGCATTGATAAAACAGTGGCTTTAGTAAGTGAAAATTACTTTTGGCCTTAGATACATAAGGATGTTAGGAGATTTGTGTAGAGTTGTAGAGTTTGTCAAGTTGCAAAAGGGAATAGTTAGAATACTGGATTGTATAAACCTTTGACAATACCAGAGAGACCTTGGGAAGACATAAGTATGGATTTTGTGATGGGATTGTTGAATACATAGAGAGGACATGATTCAATATTTGTAGTGGTGGATAGATTTTCAAAGATGGCACATTTCATACCTTGTGAGAAGACAACTGATGCAGTGCATGTAGATGGCCTATTTTTCAAGTAGATTGTGAGATTGCATGGATTACCTAAGACCATAATTTCAGACAGAGACACAAGATTTCTTGGATACTTTTGGAAGACACTTTGGAAGAAGATGGAGATAGATTTGAAGTTTAGTTCAGCATTTCAACCATAGACTGATGGACAAACAGAGGTAGTAAATAGAAGTTTCAGAAACTTTTTGAGATGTTTGGATGGAGAGAAGGCAGGAAGTTGGGATTTGATTCTTTCACAAGTAGAGTTTCCATACAATAATTTAGTGAATAGGAGTACTGGAAGAACACCTTTTGAGATTGTTATCAGAGTAAACCCTAGAGGAGTTGCAGAGTTGAGAGATATCAACATGGAGGAAAAGAGAAGTATAGCAGCAAAAGAATTTGCAGGACACATGGAGATAGTGCATAATCAGCTGAAGAAGCATTTGGAAGAGATGAACAATAAGTACAAAGAACAAGTAGATGAGAAGAAGAGACACAAGGAATTTGTAGTTGGAGGTGAAGTGATGGTATACTTGAGAAAAGAAAGATTTCTAGTTGGGACATATAACAAGTTGAAGATGAAGAAGTTTGGACTTTGTAAGATACTTAGAAAGTTTGAGTCAGGAAATGCATATGAAGTAGAGTTACCAGAGACATTGAGTATATCACCTATTTTCAACAATGCAGACCTATGTCAGTATCATGAAGTAGAGTTTAGGGATAGCATTGAAGGGAACTTGAAGAAGTAGTTACCACAACAAGCACTGGAGTAGATTGAAGACATTTTGGATAGCAGAGTTGGACGCAGCACCAAAGGAAGACAATACAAAGAATACCTTGTGAAGTGGAAAAGAAGATTAAAAGAGGATTCATCTTAGATTTCTCAGGCTGAGGTAGACCATCTTGGTTTCCCTCTAGCCCCACCAAAGTGAGGGACTCACTTTTTCAATAAACCTGGATTTATGATGCAGGAGCATCCATAGTTCAAGAGAAAATTTGCATCAACCAAAAATATTTGCATTTCAATTTGTTTCTTTTCATTTTTCTAGTTTAGTTTAGGCAATTTAGTCAATAGCAATTTCTATAGTTTGGTCTGCATTCTATCGTAGTTGAATTTTACATCTTGCAGAGCTAGACTTAGCATCTAGACATAATCATTCACAACATATCCAAATTTTAGAGCATTTGGATCAGGTATTAGTAAGATATCACTAGTAGAAGATTGACTATTTTCTCAGAGTAGAGCATCCTGATAGTCTCAAATAATCAGCCCAAGTAGAAGACTTGCGAAGCATTTCATGACTTGTGAAGTTAAAAGACACACCATTCAAATTTGTTTGGAGCATCGCTGACCTTCCTTGAGATCTGCACATCATTCCATTCATTTGCAGAGGAGTTCTATTCAATTAGGTCTGACCTATCTATGTACACACATTACAACTCTTCATTGGAGTTTGAGATCTTCCTTGGCCGACGTGGAGGAATCTTATGTTCCATAGTTGATATATATTGATGTAATAGATGCCTAGTAAAGTAATTAGAATACTTACCATAGTTTACAAGTTTGATAATTTGAATTCTTTACGAAGGAGCTTCAAAGCTTTATCTTGCGCATATTCTGTAACACAGTACTCAGGCTTGTGAGCCTTAATTGTAAGCCTACATATTGCTGGCCAATTTGTATTTGAATTGTATGATATACTGAATGACTGAATTTATATATGCTTCATATGTTTGATTTATTTCCATTGTGTTTACTCTAGTTGCATGACCTAGATAGTTCTCTTTGAGGACCCTCCTAACCGTGACTGCACTAAATAGTCTCAACTTGTGCCCTATGATTGCCAATAGCATCTTTTCCCAAGTCATAAGTTTTGCATATCTTCATTATTTGAGCTTCCCATCTATATATTTTATCTTTTATGTAGTCTTATCCGGTCATGTAAGACAAAATTGATACAATTCACTATCTTCTTTAAGGGCCAACTATGCATATTCTACACTTTTATTTAACAAAATTTTATCTTGAGAATTTTTTTTGGTAAGCTCAACTAACCTTTTGTCATCAATCTTTGCCCTTACTTTCTTTTTTGCAGCCTTTTCAAGGGACTCAAAATGAGATCTGATTGATTCCATTAGCTTTTTCATCTATGCAATAGAGGCCAAGGATGTATCTCTCCTTATTCTAGGTGTCAACTTTTCAAATATTATTGATGCATCTTCAATCAACTCATTATCCTCTATATGAGACTTCAATATTTCTTCCTGTACAGTAGCTTGAAAGATTGTCCCAAGTCTTAGTTTTTGCAAAGGGGACATTGTAGAAATGTTGATAGGTTCTTGCAATCGCTCAACTGTAGTCAAAATCTAAGCTTCCTTCTGCTTCTCCCAAAATTCTCTAAAAGAGTCAGCAGTGTCTCTATTCTCTTCAACTTGAGATGCCTCTGTTAGATTTAGGGCAGACAACTGAGAGGGGGGGTGAATCAGTTGTCCAAAACTTTCTTCATTTTCAACACTTATATTTACTTAGCAGTATAACAATAAATCAAAAATGAAACTTAATGCATTTAATCAAGAGCAAAAACACATCAACACATGAGACACCAAGATTTTGACGTGGAAAACCCAGTTAAGGGAAAAACCACGGGGTGACTAACCCAAGATTGTATTCTCTGTTAGAAGAATAGAAAGAACAAAATAGCACATGCCAATTAGGGCTCACTACCTGAGCACACTGCTCACAAGAGGCTCACTACCTACAAGAGACACACTGTCTACAAAAGACTAAGTATCACATACTTGAACTGGTAAATAGCATCTTCATCATGCTTGAGTCAGTTCCATTTAAACCCAAACCTTCTGCTCTACTTTTCACTCTTCTCCTCGCTATCACATACTCATCTCCACACAACACACTTCGAAATGACTTCGCAATCCCTTATTTATACATGACATCAACTTAGGAACAACCATCTAAGTCGGAAAACATCCATAAGACCATCTGCAAGATGTATAATTCATCCAGTCGGCCTGTCACAGAAAGAACACCATCATCCGGAAGGTATTCCTCATTTCTAGGATCCCAATTCTAATGCGTACCATAAACATGAACTGAGCATGATCCAAGGATGTCCACAAACTTGCCTAAAATACCAAGAACATCTGCACTTCCTCTACTTACTGAAACCCTTCTCTCCTTCATCAGGAACCTCAAGAACATAGTCTACCATTACTGTCACAAAGGAATAGATACTTCCAAACCTTTAAACCATGAACCAATTGATTTGACACACCACACAGACTTCCCCAACATTTCCTCAAATCCGCAGAACTGGACAATGCATTTCTGGATCTCACTAGACCTATCTGTATCACTCTGTCACTACTGAATAACTGCCAGAACTGGTTTTACTTGAACTACTATAACTTCTTCATATCTTCATGCGGACCTCTAAAATCTCTACTGGAACATCTTAAGACACATATCTACAAACCCTTTAATCCGCATCCTCTGATCCACAACCTATCTTGGACTTTTACCCTATTGTCATCATTGTTCTTCACTATTCCTGATTGAGACTAATTTTCTCAATATCCTCAGCATACAGCTCATCCAATCCTTCTCATTAATGCAACATGAGTATGTTGACATCAATGACAACATCGGTTAAACCCATACTTGCAACAATCTCCCCCTTTGTCATTGATGGCAACATGAAAAACCATCAAGACAAGAACTTATCCTTACTGTCACAACTCCCCCTATCAACAACAATTATTCACATGTCTTCTCTTCCTATACTGCTCCCCCTTTGGTCATCAACCGCTTGTTTTTTAAATGTCTTCTCTCCCCCTTTGACATTAATGGCAAAGGGCGCATACTTGCAACTTCAGAATCACACCTACTGCTCCCCCTAAGTAGCAGCTACCCATCATCAATCTGGATCACAAGATATGACTGTGCTATCCATTGGACTGATGCACAGCAGTGCATCTTAGTTCACCACCGGAGGGGCAATAACCCCTAACTTCTCCCTGAGATACTCAAAAGAGTCCTTGGGAAGAGGTTTAGTAAAGATATTTGCAATCTGGTCCTTGGAGTGCACATACTCCAGTCTGACTTCATCCTTGTTCACTTGCTCTCTCAGAAAGTGAAACTTGATAGATATATGCTCAGTCTTAGAATGCAACACCGGATTCTTAGAAATATTTATTCACTTGAATTATCACAAAAAATTGTGATAAGCTCCTCATATTCTATTTTAATATCTCTTAGCATCTGCTTCATCCACAAAACTTGAGTGCAACTACTTGCTGCTACAATGCATTCTGCTTCAGTTGTAGACAGGGATATTGCCTCTTGTTGCTTGCTTAGCTAAGAAACCAATCTCTTCCCCAAAAAGAATGCTCCACCACTGGTACTCTTCCGGTCATCCACATCTCCTGCCCAATCAGCATCTGTATATGCATGAAGAGAGAAAACATGATCTTTAAAATACCACAACCCATACTCAACTATCCCCTTTAGATATCTAAAAATCCTCTTGATTGCCATAACATGAGATTCTCTAGGATCAGCTTGGAATCTAGCAACAAGACCAACAGCCTACATAATGTCTGGTCTAGTTTGAGTGAGATACAACAACCCTCCAATCATTGACCTATATTTTGTCTGATCAACCTTGGGAGAGTCATTATCTTTGCTCAACTTGCATCCGGTTGCCATTGGAGTGTTCATTGGCTTTGAGTCTTCCATCCCAAATTTCCTCAACAATTATTTCACATATTTTGACTGAGAAATGAAGATTCCTTTCTTTGTTTGAGTAATTTGTAGACCCAAAAAGAAACTCATTTCTCTAAGCATGGACATCTCAAACTCACTTTTCATTTGACTTGCAAAAATTTTACACATACTATCTCTTCCTCCAAAAATGATATCATCAACAAATACTTCAACAATTAAGATATTTTCATGATCAATTTTGAAATACAAGTTACTGTCAGTAGTACCTTTGTTGAAACCAATCTTCAAGAGATGCTTATCCAATCTTTCATACCAGGCTCTTGGGGCTTGCTTTAGTTCATACAGTGCCTTTTTCAATTTGTAGACCATGTCACCATGATCAGACAATTAAAATCCATCCGGTTGCTCAATATACACTTCTTCTTCCAAATTACCATTTAGGAAGGCAGATTTGACATCCATCTGTTACACTTTGAAATCCTTAAAGGCAACAAATGCAAGAAATAATCTGACTGCTTCAATTCTTGCCACCGGAGCAAAAGTCTCTTCAAAATCAACTCCTTCAATCTGAGAGTAACCCTTGCAGACCAATCTAGCTTTATTTCTAATTACTTCACTAGCTTCATTCAGTTTGTTCCGAAAGACCCATTTGGTTCCAATCACATTCTTGTTTCTAGGTCTGGGAACAAGATCCCAAGTGTGATTTTTCTCAATTTGCATTAGTTCTTCCTCCATTGCTTTTGACCAATTTTCATCATTACAAGCTTCATTCACTGTCTTAGGTTCAATCTTTGAAATTAGGCAATACTCATCTAAATTTTGAGCAATTCTCCTCCTTGTTTGCACTCCTTTGCTTTTGTCACCTATCATTTGATCTTCAGAATGGTTTAGAGTTACATACCTTGGAACTTTGGGAGTTTCTTGCACCACTAGCTCTTGATCAATCTATTAAGATTTATCTCTTCTTCCCAACTTACCGGATCAACTTGACTTTGTTTCTTAGAAGAGGCTTGGATACCTTGAATCTGAACATCATTTTAATTATCTTCATCATACTCATGAATTCTTGAGGGTCTTTCAACTTCTTCATCAACCTTCACATTTACACTTTCTACAATCTTTCTCAGTCTCTTGTTGTAACACCAGTATGCTTTGCTTTGAGTAGAGTAACCCAAGAATATTCCTTCATCACTTCTAGCATCAAACTTTCCTAGATCTTCATCCCTTTTAATGTAACATCTGCTACCAAAAACTCTGAAATATCTCATAGTGGGAGTAATGCCAAACCAAAGTTCATAAGGATTCTTACCGGTATTGTTTCTAATTTGAACTCAATTGAAAGTGTAGACTGCAGTGTTGACAGCTTCTCTCCAATAGATCTGAGGAACATTTACTTCCATCATCATGGTCCTAGATGCTTCCTAGATAGTCCAGTTCTTTCTCTCAACTACTCCATTCTGCTATGGAGTTCTAGGGGCAGACAACTGTCTCTTTATTCCATGTTTCTCACAAAAGTCTATGAACTCACCGGATGTGAATTCTCCACCTCTATCAGACCTCAGACATTTCAATTTTAATCCAGTTTCATTCTCCACCATGGCCTTGAATATTTTGAATTTCTCAAGTGCTTCTGATTTTTCTTTCAGAAAAGTTACCCACATCATCCGGGAATAGTCATCAATTAGCAACATGAAGTACCTATCACCTTGGATACTCCTAACTCTTGCCGGACCACAAAGATCAGTATGAACTAAGTCCAACAGTCTGGTAGAAGACAATTCCTTACTTTTGAATGTGACTCTACTCAATTTGCCCAATTGACATTCTTTGTACAAGCTATTAGTAGGTTTCACTAATTTTGGAAGATCTCTTACAGCCTGAGTATTGCTTATCTTGATGATATTATCAAAATTCACATGACACATCCTCCTATGCCATAACCAACTCTGATCAATTTGAGCAAATAAGCAACTAATACAAGTACCAACCAAGTGGAAGATATTACCTTTAGTTTGAGTACCAGATGCAATCTTTGTTCTGAAACTTTCAAAGGTCTTGCACTTTCTATTCCTAAATCTGAGATCATAGCCTTTGTCCACCAGCTGTCCAACACTGAGAAGATTGTGCTTTAATCCTTCAACATATAGTACATTACTGGTTTTGTTCTTTCCATCAAGAGAAATAGTTCCTCTACCTCTGATTCTGCCAGTAGATTTATCTCCAAACTTTACAATTCCTCCTTCATACTTTTCCAAACTTAAGAACTTATTCTTCCTGTCATATGGTGAGAGCATCCACTGTCAATGACCCAATCATCCTTTGTTTCAACTTGGGCAGCCAGAGCTCTTTCTTCAACTTTATGATTGACAGATACAGAGGATATTTGTTCCTCTTTTTTGATGGCAATAAACACCCATTCATTACCAGATTTGTTTCCTATCTCTGATTCATCATCTGTTACTCCTTCATTGTCATCTTCTTCATGAACATAGTAACAATTCCTTTGAAACCTTGGTTTGTTAGGATTTAGTCTTGAAAATCTTTCCGAACATCTTGAGGCAAAATGACCAATTTTATTGCAGTTAAAACGCTTAAAAGGTAATTTCCCTTCATACTTACTGGATCCTCTTGGTAGTCTTTTTGCAATAAGAGCTTCAAGATGAGTAGTTTCAGCTTCTTCTTCTTCCAAGTCTTTTCTTGCTTTTTTCATACCATGATGGGTTCCTTGAAAAATTTTCTCCCGGATCAAACCCTTGTTTTCCTTTTACAGAGGCACTGGCTTTAATGCAGATTCAGTCTTTGGAGGATCATCTCCAAACTCGGCCATTTCAAAAGCAGCTAGTTTACCAACCAATTGATCTCTTGTGACTATTGTGTGAGCTCTGAATTCTTCAATTGCAAAAGCCTTGATTTTATAAGACTCAGGGAGGGATCTAAGAACTTTACCAATGATCTCATCTTCACTCAGGGTTCCACCTGCATTTCTAATTCCACAAACCAGCTCGTTCACTCTTGGCATAAAAGAGGTAATGTTTTCATCATTTCTCATCTTCAGTTTTTCAAATTTCCCTTTTAGACTTTGTAACCTTGCACATTTAACATACTGGTCTCCTTCATGCAAAAGTTCCAGTTTATTCCAAATCTCAAAGGCAGTTGGTAGATCAATAACATTTGAGAGTTTTGAGTAAGATAATGCACTTAAAAGAGCCTCTTTGGTCCGCAGATTGTTTTCAGCATCTGTGATTTCATTTAGGGTTGTCGGACCACCCTGTTGAGGTACATAAGCTTTTGTAACCATGGACCAATATGCAAATCCCATACACTACAAGTGACATTTCATGTGACCTTCCCAAAGAGCAAAATTAGTTCCATCAAACTTTAGACTATCCTTCTTGTAGGACGACATCCTAGATCTCCTCAAGCGGTTAAGCTCCTTTCAAAGGAACTTAGCTCTGATACCAATTGTTAGATTTAGGCCAGACAACTAAGAAGGGGGGGTGAATCAGTTGTCCAAAACTTTCTTCATTTTCAACACTTATATTTACTTAGCAGTATAACAATAAATCAAACATGAAACTTAATGCATTTAATCAAGAGCAAAAACACATCAACACATGAGACACCAAGATTTTGACGTAGAAAACTCAGTTAAGGGAAAAACCACGAGATGACTAACCCAAGATTGTATTCTCTGTTAGAAGAATAGAAAGAACAAAATGGCACATGCCAATTAGGGCTCACTGCCTAAGCACACTGCTCATAAGAGGCTCACTGCATACAAGAGACACACTGTCTACAAAAGAATAAGTATCACATACTTGAACTAGTAAATAGCATCTTCATCATGCTTGAGTCAGTTCCATTTAAGCCCAAACCTTCTGCTTTGCCTTTCGCTCTTCTCCTCGCTATCACATATACATCTCCACACAACACACTTTGAAATGACTTTGTAATCCCTTATTTATACATGACATCAACTTAAGAACAACCATCTAAGTCGGCAAACATCCATAAGACCATCTGCAAGATGTATAATTCATCCAGTCAGCCTGTCACAGAAAAAACACCATCATCCAGAAGTTATTCCTCATTTTTAGGATCCCAATTCTAATGTGGACCATAAACATGAACTAAGCACGATCCAAGGACCTCTAAAAACTTGCCTAAAACACCAAGAACATCTGCACTTCCTCTACTTACTGAAACCCTTCTCTCCTTCATCTGGAACCTCAAGAACACAGTCTGCCATTACTGTCCAGACCTTCAAACCATGAACCAATCGAGTTGACACACCACACAGACTTCCCCAACATTTCCTCAAATCCACAGAACCGGAGAATGCATTTCTAGATCTCACCGGACCTATATGTATCACTCTGTCACTACTAAACAACTTCCAGAACTGGTTTCACTTGAACTGCCATAACTTCTTCATATCTTCATGCGGACCTATGAAATCTCTACTGGAATATCTTAAGACACATATCGACAAACCCTTTAATCCATATCCTCCGATCCGCAACCTATCTTGGACTTTTACCTTGTTGTCATCACTATTCTTCATTGTTCTTGATTGAGACTAATTTTCTCAGTATCCTCAATGTACAGCTCATCCAATCCTTCTCATTAATGCAATATGAGTATGTTGACATCAATGACAACACTGGTTAAACCCATACAGCCTCAACATCCCGTCTCTCTGGAGGAGGTTCTTGACTGTGCTCTATTTCATTTCTTTCTGGTTCTAGAGTAGGATTGTCTATCATTTGTTCATCCATCTCCTCTCTCTTCTCTTGTCTCTTAGGTACATTCTCTTCTGCAGTTGTCTTTGCTTCTTCAGACTTCTTTTCTCCCTCCAGTTCTTTTATTTCTTCATCTTGTCTAGACCTCATCAGAGGACCTATTCCACTTTGATCCACACTTTGTTCTATATTCACTTATTCTTCATTCCTTGTGCCAACCAGAGGATTAATTGTACCTTTCTCCATGTTCTATTCCATATTTATCTTTGGAATTACATTGTCAACATCAACATTCTGCTCCTCTTCATTTGTATCAGCAATAGTTGGGATTTGTAGTTCATGTAACACTTTTAGTATTATCTCCTCATTTTCCTTCACCAGTTTCTTAGTGTCACTAGACATCAGAGCATTGACTCTTTTCATGTTTCTAAATTCTTCACTGAGCTTCTTAGTGACTTTGACCTTTTCTTCTCTTGTGATATTTGGGCACAATTTTAATAAGATATATTCCTTTATTTCAACATCTTTGGCCATGGCCCCTTCTTTTCTTATTGTCATGCTGGCCAAACTATCTAGTAACTCATCTATAACTTCAATCAGTGTTTTGCAAAACATATCCAAATATCTTACAACTGTTGTTTCAGTGATTACCTTATTTGCATCCGATCTTTCATCATACATATTAGCAATAGGTTTCAGGGTTCCATGTTGAGCAAATGCATTGACTATGGCTTCCAAGGATATAGTCCTTCTTCTTCCTTGTTCTCAGTCTTTTCTTCTTTCTTCTTCTTCTTATCCTTAGCCTTTCCGGAGGGCTTCTCAGTACTGGCTTCATCTATTTTTTCCCTTTTTGCTTTAACTTCCTCATCTATTTTTGTCTCCTCTTCTTCTTATTCTCCTCCAAGGCTTACATATACTCTCTTTGTAGCCTTTGCTTTCTTTCTTTTCTTCTTCTCTTCTCACTTCTTCTTTGGCACTTGCTCTACAAACTCTATCTTTTCTTTCTCAACCTCAATGGTAGTTGCTAATGACGATGAGGCTCTTGTTCTTCTCCTAGAGCTAGATGTAGGATTTTCTTTCTCAGATTTCTCCTCTTTCTTCTCCAAAGTCTTTGATTTTTTCCCTTCCAAAGCACTTGCAACCTTATATACCTCTGTCTTTGCTCTTGCTTCACTTATTTATTCATCTGTAAATCCTTGGCTTTTAACAAACTCATGCCATTTTTCTTGCATTCTCTTTGATTTCTAGTTATTTTTGTTCCATAAACACCTTGAGAGATAATTCTTCAAATGTTCCAAATCTTCCCTCCTTGGGGTCTTTTGGTTTGCTTAACATCAAATCAACCTATCCAATCAAAACTTCCTCTGTGATTTCATATCCCATGGTTGGGACCCATACTGTTCTAGGTTCTATAGCCTCCATGAGGCATTTGTTGTTGTCCACCATGAACACAATGTCCTTTTCATTTTTCTATACCAAATTTTTAGGGATTCTAGCCCTAGCCTGCATTTTCTTTTGGAAATTTTTGAAATAACCCCATAGTTCTACATTTTGTTTATCAGTATTCCCTAAACTTTGTAGGTGATTTCTAATTTATGCAGCTACTGGTTAATGACCAAGCCAACCAGTATTATCCATACCTAGTAGATCCCTTAGAAAATAGAAGAATAGACAGATGATTAGAGTTCCATACTTGAAGGGATATTTTGTGGCCTTTGTCCTTTTTAGGTTCTCCATCAATTGTTGTTGGAGCAACTCACATAGGTCATAGTCTATGTTATTCTTAACTATATCATATGCTATATATATGGTTGTTACAAAGACATAGTTCTCCCTGTTGGAGAAATAGACTTTGTAACCAATGACCATTGAATCAAATCTCAATGATGGATCCATAATATCATTTACAATTAATGCTCTTTTATCAAATTTTGCCCCTGTCAACTACATTACTGTATTTTTCTTCATAGACATCAATGTCGGAACCTTTTCGGTGGAACACATGCCAGTAAATGCTTTGATGGCATCCTTTTTTATCATATAAGGCATATCAAGCCAAAAGAACTCATCGTGAATCCTTCTCAAGACATGCCTAACCCAGGCATCATCTGGGACTATAGGAAAATCCAACCATGTATCCAGTTTCTTCTCAACCAGGGCACTATATTCTTATTTTAACTCAAATTTGTCATCAGTCAATTCCTTCAGATAAATATCCCCTAATTTTCCATGATCATATTCATCTAGGTTTGCATGTATCTATGCCCTGACATCTTTTTTATGCATAATACCATGCGGAATCTCAAAAAACGTGCCATTCGAGTCAGTCTCTAATGATTTAAAAGGATGTTTTTTGAATTTGGGGTAGGGCCTCTCTGTTGTCTTAACTACTTGAGGGGTAGACATCTCAACAAAGAAATTTTTAATAGAGAGATAGTTGTAAATACCTTTTGTTTCTGGTTAGGGTTTCTTTACACCAATCACTAAACTCTTGGATTCACCTTAGCTCACTTCGTAGAACTTTTTAGTCTCTTGTGGATCTAAATGAAAAGTGATTTTTCTTTCAAATGAATTACTTATATTCTCTTTCGATCGAGATTCAATTGTCATAAATGCTTATTTCAAAAATATGTCAAACTCTTATTCTACCACCCACAATCAATCTAAATTGCTCTGCAATCCACCACATTAGATTATTTTCTATTGGAATCTTCTCCAAAAGATCTGTCATTATGTCTTACATCTCATATCTTCATGTTGGATATCAGTACCATACTTCTAGCTGGGGGAATAGGATTTTGCATTTAAGCTACCCCTAAGCCAGAGCTCCCAATTTACTTCCCGAAGGAAGTACCTGCACCAGAGTCTGGTGTGGACTCATTCTTGACTTTCTGCACTTCCTTCTTAACCCAAATTTGATTCATCTCCTTCTTGATCTCTGCTAGATCTACCTTTTGTACCGGTTCTTTCTTCTCAGCCTGATTATTCTTCTTCATGTTCTTGCTTCTGTTGATCTACATTGGTTAGCCTTGTATCCAAATCTATTGCATGTAAAACAATTGCCATTGAAAGATTGAGCATTCCTTCCATTATTATAGTTGTTCCTTATCTGACTTCTGCATTCACTAGCTCTATGACCAAACCTCTTGCATATAAAGTTAAATACATGATGTTTCCATAGTTCATGATAATAGTGATAGAGCTTCTGGAAGAGACTTTGTATTGCTATTTTGGATTGATGTTTCAGATCACACTCCATGATCCATCATCATGATGAAAAGAAGAGAATGAGTGAGTTGTAATTGCAGATAAAGTTCCTTAAAAAAAGAGAGAGGGAGGAGTGGGCACGAAGTTTAACCTCAAGAGAAGAAAACAAGAGAGGGATAAGAAAAACAACTAAATCAAAAGATAAAGATAGACATCCTAAGAGTAGAAAGAGAGAAGCATTAAGGAAATGAGGCCGAGGATAGTGAAGAGAGGAAATTAGAATAAGAACATAACACATAATTACAAGAGAGAGTCATAAGGGAAGAAAAAATTAAAAAAGGGGGGAATCCAAATAAGAAGAAACAATACAAATATAACAAATAGACAAATATATAAAGATAATAAAAATCACATTGAATAGATAAGATATATATATGACTGTCCTACAAATATATATAAAAATACATTAGTAAGAGGTAGGGATATTTAAAAGAGAAAGACATATATAAATTTATATGAATAATATATATAAATAAGTTAGATATAAAGGATGGATATGTATATATATAAACATGTCTATCCTTTATCGTTATATGTATATATATATATATATATATATATATATATATATATATATATATATATATATATATATATATATATATATATATATATATATATTTATACATATGTATACATATATATATGTATACATATGTATATGTATACATATATATATGTATACATATATATATATGTATACATATATATGTATACATATATATATGTATACATATATATATGTATACATATATATATGTATACATATACATATGTATACATATATATATGTATACATATATATATCTATGTATACATATATGTATTTATACATATACATATATGTATACATATATATATCTATGTATACATATATGTATTTATACATAGATATATATATGTATACATATATATGTATATATATATATATATATGTATACATATATATACATATATAGATATAGACACTTAAAATTGTCCATCACCTAATGAGACACCTTGTAATGTTTTGCCCTAGGTCCTAGTCTTATCCAACTTAATCACCCAATCCAACTAATTAAATAAATTCATTTATTTAATTAATTCCCCCTTGTCAAATGTCTCACATAATTCAAATTAAATATTTGAATTAAATCCCTCACCTTTCATCTCATTCAAACAAGTGTCACATGCTACATCTTCCACTTTATCCCTTCACATGCACAACTAATTTAAATAATCTTTTATTTAAATTCGGTCTCATTTATCCGCCATCGCACACTTGTCACATGAATACAATCACTCTTTAAGTGGGAAAACCTAATCAACCCTAATCGATCTCAACCATACATATCATTCAAAATAACTTTCAATCACAACATGCATTCAAATTAGTCCTCTTCTATAAATCAAACCCCTCACAAGCCATTTGCAATGATCAAGTTCTTAAGTATTGTTGTGCTACCAAAATCAGTCTAGAATCATCCTATTCCATTGCTATGCTACTGCAACAGTGAACAATAAACATTCCTCCACAATCAACCCTTCGACATCATGCATTCTCATGCAAGATCAAGAAGAGCCATGGAGATAAGTCAAGTCTAGTGTGGATTTAATTTGCATTTGAGTTCATTGTTTTCATTTTCATACTAGTTTGTACTTCATGGTGCTAGCTAGGGTTTGAATATTTGTTGTTTTGATTTCTACCCTAGATTTTTCCCTAATGACAAATGGTAAACCTGACGTAAATGCATGTAAAATCTAACCTTTTTTGGTGATTTTTGAAAACCAAGTTTCACAAGTGGCTTCTTGGTCTCAAACAGACCACACCATTGAGTTCGGGAGGCCCTTTCCGTGAAAAATGACTATAAATTCGTCAAATTTGGCTACAGGAAAAAAAATGATTTTTTTAGTTTAAGCCCCTCCACAAGGCCGTATTGCACGAATCTGTACAACACCGTACAATACCTGCACAGAGGTCTAGGTCATAATTTCTATTTTTTTTTAATTTCGTGGCTTATCAGTTTATGTGATTGCAGGTTAATGTTTCAGTTGCAGGGCTAATGTTTCCAGTCGCTAACATCTTCTCCAGTGCAAGTTTAATGTTTCTTTTTTAGGTTGCAGGCTTTATTTTTCTGATTAATGATTCTCTATGATAGGTTTAAAGGTTTATGTTACAGGCCCTATAGAAATTCTAGAAACCCTTACCACCTACGTTTCCCACCTAAAAACCTAACCCTAGGACTCCTAGCCACTGGTCATTTGTCATTGGTCATTTGTCGATGGGGGAAACTGCTCCCTCAGCCACCTTTAAACCTATAGTCACCACACTTCCACTTTCCATTGACACCCATCCTCCTTACCTCCGCCTGCTACCATCATTACCATGGCTATGGAATCCTCAGTCGACGCCTACTGACATAACTCTCTTCGCACCTGTCATCACCACTCTCTCCGTAGTCACTGCCCACTCAATACTCTATCAATACCCTTGACTTTTGGTCACTGCCACTGATAGGTATCCCTCCACCTCCTTATCCCCACTCCTCTCCACCTCAGATCCTATTGACATCTCCTGAAAAACCCATCACAGTCCTCAAGTCTTCTGGTCGCTAACATAACTGCCACGATCCAACCTCCGGGTATCCCTGTCGCTTGGCAGATATAAGGGAAAGGTTGTTTCCCTTGTTTAAAAAATAGGTGATGCTCTTGAAAGCATCCCATTTAGTCTGTAAATGGTGATAGTTGGTTTTCAAACCCCGACTGTCAGTTCTTTAATTGCGACAGTTGCAGTTAGATCGACTGAGGTTTAGCAGAGTGGCCACATCCGTGACTACGGAGTGTTTGTGGCTGCCCATCTTGGTTTTACTACCACATCTACAGATTTGAAATCCTCACCAATAGTTTAGCCCTAACTGTGGGCTAAGCCGTAACTTCTAGCCAAGGTTCCACAGGGAGAGGGGGCTACAAAGCCTACCCCTTTTGTTTTTTATTTTTGGTGCATCTTAGATGAATGACCGAGGGCCTAACTTGATTCAAAACCACCAATAGAAACTATACCACTAACCACCAGAGTTTAAACCTGCATGTGACCAAAACATTCTTGACTGCTAATGGTTATAGTCAACTACCAGTTTGACCTCCTTTGCCTCCACATGCTAAAATAGGTATTTTTTTTCAAACATTCATAACTTGGTCAAAACAGGTTAGATTTTCATAAAATTTGTAGTGCTGAAAAGATGACTCAGAGAGCTATGCAGTAGCAAAGACCATTTTAGGTAATAAAATCATTTTATCAGACATTTTTATAATCAAAGTCAACATTGTTTTATAACTTCGAACGCAAATATCTTGAGCATTTTTAATCAGATTTGAATGATTTTTTTTTGAAATTAATTAGAATTTCCTGAACAATCTGATTCTGTTGTTATTTTTTCTACAAATGATCAATTTTCTTAGATTTTTTTCAGATTCAGTTTCATGACTTTTTGACTTGGTGGCTTGCAAAACAAAGTGTCTACTCGATATTTCATGCTTTTTTTACATTATCATGGGGATTTTATGTCACTAATATATGATTTTCAGCTTGTGGCATTCACTGGGAGAAGACATTCAATCTAAAACTACTAACACATTTTGATGTAGGGTTCCTTTCATTCTCATGCATGTGCTTGGTTATCATAGGGACATTTGATTTTGGTGCACTAAAATGAACATAATCTTGCTTTTCACACTTTCTTGGGGTTTAAAATGAATCAGTGTCTTCTTTTCTTGGTGGCTTTGCTTGGATGTTTGAAGTGTGTATGCTCTTCCCTCACACTCTAAGTGATCTTGGGAATCAGAAACACTTCTTGAACACTTGCATTTGTCACACCACACATTTAATTTCTAAAAGTGAATGAACATGTACTAGTGTGACCAAGTAAATGTGTATGCTCTCTCCTCGCATCCTAGTGTGAACTTCGAGATTAAAAACATTTACTTGTGTTTCTTTTGTAACCTTTAGAGGGCCTGGTTCCTAATTTGTGAGAGGGAATGACTCAAGTGGTGCTTTCATTTCAGCCCACTATACAGATAATCATGGTTGTGATGAAAGTCATCAATCACCTAGTGTCATTGTTCTATACCAATGAATGTCTCCCTCAATATCCTTGTGATGCATGAAACTCCTCTCTAAGGGCTAGGAGGCCTCTTAATTGAGTGAACCATGTATAGACACAAGTATATCCTAAAACATTGATTAAGAACCTTTGTTTAGTAGTCAAAATCCTTCTATTTCCTGGTATAGGAGGTTGGACCTCTGAGGATGTCCCACGTTCTCACAGTTCAAAGTAGAGATAGAAAATTGTTAGGGTTAGCTAGAAGAAGATATCAATTAAATGCAAATAAAGATTAAACAGAGGAATGGAAATACACAGAAATAATAACAGCGAGAGACAAGTTTTAACATGGTTCACCCAAACTCGGGCTACATCCACCAAACAGAGAGTCTAATATTATTATACCTGCAACTCAATACAACTGTAAAATGCTACAATACAATATCAAAACCCTAACCCTTAGCCACTTTTTATCAAGCTTTTTGTCGGTTACAAAAATAGGGTTTTCTTATGTCGGTCAATGAAAAAATAACTCCCAGTGCTTTATAAAATAATAAAAAATCGTGTGAGGTTTCGGAGGCGTTACCCCTCGACCCTGCCCTGTATTGTGATAGGGAACGTGCCAAGGGCGCTGCCCCTAGACCCCGCAAGGGGTGCTGCCCCCAAACCCCCACAAGGGGCACTGTCCCTTGACCCTGTAGGAATTTGGGGGGAAACCGTGCTGATAAAAGTGGGAAAAATTTAACCTCTAAGTCTGATTAGGCTCCATATAAAAACAATCTCCCACTTGGAGACTAATTAGACTCCACACCATATCATCTCCCACTTGGAGACTAATCATAACACCACTAACCCTGTAGCTCCCACTGGAAATAAGCACCTTGGACTCTGCTATTCTATTTTTGTTATTTTTAGTCTAGAAGACCAACCGAAGCTGAAGAGGAGCTTAGCTTCTCCCTTGTCACTACCTTTGTAAACATATCTGTTGGATTGTCATCTATATGTATCTTTGCTAGCTATAACTGTCCATCATCCATCACTGACTGAATGAAGTGATACCTCAACTGTATATGTTTGGTCTTTGAATGCAAGGCAGAATTCTTTGCAAGATGTATGGCACTCTGGCTATCCATAAATAAATAGCTGTTAACCTATTGTCTACCCAATTCTGTCATGAAAGAATGCAGCCATATCATCTCCTTGCTTGCCTTTGTTGCAGCTACATATTATGCCTCTGTGGTGGATAAAGCAACCACCTTTTGCAACTTGGAAATCCAACTCACTGTTGTTCCATCTACAGTAAAGACATAACCTGTAGTACTCCACCTGGTATCAATATCCCCTGCCAAATTTGAGTCTACATAACCTGCTAAATCAGTATTAGAGCCCCCAAAACATAAGTGTTTATTGGATGTACCTCTCAAATATCTGAGAATCCATTTTACCACATTCCAATGCTCTAATCCGGGATGACTCATATACCTGCTAACAACTCCTACAACATGTGCAATATCTGGTATGGTGCATACCATGGCATACATTAAACTTCCTATAGTTGAAGCATAGGGTACCTTGGACATTTTCTCTTCCTCCTCTTGTGTCTTAGGACACATCTCCTTGGTCAATTTCAAATGACTAGGCAAAGGTGTGCTGATAGCTTTTGCATTCTCCATGTGGAATCTCTACAACACCTTTTCAACATAAGCAGCCTGAGATAGAGTCAATTTTTTGTTCTTCCTATCTCTACAAATTTTCATACCAAGGATTTGTTTTGCTACCCCCAAATCCTTCATATCAAATGACTGTGCTAACTGCTGTTTTAACTCTCTTATGTGATCCATGTTAGACCCAACTACAAGCATGTCATCAACATATAAACATAAAATAATGTAGCTATCATTATCCAACCTCTTAAAATAAACACAATGGTCAGAATTACACCTGCTGTAGCCTTGCTCAGCCATAAAATTGTCAAATTTCAAATACCATTGCCGAGGTGCTTGTTTCAGGCCATACAAACTCTTCTTCAATCTGCACACTAGTTTCTCCTTACCTTTGACCTCAAATCCTTGGGGTTGTTCCACATATATCTCCTCCTCCAAATCACCATGGAGAAAGGTAGTTTTAACATCTAGTTGTTCCAAATGTAAATGTTCAGCAGCCACAATACTTAAAACAATACGAATAGAAGTCATCTTGACAACCGGAGAAAATATCTTATCAAAATCAATGCCCTTTTTCTGTGCAAACCCTTTTACAACTAACCTGGCCTTAAATCTTTTCTTACCTCCATCTTCCTCTTTCATCCTGTAAACCCATTTATTTGGTAAAACCTTTTTACCTGCAGGTAACTTACATAATTCCCAAGTCTGATTTTTTAGCAAGGAGTCCATTTCTTCTTTCATGGCAAGCTCCCACTGACCCTGTGTATCCACCGGCATAGCTTCATCATACCCTTCTGGTTCACCAGCATCTGTTAACAAAATAGAATACAAAGAGGGAGAAAACCTTTCAGGAGGTCTACTTATCCTTGTTGACCGTCTAACATTCACTGGAGTTTGTGGTATTTCTAGTTGCTGTTGCGGAGCATGAGGAACCACTGGAACATCACTATTTGGAGTATCATCCAGCACCACATAATCCTTTTCTTTATTCTCATGCTACTGCAACTGATCTTTGTACAACACCTTCTCATTGAATATAACATCTCTGCTTCTCACAATTTTCTAATTTTCAAAATCCCAAAGCCTATAACCAAATTCATCAATGCCATATCCAACGAAGGTACACTTTTTTGATTTTGCATCCAGCTTGGTTCTATTTTTAGAATCTATATGTGCAAATGCGTCACAGCTGAAGGTTTTCAGAAAAGAATAACTCACCTTCTTGCCTGTCCATGCTTCCTCTGGAATACCACAGCCCAAAGGAACTGAAGGACCTCTGTTAATTAAATATACATCAGTGTTGACAGCCTCTACCCACATGTTTAAAGGCAGCCCAGCATGCAATCTCATGGTCGTTGCATGCTCCATTATTGTCCTATTCATGCGTTCAGCCACTCCATTTTCCTGTGGAGTCCCTGGAACTGTTTTCTGCCTACAAATTCTATTAAAGAAACAATAATCTTCAAATTCTTTGCTGCAATACTCACCGCCATTATCAGATCTGAGACATTTTAATCTATTACCCATCTCATTCTCAACCAAGCTTCTCTATTTTTTAAATGTTTCATATACATCAAATTTATGCCTAAGGAAATAAATCCATACCTTCCTAGTTGCATCATCTATGAATGTAACATAATACCGAGAGCCACCAAGAGAAGATACCTGAGCTGGCCCCCATACATCTTGTTGGGTGAATATTTTGTCATTAACTCGCTAACAGCAAAATGGGTATATCAGCCACAGCTATGATGAGACAAAGTCTCTCCTCTCAATAAGGGGAGGTTCCCTCTAATTACTTGACCTTTGCAAACCAAACAACTTATGAAATTTATGTACACTAAAAACTATGTTTGTGATGGTCCCATCTCATCTCATTCTCCTTTTTCAGAATGGATGTTTATATTTCAAACTCTTGATAAAAGACTTATAAATTATCACAAAATCACAGAAACACAAAGTTTTCTATTACCTCACTTACTAATTGCAATTAGAACTATTTGAAGTTGAATGTAGCACAAAGTCTTCACTCCCCTTCAAGATGATAAAAAGTAAATCGAATATAACAACTTGCAGCACAAAGTCTCCAAACTATTGTATTCTCACAAACATGAACATAACCCTTACAAATGATTTGATAACACAAAGTCTATCAGAATCAAATTAAAAGCGCTCTTCAATCACTTGAAACAAACTCCACACTTCAATTATTACCAAAGAAGATTATGATAGCAAGACATAAGAACAATACTATCACAACACAAATAATCCCAAGACAAAGATTGGAATTGAACTTGCTTTCTTGTATTGATAAATATTTGAATATTGATTTTCACAAAAAGCACAAAGTCTTGATTTGCTTCTCAATTCGCCAGAGTTTTCATGCAATAGACAAAAGATAATATTTACAAAAGAGGCCCTCTTTATTTATAGGGAGAGGCCTTGAGAAAATTTAGGAAATCTACAACTACTTTGACTTATTCCACAAAAGAGTCCTATTTGACTTAGGACTTCTCTTGTGTCACATGTAATTACATTTTGGAAAATTACAAGTGTAGATGTCCAAAACAAAATTCAATTTACATAACATCTAAGAAAAACAAGCTAAGGCACTAGCTTGCTCCATCTTTTTTCCTCAGGAAGTTCTGGTACATAGTTTGAACGACTGACATCTCACATGCATCTGGTTTCGCTGTGTTTTCAGAGATGGTGCGAGCTTAGAGAATTGAATCTTTCACCGCCTTTACCACCTTTTCATGCTTGTCTAAATTATCCTTCAGGTTCTCCAGAGTCGAATGTTGATCATACAGGTTATCCATTGAGAGCACTGAGGGAGCTTCCTCTTCAAATTTCTTTTGTACCATTTCTTCAAAAGAACTTATCATTTCCTGTGCTGTGAGGAAACTATGATCTTCCCTTGTCAAGGTGCAAGGAAGTTCTTCTAGCTGGTGTAAGAGTGTGACATCACTATCTTCGCTGGCTTCTTGAGCTTGGCATAGATCTTCAAGTAGACTCTTTATTATGAAAATATGATGAGCTAGAGTCTCCTTAGTCTTAAGATATGATTCCCTATTGGTGATGACCCCAATGGTGATCAGATTCTTTATCTTGATCTTCTTCATGTCTATCCACTCTTCTAGGCTTTCTTCTTGATCTTGCAACTCTTGTGAAAGTAGATCTACCAGATTGTCCAGCTCAGCTTTAGCTTTGTCCATTTTCTCTATCCTTTCCACAGTGGTCTTTAGCAGAACTTGTCCTTGAGCCAACAACCGCTCCACTACATCCCCCACTATCTTACCTCTAGCTTGGGCTTTTTCAACCTTCTATATCAGGGGATCTTCCACTGTCACTGCCATAGGTTCTACTATTTCTGATGACTTCACTATTTTCTGAAGGACAGCAGCCAGTTATTCTGCTTTTGCTTTGTACTACTCCTTCTCCTTCTTGGCTTCATCATACTTTTCAAGTAGGGTACTAGCAGTGGTCTGGAAATCTGCCTTGACACCTTCATGAGTCACTTTACCCAGTTCAACCCTTGAGATGACATAATTACTCATGTCAAAAGTGTCAACCATGGCATCTTCAGGAGGTTTGGCAATTTTGGCATATCTGATTCCCTTTTCAATGACCAGCCTAGAAACAATCTTAGGCTTCTTTTTCTAGTTCTTTGCTTTCACGGGCAGCAGCTTTTCAATGTCAATCTCATTAGGTGAGATGGCTTGCTTCTTCCTCTTTGGAGTATAGGTAGATAGCCATGGAGGAAGTATAGAAGTGTCAATAGCTGGAGGGGGATCCACTACTTACTTGGCTGCATCTATATTCGTGCCAGTGATAGTGACAATTAGACTTGTGTTGGTAAACACAACACCTGTATCAACAACCTTTTATGAACAATCCAGAAGGTTCTCTAAAATAGTTTGTTCCCCAATATCAAAAGAAGGGGAAGATAAGCTTGGAATGGAACCAGAAGAATCAAAAATAGTTCCAAGACTAGCCCTCATGGATTGCGGAGTATTGTCAGAAGAAACAACAAAAATTGGAGAAAGAGGAACACTTGACATCACTGGCAAACTGTTAGAAACTAGAACATGAGGAGGAGGTGTAAGAACTTGTGTCTCGGAGGGAAGATCTTTCACAGGAGTCTGAGGGGAACCATCAAGCCATTCTACCTCTATATCTTCATCTTCACCTTGATTAGCTTCATCAGATACCTTTGTCTTAGACCTTTGAACATTTTGTTCTTCAGTCTCAACATCTTTAATTTCCATCTGATCATCATTAGTATCTTCAACATCTAACTTAGTGGCGTCAGAAGCCTTTGTGGTTTCCTTCTTCTTCCCTCCTTTAGATACAAATTTGATCTTTGGTTTGTGTATCTTGGAGGAAGAAGGGGTGTCACTCCTATTTTTAGTTCGGTTCTCCATCTTCTTACCTATTTTCTCCTGTGTCTCTTCTTCAAACCCTGTAAGGAATTCTTTCAACTTGATTCCCTTACTTCTTAACCACAAGTTGGTGTTTGCCAGTATTGGTTGGAATCTTTTCCTGATGGATGTCTCCTCTTTGACTGACTATTTCACCTCTAGGAGAGGTGAAGCCTCAACATTCTCTGCCTCATATCTGTGATCTAGGACATCCCCATCATCCTCTATTCCATCTGGAATATCAGCGAGTCCTAGTTCCTCAATTTGACTTAGGTGAAGCCTGCAGAAATCTAATTTTTTGATCTCATTTTGAGTTCTGAGATCTGCCCATATATCTTCGACCATTGGCACATGAAAAGTTGACTTCCTCTTGATTTTATCTTGAACCCTTCTGAAGTCAAAATGATTTCTTTTCTTGTAGGTCTTCATGGTGACCAACTGCAACTCAGAATCAATTATCTTTGCTTTGTTGGCAGATTGAACCGAGTACCTCCCAATTTCAATGGGAAACTTTATCCCTGACTTCTTCAGTTCCATCTGTTTGTTGTGTACCACAATTAGTTGTCTACAAAGCTCCATAAGAACAATACGATCACTGGGATACCGTGGCAGCATATAAGGGTAGCTAGGATAGTATCCTACCCGAAGATATGTGAAGGTAGAAAATTGCAAGAACAAGCAACCAAAAGAATTTACAACTTGCCATGCTTCATCAGAAACTCTTTTTTGAACCAGTTCACCATCCCACGAGCACAAGAAAACTAAGAAGAACGCATCATTGACTCTTCTAAAATGATGAGTTGACCCCTTCAGAGTGATTTGAGGGTAATATTCATACACTGGGATCAATCTCCTGTCTCCCACTTGGGTTAAACCCAGAAAGTTTCTCATGCTGGCAGCAGCATAGACAAGATAAGAGGTCATGTAAAATTTGAAGGTGGTGTTGACCCTTATCAGTTGCTCGTGCAGTGCATTACTTATCTATTCACCCCAGAATATTTTCTGGTTACCTCATAGAATCACCTTGATGTAAGTGTACATCCAGTCCTGCAATTTGGAAGTGAAAGGGAGTCCTCTGATGCAACTCAAGAGAGTAATCAAATCACACACTTCCTCCACAAAATCACTCCTGTGAAGGTCCTTTGGCCATCTGGTCAAATTTCCCCTAGGAATCTTTAACCATTTGTTGTTTATATGCCTCCTAGCAGATTCCACGTCATTATCATAGTCTTATTGACCCTGAGCAAAATCAATCTGCCTGACGTTTTCAATTGGTGGACACATGAAGATTTTGTCCATGAATTATGCATCTAATCTCATGATTACATTTCCTTGTGAGTCTATCACAGCTCTAGTGTCCCTGTTGTAATGGCTGGCCACTTGTAGAACAAATTCAGGATTGTGTGCACTGACTGGAAATGACGCAACCAAATGAATACTGTTGTCAATGATTTTCTACATAGGCTTGGAGGGATTTGCTTGTTTAGTTCTATCTACGAACTCGGCCAAGTCCACATGCCCAATTTCTGTGTCTCTGATTTCATCAACGTTTGACTGCACTGCCGTTACCAGAAAAACACTATGGTACTTGTACTTCATGGCTCTGGACTTTGACAGAGATGATTCTGACATGAGCTCTAGAGAAAACTGTGAACTTGAACACCACGAACGTTGATTGAGAACTGCAAAAACCATGATCTCGTAGTTAAGGGAAAAATTGGATAAACTGGGTCAACTGCGATTTGACGATCATAGACAGGAAAGCATGCGTTTGAAGGGCTTGAGTGCACAAATCAAGGTGAAGGCGAAAGCGGGCTTTTAGTTTTGAAAAGTGAATTTTTCAGTGTTGGGAAAAAATTAGGAAAATGTGCTTGAGCGGGTGATTTCACTGCCATTGCAGGTTGGAAGAGTTATCAAGTGTAAGGGCGGGTGAAAACGCCGCTACTGCATGTATTTTGGGAGTTTTGGTTTAACATGCACGAGCGGTTAATATTACTGCTATTACATGTAATGAGTGAAAATCTCAAGTGTTTGGGTGGTGGTATCAGCCACTTACGCATATAATGGGTTTCCAAACTAGCAAATGCTCGGGTGGGTGAAAACACCGCCATGGTAGGTAAGTGCTTTTTTTTTTAAGATTTTGACGTAGGGGTGGCAGAAACAACTGCCATCGCAGGTTATGCTAAATTTTGGTTTTTTAAGTGTTTGAACGGAGATTACAACCGATACTGCATAGGATAAAACTTTTAGGACTTAACTTGGCCGCCCTTGCACTTGCATTTCGATCAAATTTTTGGAAGGTTTTTAAGCGGCAAACTTTGCCGTCATTGCATGTGGAATAAAAACAAGCTAAGGAGATATGTAGAAGCGGCATTTTTCACCGCTCTTGCATATCAAGATTCAAATACTTACTAACTTCTAAAAATGACCTAAATCGACATTTTTTACTGATTCACGACTTGAACGATCTTCGCGCATATCGAGAAACCGATTCAAAGAGATGTCATAAACTAGTTTAGGATGTCAAACAACTTCGTACGAGATCAAGAAGATCTTGTCTCGATCCACAAGCTTAGAGTGTAGATTCACGAAACGGACAAGTTTCGTGTGGGGTTGTCTACAAAAATGAGTGTAGCTAATTTTGAGAACAACACATCTGTATGCACAAGCTCCAACTTTTCATTTTTCTTTTGCTTCCCATCCTTGAGAAAACTGACTCTCTTTTGTTTTCCATACACACAACTTTCACAGAAATCCATATTAATGCATTTCAGACCTGGTAAAACTTTCTTAGAATGAAGTACCTTCATACCTTTTTCACTCATATGCCCAAGTCTGTTATGCCACAGTGTTGTCTCAAAACCTACAACAACTTTTCCAGTCTCTTCCTGCAAACCTATAGCAACTGTTCCTAAACCTGTTTGTTTTTTCTCTGTAACAGCTAAAGTAGAAGGAACAATATGACTTGTACAAAGATATAAGGTACCTACTTTCACACCTTTTTCTACTACTAAGGCACCTTTTGAAACCTTCCAATTTTTATCAGTAAATGTAACAGTGCAACCTTGTTCAGTTAGCTACCCTACTGAAATTAAATTCCTACTAAGCCTTGGAACATGCCTTACCTCTTGTAGTAGCCAATGATTCCCATTCTACAACTTAATCTTGATTCTTCCCTTTCCAACAATCTGACAGGGTTCGTTATCTCTCAAATAAACCAGCCCAAAATCCCCTTGGACATAATCAAGGAAATAACATCTATGGGGCATAGCATGAAATGAGGCCCCTGAATCTAAAACCCATGAATCATCAGCATTATCTAGGGAAAGAATCAAAGCATCATCTTTAGACTTATTGCTTACCACATTTGCTTCCTTATTGCCTTCTTGTTTGTCTCCTTCTTTGTTCTTCCGAGACCAGTAATCTTTCTTTAGATGACCTAGTTTTCCACAGTACCAGCAATCCTTCTATCCTCTGGTTTGGGATCTTTTGTCCTTTGATTTTCCTCGTGACTTCCCATGACCTCCAGAACCTTTTCCTCTCTCCTTTGATCTGCCCCTACTTTCTGCATTCAAAATATTACTTGATGTGGATCCACCTGAGCTTTTCCTACGAATTTCTTCACTTAGAATAACACCAACAACATCATCAAATTTTAGGGTAGTTGAACCAGAAATAGAGTTACTAACCGCCATTACCAAACTATCCCAGCTTTCAGGCAATGAACATAATATCAAGAGAGATCTAACTTCTTCATCAAATTTTACATTTACAGAAGTCAATTGACTGAAATCATATTAAATTCATTTAAATGATCTGTCACAGATCCACCTTTAACCATTTTCAGATTAAACAAACGCTTCATGAGAAATACCTTATTTGAGGCTGAGGGTTTTTCATACAATTTTGCCAAAGCTTTCATTAGACCATCTGTTGTCTTCGCTTCCATTATATTGAATGCCACTGATGGTGCCAGGCACAATTGAATGGTTCCTAGTGCCTTTATGTCAAGAAGATTGCAATCCTCATTAGACATTGTTGCCGGTTTCTTGGCTACTCCTTCCAACCGCATCCATAAATCCTTTTGATAGAGGTAGTCCTCCATCTGCATCTTCCATAACTGATAGTTCTTCACATTGAATTTATCAACCCTTAATTTACCCTCATCCGCCATTGCTCCCACTCAACCGTGAGACTTTCTTGCAGACGATAATCGAACACAACCCACTCTGATACCACTTGTTAGGGTTAGCTAGAAGAAGATATCAATTAAATGCAAATAAAGATTAAACAGAGGAATGGAAATACACAGAAATAATAACAGTGAGAGACAAGTTTTAATGTGGTTCACCCAAACTCAGGCTACATCCACCAAACAGAGAGTCCAATATTATTATCCAGTAAATCAAACCAATTACAATCAGCAATCCCTGCAACTCAATACCACTGCAAAATGCTACAATACAATATCAAAACCCTAACCCTTAGCCACTTTTTATCAAGCTTTTTGTCGGTTACAAAAGTAGGGTTTTCTTATGTCGGTCAATGAAAAATAACTCCCGGTGCTTTATAAAATAATAAAAAATCGTGTGAGGTTTCAGGGGCGTTGCCCCCGAGCCCCCATGGGGGGCTACCCCTCGACCCCGCCCTGTATCGCGATAGGGAATGTGCCAGGGGCACTGCCCCTAGACCCCACAAGGGGTGCTGCCCCTTGACCCCATAGGAATTTGGGGGGAAACCGCACTGATAAAAGTGGGGAAAATTTAACCTCTGAGTCTGATTAGGCTCCATATAACAACAAAAATTCCTTGAGATCTTCAAGTCTTTGGGAACATGAAGTTTGGTGTGCCCAAGAAGTGAGTGTTGTATAAGGGGGAGTCAGTGTCACCAAACTTCTAAGCTATCCACTCTAAATAAGTGTGGCTCAAATTTATTTGCAGTGGGAATCTAGCAAATATTGTCTTTTCCAGCCTAGGATTATGCATGTTTACAAGTATTTTCAAAAGTCACCAATGATCTAGCCAATTGATTGCCAAGTGTCTTCTATGTGCTTACTTAATCATCACTCCAAACAGCCTAGTCAACCACATTCATTCCAATTCATCATATCCTAACCACATCCTCCTTGTCATTCCATCATCCTTATCATTCACATAACCCATATCTTAATTATCCTACTTGTCCCACCCTAATCACATCCTAATTACATTGTCATCCTTCCACATCATCCTCTTCCTAATCCAACCTACATCATTCCAAGTCAAACCAACACCTAACCATCATCCTTGGAATTCCACATATCCTTATCCATTTTCATCCTAATTAGTCCAAGTCATTCAATCTTTTTATTCCTCAACATCCTAATCATTTCACATCATTCAACCTCATCCTAATCATATCCTCTTCGTCATTTCTAATCATTACACATCATCCTAATCATATCCAAGTCATCATTCCTAATCATTACACATAATCCTAATCCATCCAAATCATCATTCCTAATCATTACACATAATCCTAATCATATCCTAATCATTACACATTTTCATCCTCATCCAATCAACTTCATCCCAATCCTTCCAAATCATCTAATCTAGTCACTACACATCATCATCTTCATCCTAATCATATCCAAGTAATCATAATTCAAACCCTAATCATTCTAAATCACCTTTTTCCTAATCAAACCCTAATCATCCTAGCCATCATCCTAATCAACCCAATTCATACAATTGTGTCATTCCTAGTCATATCCAATTCATCCCAATCCAATCCTAATCATATCCTTGTCATTCTACACTATCCAATCATCATCATTCCTAATCATTACACTTCATCCTAATCCATCCAAGTCATCATTCCTAGTCATTACACATAATCATCTCCATTCATAATCTAATCAAATGCATCCTAATCATCACCCTAATCAATCCAAGTCACCCAATCTCATCATTCCTTGTCATTACACATCCTCATCCTCATCCAATCAACATCATCCTAATCAAATCCATATCATTCCTAAACATTACACATCATCATTATTTTCATTCTAATCAAATCAACTTCATTCCATATCATATCCTAATCACCTTCGAATCATACTAATCCAATCCTAATTATATAGGTTGTCACTCTACATCATCAAATCAACACCATTCTAATCATTACACATCATCCAATCAATTCTATCCTAATCATTCATAATCACATTCTAATCATATCTTCATCATTCCTTGTCACCTTATTCCTAATCAAATCCAAGCATTACACATCATCATCATCATCTTCATCATCATCATCATTCCAATCTAGTCAATTTCTTCCTAATCATATCTTGATCAATCCTAGTAATTCCACATCATATCCTAATCATAACCCAATCCTCATCCAATCTCATAATTCCTAATCACATTCTAATCATATCTTCATCATTCAATCTTCATCCTAATCATATCCTTGTCATTCTACATTATCAAATCAACATCATTCTAATCATTACACATCATCCAATCAACTTCATCCTCATGATTATCCTAATCACCCTCCTAAGCCAATCAATTTCATCCTAAACATTCCAATCATCATAATCCAATCCTAATCATATCCTTGCCATTCTACATTATCCAATCAACATTCATTCTAATAATATCCAAAAAACATCAAATCCTAGTCATTCCTAATCACATTATAATCATATCTTCATCATTCAACCATCATCCTTGTCATTATCCTAATCACTCATTCATAATCATCCCACATCATCCTCTTCATTATAATCCAATCACTTTCATCCTAATCAATCCTAATCATTCCTAATCTCCAATCACTTCATTTCACATCATTCCACATCAACCTAGTCCTAATCAACACTTGTCAAATGGCCCTTATCATAAACAAGTCTAGTCCCAATCCTAAGCCCAAAATCATAGTTCAAGGGGGCTATCCCTCTAGTGCAAACAATGAGATAAATCATAAGCCCAAAATCATAGTCCAAGGGGGCCATCCCTCTAGTGCAATAATGAGACAAATTCAAGACCCAAAATCATAGTCCAAGGGGGCTACCCCTCTAATTGAAACAATGAGACAAATTCAAAGCCCAAAATCATAATTCAAGAAGGCCATCTCCCTAATCCTAATGTTGAAAATAAACCAAGACCTAAAATCATACTTCAAGGGGCCTCTCTTCCTTCTTTCCAATGATGACAACTATGTTGCATACCTTGAGGAACAAATCAACATGTAAGAACTTAAACACATGTGGGACACCATGCTAACATTTGAGAACAAAGTACTAGCATCCAAACTCCAAAACCTCCTTCAAACACTTCACCAAGTACCCCAACCTTTTGATCAACAAACCATACACTGGCTTCGGGCCCTCTTCCAAAATTTCCAACAAATCAAATCACCCCAATTCTAACACCTCCTAGTCCAAGCCCAACAATTCATGGCCACTTGTCAAGTCCAACAAACACATCATCCTCTATCTATTCATTATCAACCAATTCCACCTCAACCTTATGTGTCACCAGCCTCCACTTCATACCAACCTACTATATCCACACATCAAGCCAATGCCACATCAATCAATCCAACCTCTTTCTAAGTCAATACAACATCATACCAAACAAATACAACTCCTTTCCATGTCAATACCCCATCAACCTATCAATTTATCCCACAACAAGCACATGTGATCATACGTCCACCTTTGCAACAAGGTCAAATGCCTTCATGTTCTAATTCCACCTTTGACAAGAAGAATAACAGAAATCTAGTTCATGGGCCCTATAAGTATATTCTACCGCCATCTAATCAAAAGCCTTTCCTAAATACATCATCACATAATCCTCCAACTCCATGCCCTAAATTTAAACATTACAAAAGTAAACATGTGGAGTTACCCAAATCCACTAACCCATTCAATCCATTTGATCCTCCACCCAATAAAAGTAAAAATCATATTCCTACGCCTTCAAATTGATTCACCCATCCACCTACAAAGGATGTGATCCAAGGGCTACTAGCAAGGAGTCAACCAAGTCTTATCCTTGAGCATGACAAAGAACCTTCCAAAACCATGTCAAATCTTCCAATCCCTTCACATAATTCACAATCCCTTGAGCCTATTCAAGAGTCTCCTCCATTTGTTCCAAGTCAACCTCCATCATGCCCTCATGTTGTTGACCATCTCGAACATATTAATCCTATCCAAGTATCTTCCACCTTTATTCAATACAATTAAGAGATATGTCAAGATCATAATCCTAAGCAAGTGGAAACACCTAGCCCTCATTCTAATCAAGATCAAATCATTTTCATCCAACCCATTCATAACATGTACCTTTTTCATGATCAAGACATTATGCATGATGAAGAACCTATCCATGAGAATCTTGATCCTATTCATACCTCCACAACCATTCATGAGAAAGAAACCCAACACCTACATGCTCCATCTAATGAAAGTCTTGTTTCCCTACTTGAGCATTCACCCCATTTTATGGCCTTCATTCAAAGCAAAGAAATTTCTACACCTATCCATGATCCAACCACTGCTACTTGTCATGATGAGATATGTGCCTCCCAAGAACACATAAACATAGAAGATTAAACAAATAACTTGGATCTAAGTGAACACAATGATAATTAGGATCCCAATGATCCTTCCACATCCACCACCAACTCCATTTCAAATCCACTATCATATCCTATCGGTCTATCCACTTTCATTCATGAGTCTTCTTTCTTAGGAACACAACAACCTTTATCCACTTTCTCTTCTCCATCCAATAATCAACGCAAGTCTAGTGTCCAAACTACACCTAGTCCTATGGTTCATCGCATGCTCCAAAACATGAACTACCATGGCAAAGGCCTAGGCCTTCACGAACAAGGTATTTTAGAGAACATCCATGTCAAAGTCCCTCTATGCTCGTATGGCCTTGGATACACACCCCAAGATCAACAATATAAATATGTTGGTACTTCCTCCATTCATCCTAAGTCCACTTTCCATCGCAAATCCCATCACATACCCAAAACATATGGTGCCATCCCACTTCCATCATCCTACAAATGTCAAAAGCATGTGACCATACACCTTCCACCATCCCCTTTACCTTCACTACTTCCAACCCCTACTATCCATCCATCCACCTTGCCACCATTGATTCCAACACCTAAGATTCCTATCATTCACAAAACCCCTTACATTCCTAATCATGACCAACAAATGCACACATCATGTAAACATAAATCTCCCACTCATTCAACCTGCCACATGGGATTCAAAAATAAACATTTGGATGCCTCCTTTCATAATGTCAAAAGTCCTAAGGGTCCTAATACCATAGGAAATCAATTCAAAAATTCAAAGAAAACTACATTCAAAAATCCATCCAAACCCATACCTCCAAAAGCAAAGTAAAAAATGACAATGGTATGGGTCTCTAAACAAATATCAAGAAAGTCAAATGAGGCATCCACCTCTCAAAAATACCAACCATTCCCTTCCATTCAAAAATACCATTCCATGCAAAAGTCTCAAATTCCTCCATCCCACATGCAAAGCAAAAATCACAAAAATACTAAGTCTATGTGGGTCCCAAAATGCTTACATCACCCATCAACTAAGCAAACATCTTCATTGCTTCCTACACCCCCTCCACATCAACAACTTCAATGTTTATCATGGTGTGTGCAACCATTGGCCATGATTCCTTTCCATCCCTCCATCATCCCATCATTCAACCATTATCCTACATCTCTCCCCCATCACCTTCCTATGGTCCATGCTTTTGCATAAACATTTCATCCATCTTCCTTGCATAAGTCCTACATAATCCACATCATAATCCACTATCTTCCCTCCATAATCTACAACGTAATCCACTATCTACCTTATCCATCTCACTTTCATGCAATCACCCTACTAGCATCGATGAACATAATGACTTGACATGGTCCATTTGTGATGACATCATTCTCCAATGGGATATTATCACCTTTCATGGCTCTAGACACTTGAGTCCATCATGTCCATATCCACCTACCCCATTCAAAATTAAACAAAAAAAGTAAAGAGAAATCCCTTCATCCAATGGTGAAAACCACCGTTGGTGGCAACTTGGATAAGTACCATGATGAAAACCTAGCAAACAAGCATCATGTGTAGGTTGATCTTCTATGTCACTTACACTTGGGGGTAATTCCTTCATCCAATCAAATCAAATCATTCTTCAAATCAATTTATCCTAAATCAATTTCTCCAATCAAATCAATCAAATCAAATTCATCATTCAATCTAATCAATCAATTCATCAATCAAATCAAATCAATCAATTCTTCCAAATCAATTCATTCAATTGACCACATTCTTCCTAATCAAATCAATCATATTCATTCTATCCAATCATCAAATCACAACATTCCACTCAATCAATTCTTCCAATCCAATCATCCAAATCATTCCTCAAACCAATTCATCACTTCTTCCAAGAAATAAAATCCAAATGCAAGTCATATCAATCCATACTAATCAAATTATCCAATCACATTCAATGGTCATGATCCTAATCTTGATGTAAACCAAATCAATCAATTAATCAAATCCTAGTGTTGCTCACATGGCCAACAACACTAGTGTCGATCAATCAATTGTCTTAGACAGGATGTTGCCTTGTTGAAACTAGACCAGGTGTTTTATATGACATGTTTCATTTCCTAAAACTAGACATCATCATCATCACAATCAATAATCAACCAATCATCAATCACTTAATCTTTTGTTTACAGCTTGACATGGGCAATACCTTGTTTGTTTTTATATCATTTGTGCATGCTTTCTTGCTTGCTTGCTTGCTTTCTTGTGTGTGTTATCATTTTTTCTTGTATTTGTGTCAAATCTGAATCATTCCCAACTAATATTCATATCTTGTATCTAGATAAGGTTGTATTACACTGGGGCACGAGACACAACATCATCTTGGTCCTTATACCTTGGTGCATAACATCTAGTGCTATATCAAACACCATGGTTACTCACCTTCATTGCAGCATAACACATCCTTCCCTTTCTTCTATCCATGCCCTTATCTTTCGCCTTTGACCAATCCCTTTTCATTTCGAGAGCCTACCCTTGATTGTCCAACCCGCCTATCCTCTTGACGGGGCATGATCATTCTATCTTTCCATCATCATCATTTTATTCTATCCATACCTTAGTTTATTTGAAATGATGTTAATTGACTTAAATCACATCATCTCGAACATCATCTCAAAGAGGGGCAAAATGTAGACACTTAAAATTGTCCATAACCTAGTGAGACACCTTGTAATGTTTTTCCCTAGGTCCTAGTCTTATCCAACTTAATCACCTAATCCAATTAATTAAATAAATCTATTTATTTAATTAATTCCCCCTTGTCACATGTCTCACATAATTCAAATTAATATTTGAATTAAATCCCTCACCTCTCACCACATTGCAACACATGTCACATGCTACATCTTCCACGTAATCCCTTCACATGTCAAACTAATTTAAATAATCTTTTATTTAAATTAGGTCTCATTTCTCCTCCATCGCACACTTGTCACATGACTACAATCCCTCTTGAAGTGGGATACCCTAATCAATCTAGACCATTCATAACATTCAACATAACTTTTGATCATGGTCATTCATTCAAATTAGCCTTTTCTATAGATCAAACCCCTCATGAGCCATTTGCATAATTGAGTTTTCAAATATTGTTGTGCTGCTACAATGTTGAGAAACCAACACTCCTCCATAATCGACTTTCGAAATCTTGCATGCCTATGCGAGGTTGAGAAGAACAATGGAGAGAAGTCAATAGCTAGCTTAGATTCTTAGTTTATTTCATGTTTATTTGACTATTTTCTAGGCTAGATTATACTCCATTGGGAGCTAGGGTGAGTTGTAGTTTAATTTCTGCATGTTAGCTAGTTTTTCCCTATCTCAATATATATGATGATGCACAAAAAGATAAGTATATAAACAAACGGAAGTAAAGGTAAAATTGAATAAACCTACAGACACACATGCATAAACTAATAAATGCAAAGTATCTATATATAAAACTAATATGAAAAAGTAAGAAATCCAAGTACATGAAAAGAACTCACACACACACACACACACACACACACACACACACACACACACACACACACACACACACACACACACACACACACACACACACACACACACACACACACATATATTATATCTAAAGATGAATACAATGGATAGGGATATAGTAAGAGATTGACATAGGTAAATTTATATAAATAAAATATAAAAAGTAGTAAGTTAGATATAATGGATAGATATGTTTATATATGTATATAGGAAGATAGATAAGCAAATGGAAAAAAGGTAAAAGAAAACTTACAAACACACAAGAGTGAAACAATGAATGAATAAGCATGAATAAATAAATATCTCAAAGAAGAATAAAGAAGGAAATACAAACACTGATACATACTCGCACAAAGGTATATATAATGTTTAATCATAAAGATCTAGAGATTTGAATCTATATAAAGTAGATACACATAGAAATATACATGCAAAAAAAAAACCAGGAGAAGAATTCAGTTAGGAAGATAAATAGAAACAAAGAATGGATAAATATTGATATAAATATAGGAATGATATATATATATATATATAGAAAAATACAAAAATAATTAAGTAGAAAGGAATGGATTAATATAACTAAAAAGGATTGACTTAAATAACTATAAATAATATATATAAACAGGTAAGGAAAAATGGGTGCATATATATGATAATAGTACATGTAGATAAGTGGAAAAATAATAAGATAAAAGGGCACGAATGAACCCACCACACCACATGCAAAAAAACCCATATATATATATATATATATATATATATATATATATATATATATATATAATACATATTACTTGCATATATATATTACAAGGGAAAGATATAATGTGAAATAATAGAGGATAGATATAAAATAAAACATAATCATTAATAATCACACACACATATATAATAATAACTAAAGAAATAAAGAAATAAAACAAAATCAAAGTAATACACACAAAATTATAAAAAAAGAACAAAGAAGGAGACAGACCAAGGTTAAAAAGCAAAGAAACTAGACAAGAAAAAGAGAAGGCCAAAGATAGAAGACGGAAGAAACAAGGAAAGGACGAGAGGGATGAAGGAAAGGCATGGGATGGGAAATAGAGGAGGGGGGCCACGAGGAAGAGAGGAACGAGTGGCTAAGAACAAGAAAGAGGACATGAGGGGAAATTGAGGAGAGGTGCAGGGCAGGATAAGAGGGAGAAGGGAAGAGGGTAAGGAAGAGTCGGGAGAGAGGATAGAGAAGGGAGAAGTAGAGAAAAAACTCAGAGAGACAAGGAATATCTAACTTATTTATACATATTATTCTTATAAATTTATATATGTCTTTCTCTTTTAAATATCTCTACCTCTTACTAATGTATTTTTATATATATTTATAGGTCATTCCTATCTATATATATATATATATATATATATATATATATATATATATATCCTATCTATGTACTTAATGTAATTTTTATTATCTTTATATATTTGTCTATTTGTTATATTTGTATTCTGTCTTCTTATTTGGATTCCCCCCTTTGTTAATTTTTTCTCCCCTTATGACTCTCTCTTGTAATTATGTGTTATGTTCTCATTCTAATTTTGTCTCTTCACTATCCTTAGCCTCATTTCCTTAATGCTTCTCTCTATCTACTCTTAGGATGTCTATCTTTATCTTTTGATTTAGTTTTTTTTCTTATCCCTCTCTTGTTTTCTTCTCTTGAGGTTAAACTTTTTACCCACTCCTCCCTCTCTCTCTTTTTAAGGAACTTTATCTACAATTACAACTCACTCATTCTCTTCTTTTCATCCTGATGATGGATCATGGAGTGTGATCCGAAACATCGATCCAAAAAAGTATTACATAGTCTCTTCCAGAATCTCTGTCACTAATATAAAGAAGTTACCTTTGAAAGTTTGAACATTCCTTCTATTGTTGTAACCATTCCTTATCTGGCTTCTACATTCATTAGCTTTATGACCTACTTTATTGTAAGTGAAACACTAACCAAAGAATGATGGAACATTTTGATTCACTCTGATCCTACATTGAGTAGCCTTATGACCAATTATTGCATGCATTACAATAACCATTGAAAGAAGGGTACCTTTGAGCATTTGGTTTCTTGACTAGTGGTCTTCTAGGTTTGTTCCTCTGATTCTAGATTTGTTTTCCTTTGTCCTTCTTGATTTCAGAATTCTTTTCTTGACCAGTTTTAGAGCTTTCACCTTTCTCAAATCCTAAGCCTTCTCTATCATCAGGACTCTTCTAACTTGCAAGTATTCTATCAAGTTGGGCAATACTCACTCTGAATTTATCTTCCTGAATCCATGCCTATTTCAGATCATCTTTCATATCCACAACTTCTTGTTCAAGCTTTGTGCAGTCTTTAGATTTTCTTTTCACCAACTGGCTTAGGTCTTCTTCTACTTTTTCTCTTTTTACAACTTCCACTTTTAGATCATTCAAGGTGTCATTTGCATATATCAATTATTCACTAGCCTCCTTTTATTTTTCTTTGAACTTCTTGACTTGCTCCCTCATTTTTTTGATACACTCATCTACTTCCTTGACATTATGTTTTAGATCCCTATTTTCTAATTCAACCTTTTCAGGATCTTCAAGGGAAATCTTGAGTTCTTCTTCGTTGACAAGCATGCATTCTTCTTCTTCAATTTCAGTTGAATCAATTTCTTTAGGAGGAGTAGGACACCTTTTTCCTACCATGTGTTCAATCTCCAAGATCTTCCTTAAGTTGTTAGACTTCTTCCAAGGAACCAAGTTCTGATACTAATTGTTGAACACCCAAGATACTAAGAGGGGGGTGAATCAATATTCTGTTAAAACTTTTACTTGTTAAACTAATAATCCATTTACCACATGCAATAACCATGTAGATTAAACATAGAATAAACAACCACAATCCATCACACATGAACACCAGGATTTTTACTTGGAAAACCCAAAACTAGGAAAAACCATGGTGAGTGTTAGCTCACAATATATTATGTAGGAACAATACCAAATTACAAGAAGGCTCACTACCTAAAGAAATGCTCACTGTAAGAAAGGCTTACTACCAAAATGAGCTCACTACCTAGAGATTGAAAGAAGGAAGAAGAATGGATCACTACCAAGTTGAACTACTTAGATTACATCTACATATGCATGGTTACAATTCCAATGAATCTCAAAAACACTATCTCAAAACTCTTCATCTTGACTACTTTGTTTCACTGCTTTGCTTTTACATTAAGCAAGATCTCTCTTCTTCTACTCTTGTTGCGTGCACTGCACTTCACATTCACATTCACATTAGCTCACTCAAACACTGGATTAAATCCTATATATATCTATAATACTTTAAAAAACTTCATATTAGGTCAGCCTAATAAGGTGTACCATGTCATCGTGCCTTAAGTATCTTGTCAGCCAAATTCATTCACCAAAATTCCCAACAAACCCAAACAACATTTGAATTACATTCACATATGTTGGCCTCAACTATTCCACCACTTAGGATTAAGTTCTAAATAATAGAACTTACCGCATACAATTCAAACTTATCATGTCAGCCTCCAACATAGACTGCCATTGGTTCAGTTCATCTATTAGACTGGAACTTTTACTGCGGATCACAATACTTGCTCAAACTCACATCAGAGACTCTTTAGACATCATAGATCATACCTTCAGAATTGCAAAGCAAAATATCTTCTTGCAGTGAAATGTGAACCATCAAAATTTAGACTTTGTTATAGTCAAACTTTGTCAAGCTATGTAGTGATACTCAATCATTCAAAACTATCTTTTCAGTGGACTTTAGAACCTACAACTCTGGATTTAGACACTTCATACAAGTTTTTACAACACCTCAAAATCGTATAACAAGATATGCAACACCAAAGGAATGCGGACCAATTCAACTAAGTGTTTTGCTCTAAATATCACTGTCTTTTGCTTTACTGGACTGAGTGTTTGAAGATATGCTTCTGTTACTTTTCAAGGGGTAAAATCTTAAACATAAGATTAGTTAAGGATTGCACACAACATACCAAAACTGCATGATTTGATCTTCAACTGTGGACCAATGCCATCCATTACACTGTCTCTCTATCACTGTCTCTTGTGTACTGCCAACACTTAGCCAAAATGACTAAGTCTTCTTCACCGGACCAAAACTTCTATTCTAAGCTTGTTCCTTTTCTTGTTGCCATCAATGACAACATCTTCAAACATCATGCACAATCATTCATCATTATACCAACAATTTCTCTCTCTTAATGATGTTTGCCAAGTTGCCAATATATACTCCATATCACCAAAGATGGAGAAACAATCCATAAAGAGGAGAAAGTAGAGTCCTTATACAAGATAGGACAACTACAAAATAGATTAAACAAAGAATTTGGAAGTGGTATAGACCAATTCAACTTAGATAGAAGCCATTTCCAACACTGAACAATGAATGGACATAAGACAAACAAATGATCTAGATTTTCTTCTGACTAATCACAAAAAATGCAATTGAAAGGCTCCACAATACCAAGTTTTCTCAATCTTTGGCTAGTCAAAATTTTATTTTTAATAGCTAACCAAGCAGATGCACTAGCTTTAGGGTGATAATCCTTATTCCAACATAGATGATAGGGCTAATTAGTAGTAGAAGGGTTTTTGAAAAGGGTCAAGGATATATAGCCTTCTCTCACAGAATATTTACCTAAATTAGAGAACTTCCAAACCAACCCGTCTTCTTTCAAAGAAAAGCAAACATTTCTTTTTGCTAGAAATCCTGATAAAATATCCTTTTGATCCTATGGAATGGGGAAGTCTGAAAAATCTTTCCAAATGATTGAAGAAAGAATACCCTCTTTACTAACCAAGAAATAATCCTTCACTTTCCTTCCCCAATTAAGAGAGAGAAATTATTTGGCTTGTTCTATACCTTTTGTTTGAGACAATGGTGGATAACCATTCCAAGAGTCCTCCTAGAATGAAGCCTTATGTCCATTATGTACTATCCAGGAAAGTTGAGGTAGGATAACATCTCTACATTTTATCAAAAAATTCTACATATTAGAACCTTTAGGAGGATTAGCAACTGTAAAAATTCTTTCAGGACTTAGAGTATCCAAATATTTAAATTGTATTAATCTACACCACTTAGCATGAGGCTTGGAATAAAGGTTCCTAGCTAATTTGGCTCCCAAGGCCTTATTTTGATCATTAATATTATGTATACCTGCAACTCTACTGAATTTAGGAATGCAGATTTTCTTTGAGGCAAGTAATGGCAATTTATTTTGACCTTCTGAATTACCTTTCCAAAGGAACTCTCAAAGACTTTTGAATATCCTGAATAATACCCTTAGGTACATTAAGCATAGACTTGATCAAAGTAATTATGCCTGCTAAAGTGAGCCATCTCCCCTTCCATGATGCAATTTGTTTATGGATGGACTGAGTGATTTTACTCCAAAAAACCTTCTTATGAGGCCCAAAAAAGAGAGTAATACCTAAATACTAACTAGGCAAAGATTCTCCCTTATACCCCAACAAAGGGATGATTCTATTTTGAATTATAGGCTTAGTATTAAAGAAGAAAGATTTTGATTTTTCAAGATTCACTACCTAATTAGAAGCTTTACAATACTTAGATATGGTGCTCTTAATACATTTAGCTTCCTTAATTGATGGGAGTCCAAAGAGTAGGGTATCATCTGTAGGGGTAATAGGGAATGGGATTCTCATAATATGTATACCTTTCCAGTTTGATAACCTACTTTGCTCATAAAAACCATGGCTAAAAGCTTCTACCATCATTATAAAGAGAAAAGGAGATAAAAGGTCTCCTTGTCTGATCTTTGAGACACCTGGAAGAAATCTGAAGGACTCCCATTCACAATAACTACTGATTTGACTCCTAAAATACAATACCAAATCCACTTACACCATTTCTTATTAAACCCAAATTTGATTAAAACCTTCAAAAGAAAATCCCAAGATACTCTATCATATGCCTTCATCATGTCCAATTTTAATATCATAGCTTGTAGTTTTAGATCATGAATAGAATGTATTACTTCATGATCAATTAATGCTCCATCTATTGTTTCTTTGCCTCAGACAAAGCCTCCTTTCTCTTCTAAAATTATTTTAGGAATCAAAGAAGTCAATCTCATGGTGATAGCCTTGGTAAAGATTTTATATAGAGTGTTATAGAGAGAAATTGGTCTGTAATGAGCAAAAGAGGGTGGAGTGCTAGTCTTTGGAATTAGAGAAATAAATGTCACATTCAGTTCCTTCAACACACTATTATTTTGCCTAGACTCTTCCAAAGCTAGCCAGACATCTCTCGCAATAAAATCCTAGCATTTTTGGAAAAAAAGAGGAGTAAAACTGTCTGGCCCTGGGGCTTTATCTAGATCAAAGGAAAAAACTACCCCCTTGACTTCTTCTAAAGAAAACTCTTTAAGGAGCATTGCATTATCCTCCTCAGATACCAGGCTAGGAATATTACTTAGTAATGAATTAATCAAATCCTATGATGGATCATTACCCTCCTTAGAAAGAAGTTTAGAGAAAAAAGCAACTGCTTCTTTTTGAATAAGTAACTGATCACTTAACTATATACTATCTAAATTTTGAATATGATGAATTCTTCTTATCCACAAACAATTAAATAATTTTAATTATTTAATTGGCTAATTATTCCTCCAAAATTAAATAAATTATTCTAATTTATTTAAGTTGACTTTTATTATCTCCTAAATAAATAAAATCAAATATTTAATTTATTTCCTATTTTCCTCCATCATGCACAACAAATTAAATAAATTTATTTATTTAATTTTTAATTTAACTTCTCATCTTCTAAATTTATCTTTTTCTTCTAAATATCTTCCATGCAAATAAATAAAATAGAATATTTTATTTATTTCCTATTTTCCTCCATCATGCAAAACAAATTAAATAAATTTATTTATTTAATTTCTAATTTATCCTCTCATCTTCTAAATTTATCATTTTCTTCTAAATAACTTCCATCCACATAAATTAAATAATTTATTATTTAATTTTATATATTGCATGTCAAAAACTAAATCATGCATTAAGTCTAATTAGCTTTAAATCTTTGTTTTTATCAAACAAATCACTAAATAGAAAATCAATTCTATTTTATGAATATCAAATCATTATTTTTATCCAAGAAAGTAATTAAATCTTTAAATCAAGATTTTGCAGTGACAAATGTCATGTGCATGTTCATCATGTCTTCTCAAATTACCTCATCTGTCGATTCTATCTAATTTTCTCCACCATTGATTGAACTATTTTGAAATCTATAAATATGCCCCTTCTCTCATTCACAAACACTCCGCAATCATTGAGCTTCAAGAATTTGTAACAATTCTTTGAGCATTCATCCATTATCGTCGAGCACACTTATCATCCATTCACACTTTTTGCTACCATGATTATGCAAAGTAATAGAGAAATACACATTTAACCAAAGAATACATACAATCATAGGTGGTAAGATCTTTGTTATTTGCATTGTTTCATTGTTATTGTCCTTCGATTATTTCTTGAAGGTATTGAGGATTGAGTTTGATTCACTTATGCTTGATCTCTTTAATCCAATTTTTCCTATACATATTTTGGCATGCTCGATGGGACCCCATGGTCCTGATCTAATATCAACTTTGTGGGATTTTTTAAGCTCGATTTCACATGTTTTTAACTCTCTTTTAGAGAAATCTAGAAGTGAATTTTTGTAAAAAGCTTGCTAGGCAACAATAGAGGTCACAGTTGCATCTGAAAGGGTTGGTAGGCAAAGAAAAACATATAATTTGATATATTTTGAAAAAAACAAAAAAGAATTTGCACCTGTTTAGTCTATTAATTTTTGCACTTGTTTAGTCTATTAATTTTTACACCTAGTTAGTCTATTAAAATTGCACCTGTTTAATCTATCAATTTTTGCACCTGGCTAGTCTGTTAAAATTGTATCTATTTAGTTAGTTGATTTTTGTACTTGGTTAGTCTATTTAAATTATGTACCTATTTAGTTTGTCAATTTTTACACTTGGTTAGTCTATTTAAATTGCACCTATTTAGTCTATCAATTTTTAAACTTGTTTAGTCTTCAATGTTTGCATTTGTTTAGTCTTCAATTTTTGCACCTCGTTAGTCTGTCAAAAGTTGTATTTAAAAAAATACTGTGTCTATTTAGTCTTCAATTTTTGCACCTAGTTAGTGTGTCAAAAACTGCATTTAAAAAAATCTGCACCTATTTATTATTCAATTTTTGCAGCTAGTTAGTCTTTAAAAAAAAGGGCACTTTCAGACTTAGCATCAAGTAACATTAGTGACCAAGGGCTAGTTCATAGAGGGTTAAGCCATACCCCTCTTAATTGAACATTTTGATCAAGTGGGAAATTTTCAAACTTCATTTTCTTGAGCATACAGATACTTTTTTCAGTGCCTTTTTTGAGATAGGGTAAAAATTTATGTTCTATATTTTGGAGGTCTAGTTTTTTTCAAATATTTCCTAATTTTTCAGAAAATTAATTTTTTCACTATTGTCTCTGAGTTGTCGCATTTTTTGAGCAGAAAAAAACTTCATAACTTTCACAAGTGGACTCGTATCAAGGTAATTCTTTTTTTGAACATTGATATTTTTATGTGATCTACCTAGTGATGGAATTATTTTATGATTTTTCTAAAATTTGTGTTTTATCCTAACCAATATCATATCTTTGATTTTTGGTACATGCTAATACTTGACTTTAAATTTTATTTTTTTCTGTTGTTTGTTGTGTTCTAACCTGTTATTTCGTAGATTCACTTGTCCAAGATTGATACTTATCAAAAACTACTAATATATCTGGTGTAAGACGTATATTGGAAGACTTGATTTCTCACTAGTTTAGTAGCACTCCTCTATTTTATTAATGGAATGAACTTTGTTTGCTATGTCTTGAATTTCTATGTGTGTATGCTCCCTCCTCACACTGAAAGGTGATCTTGAATATCAAAAAAACTAGTTAATTCTTTAACTTGCTTTATTTACTTTCATTGTTGGGGACCCAAGATCAATATGTATGCTCTTCTTTCACATTGAAAGGTGATCTTGAGACTAAAAAGTAATTGGTATCCTCTCTAGAAGGCCTATAAAGGAATTTCATCACCCTCAAGGATGACCTTAACCATGTGTTTTGGTAGGGTATACAAAGGGGGGGGAGCAAAAACTATACCTCAATCTAGTTACGTTGTCATTGGGATAGCCTTGGGGCCCCAAGTGATTCTAGACAAAAGATGAAGTGGCATTTAGTTAATCTCTTGTGTCACGTCCTTTAAATGAACTAGTTTTCATAGACATGGGCCCTATTGTACCTAGTGTATATCAGGGACTCCTTAGATACCTTATTAATCCTAGCTAAGACCTTTGGTCATCATATCCTGTGGTTCATCATTGAAATAGGAGGAGAAGAGCTCACACTATTACCTCCATTGTTTAAGATAGAATAAGCTCTGTGAAAGAAATTTGTCTCCAAGGTAAGGGGTGTAAGGTAGTACATGACCTTGCATTTCCTATCTATCCATAACATGGTAAATGGTATCAAGGGGATGGATTTCACCATTATCTAATAGTGGAGACTAAAGTTGCACCTGAGTGAGTCCACAAGATATGACACTCCTTGATTGAATAATATTAGGATTTGTACAAGAGTGTTTGATGTGTTTTCATGTGATATACCAGTATACACCATTTGTTATCCATGAAGGTTAATAGACTTTCAAACCCAATACCATCAAGATTCAACACTATTGTGTCTTTTTTTTTGTATCTCTTTGCCAAAAAATTTCCTAATTCAAGCTATAAACCATTCACAACCACTCTCTAGTCATCCATTTTCATCCAATCCTATCCAAGTTCATCCCAATCATCCTAATTATCCCTCTTATCTACCTTCATCCTAATCCAACCAGTTTCATCCCTAACCAATCCCAATTCATCCCTAATCAATCACAAATCTATCTATATCAATTTCAAATCCATCCTATATTATCCCTAATCTATTTGATTTAGTCTCTAGTTATTCCTAATCACTTCATCCTAATCATCCTACTTATCAACCTAATCCATTTCCAATTCTTAGTTCATAATTCTTCATCCATTATCACCTATAATCTATATCATAATCCACTTCTCTAATCTCCTAATCTAATCTTTTTATCCCAATCCCCAAAATCAATCATCTATTATCTATCTATCCATTTTAATCAAACATCATCCTTTGAAACATCACTAGTCTATCCATAATCCAACCTACACTCCAATGAATCACACTTTAGTCACATCATCAAGAATCTTCATCAAAATGGTCCTGATAATCAATAAGCCTAGGTTAAACCCCACTCCATCTCTAATTCAACCAATATCCTCATCATATGTAGATGATACAGAAATATAGGAACTTAAATGCCTATATGGATCCCATCCCCAAACCATATCTTCAATCCAACACATGTCACTATCATACCAACCTCCATCATACACATCTCCTAGTACTCCTGAGGCACGGATACAAAAACTTAAACATAACTATGAGAGATTGGATCCTATCTAGAAGGAAAATTTTAAAGTGCTTCAAATGCCCTTAGAACATCTCATCACTGGAGATCCTGATAATTCTATCACATCAACATCATCATCTTACATGTCCATGTAAACTCTAAATCATCAATTCATGAATCCATACTTGGACATACAAACCCCTTACAATCAAACATTGGCTAGTGTAAGTTATAGCCCCATACCCTATGACACTTGGGAAATCATGATCATCCTCTGTCTAGATATTCACCTCCATCCATTTCCCAAAAACTATTTTCCTATACAATTCCTCCACCTCCTAATCCTAATCCCTTCATTCACACACCATATAATCCATCCTATCATTCTCCCAATCTACCATATAATCCTTCTCCCAATTTACCATATCATCCTTCACCTAATCCACAATATCATCCTTCTCCCAATATACCATATAATCCACCACCTAGTCCACTTCCTAATCCACCATCAAATCCTATTATACCTCCATCTGATCCTAATCCTAACCTCACAACACCTACCATCATTGTCCATCCACATAATAAATATCTTACTCTAGAATTCATGGAGGATGTGCCCCAAGGACTCCTAGCATAGAATAAAACACTATCATGCACTCAAATTTCTATCCTTGATCCTAACAAAGCACCTTCTAATAGCATGTCTACCACTCAAACAAGGCCATCCACTCATATGCATATTCATCCTCTTGAAGAGTCCCCTACCATGAATGTAAAACAAGATCCATCATGTATCCATGTTGTCAACCATCTCGAGCCTCTTAAGTCCATACAAGAACCTTCTACTTCCATCTAAACCCAAGAGCTATGCCATGAGTCTAGTCCAAAACATGTGGAAACACCAACCCATTATCCTAGTCAAGATCAAAATACCCATGTTCATCCTATGCATAACTAGTTTCACAATATCCATGTTCATCCCCTCTATGATCAAGATAATATCTGTGACCAAGATCCCATCTCTAATCATGAAATCCATGATGATCCTCTTATCCCACTTTATGCATTACATGAGCTAGATATTCTCACTCCTCCCATCCATAATCCCACAACCATCCATGAGCAAGATATCCCAATTACTCCTATCCATCCATCCACATTATATCCTTCCAAAGATGAGACAATTGGTCCCCAAGAAAACATTGACAATCAAACAAGTAACTTGGATCATATCACCCCCCATCCTAATGAGCATAATGTTAGTCAAGATCCAAACATCGCAAGTCATCCCTTTCCTAATCCTTCATTATCTCTTGTTGATCCCCCATCAACCCCTATTGATCCTCCACCATCTCCTACCAACCCCATTCCAAATCCAGTATCCTATCCCCTTGGTCCTACTACTTTCATCCATGTGGTGGTTCTCTTGTAGAAGAGGAACAAATTCCTTTCACCACCACACCTTCTCCATCTAATAATGGACTTGTGTCTTGCTTTTGAAACAACAAACATCTCATTGCATATCATATGTTCCAAATCATGAAATACCAAAGCAAAGGTTTAGGCCTTCATGAACAAGGCATCCTAAAGCCCATCCATGTCCCCATCCATCCACGAGCACATGGCCTTCATTTTACATCCCAAGAAAAATAACCCAAAGATGTTGGTACCACCTGTACGCGCCTAAAGTTACTTTTTCCACTCCAAAATGTGGTACACCTCATCGCACCTCCAAATCATATGTCGTCATCCCTCCTGCATCATCATACCATTAACAAAATCATGTGACCATACATCTCCCTCCATCCACTCTTCCTCCACTCCTTCCAACTCCTAATATTCCTATCCTTCAATCCCATAATCCCTTCATCCATGAGTATACTCATTCCTCCGTCCACACATCCTGCTCCCTTGTGTCCCCTACATTCCCTAATCATGCCCAAAGAATGTACACATCGACCAAATACTAATCTATCTCAAACCCAATGAGATTTAAAAATAAAACTTCAAATGCTTCCACAAATATAGCATAATATCCACAAAAGCCTCAAGAATATCCTATCGTAGGTCATCAATACACAAAATAAAAGACAAATTCATCTCAAAAGATGCATACACCCACACACCTAAAAGAAAAAAAATGAAAATGGTGTGGGTCCCCAAGAAAAAATAAATTAATCCAAATGAAGAATCCACATCTCAGTCTATCCCTGAATCCCAAAAATCTTGCTCCTCATTAAAAATCTTGACAATCCTAAGCCCATTTGGGTTCCTAAATCCCTAAATAAATGATTCCTAAATCCCCTATCCTGATTCCCATTTCTCCCCACTCCCCATCAAAGTCAAAGGCTTCAAAATCTATCAAGATGTGTGCAACTGTTGGTCTTGATTCCCTACAACTCCATGACATTTTTACATACCTCCATCCCCCCATCTTATATCCCTTATCTGACATATTTACCCCATCATACCCCTATGGTCCATGTTTTTCCTCCATCACCCATTTATCCATCCATCTTCAAATCCATCATCCACATCATAATCCACCATCCATCCCATTCCATCTTCCCACATCTACCAACATCCATGTACATAATGCTACTTGATATAGTCCATGTGCAACATGCATCCAAAATGCTAACATAGTACCTTAATATTGGAAACATATTCTTGAGTCCCATCATCCATCCCATCTCAAAAAAAAATAATGAAAAAAAGTAATGATAAATCATTCATCCACTGGTGAAAACCTGGCAAATAGGTGCCTTAGATAAGTGCCATGATGAAAACTTAGAAAATAGGTGCCATGTGTAGACTGACTATCTATGCACCTTACACTTGGGGGCATGTTGTCTCATCTACCCATCCCTTCATCCACTCATCATATACTTTCCCATCATATCTTCCTTATCCATTATATCCATATAACTATCCCATTGATCCACTCTATCCTCCTTTCGTCCTTTTGATCTTGATAAAGATAGGGGTAAAATGTTAAAAAATGCTTTGGATACCTCTTGATGTATCTAATACTTCCCAACCCATCCTATCACTCCTATTGTTGCAAGCAATGTCACACCACATTTTGAGTCTAATACTTATCATAGGGCATGCTATTCCTATGTGACATAGCCCTTGGAGATCACATCCTGAATCCTTCAATCCATCTATGCATTTCCCATATATTATCCACTATCGCCCATCCTTCTACCTATCCATCCATTATCCATTATCACCCTCATCTACCTATCCTTGTGTTCCCTTATCATTGGTATCTAGCACTAAGGCTATACACTAACATTCCAAAAAATAAAATAAAAATAAAACATTCCAAAAAAAAAAATACATTCTAAAAAAATACAATAAAATTACAACTGAAGTCTGGGAAAACCCAAGCAATAAATCTGAATGCAAGTGATCCCTAATCCATATCAATCTAGTCGAGTTATCTAGCCTATCATCCAAAAACATACTTTGGTTTTGTTTCCAACCTTGTTGTCAAACCTATCAATCGATCATTTATCCAATCAGCATCAATGAGATATATCATTCCAGCATCCTTGTGTTGTTCTATGAATATATTGCTCCCCACAATGATAACACTATCCTCAATCAATCAAATCAATCCTTGATCAATCAATCCTTAGTTTTCAGCTTGGTAGGGGCAATAACCTTATTTGGTTTTAAATCATTTGTGTATGCATGTTTTCTTTCTTTTGTGTGTTATCATTCTTTATCTTGCATTTGTCTTATCATTTTTTATCTTGAATTTGTCTTATCAATTTATCTAGCATTTGTCTTATCATTTTTATTAGCATTATCATTTTATATTGCATCTTTTATGCTACATTTTTTTGTCTTGGATCCTTTGTCTTAAATTTGCATCGGTCCTTGTAACCTACCTACCCCAATGGTATCATGGTCTTCAATATCATGGTGCTATAAGGTATATAGGGTTGCTTGTGACCTTTGTCTTTTTATGTGTCTGTCCTATGCATTGGATACATTGTCACCTTGGTCTTCTATACCCTAGTGCATAACCTCCATTGCTATATCAAAATAAGCATTTCTCTTTATATTTTTGAAGCATAACCTAATCAAAATCACCCCATCCATCTCACCCATACATGTAATACATCCTCATAAATACCTATAGCTTTCACAGTTTGATCAATTCTTCTATTCTTTTTCCATCATTCTTCAATCTTTCATCTAACCTTTTCATCTTCATCTACATCTCTCTACCAATTAATACTTTCCTCTCCTTTCATTTTGAGATCGCATCCATGTTCTTTGAACCCACTTGTCCTCTTAAGGGGACATCATCATCATTCATCTTATTCATTAACTTACCATTATCTTTCCTTGTCACCCTCACTTTGAGTGACTAGGGTATCACCATCTCTAATCCAATCATTTTTCTTCCAACCATATTTCTTTGAAATGTTGTTACTTCACAACACCATCTCAAAGAGGGGCAAAATGTAGACATCTAAAAATGACTAACACATTATCATCCTATCATATGCATCATTCTCTCATCAATTTCTTCTAATTCAATATTAATTAAACGATTCCTAATTATTTAATTAATTTCACCTTTTCATCAATTTATTCCCTCATCCACTAATAATTAAATAATTTCAAATTATTTAATTAAATCAATCTTTCCCTCTCATTTTATTCTTCTATTTTCACATTAATTAAATGATTTCTATTATTTAATTAATTCATCACTTTAATTCCTCTTATCCACAAACAATTAAATAATTTTTATTCCTCCAAAATTAAATAAATTATTCTAATTTATTTAAGTTGACTTTTCTTATATCCTAAATAAATAAAATCAAATAGTTTATTTATTTCCTATTTTCCTCCATCATGCACAACAAATTAAGTAAATTTTTTATTTAATTTTTTATTTATCTTCCCATCTTCTAAATCTACCTTTTTCTTCTAAATATCTTCCATGCAAATAAAGAAAATCAATTTCTTTTATTTATTTCCTATTTTCCTCCATCATGCACAACAAATCAAATAAATTTATTTATTTAATTTCTAATTTATCCTCTCATCTTCTAAATGTATCTTTTTCTTCAAAATATCTTCCATGCACATAAATTAAATAATTTATTATTTAATTTTATCTATTGCATGTCAAAAAGCAAATCATGCATTAAGTCCAATTGGCTTTATATCTTTGTTTTTATCAAACAAATCATTAAATAGAAAATCAATTCTATTTTATGAATATCAAATCATTATTTTGTTAGATTCAGGGCAGGAGGGGGTGAATCAATTGTCCAAAAACTTTCTTCCAATTTAAACACTTAAATCCACTTTATAATTCAGCAGAATAATAATAAATCAATCATGGAAACACAATATATTAAATCAAGAGAAGAAACACATTAACACATTAGACACCAAGATTTTGACATGGAATAAGGGAAAAAACCACGAGGTGACTAACCCAAGAACGTATTCTCTGTTAGAAGAATAGGAAGAATAAAATGGCATATGCCAATTAGGGCTCACTGCCCGAGCACACTGCTCACAAGAGGCTCACTGCCTACAAGAGATTCATTGTCTACAAAATAATAAGTATTACATACTTGAACTGGAAAATAGCATCTTCACCATGCTTGAGTCAGTTCCGTTTAAGCCCAATATTTTTGCTTTGCCTTTCGCTCTCCTCCTCGCTACCACACACTCATCTCCACAAGATACCTTTGAAATGACTTTCCAATCCCTTATTTATACAAGACATCGACTTAGGAATAATCATCTAAGTCGGCAAACATCTACAAGAACATCTGTAGGATGTGTAACTTATCCGGTCAGCCAGACTCAAGAAGAACACCATCATCTGGAAGTAATTCTTCAATTGTGAACTCAAACTCCAATGCAGACCACCAACATGAACTGGACACGATCCAAAGACCTCCACAAGATTTCCTAAATCACCAAGAACATCAACACTACATCTTCTTACTGAAATCCTTCTCTCCTTCATCCGGAACCTCAAGAACATAGTCTGTCATCACTGTCACAAAGAAATAGTTGCTTGCGGACCTCCAGACCATGAACCAATCGAGTTGACACTTCTCAAGGACTTCCAAAACACTCCACCAAATCCACAGAATAGGATAATGCATTTATGAATCTCACCGGACCTATCTATATCATTTTGTCACCTCTGAACTCCTGCTAAAACTGGTTTTACTTGAGCGGCCACAACTTCTTCAGAGCTTCATGTGGACCTCTAAAATATTTACTGGAACACCTTAAGACACATATCTACAAACCCTTTGAACCGTATCCTTTGATCCTCATCTTAACTAGGACTTTTACCTTACTATCTTCACTATTCTTCACTATTCTTGATATGACCAATTTCTCAATATCCTCAGCAAATAGTTCATCCAATCCTTATCATTAATGCAACAGGAGTATGTTGACATCAATGACAACACCGGTTAGGCCCATAATTGCAACATATTTTTATCCATTAAATCAATTAACCATTTAAATCAAGTTTTTTGCATTGACACATGTCACATGCACGTTCATCATGTCTTCTCAAATTATCTCATCCATTGATTCAATCTAATTTTCTCCACCATTGATCAAAGACTTTTGAAATCTATAAATGGACCCCTTCTCTCATTCACAAACACTTCATGATCATTGATCTTTGAGCATTCGTAATAGTGCTTTGAGCATTCATCCATTATCGTTGAACACACTTATCATCCTTTCATTCTTTTTGCTACCATGGTTATGCAAAGTAATAGAGCAATCCACATTTAACCAAAGAATTACATACAATCATAAGTGTTAAGAGATTTGTTATTTGCATTGTTTCATTGTTATTTTCCTTTGATTATTTCTTGAAGGTATTGAGGATTGGATTTGATTCACTTATGCTTGATCTCTTTACTTCAATTTTCCCTATACACAAGTTTACTAACAACAATAATAATTCACAGATAGAGAGCTTCAGATTTCATGTAGAGAGCATCTATCAAATAATCACTTTATCATCCTTTCAAATAAGAGGGAGAGAGCTACATATATGTGAATTTCAATTAATTCCAAAAGAGTTCGTGTTAGGCAGACAAAAGGTGTACCACCCGATGTGGCAAGGCTGACACTTGAAATTCAAACTTTGTTTGAAGCAAAAAGACTAGACCCGGGCGTTGGGCGCCCTGGTCTTGGCTGTTTTGGCCCCTAAAAACTTAACAGTTAAGTCTCTTAATGTTATTTCTTAATCAAGTCACGAAACGGTCACTTCACGAATAGAGATATACACATGCATAGAAGGAAGTGCTCAACTTAGTGTGAAATTGTAGGAGATCATAGTTTTCAATAATACAAAGTGAAAGAGTTTTTGTCCCTTATGGTTTGACAAGATTTGAGTGCTAGGATGATAGTTTCTACAAACATCTTGGATTAGTTTGACATTAAAATAAAAACATTAGGGACAACCAACTCACCTAAATCCAACCACCAGATATTTGAGATGGGATTATCATGGGAGCGATGGTAATAACAAAATTAAAACAATTCCCACTCTCCTCCTAGAAGAATTGCAACCCTAATGAACCCATGGAAATCATAAAACCTAGTGGTTAATGATGAAAGTAGATTGTCACTGATGTCAAAAAGGTGTTGGTATTGATAGGAGTTGTCATGAGGATCAGTGGATATTCAAAGTCTTCATCATGGGATTGCTCATGATTTCATGATCACAGTTGAGGAGTTGTTTACTTCATAATGCTCATGGTCTCATTTCAGGATGCTTGTTTGAGTTCATATCTTGTTTATGTTTCTTGATTCATTGTAGTTGATATCTGATATGCAGTGGCATGGTCTTCGTAATGTCAGTGGTTTGGTGTTGATAGACATTGCAGTTGATATCTGATATATAGTGGTATGGTGGTATGGTCTTTATTTGATCTTAGTTACATTTGATCTTCATTTGTTGATGTTGATAGTTGTGACATATGCAAAGGTATACAGTGGCTTTCAAGTCTTTTACAAGTCATGTCTTCATGTCACAAGGTCTTCAGGTATTCATGTCCTTTTAGTGTCTTGAGATCATTGGCATTGAGACAATTTTATCTCAAAGTTTTTAAGTGCTTGGGAATCATTATGACTTCGAATAGCATATTCTTAGGGGAGTATTGTTTATTAATTAAAATCATTCGAAGATTTTTTTGGTTTGAAAAGCATGCAATATATGGCATCCAATACCATAAAGCATCGAATTAAAAGGAGGGCTCAATGCATATTATAATGTGGAGATGGTATTTGACTTTTCTTTGTTTTAAAGATAGAATAATTCTCATAAGCATATTCTAAGGAGAAAAATCATTGCAATATTTTTTATATTAAATATGCTATGGGGAGCATATTATAAGGAGCATCAAATATTATAAGGAGCACGATTTTTATGAAGAAGCTTTATCTTTAAAAAGCAATCAAAAGCTTAGTGGTTGGAATGCCATATAAATGGATTTATTTTGATTTAAAAAAAAAAAATTTAACTCCCATTTTTGGCGGCCACTTATGAGGAGTTTAAAATATTTTTTATGAGTTTTTTTTAAGGCTATCTTTTAGCCTTCTAAAAAGGGGGAATGTGAATATGTTTTTTTTTTTAAATATAGAAACTCTTTATCTCCTATTTTAGTGGCCTTCTTAAAGTCATGAAGATTATGAGTTTTTTAAGGAGTTTTTAATGGAGATCTTTATGGAATCTTTTTGCAAGATTTTTTTAAGCAAATAAATGAAGATTTTTGAGGAGATCATTATGGCAGGTTTGTTGAGTATTTCAAGGAGTTTTTGGGAAAAAGACTTATTTGAAGATTTATTTATTTATTTTGGAGACTTGACTTTTTAGAGGAATGCCTTTTATGGGATGATTTTCTTGAGGAGAAGATTTTACAGAGCTTTAATTAGTTTTTGTAAATAAAAGGCTTAAGGACTTGTAATATATACAAATTATAAAAATGAATTGAAGATTTTATGGATATCATTTTGGAGAAGATGAACAGGTTTGATATTCAGGGCAATTTTTCAAATGGTGGAGATGATTTTCTTGAAGAAGAAAATGAAAGGATTTTTGGAGATGAACAGAGACATTATTTATGCAAAAATAAATATGATTTCTAACTCTTATTTTTGCAGATTGAAGGTTTATGGAAAATGTAATATGAAGCGATTTATTTGCAGCAAACAGAAGATATTATATAGAATTATTTTATTCTTGAAATGGTGTAGATAGAAAATTGAAGAAGTGTAATTGAAAGGTCATCTCATTTATAATGGTTTTGCAGATGCATTGTTTGGTAGAGTTATTGTTATGCAGATCAATGATGAAGATAAATTGATGATATAGATGAATGATTGAGTGAACCAATTTGTAGAGTAAAAGACATATTGTGTGAGATATTCTTCATTGTGAAAACACTTGTAATTAAATGGTGAAGAATTGTTTGCAGTGATTTATGAAAGATTGATAGAGACAATTTGCAAATTTGTTTACTAGATGTGTAAAAGGATTTATTTTATGGTGTTGATTTGAAAATCAAATCGGCGGTATAAGGATGTTTGATGAAACATAGAATATATATTGGTACAAATCAAAATGAGGTGCAATCATTTCTTGCACACAAAAATTTTATGTTTTGATGATGGTGATTGTTTATGCCAGTGAGGCCTTGTATTAGCTAGTGAGGCTTGTAGGTCAATGAGACCTTACATTTGTCAGTGAGACACCCACATCAGCCAGTGAGGCTTGTAAAGATGTTTTCAAGATTAAGCTAGTGAGGTAGTTTTGAGTGGTTTTTCTACCCCTGGAGGGTTTTTCACTCGTGAATCTTCTTGTGTTATAATCTCATGTCTTAGTGTCTTGCATAGATTCATTTATCATATGTGATTTATGTGATTGAACATTTGATGATTGATTGTTCAAGTAATTAGTTCATTTTTTTATAAACCTCTTTAACAATTTTGAGAAAGTGATAATATTTGGTTTTTGTATCAACACTGATTCACCCCCCCTCTCAATGTTGATTGTACTCCCTACAGTTAAATCCCCCATACCCTTGGCAAGTTAATATTTCTTAGATGAACTTGGGAGATGATCTATGATATCTTGGGATAAATTGCATTTAATCTTACCATGATGAGCTAACCTACAACTCATGTCTACAGATAAGAGGGAAATTCACATAGAATTAGGGTTTATTTGGCTACCAAATTGGTTTACTTCAGATAGGGGTTTCAAACTATTACCTCTAAAAAACCTTAGAAATTTCCCATAAAATATAGAGAGAGTGATCACAACATACCATGATTACAGCAGTTAGGGCATTGGATTTGAAGCTATGAATTTTCCATGTGTCTACTCACATCTTGCTTCACATCTAGAGGTCTCTTGTTCACAGAAAATGCAAAATGATCTTCGATTGCAGCAAAAATTTCATTAATTTCCTCTCAACTTTTCATTAATTATTCAAACGAGCATAGAGTGTACTCAGATGCCACAAATGGTCACTTCATTTGAATGCTAACCATTGATCAATCCAAGGCCTTAGATCAATGACTTTTGCATGTTAAGACCTCATCGTAGGCTTCCTCGAACACAAAATCCTTCAAGGTTGCATGATGTGTTGGACCATTAGATCTTTGTTGGTTGGGAAGATTAAAAATTCACTATTGATCTCACCCTTTTAAAATGGACAGATGTCATTGTATCACACTGTCCCAGCTTTGAATGATGAAAGTAGATAAGAGGCGATGCAGTAGGTGCTTCCATGTGTGTCGATAGGATTTTGCCACATGGTAGCATCAGATAGGTTAGCTTTGACATCGTTAACAAAATATCCTCAGCCAATAAGAACAAGCCATTTGTCTAGAGGAACAAAACCTTGGTGGGACCATGAAAACATAACTCAAACTAGACAGACACATGGTGCTTCATCACACCATTGCAAATAGGTGAGTGTGAGATCATGACGAGCCAAACAGTGGCAATGGAGAAAAAACCTGCTTGATGAAAAAGTGCTAACATTTAGACTAATATTTAGATTTGAATGGAAAGGATGTTAATATTTCTAGCTCTAATATGGATTCCCTCAAAAAATGCCTTAGGATTACCTCATATTTAGGCAAGTGCGAGTCACAAAACTTGCCAATGAAACTTGCAAAACCACCCATTTAGTGTTATCCTAAAAATTTCCAAAATTTCATCTTTGAAGCTGACAAACTTTTTTATAACTAAATTTAGTCAATTGAAAAGAATTTATAGAGGAAGCTATTAAGATTCTAAAAATATAATATATGCCTTATAATAATTTTAATAGGTAATTATTATTAATTTTCTACATACGCTATGTCTGATTTCCTGATAAATATACATATTAAAAAATATCCATAACTTTCAATATATTAATCTTTTTTTAAAATCCAAAAGATGCATCACATTATAGGACTTATTGGGTATATATTAAAATTTAAAATTTTTGAGTTTCATATATTTTTGACCAAGTTAGGTTGGCTAGAAAATTAATTTTTAATATTTTAAAAAAGTCACAGTAAAAAATTCATAAATAATTATTTATTTACATAAAAAATTTCAAAAAAATATGTGTCACATCTGCTCATGTGTCCTTTACTTAAATCCAAATCATGGAGGAAAAATATTATATTTTTCTCATACTTAGGTTAGCCGGAATGACACGCCCTTTTTACGTTTTTCTAAAAATTTTAGTAGTGCTTCATTGAAATATCTATTTTTCACCAAACTATTTTTAAAATTTCTAAAAAAAAAGTAATAGCCCATAAACTGCATTCAATTTATTACAACTATTATTACTACCTTATTTCTAGATTATGTAAATAACTCATTCAATTTTTGACATGAAGTTACTTAAGTCTATTTTTCACATTTTCATTGCCACTTAGGGGTAGTGTTTGGCCCATCTTGATCCTACACACACCCAAATTTTAAAATATTGGTTTGAGTGAGTGCGAGATCATGATGGGCCAAATAATGGCAATGACAAAAAAACCTTATTAGATGAAAAGTGGTAGCATTTAGACTTATATTTAGATTTGGATGAAAAAGGTTTTAATATTTCTAGCTCAAATATAGATTCCCTCCATAAATACCTTGGGATTGCCTTAGATTTAGGAAAGTGGGAATCCTTAAACTTTCCAAAGAAACATGCAAACCCACTCATTTAGTGTTATCTTGAAATTTTCGATGAGTTCATCCTTGAAGCTAAAAGACTATTTTGTATTGAAAAATAATAAAATTAAAAGGGTTTGTAGAAGAAACTGTCAAGATTCTAAAAATATGATATATGCCTCTTTATAATTTTAATAGGTAATTATTATTATTTTTCTACATACACTATGTCTGATTTCCTAATAGATATACATATTCAAAAATATTGATAGCTTTAAAACTATTTATCATTTATTAAATCCAAAATATGTGTCACATTCTATGGTTTATTGGGTATAGATTAAAAAATAATAAGTTTTGAATTTCATATTATTTTGACCAAGTTAGGTTGGCCAAAAAATTATTTTTTAATATCTTTAAAAAGTCACAGTAATAAATTCATAAATAATTATTTAATTATTAAAAAAATTAAAAAATATGTGTCACATCCGCCTATGTGTCCTTTACTTAAATCCAAATCTTGGAGGAAAATATTTTTTTCTCATACTTAGGTTGGCTGGAATGGCACCTACTTTTTATGTTTCTCTAAAACATTTAGTACTCTCATTGAAATATCCAATTTTCAATTAACCAATTTTAAAATTTTCAAAAAAAAGTAGCATCCAATAAACTACATTCAATTTCCTACAACTTGTATTACTAACTTATTTTTAATTTATGTAGATAACATTCAATTTTTGATGTGAAGTTACTTAATTCTAGTTTTAGCATTTTCATTGCCACTTAGGGGTATTCTTTGGCCCATCATGATACTGCACTTACCCATTTAAAGCAAATTTGTGCAAAAGAAAATCCAAATGATGTTTAATAATAAATGACTACCAAATGTTGAGGAAAATTAAGATTAGCAAACAGATAATTTACATTTAAAAGAATGGGGTGATTTAAACAAAATAATTCATCAGGGACACGTGTCACCTTCATGCACCATCATAGTATTGAAACAATAGGATCAAATGAAGGTTGTGATGCCCACGATGCAACAAAAACTAAAACCTAGCCCATAGTCATTGGTTCCAAAATATTCAAAATAAAATGCCAATGCATTAATAGGGTAAGTATAATAGAAATTTAGGCTTGGTGACATAGAACAATGGGGTTGGTTACTCAATGACTTGCAGTGGGATAAAAGATTACTTAACAATTGGAAACCAACTGCACAAGTCAATGAGCGATTAGAAGGATAAACCCTAAACCCCTTAAGATACACACATCACAAGGTTTTAACATGATAATTTTGTATAGAGACAACATTAAAACCCTCAAATTTTGACAAGACCTAACACACATCATCTTCAAATTCTTAATGGATTAGTTGCTATAGGTGTCAGAAAATAAAAATTTGGTTTAAAATGTCGATTTCAATGTCCCACTTTGGCGAAAAAGTGGGACATGGTATTGTGGACTGACCTTAAAAATAATATAGATCTTATCACACTCCAAAGTTCTCTAAATTCTCCTCCTTCCTTATCCAACATTGATAGGGTTATTGAAGAAATTACTACATAGGAGAAGAAATTCAAATTCAACCTCATGTAGAAAATGTACAAATTGAAATAGTTGTAGAGGTTGCTAAAGGATACGATGGGAAAAAAGATCAAGAGAAATAAGAGGTTGTAACTTTTATCCCTACAACCCATCAACAAGTTTAAATGGACAAACAGGGGGCTGAAAAATAGGACATGAGGTAAATAAAAATGTAGTGATTCAATATATGTACAACATGAAGAAGAGCAAGTACATAAGGATCAAGATCTAGTCCCACCTCAACAACAAAAAGATACAATAAGTGGTGCACAACCAAGTACCATAAGTACTTCTAATATAGGTGTTTCAAATGCATAAATTTCTAATGAACAAGAAAATAATTCCAAAGGTGGACAACAAGTAGAAGATGTTTCATAGGAAAATATAATGGTTAATTGGTGAAATCACCACCTCTTGATCAACAAAGCCAACAACAACAACAACAACAATTTTTTCCTCTACTACAATAGCAACAGGTAATTGATTCTTCATCATCATTAGTCCCAATATGGCTCGATGTGAACATTCAATAGAGGCAACCAACGATGAAGCCTACCTCTTTGGACATTTCTAGTATTATTTCAAAAATAGATGCTCCTAGGACTAGAAAGAAACCAAGAGTGCTATCTACAATAATAAGGGATGCCTCTAGATTAAAAATAGAAAAATAGCTACTCCTTTGGTAGACAAAGATGATAGAGAATTAAGACTTGAAGATTATGAAATTACTACTATCACTTTAGGTTAGGCTACTAAAGAGAAAGAGATCTAAGAGGTACAATTAGTTGTGTCCATAGTAGTGAAAAGGATGAGGAAGGATGAGAAGACTGAGAAAGAGTCGAAGGATCAAGTAGCAGAATTGTAAGGTTATATAAAACAATTGGCTGCTCCTTTACAATAAGTAGATGGATCCATTCTTCCTCTAGTAATCATTTCTCAACAAGAGGCTAATGAATGGACAAGATAAAGCGTGTAGCCCATACAACACAAGATTGGATTGAAAAATGTCATGAGCAGGGTTGCAAATATATTGATGAAGTTGTGCATGCATTAGTTGAGTTCAATACTTGAAAAAGAAAAATCTAGTAGCTAGTTGATGAATGCAATATAGAGTTGGAAGGCTAATCCCACAATGTCCCAAGGATTGATATGCTTTGCAAATTAGATTCAAAAATGCTAGTAAAGGAGAAAATTCTAGATGAAAAAACTCCAGAGCTACCACTTATGTGTGTAGAGATTTTAAGATTTAGGAAATAAATTATTGATAAGTGCCTTAGGGAGATGAATGGGCTATTGATTTCAAAAAGTTTCAGCACAGGTATAAATTTTCATAATTAAATGTAGATAGCAGGTGGATATTTCCACAGGAACTATTTTAAGAGAAACATAATTTAAATCCTTTATGCAGTGAAGGTTTAGTTTAGAAAACTCTTAAAATAAATTTTAATATAGGGTGAAAGGTGTTGGACCTGTGGGTGTGGCCTCAAGAGCCGTGGCTCCCATGGTGCCATAGGTCATATCCTATGGAGTCATGGGCGGCCTAGCCCACAACAGCCTCCACAAAACACATGGAAACTTAACAATGTTTTTTTAAATTCTACTCTCTATGAATTTTAAGTGAAGACAAATTACAATGATCACAGAGAGTAAAGAAAAAGAAACTTATATATATAAATAGAGAACATTTATTTGACAACACCATTTAATCTATGAAGTTTCTACTATAGAACTTACAGAATGAACTTTATACTTATATGAAATCAATAATTCTCAAAACCTCCTTTTGTTTTAAAAGAAAACACATTTCTCAAAACTTACATCTCCATATAGAAATTTATTTTCTCAAAAATAGATGGTACTCCTACAATTGATTTTCATAACAAATAGGTATTACAATTTCCACAAAAGGAAAATTACATAACAACCAAATATGTTGTTCTTTCAAAATTTGCTGAAGCACAACTTCTAACTCTTTTCACTAACTCCCTTAAATATAATTGCATCCAAGCAACACCTGCATAGAGAAGCCAAATTGGATGGCCCGGCTCACTCTCCACCCTACCGTAGGGTTGGAAAACCAACCCACCCTTGAGCTAGGGAGAATCTATCCAAAACTTGGTTTCAAACAAAACACACCAATACAAAAGTCTGTAAACACACAAGACTTATTTTCAAGTGAAATTTAAATCAACAAAAGACACAAGAATCAATAGAATCCTGAAAACATAGGGAATGAGAGAGTGACCTCCTCTCTTCAAGAACAACAGAAAACAACTCTTCAACTTCATCACCCAACTACAGAGATATAACAACCCTTCAGATGTATAATAACCTAACTATGGAAAATATCACAACCCTTCGTTTAATATCAACCCAACTACAAAAATATCACAACCCTTCATTTAATATCAACCCAACTATGGAAATATATCAACCCTTTAGATGAATCTCAACACAACTACGATGATTGTTCCCAAGAGAGAGGTATGAAACCTCTCTGGATCCATTAACAAAAGTTTCCTCAAAAAAGAACATAAAATAAACAAAAAACAACATAATCCATTAAAACATAAATTATGCATTCATATCCTACCTCTACCTTCCAAGTTAAGAGAGGCAAAAGATCTAGATGTCACACATAAAATTGCACGATAAATTCCAAAACAACAAAACCAACAAAATCCTTCAAAACTTTCAACTCCCTTCCATTATTCATGAAACTTTTCATGTGAAACCCTCTTCTTCCCCCAAAACTCTTTTTAACATTCTAGAAAAATAAGTTTCCTCTTTTCCCAAAAAAAAAACAAAGAAAAAAGAATAAATTTTAAACTATAAATCTTCCTCAATACAATAAAGAAATAAAGAGATAGAACAATAAATCCAAATAAAACAAAAATAACAAATAATAAAACTAAACAATAAAATCAATAAATAAATTAATTAAATCATTATCCTCTCATAATAATAAAGAAAATATAATTAAATTATCAATTTAAAATATTTTCTCTAATTAAAAGCCGTGACAAATTTAAATTCCTCTCACTTAAACAAAAATTCAAATAATAACATAGCAAAACATAAATTTCACACCAACAAATTAACTTATCCTTATTCATCTAGTCAGAATAGGCTTGGATAAACCACTGGTTTGACACACAAAAGCATTGGATAGACCTCTATAACTTATAAGCCTTGGCCACCCCCTATAAAACTCCATTTGAAACATCAGATTGCCTTGAAATATATAGTCAAAGAAACAATTTTAATAAAAGAAAATTACATTAAACATACTAAATCATTACACAAGTAAATTAAATTTCATATAATTGAACATCATATTCTTCCATAATCAAAATAAACATGTGCACAAAACTAACATCATAACATTTATTTGAACACCAATTTATCCAAACACTTCATGAATAAATGTCTAATAACTAACATGTCATAGATATAAAATCCCAACTCTACACATTAACCAAATAATAGTTCAAATCACATGTTTCAAAGTCCATAAAACAATATCAAAACACAACTAGTAACAAGTCCACAAGTCTAAAGTCATAAACACCAACATGTCTAAGCAAAATAAGAGGGTAGGCCTTACATCTCCTCCCCCTAAGATTAGACTTTCTCCTAGAATCCCTCAAAGAGGTGAGGATATGAAGCCCTCATCTAAACTGCATCTTCCCAAGTTGCAGAGGTTTCATTATAGAGGTCCCATTGCACCCTGACTTGGTCCAGCACCCGACCTCGAAGGTCCAAAGTTTGATGATCCAAAATGCAAACAGTTTTAGAAATTAGCTCCCCATCCTACTCCACCTGTAAGGCATCCTAATCCAAAACATGAAACAAATCAGACATATACTTTCTAAGAGCATATACATGAAACACATTATGGATGTGAGATAGGCTAGGTAGCAATGCTAAGCGACAGGAAACTAGACCAATTCTCTCCAGAATATCAAAAGGACCTACAAACTGACGTGCCAACTTGGATCCCTTTCCATAACGGATAGGACTCTTATGTGGTTGAACTCGTAAAGACACCTTATCCCCAACTTGGAAACTCCTATCAATCCTCTTAGCATCTACATATTGCTTTTGTCTATCTTGTGCCTTTTGCAAATGTTTGCAGATAAGAATTATCTAGTTTTTCATTTCCTAAACTAACTCAGCTCCCACTGCAACTCTATCCTCAATGCGGTCCCAACTCAAAGGTGTCCTACAAGGTCTACCATACAAGTGTCGCAAGTATGGGCCTAACTAGTGTTGTCATTGATGTCAACATACTCCTGTTACATTAATGATAAGGTTTGGATGAATTGTGTGCTAAGGATATTGAGAGAATTGGTCTCAATCAGGAACAGTGAAGAACAGTGATGACATAAGGCAAAATTCCAAGATAGGATGAGGATAAGAGGATGCAGATTAAAGGGTTTGGAGATATGTGTCTTAAGATGTTCCAGTAGAGATTCAGAGGTCCACATGAAGATATGAAGAAGTTATGACAGTTCAAGTGATGACAGAGTGATACAAATAGGTCCGGTGAGATCCAAAAATGCATTCTCCAATTCTACGGATTTGAGGAAGTGTTAGGGAAGTCTGTGTGGTGTGTCAACTCAATTGGTTCGTGGTTTGGAGGTCCGGAAGTATCTATTCCTTTGTGACAGTAATGGCAGACTGTCTTCATGAGGTTCTGGATGAAGGAGAGAAGGATTTCAGTAAGTAGAGGATGTGCGGATGTTCTTGGGGTTTCAGGCAAGTTTGTGGAGGTCCTTGGATCATGCTCAATTCATGTTTATGGTCTGCATTAGAATTGGAGTCCCAAAAATAAAGAATAACTTTCGGATGTTGGTGTTCCTTCTATAACTAGCCGACTGGATGATTTATACACCTTGTGGATGTTCTTGTGGATGTGTGCCGACTTAGATGTTTGTTCCTAAGTTGATGTCATGTATAAATAAGGGATTACGGAGTTATTTCAAGGTGTGACTTGTGGAGATGAGTGTGTGGTAGCAAGGAGAAGAGTGAAAAATAGAGCAGAAGGTTTGGGCTTAAATGGAACTGACTCAAGCATGGTGAAGATGCTATCTTCCAGTTCAAGTATGTGATAATCATTCTTTTGTAGACAATGTGTCTCTTGTAGGCAGTGAGCCTCTTGTGAGTAGTGTGCTCGGGTAGTGAACCCTAATTGGCATGTGCCATTTTGTTTCTTCTATTCTTCTAACAGAGAATACAATCTTAGGTTAATCACCCCATGGTTTTTCCCTTAACCAGGTTTTCCACATCAAAATCTTGGTGTCTCTTGTGTTAATGGGTTATCTGCTCTTGATTAAATGCATCAAGTTTCATGTTTGATTTATTGTTATACTGCTAAGTGAATTTAAGAGTTGAAAGTAAAGAAAGTTTTGGACAACTGATTCACCCCCCTCTCTCAGTTGTCTGCTCTAAATCTAACAATTGGTATCAGATCTGAGTTCCTCTAAAAGAAGCTTAACCGCTTGAGGAGATCTGGGATGTCCTACAAGAAGGATAGTCTGAAGTTTGATGGAACTAACTTTTCTCTTTGGAAAGGTCGCATGGAATGTCACTTGCAGTGTATGGGATTTGCATACTGGTCTATGGTTAAAAAGGCCTATGTACCTCCACAGGGTGGTCCGACAACCCTAAATGAAATCACGGATGCTAAAAACAATTTACGGACCAAAGAAGCTCTGTTAAGTGCACTATCTGATTTAGAACTCTCAAATGTTATTGATCTACCAACTACCTTTGAGATCTAGAATAAACTGGAACTTTTGCATGAAGGAGATCAGTTTGTCAAATGTGCAAGGTTACAAAGTCTAAAAGGAAAATTTTAAAAATTGAAGATGAGAGATGATGAAAATATTACCACCTTCATGCCAAGAGTAAATGAGCTGATTTGTGGAATCAAAAATGCAAATGGAACCCTGAGTGAAGATGAGATTGTTGGCAAAGTTCTCAGATCCCTTCCTAATTCTTATAAAATGAAGGCTTTTGCAATTGAAGAATTCAGAGCTCACACAACAGTCACAAGAGATCAATTGATTGGTAAGTTGGCTGCTTTTAAAATGGCTGAGTTTGGAGATGATCCCCCAAAGACTGAATCTGCATTCAAAGCCAATACCTCTGTAAAAGGGAAACAAAGATTTGATCCGGGAGAAAACTCTTCAAGGAACCTATCATGGTATGAAAAAGCAAGAAAACACTTGGAAGAAGAAGAAGCTGAAACTTCTTATCTTGAAGCTCTTATTGCTAAGAGATTGCCAAGAGGATCCGATGACAAGAATAAGTTCTTAAAGTTGGAAAAGTATGAAGGAGGAATTGTAAAGTTTGGAGACAATTCTGCTGGCAGAATCAGAGGTAGAGGAACTATTTCTCTTGATGGAAAGAACAAAACCGGTAATGTACTGTATGTTGAAGCATTAAAGCATAATCTTCTCAGTGTTGGACAACTGGTGGACAAAGGCTATGATCTCAGATTCAGAAATAGAAAATGCAAGATCTTTGAAAGCTCCAGAACAGAGATTGCATCCGGTACTCAAACTAAAGGTAATAACTTCCACTTGGTTGGTACTGGTAAAAGTTACTTATTTGCTCAAATTGATCATAGTTGGTTATGGCATAGGAGGATGTGTCATGTGAATTTTGATAATATCATCAAGGTAAGCAATACTAAGGCTGTAAGAGATCTTCCAAAATTAGTGAAACCTACTAATAGCTTGTGCAAAGAATGTCAGTTAGGCAAATTGAGCAGAGTCACATTCAAAAGCAAGGAATTGTCTTCTACCGGACTGTTGGACTTAGCTCATACTGATCTTTGTGGTCCGGCAAGAGTTAGGAGTGTCCAAGGTGATAGATACTTCATGTTGCTAATTGATGATTATTCCTGGATGATGTGGGTAACCTTTCTGAAAGAAAAATCAAAAGCACTTGAGAAATTCAAAATATTCAGGCCATGGTGGAGAATGAAACTAGATTAAAACTGAAATGTCTGAGGTCTAATAGAGGTGGAGAATTCACATCCGATGAGTTCATAGACTTCTGTGAGAAACATGGAATAAAAAGACAGTTGTCTGCCCCTAGAACTCCATAGCAGAATGGAGTAGTTGAGAGAAAGAACCGGACCATCTAGGAAGCATCCAGGACCATGATGATGGAAGCAAATGTTCCTCAGATCTATTGGAGAGAAGCTATTAGCACTACAATCTACACTCTCAATCGAGTTCAAATTAGAAACAATACCGGTAAGACTCCTTATGAACTTTGGTTTGGCATTACTCCCACTATGAGATATTTTAGAGTTTTTGGTAGCAGATGTTACATTAAGAGGGATGAAGATCTAGGAAAGTTTGATGCTAGAAGTGATGAAGGAATATTCTTGGGTTACTCTACTCAAAGCAAAGCATACCGGTGTTACAACAAGAGACTGAGAAAGATTGTAGAAAGTGTAAATGTGAAGGTTGATGAAGAAATTGAAAGACCCTCAAGAATTCATGAGTATGATGAAGATAATCAGAATGGTGTCCAGATTCAAAGTGTTCAAGCCTCTTCTGAGAAATCAAGTCAAGTTGATCTGGTAAGACAGGAAGAAGAGTTATGTCTCAATGAGACTGATCAAGAGTTAGAGGTACAAGAAACTCCCAAAGTTCCAAGGTATGTAACTCTAAACCACTCTGAAGATCAGATCATTGGTGACAAAAGTAAAGGAGTGCAAACAAGAAGGAGAATTGCTCAAAATTCAAATGAATATTGTCTGATTTCAAAGATTGAACCTAAGACAGTGAATGAAGCTTGCAATGATGAAAATTGGTCAAAAGCAATGGAGGAAGAACTAATGCAAATTGAGAAAAATCATACTTGGGATCTTGTTCCCAGACCTAGAAACAAGAATGTGATTGGAACCAAATGGGTCTTCCAGAACAAACTGAATGAAGCTAGTGAAGTAATCAGAAATAAAGCTAGATTGGTCTGCAAGGCTTACTCTCAGATTGAAGGAGTTGATTTTGAAGAGACTTTTGCTCCAGTGGCAAGAATTGAAGCAGTCAGATTATTTCTTGCATTTGCTGCCTTCAAGGATTTCAAGGCGTATCAGATGGATGTCAAATCTGCCTTCCTAAATGATAATTTGGAAGAAGAGGTGTACATTGAGCAACCAGATGGATTTCAATTGTCTAATCATGATGACATGGTTTGCAATTGAAAAAGGCACTGTATGGACTGAAGCAAGCTCCAAGAGCATGGTATGAAAGATTAGACAAGCATCTCTTGAAGATTGGTTTCAACAAAGGTACTACTGACAGCAATTTGTATTTCAAAATTGATCATCAAAATATCTTAATTATTGAAGTATTTGTTGATGATATCATTTTTGGAGGAAGAGATAGTATGTGCAAAATTTTTGCAAATCAAATGAAAAGTGAATTTGAGATGTCCTTGCTTAGAGAAATGAATTTCTTTTTGGGTCTGCAAATTACTCAAACAAAGAAAGAAATCTTCATTTCTCAGTCAAAATATGTGAAAAAATTGTTGAAGAAATTTGGGATGGAAGACTCAAAGCCTATGAACACTCCAATGGCAATCAGATGCAAGTTGAGCAAAGATGATGAATCTCCCAAGGTTGATCAGACACAATATAGGTCTATGATTGGAGGATTGTTGTATCTCACTCAAACTAGACTAGATATTATGCAGGCTATTGGTCTTGTTGCTAGATTTCAAGCTGATCCTAGAGAATCTCATGTTATGGCAATCAAGAGGATTTTAAGATATATAAAGGGGACAGTTGAGTATGGGTTGTGGTATCCCAGAGACCATGATTTCTCTCTTCATGCATATACAGATGCTGATTAGGTAGGAGATGTGGATGACTGGAAGAGTACCAGTGGTGGATCATTCTTCTTGGGGAAGAGATTAGTTTCTTGGTTAAGCAAGAAACAAGAAGCAATATCTCTGTCCACTGTAGAAGTAGAATATATTGCTGCAGCAGGAAGTTGTACTCAAGTTTTATGGATGAAACAAATGTTAAGAGACATCAGAGTAGAGTATGAGGAGCCCATCACAATTTTCTGTGACAATTCAAGTGCTATGAACATATCCAAGAATCCAGTGTTGCATTCAAAGACCAAGCATATATCCATTAAGTTTCACTTTTTGAGAGAGCAAGTGAACAAGAATGAAGTCAGATTGGAGTTTGTCCCTTCAAAGGATCAGATTGTAGACATCTTTACTAAACCTCTACCTAAGGACTCTTTCAAGTATCTCAGGGAGAAGTTAGGGGTTATTTCCCCTCCGGTGGTAAACTAAGGTGCACTGATGTGCATCAGTCCAGTGGATTTCACAAGTGTGGTCCGGATTGATGATGAGAAGCTGCTACTCAGGGGGAGCAGTAAGCATGGTTCTGAGGTAGTGGAATTGCAAGTATGTGCCCTTTGCCATTGATGTCAAAGGGGGAGAGAGGACATGTGAAAAACAAGTGGGTATTGATCAAAGGGGGAGCATTAAAGGAAGAGAAGACATGTGAATAGATGTTGTTGTTAGGGGGAGTTGTGATAGTAAAGAGACTTTCTTGTCATGATGGTTAAAACAGTTTTTCACATTATATGTTGCCATCAATGACAAAGGGGGAGATTGTTGCAAGTATGGGCCTAACTAGTGTTGTCATTGATGTCAACATACTCCTGTTACATTAATGATAAGGTTTGGATGAATTGTGTGCTGAGGATATTGAGAGAATTAGTCTCAATCAGGAACAGTGAAGAACAGTGATGACATAAGGCAAAAGTCCAAGATAGGATGAGGATAAGAGAATGTGGATTAAAGGGTTTGGAGATATGTGTCTTAAGATGTTTCAATAGAGATTTCAGAGGTCCACATGAAGATATGAAGAGGTTATGACAATTCAAGTGAAACCGGTTCTGGCAGATGTTCAGTGTTGACAGAGTGATACAGATAGGTCCAGTGAGATCCAGAAATGCATTCTCTAGTTCTACAAATTTGAGGAAGTGTTGGGGAAGTCTATGTGGTGTGTCAACTTGATTGGTTTGTGGTTTGAAGGTCTGGAAGTATCTATTCCTTTGTGACAGTAATGGCAGACTATGTTCTTGAGGTTCCAGATGAAGGAGAGAAGGATTTCAGTAAGTAGAGGATGTGCGGATGTTCTTGGGGTTTCAGGCAAGGTTGTGGAGGTCCTTAGATCATGCTCAATTCATGTTTATGGTCTGCATTAGAATTGGAGTCCTAGAAATAAAGAATAACGTCTGAATGTTGGTGTTCCTTCTGTAACTAGCCGACTAGATGAATTATACACCTTGTGGATGTGTGTTGACTTAGATATTTGTTCCTAAGTTGATGTCATGTATAAATAAGGGATTGTGGAGTCATTTCAAGGTGTGACTTGTGGAGATGAGTGTGTGGTAGCAAGGAGAAGAGCAAAAAATAGAGCAGAAGGTTTGGGCTTAAATGGAACTGACTCAAGCATGGTGAAGATGCTATCTTCCAGTTTAAGTATGTGATAATCATTCTTTTGTAGACAGTGTGTCTCTTGTAGGCAGTTAGCCTCTTGTGAGTAGTGTGCTCAGGAAGTGAGCCCTAACCGGCATGTGCCATTTTGTTTCTTCTATTCTTCTAACAGAGAATACAATCTTGGGTTAATCACCCCATGGTTTTTCCCTTAACCAGGTTTTCCATGTCAAAATCTTGGTGTCTCTTGTGTTAATGTGTTATCTGCTCTTGATTAAATGCATCAAGTTTCATGTTTGATTTATTGTTATACTATTAAGTGAATTTAAGTGTTGAAAGTAAAGAAAGTTTTGGACAACTGATTCACCCCCCCTCTCAGTTGTCTGCTCTAAATCTAACAATAAGGCCTCAAAAGAAGCCATACCTAAGAGTTGTGATAACCATTATTGTAGGAAAACTCTACCAAGTGTAAATAATCCTCCCACTTCAACTACTAATCCATTACATACACTCTAAGCATGTCCTCTTATACTTGATTCACTCGTTCAGTCTATCCATCAGTCTTGGGGTGATAAGCTATGTTAAAATTAAGTTTTGTGCCTAGTGCATGTTGTAAAGCTGTCCAGAAAGCTAATGTAAACACAGGATCCTGATCAAAAATTATCTTATGAGGTATACGATGAAGTCAAACAATATCATTTAGAAAAACTCTTGCCACCGAAGGTGCATTATACAATGATCTCACAGGAGAGAAATGAACCACTTTTGTTAACTTGTCTAATGTAACCATAATGGCATCATACCTTCAAGTAGTCAAAGGAAGACCTACAATGAAATCCATAGAAATAAGATCCCACTTTTATTCCAGGATTCTGTGAGGATAAAACAACCCTGCTAGATGATGGTGCTCATCCTTCACTCTTTGAAACTTGAGACATCTCGATACAAAATCAGCTATATCACTTCCCATACCCCCCCCCAAAAGTACAACTTCTTAATATATGTGTGTGCATCTTCTTAACCCCTAGGTGCACTGCATACAGTGCTCTATGTGCCTCAGCCAGCACAAAAGACCTAAGGTTTCACAAAGGGGGTCAATAAATATGTCCATTGTGCCTAAACAAACCATCAGAATCAAAAGAATAACCCCCAAACTTATCCTTCAAAACACCGTGGAGTTGATTTCCTGCTCTAAGTTTCTTGATACCAAGAGTCTGGGGGTAACTGTTCTGAAATGTGAGCTCCCAAATCTGTCTTCAAAGTTAGAGAGGATAACTCATGTTTTCTTCTACTCAAAGCATCTGCTACAATGTTCTCCCTTCCCTAGATGTACTGTACATTGAAATCATACTCACAAAGGAACTTCATCCAACGTCATTGACAGGCATTGAGATTAGGTTGTGTAAAGATATACTGAAAATTGTGATGATCTGAATGGAGCTTGAAATGATGCCCTTTAATAGAAAATGTTGCCATCTCACCAAGGTATGCACTACTGCCACTAACACAAGATCATGTGTGGGGTAATTAAGCTCATGAACTTTCAACTTACAAGACTCATATGCAATTACCTACCCTTCCTACATAAGGACGATGCCAAGACCCTCAATAAAAGCATCCGCACACATAACAAAATCAGCCAAAGGATCAAGTATCATTAAAATCGAAGCACTAGTGATCTTTTCTTTCAACAAATGGAATGCTCTCTCACATTGCTCTATCCAAACAAACTTTTTCCCCTTTTTTTGAAGAGACGTAATAGGATGGGCTATCCTAGAAAAACCCTCGACAAACCTTCCATAGTACCTAGCTAGACCCATAAAGCTCCAAGTGACCTCTAAGACATTAGTAGGAGCAGGTCATTCCACGATGGCTTTGATCTTAGCCCGATCCACTGAAATTCCATCCCCTGAAACTATATGACCCAAATACTGAATTTCTATTTGAAAGAAATTACACTTAGCCAAATTTTTGTACAACTAATTCTCTCTCAGACACTGTAAAACCAATCTCAAATATTCCTTGTGCTCTTCCTCATCTAATGAATAAATTAAGATGTCATCCAATAAAATTACCCCAAACTAATCAAGAAACGTGTGAAAAACCCCATTCATTAGACTCATGAACATTGCTGGTGAATTGGAAAACTTGAAGGGTACTACTATAAACTCATAATGACCATAGAGAGTCTGAAACATTGTTTTATGAATATCCACTTTTGCTATCCTCAATTGATGGTAACCAGATTTGAGATCTATCTTTGAGAATACTCTTGCTCCTTGTATCTGGTCAAACAAATCATCAATTCTAGGTAATAGATAATGATTCTTCACTGTCAACTTATTTAGTTGTCTATAATCAACACATAGGCACAAAGAACCACCCTTCTTCTTAATGAAGATAATAGGAGCACCCCAAGGAGAAATACTAGGGCAAATGTGACCCTTTTCCAACAAGTCCTCAAGCTAAATCTTAAGCTCCTAAAGCTCCTGAGTAGTCATCTTGTAGGGAACCCTATCTAGACAGGTGCTTCCTTCGAAACTAAGTCAATGTGAAAATTAATTTCCTAACGAGGTGGCATCCCTTTAATCTCTGAAGAAAACACATTAGCAAATTCCTTGAGAATAGGGTGGTCATTTAAAAATGTCTCAGGTCCCTCCTCAGACCTATCACTAACAGAGATAGCAAAGAGTTGGCAACCCTTACGTATACTATGCTTAAGCTACTTAGCTAAAATCATTCGAATAGAAATAGGTCTCTAAACTCTTGAGATCCTCACCGATTTACCCTTACCATCTAAGCATTTAATTATATTTTCCTCGCAATCTATCTTCACCTCATGGGTGTTCAACCAGTCCATAACCAAAACCACATCATATGAACCTAAAGAAAGAACTCAGAGATCCACCGATGTAGTGAACACACCAAGTCCTAGCTAACAATCTCTAACAACCAAGTTAACTGATGCTCTAGACCCAGTTGCTAACTCCACTTCCTAGTTGACCACCTACCTAATTGCCACTAGCCTGCATTGCTCCACTATTAAAGGGGACATGAAAGAATCCATAGCCCCAGAATCAAAAAGTATAGAAATGGTCACATGACCAATCATACCTAGGGTCTCAATCACTATTGCCTAATGCTCTACCTATCGATTATCTAGTACCACAAAAACTCTATGCAACCTCCCAACATCACCCACTATTGGCTCAGAAACACCTGCATGTTGACCTCCTGCTAATGGACAATTATAGGCTATATGTCATATACCCCCACAAGAAAAACAAGGTCCTCTAGATGGTCCCTAAGACTGCTCCTAAAACCATGTTTGGCTAGAATTAGCCTGACTGTCTCTAAGAGTCTGTTGCTGCATGTGCACTGACCCTACACTCTAAGTTAGATTTTTCTGATCTTTTCGTGAAGGCAAAACCTTCCAAGCCCATGGAGGACCTCCTTACACTACCTGAGTTTTCTAACTCTGATTTTGTTGTTGCAAATTAGGTTTAGGAGGGAGTGTATTTGTCCTATTCCCACCCCTTTACTGAAAAGATTGTTTGTTAAAATTCTGAGTCTATGGTGGTTGATTATAGTTTTGGTGATGGTCTCAATTATCCTACTTGTGGTGAATTTAATCAGCAATTAATGCTTTTTCCACTACCATCTGCAAGGTAGAAGGTTATGCCAACCAAATAGGTCCTACGATACTAAAATTAAGTCCTCTAACAAATCAATTCATTAGGATCTTCTCATCCTGCATATACTCAGTGTACTGTACAAATTATAGGAACTTATCCTCATATTGTTTCACCATCAGTCCCCTCTATTGCAAATCATGAAACTCGTCTATCCGACGTTACCTAAAGTGCTTTGTTATATACCTTTTTCTGAATCTCTCAAGGAACAACTCCTAGGTCAGCATGTCCATAGTATAATGATTCTTGCATTCCTCCTGACACTAGTAGGTAGCTATCATGCCCTTAAGCAAATTCACAGCCACTAGAGCCTTAGGATTGCTCCCATAATCCTTAAGTGCAAAGCACTTGTCCAATCCTATCAACCATGATTTTGCCTTGATACCCTCTATAGCACTAGCAAAAGAAGGTGTTGAAGATGTAAAATTTATCTAATCTGCTTTCCCAAATCTTGATGAACACCTCAATCCTCACCATGATCCCTTTGCCTAAACCTAGAAGGGGTACCATGATGCCCTAACTCATCTACCCTTTCACGAGATGTTGCCCTATCCCAAAGGGAACTATGCTCGTAATGAGCTAAAACATGCCTGACGAAGTGTTGAGACTGACCCCCAAGAGGATCTTGAACTGGTGGTGGAAGTATAGTCTATACCACATCTAACAACTACTATAAAACCTACATCATTTGAGGTGCCGGATCCATAGGTGGCTCCTACTGGATAGACTCAGATGGAACATGTTGCAATGGTACTGGATCTACAGGAGGAGTTTGAGCTGCCCCCTGAGACTAGGTACACTTATGCTTAGGCAACATCCCACATTAACAAAACATCCATTTAATACCTAGAGTTTCTAAAGTGTGAAAACCTGGTGCTTTGATACCAAATGTCATGTCCACATGTACACCATGTACAAATGGGCACACAAACACCATTTTTTTAAGGAACAAACTTGACAAGATTAAAACACTAAAATGCATTAAGTCTAAACTTTACCTATTGTTGTGAAATATCGTTGGTGAGGTTACTGATCAAAATTGATTTTCTCTCAAGACACCTAAGTTGGATATAAAAAGATAACATAATTAATATTTCTAAAGTATGATTTCCTAACATGGTTACTTTGATCTAGACATTTAAAAGTGTTAAGAGAAATCTTGTTTGAATGACACTATGCTTTAATGTAGAGTCCTAGTTAATAATGTTAGAAAGGATTAACAATATTAAAATAAATAATTCAACTAAACTAGACAATTTGATAATTTAACTTAACTAACAAGAGAACCATAAATTAAATTACTAAATTAATAATGAAAGATTAAACTAAGTTAAAACAATTAATTAATTAATTCAACAATACTTAAAAACACTATAAGTTTATGCTTTATTATCTAATTTATCATTTATCATTAAAAAAATTGAAATAATTGCTTTAAAATAATTATTAAAGTTACTAAATTTCTAAAAAATTTAAAAAAAAAAACTAAAATAAATAAGATATAATTACAACTATTTCTAAATTTGTTTAGTATTCACTCAAACTTAAAAAATATAAAGCAATTAAAAAGAGCCAAATTTGCTAACTAAAAAGATTCTTTTTACTTGATCTTATTCTTTTTTAATTTGGATTTTACATGCTTAACTATAACTTTTGATTTAAACCGGAATTTTATTTGCTTCAAGAATTAAGTTTTTTTTTATGCTCTATGTGTGCAGGGTTGGGAAGATGGAATATTTTAGAGCTGGAGTTTGACCATGGAATGCATTATGAGATTTCATTATCCATATATCTATATTTTGCATCTGATTTTTTTTTTAAAAGATTTACTTTTGTGTGATATTTATGTTTACACGGATTCATTTCTACCCATAAGGATGATATACAAAGGATAATTGTTTAAAATATATAGAGAGACTTACTCCAAACAAATACAAAGAAAATACAGAGGGCCATTAAGTTTTTAATTGATGCAAGGGAAGAATATATATATATATATATATATATATATATATATATATATATATATATATATATATATATATATATATATATATATATATATAACACATAAATAAATGCTACTAATTTCAATAAGTTTCAACACAGATCGTATAAATTTTCATAATTTTATATGTCAATAGTACGTGGATATTTCCACAGGAAATCTTTTAAGAGAAAAATAGTTTAAATCCTTTATGCTCTGAAGGTTTAGTTTAGAAAACTTTTAAAAGAAATTTTAAGGTGTTGGACCTGTGGGTGTGGCCTCAAGAGCCGCAGCTCCCACGACACCACAGGCCGTAACTTGTGGAGTCGTGGGTGGGCCAGTCCATAGTGGCCTACACAAAACACATGGAAACTTAACAATATTTTTTAAAAAATATTCTACTCTATAAATTTTAATCGCAAACAAATTACAATGATCACATTGAGTAAAAAAAAATCATATCTATATAAATGGAGAACATTTATTTGACAACACCATTTAATCTATGAAGTTTCTACTATAGAAATTATGAAATCAATAGTATACTTATATTAAATCAATAATTCCCAAAACCTCCTTTTGTTTTAAAAGAAAACGCATGTCTCAAAACTTACATCTCCATAGAGAAATTGATTTTCTCAAAAATAGATGGTACTCCTACGATTGATTTTCATAACAAACAGGTATTACAATTTCCACAGAAGGAAAACTACATATCAACTAAATACGTTATTCTTTCAAAAAAAAAAGTACAACTTCCAACTGTTGTCACTAACTTCCTTGAACAGAATTACATCCAAGAAACACCTACACAGATAAGACAAATTGGATGGCCTAGCATGCTCTCCACCCTACTGTAGGGTTGGAAAACCAACCCACCCCTGAGCTAGGGAGAATCTATCTAGAACTTGGTTTCAAAAGTTTGCAAACACACAAGAATTATTTTTAAACCAAATTTAAATCAACAAAAGACACCAGAATCAATAGATTCCTGAAAATACAGGGAAAGAGAGAGTGACCTCCTCTCTTGGGGAACAACAAAAAACAACTCTTCATCTTCATCACCTAACTACGGAGATATAACAACCCTTTAGATGTATAATAAACCAACTACAAAAAAATCACAACCCTTCGTTTAATATCAACCCAACTACAGAAATATCACAATCCTTCATTTAATATCAACCCAACTATAGAAATATATCAACCCTTCGGATCATGAATGTCAACCAAACTATGAATATTTTTCCCCAAAGAGATGTATGACACCTCTCTGGATATTTTAACAAAATTTTCCTCAAAGAAGAACATCAAATAAACAAACAACACAATCCATTAAAACATAAATTATGCATTCATATCCTACCTCTACCTTCCAACTTAGGAGAAGCACAAGATCTAGAAGTCACACAAAAAATTGCATGAGAAATACCAAAACAACAAAACTAACAAAATCCTTCAAAGCTTCTAGCTCCCTTCCATTATTCTCAAGACTTTTCATGTGAAACCCTCTTCTTCCCCCAAAACTCTTTTTAACATTCCAAAAAAATAAGTTTCCTCTTTTTCCCTAAAAAACAAAGCAAAAAGAATAAATTTAAAACTATAAATCTTCCTCAAAACAATAAAGTAATAAAAAGATAGAACAAAAAATCCAAATAAAACAAAAATAACAAATAATAAAACTAAACAATAAAATCAATAAATAAATAAATTAAATCATTAAATCCTCTCATGATAATAAAGAAAATATAATTAAATTAACAATTAAAAATATTTTATACATCACCTTTCTTTTTTTCCTCTCGGTTTTTCATGCGTATTATCTGATGTCACTTATTTATTATGCTTATCCTCTTGGCAGCTGTGATGTACTTTGATATGTGATCTCAGCGTAGTTGATTAATTTAGCACGAGGGAGCGGCCATTTCATTTTCTTTATTAAATTCATGTGTAATGATTCGATATTTACTCATCTTTCCTTTAATTTTTGATGTTCAAGTTTTGTGGTGGCTCCAAACATTTCATTTTCTTGCTTTTGGAGTTCTTCCAGTTTCTGTAGGGTTACCATGGGCTCTGTTCAGTGGAATTCCAGAATCTCTTGGCCAATCAGGAATTGGGAGCGGCCCCTCCTTGGTCTTTCTAATCTAAATTCTCTGCAGGAAGTCTTTAAAGTGTATGAGGTTTCTGTGGGTCGAGCGATTGTTCAGGTTTGTGATTCATCTTTCCTTTTTACTCCAGTGGCTATTTATCCTTCTCAAGATGCATCGTATTTTCTCTCTAATGCGATGGATCTTCTGCAAAATGGTGAAAGGGTAAGGGATTTGGGTAATATGTTTATTCAAAATGTACATTTTCCTGTTGATTCTTTTAACTCAACATTAGAGGACTATGATTTGCATGAGGGATCTGCACTTGTTGGAGGATTGTTTGACTGCAGGTTTTTATCCCGAACGCCTGCACTTCACTGCCTGTTTAACACTTTCATGCATGGGCTTCAAAATAATTGTATGGTTTCCTTCCAAAATGCTATCCTTTGTCATCGGCGAGAACTGGGAAATCATATGGCAGATAAAGCTATAGAAGTTTTCAATGCTTTGCACTTTTTACTCAATTACGTTCCTCCTCCTCTGCCTCCTCCTCCTCCCCAGCAAGCAAATGAGGAAGGCCCTGAAGCGAGATGTGTTGTTCAGATCATTGACATTGCTGATTAATGAGGCCTTGCTTCCTTAAGTTTTTTGCTCTGACTTTTGGGTGTCTAAGTCAGATTCTATGACTGTAATTATTTTTGAACTTCTTCCTGAATTAAGCTATCGCTGTTAATACTGGTTCGACTCTTTTTGAGTTGATTTTTTGACTGTATCTGTTCAAACTCAGGCTATAACCGGAGGTTTTCTTGTCCGGATTCTTTCATGCCGGTATGCCTTCCGAATCCAGAATTTTGTAATCTTTCTTTTTTAATATATTTTAGTGGTTTTTCACCACTTTTGTTTTAAAAAAAAAAACAATTAAAAATATTTTCTCCAATTAAAATCCATGACAAATAAAAAATTAAAATAATTTAAATTCCTTTCATTTAAACAAAAATTCAAATAATAACATAGCAAAACATAAATTTCACACCAACAAATTAACTTAGCCTTATTCCTCTAGGAAGAATAGGCTTGGGTAAACCACTGGTTTGAGACACAAAAGCACTGGATAGACCTCCGTATCTTATAAGCCTTGGCCACCCCCTGCAAAACTCCATTTGAAACATCAGATTGCCTTGAAATATATATAGCCGAAGCAACAATTTTAATAAAAGAAAATTACATTAAACATACTAGATCATTACACAAGTAAATTAAATTTCATATAATTGAACAACATCATATTCTTCCATAATTAAAATAAACATGTGCACAAAACTAACATCATACCATTTATTTGAACACCAATTTATCTATACACTTCATGAATAAACATCTAATAACCAATATGTCATAGATATAAAATCCCAACTCCACACATTAACCAAATAATAGTTTGAACCACATGTTTCAAAGTCCATAAAACAATATCAAAAAACAACAAATAACAAGTCCACAAGTCTAAAGTCATAAACACCAACATGTCTAAGCAAAATAAGAGGGTAGGCTTTACATTTAGATCTATCTACTTATGCATCTTGTCATGATTGTAGAAGTTCATAATTATGATGTTTTGAAACCCTTTCCTTTCTCACCCTATATTTTGAACTTTTTCTACATCAAGTGGTTAGTTTAGAACTAGATTTAGGAAAATAATTCAAAGAATTAGAAACTAGATGATGAATTGGTGCTTCCATCTATAAGCCATTTTTAGATTTACAAATCTAGGAAACATTATTGAGTTAAGGGTTAAAACTAGATCTTGTTATTTTAAGACTTAACCCTATTGTTAGATTCAAATGAACATCTTGTGTAAGTCTCTTGTGTAAAAAATAATTCAAATCAAGCTAATGAGTTATCTTGTAAGGCCAAGACCTAGATGCAGAGACCTTGGGGTAGTCATTTTGTATTATTTGGTATTTGATTCCTTTCAAGAGAGGTAAGGTACTCAATATTTGATCTAAATTGAGCAATGTGCTAAAACACCCATCAACACTTACCCCACACTCTTTGTCACTACCTAGAAAACTTCTCTTTTGTCCTCAATGCAAGTTAGTAGGAACTCTCTATAGAGAGAATTAGCAACAAATAAATATCATCCTAGATTGTGGTATGCAACCCATTTAAATGGTATGGCACATTCTCTATGGAATCCTCTATATAACCTACTTGGATGCTGAGTCTATAGAAATTTTTGATGTACTCCTTTACAAACATCTTTTCCTACTACAACTTCTAAAACTTCTTGAACAACTCCAAATTATAGTTGGGAAATAAGAATTTACCCTTCAACTATGCAACCATCCTATCTCATCTAGTGATATTCAACCTATTTGTCTCTAGATACTATCTTTCTACACATAATCCTACCACAAGACTACATGCCCCTTCAACCTAGTGGTCCATACTTGGCTCTCTCAAGGTTTTCAATAGATTCAAGCTCAAATAGTTTTCTAGGTTATTGATCCAATTCAATAATTCATTAGGGTCCAAACCACATAAATAAAAAGGGAGGCCAAACCTAAGATTATTTTAACTCTAAAAAATGCTCTGTCAAACTTAACATTTACACTAAGTTTATCCTCTAAACTAGAGGCTTCTCAATGGCATGATTTCTAAATTGGTCTATTATCATCACTATCATCTTTAGCTATGACCTGTGATGCTTAGAATCAACCCAATCATGATGCAAGTGAGTTAGACCCTAATGCAACACATGGAACTACACCCTTGCTAGAGGCGAATATCTAGTCACTCTCACTCTCATGGAAGAAGCCAGTCAAGTGGTGGTAGGATTGAGGGATTGTTCTATTCACAAAGAATTAGAACATCATAGATAGTTGTTTAATTAATTTTGTGGGCTATTTTTGTTCATGGTTGATGGTTATGATTCACATTATTTAATTGTTGTGGGTGAAGACCTTGAATTAACGTTGTCGTTGTTATGCATATATGACCCAAAGGGTCACTCATTCTTATCGCATTTAATTCATTTTTTGTAAAGAGGTAAAAAAGACATCCAATATTCACTCTTCTAACTTGATGAGTTCTTCAAGGAGTCTAAGTTATTTATAATAGAGATCCTCTTATTGTTGTCATTGTTGGTTTTGTTGCTCAATTTATCTCAAGATTTCTATTTGTTCTTAGGCTTCTTCTTCTATAGGGTTTTCTTGAGCTGGATGGGTTTCCCTTATCTCATCCAAGATTATTTTGATCCAATCTTCTCTCACTCTAGGGCACATCAAGTGTGAATGTTGAGTTGAGTGAAATGGAAGACTCAAATTTTCTTTGAGTTTTTTGTGTTGCATGCCTTGTAATGAAGTCAAGGGCTTTCCTTTTGCTTGAATGTTGTTGATTAATTATTTTGTTTAATATAGCATGCATCATGTTGAAATCGATGGCTTTCCTATTTTATTGAATGTTTAAACGTATGTGCCTCATGATGGGATTGAGGGCTTACTTCTTTGTTTGAATCAAAAGTTTTGTGCCTCATTGGGATCAAGAGCTTACTTCTTTGTTTGATGTTTTTGATGTTTAATTGATTTTCTAAATGTAATTATTCTAAATAAATGTAGCTTTTCTTTTTTATTGTTTTTCCCAACTTTTAAATATGATCTAATTAACACTTGCATGAAATTGAAATCTCTTATGGATGAAAATCTAAAATGGCTTTTTCCTAGATTAATTTTTCTAATGTTTTTGTCTTTGTGGTTTGATTTTAGATGTTAATTACTCTAATAAAAGAAAAATGCATCGATTCTACAATAATAGGAAATGGAACCTTGAACTAGCAAAGAAATGAATTCTAATCTAATACAAGAGAAAATGAATTACTTAAGGCTGAGAGAATTTGCTAATTACTACTCCTAAGTGCCTTTTTAAAGCATAAAGAACCTATGAATAAATAGTGAGTTCTAGTGCTAGGATTTTGTCCTCAAAGATCTAGTATCATCTATCTTCATCTCTATAGTAATTGGGTCCTCCACTTGATGATAGGAAAAGATAGGGATGTGAGCTAATTGGGATTGGTTAAAAATTTGATTAAAAAAAAAGGGAAAATGTTCACAAGGTCCTATATGAGAACAAAAATGGTATGGAGTCTATAATGTGCAAATAAGAAAATTAGCCTCCTCTAAAACAAGAGTTATGGGTTGAGAATCAACACTAAAGGTGGAGCTTTCTTAGGAGTGAAATAGAGAGGTGATGAGAAGAGGATAAGAGATCGATTGAGATATCACTAGGGATCGATTGGGATTGAAATGCATACTAATTGGGAAAAGAGAAAATAATTAGGGGGAGTGGTGGTTCAGTCAAATAGGAGAGAACTCTCAATTAGAAACAAAAATAGAAGTAAACTAGGTGAATTGAAAGAAATCATGTATGCCAAAAGATTATAGAGTCACCCCTTTTGGGAATTGGGTCGAGTAAGTGCAAGAAGATGAGTACACTTTTTCATCAAAAAAATGGAAGTGTTTTTCCTATTTTTTAAATTTTGTCATACTTGGAGTGAAAATTTGAAGAACTTGCACATAAAATATTAAGATGATGTAAAAATAAGAAATGTAGGATTTTGTTTCTAGTTTTCAAATATGTATTTTTTTCTAATACCCAAATGATGAAAGTTGGTTTTTTATTGGATGTACAAAAAGTGACTTTTAAAAGTCCCCTATTTTTTGTCAAAGTATGCATGTGTACGACCAACATAATTTGACCTAAATGAAGGCATTTTGCTAATTCCTTTTGTGGAAAGATGCACAGGATGAATTTTGGTTAGGATATTTTTTTGTAAATTTTTGATAAATATTTTTTTAATTAATTTTTTAATGGCCCTAATTAGTGTTTTTTAAAACCCCTCATGTATGGCCAACACAATTTGAGCTAAACTAAACAATTGACTAAAAGAAAATCATCATGTAGAGAAGTATATCTAGAGTGGTCAGACATAATTTTCTTTTCAAGAAACTTTCAAAATCAAAAGTCATTAAAAAAATAGTAACGTATGTTATTTCAAGTTTATGATTCTGTCTGGTTAGAAAATAATTAATAAATACAAAATTATGTTCAATAGTAGAAAAAATTACATATTTGAAAACTAGACTTTTAGATCTACAATGGGTTTTCATTTCGTTAAAATATCCTGGAAAAAAAGAAGTCATCAACCACAATGGTGAAATTAGTTTTTTCTCGTATTGTTTTCATGGTCTCCTAGTTGCAAGTTAGTTGTAGGTCCAAGGCTTAGGCTTGGGTTTCCAAGACTTTACCAGGCCTACAACTAATGCAAATTGGTGGGTTTGTAGTTTGAATTAATTAGAAATGGGTACCTGCTTGTAAACAGGTGTACGTTCGTAATGGGTACCTATTACAAACAGGTACCCATTTTAAAAATAATGGGTACCTATTATTTTTTAAAAAATGGTACCCATTTCAAAATGGGCACCCATTTCTTATTTAGCCATTTGTTTTTTCATAAATTTGTAGCACGACAGATACTCTACAAAATTCTTTTTTACCAATATGGCTAACAATGATGAATTTTGTGACTTTTTTATATGCAAAGTGTCAATTTGAGCTCTCCACGGGACATATTTTATGTAATTTTTACAAGGATTCAACCATAAGGAGCATTTTCAGATGGAATGAAATAGAAAATCTAATTTTTACAAGGATTCAATTTCTTGGAGAGATCAAACAAATATCAAGCAAATATCATATTGAACAAAGGATCTACATCTACTTGTATTTCATAAATTTTAAGAAGGGATCCAACTCTAAGTATAATATAATATTATTTGTTGATGTTAGCAACACATTTTGGTAATTATGGGATCAAATAAATGTCAACAAAAAAAGAAGCGCAAGGTTATGACAGATGAAGAAATTGAAGCACATTGAGAGAAAGAGGCAAAACAACAAAGAAATAGGAGAGAGGATTAAAAAAATGAAGAATGATATAGCATCTAGTTTAATGACTATTGAAGAAGAGAACATTGAAGAGAACATTGAAGAGGAGAATATTGAAGAGAACAATATGGATGAAGTGAATGTAGAATATGCAAATGTGAAAGAGGTCAAGAACATGGAAAATGCAAATATAAGAGCGAATCCAGGTATTGCTTCAAATCCCTTGAATGATAATGAGATTAATGATTTAAAGCAAGATGGATAGAACATTGTTGAGATAAATGCTTCTACTACAAACAAGACAATAAAAAATGAAAATGAAAACCCTTGTATGTGTGAAAATGAAAATATTTTTTTAAAATTAAAAGTAATGTTTTGAAGGATCTTCATAGTAAGATATCTTGGAGACAAATTTGAACCCATGCAAATAGATTGTACAAACAATTTTTTATAGAAAAACTCTTGGATTTTAATGCCAACTTGTATTACAATTGATGAGAATGTCAAAAATGAGAAAAGTAATGAAAAAATTAGGCATATTTGTAAAACCCAAAAAGGTGGATGGATCAATGGAACAAGTTATGTCTAGTGTTCCTATTGCTAATGGTTCTATTGGAAAAATAGTCGATCTAAGGATAAGAATGCAGCACATCAAGCATTAACAACTGCTTTAGTTAATAAATTAGTTGTGAGAAAAATAATGATAAGTAAGACAAGTGGATATTTAAATGTGCATGTTGTAACTTTAAGAAGAGCAGCAAAGAGAAGAGTAAGTATTGAAGAGGATCCAATCAACCAATGTTGGACTTGTAGTGGTAGACTACCAAGGTCTGACATGAAATTAAATAATGAAGTTAGGTCTTTGATTGAAAAATATTGGCATGATAATACAAGGGTTTCATCAAATTCTAAAGATGTTTTGAAATTAAGGGTGGGGTCAAAAATCATGATCCTCATCTAAAACATATTTTAGACATGACTCAAATAGAATTATATATATAATTTCTAGATGATTCAATTATAGAAAACTTTAACATAAGTCAAAGATCATTTGATAAATGTAAACCTTGGTATGTCAAGATTAATAAGCAACAAATCTCTTGTTGTTGCAAAACTCATGTGCAATTTCATTATTATTATGATGTTTTTTGATATATACGTTGTACTTTGCATACTAACCAAATTATGCAAGAATGTGGTATTAATATGCCACCTACAACAATTAAGGAGTTTATAACAAGTTTACTTTGTGAAACAACTAATGGGCAATTCTTTTTTTCAAAACCATGTGTTTCTAGACAATGCAATAGATGTGACTAACTTAACCTTTCATTGTTAGGAGAATGCATGCATGAAAGTATTTCACATGATTTTGAACAATACTTAGTGGATGTGAAGAGGTTCACCAATGTTCAATATTCATTAAAGGATGGAAAAACTAGAAAGCATTGTGAGTTAATCACAAAACAAAGTAGTGTACATGCATTCATCATAGAGTTAAAAAATAAGATTGTGTATAAATATGTGAAACACTCTCAATATGTTCGGTGGGTTGATGAACAATCCCATAGATATAAGAACACATTTCCAATTGGAACTATACTTTCAATGGCTGACTTTGTAGAAAACTATACCCTTGCTCCACGAGAAGATATTCAGTAACAACATTATAACTCAATACAAGTGGCCATCTTTGTCCATATTGTATACAGACATACAGTTGACAATACAGAAGATGACAGAAACATTTTGAGGGAGTACCATTTCTATGTGAGTGATAATCAGTTACATTCATCAGAGTTTGTGCAATATTGTTTCAAAGTATTTAATGACAACTTATTTAAGAAGGACAAATCCAGATGACACAACATCTCATATGGTCAAACAGTTGTATAGGACAATTCAAAAATGTTTGAATGTTTTATTGATTAAGTAGGGTCCATAAAGAAAATAATATCCAACATATGTGGAGTTTCTTTGAAGCTAGACATGGTAAAGGAGAACATGATGGAGATGGAGCATGTGTGAAAAGAGCTCTTTCTAGGGAGCAACTAAAATTTCATGATGCAACAAAGTTTCAAGTGTTGGAATTAGACCGGACAACTGAGAGGGGGGGTGAATCAGTTGTCACACAATATAAACTTTTTCTGTTGTTAACCATTTTTATTATCTTACTACCAGATTAATGATGTAAACATTAAAGCATAGATCAACAACATAAGAGCAAAAACATAATCAACACACTTGACACCAATATTTTGATGTGGAAACATGGTTAAGGGAAAAACCACGGTGGGGGTTAACCCACAAAGATTTGTACCCTGTTAAAAGTACTTTAGAAAAATAGAAGGCACATGCCTTCAGGCGCACTGCCCAGAGCTCACTACTCAAAAAGAGAGGCTCACTACCTACAAAATTTATTTAGAATAGAATGAATTAACTAAGAAATAGCATCTACTTCATGCCTAGTTCAGTTTCAATGAATGCTCAAAACCTCCTACTTTGCCTTGAATTCTTCTTTACTAACTTCACACTTCATAGTGATCTTGCTTCTTTTCTTCTCTACTCTACTTCTGATCCTTTATTCGAATTTAATTTATTTTACTCAAGGATGATGTTTAACAAATCTTCAACAAGTATTTATATACTTCACCCATCTTGGAATAATCAACAAGGTCGACCAAACTTAACGGTGGATCTTTACACTATCGACCAAACATAGATGAGACTCAAATATTCCTCTAATAACACACCATGCTTCATAAAATGATCTTTAGATCATCCGCAACATGCTAGGAACATCCGGTTGGCCAAGGCTAGGAAGAACAACAACTTTAAAGAGGAAATCTTCAATAACAAGCTCAAACTCTAATGCGGACCTCCAACATAGTAGCCACATGATCCAGAGACTTCCACAAGCACATTGAACTCACTAATAACATCCACCCTAAACCAAATTACCAAAATCATTTGTATGTTCCTCTAGAACCTCAAGAACACTGCCTTCCATGACTGTCAAACTAGAGAGATAGCTTGTAGGCCTCCAAACCACAAACTACTAGAGTTGATGATACACACTGACTTCCCAAACATGCCTCTAGATCTACAGATTAGCATTTTACGTTATCAAAGCAATCCAGACCTCTTTCCTGTCACTCTGTTTCTCCTAAGTATTGAAAGAACTAGTTCTACTCAGATGGCCATAACTTCCTGAGATCATAATGCAAACTTCTCAAATCATAACTGGAGATTCAACAGAAAATCTTCTACTCATCCATATGGTCTGCATACATTGATCATCATTAATTTTCTCAATATCCTTAGCAATCTGGTCTTCTATACAAATAGAAAAATAGGATACAGTTGACACCAATGGCAACAAGAATATGTTAACATCAATGACAACACCACTTAGGCACATATTTGCAACAATCTCCCCCTTTGTCATTGATGGCAACATATGATGTAAAAAACTGAATTCAACCATCAAGACAAGAACTTCTCCCCCTTTCTCTTCTCACTTCTGCAATTACTTTCTTTATTTCTTTACTACTCCCCCTTACATCAGCAACTAGTTTTTCACATGACTTCTCTCCCCCTTTGACATCAATGGCAAAGGGCACATATTTGCATCCTTTACTCCCCTTTTTATTTCAGACTGATCTCCAAAGTTTGCGTACTAGCTACTCCTTAGAATAGTATTTTTTTAACATCAATCTGGATCTCAAGATATGACTAAGAATTCCACCAAACTGATGCACCTTAGTGCATCTTAGTTCTTATTCAGAGGGGTAATAACCCCTAACTTCTCTATGAGATATTCAAAGGTATCCTTGGGAAGAGGCTTAGTGAAGATATTTGTAATCTAATCTTTGGATGACACAAACTCCAACTTGACTTCATTCTTATTTACCTTCTCTCTCAAGAAATGAAATTTGATAGATATATGCTTTGTCTTTGAATGCAACACTGGATTCTTTGAGATACTTATTGCACTAGAATTATCACAAAAGATTGTGACTAGCTCCTCAAACACAACTCTGATGTCCTTCAACATTTGCTTCATCCATAGAACCTGAGTACAATTATTTTTTGTTGCTATATATTCTACTTTTGCAGTAGATAGAGATATTTCCTCTTGCTTTTTTCTCATCCAAGAGACCAATCTTCTTCCCAAGAGAAAAGAACCACCACTAGTACTTTTTCTATCATCCACATCTCCTACCCAATCAGCATCTGTATATGCATGAAGAGTAAAGTCATTGTCTTTTGGATACCACAATCCATAATCAATTGTCCCCTTGAGATATCTAAAAATTCTTTTGACTACCACAACATGGGATTCTTTTGGATCAGATTGAAATCTAGCAACAAGTCCAATGTTGTTCATGATGTCAAGTCTGGTCTGGGTCAGATAGAGCAATCCTCCAATCATTGATCTATACCTTTTTTGATTTGCCTTAGGTGAATCACCATCTTTACTTAACATGCATTCATTTACCATAGGTGTACCTTTTGGCTTTGAATCTTTCATTCCAAACTTCTTCAGCCATTCTTTCACATACATGGACTGAGATATAAAGATACCTTTATCTGACTGAACAATTTGCAAACCTAGGAAGAAATTCATCTCTCCAAACATTGACATCTCAAATTCACTTTTCATCTAGTCAGCAAATGCTTTGCACATACATTCATTTCCACCAAATGTAATGCCCCGTCATGCAACCCTAGAGAGAGTTAGACTAAGAAGAACAAAATACCAAAAATAATTTTTTTTAAAGCAAGTAAATGCAATAACAGTAACCAAGGATAACATAATACACAACATAAAGAAAAGTGCACTTCTAACTCCTCTAGGGAAACATAACTGCATCAAAGAATAGAAAATTAAAATCACACAAGTGATATATATCATAGTGCTACAATAGAAAGAACAACTTTTACATTTGCAAGATAGATGATTATACAAAGTCACAACACAAGATTACAAGACCGATCACATCGGTTTACAAATGAATACAAAAGAGAGTATACAACAACGCTGAAAGTGGGAAGCAATCTGGAACTGGAACACCTCTGCATAGGACTCAAACTGAATCTCCAAAAAGGCCAATGGATAGCTCTGCCTCCCAACCATGTTGAACCTTGAGGTCCACCCCTCCAAGCTAGGAGATAACAACAAGGATTCCACCAAGCCAAAGAACAACATCTAAAATAACTAAACAGCAACAAACTTGACACAACTGACCATATCAACAAAACTACACAAGACAAGACATCACTCCAGAGGCACAACCAAAAGAAACAACTAAACTACATAAGGAGAGTGTCATCGCATGGTCCTAGCATGGGTTACCCAGGCTATCTATCACCAGAAGCTGACCCCCATCTATGGTTACCCTGGTAGCCTCTCTCTAGGCACCGGCCCCACAGGGTGATGCATGCGGAGCCGACAGGTCCTCTCATGGAGACAAGGAGGTCAACCTTGCCAACCAGGCCTTCTCATCCCATCCTTAACCTGTGGGAGCACTCAAGGCATGGGTGAGGTTTCTTACTTATCTTGTTAAGTGTTTTAATACCCCAACCCTCTTGATTAAGTTATTAAGTTTCCACTTACTACAACTTCCATGGGGTTACCCAAGGGGCCTCTCACTAGGCACCGGCCCCACCATGAAAGCCACTCCTTTAGGGTTCTCTGATCAATCATACATTCCACCTCATACAGGTATAAAAGTCACAAAACATATCTGACCCATAACTTATGCCATTCACTAGGCCACAACAAAAGTTGTTAGATTCCCTTCAAAATTTTGAAGCAATAAAATCTAGAAACCAAGCACTATTCCCAAGAGACAATTTTTCCATTCATTACAAGACATGATAGTCCAATCATCCCAATTCATTAACATGCCACTATCTAAACCAAGACCAAGGCACCACACCTCTAGAGTTAGGTACTACCAATAGAAAAAGTAACCATTTACTAACAAGGACAACGCTTCCACAATTAGACACCAAGTACCCATGACATCTCTCAAGATTCACACTTCACAGTTAACCAAATCATGAACATAAACTCCACCCTAAGAAACATAATGCTCAACTACAAACATAAGATATGACTAAGGAGAAGATCGAGCAAAGAGGTTCAATGGACTCCTAATTCAATCAAGAAATCAACTTACACCAAGTTATCACAAATAGCAAAACTTCAATACTCCAGTAATTAATATGGAAAGGAAGGTGGACCATAAACCGAACATCCTTACTTAAACAAAAGTCAAGGAAGACTCATAAAAATAATTCCATTAATAACACAAACCCAAGTTAAAGACACTCTACTTCCCCGTGATATAATCAAAACACAATTCCTTTTTCTTTTTTCAAAATAAAAGTATCTAAATGAAGGAATACCTATACAATGATATCCACCATTTACATAGCACAAAATAGAATATTACAAGCCCGAACAAACAAATTAATATTTAACAAAGTAAATAATACCCAAAGCACAATATTGTTACCTCATGAAACAAGAACATTAATACAAATTATTCTAAAATTTCCAAAGACAACTATAATTATAAAACATAACTTTTCATCAACATGATTACTACCTTTAATTTTAATAATGAGAACCACTAGATCATATAAATCGCCACCTAGAACATAAACCCTTTACCCACTACTAATTTCTCAAGAGACAAATACATAAACACATTAACTTCCTATTGTCCATATCTATAAGAAAGTATATTTCTCTTTACAACAAAGATTTTCATGCTATATAAATCCTTCTCAAGATAGAATTAATAATCATATGATAACAAAGTTACCATATTTGATTTCTAATACAAAACCCACTAATTTAATAAAAGAAAACAACTATACCATATCCCAATATCCATAATAAACATATACTTCTAATTTTAACCATCCTCCATTATAACTATAAGCATCAATGAATCAAACTTAAAGCAAGGTCACTAGGAAACAATTACAATTTCAAACAAACTTTTGAGAAACCTAAGCGAATTCCTAAAAATTACCTCTCAAACTTTAAATCAAATCAAGGATATCTCCTAAGATTCGGGGTTTCCCATAAAAGAAGCTACCACTTAAGTTGCTAGAAAACAAATCTTAAACAAGTATATTTCCTTAACATTAAACCGCTTGTAAATTACAACACAAAGCGAAGGAAATCTCCTATCCACATGGGTCACCATTTATCCATGCCACAAAAAGAAATTTCTAATGAAACAATAATAAGGAAGATATTTTCCTATTCACAATAGTTCTATTGGCATACTTCTATCTACCATCAACGCTATCCTCACGAAACATCTTCAATTACAAATATTTCACTTAAGGATATAAGACTACCGACTAACTACATCCCAAAAGGAGACACTTGACTTAATTGATACTGACCCACTACATTTCCAAAAGGCAGCACTTGTCTTACTTGATACCGACCAACTCCATTCTAAAAGCTATGAACACCAGCCTACTCAAGGCTGAGGATATGCTGTGGTACCAACAACTACAGCCTAACCCCAGTGGCATAAGAAGAAATAAACTGCAACATAAACAATATAAACAATGACATAAAGAATATAAACAACGACTCTAACATTGTTGTGGTCGACTATGAACAACTACTCCTTCGATGGCGGTGACAAAAGAAAACAAGTGAATAAAATCAAAAGGTACCCCATAACGACAGCAGAGTCTAAGGCCAATGACAAAACAATAATTATGACTAACATTTAAACATATGACATTACATAGCTCGCGGTCACAGACAAAGGTTTGCATCACAAGTCAAAACCACCAAAAACCACACTATCGACCCATAGATTTCTAAACATATGCTGAGTTTAAAAGAGAATCTACCAAAGAGGGACTACGACTGAAGAGGAATTCAGTGACCTATCTAAAGAAAGAAATGGCAATATCTATAAAATGTTACTAATTTCAAGCATAGCATAATTATTTTTCTATTGCTTCTAGCTGAGTTTTACTCAAATACAAATGTTGAAAGAATGTTTCTTAACCACAAAGGAATTGTTTAAAGTAGATAAGAAGAGTTACAAGAGATACTTCACACAATCCCAGTTCTAAGACATGGGTACAAGGTAATTTCTCCATTAGAGGAAATGTTGATGGTACAAGATCTGCATCAATGCTACAGAAATAAAGGCAAGGACTCCAAGGTAAAAGATTTAGGAATAACAGGAGGGCCAAAAAGTGGTTGCAAGCACAATAGATTGCATAAAAAAATATATATGTAAGGCCATCTGCAGGGATGGAGGAGCATTAGCATAGCCTTGAAAGGAAGTCAACTCAATCCAGTTGTCACAGAATGAGAGCAGAAGAAATTTATTAAAGAGAAAGGCACATTGATGTGTAATTTGGATCCTCTTCTTACTAGGCAATCCACATCTGTCTGACAGATAAGTATGCAATAACGACAGGGACAAGGGTTTGATTAAAGCTTAACACTAAGTCATCTGGTCCACTGGATTGAGATTACAATGTGAGTTTACATATTATGGGTACAAGAATTCAGAAGGATTAAGACAAAGGTTGAACCAGAAGAATCCATCATTGGAGGAATCTATAGGGATTGGAGCAACATTCAACTTCTAGGCACCAATACGATACATGTCACATAGATAATAAATTTCAATTTACAGAATCATGCACGTGTCACACACAGGACATGCTAGTTCCACACATAGAATCATGCTATAATGAAACATAACTTACAAGATACAATAATTGTAAATTCACAAAGAGGGACAAACCACACACCCAAAAATTCAGTTCCACCTCAAAATTTCCCCAACTCCTGCAACCAATTTCCTTGTTCTTCCTCTTTCCAACCCTTCCAAATAAGATTTTCCCCCCCTTTACAAAAATGATTCAACTCATAAAATAGATGCAGACATGCATCTATTACCCAACAACCCACTCCTCTGGAAATTCAAAAATTGCTATAAAAAGAGATTCTCTAAATCTTACAATTCAAAATTGACAACCCAATGCATTAAATCACTTACCAAAAATTTATTCTTAACCAAATAAATACTAATTACCTACAACTACAATTTATGACACAATTTACTCTTGGGTAGCAGATAATTAATTCTAGATTATAATAAAATTTAACCAAGGTGTCATTCAAGCTTCAAGCTAAACCAAATATTAAAACATAATAGTAGCATCATTAATTAATAATAAATCATTAAAGTATTTTCCAACTACACAAGGGCAAAATTAACACGATGCGATGATACTCCAAGACACAAGATAACAAAATATAAAAGGCAAGGACCAAGCGACACAACACAACTCGAGACCATCACAAAGACAAGGACCAACCTAATGGAATAGACCTCACGTTATCTCCCATCACTGATACCCATTGGTGCAAGAACCTGCTCAAACCTACTATATCAGGTGTAGTCGAGGCTTAGTACCTGCATCCTACATCTGAACAATAGATTGTATGTGATTAAATACATATATATCTACACACAGAGAGCCACAGAATCGCGACACAGTAGGGTACTTGAAGCGAGTAGTACTACACTGTCTCCGCTCTTGAAACAATATCATAACAACATTTATCTGAATTCAAATACCACAAATCAAATGACACATGTCTAATTATATCAGTCAACATAGTTCATCAAGATCAAAATAAACATAAATCATAACCTACTAATCAAATGTCTTAGAACTGTATTAATGCAATGAAAGACTAATGACTGTCTCCGACTGACAGAGAGCAATGCCGAACTACCACTATCACAAGCCAACAATGAGGGGGCACTACATCCTCCCCCCTAAAACTTGACTTACTCTTGGAAGTCATAGATTAGGGTAGAAACATAAATTATTATTATTGCCATATTCCATTGCCAACATTCTTGTCTATATTCAACAATTGTTCACAAGACAAGAAGAACATCTGTTCTTTACCTTTATGGCATATCGTGTGATCTACATATATCTAATTACACTTTTTCGGCAATCTCATACAATACAAAGAATTGCAGTCATCTGTAATTACGGAAAAATTCATCTCATATCTTATTTCCACTAATTACCAACCATGCAAAGTGCAATTCTCCGCGAAGTCTTCCCTTGAACATAGTATCAAAGGTTCGAAATGAACATGATAGAAACAACACTTGCCACAAAATGGGGCCAATAGAATCAAACATTCAAAATTTCCACCATAGAAAATTTAAAAATAAATAACAATCCACATGGAAAAAATAATCAAATCCAACTTTAAGTCACAAGGTGCCAGCAAATTTCAAAAAATCAAGAATAAAGAAAAGAGTCTTGGTGACCATTCCTGACATAAGCAGGTTCAAAGGAAGAAAACTCCTTGTTAACCCCTCTCACTACACATGAAACAACTATCAAAATTTCCAAAACAACCAAATTACAACAATTTTACATCACGATGTGACTAATTTTAGCCACAAAAAGGGAGTATCCGTTACACAACACTCAAGGACACAAGGTCCAGAATGTGTTAGAGAATGTACACCAACACTCAAACAATTACATTAACTACATTCTCTTATCTAAACAACTTCTATCTTTAATACAATACCATTTCTTTCTACTAACTATGGAAATATGCAATTGCTTCCTTATGTAAGAAGATATAAAAGGAATGTATGATGTTACATACAAGAATAATTCAAACTATAATTGACTTTCGTTATCACATACCTAATCTCATAGGCCCAACCCAAGCTCTCATTTGATCTCCTGCATACAATTCTTACACAAGCATATACAATGATAACTTCCATAAATTACAACAATTCTTCCATAAGAGGTCATGACCATCTAGGGTTTAGTCATAGATTTCCAAGCAACCAAGTAAATATGTCAACATCACATAACCACATAACTCATACTGCATGATGTCACCAGATGATTAGATGTATTAACATTCAGGGAGAACATATTGTTAGATGTAACATCACATTTCCAGAGAAGAAGGAGAAAGAACATAGCAGACACATAAGTAGCATAAAGCATTCATTTCTGAAAGAGCAAGTCTATAAACTTATCAACTTTCATACTAATGCCTACATGTGTGAGATACTATTACCAACTCACTACAATGAGAAAATTGTTTAACCTAGGGTAACAACAACAATCCAGAGGTCTCAGTGTTACAACCTGGGATTAATCTACAGAGTTTAAGCACTAGGTCACATAATGGGCTCAATTGTGACCAAAGTACCCAGTGTTTAAACCTAGCTCTAATACCAAATGTAATGCCATGCCATGCAACCCTAGAGAGAGTTAGACTAACAAGAGCAAAACACTAGAAATAATTTTTGTTTTAAAGAAAGTAAATGCAATAATAGTAACCAAGGATAACATAATACACAACATAAAGAAAAGTACACTTCTAACTCCTCTAGGGAAACATAACTGCATCAGTGAATAGAAAATTAAATCCACACAAGTGATATACATCATAGTGTTGCAATAGAAAGAACAAATTTTACATTTGCAAGATAGATGATTATACAAAGTCCCAATACAAGATTACAAGACTGATCACGTCAGTTTACAAATGAATGCAAAAGAGAGTATACAACAATGCAGAAAGTAGGAAGCAATCTGGAACTGGAACACCTTTGCACAGGACTCGAACCGAATCTCCAAAAAGGCCAATGGATAGCTCTACCTCCCAACCATGTGGAACCCTGAGGTCCACCCCTCCGAGCTAGGAGATAACGACGAGGATTCCACCAAGCTGAAGAACAACATCTAAAATAACCAAACGACAACAGACTTGACACAACTAACCATATCAACAAAACTGCACAAGACAAGATATCACTCCAGAGGCACAACCAAAAGAAATAATTGAACTGAGTAAGGAGAGTGTCATCGCATGGTCCTAGCATGGGTTACCCAGGCTATCTATCACCAAAAGTTGGCCCCCATCTATGGTTACCCTGGCAGCCTCTCTCTAGTAATCGGCCCCATAGGGTGACGCATGCGGAGCTGACAGGTCATCTCATGGAGACAAGGAGTCAGCCTTGCCAACTAGGCCTTCTCATCCCATCCTTAGCCTGTGAGAGCACTCAAGGCATGGGTGAGGTTTCTTACTTATCTTGTTAAGTTTTTTAATACCCCAACCCTTTTGATTAAGTTATTAAGTTTCCACTTACTACAACTTCCATGGGGTTACCCAAGCGACCTCTCACTAGGCACCGGCTCCACCATGAAAGCCATTCCCTTAGCATTCTCTGATCAGTCATACATTCCACCACATACAGGTATAAAAGTCACAAAATAGATCTAACCCATAACTTACGCCATTCACTAGGCCACAACAAAAGTCGTTAGATTCCATTCAAAATTTTGAAGCAATAAAATCTAGAAACCAAGCACTATTCCCAAGAGACAATTTTCCCATTCATTACAAGACATGATAGTCCAATCATCCTAATTCATTGACATGCCACTATCTAAACCAAGATCAAGGTACCACACCTCTGGAGTTAGGTACTACCAATAAAAAAAGTAACCATTTACTGACAAGGACAACGCTTCCATAATTAGACACCAAGTACCCATGACATCTCTCAAGATTCACACTTCACAGTTAACCAAATCATGAACATAAAATCCACCCCAAGAAAGATAATGCTCAAATACAAACATAAGATATGACCAAGGAGAAGATTGAGCAAAGAGGTTCAATGGACTCCTGATTCAATCAAGAAATCAACTTACACCAAGTTATCACAAATAGCAAAACTTCAAAACTCCAGTAATTAATATGGCAAGGAAGGTGGACCATAAACTGAACATCCTTAAACAAAAGTCAAGGAAGACTCATAAAAATAATTCTATTAATATCACAAACCCAAGTTAAAGACACTCTACTTCCCCGTGATATAATCAAAACACAATTCCTTTTTTTTTTCAAAATAAAAGTATCTAAATGAAGGAATACCTATACAATGATATCCACCATTTAAGTAGCACGAAATAGAATATTACAAGCCTGAACAAACAAATTAATATTTAACAAAGTAAATAGTACCTGAAGCACAATATTGTTACCTCATGAAACAAGAACATTAATACAAATTATTCTAAAATTTCCAAAGACAACTATAATTATAAAACATAACTTTTCATCAACATGATTACTACCTTTAATTTTAATAACGAGAACCACTAGATCATATAAATCACCACCTAGAACATAAACCCTTTACCCACTACTAACACATTAACTTCCTATTGTCCATATCTATAAGAAAGTATATTTCTCTTTACAACAAAGCTTTTCATGCTATATAAATCCTTCTCAAGATAGAATTAATAATCTTATGATAACAAAGTTACCATATTTGATTTCTAATACAAAACCCACTAATTTAATAAAAGAAAACAGCTATACCATATCCCAATATCCATAATAAACATATACTTCTAATTTTAACCATCCTCCATTACAACTATAAGCATCAATGAATCAAACTTAAAGCAAGGTCACTAGGAAACAATTACAATTTCAAACAAACTTTTTAGAAACCTAAGCGAATTCCTAAAAATTACCACTCTCAAACCTTAAATCAAATCAAGGATATCTCCTAAGATTCAGGGTTTCCCATAAAAGAAGCTACCACTTAAGTTGCTAGAAAACAAATCTTAAACAAGTATATTTCCTTAACATTAAACCGCTTGTAAATTACAACACAAAGTGAAGGAAATCTCCTATCCGCGTGGGTCACCATTTATCGCTGCCACAGAAAGAAATTTCTAATGAAACAATAATAAGGAAGATAATTTCCTATTCGCAATAGTTCTATTGGCATACTTCTATCTACCATCAACGCTATCCTAACGAAACATCTTCAAATACAAATATTTCACTTAAGGATAAAAGACTACCGACTAACTACATCCCAAAACGAGGCATTTGACTTAATTGATACTAACCCACTACATTTCCAAACAGCGGCACTTGGCTTACTTGATACCAACCAACTCCATTCTAAACGCTATGAACACCAGCCTACTCAAGGCCGACGATATGCTGTGGTACCAATGACTACAGCCTAACCCCAACGGCATAAGAAGAAATAAACCATTACATAAAGAATATAAACAGTGACTCTAACATTGTTGTAGTCGACTATGAACAACTACTCCTTTGACGACAGTGACAAAAGAAAACAAGTGAATAAAATCAGAAGGTACCCCATAACGACGGAAGAGTCTAAGGCCACCGACAAAACAATAATTATGACTACCATTTAAACATATGACATTACGTAGCTCACGGTCACAAACAAAGGTTTGCATCACAAGTCAAAACCACCAAAAACCACACTATCGACCCACAGATTTCTAAACATATGCTGAGTTTAAAATAGAATCTACCAAAGAGGGACTATGACTGAAGAAGAATTCAATGACCTATCTAAAGAAAGAAATGGCAATATCTATAAAATGTTACTAATTTCAAGCACAGCATAATTATTTTTCTCTTGCTTCTAGCTGAGTTTTACTCAAATACAAATGATGAAAGAATGTTTCTTAACCACGAAGGAATTGTTTAAAGTAGATAAGAAGAGTTGCAAGAGATACTTCACACAATCCCAGTTCTAAGACATGGGTACAAGGTAATTTCTCCATTAGAGGAAGTGTTGATGGTACAAGATCTGCATCAATGCTACAAAGATAAAGGCAAGGACTCCAAGGTAAAAGATTTAAGAATAACAAGAGGGCCAAAAAGTAGTTACAAGCAAAATAGATTGCATAAAAAAAATAATATATGTAAGGCCATCTGCAGAGATGGAGGGGCATTAGCATAGCCTCGAAAGGAATTCAACTCAATCTAGTTGTCACAGAATGAGAGCAAAAGAAATTTATTAAAAGAGAAAGGCACATTGATGTGCAATTTGGATCCTCTTCTTACTAGGCAATCCACATCTATCTAACAGATAAGTATGCAATAACGACAGGGACAAGGGTTTGATTAAAGCTTAACACTAAGTCATCTAGTCCACCGGATTGAGATCACAATGCGAGTTTACATATTATAGGTACAAGAATTTAGAAGGATTAAGACAAAGGCTGAACTAGAAGAATCCATCATTGGATGAATCTACAGGGATTGGAGTAACATTTTGACTTCCAGGCACCAATACGATACAAGTCACAAAGATAATAAATTTCAATTTACAGAATCATGCACGTATCACACACAAGACATGCTAGTTCCACACACAAAATCATGTTGCAATGAAACATAACTTACAAGCTACAACAATTGTAAATTCACAAAGAGGGACAAACCACATACCTGAAAATTCAGTTCCACCTCAAAATTTCCCCAACTCCTGCAACCAATTTCCCTGTTCTTCCTCTTTCCAACCCTTTCGAATAAGATTTTCCCCCCTTTTACAAAAATGATTCAACTCATAAAATAGATGCAGACATGCATCCGTTACCCAACAACCCACTCCTCTGGAAATTCAAAAATTGCTATAAAAAGAGATTCTCTAAATCTTACAATTCAAAATTGACAACCCAAGGCATTAAATCACTTACCAAAAATTTATTCTTAACCAAATATTTACTAATTACCTACAACTACAATTTATGACACAATTTACTCTTAGGTAGCAGATAATTAATTCTAGATTATAATAAAATTTAACCAAGGTGTCATTCAAGCTTCAAGCTAAACCAAATATTAAAACATAATAGTAGCATCATTAATTAATAATAAATCATTAAAGTATTTTCCAACTACACAAAGGCAAAATTAACATGACGTGATGATACTCCAAGACACGAGATAACCAAACATAAAAGGCAAGGACCAAGTGACACAGCACGACTCGAGACCATCACAAAGACAAGGACCGACCTAATGGAATAGACCTCGCGTTAGCTCCCATCACTAATACCCATTGGTGCAAGAACCTGCTCAAACCTGCTATATCAGGTGGAGTTGAGGCTCGGTACCTGCAACCTGCATCCAAACAATTAATTGTATGCGATCAAATACATATATGTCTACACACAGAGAGCCACAGAATCGCAGCGCAGTAGGGTACTCGAAGCGAGTAGTACTACACCGTCTTCGCTCTTGAAACAATATCATAACAAATTTTATCTAAATTCAAATACCACAAATCAAATGACACATGTCTAATTATATCAGTCAACATAGTTCATCAAGATCAAAATAAACATAAATCATAACCTACTAATCAAATGTCTCAGAACTATATCAATGCAATGAAAGACTAATGACTGTCTCCAACTAACAGAGAGCAATGCCGAACTACCACTATCACAAGCCAACAACGAGGGGGCACTACATCCTCCCCCCCTAAAACTTGACTTACTCTTGGAAGTCACAGATTAGGGTAGAAACATAAAATATTAATATTGCCATATTCCATTGCCAACATTCTCATCTATATTCAACAATTGTTCACAAGACAATAAGAACATCTATTCTTTACCTTTATGGTGTATCGTGTGATCTACATATATCTAATTACACTTTTTCGGCAATCTCATACAATCCAAAGAATTGCAATCATCTGTAACTATGAAAAAATTCATCTCATATCTTATTTCCACTAATTACCAACCATGCAAAGTGCAATTCTCCGCGAAGTCTTCCCTTGAAGATACTATCAGAGGTTCGAAATGAACATGATAGAAACAACACTTGCCACAAAATGGGGACAACAGAATCAAACATTCAAAATTTCCACCATAGAAAATTTAAAAATAAATACAAATCCACATGGAAAAAATAATCAAATCCAACTTTAAGTCACAAAGTGCCAGCAAATTTCAAAAAATCAAGAATAAAGAAAAGAGTCTTGGTGACCATTCCTGACATAAGCAGGTTCAAAGGAAGAAAACTCACTATTAAACCCTCTCACTACACATGAAACAACTGTCAAAATTTCCAAAACAACCAAAATACAACAATTTTACATCACAATGTGACTAATTTTAGCCACAAAAAGGGAGTATCCGCTACACAACACTCAAGGACACAGGGTCCAGAATGTGTTAGAGAATGTACACCAACACTCAAATAATTACATTAACTACATTCTCTTATCTAAACAAATTCTATCTTTAATACAATACCATTTCTTTCTACTAACTCTGGAAATATGCAATTGCTTCCTTATGCAAGAAGATATAAAAGGAATGTATGATGTTACATACAGGAATAATTCAAACTATAATTGACTTTCATTATCACATACCTGATCTCATAGGCCCAACCCAAGCTCTCATTTGATCTCCTGCATACAGTTCTTACACAGGCATATACAATGATAACTTCCATAAATTACAACAATTCTTCCATAAGAGGTCATGACCATCTAGGGTTTAGTCATAGATTTCCAAGCAACCAAGTAAATATGTCAACATCACATAACCACATAACTCATACTGCATGATGTCACCAGATGATTAGATGTATTAACATTCAGGGAGAACATATTGTTAGATGTAACATCACATTTCCAGAGAAGAAGGAGAAAGAACATAGCAGACACATAAGTAGCATAAAGCATTCATTTCTAAAAGATCAAGTTTGTAAACTTATCAACTTTCATACTAATGCCTACATGTGTGAGATACTATTACCAACTCACTACAACGAGAAAATCATTTAACCTAGGGTAACAACAACAATCCAGAAGTCTTAGTGTTGCAACCTGGGATTAATCTACAGAGTTTAAGCACTAGGTCACATAATGGGCTCAATTGTAACCAGAGTACCCAGTGTTTAAATCTGGCTCTGATACCAAATGTAATGCCTCGTCATGCAACCCTAGAGAGAGTTAGACTAACAAGAGCAAAATACCAGAAATAATTTTTTTTTAAAGCAAGTAAATGCAATAACAGTAACCAAGGATAACATAATACACAACATAAAGAAAAGTGCACTTCTAACTCCTCTAGGGAAACATAACTGCATCAGTGAATAGAAAATTAAAACCACACAAGTGATATACATCATCGTGCTACAATAGAAAGAACAACTTTTACATTTACAAGATAGATGATTATACAAAGTCGCAATACAAGATTACAATACCAATCATGTCGGTTTTCGAATGAATACAAAAGAGAGTATACAACAATGCTGAAAGTGGGAAGCAATCTGGAACTAGAACACCTCTGCACAAGACTTGAACCAAATCTCTAAAAAGGCCAATGGATAGCTCTGCCTCCCAACCATGTGGAACCCTGAGGTCCACCCCTCCAAGCTAAGAGATAACAACGAGGATTCTACCAAGCCAAAGAACAATATCTAAAATAACCAAACGATAACAGACTTGACACAACTGACCATATTAACAAAACTGCACAAGACAAGACATCACTCCAAAGGCACAACCAAAAGAAACAACTGAACTGTGTAAGGAGAGTGTCATCGCATGGTCCTATCATGGGTTACCCAGGCTATCTATCACTAGAAGCCGGCCCCCATCTATGGTTACCCTAGCAGCCTCTCTCTAGGCATCGGCCCCATAGGGTGACGCATGCGGAGCTGATAGGTCATCTCATGGAGACAAGGAGGTTGGCCTTGCCAACCAGGCCTTCTCATCCCATCCTTAGCCTGTGGGAGCACTCAAGGCATGGGTGAGGATTCTTACTTATCTTGTTAAGTGTTTTAATAGCCCAACCCTCTTGATTAAGTTATTAAGTTTCCACTTACTACAACTTCCATGGGGTTACCCAAGCAGCCTCTCACTAGGTACTGGCCCCACAATGAAAGCCACTCCCTTAGCATTCTCTGATCAATCTTACATTCCACCACATACAGGTATAAAAGTCACAAAACAAATCCGACCCATAACTTACGCCTTTCACTAGGCCACAACAAAAGTCATTAGATTCCCTTCAAAATTTTAAAGCAATAAAATCTAGAAACCAAGCACTATTCCAAGAGACCATTTTCCCATTCATTACAAGACATGATAGTCCAATCATCCCAATTCATTGACATGCCACTATCTGAACCAAGACCAAGGCACCACACCTCTGGAGTTAGGTACTACCAATAGAAAAAGTAACCATTTACTGACAAGGACAATGCTTCCACAATTAGACACCAAGTACCCATGACATCTCTCAAGATTCACACTTCACAATTAACCAAATCATGAACATAAACTCCACCCCAAGAAACATAATGCTCAAATACAAACATAAGATATGACCAAGGAGAAGATCGAGCAAAGAGGTTCAATGGACTCCTGATTCAATCAAGAAATCAACTTACACCAAGTTATCACAAATAGAAAAACTTCAAAACTCTAGTAATTAATATGGCAAGGAAGGTGGACCATAAACCAAACATCCTTACTTAAACAAAAGTCGAGGAAGACTCATAAAAATAATTCTATTAATAACACAAACCCAAGTTAAAGACACTCTACTTCCCCATGATATAATCAAAACACAATTCCTTTTTTTTTTTCAAAATAAAAGTATCTAAATGAAGGAATACCTATACAATGATATCCACCATTTACGTAGCACGAAATAGAATATTACAAGCCCGAACAAACAAATTAATATTTAACATAATAAATAATAGCCGAAGCACAATATTGTTACCTCATGAAACAGGAACATTAATACAAATTATTCTAAAATTTTCAAAGACAACTATAATTATAAAACATAACTTTTCATCAACATGATTACTACCTTTAATTTTAATAATGAGAACCACTAGATCATATAAATCGCCACCTAGAACATAAACCCTTTACCCACTACTAATTTCTCAAGAGACAAATACATAAACACATTAACTTCCTATTATCCATATCTATAAGAAAGTATATTTCTCTTTACAACAAAGATTTTCATGCTATATAAATCCTTCTCAAGATAGAATTAATAATCATATGATAACAAAGTTACCATATTTGATTTCTAATACAAAACCCACTAATTTAATAAAAGAAAACAACTATACCATATCCCAATATCCATAATAAACATATACTTCTAATTTTAACCATCCTCCATTACAACTATAAGCATCAATGAATCAAACTTAAAGCAAGGTCACTAGGAATCAATTACAATTTCAAACAAACTTTTTAGAAACCTAAGCAAATTCCTAAAAATTACCACTCTCAAACCTTAAATCAAATAAAGGATATCTCCTAAGATTCGGGGTTTCCCATAAAAGAAGCTACCACTTAAGTTGCTAGAAAACAAATCTTAAACAAGTATATTTCCTTAACATTAAACCACTTGTAAATTACAACACAAAGCGAAGGAAATCTCCTATCTGCATGGGTCACCATTTATGGCTGCCACAGAAAGAAATTTCTAATGAAACAATAATAAGGAAGATATTTTCCTATTCGCAATAGTTCTATTGGCATACTTCTATCTACCATCAACATTATCCTAACAAAACATCTTCAATTACAAATATTTCACTTAAGGATACAAGACTACCGACTAACTACATCCCTAAAGGAGGCACTTGACTTAATTGATACCGACCCACTACATTTCCAAACAGTGGCACTTGGCTTACTTGATACCAACCAACCTACTCAAGGCTGACTATATGCTATGGTACCAATGACTATAGCCTAACCCCAGTGGCATAAGAAGAAATAAACCGCAACATAAAGAATATAAACAGTGACATAAAGAATATAAACAACGACATAAAGAATATAAACAGTGACTCTAACATTGTTCTAGTCGACTATGAACAACTACTCCTTCGACGGCGGTGACAAAAGAAAATAAGTGAATAAAATCAGATTGTACCTCATAATGAAGGTAGAGTCTAAGGCCAGCAACAAAACAATAATTACGACTACCATTTAAACATATGACATTACATAGCTCATGTTCATAGACAAAGGTTTGCATCACAAGTCAAAACCACCAAAAACCACACTATCGACCCACAGATTTCTAAACATATGCTGAGTTTAAAATAGAATCTACCAAAGAGGGACTGCGACTGAAGAAGAATTCAGTGACCTATCTAAAGAAAGAAATGGCAATATCTATAAAATGTTACTAATTTCAAGCACAGCATAATTATTTTTCTATTGCTTCTAGCTGAGTTTTACTCAAATACAAATGATGAAAGAATGTTTCTTAACCACGAAGGAATTGTTTAAAGAAGATAAGAAGAGTTGTAAGAGATACTTCACACAATCCTAGTTCTAAGACATGGGTACAAGGTAATTTCTCCATTAGAGGAAGTGTTGATGGTACAAGATCTGCATCAATGCTATAGAGATAAAGGCAAAGACTCCAAGGTAAAAGATTTAAGAATAATAGGAGGGCCAAAAAGTGGTTGCAAGCACAATAGATTGCATTAAAAAAAATATATGTAAGGCCATCTGTAGGGATGGAGGAACATTAGCATTGCCTCGAAAGGGATTCAACTCAATCCAGTTGTCACAAAATGAGAACAGAAGAAATTTATTAAAAGAGAAAGGCACATTGATGTGCAATTTGGATCCTCTTCTTACTAGGCAATCCACATATGTCTGAGAGATAAGTATTTGAGATAAGTATGCAATAACGACAGGGACAAGGGTTTGATTAAAGCTTAACACTAAGTCATCTAGTCCAGCAAATTGAGATCACAATGCGAGTTTACATATTATGGGTACAAGAATTCAGAAGGATTAAGACAAAGGCTCAACCAGAAGAATCCATCATTGGAGGAACCTACAGGGATTGGAGCAACATTCGACTTTCAGGCACCAATACAATACAAGTCATAGAGATAATAAATTTCAATTTACAGAATCATGCATGTATCACACACAGAATCATGCTGCAAAGAAACATAACTTACAAGCTACAACAATTGTAAATTCATAGAGAGGGACAAACCACATATCTGAAAATTCAGTTCCACCTCAAAATTTCCCCAACTCTTGCAACCAATTTCCCTATTCTTGCTCTTTCCAACCCTTTTGAATAAGATTTTCCCCCCCTTTACAAAAATGATTCAACTCATAAAATAGATGCAGACATGCAACCATTACCCAACAACCCACTCCTCTGGAAATTCAAAAATTTCTATAAAAAGAGATTCTCTAAATCTTACAATTCAAAATTGACAACCCAAGGCATTAAATCACTTACCAGAAATTTATTCTTAACCAAATATATACTAATTACTCACAACTACAATTTATGACACAATTTACTCTTGGGTAGCAGATAATTAATTCTAGATTATAATAAAATTTAACCAAGGTGTCATTCAAGCTTCAAGCTAAACCAAATATTAAAACATAATAGTATTAAAGTATTTTCCAACTACACAAGGGCAAAATTAACACGACGCAATGATACTCCAAGACATAAGATAACCAAACATAAAAGGCAAGGGCCAAGCGACACAGCATGACTCGAGACCATCACAAAGACAAGGACTGACCTAATGGAATAGAGCTCGCGTTATCTCCCATCACTGATACCCATTGGTGCAAGAACCCGCTCAAACCTGCTATATCAGGTGGAGTCAAGGCTTGGTACCTACAGCCTGCATCCAAACAATTGTTTGTATGTGATCAAATACATATATGTCTAGACACAGAGAGCCATAGAATCACAACGCAGTAGGGTACTCAAAGCGAGTAGTACTACACCGTCTCCACTCTTGAAACAATATCATAACAACTTTTATCTGAATTCAAATACCACAAATCAAATGACACATGTCTAATTATATTAGTCAACATAGTTCATCAAGATCAAAATAAACATAAATCATAACCTACTAATCAAATGTCTCAGAACTGTATCAATGCGATGAAAGCCTAATGACTGTCTCCGACTGAAAGAGAGCAATGCTGGACTACCACTATCACAAGCCAACAATGAGGGGGCACTATACCAAAAATTATATCATCAACAAAGACATCAACAATCAAGATGTCCTCATGATTAATCTTGAAGTAAAGATTACTATTAGCAGTACCTTTGCTAAAACCTAGCTTAAGCAAATACTTATCCAATCTTGCATACCAGGCTCTTGGAGCTTGGTTGAGTCCATACAAGGCTTTTCTCAGTCTACAAACCATGTCTCCCTGATTAGACAACTGAAATCCTTCCATTTGCTCAATGTAGACTTCTTCCTCCAAATCTCCATTGAGGAATGTTGATTTGACATCCATCTAATACACTTTAAAATCTTTGAAAGAAGCAAATGCAAGAAACAATCTGACTGCCTCTATTCTTTCCACTGGAGCAAAAGTTTCTTCAAAATCAATTCCTTCTACTTGAGAATAGCCTTTGCATACCAACCTTGCTTTGTTTCTTACAACTTCACCATATTCATTTAGTTTATTCTGGAAAACCCATTTGGTTCCAATTACATATTTGTCCTCAAGTCTAGGAACAATATCCTAAGTGTGGTTATTTTCAATTTGCATTAACTCTTCTTCCATTGCTTTTACCTAGTTTTCATTAGTGTAGGCTTCACCAACTGATTTAGGTTGAATCCTTAAAATCAAACAAATCTCTTCTTGATCTTCAACAACTCTTTTCCTAGTTTGAACACCTTTATTTCTATCCCCTACGATTTGATCTTTAGGATGATTCATTCTTACATACCTGGGGGTTTTGGGAATTGCTTGGGCTTCTGTTTCTTGAGCTTGTTCCTCAACACCTATACTAATTCTTTGAGTCTAGAGTTTTTGGATCAATCTACATCTAAGTCAAAGTTTGAACTAACCTTCCTTGACTTTGACTTTCATTTTGATCATCTAAATCATATCCGCAGAACCTGGAATGTCCTTCCTTGCTCTCATCAACTCTAACATTAGCACTTTCAACAATCTTTTTCAACCTCTTGTTAAAGCACCAGTAAGCCTTACTTTGAGTAGAGTATCCCAAAAATATTCCCTCATCACTTCTTGTATCAAACTTTTCTAAATCCTCATCTCTTTTGATGTAGCATTTACTACCAAAAACTCTTAAATATCTCATAGTAGGAGGATGACCAAACCATAGTTCATAAGGGGTCTTACCAGAATTGCCTTTGATCTGCACCCGGTTAAGAGTCTAGACAGCAGTACTTACAACTTCTCTCCAATAAACTTGAGAAACATTTGTTTCCATCATCATGGTCCTGGTAGCTTCTTGAATGGTCTGGTTCTTTCTTTCCACAACTCCATTTTGTTGGGGAGTCCTAGGAGCAGATAACTTTTTTTTTATGCCATGCTTTTCATAGAAAGAATCAAACTCATGGGAAGTAAATTCTCCACCTCTGTCGGATCTTAGACATTTCAATTTTTCACCAATTTCATTTTCCATCATCACTTTGAATAGCTTATATTTGTCAAGAGCTTCTAATTTTTCTTTTAGGAAGGTTACCCACATCATCCTGGAGTAGTCATCAATCAGCAACATGAAATATCTATCTCCTTGCACACTCCTAATTCTAGCAGGAACACAGAGATCAGTGTGTACTAGTTCCAATCATCCATTTGAAACTTGTTCCTTACTTTTGAATGAAATTTTGCTTTGTTTCCCCAATTGACATTCTCTACACATGCTATTAGGTTTCACAAGTTTTGGAAGATCTCTTACAGCCTGAGTGGTACTTATTTTGACAATGTTATCAAAATTCACATGACACATCATCCTATGCCATAACCAACTTTGATCTATCTGAGCAATCAAACAACTTTTGCCAGAGCTACTTAAATGAAAAATGTTACCTCTAGTTTGAGTACCGGATGAAATTTCAGTTCCAGAACTCTCGAAGATTCTACACTTTCCATCCTTGAATCGAAGATCATAACCTTTATCACCCAATTGTCCAACACTGAGAAGATTATGTTTTAGTCCTTCCACATATAGAACATCATTGGTGTTATTCTTACCATCAAAAGAGATGGATCCTCTACCACAGATTCTACCAACTGAGTTATCTCCAAATTTCACAAGCCCACCTTCATAATTTTCAAAATTCACAAACTTACTCTTGTCTCCAGTTATATGATGAGAACATCCACTATCAATCACCCATTCATCTTTCTCAATAACCTAAGCAGCCAAGGCACTTTCCATATTTGCATAGGTAGCAGATTCAGTAGACACCTAGTCTTCTTCTTTGATGGCAATGAACACCCAATCATTTTTAGGGGAACCTCCATGATCAGATTCATCATCTGTGACTCCTCTAGTTTCTTGGACATAGTAACATTTGTTCTTATTTATGTATATGTTAGGGTTTGGTTTTGAAAGCCTCTCCAGACATCTTGAGGAAAAATGACCAATCTTATTACAAGCAAAACATTTGAGTGGCAATTTTCCTTCATACTTACTGGGTCCTCTTGGCAATCTTTTGGCAAGAAGAGCTTCAAGATCTGCAATTTCAATTTCAATATCTTCAAGATCCTTCCTTGTCTTCATGAATCTGTTTGATCTTGCAAAAGAGCTTTCACTCGGATCATATCTTTATTTTCCATATACACTGGCCTTAAATGTAGATTCAAACTTGGGAAGAGAATCACCAAACTCACTTAATTCAAAAGCTAAAATTTTGCCAACCAAATGATCTCTTGTAACATCTAAGATAGTCCTGATCTCCTCTATAGCAGCAACCTTATATTTGTATGAATCAGGTAAAGATCTAAGCACTTTTGATATAATCTCTGATTCTTCCAAAGTTCCACCAGCACACCTAATACCACACACAAGTCCATTTATCTTTTGCATGTAGATTGTGATGTTTTCATCTTCACTCATCCTCATAGTTTCAAATTTTCCTCTCAGACTTTGTAGCTTGGCACATTTGACATATTTATCACCTTTATACAGATACTCCAACTTTTTCTAGATTTCATAAGTAGTTTTTAGACCAAAGACATTTGTCATTTTTGAATCATCAATAAGGCTTCTTTAGCTCGAAGGTTATTTTTAGAATCTTTGACTTGATCTAGAGTTGAAGGACCTTTCTCTGGAGGTTTATACTCAACACTAGTTATCACCCAATAGGCATCACCCATGCATTGTAAATGGCACTCCATGTGATTCTTCCAAACAAAATAATTTGTTCCATCAAATCTTAGACTATCCTTCTTGTAGGTCGACATCCTGGATCTCCTCAAGTGGTTAGGCTTTTATAATAGGATCTGGCTCTGATACCAATTGTTGGAATTAGACCAGACAACTGAGAGGAGGGTGAATTAGTTGTCACACAATATAAAAATTTTCTATTGTTAACCCTTTTTATTATCTTACTACCAGATTAATGATTTAAACATTAAAGAATAGATCAATAACATAAGAGTAGAAACATAATCAACACACTTGACACCAAGATTTTGACGTGGAAACCTGGTTAATGGAAAAACCATAGTGGGGGTTAACCCACAAAGATTTGTACCCTGTTAAAAGTACTTTAGAAAAATATAAGGCACATGCCTTCGAGCACACTACCCAGAGATCACTGTTCAAAAAGAGAGGCTCACTACCTACAAAATTTATTTAGAAAAGAATGAATTGTTGCAAGGTGTGGCCCTTGGTCTCCTTGTTCAACGCAGCACTGCAATGGTTTGTGACAAGGGCTTAACCGCCTCCCGTGCTTGTTAAGTCAATTGGTTGTATCAGGCATTAACAGATCGATCTTTTGGTGCAATGGCAACTAACAATTGGTATCAGAGCCAGGTTCCTCTAAAAGAAGCTTAACCGCTTGAGGAGATCCAGGATGTCATCATACAAGAAGGATAGTCCGAAGTTTGATGGAACCAACTTCTCTCTTTGGAAAGGTTGCATGAAATGTCACTTGGAGTGTATGGGAAAGGCATACCTATCCATGGTTACAAAAGCATATGTTCCTCCACAAGGTGGTCCGACAACCCTAAATGAACTCATAGATGCTGAAAATAATCTGCAGACCAAAGAGGCTCTTCTAAGCACTTTAACTGACTCAGAGCTCTCAAATGTTATTGACCTGCCAACTGCCTATGAGATCTGGATTAAACTGGAACTTCTGTATGAAGGAGATGAGTATGTTAAGTGTGCAAGGTTGCAGAGTCTAAAAGGGAAATTTGAAAGACTGAAGATGAGAGATGATGAAAATATTAGTACCTTTATGCCTAGAGTAAATGAGCTAGTGTGTGGAATCAGGAATGCTGGGGGAGTCTTGGATGAAAATGAGATTGTTGGCAAAGTTCTTAGATCCCTTCCTGCTTCATACAAAATCAAGGTTGCTGCCATTGATGAATTTAGAGCCCATACAACTATCACAAGAGACCAATTGGCTGGCAAACTGGCTGCATTTGAAATGACTAAGTTTGGAGATGCTCCCCCCAAGACTAAATCTACATTCAAAGTCAGTGCCTCTATGAAAGGTAAGCAAAGATTTGATCCGGGAGAAAACTCTTCAAGGAAGCTATCATGGTATGATCAAGCAAGAAGAGACATGGAAGAGGAAGAAACAGAAATAGCTCAGCTTGAAGCCCTCATTGCAAACAGACTACCAAGAGGATCCGGTAAGTATGAAGGAAAATTACCCTTTAAGTGCTTCAACTGTAATAAGATTGGTCATTTTGCTTCAATGTGTCCAGAAAGATCTGCAAGGTCAAATTCTAACAGACAAAGGTTCCAAAAGAACTGTTATTATGTTCATGAAGAAGATGATAATGAAGGAGTAACAGATGATGAATCAGAAATAGGAAACAAATATGGAAATGAATGGGTGTTTATTGCCATCAAGGAAGAAGATCCAATATCCTCTGAAACTATCAATCATAAGGTTGTAGAAAGAGCTTTAGCTGCCCAAGTTGAAGAAAAGGATGATTGGGTTATTGATAGTGGATGCTCTCACCATATGACAGGTGACAAAAACAAGTTCCTAGACTTAGAAAGGTATGAAGGAGGAATGGTAAAGTTTGGTGATAATTCTGCTGGTAGAATCAGAGGTAGGAGAACTATTTCTTTTGATGGAAAGAGCAAAACTGGTAATGTACTATATGTTGAAGGATTCAAGCACAATCTTCTCAGTGTTGGAAAGTTGGTAGACAAAGGTTATGACCTCCAGTTCAAAAATGGAAGATGCAGGATCTTTGAAAGTTCCAAAACTGAGATTGCATCTGGTACTCAAACAAAAGGTAATATCTTCCATCTAGTTGGTTCTAATAAAAGTTGTCTGTTTGTTCAAATTGATCAGAGTTGGTTATGGCATAGAAGGATGTGTCATGTAAATTTTGATAACATCATCAAGATAAGCAATACTCAGGCTATAAGAGATCTTCCAAAATTGGTAAAACCTACAAATAGTTTGTGCAAGGAATGTCAGCTAGGCAAACAGAGCAGAGTCTCATTCAAAAGCAAGGATCAGTCCTCTACCGAATTATTGGAATTAGTTCATACTGATCTATGTGGTCTGACAAGAGTCAAGAGTGTGCAAGGTGATAGACACTTCATGTTACTAATTGATGATCATTTCCAAATGATGTGGGTTACCTTTCTGAAAGAGAAATCAGAAGCTTTTCAGAAGTTCAAAATCTTCAAGGCTGTGGTAGAGAATCAAACCAGATTAAAACTAAAATGTCTGAGGTCTGATAGAGGTGGTGAATTCACATCCGATGAATTCATAGACTTTTGTGAGAAGCATGGTATAAAGAGACAGTTGTCTGCTCCTAGGACTCCACAACAGAATGGAGTAGTAGAGAGAAAGAACCAGACCATCCAGGAAGCATCCAGGACAATGATGATGGAAGAAAATGTTCCCCAAATGATTTGGAGAGAAGCTGTCAGCACTGCAATCTACACTCTCAATCGAGTTCAAATCAGAAGCAATACCAGTAAGACTCCTTATGAACTTTGGTTTGGCATCACTCCTACTATGAGATATTTCAGAGTATTTGGTAGCAAATGTTACATTAAAAGAGATAAAGATCTAGGAAAGTTTGATGCTAGAAGTGATGAAGGAATTTTCTTGGGTTACTCCACTCAAAGCAAAGCATACCGGTGTTACAAAAAGAGACTGAGAAAGATGATAGAAAGTACTAATGTGAAAGTTGAAGGAATTGAGAAGCCCTCAAGGTTTTATGAATATGATGAAGATGATCAGAATGGTGTTCAGATTCAAAGTATCCAAGCCCCTTCTGAGAAACAAAGTCAAGTTGATCCGATAAGACAGGAAGAAGAGATAAGTGTCAATGAGATTGATCAAGAATTAGAGGTGCAAGAAATTCCCAAAGTTCCAAGGTATGTAACTCTAAACCACTCTGAAGATCAGATTATAGGTGACAAAAGCAAAGGTGTACAAACTAGAAGGAAAATTGCTCAAAATTCAGATGAATGTTGTCTGATTTCAAAGATTGAACCTAAGACAATAAATGAAGCCTACAATGATGAAAACTGGACCAATGCAATGGAGGAAGAGTTGATGCAAATTGAGAAAAATCACACTTGGCATCTTATTCCTAGACCTAGAAATAAGAATGTGATTGGAACCAAATGGGTCTTCTGGAATAAATTAAATGAAGTTGGTGAAGTAATCAGAAACAAAGCCAGATTGGTCTGCAAAGGCTACTCTCAAATAGAAGGAATTGATTTTGAAGAAACCTTTGCTCCGATGGCAAGAATTGAAGCTGTCAGATTATTTCTTGCATTTGCTGCCTTTAAAGACTTCAAGGTATATCAGATGGATGTTAAGTCTGCCTTCCTAAATGGTGATTTCAAAGAAGAAGTATACATTGAGCAACCGGATGGATTTCAATTGTCTGATCATGGTGATATGGTCTGCAAGTTGAAAAAGGCACTGTATGGATTGAAGCAAGCCCCAAGAGCTTGGTATGAAAGACTAGATAAACATCTTTTGAAGATTGGTTTCAACAAAGGTACTGCTGGCAGTAATTTGTATTTCAAAATTGATCATGAAAACATTTTGATTGTTGAAGTGTTTGTGGATGATATCATTTTTGGAGGAAGAGATAGTATGTGTAAAACTTTTGCAAATCAGATGAAAAGTGAGTTTGAGATGTCTATGCTTGGTAAAATGAATTTCTTCTTGGGTCTGCAAATTACTCAAACAAAGAAAGGGATCTTCATTTCTCAGACCAAATATGTGAAAGAATTGTTGAGAAAATTTGGGATGGAAGATTCAAAGCCAATGAATACTCCCATGGCAACCAGATGCAAGTTGAGCAAAGATGATGACTCTCCTCAGGTAGACCAGACAAAGTACAGATCAATGATTGGTGGATTGTTTTATCTCACTCAAACTAGACCGGATATTATGCAAGCTGTTGGTCTTGTTGCTAGATTCTAGGCTGATCCCAGAGAATCTCATGTCATGGCAATCAACAGAATTTTTAGATATCTAAAAGGGATAGTGGAGTTTGGTTTGTGGTATCCTAGAGATCATGATTTCTCTCTTCATGCTTATACAGATGCAGATTGGGCAGGAGATGTGGATGACCGGAAGAGTACCAGTGGTGGAGCATTCTTTTTGGGAAAGAGATTGGTTTCTTGGCTAAGCAAGAAACAAGATGCAATATCTCTATCTACAACTGAAGTAGAATACATTGCAGCAGTAGGTAGTTGCACTCAAGTTTTATGGATAAAGCAGATGCTAAGAGATATTAAAGTAGAGTATGAGGAGCCTATCACAATTTTCTGTGATAATTCAAGTGAAATAAATATTTCTAAGAATCCAGTGTTGCACTCTAAGACTAAGCATATATCTATTAATTTTCACTTTCTGAGAGAGCAAGTGAACAAAGGTGAAGTTAGATTGGAGTTTGTGCCCTCTAAGGATTAGATTGCAGATATCTTTACTAAACCTCTTCCCAAGGACTCTTTTGAGTTTCTCAGGGAAAAGTTAGGGGTTATTGCCCCTCAGGTGATGAACTAGGGTGCATTGATGTGCATCATTCCGATGGATATCACAGTCATATCTTGTGATCCGGATTGGTGATGGGGAGCTGCTACTCAGGGGGAGCAGCTGGTATGATCCTGATGTGTTAAAATTGCAAGTATGAGCCCTTTGCCATTGATGTCAAAGGGGGAGAGAAGACATGTGAAAAACATGGTTGTTGATCAAAGGGGGAGTAGTAAAGAAAGAGAAGACATGTGAAGAGTTGTTGCTGATAGGGGGAGCTATGATAGAAAGGAGAAGTTCTTGTCTTGATGGTTTTTCACATCATATGTTGCCATCAATGACAAAGGGGGAGATTGTTGCAAGTATGAGGATAACTAGTGCTATCATTGATGTCAACATACTCATATTGCATTAATAAAAAGGATTGGATGAGCTGTGTGCTAAGGATATTAAGAAAATTAGCCTCAATCAAGAATAGTGAAGAACAGTGATGACATTAAGGTAAAAGTCCAAGATAAGATGAAGATCAGAGGATACAGTTTAAAGGGTTTTCAGATATGAGTCTTGAGATGCTCCAGTCAAGATTTCAGAGGTCCACATGAAGATCTAAAGAAGTTATGGTCGCTCTAGTAGAACCAGTTCTGGCAGATGTTCAGTGGTGACAGAGGGTCACAGATTGGTCCGGTGAGCTCCGGAATTGCATTATCTCATTCTGCGGATTGGAGAGAGTGTTGAAGAAGTTAGTGTGAAGTGATAACTAGATTTGTTCATGGTTTGGAGGTCCAGAAGCACCTTTTTCATTGTGACAATGGAGACAGACTATGTTCTTGAAGTTCTAGATGAAGAAGAGAAGAATTCCAGTAAGCTGATAAAGTGCGGATGTTCTTGGTGACTTAGGAAAGGTTTTGGTGATCCTTGGATCGTGTACAATTCTTATTGACGGTCCACATTGAAGTTAGAGTTTGGATTTGATGTAAAGACCACTGGTTGTTAGTGTTCTTCCTGAGACTGGCTGACTGAATGTATTACACGTCTTGCGGATGATCTTGTAGGTGTTTGCTGACTTAGATGATTGTTCCTAAGTCAATGCCTTGTATAAATAAGGGATTATGAATTCATTTTGGAGTGTGTCTTGGCTTGATGAGTGTGTGGTAGTGAAGAGGAATGCGAAAGGTAGAGCAAAAGTTTTGGGCTTAAATAGAACTAATCCAGGCATGGTAAAGATGTCAATCTCTAGTTCAAGTTTGTGATACTTGTTACCTTGTAGACATTGTGTCTCTTGTAGGCAGTGTGCCTCTTGTGAGTAGTGTGCTCGGGCAGTGAGCCCTAATTGGCATGTGCCATCTATTTTCTTTATTCTTCTAATAGAGAATAATCCTTGGGTTAATCGCCCCGTGGTTTTTCCCTTGACTGAGTTTTCCACATCAAAATCTTGGTGTCTCATGTGTTGATGTGTATCTGCTCTGGTGTTTATGCTTTATGCTTTCATGAATGATTAACTACTATGCTATTAAATAACAAAGTGGATTTAAGTGTTTGAGTGGATTTAAGTGTTTGAATTGGAAGCAAGATTAGGATAACTAATTCACCCCCCTCTCAGTTATCAACAATTGGTATCAGAGCTGAGGTCATGGGTTCAAACCCCGCACTTGCACTAAGGGGGGATTGTTGCAAGGTGTGGCCCTTGGTCTCCTTGTCCATCGCAGCACTGCAATGGTTTGTGACAAGGGCTTAACTGCCTCCCGTGCTTATTAAGTCAAGTGGTTGTATCAGGCATTAATAGGTCGATCTTTTGGTGCAATGGCAACTAACATGAATTAACTAAAAAATAGCATCTACTTCATGCCTGGTTCAATTTCAATGAATGCTCAAAAACTCCTGCTTTCTCCCAAATTCTTCTTTACATAACTTCACACTCTATACTGCTCTCCCTCCTTTTATTCTCTTCTCTACTTCTGATCCTTTATTTGGATTTAATCTATTTTTCTCAAAAATGATGTTTAACAACTCTTCAACAAGTATTTATGTACTTCACCCATCTTAGAATAATCAACAAGTTTGGCCAAACTTAATGGCAGATCTTTACCCTGACGGTCAAAAATAGCTGAGACTCAAATCTTCCTCTACTAACACACCATGCTTCATAAAATGATCTTTAGATCATCCGCAACACACTAGGAACATCCGGTGGGCCAAGGTGAGGAAGAACAACTTTAAAGAGGAAATCTCCAATAACAAGATCAAACTCTAATGCGGACCTCCAACATAGTAGCCACATGATCCAGAGACTTCCACAAGCACATTGAAATCACTAATAACATCCACTCTAAGCCAAATTACCAGAATCATTTGTATCTTCCTCGAGAACCTCAAGAACATTGTCTTCCATGAGTGTCAAACTAGAAAGATAGCTTGCAGACCTCCAAACCATGAACTACTAGAGTTGATGATACACACTAACTTCCCAAACATGCCTCTAGATCAGTAGATCAGCATTTTACATTACTAGAGCAATCCAGACCTCTTTCCTATCACTTTGTTTTTCCTGAGTATTGCAAGAACCGGTTCTACTCAAATTGCCATAACTTCCTCAAATCTTAATGTGAACTTCTCAAATCATAACTGGAGCTTCATCAGGCAATCCTCTACTCATCCATATGGTTTACATACATTGATCATCATTAATTTTCTTAATATCCTCAGCAATCCGGTCTTCTATACAGACAGCAAAATAGGATACAGTTGACACCAATGGCATCAAGGATATGTTGACATCAATGACAACACCGCTTAGGCACATATTTGTAACATCAAGATGCATGTGCAATTATGGATTGGTGTAATGCAAAATTGACTACAGGATCAAGTGAAAACTCTAAAGTTCAATGGCTTTTTTGGTTGGTTGAAGAAGAAAACATTTCTCCCCGATATGATTGTGATACAATTAGTGGATCAAGAAAATGGCATTCATTTAAGATTTCAAATGCAAGCACATGGACTATATGGACTAGGGAGCTCACATGTTTTTGTAATTTTTGTAGCACAAATGAGTAGGATGCATGTGAAAATACATATTAGGTTGAAGAATGGAAATAAATATCCCTAACACCTCTACAAACACATGATCAAAATGAGATAACATTTGAGGAGGATAATCATTTGCAAGCATCATGACTATGATGGTATTTTAGACCTTGTACAAGAAGGTACATTAATTCAATATTTAGTTTCAATACATTTTTGTAATCTATATTTAATTGTATATGTATGCATGTATATTTTGTGAATTATTGAATTTGAATGTTTTTTGCAAGGCATGTGTATGTTGTTGTTGCACCAGAGGGTAATGAAGAGGAAACAGAGTATTGGTTGGCTCAGTGTGTTGAGGCAAAACATAAGTTGTTACAACCTAGAGTAGATGATGATAACTTCAAGTATCAACCAATAGGTTCTATGGTTGTTGTTGGCACTTGGCTGTATAAATATCTAATAAGGAGGAATGGTATACTTGCATTCGAAGATTATGAAATACATAAGAAAATTTTGCACTACTCACATCTGGTTGTGGTAACAGATATACAATTAGTGAGATATAAAGGGAGACCTGTCACAAAAGATTTATGGACACTTTCTATGGAAGAGCATGAAGTAATCATAGATGAATTACAAAAAAGAGAGGATGCAGATGGTACAATGGCATAAATTTTTTAAACAGTTAACAAGTATGTAGAAATTTTTAAACTTTTAATCTTTATTTTTTGACTAATGTATAGTTGTATACATATTTAATTGATAGCATTAGTTCATTTAGTTTCATGCTCTAACCAAATTATTAAGTGATTCCATGTCCTGTTAAGCCATCCTCTTAACTCCCCTTACACCATCCCCTAGCTAAGTTTCATAAATTAAGTAATTATGATTTACTTTAATAGATTTAAAATTTTCTCTAGGATGTGAGTTTAAGATTAATATGATTGATAGTTAATTGATTTCATCTCCCCTTAAGTATCCTCTTAACTCCCCTTAAGCTATGCCCTAGCTATGTTCCATAAGTTAGGTAAACATAGGATTTAGTTTAATAACTTCAATATAGTTAATTGATATAAGTTAGGACACCCTTACCAAAATACTAGAGTTGATTCCATCTCCCCTTAAGACATTTAACTCCCCTTAAGTCATCCCCTAGCTATGGTCATTTAAGTTAGGTAAACTTAAGATTTAGTTTAATAACTTTAATATAGTTAAATGATATAAGTTAGTGCACACCCTTACCAAAATACTAGAGTTGATTCCATCTCCCCTTAATCCATCCTCTTAACTCCCCTTAAGCCATCCCATAGCTATGTTCCATAAGTTAGGTAAACTTAGGATTTAGTTTAATAAATTCAATATAGTTAAATGATATAAGTTAGTGCACACCCTTCCCAAAATACTAGAGTTGATTCCATCTCCCCTTAATCCATCCCCTTAACTCCCCTTAAGCCATCCCCTAACTATGTTCCATAAGTTAGGTAAACTTAGGATTTAGTTTAATAACTTCAATATAGTTAAATGATATAAGTTAATGCACACCCTTACCAAAATACTAGAGTTGATTCCATCTCCCCTTAATCCATCCTCTTAACTTCCCTTAAGCCATCCCCTAACTATGTTCCATAAGTTAGGTAAACTTAGGATTTAGTTTAATAACTTCAATATAGTTAAATGATATAAGTTAGTGCACACCCTTACCAAAATACTAGATGTGATTGCATCTCCCCTTAATCCATCTACTTAACTCCCCTTAAGCCATCCTCTTAACTCCCCTTAAGCCATCCCCTAGCTATGTTCCATAAGTTAGGTAAACTTAGGATTTAGTTTAATAAATTCAATATAGTTAAATGACATAAGTTAGTGCACACCCTTATCAAAATATTAGAGTTGATTACATCTTCCCCTAATCCATCCTCTTAACTCCCCTTAAGGCATCCTCTTACCTCCACTTAAGCCATCCCCTAACTATGTTTCATAAGTTAGGTAAGTACAATTTAGTTTAATTAGGTAGTTCTTAGAATGTGAGTTTTGGATTAAGTATATTTATAAGTAATTGATTTACTAGTGTGCACCTCCCCTAATTGATTGCATCTCCCCTTAAGCCATCATCTTAACTCCACTTAAGCCTTCATATTAATATTCCTTATTCTCCTAGATCATGACACATTCTAACTTTTTTACTTTTCATTACATGGTGCAGGAGATGTTTTTGTAGGCATAGCAAAGGCTAGAAACATAGAAGGTGTTAATTATTATTTAAATTTCACTTACACTTTATTTCAGGTATTCACTAGACATATACTATTAATTATTTTAATTTATGCTTCAATAGTTCTTTCCTTTCATTATAATTTCAATGGAACTTCTTAACAAATTTTATCTTTAAATAAAATGATCTCTAGGTTCTAAATTTTTATTTACATTTCATTGTGGCCTAACCTCTAGATTTGTTTTTGCAATCACATGTAGTGTTGAAAGGATTTCAAGCTATTATTTCTTGTTGCATAGGTATGATCTCTACACATGAGATATCTAGAGTCTTCAACTTCTAGGTGTCAAGTACATGTAGTCTTTAACTTAGGTGACTTATAATTTGATATATATACAATAGGTGTGACCTTAGGTATATAATAGGTGTCAAGCACATATACATCTTAGATCTAGGTCTAGAGAAAAGAATAAGGTATAATTTAATCTAGGTGTCTTAGGTAGATACTATATGTCAACTAGGTCCACCATAATAGGTGTCTACAGGTGTCTTAGGTAGAACTATAATAGGTGTCTAGGTGACTTAGGTCTAGACTATGATAAGGTATAAAGACTAGGTGTCTTAAGGTCTACTATGTCTATAAATCTAGATACATACTATACAACAGGTGTCTTAGGTGTCCTATGTCTACTAGAATACATGTGTCTTAGGTCTTAGGTGATTCCAAATGAACTTCCACCTTCACGTGGTTGTCCTTGTCAGTACATAATATTTATATTTCTTGAAGCTAAGGGAAGCTCTTTTTCTTGTATAGAGAAGTTATGAAATAACAATTAATACATTGATTAAGTTGTTATTATTTGGTGCTCTTGATGAGATTACATACAAAATGCTAATTTTATTATATTTTTGAGAATTATAATTTCTAGTTTTTTTTTTTTCAAAATTAAAAGCAAATCTCAAAAGTTTTAGTAGATACAACAAAGTATTCTTTATCAAATATATATATGGCAATTTAGAGTAGGTATTTGTCTATTTTTCATTTGATATTTAGGGTAGACCTAAATTTCTCTAATTTTCTAAATTTCTTTTGTAAATTTAAGATTTAGTGCTAGTGATCAATTGCCTTCATAGACTTTCCAATTATTTGTATTCATTCTAGCTCAACAAAGTTAATTTTAATTTTATTTTGTAAATTTAAAAGGTAGGTACTTCTCTATTTTTCTATAAAGCCCCTACAATTTCCAAATATAAATTATGAAAAGTACTCCTAACCTGACATGTCAAGAACATATTAAGCAAGCAAAGATTAAACCTAGTTAAAGCATAGAGATATACCAAAAATTTATTATTAATTACATGCACTTGTATGATACTGATGCAGGAGCATCCAGTGGTGTAAGGGCAATCTTGCATCACCCAAAAAGAAGTTGATTCAAAATCATTGTAGTTGTTTTTATTTCTTTCCATAATTAGTGTTTCTGATTCCATAATCTCCTGAATAATGATGTAGGACTTTCAGTTTTTTCCAAACTACTAGTTTTGGAAAGTTTACCTGCTATTTTAGGAAAGTTTGCATTTGGGCACAGATTGAAGTGAAAACTTACAAAAATATTCATAACTAAAATATAAGACATTTGGCGAAGGAATCAGGCAAAGATCATTTGTGAGCTGAAAGATATTAAAGTTTTTGTTTTCTGAAAAGCCCCTAAAAATTTCCAAAATGAGATATGAGACACTAAAACATCCTATAATGTCTTGAAAAGTTGACAAAAATCTGTTTACAGATTTTTGGAATGATATTTCATATCGCGAGCTTTCTGAGGCCTAAAACGGTTCATTAATCAGACACCAGGATCAAAAGTTGTGCTCCCGGAAGTTGACCTACTTTTGGAGGGAGTTGCAAATTTCAAAATTTAGCTAGAAGCCACAAAAAAAGTCTATTTATGACTATTTTGGGAACCTTGGGTAGTAGTAGAGTTAAGGGGGAAAGTGTAGAGTCAAGAATAGATAGAAAAATAGAAACCCTAGCTGATTTGGGGGTTACATAAGGTAGATGATTCCAGAGTCTTGAGATAGGAAGTTGTAATGTGATGCAGCCTATAGAGGATTCATTCTCTGATTGTATTTGAGCTTATGCAATGTAATTTTTTGCCCATATCAATAAAAGATCATTCTATTTTCTATGTGCAATTTATGTTGTTGTGTGGTTTGTGATTTACCCATTCATCAAGTGGTATCAAAGCAAGGGTTCCCGAGTGTGTAGACAGATCACCGACCGTGAGTCAGTTTGCACCAAGACCTGAGGTTGTGGGTTTGTTGTGGAGATCAAGATGCCTCCACAAAGAAATCGCATTGGGAGGGATACTTTGATGAAAGAGGGTTTTAGAGCCCTACAAAGGCAAATCAATGCATTGCAAGAGGAGCTATGAAGAGGGTTTGAGTTGAGAACAAGAGAAGAAAGCAAAGATGAAGTTGAAGAAGAGCTATCTGAGGAAGAACAAGAAGCTGTAGGAGACCCTACAAAAGTTAGGTTGTTGAGGGCCATTTCATAGATCGGAAGGAGGCCCAGGATCAAAGTTTCTACATATTCTAGAGATTTGAATACGGAACAACTTATTGATTGGATCAATGACATGGAGGAGTATTTCAAGTATGAAGATGTGGAGGACCCAGATTGGGTTAAGTTTGCAAAGACAAAGTGGAAGGGCCACGCTAGTATTTGGTGGAAGGTCCAATTAGAGAGGAACAGAAGAGGAAAAGGAAAGATCACTAGATGGGATCAGATGGTGGAGAAACTAAAGAAGCAGTTCATTCCTGTGGACTATGAGATGGAGTTGTTGAAGAAGCTGTAAGAATTGAAGCAAGGTAACAAGTCTGTTAAGGAGTATATAGAAGAGTTTTATAAGATTACTATTAGGATAGGCCATGTAGAGGCCAATAAGGAGAAGGTAGTCCATTACATTAATTGGTTGAGGCCAAATATTCAAGAGGAGCTGAGCTTGGTGAGAATGACCACCATAGAAGATGCGTACTAGTTTTCCCTAAAGGTGGAAGCGAAGCTAAATAAAAGATTTGATAGCAAGAAAAGGGGAAGAGGTCAAGGCGGAAGGACTGGTGGAAGACCCTATGGAGGTCATAATGAAGATCAAAAGAAAACTGAAGAAGCTGGCACAGTCAAAATCAAAGAGGGGATAATGTCTATCGCCCTCGTGACCAATACAATGGTGAGCAAAGAGGAAGAGGAAGAGACTGACCTAGGCAAGGACTCGGAAGAGGAGGTTTCAAAGGAACCTTTTTCCAATGTGGAGAAGAAGGGCATCGAGAATACAATTGTCCACAACATCAAGGAAGGAAAAATAGAAGACCTGAAGGTAATGCACGGGTTGCACATGTAGATGAAGATGGGCAATCTGAGCATTCTAAATATGTTGAAAGGGGAGAAACCCTAGTTGTTAGAAGAACTTTGTTGAATGAGGAGAAAGAACCCAATCAGAGGAAGAGTTTATTCTGCACAAGGTGCAAATGTGAAGGTAAGTGTTGTGATATTATTATTGACATTGGAAGTACTGACAATCTTGTTTTAGAGGAGATGGTTGACAAGTTGAAGCTGACAAGAAGAAAGCATCCACATCCATATCAGATCGCATAGTTGCAAAAGGACCATAGAGCTTTGGCCAATGAGCAGTGTTTAGTGAAGTTCAAGATTGGGGACTACCATGATGAGGTGATGTGTGATATCATACCGATGGATGCATATCATATGTTGTTGGGGAGGTCATGGTAGTATGATAGGAGTGTTGTCCATGATGGTCGTGCAAACACATATTCCCTAACAAAGGATGGAGTTTTTTATTTAAGTTAAAGCCCTTGAAGGAGGTGGAAGAAAAGGTACGTAGTACTGCTAGAATTTGCTTGGTAGTGTTGGCAAGAGACAATGCTAGGATTCATAAGTGTTGTCATTGATGGCAACAAAGTATATCCCACACATCTGCAGTGCATAAATTACTCATACCGGAAGTCAAATTGAAGATAGGTTGATCTGGTAGTCAAGAACAGAGCATATGATAGAGTTCGACAGATTGGGTCCAGAACTCTCTGATGGTGAAACCTAGCATGTTGCGGATTTGGGTGAGTAATAACGAGTATCTGAACTATTGTATTCCAAAGATTTAGCCTCCAGTGACAAAGCATATGAAAGATATGAGCATCTGAGTATCAAACTTCAGTTAGACAGTGTAGACAAAGGAAGAACTGGCCAACAGGGTTTCAGACCTCAATCTGGATGTGCAGTAGGTGTTGATCAAGTAACCTGAGGTGTTATATGTTTTTGACCAACTTAGGTAATGATTTCTATGCCTAAGTTTTTGGTGCGCATCATCTATCAAGTATGAATTCAGCTGACAAAATAGTATCTTGCAAATATCCTAAGTGTTCTTGTTGCCAACTAGAAAGTTGTTTGAAATCCTTGATGCGGATATATATACCCAATGGATTCAAGCTTGTGAAGTTGTGACAGTGATAGAGTATGGATTAAGTGTGAAGAAAAGTAGAGAGAAGTGCGAAGGCTGTAACACCCCGCCAAGGAACTCTAGAGAACAACATAATTACACTATACAAACAAGACAATTTTTTTTTTTTTATGCAAGAGATAACAAAGTAACATTTAACTTATCTATACTAAGTAATGTTCTCCCAGGGTTCCATGGCTGCATTACTGACAACACTAATTCATTGTGTAACTATTGCATTAAATGAATAACCATATATATTTCCATGACATCAGATAAATAATCATCCAGAACAAATACAACTACATTTTTCCCATACACATGAGGATACAGTATTACATTGTTTACATCATCAACTTTCGATTACATTGGATTACAAACATTATGAATAATCTGATACACAAGATAGTACATAAGCATAAATAACTGTCTTTATAGACTGGTTCTAGATCTAAATCTGCTACAGGAGATGCAACCTTCTTACACACGAATAATGGCAAGGAAAAACCAATGGAGATAAAGCACATCCACCAGACCATGTGGAACCTTGAGGTCCACCCCCCGTGCTAGGAGATAACATAAGGTCCCAAAACATCATACAATCAGGTAGACATTTGCCTAACAGGAACAAGGACTCATCATGACTCCATCATAACACATGACAATAACACAAGCAACTCAACACCACTTCCAGAGGCAACACATGACGAATGGGGAGAAAACAACTAGGGAATGCTAGGCTGCAGTAGGGAGAGTGTCATCGCATGGTCCTAACATGGGTTATCCTGACAGCCTCTCACTAGGCGCCGGCCCCATAGGGTGACTCATGCGGAATCAACCTTCCTTTCATGAGGACAAGGAAGTTGATCTTGCCAACCAAGCCTTCTCTACCCATCCTTAGTCTAAAACGAGCACTACAGGCATGGGAGAGGAAATCCAATTATCTTGTTAATGTGTAATTTATCCTTTTTCCCCCCAGTTCATTTTTAGGTTTTCACTTAATTAACAACTTTCAATGGATTATCCTGACAGCCACTTTAGGCGCCGGCCCCACATTGAAAGCCACTCCCCTACCTGCATCTAGAAACCCTAACCATCAAGCAAGACAATTACTATCTTAATGATAAGTAAACATAAACAATGCAAGGCATTTACCTTCTTGCATACAAAGCATAGTCACAACGACCAACCTTTAGATCATTGTCCCAAAACTTTCAGTTCATCAATTGCAATAACCATAACAACACATATCTAGAGCAAGGTATGGGTCATCTTGCTCTTCAAATCTCAACTATGAACAAAATAGTTTCTCATTACGATTACCAAAATCTCCCTATTACAATACTACAGACAAACTCGACATCAACACTTCCTTGAAGGAGATTTAAACCCATTATAATATATTCACAACACAGTATGTACATCATCTCACAATATCATTTACTAAGACCCACATACATAGACAAGAGACATCATGTTCTTACAACATCTTCATTTCAAGACAACTATGAATAGAATACTTACAACTAAATCATATTACCTTATGCCTCTGGAACCTAAACTTGACAATTTACACATAGACCAACTCACATGAAAATTTTGCTTGCAATAAGCAATTTCAACTAATCAACTCATAAATTTTTTTCTTACAAGAGCAATTCAATCTCTTAGTTATCCTGTTACCTATAAGTTTTACTTATAAGGTTAAATTTTCAAATACATTGTTGCTTAACCTAATTCCAAGCTTTTAAATCCAATTTCAACTTAACAAAATCATTATGAAAAGATCTTTACTAAATCAATCAAACTAGATTAAATTTCACCTACCCTAATTATTCTTGTCATATCCAAATTACATTTAATCATATTAGCAACTAAATTTAAGTTATATCTCCACCAAGGATTCATAAAACCTAGGTCTAGTTGATTAATATTAATTTTATCTATTATATTTAATCAATCATCAATTACATATAACCGTCAAGCTAAACAATTGAATAGATAATATTAATTACAAATGCTTAGAGATCAAATACTAATTATAACATTTATAATCCAAACCCATATATCATATTTATACTAACAATGCCATATTACAGTAAATATGCGATCATATCGATTAGTTTAATAAACATTTGTATTAAACTATAACAACTACATTTCTTTTGTTTCATAAGTTAATAATTCTATCATATATATACTCCAACAAAATCATCTAATAAATCATGTATCTTAACTATGTTTTTGATTCATATTTAATTTATAATAGATGATAGGTTTATATACATGTTCATGTACTTGTGTGTAGGTTATTCTTATTCCCAAGGTAAGATTTGGTCAATAATAGAGCATTTATTTACCACTTTTGTTGAAGATGAGGTGTACAATTGTTATTGATTGTTTGACCATTGAAATGGATGATATTTAAATAGAGTAATGTGCCGTACCCTAAGAATTGTATATTTTAAAGGAGAAGGATTCCCAACTACTACTTATATAATCCTCTGCTAAGGTATCTATCACGCATAGGATTTTGAGTTTGCATATAAATCTTGTTTCAATGAAACTTACATGGAATATCAATCCCATGCATTGAAAGCATAAAAGGGGCTCTGGTAACAACTACTGTGTCAAGTAGATCGATATATTACAAAGAATTGAAAATTTCTAAGTCATGTGCATTACTAAACCAAGCAGACCTTAAAGTAATAGACATTGCTCAACTCTTAATGAGTGGCAGGTTTTAGGACAATAAAGGTTACACCTCCGCTTGAGGGAAACAACAAAATCAAATGAACATAAGACTAGTTTATGTGGGAATGCACCATCTAATACGAAAAGCACAATTCTTGCATTTACGAATCCTAAAAGCTTATGCAATCAATAATCATGTTAGATCAGCAGAGTACAGGAAACTTGTTGTTGTCACCACAGTCTATAGTATACATGGGCTGACTTCGACCATATGAAGAATTATTTGAAGAATTCATTGAAGAGCCTTGACATTGTTTGAAGACATTGAAGCATATACTCATTGAGCATCGATTTCAAAGAAGAGCAATTTTTCATTGAACGCTGATTTGAAGACTTGAAGGCCAGTTTGCATTTGAGTTTGGCGCTGATTTGTAGAAGACAAATGTTGTTGATGGTTTGAGGATTGTTTGTTGGTTGTCACAACCGCTGCCATTATCATTGGGAGTGTTAGGAGAGTTTGTGGATTCTGTGCTCAAGGTCACCCTTCTAACAAGCCAATCTGCTAATACTGAGGCAGCTCTACATTGAAGACTTGTATTGGTGACAGAGATTCATCTTGGAGGATATTGGCAGGCTTGGAATCATTGTTGACAACATAATTCATACCTTCTAGATAGCCAATCTGATATTGTGGCCAGAAATAATCCATAATAGCTTTCAAATGTATCGTGCACCAATGTTGATATTTTTGCACATAAAACTACTGTCACCTTAAGATTAATGACTCAAACTGCTTAATGTGGGTTTGTTGTAAAGGCTTTAGCAATGATCTAGCAAATTCAATTAATAGGTTACAAATGGATTCCACGACCTACCTGGGTTTGGCGCACTCAGCCACACAGGTGAGTAAAAACTTCAAACACATTTACAATCCTAATGGCACTACACCTATAGTGGATCATCATGGTCGACCTTGAGCTCACCCCCCAACTTTATCATTGAGATACCTGTTAAATCTAAGCTAGTTGTTTTGATGTGTTTTCTTGGTGACAAAAGATCACATTGTTGATTGATCGAGGGACTGGAGACTTGCATTATCTGAAGACTTAATTCATGGTGTCAACTTTAACTATGAAATTACCTAAGGGGCAGCGTCATATCATTGTTAAGATTGGCGGCCTTATCAGCGATCTGAAGAGAATTTACAGTTAGAACTAGTTGCATCATGCCCGAGCGCCGTATTGGTATATCACAGGGGACAGAAATGAAGACATCATTGCCGATCTAATGAGTTCGCAGAGTTGAAGCGGGCTGAGGGAAACTTTGTTATCGTTGATCATTAGAGATAGACATCATTGTTTATCATGGGGTCGAGTGAGGGATTCCATGAAGAGGTTTATGTGCCGATCCTGAAAGATCAAACATTCAGAGAGTTGATATTAAATTCTAAGCCTTCACAATTTTCTAATTAGCATGGTTTCAACTGTGGGTATTTGCGAATTGGAAGATGGTAGGTGTTTGAGTATTTTAATGCATGGTTGTAATCATAGAAAAGGGCATATGAACTGTTGACCAAATGTTAGAGAGAGATTCATCTCATGGAATTTGATGGTGGAAGAATATACTCAGTATGGATTTGTAACACCGCTACTTCCGGATTAGGATCCCAAATGGGATGCACTACCCTTGATCTCTTCTCAGACATCTAAGCATACTAACATGAGTGTTGTGGAGCCTATACAGGTTAAGAGTTTGATGGGAGATAGAGGAGGTAATGTACAGATTTTAAAGATTTCTCTACAGACCCAACGATCTACAGGTGAAATGCCTCCCTTGAAATATAATGAATGCAGGGCTGAACAATGGGATTTGTTGATAGGGCTATGAAATTTTATGCAATGATATTTTGGTAGATTCATCATAATTTTATTTCTTAAAGGTATCACCCATTATATAAATTTTGACCTGCACTCAACACCTATGCAGAAATGACAGAAAAGACCCAGTAATTGGAGTGGGATGGAGGAATTAAAAAGAACGATCACTAAGCATTGTTGGATTTAAAGTCATAAGATTGCATACCCTAATCATAGAGGAGACAGATCATGAAAATGAACTCACAAATTATGCATCGGTGAAGGAAACTAAGATCACAGATGAAATACGATATGGAGTTAATCCTAAATCAGATACTTAGCAAAAACATTCAATTTAAAACGAACGAATCAATCAACCCTATCACAAGCAAATTTAGGATCAGAGAAAGGGATTAAAAAAATTTAGTGGAACCTGGTTACAATATTCAGCTAATGGAATCAGATTCAAATGTTGTAGTTCCAAGCTACTCCCCGAACATTCTCCTCCACTCTCCTCCTGCAATAACCTCCCCTCTTTCACCGTGGGAGAGAGAGATATAAGCCCTCCTCTATTTCTAGATTTTTCCCACCTTTGTAGGAGGCTTGGCACCTGATCCAATGCCAACTATAACAACTATTTATTAACTTTATCTCTTACAACTCATGATGTAATTACAACTAAACATTATAATGTTTTATTTTATTTATTTTAATATTTTACTATAGATATATTTTAATATATATATATATATATATATATATATATATATATGCCTTGTTTTTATAACCTTTGAATCACAACACATATTAATTTATATATATTATTTTCATATATTAATTTTATCAATGTACAACCCACTTAAGCATAAGATATGTTGAATATCACAGCATTTTGCCTTTTACAAATATTCCTGTATTCATGCATAAGTGGATTTACAAGGTTGGATTCCTTGGAATATGGACATGAGGCCAATATCTGAATAATAGATATAGTAATCAGAACAAAATAATATGTAATGACATTAATCCTAGACATGACTACTTATTTAGATTTATAAATACCCTCAATTAAATAAATTTAATAACTGTAATAAAATAATTTACATTCCAACAACTTTGGATAATTACCTTGAACTAGGTAATTATCAATTATCATTTTAACCTTATTTAATATTAATAATGATAATTGATGTAATCCTATTAAATATTATAGTGAATCAATTAATAGTATGACTATTTAACGAAATCTAGGCATACAACATAACCCACTAAGTAGGACAGCCGTTAAAAGCCAAATCAAACATGTTCACAAGCCAGGCCAAAACACACTTAACCAACAAGCTCCATCAAATATAACTCAATTGCAAGACCTGACATACTGACAAAACTGATAGGTTTGACTAGACATGTCATGCATCCTGATCGAGGATGATGACTTGGGATGTGGGACCTTAAGTCATCTCCGAAACAACTTAACCATTGGGTTCAGAGCACGCTCAGACCTGTTAATTCAAGTGGAGTCGATGCCAGATACCTGCATCCTGCAACAAATGACATAGTCAAGCATGTATAGATGCACAAAAGCTGACACTAGGTGAAAAAGGAATCACAACATCGCAGGGCACTCGCAAGCGAGTGATGCGACATCATCCTTTCCACATCATATCAATCTAGATTAGATAACACATAATCATAACCAAATCAAATCTACCTCATTGTCTGAATAGAACCATACACTAAACAGATAGGTGCATGAAATTGAATAAGTCTCAGAAGTACCATCATAACAAATAAATCTAACAGAATCAGTCCATGAGATCCATTCTAACGTATAACAATTGTAGTAAGATCGACATCTTAATCATCGGAATGCAAAACAATGTCAAAGACCGCATTATCAGTGTCACAATAGAGATTATCAATAAAACACATTAACTATCATATGAAACCACACATGGATGAAACATCTATCTATATTGTACAACATCAATTGTTTACCTTACCTTAATTATTCCTGTTGTTTTACCTTCATCTTCATACACCTTGATCAGTTCACCTATACATCCAAGGTGAAAATGGAGGGACTACAAAGGCAGTAATCCAAGTTCAGAATGTGACAGAAGAGTGATACTAAGCAGGGGAAGAATGAAATGTGCTAGATTAGTCTATTGAGCCTAACCGAAACTAAATTCTTGCATATGTGGATGTTGTTCATCAGTTCAAACACATTGTTATCATCTATAAGTCTTTAGTAGGTAGTGAGCCTCTTGTGAGCAATGTGCTTGGGTAGTAAGCACTAACTGGTAAGAGCCATTTTGTACTTCTTTATTCTATTAATAGAGAATACAATCTTGGGTTAATCACCCCATGGTTTTTCCCTTAACAGGATTTCCACGTAAAAATCCTTGTGTTATGTGTGTTGATTTCATTTCAATTCTTATGTTTACTTATTCTTTCATGCTTTGATGTATTATTGAATGTTAAGATAAGAAAAAGAAGTAAAAATAAGAAAGTTTTGAGATAACTGATTCACCCCCCCTCTTAGTTATCTACCTTGTTTCCAACAATTAGTATTAGAGCTAAGTTCCTTAGAAAAAGCCTAACAGCTTGAGGAGGATCTGGGAAGCTCAATGGATGCATATGGTATGAAAGAGCAACTACAGTATGCCTTCGATGATCTTGAACAATCCCAGTCTGAAGTCAATAATTTGAGAGAGAGATTTAAGGAGGCTAATGATTTCATCATTGAGATGAAAGAAAAACTTAGTAATTCTGTGAAAAAGAGAAAGGAACTACTTCAAAAGTTAGAAGATTAGAATGAAACCAATAATACTGATAAGGACCTGAATGAAAAAACAAAGCTATGTGAAAAGCTGTCAAAAGAAGTTGTTATGCTAAGACATGAAATGGAATCAGGGGTTATGAAATTTACCTAAGAAATTGAAGAGAAGAGAAAGAATGAAGATAACTTAAAACAATCCCTCAAGGAGAAAATGGAAGACTACTAAAAAATGGACAGAATAATTACACATCTTAAGTCTAATCTTGAAGAAGCTAGATACAATGAAGAACAACTTGAGAGATAGATTGACATTCTTAAACAAGATCTTGAAACTGCAAATGAATACAAAGAAAAATTCAAGATAGGCTTAGCCAAACTTGAAGTACTTCTTGAAAGTCAAAAGAGGGTAGATGATAAGCATGGCTTGGGATATGAGAAAGGTGAAAGGTCTAAATCTGGTCAAAAGAACTTTGGATCAGGAAGACAAAGTAACAGGCCTAGAAGACCTCTGGTAAGACAACCTAATGATCAAAGATATCCATCTTTTAATGGAAGTTGCTTCAACTGTAACAAATTTGGTCATAAAGCAACTCAGTGCAGGAATAGAATGAATTAGAAAAATCCATCCTTCTCCGGTCAATGTTTTAATTACAAAAGGTATGGTCACAAATCTCATGAATGTAGAAATATGCAAATGAACAATTCTTTCAATTGTATATGCTTTACATGCAATAGAATGGGGCATATGGCTAATCAGTGTAGATCAAGAGGATAGCAATCAAATAAGAAAGGAAATGTTGTGTCTTACAATTTCAATAAATCTAGTCATATAGCTAGATTCTGTAGGAGTAAAAATCATGATGGAAAAGGTCTGGTGAAACATGATTAGAGACAAGACAAAGGCAAAGGTAAAGTGAATGCAGACGAGATTCAGAAGGAGATGAGAAAGACTTGGGTAAAGAAGAGTGTGATGAACATTGGTGATGGGTCCGCACTAGAATCCAGTGTTGATAATCCTTCCAAAAATTAAAAAGTAAGCTCTAGCTTAGGGGGAGCGCAAAGAAGATCAAAATTCCCCTAGCCAGCTAGCAAGTGCCTGAATTCAGCACATTAAGTAAGAATTAGAGGTTACAGATTAAGGACTTTTGGAGGTTCATCTAAAAATCATTCAGTTAAGAGATGAGAAATCTGATTATAGATTTGAAGAAGTTATGAGTAGATTCAGTTTCGGCTGCTATCCGGTAAAAACAACATTACACAAATAGGTTTGGTGAGATTTGGAAATATAACATCATGGTATGTGGATTTAGAGGCATGTTTGGAAAGGTTAAAGTTATGTTGTCAACTCACTTAGATGATCATTTGAAGAGCTGCACAATAACTCATGAAGAAATTCACTCAAAATAGGGTAACTAGAAGACTTAAAGTGTTCATTTATTGCAATGGGGAATTAGGTTTTTTTGTAAGGTTAAAAGGCTTTCCATTCATCATTTACAACACTTTGCACTCATGAAGAAGAGAGAAGAGCTCTGAGAAGAGATCCTATAGATTATTCAAGTTAAAGCTGAAGATCAAAATCAAGTAGAAATTTGCTCCTGCAGTTGCAACAAACTGTAAGGCGAAAAAGGTATTTCTTCTCTACAAAATTTCTTTGAATTTCATTGCTAGAATGGCTATTCCTATGGTTGTGAATGTCATTGAGAGGCCGAGACCAAAATTCAAGAAACACCCTCACAAATCTATAGAAGTTGATCCCTTGGGTGCGTTTTCCAGTATCCCATACGGTGTTCTACATGTAGAAGATATTAGGGTTTACATTCATGCAAACATTGAAGACTTTAGAGACTTAGAATTGATGGAAATATATCATAAATAGTTAAGAAGTGAGAATTTTGATCTCAAACCAGAATTCAAGGCCCTAAAAGATAAGCACTTTGCACACTACATTCACTTCCCATTTTTCGCAGAGGACGAATGGGTCCAGTATGTGTTAAGTAGGATGCATGATAATTTTATGTGGTTAATGAGTCCATTTAAGATAACCAAAGATGCCATTAGGGTTGTAACTAGATTGCACTCAATTGGTGGGTTGCCTGCACTCAAATTTGTGAAAAATCAAACCGTAACAGAAGCCACCGGATCAAAATATGACAAGAGGGCAATGACTATAGATGATATTACTGATCTAGATGTCAAGTTTGCATCAATTGTAATTGGCTACAATATTTATCATTCAAGTAGGGAAAATTATGTATCTGGTATAGCAATCTATACTGCATATCGGATGGTGAAAGAAAATGTAGATTATGATTTGTGTGAGCTTCTATTGAATCAACTAATGGAGAATCTACAGAAGATTAAGAAAGAAAAGAAAAATTCCTTTAGGTATGGCAATCTGGTGTTGTGTTTGTTCTTCTATTACATGAATGAGTTACCAGGATCAAAAAGGTCTGGTCTGGGCAAATGATAGACCTTTTGCAATTCAAATAAGAGATTATTTGTATGGACTTGGTGATGCACAAGCCTAGAAGATAGCTCTCTCAGGCTACTTCAAGAATTCCCAAAGCATGATGTATGCAAGAGAAAGAATACCAAAATCAATAGTGGAGAAATACAAAAACATAGTTTGCTTCATGGTTGATATAGATCAATGCCTAATGGAGGCAGTTGAGCCAAGAACTATATGGGTAATGCCCACGGGTTATGAAGTTGATGAAAACATATTGGAGGTACATGTTCAACACTTGCTAAGCCAACCTAAGGACATTGAGGCATAGAGGTTTGGCACCTTTGATGAGCTAAACATAAAAATACATGTTGAATTAAGGAAGCCTGAGTCAAAAAGAAAAGTGAGGAGGGAGGTTGAAGAAATTGCTAAGAAGTTTGGCATAACAAAGGAGGCAGTAGATGCTAATAGAGAAAGAATAGAGAAAATTGAAAGGGAAAGGGAAGAAGCAAAGAAAGCAAGTGTCCTAGTGGAAGCCTCTACCTAGACAAGATCTACTATGAGTTTTGCCCCTGTCTCTCCTAAAAGCTTAAAGATTGCCAGTAACCAAACCATCTGTTACAGAAGAAAAGAGAAAGAAGTCTAAGGCCACAAGAACATATGTGAGCCTTAAGAATGATGAAGAGACATAATCAGATGTAAAGGTCAGATATTTGAAGAAAGCCAAGAACAAACCTTCCAAGAATGACAGGACTGATGAGGAACAAAAGACAGAAAAGTTTATTGAGAGACCCACTCTCTCAATTGAAGACATCATTAAAGCAGTCATTGTGGATGGAAACTTGCAGCCGGTAATAGAATTCTATGATGAGTACAATGATGCAGACAAGAGAATTCTTGAGGAAGCAATGGTAAGGTACCTAAACATTTATAACAAAGCTTTTATTGAAATAATTTCCTTAATTCCTAAGAGCTTAGAAGAAGTTTTGGAGTCAAGAAAAGAAAGTGCAAAAGAAAAAGACTTGGAGATCTGAGACTAGATAGTGATATAGTTATGTCCAACTATCACTCAAAAACAAATGGACATGGTTTTCAAGGATGCCAAAGAAGAATTCTGAAGCAAGTTTAGAATGAATAAGCTCATGCTTGGAGAAACTGGCCAAATAGCTGATGAGACAAAAGAAATTCTCCGGTGTGCCTTGAAAAGGTTCAATCTTCCCATTGTAGAGGAAGCAAATGAAGAGCCTTCTGACATGGATGTTGAAAGATTAAAGAAAATTGATGAAGAGCCTTCTAACATGGATGTCGAAGGATTAAAGAAAACTGATGAAGAATAATCTGAGGCCTTAGACTCCTCTATTCCAGAAGAGGAAGTGCAGAAAGAAGAAACAAATACTGTTGATGGCAATAAGAAAATTAGTCTGGATGCCCCCAAAGGAAAGGAAATTGAGAATACAAGAGACACTGTAGAAGCAATGCAAAGTTTCTTGGACAAGGAATTTGGGGAATTAGATGAACCAGAATTGATACAAGGACCACTGAATCTGAACTCTCTCTCTCTCTGGTTCAAATAATGAAGATAGCATCTTTTGCTCAAGCCAAAGCGAAAGAAAAACTCTTGAAATATCATATGGAGGACTATGAGCTACTAAGTATTGCATCCGGAGTGCTAGGGAAGATTATGCCCTCATATTAGAAGAATCCATCTACCTCTCCATCCGATAACTTGAAGAACTTAGTTAATTCTGTCAATACACATTTTGAGTCTTTAGAAAAATTAGCAAAAACTAAGGTCCAGAATGAGTTCTTGGGAAAAAGATTTAGTGAGGTACAAGGGCTAAGTGTTAATGATAGAAAACCCCTAGACATTGGCATAAAGAGCATGGAAAATTCTCTTAAGGATGGTGGAGACATATATAAATTTTGTTTATCCTGGCCCAAAGTTGCAGAGGACATTGAGAAGAAAATGAAAGAACAAGAAGGAAAATTGACAAATCTATCTCAAAATTTTGATCCTCTCACTATCTCTCTGGTAAGTCAAGAATGCCAAGCAGTCATTATAATAAATGAAATAAAGAAACTGGTCAAGGGGAAGAAGAATATAATGGATAGAATGGATGAACTCAGAGGGATGATCATCCATAAGTTAGAGGCAATGCATGATGCCTTAGTAGATGCTCTAAGTATAGCCTAGACCAACAATCCAACAGATTTGAAGAGGGCAGAAGCATATGCATTTTTGTTGAGTGGACACATCTCCATTTTGGATAGGATGAAGAGAAGCTGGGCCATAGAGCTTGTACAGTTGAAGACTACATTTTCATATATACTTAAGTATATGTAAGTTTATCTTATGGATTGTATGTACATATGCGGCCTTATATAATAATTTTTGTACATTTTTGGTTGGCAGATCCCACCCTTTTCCATTGATGTCAAAGGGGGAGTAAAGAGCATTGAAAAATGAGGAATCGAGCATTAAGGGAGCACCGGTAAGCCGTGTGGAGAAATGGAGGACAAGAAAAGGGGGAGTTACAGTGACACTTAGTCATTTTTCGCTAAGTGTTGCCATCAATGCCAAAGGGGGAGATTGTTGGCAAGAGACACTGCTAGGATTCGTAAGTGTTGTCATTGATGGCAACAAAGTATATCCCACACATCCGCAGTGCATAAATGACTCATACTGGAAATTAGATAAAGATAGGTTGATCCGGTAGTCAAGAACAAAGCATATGAGAGGGTCTGATAGATTGGGTCTAGAATTCTCTAATGGTGAAACCCAGCATGTTGCGGATTTGGGTGAGTAATAAGGTGTATCTGAACTATTGTATTCTAGAGATTTAGCCTCCAGTGACAAAGCATATGAAAGATATAAGCATCTGAGTATCAAACTTCAGTTAGACAGTGCAAATAGAGGAAGAACTGACCAACAGGGTTTCAGACCTCAATTTGGATGTGCGAAGGTGTTGATCAAGTAACCTGAGGTATTATATGTTTTTGGCCAACTTAGGTAATGATTTCTATGCCTAAGTTTTTGGTGTGCATCATCTATCAAGTATGAATTCAGCTGATAGAATAGTATCTTGAAAATATCCTAAGTGTTCTTGTTGCTGACTAGAAAGTTGTTTGAAATCCTTGATGCAGATATATATACCTGATGGATTCAAGCTTGTGAAGGTGTAGCAGTGATAAAGTATGGATTAAGATTAAATAAAAGTAGAGAGAAGTGTGAAGGCAGTAATCCAAGCTCGGAATGTGACAGAAGAGTGATACTAAGCAAGGGAAGAATGAAATGTGCTAGATCAGTATACTAAGCCTAACGGAACTGAATTCTTGCATATGTGGATGATGTTCATCAGTTCAAACACATTGTTATCATCTATAAGTCTTTAGTAGGCAATGAGCCTCTTGTGAGTAGTGTGCTCGAGCAGTGAGCCCTAACTAACAAGTGCCATTTTGTACTTCTTTATTCTTTTAACAGAGAATACAATCTTGGGTTAATCACCCCGTGGTTTTTCCCTTAACATGGTTTCCACGTAAAAATCCTTGTGTTATATGTGTTGATTTCATTTTAGTTCTTATGGTTACTTATTCTTTCATGCTTTGATATATTACAAAATGTTAACATAATAAAAGGAAGTAAAAATAAGAAAGTTTTGAGATAACTAATTCACCCCCCTCTCAGTTATCTTCCTTGTTTCCAACAAGTAGAAGGTAGGAAATTTTTGGAGGGTATGAAGCATGAGCGTCATTGCTTTGCATTGATTCCTAAGATTAGTCAAGAGAAATGTGAAGATGTACCAGCATAAGTTTCAAATATGTTGGAAGAGTTTCAGGACATTATCTCTGATAATGTACCAAAAGGTTCACCACCAGTGAGGAAGATAAGTCATCAAATGGATTTGATACCAGGAGCCAATTTGTATGAATGGTTAGTCATGCCATTTAGGCTAACCAATGCACCAAGCACATTCATGTAGCTCAAAAATGAGGTATTGAAAGATTTTTTGGGAATTTTTGTTATTATTTATTTAGATGATATTTTAATTTTCATTAAGACTTGGGATGAGCATCTAATGCATATCAGAAGAGTTTTAGAGACGCTGAGGGAGGAGAAGTTGCTAATTAATCTGAAGAAATGTAGTTTTACAAAGAAGGAGTTCATATACCTGGGATTTGTTGTCTCAGAGGAAGGTCTTAAGATGGACCCAGAGAAGGTGAGAGCTATCCTTGAATGGCCTACACCAAGGGGTACCATAGAGGTATGATCTTTTCATGGTTTGGCAAGTTTTTACAGAAAGTTTATCAGAAATTTTAGTAGCATTTGTGCACCCCTAATGGAGACAATGAGAGGGGATAGAAAAGAGTTTAAATGGACTAAAGGAGCAGACAAAAGCTTTGATACATTGAAGTAGAAAGTCACAGAGCAACCTATTTTGGCACTTCTAGATTTTAATAAGGTATTTCAGGTAGATTGTGATGCTAGTGGTAGTGCAATAGGAGCTATTTTGAGTCAACAAGGTAAGCCCATTTCCTATTTTAGTGAGAATCTTAATGATGCCAAGAAAAAGTATTTTGTTTATGATCAGGAATTCTATGCTATAGTTCAAGCTTTGAAGAAATGGAGACATTACTTGTTACCAAAAGAGTTTGTTTTATATATTGATCATTAGGCGTTACATTATCTTAATAGTCAAGGAAAGTTGAATCAAAGGCACTTAAAATGAGTTGAGTTTTTGCAGAGTTATACTTTTGTTTTGAAGCATAGGAGTGGGAAGTCCAATAGAGTTGCAGATGCCTTGAGAAGAAGGCAAAATTTGTTGACAAAAATGAAGATAGAGGTTGTTGGGTTCAATGAGCTCAAAAGTTTATATCCTAAAGATCTAGATTTTGCAGTGGCCTGGAAAGCTTATCTGGAACATGTTACTTTGGACAGGATAAAATGTTTGGATTTCATCATCCAAGATGGCATGTTGTTTAGAGGAAGCCATTTGTGCATTCTGAGGAGTTCTATGAGAGAGAACCTGAAAAAAGAGAAACATAGTGGGGGATTAGCTAGACACTTTGGTTGAGATAAGACCATTGCTATTGTTGGTGAAAATTATTATTGGCCATAGTTGTAGCAGGATGTGAGGAAATTTTTGCAGAGTTGCAGAGTATGTCAGATGGTGAAAGGAGCAATTAGAATATAGGTCTATATCAGCCACTACCTGTACCAGAGAAGCCATGGGATGATATTAGTATGGATTTTGTTCTTGGTTTACCAAGGATACAGAGAGGACATGATTCCATTTTTGTGGTGGTGGACAGATTCTTGAAAATGGCACATTTTATTCCTTGCAAGAAGACTAATGATGTTTTTCATATTGCAAGGTTATTTTTCAAGGAGGTGGTGAGATTACACGGTCTACCAAAGAGCATTGTTTTAGATCCAGATACCAATTTTGTTGGTTATTTCTGGAGGACATTGTGGAAGAAGTTGAAGACAGATTTGAAGTTCAGTTCTGCACACCATCCATAGACTGATGTATAGACAAAAGTGGTGAATAGGAGTTTGGGTAACCTACTACGATGCTTAGTAGGAGATAGGCCCAAGGGATGGGATTTGATTTTACCACAGGTAGAATTTGCTTACAACAATTCTGTCAATAGGAGTACTGGTAAATCACCATTCCAGATTGTATATGGCAATAGCCCAATAAATGCTTCTGAGTTAAGGAAGCTGGACAAAAGAGAAAAGACAAGTGCCAAAGATAAAGACTTTGCAGAACATTTGAAGAATTTGCATGAAGTGGTGAGAAAGCACATTAATAAGATGAATATTCAGTACAAGACTAAGGCAAATTAGAAGAGGAGATATAAGGAGTTCTAGGTAGGAGATGAAGTCATGGTTCACTTGAGAAAAGAAAGGCTCCCAATTGGAACTTATAATAAGTTGAAAATGAAGAAATTTGGACTGTGCAGAATCCTGAAGAAATATGATTTAGGAAATGCATATGAGGTAGAGCTGCTGAGTAGGATCAATATTCCCCTATTTACAACATTACTGATTTATTATAATATCATGAAGGTGGAATAGAGGATGGACCAACAGAAGCACATTGGAGTATTCTAGCATCTACTTCAATGGAGGAGATAGAAGAGATCTTGGATAGCCGTGTGGGAAGAAGTACTCAGAACAGACAATATGAAGAATATCTAGTGAAATGGAAAGGAAGGCCTATTGAAGATTCTTCTTGGTTGTATAAGGCAGAGGTTGACCGTTTGGGTTTTCCTCAAACAAACACCTGAGACGTGACAAGGTCACTTCTCAAATTACCCTGGGTGTCCGATGTAGGAGCATGCAGTGGTGTAAGGGCAATCTTGCACCACCCAAAAAGAAGTTGATTCAAAATCATTGCAGTTATTTTCATTTCTTTCCATAATTAGTGTTTCTGATTCCATAATCTCCTGAATAATGATGTAGGACTTTCAATTTTTTCCAAACTGCTAGTTTTGGAAAGTTTACCTGCTATTTTAGGAAAGTTTGCATTTGGGCATGGATTGAAGCAAAAACTTACAGAAAGCTTCATAAATCAAATATAAGACCTTTGGTGAAGGAATTAGGCAAAGATCATTTGTGAGTTGAAAGATATTAAAGTTTTTGTTTTCTGAAAAGCCCTTGAAAATTTTTGAAATGAGATATGAGGCACTAAAACATCCCATAATGTCCCAAAAAGTTAATAGAAATCTATTTATGGATTTCTGGCGTGATAGTTCAAATCGTGAGATTTTTGATGCCTAAAATGGTTCATTAATCAAACACCTGGATCAAAAGTTATGCTTCCTGGAAGTTGAGCCACTTTTGGAGGGAGTTGCAAATTTCAAAATTTAGTTGGAAGCTGCCAAAAAGTGCTATTTATGACTATTTTTGGAACCATGGGTAGTAGTAGAGTTAAGAGGGAAAGTGTAGAGTCAAGAATAGGTGGAAAAATAGAAACCCTAGTTGATTTAGGGGTTACATAAGGCAAATGATTCTAGAGTCTTGAGATAGGAAGTTGTAATATGATGCAGCCTGTAGAGGATTCATCCTCTGATTGTATTTGAGCTCCTGTAATACAATGTTTTGCCCATATCAATAAAAGATCATTATATTTTATGTGTGCAATTTATGTTGTGTGTTTTGTGATTTACCCCCTTCATCAAATATCTAGTCTCTATAAATATCCAACCTAGTCTGTATCTAATAAATGTTTAATAAATTAAATCAATTGATTCAACATGGATAGGCTTGACATATCTAATCAATAAAATTTCCCTAAATATTTAACTCAATTATTTAAATGAAAACATTAGTTAAAGACAAAATAATTAGTGATCCACAAATGATCTAAATTTCTAACAATATCGACTTATTCAACCTCTTTTCAACTGGAGATAATTTCATTCTAATTTATAACTTGTTGGACTAATTTATCTAGACATGACTCCTAGATGTGAATTATTTTTCAAATTAATATTTGAAATAAATGAATTTATTATATTTTGGACCAAACATAAATCTCTCAAACACAAATTCCTATCCATGTGAAAATTTCCTCTTATCTAATTAGAATTAGTAGTTTGCAATTTTACAATTAAACACACGATAATTTGAAGTGTTAAATATGAGATATGAAATAAAAGTTTGAATAAAGATGCATATAGTGGACATTCAATAAATAGTAAAATAGTCTAGATGAAATAGTCTATGAGATAAATATTGATATAATAACAGTCCATGTAAAAATAGTGAAATAGTCACAGTATATGTCCAGTCAATACTAAAATAGTCATAAAATCCACATGAAATAAACAATCTAATACACATGTGTGCCCTAAGTTTGATCATCATCCATTTCAAGCTGCCTTTTGGTCCCACGTGACTTAGAGGGCGGCTCATGCTATGTACAAGAAAAAAGAAGCTTCAAATCAATTTTAATGTCAAAATTGCACCCAAATTATTTAAATCAAATATTTAAAACCAAACCATCAAATTAAATTTTTAAATCTAAACTTGAAAATGTCTAAGCATACCACAATGGGCTCATCATCTCTCCTATCATTCTCAGGTGCAATAGATGGTATTGATTCTGATAGAGTAAATGTCTATGTTGTCAATTCCTATATTTCAATAAAACATGAATTAGGCTAGAGTACAAATATGAAATACAAGGTTAAATGATATAAAAGACTTTGAAATGACATAGGATTTAACTATAGGACTTGAAATATGACAGATGATTAATGCATCTATGCAAGCTCATCAATGGTAGGATTAATTGAGCCTGCACCTATACAAATCTCATCTTGCATATATATGTGTACATGTATATATAAATTCAACTTGAAAGAAGAATTTAGAATCATGAAATTTTACTAGAAATTCAAATTTAAACTAAAAATGTACAATTTTAAACAACAAACCATGAAATATATGAAGCAAGATCCTACATAGATGATGGTGCCACTAGTCCTAGATGACTTGGTTAGGATCTCCCATCTTTAAATTCAAAAAAAGGTTCATCACATTTTCATATTATTCTATAATTATTAAAATAGATATATCCAATTAAATAATCTTTAGAGATCCTAATTTTTGTACCTCAATCGTATAAGGTCTACCCATCTCTACAGTCATTGACACTAAATGGTCCAACCATGATGAAGTGGTGGTAGTTGATGGAGTCATCTGTACCAATCAACATGTTTAATATATTTAAAATTTATCAAAAAGATTGATAATTGATAATTGGATCTATATTAATTTATATTAAATTTTATTTCATTAACTGTGGCACACATATCAACTCCATAGGAGCGAATAATGTAGCCAAAAAGGACTCCTCTAAAGTAGATGTAGGACCAAAACATGGATGATTACAATTCTGACAAAAAAAAGGTGTGGACCACAATGGTGTCAATGGCTGTGATGTGCTAGGACCAACACCAGATGCTCTTCTAGGCTCTGCAGGCTCTCTAGGATTGACTTCATCTACCAAGTGGGTAGCTTGGTCAGTTAAGTTTCCTGAGAGAGACGATAATGCTTCGAGTGCCAAGACGATCATCCATTGGTGAAAAGGCACAAGAACAGAGGGTGGATAAGGGACAATAGGTGCAGGGGGTGAATGTTGATTTGGATTGACACGTATCCCTAGTCTATGTTGTGGCATTCCACCACCCACACCCTGAAATGATCTCATATCAAAATAATTGGGCTTTAAGCCCATCTCAAACTCTGCCCATAATTTTTTCAAAAAATAAAAGGGAACCTCATAATTAGCATGAGGTGGATGGTAAAAGACCATCCACCACTACTCCCAAAAATTATCAGCTATCTTCTGATGTGTGTATCATCTAATTGAAATTCTCTTTTTATTTGCTGGTATTTGTTGGCCTGTGGAGGGATCAATGAAATATGGGGCAATTGTATTTTTTTGTAATGTGTAGATCATTGATCTCTTTATATGAGAGACCATCCTTGTAAAACTACCTCCTCTCTTCCCACCATGAGAAGAATGTGTCTAGATGGGTGTGAATAGCTCTCACCGAATCAATAATAGTTTGCATCATAGATGCAAACCATGAAATGTGGGGTGGGGTTTGGATTTTATTTTGCAAGAAATTGTTTTTTCTTGCAATGTTTGAATATTCTCATCAATCATTTCTCGCAACTGAGCCTCATTGGGTGGTGGTGGGGTGGGGGGTCTTGGGGGATCCTGGGTGGGATCGACCATGTGTACAAATAGGGTCTAGAAGTAGAGCTGCAATTACAAAAACATAATTAAAACTGAATTAGGAATTGAAAATATATATATTAAATTGCATGTACAACATATGTTTAAATACATGTATAAATTGAAAACTTGGAAATATATAAATTTGCATGGTTTAAATAATACATTAAAACATTTAATTTTACATAATTTAACATATACATGCATTCAACCAAGTGACCTTTTCCAATAAAAATTTAAAAGTTAGAAAATGTAAATCAAAATTTATGTTTAAGAATCATGACATGAATTAAACCATTTTTTAGCTCTATCAATCAATGTATCACTGAATTGATCATGTATGTAAGTATAATGTATAATTTGTAATTTACATATACCCTTACTATAATTTATAATTTGTAATTTACATATACCCTTACTAAACTTTTGTTTCCATTTTATCCCTTTTCCCATGTGTGTGCTTTACATGTCATTTTGACCATTTATGCAAAAAATCATAGCCTAAATGTCATTCCATAGCCATGTTACCATTTCCTAATTTGTTCCTAATCCATGTTTATCCTTCCTAAAGGGTAAGTACAAGCAGATGGGGGGCCAAAAAGGGGTCTTAAGTGGCCACTTTTTTTCTAAAATCAGGAAATGCTGGCCTTGGATGAGAAATTGAGCATAGTTACACTCAAAATTTGGAGATGCAACCAAAATAATGTTCATAGTGCTCCGAGTCTACTTTCTAAACTACTAATTTTTTTTTAAAATGGTATAGATTAAGGGGTTCAAAAGAGGGAGCCACAGAAATTGGTGTTGTTTCTGTAAAAAAAAAAATAACATAGCATGTTTTGTGGCTCCCTCAAAAGGTTAACTTCTTTTTGGCATTTTTAAAATCGCTTCAGTGAGAAATTAGCTAACATCATGTTGTTTATGCTTGATTTTTCTAATAATTTTTTTATGAATATTTGATTTTTTACTAATTTTCAAAGTGGACACATCCTAAAAAATAGAATTTTGGCCATGCTACCCCTATAAATTTTGAAAACTAATTGAAAATCATTTTTTCTTTTTTTTTTTAATATTTGTAGAATGGAGTCTAGTTTCTAAATATGTAATTTTTTTGAAATTTCAATGAATGGTTAATTTACAATGAAAAAAAGACTAAACACTGGTTTTTGCCCAAAACCGGACACACAAACAAAAGAAATTAAAGATGAAAGGCTTAACATTGTCAAAATGTGAAAAAAAATTGCATCGTTAAATAGCTAAGAGAAAGCCTAACATTTCCTAGGTGTTTGATTTGTTTGACCTTGAAACACATGCAAATCTGAGGGTTAGCACAAACAAAATTATGTGAAATCTTGTAGAACTTGCAAAAACACACCTATGGATGTTGAAAAGACACTCCAAGCCTTTGGGTTGGAAATCCAAAGCAAATCCCAAGCCCAAGGCTTGGGATTCCCAAAGCACAATATAACGCGAGTGCGTTATAATGAGAGTGCGTTATAACGCGAGCGTATTATATTGTGCTTTTTTTGCTTTTTTGCATGGTTTTCAGTGTTTTCCCAGTTTGACACAACGCGCTCGCGTTATAATGTACTCGCGTTGTGTCTTCCTTTGAATGAGATATGTTCAAATTTCCTAAGTATGTTTCATGGATGTTTATATCTATTCTTGTAGGTATGTATGCATGTACATGTATGCATGCTTGTATGTATGTACATGTATGCATGCTTGTATGTATGCGTCTTTGTATGTATGTATGTTTGTATGTATGCATGTATGTATGTATGTATGTAAGTGTTTTGGGTTTAGTGTATATAAGGACCTGAGCCAGTATAGTTTTGAGGGTTGAGGGTTGAGGGATTAGGGCTTAAGTAATAGGTAGAGGGTAGAGGGTTGAGGGTTATAGTTGAGGGTTAATTTCAGGTTGTTGAGTGTATAAGATTAAGTGTGTAAGGCGCGAAGATTAGGGTTTAGGGTTTACTATATGGATTGAGGGTATATAAGGCATAGGGTGACTTGGGTTGAGGGCACGTATGGTTTAGGTTTAATTTAAGTATAGGGTTGAGGCACAATATTTGAGGTTTAGGATATAAGTGTGAGGTTATATGGTCTAGGGATGAGGGTTTAAGGGTGTAGGATTCATGTTTAAGGTATAAGGTTGATGATTGAGGGATTAGGGCTTAAGTATATTATTGAGGGTATAGGGTTAAGGGTTTAGGGATAGGTTTTAGGGTTTAAGGTTTAAGGGTTGAGGGTTGAGGGATAGGGTTTAAGGTTTAGGGGTAAGGGATTAGGGTTTAGGAATAGGGACAGCATTTAGGGTTTAGGGATGAGGGATTAGGATTGAGGGTTAAGGGTTGAGGGATTAAGGTTTAAGGCATAACTTGCTGAGGGTTGAGTGTTTAAGGATAGGGTTTAGGGTTTAGGGTTTAGGGATTAGGGTTTCAAGTTGAGGGATTAGGGTTTAAGGAATAGTGTTGAGGGTTGAGGGTTTAGGGATAGGGTTTAGGGATTACGGTTTAGGGTTGATGGAAATTAGGGTTTAAGGAATATTGTTGAGTGTTGAGGGTTTAGGAATAGGGTTTAGGGTTGAGGGATTAGGGTTTAGGGTTGATGGATTAGGGTTTAATGTTGAGAATTAAGGGTTGAGGGTTGAGGGTTTAGGGATAGGGTTGATGGTCAAGGGATTAGGGTTAAAGTAGAGTGTTGAGGGTAGAGGGATTAGGGATAGGGTTTAGGGTTGAAGGTTTAATGATTGAGGGTTGAGGCTCTAGGGATGAGGGTTAAGGGATTGGGGTTTAAGATATAGTGTTGAGCGTCAAGGGTTTATGGATAGGTTTTAGGGTTTAAGTTTTAAGAGTTAAGGGTTGAGGGATAGGGGTTAGGGTTTAGGGATAAGGGATTAGGGTTTAAGGTATAGTGTTGAGGGTTGAGGGTTTAGGAATAGGGATAGCATTTAGGGATGAGGGATTAGGGTTTAAGGTATAGTGTCAAGGGTTGAAGGTTTAGTGATAGGGTTTAGGTGTAATGCCCCGCCATGAACACCTTAGAGAACAACATATCTATGCTATGCAAAGTAGGATAATTTTTTTTATATATATGAATAAGATAACAAAGTAATGTTAACACATCTATACACATCATTTGAACTAATGACTTGTCCTCTAAGATTTCATGGTTGCATTACTTGCCAAATCAATTAACATAATTCAACATACATTATTAACTAACATTAGTAGATCATTCTATATCTATAGCATTAAATGAATAAACATATACATCTCCATATCATAATATCAAATGAATAATCGACATGATCAGGATTACATGTGAATGTACAAATTCCTATACACATGAGTAAATCATTACATTGATTACATTATCACTTTTCTGAATACATCTGATTACATACATTATGAATTGACTGTCACACAAGGCTAGCCCATGAGTATGCATAATCATCTTCCTCAAATTGGTACAAGATCTGATATCTAATGCACAAGATACATCCTCCTCACCCACAAACATCGGCAAGGGAAAAAAAAACCAATGGAAATAAAAGCTCTTCCACCCGACCATGTGGAACCTTAAGGTCCACCCCCCGAGCTAGGAGATAACACAAGATCCCACACTCATAGATAGTAAGGAGAACAATAGACTAACTCAAGTAGTAGGGTTATACATGACACCAATCATCAAACTGTCCACAATAAACATCACTGACATACTTAACTGCACTTCCAGAGGCACTTACGCAATTGAGGGAGGAAATACAACTAGGGAGTGCTAGACTGCAATAGGGAGGAGTGTCATCACATGGATTGATATGGGTTGTCCTGGTGGACCTTACTAGGCCCCGACTCCCATCTTTGGGTTGTCTTGGCAGCCTCTCCCGATCCCCAGTCCCCATACAAACTCATGCAGAATCAATGTACCTTTCATGGGGACAAGGTAGTTGATCTTACCATTCCAGGCCTTCTCATCTCATCTCAAGCCTAAATGAGCATTTGAGCACGAGTGAGGCATACATTATCTTGATTAATGTGATTTCTACCTATTCCCCTATTTCATTATAACGTTATCACTGGGTTAAGAAACCCTTCAATGGGTTGTCTTGGAAACCACTTTGGGTTCCGTCCCCCATTGAGAGCCACTCCCCCTACTTTGCAACTAGTAAACCCTACACTGGGCAAGGCATTGACCATCTTGCACAACCATCATAACCACATAATCCATACACCAAACAATGCATTAATCATCTTTGAATGTTCATCACAATTAAATGAGTTCATGTCAGAATAGGAGACAACATTTTAGGGTTACATATCACAAGGACCATACACACAACTACACCCTTCTTAGCCTCTACAATCCAACTTCCCAATGACACAGAACTTACATCCCACTATAACAAAAGCATGAACATTTAATCCAATAGTCTAGATACATTGGTTACTACAGAGAATTTATCATAACAAAGTTATCAATATAAGATTGTAACTTGGTTATTATCCAATCTCAATTTTAGAATAGACCAATTTCATAATTCTATGCACAGTATAAGTAGATAGTAAACATAAAAGACAATTACCTATATGTAATTATTTCACAATAATCTATTCTTACTTAACACAAAGAGCCAACTTTTATTATAACAGAAAATTAAGAAAATCCTATATTCTAAACATGAGATCCTTCTATGATAACTCTTTCTCTCTTTATTCAAAGATAGCATATAAAAAGATAATTCATAATTAATTAAAATCTAATTAAGATTACCTACTTACTATTCTTACCTATACATGACTCTACTCAATTAAAACATCAACTAAGCCTTAATTTGGAACTTAAGTCTCTAGAGTAGTTGTATGTTTTTACCATGGTTTTAATTTCTCTGCAACTGGTATATTGTAAATTCTAACTAGAAGAATACATTTCAATTGTCATCTATAAATAATTTATTCTACGTAAAGAATATAACCTTTCCATTTATTCCTAACTGAATCTCATGAACATTTAATGAGAAATCAAAATAAACAATACATTGTTTAAATAGTATAAGAAATGTTATAACTACTTATTCCTAATAAAGTTTATAATTAGACATAATGTAATTTATTTATTTATTTTAAATGTCCCCAACTCTCAATGACTTATCTATAAGAAGTAATCAATCCAATATATTTATTCATCACTAAAAGCTTGATTTAATTGATAAGTACACAGTTAAAAATCCTTTCATACTTATGTCCTTATGCTTATGATCTCATAATCCCATTTTCATATTCATAATAATTTCTATATTCACTTTCATATTCATATTTATATCCATTTTCATATATGTAAGCAGATTTACCTTATTTCTACACTCCTATTTATTCTCATATTATTATACCTATTCTGTATGCATACTTATACATAATGAATGTATATACATCAATGATGGTAATATATTCCAATTATTATTATGTTGATATAAGCAGTATTCATTTATTTATATTCATATTATTCATCTACAACATTTATATTACCTAACCTATTAATAAAGGAAAGTGCACGTACCTCTTTATGCTGCTTGTCTTGTTGAATCTGCTCACTGGATTCTATTCTCTTTCGCCTATTCTTTAATATTTATATATTATAGTATTTGTTATAACATTAATAATATCTCTATATTATATTATTATATATGCTATTAATATTATTGTATATATATATATATATATATATTTACTTGAATAATTCCTCCCTATATGTATTTATGATATCTTTCCTACTTATGACTCAGAAATATATATATATAAATATAATGCAGATTTAAATATATAAATATAATGCGGATTTAATTATATTTATTTATAATGCCGATATTCCTTTTTTTATTTATTTCCCATATATTTATAATACTTCCTCTTAAATTAATTGCAAGCTACTGTTATTCCATACTTTCTGACTTTCATATTTAGAGACTTTTGTTTGCTTACTTTGGACTTCCTTATTTTCTTATATCCCCAAATCTGATCCCCTTTTCTTCCTTCCTGCTGCTACTATTTATATTATATATGTTCCATTATGCCTCTTACGAAGAATGGTGACTCTTGAAAGAGTCACATACATAATATTAATATCTAATATATATATTATTTAATTAATTAATTCATATTAATAATATATATTATAATAATATTTATATCTATTAATATCTTATGAGTATAATAATAATAATATTTGATATTTATATTCATGTAATATGATAATATATTATATAACTTATTAATATTTGATTATTAATATTTATGTGTAATTAAATGTATTATTTAAATCTTCAATTTAAACAAGGCTTTAATATGGGGACATGACAATATAGTACTGGAAATAAACCCTAATAAAATAGTATATTTTACCCTAATAGTATATTTTATACCAGCTTTACAGTAAATAAAATGTAGTGTTGGAAATAACCTTTATAAAATATAAAATATTGTAACACACTTGTAAATAAAATAGAGTGATGTAAATTTAAAAGATAGTATAAAATATTATTTCATAGCACTGTATTAAACCCTAACAAAATATAATTATAAACAACAACAAAAAGATAATAATTTAAATTTCATTGTGTAGAAAACATAAGTAAAAATTGGTGTCAAAATCTATAAAATATAATGCACTTACCATTCAATTAACTTCTATTCTTCGGGTCTAAAATATTGCAGCCACCTCTAAAAAAAAAACTCCATGGAAATTTATAATGCACAGTGTTCCCAATAAAGTAATTTCCAAAAAGATTAAAAAGCCCCCCAAATTCTCCAGGTCAAAATTCCCCCTCCCCATTTAATAAATAATGAAGGGAGGGAAGTTATTTTTCCCACTCCCGTACAAAATAAATTTACAACTACCCCAACTAACTACCTACTAACCCTTATTAAAAATAAATAAAATATATGCAACCAACATAATTTAAACATACACACAATAAATAATTTTACACAAACGGGTAAAACCATTTACCCACACTCACTCACATATTATAATTAATTATATAACCAACTTTATAATATTCTATTTATTTACTATTTTATTATTATTTCTTAATTATAATATTACACTATAATTTTATTTTATTATCAACTAGGATTATATATATATTATTTATCAATCTATTTTAATGCATAAGATAACCAAGGCATAATATCAGACAAATTAAACCAAAAGCCAAAACAATTATCTAACCACTAACCAGGGTCAAAAGGCAAAACTTCAAGCAACACTGACTGGCCACTGATAGTACTTGACAAGGTATCAAACTAGGTACTCATCCTCTTCGAGGATGATGGTTAGGGTGGGGGACCAAGTGCTATCTCCGGTCAACTACTTCCATTGGGTGCAAGGCACACTCAAACCTGCCAATTTAGGTGGAGTCGATGCCTGGTACCTGTTCACTCAAACATACAAGTTAGAGCACATGTACATAATAGCCAAAGCACTAGGGAAGGGACTCTAGCAATCATATCTCATACTCGTATGTCACCCATACGTCCAATGGTATGATGCCACCCTTTCCACCTGTCCTAACAACATACTACTGCATCACCTTATCCAAATAAATCTCTGCAGAATAACAATATGCATCATGCTCCCAAAAGTATTAACAGAAGCTCTTGTTCCATCCTCATCATCAAGTTCCTTACCCAAACTACCTGCACATCCAAGGTGAGAATGGAGGGGTGCTACATTAGGGTTGAGGGTTGAGGAATTAGGTTTTAGGGTTAATGGATTACGGTTTAAGGTATAGTGTTGAGGGTTGAGGGTTTAGGGTTGACAGATTAGTGTTTAATGTCGAGGTTAGGGTTAGAGTGTCAAGGGTAGAGGGATTAGGGATAGGGTTTAGGGTTGAAGGTTTAAGGATTGAGGGTTGAGGCTTTAGGGATGAGGGTTTAAGGCTTAAGATATAGTGTCAAGTGTTGAGGGTGTAGGGATAGGGTTTAAGTTTTAAGGGTTAAGGGTTGAGGGATAGGGATTAGGGTTTAAGGTATAGTGTTGAGGGTTGATGGTTTAGGGATAGGGTTTAGGTTTTAGGGATTAGGTTTTAGGGTTGATGAATTAGGGTTTAATGTTGAGAGTTGAGGGTTGAGGTTTGAGGGTTTAGGAATAGGGTTGATGGTCAAGGGATTAGGGTTAAAGTAGAGTGTTGATGGTAGAGGGATTAGGGATAGGGTTTAGGGTTGAAGTTTTAAGGATTTAGGGTTAAGGCTTTAGGGATTAGGGTTTAAGATATAGTGTCGAGGGTCGAGGGTGTAGGGATAGGTTTTAGGGTTCAAGTTTTAAGGGTTGAGGAATAGTATCAAGCCCGTTGAGGGTTTAGGAATAGGGATAGTGTTTAGGGTTTAGGGATGAGGGATTAGGGTTGAGGGTTGATGGATTAGGGCTTCAGGATAGGTTTTAGGGTTTAGGGTTGAGGGATTAGGGTTTAAGGTATAGTGTTGAGGGTTTAAGGATAGGGTTTAGGGTTGAGGGATTAGAGTTAAGGGTTGAGGGTTGATGTTTTAGGGTTGAGGGTTTAGGGATAGGGTTGAGGGTTGAGGGATTAGAGTTAAGGGTTGAGGGATTAGGGTTTGACGTTGAGGGTTGAGTGTTGAGGTTTGAGGGTTGAGGGTTTAGGGATAGGGTTGAGAGTCAAGGGATTAGGGTTAAAGTAGAGTGTTGATGGTATAAGGATTAGAGATAGGGTTGGAGGGTTTAGGGATAATGGATTAGGGTTTAAGGTATAGTATCGAGCCTGTTGAGGGTTTAGGAATAGGGATAGTGTTTAGGGTTTAGGGATGAGGGATTAGAGTTGACGGTTGATGGATTAGGGTTTAGGGATAAGGTTTAGGTTTTAGGGTTGAGGGATTAGGGTTTAAGGTATAGTGTTGAGGGTTAAGGGATAGGGTTTAGGGTTGAGGGATTAGAGTGAAGGGTTGAGGGATTAGGATTTGATGTTAAGGGTTGAGGGTTGAGGTTTTAGGGTTTAGGGATAGGGTTGAGGGTCGAGGGATTAGAGTTAAGGGTTGAGGGATTAGGGTTTGACATTGAGGGTTGAGTGTTGAGGTTCGAGGGTTGAGGGTTTAGGGATAGGGTTAAGGGTCAAGGGATTAGGGTTAAAGTAGAGTGTCAAGGGTATAAGGATTAGGGTTTAAGGTATAGTGTCGAGCTCGTTGAGGGTTTAGGAATAGGGATAGCATTTAGGGTTTAGGGATGAGGGATTAGGGTTGAGGTTTGAGGGATTAGGGTTGAGGGTTGAGGGATTAGGGTTTAGGGATAAGGTTTAGGGTTTAGGGTTGAGGGATTAGGGTTTAAGGTATAGTGTTGAGGGTTTAGGGATAGGTTTTAGGGTTGAGGGATTAGAGTGAAGGATTGAGGGATTAGGATTTGATGTTGAGGGTTGAGGGTTAAGGTTTTAGGGTTTAGGGTTTAGGGATAGGGTTGAGGGTTGAGGGATTAGAGTTAAGGGTTGAGGGATTAGGGTTTGTCATTGAGGGTTGAGGTTCAAGGGTTGAGGGTTTAGGGATAGGGTTGAGGGTCGAGGGATTAGGGTTAAAGTAGAGTGTCGAGGGTATAAGGATTAGGGATAGGGTTGGAGGTTTTAGGGATAAGGGATTAGGGTTTAAGGTATAGTATTGAGCCCATTGAGGGTTTAGGAATAGAGATAGAGTTTAGGGTTTAGGGATGAGGGATTAGAGTTGAGGGTTGAGGGATTAGGGCTAAGGGTTGAGTGATTAGGGTTTAGGGATACGGTTTAGGGTTTAGGGTTGAGGGATTAGTGTTTAAGGTATAGTGTTGAGGGTTTAGGGATAGGGTTTAGGGTTGAGGGATCAGAGTGAAGGGTTGAGGGATTAGGATTTGACGTCGAGGGTTGAGGTTTTAGGGTTTAGGGTTTATGGATAGGGTTGAGGGTCAAAGGATTAGAGTTAAGGGTTGAGGGATTAGGGTTTGACATTGAGGGTTGAGGGTTGAGGGTTGAGGGTTTAGGGATAATGGATTAGGGTTTAAGGTATAGTATCAAGCCCGTTGAGGGTTTAGGAATAGAGATAGCTGGCTTTAGGGTTTAGGATTAAGTGAGACCTAGATGGCTAAGAATGGATGGAGAGGTAGACAAGGAGCAACTGAGAGACATGGAGAGGGGAGAGGTAGAGAGGTGAAGGGGAGCGATAAGTGAGATATAGAACATGAGCTAATGGAACTAGAGGTGAGATATTGTAAAGGTGCTATCGAAGGTGAGATAGGCACAAATATTTATGGATCAATCTATAGCAGGACAAAATGCAAGCACATTATAATGTGCTCACATTTTGTCCTACTATAGAAATAGTAAAAAAGTGTTAACCCCCATGATCCAGGCCCACATGCTCTATTTTCATGTTGATTATGCGTGTGTTCCAACAAAAAATTAGTGCTTTCATGCTGTTGGGAAGTTCACATGCACATTTTACACATTCTACCACCTTTGCATGATCTTTCCACCACCTTTTCTACTTTGCCAACTTGAGAAG